>OZ018319.1:160706573-162204145 GCA_963969495.1 Ceratothoa steindachneri
AATTTTTTTTTAACCTTCCCAAACAACGTCATTTAACGCACGCAGGTGGCAAGAGACCAGGCTTGATGGAAACTTGGCGTCGGAGCAAAAATTATAGGATGTGCGGTTTTGACCCAATAACCCCTTCTCCATTAATGGCCAGATCACCGCTCTGCGGCCGTTCTCGGGTGCTAAAGGACGCACTGCCATGGAAGGGTAGCTTTACTGGTTTTTGGTTTACCAAGGGAACTAAACGTCTCAGATCGCGTCTCTGTATCTGTCATCTTCAGATCCTGGCGGTTTTGTCGATTACTAGTACGAATTAGTAAGCGATTTTCCTCTGTCTCACCTTCCTCTCTGGCTGCTCAGCTGAGAGCTGCAGGATTTGGGAAGTGACCGTTCGCTCGCCAACTTCCAGTCAGTGTATACTCCACGGGCCTGAAAACCACCCACTAACGCGCTCTGAGTTGGAGACCGTGAAAGTTCCGAAAATCCGAGTCAAGATAGGCGGGAATAAATTTTAGCGAGATATATTCTAGCAGCCTTCTTTCCTCTTTGTTTATCATTTCAACTTTGGCGGTTTTCTTTGGTTCCGAAAAAACGAAGAACAAAAAGGAATAAAAAACCTCGCTACACCTTGATGTTGGGGTGAGCGAAGCTCCCGACAACACGCATCTGTCTGGTGGAGTGGGTCTCCTCCCGCAATACTCACTTGGTAAAGGGGCCCATCCAAAGTCTTTGAACCAGAGTGGGACCTTTCCCTTCTCTCTTGTCTCCGGGTAAGAGAGCTTCATCCTTGTGAACACTTCTACAAAGTTACCGCTCAGTGTCACTCTGTCCGGGATTTTGGTGGCCCTCTTTACTTTTCTAACAGTATTAGCCGCTCACGAAGGGAGCAGCATGGTTACTCGCAAGATCTCCTGAAGAAGACTATGAGCAGCAGATGCCTTATGGCCCTGTCCACATTTTTTTTAGGTATCAATAATAACTTTCTTTTGGCCCGGCTTGCCGGTTCCCCAAAACTTCCCTTTAGAAGCCAGGACGCCGGCCACTGAGATTTGCAGACCTAAAACAGCCATACCTATCGAGGCCCGACGACATTGGAGCGGATACAAGGCTTGTTCCGATGATAACACTGAACATAGGGTACTCTCGTCAATGAAAGCTGGGTCTTATCAGTCGTAACCATCCCCAAATTAATCCACTACTGTTCTCTAGAGGATTTAAAGAGTGGAAACCTCACATTTAGGTGGGATTCACAGATGGCCGAATATTTCTACATCTTGGAGAGGGACCAGACTTTACTAGCCTGGCTGGCTTCCAAGCGCCTTCTGGAGGGGGAGGGTAGATACACAATTCACCTTCTTTGCCCCAAGAAAAAATAAGAAGAAGAAAACTAAGAATTTTATGCTTCCGGAAAGGATGGCAAATCAGTGGTCTTGGTAGTCTTGGTGCTCTTGACCTGCTGAGCAGACCTGCTATGCCGCTCATTTAGCGGGTGCCAAGTGTCTTGGAGTTCGCCAGCTTTAAAATGTGTATGCTAATCTACTGTACTGATGGGTGCATGCTGTAAAGATGACACATGTTACATTAGCGTCGGTAATTAGCTCGGGTTATTCGTAAGGGACCGAAATCTACCTACTTATTGCAAGGGACCTTTCTGGTGATTGCGAGTGACCTTAGCTAAGCAGCCTTTGTGAGTTATCTTCTGAGCTTTAATAGATCGTCAGTGCCGGTCATCTCGCACTCTACAATGAACTTCATAAAAGGAGTAATCTATGCAAGACAACTTGGTAACTCTTCTCTCGAAGACATCAGAGAGCTGACGGTCCAGAGGGCGGTAAATTTGAGTTTGTTATGGGTAAAGAGGGAGGTGGCTCAAAACCAACTCCCACACTCTTTGCCATGTTAGACCGTGAAAGGCTCTCTGAGTCGGTCAAGCTAACGGGTATAGCTACCATGCTAAGGTATCCGTGAGGTTACCGCGGATTTGATATCACTGGTATTACTTCATCCACACTAATAAGACATGTCGGAGTGCAATCTTAGTTCATCTTGAAATATGTGTTACCTCGCTAAGGCCTTACACGATAAAGGGGTATCGTGCACGGGCAACTGTGCAAATTATAGCGATCCGCACTCTGCTCTCTCAATGAAATCTTACAGGTATATTTTTGAGAAAAAGGTTGCGATCATTTAGGACAGATTCTCGTTCAGAGAGGTTGAGGAATTGTTTCAGCCGCAGTCTGCGTCACCTAGGAATTTCTACGCCTCTCGTGTTAAAATCCATCCTCTGCTACTAGTTCCTAAACCCCTACGAGCAAGATAGCCACCGCGCCCAAAAGGTAACCTTTGACGGGGTTATCCCTCCCCGGACAACACTATAATAGCGCTAGTGGCAGTTTTCGCTAGCTTCCTGTGACAACCAAAACCAAGCTCTCCTCCCCGGCGATCTTTTTGAAACTAGAGGGGTATGATCTAATGGAGCTGCGGTGAAAATCAATCAGATTTGGGCTCAGAAACCTCAATTACCCCTTGTGACATTGGTTTGACCTCAATATCTCTAAAGATGACCGATTTAGCACCTCTAGTCACTAGGTGGCACCACCTGGTGGTCAACTTATATCACATTTGAACTTAGTGACCTCAATTACTTTTGGTAGCATTGGTTTTAGCTGGCTACATTGAGCTAACGACTCGTTACGGGCAGAAGGTAAACACAAAACGAGATTTGCATGACTAATCAACCTGCTTGCTTCACCGCAGTTAAAAAGCGAATCGGCTGGGTGCATCAACTGAGCTATAGCTTCCTCAATATAGATTCAGATGGCTATTTCATTCAGGAGAATTGCCGTGGACGCCGTATTTATTACGAGGCTCCTCTAATCATGTTCTCCCTTAGTTGTTTGTCTTAAGCCATAAAACTCACGTATTTCCTAACTACTCTCCTGCCTTATAAGAGTTTTTCAATTATACCCTCACAAGATGAGGAACTGGCAGGTGGATGCGAATTTTACATCTGACGTGATGTTTCAGTTGTCTCTTTGTTTAAATAAGTATTTTCAGCCAATAGAGCTAGACCTGAATAGGAAGTACATTATCGTTTCTATATATGTTCCAACGTCAGCTTTACTGGTTCTAACGGACTTTAGATCTACTCAGAGATCTAAAGAGTAGACACTCTCTCCTGTGCAAATAAATGCAAGAACATTACATGGGGCCGCCCCTTTGCTGACCTGATGAAATAGCTGGTGAACGATGTTTTAACTGTGGGTCATTTCCCCTATTACTGTCCAAGTGCCGGCTAATTTTCTTGCCTTAATTTAGCATTGTGATCTACGAACGAAGATATTGGTTTTAAGTGAAAGGTATTTGATGAACTTGACGGTACAGATTGATGGGTTCGAATAGAATTAAAACCAGACCTGAGTTTTCGGATTTGTTTATTAAAATTACATAGGTTATTTTATTTAGCAAAAATATGAAAATATATGGTAATTTAATAATATACAAATATAAGATTAGGAAATAACAAAATAATGCTAAATACAACAAATGTGAATTACATTTATTTATTGAATGAAACGGCAATGTTTAAGGGGTAACTAAATACTTATGGCATAAATGCTATATAAAGGGTAAACTCTAAGAATTTACATTTTTACGGGTAATATTTATTCATGCCGCTACAATACCACCTTCCAGTGAGGAAGTATTACGAAGAGCTATTAATTTCAAATGATGAAGGTATCTGGAAGTTGGCATTATTTCGTCGATGTTAATGAACGCAGGCTTCACTCGGTGGAGGAAACGGTTTTAGGTTTGCCCTCTTTGCCAATGGTTATGGTCTTCTCGCGCTTGGAGGGACCACAAGTTTGCGAACAGTATCTTTTCAGACAAAGACGCTTTCCGAGCACTGTAAGTCAGAAAACTAAATGTTTTTCTGAAACTACGTTTCCACTAGCGGCAGGCTGAAGAGAAGCCATGAAGTTTCAGAGTTAGGAGAATTATGATACACTATCGGGTAACAAAACTGAAGATGGTTGAAGAAGTCACCAGTTAAGCGAAGAGGAGTGCCATATACCGCTTCTATGGTGCCCGCAAAAAATATATATACATTAAATTTTGGGAGATAATATAACGCAAAAATGCAACTTACATGTATTTTATTTTCACTTTTAACTTATAACTTGTACTCTGTAGTGTTGCCCTTGCCCTTGCTCACCATCTTAAGCGCTTCATCATCGGAGTGACGAGGTTGGAGAAGTAGGAAGTTTCCATGGTGACCCAAAGCTTCTTCAACACCTCCTTCAGTTCCGTGATGCTGTTGGGTCGAGTTTTTTCAAGCTTACTTTTCATGACTTTCCAGGCATTTTCGATGGGATTTAGGTTAGGCGAATTGCCCGACCACTCCAAAACACTGATATTTTATCTATAAGGAACTTTTTCACTGATTTTAACTTATGGGCAGGGGAACTATCATGCATAAAAAGTCTTACTCGTGAATGTGTCAAAATTGAAGCATCTGCTCATTTAACACCTCGATATAATTACTTCCTTCCATCGTTATGTTCTTAGGAAGGAAGTATAGTCCCCCTCTGCCCTTATTTCCACTAAAAGCACTATTTTTATAACAATGTCAGGGTGCTTCACTGTCTTCACTCTGTACCACTGTTCATAACTGGACGCATTACTTGGACGATGGACAAACTTGGAGTAGCCTCTGACCAGACTGAAGGTGCTCTCATTACTAAACATCACCTTATGCCACTGATCTGAAGTCCAATCTTTGTACATGTTGCAGAACTTTAACCGTTTCTTCTTCATAGCTTCAGTTATCATGGGCTTCTTTGCGGCACGACGAGTAGGCATTTCAGGTCCTTCTGCAGACGGTGCTCAATAGTACGTACTGAGACGTCTTTTAGGAGTTCAGGATGCTTCCCCTTGATGGCTACTGCAGTGATGACAGGATCTGATAACACTTCTTTCTTTGAAGATATTGTCGGTACGAAGAGAAGACATTTTAGGGGCCCTAAGCCTAGTTTTCTGGATGGTACGGTGCCGGTTGGTACTGATGCAGCAGCTTTCTTGAAGTAGGTGTAAATTTCCATCCTCGTGACTTTCAGTTCTGCTGCTACGCGTATCACAGACAAGTCTTGTTCTAATAGGGTGAGAACACGGGTCTTCTCTTCCATTGATAGTTTAGTTTGACCCATTTTGACCACTTGTAGCAATGATATACGACAGCAAATTTGTTTATTGAGTGCAAAAGTGCCACTGAGGAGAAATGTAAATTGAATCATTCCTCACTGAGCAAGGGCAGCTCAGTGAGCATGTTGTGTTGAGAAAATCTGCAGTGAGTCACAGTTTAGTAGGCTGCATTATCACTAGTTCCGCCCCTCTTTCTATAGCAGAAACTCAAGTGAAATCTATGCGCCAAATATCGTATATAAAGTTTTGTTGCGCTGAAAATGTATAGATTTTTTGTGAGAACTGTGCAACTCTAGATAGCCTATCTTCTTTGAAGGAAGAGTGAACATCTAGCATGACGAGAGGCAAATTTTCCGCTAGTGAGGGGCATCCTCGTGACACATGAGAGCGGTATTCAGCTGTCGATGGAGGCGCTCAACCTAGCCATTCGCTTGATGGTGATGCGCCGTTCTGCAAATGCGAGTAGAGCCAAAGGTGTTAGCCAACTAGCGAAATAAACTGGCTTCGAACTGACATCCTCTGTCCTTCGTATTGATTGACAGGATTCCTAATTGGGAAGCCATCCGTTGACAAAAGTGTGAGCAACAGTAGTGGCTGAGATGCCAGTCATCGGAAAGGCTTCGGGCCACCTGGTAAAGCGTCTGACACAGGTTAGGATGTAACTAGCTGTCAGAAGTGCACAAAGGCCCGACAATGTTAAGGTGGACATGGTCAAATCGAGCATCAGGGACCAAATTTACCCGGCGGCAAATGGACGTGTCAAGAAACCTTGAACCTCTGACACTGAGGACAAAAGCGAGTCTACTGAGAGATGGTCTTGTTCATCGAAGGCGTAATTTAAGATCAAGTGACCATTCGGAGAGTCGAGCTTATGCTTGGATGGGAGAGGCCGTGAAAATTAACAAAAATATTCGACGGATAGCGAGAGGCACATAAATTCGAACACAGTTGGTGGAAACATCACAACACAGGGACACACTGAATTCGAGATAAGTCACAAACTTGAGGGAAAAGGAAATTCTGAAACGGGTCCTTAATGATTAAACTCAGTTTTCAGTTTCGTGCTTGTTCTTTCTGAAGAAGCTTCAGATCGAGGTGAGGACGGTCAAAAGAAGCAATCACGGTTCTGGAAAGGCAATGGGCTGTTATGTTTGCCGGTGCCGTGGATGTGAGAATGTTGGAAGTGAACTGAGATATGAATTTAATGTGGCGAAGAGCACGGGCAGAATATGATCCGTTAGGATGTGAAATTCCCTTTCTTCGATAAAGTGACGAAAAAGACCAATGTTGAGATAAATGGAAAGAAGTTCTCTCTGCCAAAGGCACTGTACCGAGTCTCAAGTGGTTGAAGTTTCTTCAAGAAGAAAGCAGTATTGATCCAATTGTTGTCATCTCTCTGCTGCAAGAGTGCGCCTACGGAAAATCTGAAGCATCTGTCATTATATATGTTTCAGCATCAGGAACAGGATAATTGAGACGGCCGCTTCCTTCAAAGCCATATTGCTTTCTAGAAGGCGGTACTTGCCAAATCAGTCCACTTGATGGAGGTTCTGACGCCTTTCTTCGGTGGTCCTAGGATGTCGTTGAGGGGCTTTAGAATAGCTACAAAGTCCTTGATAAACCTGTGATCAAATTTATCAACCATACCAAGAAACGGACGGAGCTTGTGTTGAGGGTCAGGGCATGGAAAAGAGGTTTAGTGTTCTCTGCAGTAGGACTAACGCAATTCGCAGTAATATTCTGTCCAAGGAAGTCAAATTCCGGGACAGTAAACAGGCATTTGCCAAGACAAATGTGAAGGCCATATGCTTGAAGGTGGGCAAGGACAGCTTTAACATAGAGGTGGTGTTCGTCTGCCCAAGAGCTGGCAATCAGAAGGTCATCTATATACGCAAAACAGAAGGGTAATCCATGAGTGACTTTGTCAATGAAGCATTGGAATGTTTTGGCAGCATTGCGGAGGCCGAGAGGCATTTACACCCACTCTAAGAGCCCAAATGGGGTGATGGTGGCAGTTTTGCAAACTTCGGCTGGCTCGACAGGAATCTAGTGAAAAGCTTCCAACAGGTCAATCTTTGAGAAGATTGTGCACCCATGTAGATTGGCCGTAAAAATCTCTTGGTGAGGAAATGGATACCTTCGGGAATGGGAATGACATTGAAGGCGCGAAAGCAATCGCACGGGCGCCGGTCTCCAGTCTTCTCGGGTACTATGTGAAACGCTGAGGACCAATTGCAATTTGAAGGTCAGATGATCCTGAGATCCAACATGTGCTGGAATTCCTCCTTCGCCTTTTTTAACCGTTCCGGCGAAAATCGTTGAAGTTTGTTATGCACAGGAGGTCTGGTGGTGAGGATGTGAAAGGTTTGGTTATGCTTGACCTCAGTTGGGTGGCCCACCGGAGTAAGGACTTCAGGAAAATTTTCCAAGAGACTTTTGAAAGAAGTTGAGGGCACGACGGCAGAGGTGGCGGTAGATTCCTTTGAGCTTATGCAAGCTTAAAACAAAGTGAGGTCTCCTGATCCACGAGGGAGTTTTAGTTATGGCTGACAGAGAGCTTGAAGTAACGGAAAAAAATCAGCGCATAAGATGGGCCTGTGAACCGCTACTACGAGGAAGACCCAATTAAAATTACGACAGAGACCAAGAGAATGTGTTTTCAGCTGTATTCCGTAAACGGGGATCTTCGTTCCATTGACTGCAAAAAGATACTGGATAGGAAATGTCTTCTGCACATCCGAAGGAAGTAGGTTGACTTCAGCACCAGTATTGATGAGAACAGAGAGGATCAAACGGCAGCCTAGTTTTTCGACTTGTGTTGACATAGGGAAACGCAGTTGCGAGCATTTTCACCGAACTCCGCATGATTAAAACATAGGGAAAAGCTTGATCGTTGCTTCAAACGTGATTTGGACCGAGATCGAGACCAAGGCCTTTTCAGGCTACTCTTGACGAGGCGCGTTAGATCCTCACTTTGTGCTTCCAAACGTATGAGTCGTTAATCCCAATGGCTAGAGCTGAAACCACTTGCCGGGTGGCGGTCTCGACAATTCGATCAGTTGTATAAGCCAGTTTTTTCACGCCTTCGTCGAATCCATCGCGGCCAGTATGCTTTGCATGGAGTGAGGGAGCTTCTGTAGGAAGAGATGGCGGAAGAGGAGCTTATTGAATGTAGCCGCTTGCGCAACAAGAAGCTGCTACATGTGACTGAGCAACTATGAAGGCTTCCAATCCTCGAGCTCCTTTTCTTTTGCGAGATGAATTGTCTCAGGCGCGCGGCTTCCGATGCAGTGGTTCTTGAGATTAGGACGGTTTTCAAGTCCTCATAAGGCGACGAATTGGAGGCCGAATAAACCACGAGGACCCTGACCTCAGTGATAATCGACGATGGTAGCGAACTGACGATGTAGTCAAACTTCGTCATGCTGGATGAAATTTTTGCTATCTTCAATTGTGATTCAGCTTGGATGAATCACAGTTCTTTAGCGTCGGAGGACCAGAATGCAAGCAGCTTTAGGACAACGTGGGTGAAGTGTGCAGTAACCTCAGCCATAATGTCGCTACTGGCCTGGAGATCACCTAGTGTAGGTAAAAGAGAGCGAACAATTTCTATTGGAGCTCGTCGTATTTTGTCCGCTAGGCTGCCTGAAGCCAACCGAAGTTAGAAAACGAACGTGCTATCAGCACGCCGTATTCAGTCCGCTAGGTTCTCTGAAGGCAGCTGAAATTGGAGAAAAAACGTGCTGGTAGCACGCCGTATTTATTCCGCTAGCGAGACTCCTCTTACAAAGGTGATGAAGCCTTCAAAAATTATTTGCGTTAGGTTCGCGCAAGATCCCTGTCAATCGTCCTTGTAAGCGTGATTGCAATTTTATACCTCGTTTTCATTGCGGAGTTCTTTGCCACCGTTTTCTCCGTATTCTCCAGCCAGGACGCTGCTCCACTAATATTTAAACCTCCTCAGGGGATTGCTAAAAGACCCGAAGGAACTTAACCTCTAAAGGGGATGAATCCTTCAGCATTCTGTTTATGCTAATCAAGCTGCATTTCGCCATATCTTAGTGTAGGGATACTGCCACTGGGTAGGACGATATTCTATAAGTCATGGTTCGACACCTAGTAGAGTGAGGCATGGCCTTTTTGTTTTAGCTTTTGTTTGATCTGTGAATGGCATCGAGTGGAGGTCAGGTTAAAGTATGATCGAAGAACGTTCACAGCCCTTTGTGACTGACATGTCTTCACGGGAAGACTCCTTTTGCAAAGGTGATGAAGCGTACCAAAATTATTTGTGGTAGTTCGCGCAAGATCCATGTCAATTGTCCTTGTTTGCGGGATCGCAATTTTATACATCGCTTTCATTGCGGAGTTCTTTGCCACCGTTTTCTCCGTATTCTCCAGCCAGAACGCCGCTCCGCCAACATCTAAACCTCCTCGGGGGATTGCCAAAAGACCTGAAGGAACTTAACCTCTAAAGGGGACGAATCCTTCAGCATTCTGTTTATGATAATCGAGCTGCATTTTGCCCTATCTTAGTGCATGGATAGCGCCACTGGGTAAGACGATATTCTATAAGTCATGGTTCGACACCTAGTTGAGCAAGGCATGGCTTTCTTGTGTTAGCTTTTGTTTGATTTATGCGTAGGTTTTCCTCACAAGTTCTAGAGGAATGGCTACCATGATTTGTTTTCGATATCCCGAGACAGATCACTCTACCCTGGGAGTATTCCGCCCAAGTTCTCTAAATTCCTGCCTGTGCAATTTGTTGTTCAATACGACCTTCGTAAGTTTTACTACGTGCTGGTTGATCAACTCCGGGTAGAAAATACTACCTCTGTGGCCTCACATCGTCAACAGCAATTTGCTGGGCTGTTCATTGATTTGGAGAAGGCCTAAGATACAGCAAGCAGATACGGTATAATGGAGATCCTCCCTAATAAGTGGACGATGGGACGACTTCTTTTTTATGAGTTCCTGTGAGATCTTCAAGTACAAGTACTGGGAGGATCTTTCCCCAGATCAATAAAGCGGGAATTTTCTCCAGTGTCACTCTTTCCCCATAAGAATAAATGGCATCACCTCAGTGTTACCGAAAGATGTTTTGGCTACACCCTGGGTAGACCACCTTTCATCTATTTTGGTGTAGGACAAGGCACCTTTGGACCGTCAACTCCAACAGTCCACGAACAATATCTCGTGCTATGGTGAAGTGTAAGGATTTTGTTTTTATTTTGACAAAACTAAGAAGGTGATTTTTCCGCTATTTACAGCTTCACGCCGATCCTGATATGTTCTTAAATTGAGCGCACCTGGATGTGGTAGATTCGCACCGTTACTTTGGTCTTGTTAGTGACCAACGTCACCCCAAGAAAGTGCAAATTCGTACTCTTAGTCTCTTATACTGCAATGGACATTTATCGTTTCGAGGGCATTAGTACCTGGGGTGCTGATTAAGCTACTATTCTACTTGTCTACTGTTTTTTTTTGTTCTTTGTAAGATAACTATGCATGTGAGTTCTACACATCAGCAGTTAGGCATGAATTGCGGAACGTGGACTAGATCCAGCCCACTAGTATCCGCTTATCAACAAGTTCCTTCCTCACTTCGCATGTATAGAGCCTCTTCGTCGATGCTGAGGAGATTTTGATCACTTTACGGTGTATACAGTGCATTATATGCTTGTCTGCGCGATTCCAGTGTCTCCATAAGTAGCCAACGGCTCTTATTTCGTTGGCGGCTGAAATCTACGGTACTTACGAGTATGCCGACGTATGACGCCAAACAGCCTAAACCTTTTAGATTTAGGACAAGGAAACTCATTTCAGAGCTTTACGTAGTTATCGGGCCATTTTTGCCGCTAGTTCTAACGAGGCAAAAATGGAGGCCTCCTGCATATTATTTAGTAGTTTGTTTAGCGATTACATATTGTGGCCCCAGATAGAGGGCCCCTTCACCCCCCCCCTCTTTTCCACAGCCTGACCATGCCTTTTTGTTTTTCTTAATCTTTGTTGGGATGTTATGTTTTGGGCCTTTGGTTTATCGGTTTGCCTTTATTCGTTTTGTCGTTTCGGTTCTATAATATTAAATTAGGTTACGTCAGTAATTTACTCAGCTCTGATCTTGATGGCAGTTACTATTCGAGAACATTGAATAAAACAAAATACCCTGATTGCCCTTAAGCGTGTATGAAATCCTCCCGATGTGTGCTATAATGCAATTCGCCAGTCTCCAAAAACTTACGTAAAGTATTCTAATGCAACACATCGCTGAATCATTTCATCGTTGAACCAAGTTGTTACCTGAATTGCCTATATTAATTTAAGCTAACTTTCTAACTATTAGCGATGAATAAAGTCAGCGATAAATTGGTTTATCAATGATGTGAATTAATGCTGACTAGGTTTGGCGATAAAATGAGTCAGCTAACACTTTATTCACCAATAAATTAAGTCAGCAATGACTTGCGTTTGTAAAGAATTGAGTCAATCATGACTTGGTTTGACAATAAATTGAGTCAACAACGAAGGGTTCGGCAAAATTAAGTATGAACTAACTTGATGCTGCGATAATTTTGACGACTAGAACTTGTTTCAACGATAAAATGAGTCGGCGATGACTTATTTCGGCAACAAATTCACTCGGTTATGAGTTAGTTTGGAATGAGTTGAGTGGGTGGATGGGTTCAACAATAAATTGACTCCGTGTGACTTGTTTGACGCTAAATTTAATTAAGTTGACGATGGCCTGTTTATGCGATAAGTTTAGTCAGAGATATCTGCGATTACTTCCTCCAGCGTTAAATTAAGTATAGACTTACTTGCTTCTTCAGGGAATTGAGTAAGCGATGATTTGGCTCAACGATAAAGTAAGTAAGCGAACACTTGATTCAAAGGTAATTTAAGTCAGTGATGACCTGGTCTGCGTTAATTGAATAAACAATGATTCGGTAGGCGAGAAACTCGCTTTGCTATGAGTTAGTTTGGCAATAAGTTGCTTAGGCGAGGACGTGGTTGGAGAGAAATTTAATTTGCGAGACTTGGTTCGCTTGATAAATTAAGTCAGTGATGACTCGGTAGATATATGGTTTAATTCGGCTATAACGTGCTTCGGCGATGAAATGAGTCGGCGATGTCTTGTTTTGGCAATGAATTGTGTAGAACATAAATTAATCGGCAATGATATGATTTGGCAATGAGTCTGCCGTGATTCATTGATCCTCTTCGATCTGGATCTATACATTGAAAAGTTTTTCTGGTGACTTCGAGCGATTCTCCAATTTAAAGGTAGTATTTTTGTGGATAGACAATTTCCCGTTGGAAAGAAGATAATTAAGAGAGAGGAGGAAATAAATCAAGTTACTAAGTCCATAATACCCCAAAATATTAAAGATAATGAAAAAAAATGAGCGAAAAAATACCATTCTACCCACCCCACATCCACCCCACCATGGGCAATGGGAAAGGGAGAAGAAATCTGTAGTCTCAGCTGAGCGGGGGATCATAGAAGCTCACTAAATGTGAACACGCCTGTGATAAATAGGCAAAGGGTAGAAAGAAGAACTAATTACTTTTACGTAATAAACCCATGAATGCGATAAATTTCAAAGATCAAAGCCCCCAACATGGTATAAAAAGCCAAAGCTACAATTGCACCAATGTGGCCCGTCCTGGAGAGTAATCACGAAGTAGCCAGCTATATTTATCTTAAAATACTGCGGAGTACTATTCAACCTACTCGTCTTGTGCCACGCTATACCAAAGATCTCGAATTTAACTCGATTCAGTGACCAAAATGGAGTGAAGTGGATTCTTTTCGTGTTGTGTTGCGAGTTGAATTTCGTTCTTACTCCCTCGCTCTCCGCCTCAGTAATTTCGAAAACTAGAATCCATTTATAATTTTCCTCTAGATAGTTGCAACAATCTTGAATTTTCTTTGGCAATCGAGTTTTATTGTGTACTATATTGCCATCATGTTTTTCTTATTCTTCTTTTTGTATGGGGGATAAAAAAATATATACATACTCGTATGTTTGGAGTACAGATGGTTTTCCACCAATTTGCGTTTGTTTATTGATGTCTTTCTCGGTGCCCCAGAGTCTAACGTAAGGTACAAAGCGTCGGTCGCTTGAGCATATGCCAGCCTGGAAGTCGATTTCGATAAGAATTTCATCTGGCAAATAACCACACCCGATGTTGCTCAACTTTCTAAAAGTTGACTGCGTATTTTGATGAAATTGAAAATTTTTATAAGAAATGCTTGTTGAATTATGTTCACCATGTTCAAATTGTGCTCAGCACAAAATTGTAGTGTTCCATGTACAGGGTGTGACCAAATTTTAATTGGTTTTTTCATTCCTTTTCAGAACCCTTCAATAAAGGATACAGAAGAGCGGATTTTGGTTGTGATAGCTCGGATCAGAGGAGCAAAATGTAGTGAAGTACGAAAAAAGTTCCAAAGAAAGTTTAGAAAACCAAGACCTAGAGACAACGCGATCCGTTCACTTGTGAACAAATTTAAAAGAACCGGATCCGTACATGATGAGAAAGGAAGAGGACGGAAAAAGTTCGACTCCAACAAAACGACAAATTCGACAATTGTTTGACAATGAACCAAGAACTTTGGTGAGAATGGCCAGTCAGAGACTTGATATGCCCAAGACAGCAGTGGACAGTGCATAAAGCTATCACAACAAAACCATTATTTCATCATTTTGGCTTTAAATTTTTTTTATACTATTTAGATTCATAGGAACTTATAAGAGTTTCTATAAGTGTGTTCGCTGTTCGTGTTTGATTTTTATTATAATTTATTGATCTTTTAGATTGAATTTCGACTTATTTCTTGTTTTAAGTTTTTAGTGAAAAAGTAGAAAATTCAGCTTCGCATACGGATGTGAAAAGATTGCATCTAAATTTACTAGACATTCATGATGAGAAAAGAATTTTCCAGGACAAACATGAACTGAACTAAATTTAATGCAACAAACTCTAAGCGAAGCTTCTATATGCTGCATATGTTGGAGTTGTAGGGTCCTGATGGACTTCCTACCGTAAAATCTTGATCAAATCGCGAGAGAAATATCCAAAGAGCTTGTGCTTGTAGGTGAGTTATGATTTCTTTATGGGGATTTATGCCATGATTGGAAGATGAACATCAAGGAAAGGAAAGTTCTCGATATTGTTCTTCTAAACTCTCACTGCAGCTCTAGTTTATTTTGGAAGATGCAATTTACTTTTCTCTCTCAGCTATAGTAACATTCCGATTTGCAAACAAGAAGCCTTTATACCATTAAAGTGTGCACACACGTCGGGAAAGTAAGCAAAACATATTAGCAACGTAACTTCAGAGATAATTTGACCATGTCTGTCCGACTCTATCTTGGAGAAAATTTTGAATGAAAGCACAATGCTCAAAAACCCATGAAAAGACTTTTCCTATTGAGGCGCCCCTGGTTTCTATGTCGAAAACTAGAAACAAATATACCCCAAATTTATTTGCAGAATGCAAGGCGATCCACGGGTCTTAATTGGATGGAATTTTACAATATTTTTCCGACCATTGCAGGTGCTTAAGCAGTGAAAATCAACAAAACTTGATTGCGGAAAATATTACTGATGCGCAAAACTCTTCCATAATTCTCAAAATGAAAATTACTCTTTGACATCCATCTCGCGAGAATACTAGCTGATTCCTGAAAATCGAACCCATAAGAAAAAAGTCATATATTCTTACTACTTTATTTCTTTCATAAAACATATATATCATTGTAAAGAGTAAAGTTACTAGTTTATTATCAAATATTTTTCTTTTAAATACTCCTCTCAAATATGTTCAAATAGTTTCCAAGCATTTCAATGCTCTCGCATGAAAGTTGTGCATTAAATTATTAGTATGTTGTGTAGGGTGCTATGACCTATATCTCAATAGTGACTTCAGTCTTCAATTATGTTTATTTTTGAGGACTAGTCTATGTATACCAGTCAAGAAAAATGGAACTATTTCTTTCGAATGATATATAAGATTTTTAGAACTATATTTTAAGAGTTACAGGGTGTTCTTTTAAATCCCATTTGAACGGATCAATCTGAATTTAGATGGTCTTGTTTAAATTTCGTCTTCTAATTGTTCGTAAATGTCTTAAGACTTGTCTCTAGTTAAAGCTCTCATCGTATTTTGGGACAGCTAAATACATAAGATTTTTAGTTTTGCTTCATTTCAGCACATAAGCCTCAGTATATTGAGACTGCAAAGTTTTTGTTTACAAAATATTCACATACGTCGTTGCGTTTTCTCACCTCTAATCTTCAAGGCAAATAAACACTCCACTTCCAACGCCATTTCTCTACTGGAGAAAATCCTTTGATAAGTAAATTCCTTCTCTCTTCAAATAAGGTTAGTTTTGCTTTAAAAAGCGCAATATTTTCTTAGACCGCTTTAGATGAATGGAATGAAGGTGCTCCTTGGGATGTTAATGGTTCATTCAGGCTTTCCTTTACGGATTACGATAAAGTCGTGATCTTATTACATAATTTATAATTAAAGACTAAATACAATATAAAATAAAAATAGTATATATATATATATATATATATATATATATATATATATATATATATATATATGATATTAAAGTGAAATTTTGAGTTCATTTTTATTGACATAGTTTATCTTAAAATTGTCGAGGAATTGTCTTCCCTACTTTTGCCAGAGAATTATTCTTCAACTGTTGGCCGTTTAACAATTACTCCGATACTACAGTATACCTCTTTTTGTCAAAGTATTTATATATTTAATGACTTTAGCGAGCCAGTCTGACACTACTACTTAGGAAGGGAAATAATTCCTCTATTGGCTGAGTGGACTCTTTAATTACTGTATTATGAGAGTACCACAGCGTTTAATCAGTTTTAAGGAAAGAGCCGGTCAACACGTAAGGATCCAGTGAAATACCAAGAATTAACCAAAAAATACATAACTTTTAATTTATCAATTAACTCAAATATATACACTAAATTCTATAAGTTCAACATGGTTCGCACGAATGGAATATTGGCCTACTCCTGACGCAAGCCCTGATCAAAACAAGTAGGCTCCACGACAACAAACCAATTCCAGATAGTTTATTTATGGAGGCCTCTAAGTTACAGAGTTAAGCCACAATTTACTCTCCACTAATCTAACTAAAAATATGACAGGAGTCACGAAATATTATATCTCCTTTAGTTAGCTTGGGGACAGCATTAAAATCCTACTTAATCAAAACAAATATATAGAGTCATTCGGACTTACATGACCTTGATAGGAACAGGGGTTGACGAATGTCGCTTTACTGTTTTTTTTTACGAGTCTTCGCGTTGCAGGGGAATTAGGGTGGATGTCACTAAGACGGTAGAAACCGATGTAGCTCTCTTCTTATGACTTTATCTATTCGGTCATAAGTCTAAAAGACGGCGAGAGGAGTTGTGCTCTCTGGCTCAAGGAGTACTCTTTTTGGTAGCTCTTCTTCTTGTACCCTCTTCTACTTCGCAGGGTTGTCAAACTGGGTTTTGGTATACGGGGTGATCAAAAGTAATTAAATGGAACTTACTAGGAAATTATTTCTTCTTCTCTCAAAAATTACAGAGATTGTGATTTGAGAGTCCTTCAAGGGTGAATGGATCTTCTTTCATCTTGCTCCCGAAATTCCTGTTTGGCACTTCGGAATTTTGATCCAGCCAGACCTCTTGCTAAGTCTGTGAAGGATGAGTAGGTATGGCACCGATAAGAAAATGAGACTAACTTCTAAGTCTTAGAAGTCGGGTTCGGAACTGGGCGAGAAACTGACCACAATAATCTAGTCCTCTATTGTCTCTAACAGAATAATCCTCTTTCCTTCCTCACGGGGCTTATTTATAGACCGGGGGCCGCCCCAACTAAGGGGGATGGGGTAATTCCACTGGAGGAGCGCGAGGTGGGGGGGGGAGGTGACACCGCGGAGCCCATGTTTGCTTCTTAATGAGAGGTACCGACAACCGTCACATTATTTCTCCTCGGTGGTCTTTTTTATCTGACACCGCCCTTTGGCGCTATAACCACAAGCCTCCTGACTTCGAAGGTAATCGGATCTTTTAAGAGCTGCTTAATGGCCTTTTGCGGCTACCTTGGTCGGGCAGCCCGACTCGACTACCCACTATGCGGGGAGAATAGAGCCCTTCGGCAGTTTGACTGTTAGTCAAACGCCTATCGTTCTCACGCACTCTCCGAAGAGGGATTTTAATATATATGTCCACTTGGCCCTCTGGGTGGCGTTATGTTTTAATTCATCTACATAAATAATATAGATAAAATGTTATCGTTAATATTTAATTTTGAAAAGATTTATAAGCTTAAAGAGGAGAGCGTAACGAAGGAACAGGAAGCTGGATATATGTAAACTAAATAAAGCATGGTAACGGTGCTTAAATGTGAAATATATGTATAACTAGTTTGAAGAACGGAAACTATTCTCACTGCTGCAACACTTTCACTGTGTCGAAAGGAAGAAACTAAGAAATGTGGAGTGCTATAACTTGTTTGGATGGAGTAGAATTAAGAGGTGCTGGTTTCCGTTGGTTGTATTAGCAATAATAAAGGAGAGGAGTTTGTCTCTGCGTTTAGAATCGGTTTCTAAGTATAATATGAAATGATTCCATTATTCGATGATACGCTTAATTGGCAACGGTGTCTAATATGGAAAATTCTTCGAAAGAGGGTTTTGGGAATGGGATAACGATTCTGATAAGGTAATCGGCTGGAGGAATTCTCAGGGTTAGTGATAGGTGCTTCTAATGTATTACTAATGCCAAGATGGACACAAACACGAATATATAGAGTACGCTGTCTCGATCTTATATATTCCTTGGATATATCACGAGCAGTTATTCTTGGTAAATACTAGAGAACCGAAGAAGCACTGGTACATTATTCTTGATGGTAAAAATGCCTCGGAATTTCTTTGGGTTTTGAACATAAGAACAGAAGAAAAGAAGGAGTCTTCAAAAGGCTCATCAATAGCTCATGCGAAGCAACTTCTGTTTCCATCTCCAAGTTCAGTCCAACCTAACATGCTCATCTATAAATCTATCAAATCTATTCTTAAAACTCCCTAAGGAAGACGTTTCTATCACTTAACTATTGAGCCTATTCGATTCATCTATCACTCGATTTCTAAATCAATTTCTAACACTCTCTTTCCTAAACCTAAACTTTTCTAGCTTAAGCTAATCCTATATTTCCTATCTAGTTATCTCAAAATAAGAACCATATCTATGTCTCCCCTACCCAGTTGAGGACCTAAATCAAGTTTCCTTGAACTCTTATCTTTTCTAACCTTTGCAGATTTAGTTTCTAAGCTTTTTACTATAAAGTAAGCACCCTAACCCAAGAATCATCTTAGTCATATTTCTTTGCACAGAATCAAGAAAAAACAATATCCATCCAATAATATGGTGACCAATATTGCAGGGCATATCAATATGAGGCCTAACTAATGTGAGATACATTTTCAGAATGGCATCAGTACTCATATTTCTAAAGTTTCTCCCAATAAATCATGATATATATTAGCTCTATTCCTACCACTTAAGCATTGCTTTTAGCCCCAAGGTCAGAAATTATAAGGAAACCTAAGTCCCTGATTTTACTAAAACCCTTCCATTTGACTAATTTAAAATTATGTAGTTGATTACAACTACCTATACTAAGTATAATACATTTGCTTATGTTAAATTCCATTTGCCATTTCTTTGTCCATTGGAATAGTTTGGTCAATCGTCTTGTATTATCAGCATCGGAGTCAGACCTTATAATCCTACCCAACTTAGTATTATCAGCAAAGCTGCTTAGGTCACTACTTATACCTATGTCGAGATTATTAATATAAATCAAGAACAACAACAGACCAAAATCGACTCCTGACGAACCATCACTGATAACATTTTCCCACTCAGATTTAATCACATCAATACTAACTCTTTACTGTCTGTTACTAATCCACGAATGAATCCGTCTAAAAATTCTTCCATCGATCCCATGCTCTTTAACTTTATTAAAAAAATTGTAAGTGTGGTCCAGTGTTAAAAGCTTTACTAAAATCCAAGTACAGTAAACAATATCGTAATTATCATCTTTATCAGAAGTATCATACACCTTTCGAAAAAATTAGTCAAACATTTTTCTTACTAAACTTAATTCACTCGTGTCTTCTATTAAATTTACCCATAAGGTTGAAAATAATAGATCTCTGCCCTTTCTCGATCTTTTAATTCATAGAACCTAGATTGGTTTTAAATATTCGATCTTTCGCAAACTAACTAATTCAAAATCCTATATTTATTTTGCTCTTCGCATAGTCCCAAAGTTAACCACTGTTTTCCCCTATATGTTTTCCTATATGTTACGAGTTGTTCCCTGAATGTATGGATCTGGAATTCCTCAATATCTTTGAATTCGGCCATAAATTATGTTATCCTTATCCCTCTCTTTTAAATTGCCTTTCCTCTGCAAAATAAGCCCTTCTATAATACAGTTCCTACTCTCCCCTTTAATGCTAAAACGTTATGTTTTTGCCCTTTTCTGATTGCTTTAAAGACCTTCCCCGTCTTTAAAAAGACTTCCACATTTCTGTCGCTCTCAATTACGAGTCGAATATAAAAAATATACATGTTCTCAATACATGTAAAGATATAGGTGGTGTTTACGCAGTAGAAAGTACGGAGAGATTAAAAATAATAATACGTTTGTGTTCATATGTCTGATAATGAACATTAAATTAACTGGAAATCAGCTTAATCTATTTATCATTCAAATAACCTTATCAAAAGAAATATTGTGGAATGTTCTTTTATATGCCAATATCCATAATTTTAACACTTCTCCTTGCCTTTTTAAAATTGATCTCTTTTCTGAAGTATGTTATTACGCTATTATCCATTTGCGCGGTCTTATATGACGCTTCTTTCAGTTCTTATCTTCTAAAGAAGAACATCATAAAGTTGTCTCCTTTTTACGCTAGCCTCGCACTCTTCACTTTTATCTAAAAAAAACACTATCCTATCAAAATCTAATTAACTACGCCTTAAAAATGGACACCATTTTATTCATTGGTGTTTTTCGTTAATCTCAAATACGAGGGGCGGTCAATAAGATTTGCGAATCGGTAGGGCAAAACAGAGGAAGATAAATGGCTGTTTGTGGGGGTGTTAGGACAAGTTGTACAAAGTTAGGACCAGCAGCCACACGCTCCTGCCTCGTCTATTTAAGAAGCAGTAGCTGATCGCAGATCGTCAGTCACAAATTTTTCAAAAACAGAGAAGGTTGAGCACCGCGCAGTGATCAATCTTTGACCAAAAAAGGCAAGAATACAAAAGAGATCCATGAACGCATGGTTGCAGTGTACACTGACACCGCCCCTTCCTATGCAACCATTACCCGCTGGAATAGGGAGTTCCGCCATGCTCGTGAGTCCCTTGAAAATGACCCCCGTCCAGGACGCCCGTCAGACGTGACCAACGAAGACAATGTGGCCCGTGTGGAAAGCATGATCCTCGGAAATAGACGGGTGAAGGTCGAAGAAATCGAGTGACAACTTAGAGTATCACATGGAAATGTTATCAACATCATCCACTACAATTTCGTCATGACCAAGGTCTCTGCCCGTTGGGTCCCTAGAAACGCCACGCCCCATCATCGACTTCAACGTCGTTAAAGTCCACAAGGCCTAGAGTTTCACAAGCTGCCTGCCCCAGTGCGGATTCGAGTAGCTCAACCATCCCCATTACAGTCCAGATCTGGGCCCTAGCGACTACTTTTTATTTCACCAGCTTAAGGCTGCAGTGCGTGGATGTCGGTTTGAGGACGATGAAGATGTCCAACTCGCCGTCCAGGAGTGGAATGAACAGCAGTCGGGAGATTTCTGGTTGTTTGGAATTCGAAGCCTCGGGGACAAGTGGCGCAAGTGCATTGAAGTCGAAGGTAGTTAAGTTGAAAAATAATAAAACACTTTTCCTCATATCTCGTTTCCTTATATCCGAATTGCAAAACTTATTGACCGCCCCACGTAGCCTGGAGTCCAACATCCCGAACGGCTGATAGCAAGCGTATCGAAGCCATGGCTGGTATGCCTAAAATATAAACTGCAATATCTTAGCTAGAAATAACTGTATTTTTAAGAAAATTATTTAAAAATATCAACCAAAGGGTGACTGGGGGATAACATTTACTCAAACTAACAGCCCTAAGCCTCCACCACGGCCTCTAGACGGCTCCTGCTCCTGGCCATCAGCTCTGGATTGCAGTTGCAAGCAGAGCATTTAATCTCTTTCTAAACCGCTCCCCACACATAATCATAATAATCTATGGGATTACAATGGTGGGTTCTAGGAGGCAAAAAAAATGAGGCTAAGGAATTGGTAGAAATTCTCCTACAACCATTTCCTATTATTTCCGGAGGTATGGACTTCCAGCAGCATCGGCATTCTTCAGCTATGATTGGACAAAAAAAAACTCCAGCGGATCCACATAGCCATCTTAATTAAGTCTAAGATCTTGTTCAAACATATGGGGCGGCATGGCGTCACCCTCACTGGAGAAACCCACAGACCATCACATTTTTGAGGTAACTTGGTCTTTATGATACGTGGAACGTCGCCTGGATTATAGACAAGCCTCTTGTTGTTCTGTGTGTTATGAAATTAGTCCTGGTAGAATTTATTTTTATCCGAGAAGAACCAGCTCTTTCCTGGCTCAACGGGATGCTTCAGTTTGTTCAGGAGCCTTTGCTGTCAGAATGGTTCTCCTCGATCCTGACTGTCAGAATTTGCCCCTTGCGCCTCTTGTATGAGTGGTGGCAAAGGTCCTCATTCAGAGCCAGCTTCATGATAAGAACTCCAACCCCAATCTTTCTCGCCAAGACCCGGATTTCCTTATTCGGGTCTCCATCGCTTTAGCCTGCAGGGTTAATGACTTCCTGCGTGCGGGCGCAGACAGAACGCGTGATGTGTTCTCTTCTGCTGCCCACAGCTTCAAAGTTTCCGTTGCAGCTGCTCATCTCTTGCCTTACAGCATCCACAGAGTTAACAGAGCATTGAGGATCAGTCATGATGTCACCATTTTGATACCTGGCACGAATCATCATGATGCAGATAACTCTTTTACATTATTCAGATGGACTCCAGTCCTCTATGTAAGCTAACTTTTTCTCAGCGAAATATTTACACTAAATCCTATCCAGCGCCCTTCACTGTTCACCAATACATCAGCATCTTTCTGAAAAAAGAGACATTAAAAATCTTTAAATTTAGCACGAGCACTCTGTATATATGGTGCATGAGGCGACCATTGGCTATCCCACGATGGTTCCCATTTCCAACCTCACTCTACGCGAGCGTATTTTAGTGTCACTGAAATAAATGCGAATCATAGATCGTGTATTCATCGCCTCGACACTCGCTGCCTCCTTCGCTCCACCCAAAGCGCCAGCTTACACCGTCAACCTCCAAGCTTTCCATTCACGCGAGTTGCAGCCATTTTATTGAGCAAACAAGAAGAGTTCCTACCTGACTTTGTAAGAATAAATATTATATTACATAATTGTTTCACCTAAATCTACATCATGTCCGTTCTGAATGATAATAAACTTTATTTCACTTCGATAGGTTCATTCATTCATTAGCATTCGCAATTCAACTCTTATTCCGTTTATTATTCGAATGAGATTAAGACAAGTTCATCTTTTTCCACAGGAACAAACGTCCCGAATTCAGTTTGCATGAATCAACTTTGTTTATGCTTTACTTTCGTGTCAAGAGGGAGTTTTAGGAGATGTGACAGATGACCGCAGACGAGATCAATGATAACAAATAATTGAAGGTTTGCCCGTAGTTACTTGAACTAATAAGTACCTCGGACACCTTATATATATATATATATAAATATATATCTATATCTATATATATATATATATATATATATATATATATATATATATATATATATATATAGGTGTGTGTGTGTAAAAAAAAACAAGGAAAAAGGAAAGCATATTCCGAGCGCTTTCTTCTTTATTTACGTAACCTTTTCAAGGAATTCAAAAGGAGGTAGAATACATTAGCTTATAGAGAAGAGAAAGACGGCCTTCCTTCCCCTGAACCATAGGTGAGGGAGACAAAATCATGTAGAATTTTAATTAGATACTTAATGTACAAAGTGATAATGGGATCTAACGAAAATAACCCTGGATTTAAATAAAAATTAGGGAAGGTCTCACTACATATACATTCTAAAATATTTAGAGAATTATTACATTTGATGATACATTTTAGATTGTAGGGTCATGGCCAAAGATTTTGAGACTGCTAGATTTTTTCTAAGAAAACTAATAGAAGTAATTAAACATTGCCTTTTGTTTTATTATGTTTGTATCTTAAATCGAAGTTGAAATATTCAATAATTTAGAGCTCAAACCCATTTTATTAGTAAATACATCAAGTGACGCTCGTAGTCCATATTTGCAATAATTACATTGTGCTTTAGGACTGCTTCAATTCGTTTTGGCAGACTAGAGACCAAATTTGTGATGATATCTTGACTTATATTGGTCCATTTTTGTTCAATAAGCAAACGCAACCGATTTGAATTGAATGGATTCTATTTGTTAACCGCCAGTTTGATTATCGCTCGCGAATTCTCTATTGGGTTCAAATCTGGCGAGTTCCATGTCCAAAGTCCCAATAGTTCAATGCTATTTTTAGCCAAGACCTTTGTGCGCCATCATCCTAAAAATACAGTTATCATCCACAAATTTGTCTTTTTGGTAAATGTGCTATTGAAGCAGGTTTTGGTACCATTTTAAGTTCATGTCAGTGTTCTTGGGCAAAACTATTGAGTGCTCCAGTTCCCTTACATGAGAATTAGCCCCAGATATATACAGTGCCTGAATGCTTCACAGTTAATTCTGCACAAGAGTTGCTAAGTGCTCTCCTTTTCTCCTGTTAACGAGAGATCTTCGAGAAGCTCCAAACAAGCGAAAGGGCACATCATCAGAGAATATCATTTTGCCCCAGTCTTCAACAGTCAATTCTTTAGATTTCCTACAAACATGGGGCCTCTCCGTAAGGTTCCTCCTGGTGAGGTGAGACTTCTTTCAGCCCTTCTTGAAATGAGACACTTGTCGAAGAGTCTCAGCTTCACTGTACCCACTGTAGCGTTCATACCTTCCATTTTCCAAAAGTTAGCAAACTTTCCAACGAGGCTAACCCTATCTTTGAGCTGGGAACATACCAGGATGCCATCTTGTGCATCCAGAACAATTCACCGGAGAGGAACCAGTGTTTTTAAGTTACTGGTGATCCTAAATATGGGGAAACTTGAAGCAATACCCTTGGCAACTATCTCTTTGCATTTCAGTCCACTTTGATCCAAGGAAATAATGTTTGTACGCTCTTCTTTGGGAAGAACCATTTCTTGAATTATTGAAAGAGATTAAAAAATTTATATTTGCCAAAAATATTCCAAAATAGATTATAATTACACGACATTATTCTTTTAACCCATATTAGTCATCATTTTAACCATTTGATAAAATATCAAAGTTCCAGGAACTGAAAGTCACCTACATGAACAAGACCAGAGCACGATTTTGGATTCAGCGAATGACTTCAGTGTTTTTTCTTATTATTTAAGAAATGCTGAATTTTTTAATAAACGTCCAATAATTTAAATATTAGAATAATTATTCCTATCACGTAAATTTTAGAACGAATGAAATCAATAGAAATATACATTACTCTTATAACTTTTGGCCATCATTGTACATGTATGGAGAGTTTCCCCAATTTTAATTTGAACCCATGGATATTTTCGTTAGATCCCATTTTTATTTCGTACAAGATATTTTGCATTTACACGCCGTTTTTACCATTGAAAGCTGTCCTGTTTGCTTAAAAAATTACCTTTTTTATTTTCTCCTTAATAAAGTTATACTTGTTACATATGTATATTTCACACATACTTATTTTTTCTCACCCTAAATATTTTTTTTATTTTTCCATTTTCTCTGTCAAAATTCGAAGATGGCCCCACAAATGTATACCTCTAAAGAGTAAAAAGCCAAGTTCCTTTGAGTTCCCTTCGATGGATCAAGTGACAACTTCAGTGGGTGGAATGATTTAGAGGCAGTTAAAATTCCTTTCATTCTTCACGAATTAGAAGGTGCTGCCTATTAACGTATCTTATGTGTTATCTTCTAGTGACTATGAGAATAGCTCCTTCCAAGGGCTTGATGAGGAGCTAAGTTATCTACAAAATTGACTTCTTAACCGCTTAATTATGATGGCGCAATTGCAAATAATTCTCGGTTTTATAACGCCGAGCTAGAATGGTTAAAGCGATTTTTCCATTCTCTTCGAAAGCAGGGATAACATTTATAAAGGCTGTTTGATAGCAATATTTTTTAGATTGCTTAGAAAAGCTGGATTATATGTTCTCCTCTCGTGATTGTGAGAAGAGCTCCTTCCGAGGGCTTGATGAAGAGCTTAGTTAGTAATAACATTGCCTTCTTAACCGCATAATTACAATTGCGTTATTGCAAATATAATTCTCGATTTTATAAGGCCGAGCTAAAATGGTTAAAAGTAAATTGTATATTCTCTTCGAAAGCAGGGATAGCAATTAAAATAGCTGATTAAAAGAGATATTTTTTACAAACGCGCATATATAACAAATGAAGAATATAGGGAGAAATAAGCCTGACGAAACAAAAACAATTTCTAAGAGGTGAAGAGTATTTTTCATGTGTCAAATATGCGCGTTTATACTTTTCTAGTTATTCCTATGTTTAATATATTTTCGATTCTCAAATAGAAGAATTATAAAATTGTAATCTTAATTTAGTTTGGACGGTTTGAGTTCCCCTCCTCTTTTTTGTAAACCCCATTTTTTCAATGGTCACCTTCTGTTTTGGCAGGCTTAATTCTTTAATATGGTTGGTTTCCAGGTACCTACTAATGCCCTTATAATCCCAATGGCCCCATTTGTCATATATGTGTGTGTGTGTCTCCTTTGTAAAAATTTCTTCTTATGTTTCTTTCTGCTTCAGTCTGCTTAGTAATGGACGATTAGTCGAAAGGCATCGCAGATCTCCCGTGTTTCATTTTCCTTCGTGGATATATAAATATATATATATATATATATATATATCTATATATATATATATATATATATATATATATATATAAAGGCCAGAAAAATGTACACTTGAAGACTGAGAAGACGAGTAAATTGTGAATTTGGGGGGTGGGGAAGTATTCTTCAAATGATCCAACCTATGCATTAAAATAAAATGTTTTATATTATTATAATTAATTGGGATATTGAATTAATTGATAGTATCCTGTATAAAGCGACATGCACATCAATATTATCAAGAAATGTGCGTTTATTATACACCCTTCCACACACTACTGATCATCACTCACTTCCCTACAGACTAGGGCCCACGCATTTGCAAGCAGAGCTTTAAAATGCAAAGGAGAAATCAGAATCATAAATTTTTAAATTTTGGTTTGGTGGGACTTGTTTCCATGCCACCTAACAATCAGTGGTAGCGAATTCCTTCTCTAGATTATAATCAGCACAACAAACAACTTCTAGACCTGGACAAGAATTTATCTCTCTCTTGTTTCAGGAAAAAACTCTGAAACCGAAGGTAATTTCTTACCAGATTAGTTTGTTGTTGTACGTCAGTCCATCCATTTTAATTTTAAAACCGTGCGAAGTTTTGGGTTATCATATATTTATTTATACCATGTATATCTAGCCATTTAGATTTATTAAGAGACTGCGACTTTTATGGAATAGAGTTGTGCTCAGTTTGTGTTTGGAAGGCAATGACTTACTGTTAGGTTGACGGACTTATTTGGGGTTACTTTGTCTGATTGGGGGCTGAAAAACTGTTGCTCTTCTGGGGAGGTCGTCTCCGTAGAGTACTTTATGCGTTGCATGGGAAATATGTCCTCAAGTTAGGTTTAAAGCCTGAAATTTTTTTAGCAAAAGCTTGGCTGCATTCCTAGTTATATGTATGCCCAGGAGTAAGAGCCCAGGTTCAGGAGAGTTGCGTACCCTACCAGAATCCAGCTTCTAAAGTATTAAACTTGAGTTGTGTACTTTCTGGACATTTTCTCATTTCCTACTTTGATTATCTACCAACCGAATTCTACACGCATATTTTTTCAATCTCTTTTATTTTCTCTCCCACTAGTCCCTTTACCCACTTTCGTCTCCCTAATTATTTCTCATCTCCTTTTACCTTCCCCTATCAGTATTCTTCTGCGATAAAATTGAATCATCCGCTAAGAATTAATTCCACTGCGAAACAACCGCTAATTACCTTGCTATTTCCTCACTTGCCTCTTAAATTAACACAAAAATCTATTTACTCTCGTGTCAGAAAAAGGCAAATAAAAGATTAAGCCTATTTTAGCACCCAGACATTCCGGGTGAAACCAATAAATTATTTAATTAGAATTGAAATGCGCGAAAGAAGACCGATATTGAGAGAGAGGCAGAAATTCAATTAGTCGGTGGATTTATAGTCTTACAGACATATTTCCCAGGTGATGGCAGGAAATTCCATTTGAAAAGGGGATTTTATAATATTTCGTGCCATGTGTGTGAAAGGCCATAGGTACAATAATTTATTTCGTTCCTACATATATTTGTATGTTCCTCTGACATGTACAAAAATGAGAGATAGATATTCAGAAGGTACCTGCTTCGATGCCTGGAGAATGATGTGCTTGACCTGTTTGGTTTGCTCGAAAGTAGTACTACAGCACTGAATGCCCATTGAGACAGGGATTGATGGCAAATCCGAGGAACATGTTGTGAGACACTCGTAGTGTCCGCCTAAGAAACACGTGGGCCTTCCACAAACATGAGTTTTTGATAGATTAAAAAGAATAAAAGTTCTCAAATAGATGCGACAGATTGCCAGAATAAACGATGGAAGATGGGAAAATAAGTGCTAAAATGGAGACCCTTATCGATAAAGGGAGCCAGAAGACGACCTCGAAGAAGGTGGGAAGATGAAATTCGATCAATGGCAGACTCCAGCATTGGACCGTGATCAGTAACAACCTATTAGGGAGGTATTTTTTTTTCTGGAAGTGGGAATCAAAACAGTAATACATTCAAAATACGATACATACATCACCACGTTTTTAATGCTAAATACATACACGTAACCCATGCATTCATAAATCATTCATTTATGCTTACATCTTTTCTGTACTCGTTACTGCTCTTCCATTGTCAATCGAGGTACCTTTGGGTAATCTCAGACATGGTGATGGAATGCAACGTACATACCTCTTCATAAGCTGGACACCATTATTCCTATGTAGAGCAAGCGTCGCTTTTAATCCTTCACGAGAGTAGAATCGAACCAATGAAATTAGAAATGACATTTCCCTTAAACTATGGAACGGTATTCCAATTAAAGTAGGCGTGAAGAATGAAAAAAAGAAGAGGAGAAGATCGAAATGAACAGCCAGGCACACAGGGAGAGTGGAATAGTAATACAATCCATAATAGAGCTTTTATCTCTCTTAAAAGAAGGCATTCATGGTTCACACCAATTACCTTGGTCGGGTCATCTTGGCAATCAAGATAAAAGAAAAAGAAATATGTATATTTAATATATCAGAAAGATAAATATTTTCTTATTCAAATGATAGATGAGATAATGTTCAGATACGCCGTATTAATAGCGTAGTCTACACGTTGATAGTTGAATGCAAATGAAAGCTGGTTTTAAGACAACGATTTAACTAGCTTTCTACATCAAAATATGTAGGGAATTATGGGGGTTGGTTGTTTATAGGTTCATTATCGTGAATGGGGTTTTAAAAGGAAAAGGAGCCGTCAGTGGTCCTTTTTTTTATGTAACGGTATTTAAAGACCTTTAAAGGTTTGGTCAGATTTCGGTTGGCGTGTCGGGTGACATTATTTTGATCCCTCCGTCGAGTTTGCTGTGACTCTAAAGGTTTACGTAGATTCTGCTTCCCAGGCTGGATTCCAGAAGGTAGGTTGGTTACCTCGAAGTTGAAGGGAAGGACTCCAAGGGACAGCGACGATAAACAGTTTTTTTATTCTTGTAAATAGCGTCTACTTTATTAGGCGTAGTGAAATAAATCGAGTTCTGTGCGGTGGTATGTAAGTTTTATTAATGTTAGGGTAGCTTAGGTAAGGTGACAGGACTTAGGAGCGAGAAACAGACCCGTGATACCAGTGAAACTAAACCGATGAGGAAGGTGCCTTTACTTGAGTCCAACCGGCTGAATGATTCAACTGATCTCCTCTTGACTGCCCATAATGTTCTCATTCGTTTAGTTATAACTCCCCTGCTTAAGGGAACGTGACCTCTTTTCTCATCTGAAAGCGCTGGGGCGGAGCTAACTAACGATAGGAGACTCACTTGTGAGGTTCTATGCCGATCGTTGGTCGGAGTTCAGGGATATACGTGTTTCTCGAATATCTGTGCACACTCTTAGACCGGGCTGGATTCTTATCAAGAAAGGACTGTTCATTTTTCCCTTGACACCTTCACGAAGACTCGACCGACCAAAGCATAATTTATTTTGTATTTGCTCGGTTTCCTTAATTATCAAGAATCGGTATCTTTTCCTCGCGCAGCAGCTCTTTTATGTATGTATGTGTGTTTGGGTGGTGTATCCGCGTGGGAACCAGTTATTCGCTTGCCTTTCTTATGCATTTCTAATAAATATACAGTTATGTTATAAATATTTCTCTATTTTACATTGGTTTATTAATTACTACATGTCTTATTTCCTAATTAGTTAATAAGTGTGTTAAAACCTAGGATTTCAGAGATCCATTGAGCACCCATTTGTGGGGGCTCCTCATTGAGCCTATTTATCCTGCAATATGGCTGCCACATGCCTACTTTCCTCGCACTATTGGTACCACAGAGTCACCTGAGCATTAGGAGGAGTGAGTCATTGTTCTTAAATATTCCTACCATGTGTGTTTGTATCTTTCCCTCTCTCGTAGGTGCTATTATATTATATTTTTTTAGTTCTTGATGCTGGCTTTTTTCATCCTCATTTATCTGTAAGACATGTCTACCGTTAAGTCTACCGTTAAGTCTACCGTTAAATTCATTCTAAAGTGCTATTTTAATGTTATAATAACAAACGAGGTTTGCATTACACAAATCAACTTGAGGTATTGTTAAAATGTGAAGCACTAGTAGAATTTGGAGCTGAGGAGTAGCAATTTCAATCTTATGCATCCTTCCGACAAAACCTTAGCTCTTTTTTCCAATATAAATGCTAATAAAGCAAGAACTTTAGTCAACTGTGGAAGCAGGAAACCAGAAGGAGGCTGAATAGAGAAGAAATTTATAAAGTCCTAAATGCAAACATGGAGATAGTTCGAATAGACAGCAATAATTTATAAACCAACGTCAGACGAACGAAATAAAAGGGAAGCCATATGCGCAGAATTAGAAGAAAAGCATAAAAGAGAGAGTAAAGACGGAGGGAGGGAGAGAGAGAGAGAGAGAGAGCGAAAGAGTGTTACGAAGAGTTAAAAGTAATTAATTATAAGGAGAACATCCCGAGAAGATGCTTATGTGAGACCCCTAATCTAATATCTATACATATTGTTTCCGTAGTTGCGAGGAAATTGGACAGTAAAGATGGAGGCTCTTCCCACCCTTATCTCCGGCCTGCCTCGCGTGCACGGAAAAATGAAAAGATACTTGGGAGGGTTTATTCTTTGAAACCTGCATAGTTATAACAATAATAAAAGAATAACAACAGTAACAATATCAACAATAAAAATACTGGTACGTTACATTAAATACGTACAATACTACGATGCTTGGAATCTTGTCCTTTGTGTTTATTTATACAAATCTTTATCGATTTCCTATTCTATTTACAATTTGAAAGCTAAAAGTCAATGTTGAGAATTTGTCATTTTACTTTTTAGTTATATACATCTTTGTCGATGCTTAAATGCTGTATTTATCAGGTTGGAACGAAAGCAATGTCTGATTTTAGGGTATATATGACTATGGAATGTTTAATCATAAACATAACCTCTAATGCTTTCTGGAACCTCATTTCATATGTCAGTAGAGAGTATTATTGATTGTTGTCTGACAGTTTGTAATGGACAATTCCTTCAATATCGCACCATACACTCAACATGATCTTTTTTAGATGAAGTCCTCGTCTCGGTTGTTGAGAAATTCTGCGTCCTCAACTGATCGGCGATTAACTTTATGACAAAGGATCCACTTCTCATTATTAGTGACAAGCCTACCAAAAGTGGTAACTGAAGGTGTGGTAAAAGCTATGAGTCACGGCAAGTAACACTCTGTTGCAGTTCGCCGTAGACAGTTTGTGCGAATTATTTTCCAATCACTGGAACCTTATCCTTTTCAGTTGACGTAAAATAGTCATGTAGGTTACGTTAAGTTGTTATGTGAGTTCCTTAGAAGTTTTATTAGGATTTGCTGTGACAAAAGCTTCCAACTTTAGGAACCAAGTTCTTTTGGCCGATCTTATTTTGGTCTGTTTTTTACACTGAAACCTCCACTTTGAAAACGGGAAAAACACTTCCTGAAAATTCTTTCATTTAATGCATCTTCCCCAGAAGTGCTCTGAATTCATTTTGCCGCTGTACTTGCAGTGACACCTTTATGAAACTCATACAGTAAAATATATCTAAAGTGATCCTTAGATGGGAAGACATAGAGGTGGATACCGATGAAGTAAATGAACAATATTTTTTATAATCTGAAAGAAAGCGAAATAAATTATTCATTGTGCATTCCTCAACGATAACAAAAAGGCAGTAGTTTAATACAAACTATCTAAACTATATTCTAGAAAATCAGACATTGCAGTTTTGCAACCTGCTTGCAAACGGCATCTTTAATTTATTTCAGAACTCTAAGGTAAAACATATCTGACCCTGCTGATTTGCTTGCATGAGTTTTATTGATTAAATTATTAACTTAGATAGCGAGAGACAGGGGAGGGAACGGATAAATTAAGAGAGAAGGGGGAGGAACGGAGAGAGAGAAAAAAAGTCAGAGGGATAGAGAGAGAGGAAATTTATAGATGAATTAGATTTAAATATCTTAAGAAATATACTAGCAAAAATCCGCCCTGTGGATGTCTTTTGCTAGGCCTGCAGCGCTTGTTTGCTTCGACAAGAGATTATGGAAGTATGCGAGAGAAAAAAAGTTGTTGTTTTTTTTTTATTTCACAACACATCCAAAATTGATATGCAAGAAAAAAAATCATTCCACATTTTTCTTTGAATGCATAGACAGACACAGGCAGATATACATACACACACACACTAGGATCAGTATAATAAAAAGTTAACTATAAGCAGCTAAATCAAATAATTTTCATTAAACTGAGAATTTGATATCTTGGAATGCACGATACAATAAAAATCTCAAAGAAAAAATATTTTTTTCTTCAATAGAGAAAAAAAATTAATGGAATAAAGAGGGTATATTTAACTTTTTTTAAATTAAAATAAACCATAAGTATCTCTAAAAGGAGCAAACGAGATAAACTACAGCCACTCCATGTCCAAAATACGAACTCTTTTGCATACATGGAACACTCGCATAATGGAAAAAAGAATTCAAGCGACCACTGCTGGCTCTCCGGTCAGCGTGTGAGAAACGCCTTTAAAACACAGGATGGCGCCCCAGTAGGACATTCTATTACTTGATTCCTCATCGCTGGAAGTTAATAGTTCTCGCCATAAATTTTTGTTTTTAATACTTACCAATCGATGCCAGTTTCCCGGTCAAAAACCCACCTCAGTTTGCAGAACTTTTGTAACTGAGGGAACTCCAGTCAATGAAGGCAGTGTTAATTGCCTCAAGCTCTTTCCCATCCAGCCAAATTCCTCCCAAATTGTAAAAGATATTCAGGATCGTCTTCAACATCTTCGATTGAAATTAGAGCGATTATTTTTACTGATCAATTACTAAGCCATACCCATTCATTGGCCTTTTCTTGTACGTCATTTATAAGTGTTTTATTGATCAGAAAACTCACCTCAATACTAGAATTTGTATGATCTACTATGATGAGATTGTAATTCCTCTACCCATTCAACCATGGCCTGCAGTCTCGGCACCTACTCTTTTCCACCTCCTTAAGACATTTTCAACGTCTGAACCTACTCATCTAGCCACAATACTTAAAACATAATCTGGCACAATATGCAACAAACCCAAATGAGAGCCCCCTTCCGATCAATGAAACACATTCACGAGTTGGACACATATATAATGCACAACAGTAAGCAATGCAAAGCGAATACACAACAAAAATGCATTGCACAAATTGCCCCTTTCACCTATACTACTTCTAAAATACGATTCGTCATTTTACTGGCTTCCACGCATTGCTTGTACTTTTTGATGTCCACTGAAATTACGACCCCAAAGTCCGTTTCTATGTATACACTTTCCAAGAGTTGGCAGTTCATATGGTAATTTGATTTCAGATTTCTACATTCTAAGTGTATGACTATATTTATGTGTATTAACCTTTATTTTCCATTTATCCGCCAACTCAGTAATTTTGTTTAAGTCTCACTGCATTCCCACAACATCACATCTAGCTGCAGCACTATTTCTTATCTTGATGTCGTCAGGGAATTTACAAATTTTGCAAACTAACCCGTTTTCGAGCTTTTTTATATATATATTAGGGACAATATTGGGCCAATAATTGAACGATATGGAACTCCTCTGGTTACTCGAACCAAGTCTGAGTTTATCGAATTTATGAGTACGCTGTGTGAACGATCAGCGAGCCAGTGTTTTATCTTTTTATGAATCCTACCCCCCCTTCTATTCCGCGCGCTTTAAATTTAAGTAAGAGCCAATAGTATCCAAATATTTTCTTCAGGGTTATCTGATAGTCGTCCCTATTTACGCTTTAACGGTCCCATATTCACCCTGGTAGACTTTCTACAATTAACGTAGGCATAAAAACACTTCGGCTCTTTTTTATAATTTCGCCGGTAATCCAGAGCGCTCTATTTGATTTACTGCGTTTTCTTTTTACTCGTTTGACTAAGTCAGAATGTAGGGCACACATGTATTCACCTGAAGGGTGTACATGTAGATACCCTGCACAACGGAACCCAATGGCTGGGAGAGAAAGCGAGTCTGGAATGTCGAGGTAAAGGCTCGATTTTCTCACTGTAATAAAGTGCTAGTTTACGTATCTGGGCTCAAGTCAGACGGGCGCCAGAGAATAAACATTGAGAAACAGAGAATGTCTGGAGGTAATAAAAGGGCGTGTAATAAAGCATATCACCATTCTGTAACAAATATAGCTAGAAATTAAACAAATGTAGGCCTTATAATAAAGCTCCGCCTTCTAGAAATATTGACCAATAACGATGTACGGCAGTTTAGCCGCCATCCAATTAAAATTAAATAAAGGATTAATTTAAGCCAATCAGGAGGCGAGCTAAGGGATTGAGCAGCCAATCACGGGCGCCTACGTCATTTGTAGGCGAGGCGTAAGTCTGACTCGATGGACATTGCTCCCCCTTTATAAATGGGTGCAGAGAGGTTAAAAAGTTAGTCATTCACTATTACTAATTAATTGTTACGCGTTCATTAATTTAATAAGTCGATTATTATAATCGTCCGGTCGCTCTACAATTTTCCCGCATTACTTTATTGTAAAATCGGATCTTAGAATTATCCGGAGTATTTCTTATTAGTGCAAGGTAAAATCAATTGGCGGAGACTCGTTTACATCTATAAACAGATTCTTTTATTCATCCCAACTGGTACCCTATTCTCGGATCAAGTACAAGGCTACCTAAAGGGATATTTACGTTTTGCATTTGAATAACTTGTTACCATTGCCGGTGGCAAACGTTATACCTATCCTACCAAGCTCACCCCTTTGAGTGGCAACGTTACCACTAACTGGGCGACCAAACCCCTTATTGGTACGAATGATTACCACTCAAGAGGCAAGCCCCATAACTTACAGGGGGTGGCAACATTACAATAATAGAAGAGAAAATCGAAGCCCCTTCCCCATAAGAATCTAACGCTAGCACTACTTGCTGTATCTCTGAATATATATCCTCTACTCTAATTATCTTAATTATTAATGTCCACCATACGTGAATATATATCTTCCTTCGCATAAAGTAAGACCTAACCACCTCTTGATCGCTTTCTAAATGTATTGTAGAGTTTATAGTTTTCTATATTAAATTCTCCTAAGAATCCCTTTGAAAGATGTCTAGCCATGACTCGGTGATTAAAATAATATCATATTTTCCGATCTGACTAACGCAATAAATTCGGATAATTTGTTTCTTTTGCTTCGGGCGTTTATCTAGAATCAATTAAATTTATCTCTTAAGTTGACGCAACCACTATTTGGTTGATCTTCAAAATCATTCCGTAAGTTATAATATTTAATCCCCATTACTCGACACAAACATTTTAGGCATGCCTGTGTATAAATCGACTTTGATTTCATTCTTAGACGCGCATTTAATCTCGAGGTAATCCAAATTGATCCTACTTTACTCGCCTTATGTTTTGCAGACCTAATTAGATCTCTAGTTCGATAAACATTCTCATTTGTCGTTGTATCGAATCGGAGGAAGAAGAGATAAAATCAATTTTAAAGAGCACTGAGAAGAGATTTTTAAATTAAGTGGAGAGGAGAAGACATACCCAAATCACCAAGTGGAACAAAGAGAAGAATGTAATGATTATGACATTACTATGGAACAGCTGCAAAGCGTACTCTACTCATTCAAACAGAGGGCACCTATCCAAGTTAAACTTCATCATTGCGCCACAATGCATCCATCCTAAACTGGATGCTTAGCATCTTCAATTCTTGCATGAATACACACTATATACATGATGAAGTTCAAACATCAAGAATAATATTCATAACTATACAGGGAAAGCTACCAACTAGAAGAGAGACTTACTGCCCCATTTCCCTTCTCTTGTTAGGAGAAAACTCTTTGAGAAGATCGTAAAAAAAGTTCGTTTGACACATGGAAGAGAATTCGTTTCCAAACATCATTAGTACATCTTCAGGACAAAAAGGAAAAACAGAAATGATAATCGGTATAATCACAGAAAAGAGTTCCTAACTGAAGAAATAATGTAATTATGCGGACATATGCGCAGGGATGTATCAAAAGCGTTCAATAAAATATGACAGCGAGTGATACAATATAAAATCCTATAACTGGAACTAAATAATACTTTATAAAAAATCATATGCGATTATGTAATGGGGAGAACAAGGTATATCAGTAGGGAGGGGGGGAAGAACTGACGAATGAGTCGAAATTTAACCTTCAGGCTGGGTTGACGCAGGGAGAGTGCCTAACCTCTACTCGATCCAATGATGACAAGTTTAAAATAGTATCATTGGGAAGGCAAAAACTATAAATGTAAGAGTGGAAGATAGGCAATATCCTTACGCTACAAAGTGCAATGTATTTCGTATGAAAATCAAAACTATCGAGTACAGGAAGCACGTCACAGATCGGATTCAAAGAACGGATATGGCGGTCAGAGCTCCATATAACTCAATAAACTGAGAGACAGTAGAAAAAGAAAGATTTACATGGCAGTAATAATACCAACGCTGATGTACCCAATCTCAACACTCTACTGCGAGTCAAAAACACAATAATTTCACTACAAATAGCAAAGAATAATTGCATGTGCCGAATTACTGGGACACGCGTGAGAGAAATAAAAATGCAAACTGAACTCCGTAAATCAGTGAAGATTCCACCAATAAATATTGTGCTGCAAGAACGAGAAAAATAAGTGAAAAATAAAACATTGCAAAGGTTAGGAAGAGAAATTAGAACCCACATAGTAAAAAACAGGAAAAGGTCGAATCTGCTCATGTTTCCTAAGCTGTGCAAATATACTGGAAAGAATAGATTAACAACCTCTATCACTCCATAACAGTATATTTTAAGAACGAGATTTTTTTGTGGTTTTGAATAATAATTTTTTTCTTATTTTGGTTTTAACCTCGTTATTGAAAGGCAAAATGGTGAAGTTGAAAAAAATAAATATTATTATCGAATGTTTTGGAATTTAAAAAAAAACAAAAATAATTACAGCTCGTGAAGTTCAGAAAGTGCATTATAATTGAGGCATGGATTAAAAAAATAAAAATATTCGCATATAAACACAAATTTTGACGAGAACAAAAGAGCTGCGAGTATTATTTTTTCCGTCTATCAGAAGAAAATATCTACTTGCCCCTAAAAAGGGGTAGAGCTAAATGAAGAGTGAAGAAGCCGCTCCTTCTGTCCCAACAATATATTTTGAGAACTTGATTTTTGGGATGGGTTTAATATGAAGAAATACATGAGGGGATGAAGAAGAAGAATAAAAGTAGTAGAATAAGAAGAGAAGGAAGGTGAGGATGAGGAGAGGAGGAAGAATGAGGAAAGGAAAAGAGAAGAAAGATTTGAAAAAAGAAGAGGATGAGTATAAGAAGTGTTAGAAAAGGATGAGGATAAGAAGAAGAGGAATATGAAGAGTGGGAGAAGAAGAAACGGAAGAATAGAAGAAGAGGAGGAAGTGGAGGAGGAGAACTAGAGGAGGAGGAGGTGGAGGAGGATAAGTAGAGGAGGAGGTGGAGGAGGAGAAGTAGAGGAGGAGGAGGTGGAGGAGAAGAAGTAGAGGAGGAAAAAGTATATAAAAAATAACGGGAAGAGAAGAAAAGATTGAAGAGCAGGAGAAGAAAAGAAAAAAGAAGAATGGAAATAAGAAAGAGGAGGAGGTGGGAAAGAAAGGAATAGAAGATGGATAAGAAAGAGAAGAATAGAAAAGACGATAGGAGAAGAGGAGAAAAAGAACAGTGATAGAAAAAGAAAGAACTAAATGGAAGAGACGTAAGAGGAAGAATGGCAGCAGAAGGAAAAGAGTAAGATATGGAGGAGGAGAAGAAGAGATCGAAAAGGGGAGGGGGAAAATATGGCGATGATAATAATAATAATAATAATAATACTGCTTTGTGAGTTTTCATTTCCCGCTGACGAAAAATCTTTTTATTATTGCGTTGAAATTCAAGCGTTTTAAGATGATTGTCGATAGAAAAATGCAACTTGCTTTTTTTCATAGCTTTATTCATTACGAGTTGAAGTTTCACGACTACACTTATCTTATCTTCAGAACATACTAAGTAAAATTAAATTGATCCACCTTTTTTATACAAAGTGTTCAGGTATGAATGGAATGGTGGGATAGGCTTATAATATACGCAGTTAGGTGACCGTTGAGAGGCTAGCGTTAATGAGACGCGAGGAAAGGGGGAAAGGCTAACAGCTGCACAGAGAGGGCTATCTATGTACGAGGGGCGGTCAATAAGATTTGCGAATCGGTAGGGCAAAACAGAGGAAGATAAATGGCTGTTTGTGGGGGTGTTAGGACAAGTTGTGAAAAGTTAGGACCTGCAGCCGCGCGCTCCTGCCTCATCTATTTAAGAAGCAGTAGATGATCGCAGATCGTCAGTCACAAATTTTTCAAAAACAGAAAAGGTTGAGCACCGCGCAGTGATCAAATCTTTGACCAAGGAAGGCAAGAATGCAAAAGAGATCCCTGAACGCATGGTTGCAGTGTACACTGACACCGCCCCTTCCTATGCAACCATTGCTCGCTGGAATAGGAAGTTTCACCATGGTCGTGAGTCCCTTGAAGATAACCTCAATCCAGGACGCCCGTCAGACGTGACCGACGAAGACAATGTGGCCCGTGTGGAGAGGATGATCCTCGAAAATCGACGGGTGAAGGTCGAATAAATCGAGCGAGAACTTGGAATATCACATAGAAGTGTTTTTAAAATCATCCATGACAATTTGGCCATGACCAAGGTCTCTATCCGTTGGGTCCCTAGAAACCTCACGCCATGATCGACTTCAACGTCGTCAAAGTCCACAAGGCCAGAGTTGCACAAGCTGCCCTGCGCGATTTCGGATTCGAGGAGCTCAAGCACCCCCCCTACAGTCCAGATCTGGCCCCTAGAGACTACTTTTTATTCCGCCAGCTCAAGGCTGCAGTGCGTGGACGCCGGTTTGGGGACGATGAAGATGTCCAGCTCGCCGTCCAGGAGTGGATTGAACAGCTGTCGGAAGATTTCTGGTTGTCGGGAATTCGAAGCTTCAGGGACAAGTGGCGCAAGTGCATTGAAGTCGAGGGTATTTATATTGAAAACTAATAAAACACTTTTCCTCATATCTCGTTTCCTTATATCCAAATTGCCAAACTTATTGACTGCCCCTCGTAGGCTGGAGGCCAACAGTCCGAATGGATGATAGCAAGCGTACCGAAGCCATGGCTAGTATGCCTAAGCCAGGGATTATTAACATGGAGTCCATGGATGGGTTTCAAGGGGTTTGTGATGATCAGATTAAAAAAAATAAATGGATGGGTTTCAAGTTGAAACATGGGTTCGTATTCCTTATCTAACCAACATAGACTGTATCAGTGATGAAGACCTTGCCAAAGATGACCTCATTGACCTGAGGACAAAGGAAATCTTACGAAGTAAATTCAACTTCAAAAGTCTTGGAGAATTCTGGTGTGCGTTGACACAAGCCTGCCCTCGTCTGGTAGAGTGAGCTATGAGTGCTCTGATTCCCTTTGCTACTACGTACCTTGGGGAATCAGGGTTTTCAGCACTTGTTTCTATCAAAACGAAAAGTCGAAACAAATTGGACGTCAGAGATGACATGCGTTTCACCTTATCAAAGACCACTCCACAGCTTCAGCTTCTTATTCAAGACAAACAACTGTCTCACTAAAATAAACTAGCTAACAAGAGAGAAAGTAGTATTTGTGGTATATTTAAGCAGGATAAAAATAATTTTGTTTAATTTGAACAAGATGACTGTATTTCTTTTATTTGAATGAGTAGAATTTACTTTTAAATTGAAAAAGAATGAGTTATTTGTTAAGATTGTTTCCTTTATCTATACTTTTGTATGATATAGGCCTACATGTATAAGGCAATCATAGTTTTATTATGTCAATAAAATAAAGTACATACCTTAATTGCATGCAAATTTGTTTTTATGACTTTTATGTCAAAATTTCCTTGGAGGGGGGCCATAGCTTTCACCACCTTCTTAAAGGGGTACATGACTGAATAAAGGTTAAGAGCCCCTGGCCTAAGCAAAGGATGATAATATCATTTTACTAAAAAACGCCATACTACCGATTTGGACAACAACCTCGATTAGACGAAACCACTGGATATGAAATCTAACCAAAAATGAATTTACCTACCAAACATTACAAGTACAACAAAGTAACAAAATAGCAACACAGTTAATAATTTTAGAACGCATATGTGATAAAGTTCAATACAACATGCACAAACAAAACGACAAGTATTATACACATGATAAAAGCACAACAAGTTAAAGGCATGAACGCCTAACACGTAAGAACCAAGAAACTACACAAAACAACATAGACTCAGCGGCAAAAACAAGATGGCGATTATAATTACCTCCACATAACTTGCATTATATTTCATATCTCCTACCTTCTTCTTTTTAAACCACTTTAACTTGCTTCCAATATAGCTAAACCACCTACAATTTACACACACACAAGACTTACAAACACACAATACAATTAAAGAAGCTAGTAAAAAGTAAATAACTCCCTCTCCTTTACACAGTTTTATCTGTGAAACTCATTTAATCTGATCAAACTTGTTAATATATTATTATTTTCCATTTCAGAACGCAGTATATTAATTGTTCATCACAACTAGCTATGCCAATAACACCAGAAACAAAAGAGTTATGTTATTTCCCAAAGAGGGTGTATTGTGAATCAATACAGATTTCAGAAAACTTTGTGATTTCTCTTACCACAAACAAAATAATGTGTGGTAATTCCTTAGCAAAGGCAAGAAGTTAAGAGCATCTCCCTCCAGTCGACCTGGATCTCCTGGCAGGTGTCTTCAGGTTGTCAAGCGAACTATTCAAAATAATTCTCATGGTAATGTAGTTGATGCTGCAGAACAACTCAAGTGATACGCAGTACTGCTTTGAGGTATATCGATTAATATAGCTACTATGGCAGAACATCTAGAAGGAAACCTTTTCTTCGATGAGCACTTATCTAAATAAGAAAGAGTGGAGCACTGAAGCGGTTGATAGAGCTATAGGATTATGGAAGACTGACATATTCTCCTACGAATCAAGATTTGCACAATTTTATGACAGTGGGCGTGTGTGGGTGTGGAGGCTGACTGCATAATCAAGAGAGTGATTTAAATCGGCTACAACCAACTGTGAGACAAGGAATTTTTCGAGGGATGGTATGGAAGCAATCTGATGCACTGTTCCTTCAAAACAAGTGGAGTGTATTTATAGAAAACATAGCCGCATTACCGCATAGGCCAAATAGGCCATGGCCTAGGGCCTCGCACATTTAGGGGCCTCACGAAGCAGCAATACTAACTAATACACTATATAGACAAACTTATAATAATATTCTACGCATTTTAAGTTTTAAATATATTGCTTCAAACAGTAGACTTATTTGGTTGAATCGCCCACAGAGCAGGCGTAAGGTTATTGCATTATCTGACAATCTAAGGTTAGATTCTTTAGATCAGCTTACCTAATAAACCCTTGGCCAAAATTAAGAGGCCACCCTTTACTTCTGTCTTTAAACTAGGAATTGAGCTCTGATATTCTTATGAGCACATGCTCCTATCATATTTAACTTAAACAACACCATAATATTCTAACATATTTTTTTATAATTTTTAGCATTTTATGGTATTTAACCATAAATATGCAAAACCCATATATTGCAAAAAATCATATTGATTTTTATTTTTCACAGGTTTGTGTCATAATATGTAAGATGCCCGTATTATGCCCAGAAACTTTTAGTTGAGTGAAGTTAAACGATGACAAATTGAAAATCACCATCAAAATGGGATGTCACAAAGACAAATCACTCAGAAGACGGGATGTTCTCGGTGAGCAGTCCGAACGACTCTCAAGCGCTTCAGGGAGACTAAAAGTGTCAAATCAAAACCAAGAACTGGCAAGAAAATGGTCACATCTCCATCTGAAGACAGATATATCATCCGTCACTCTCTAAAAAATAGGGTAAAAATATCTTCAGAGCTCTGTGCCCACTTCAATGAGGTGAATACCTAAAAAAATATCGATAGAATACTGAGCAATGGTCAAAAGTCGTATGGTCTGATTAAAGTAACTATGAGGTAAGATAGTATAAGATTGTAACTAACATATTTGCTTATAATATTTGGGTTGAAGCCGAAAATTATGAGATATATACGTAATAATCCATTTGATTATATTTTATGTTATTAGCCTCGGGTTTTCAGCACACCTGGAGTGACTTTTGTCCGTCGAAGAGTTTGCCAAGCTTTTCTGCTCGAATGTCTCGTCCAAACAGTACAACATGGAGGCAGTTCCGTCATGGTATAAGCTTGCATGTCTGCCACAGGTCCTGGAAAGATGTTTTTATGCCAAAGCATAATGAATTTGACTACATATGTTTCCATGTTATCAGAGGCTTTAGAGCCATCAATTGTTAAATTACATCCAAGGGTGTCAAAAAGCTAATGTTATCTTTCAACAGAATAATGCTCTGTGCCATACAGCTAAGAATACTCTCATTTGGTTTAGAAAACAAGGCATTATTCCTATGGACTGGCAGCCTCAGAGTCGAGTCTTAAACCCCATTGAACACCTATGGAAAGTCCTTGGTAAATCTATTAGGAGCACGACACTAAATAATGAAGACAATTTGTACCAGAAACTGCACGAAGAATGGGCTAAAATTACACTTGACATTTGCAAGAAATTGGTTGACTCGATGTCTAGGAGTATTACAGCAGTAATTAAGGCTAAGGGGGAGTCAACTAGTATTAGATCAGGTGTATATTCTGAAATATACCATACAACCAGATGCACGCGTTTTATTAATATTTTGAGGGCTAACTAAAATATTGAGGGGGTGGCCTCAAACTTCTGGCCAAGGGTGTATATATGTGTATTCAAATTAGAAACATTTTATTATATCAGAAAAGAATTAATTTGTGAAAACAATACTATTTTGTTTCAAGATATAAACCTTTTATTTACATAACCGTAATCACTTGTTTTGTACCCTTTTCTATTGCTTCTTGCGATATTTTTTGTGCTTTGTCTAAATCTGTTCTTCTTTTAGGCAGTCGGAAGGTGAAATGAAGCCTACCAGAGTTTGATTCCTATTCCGTTGAAATCAGAGTAAATGTTCAAAAATAAACTGACCCAACATAACATAACCTTATATTTTGAAATTAAGACTGCGAAATTATAGAAATCTTTTGTACATAACTAACACCTTTTTTGTATGGGGTTGTTCCACCCAAACCCTAAATATTTTTAATCGAATCGTACTATAAACTAGTCGGAAGCACAAAAAAGACCCGATTTTGCGGCAGTTCACATTACGACCACCAAAAATGAAGGAAAAATTGGGATAAATAACCTAAATTTACCTGCAAATTGAGAGAGTAAAGCGCAAAGCCGGCGGCGCTTTTTATTACGCACGATTTTATTTGTGCAGCGACAACGGCAATGACTTGCACTTCTCGCCACACTCACGAACTTGAAAAGTTATGAATACTCGTGCCCCCCCATCCCCCCCAGCCCCCAAACAAAAATCCCAAAGCAAGATTAGAGTGAATGCAAACCTATTTTACGAGATATTCGAAATGTATTTTACATCCACCGCAAGTCGTAAGCAAAGTTATCCAATCTAAAACGGGTAAATGGGAAAAAATGTTAAAGTAAGTTAGATAAAAAAAATGTAAATAATGCGACGTCATTGTACAATATTTTGGCAACAATACTTTTCCACTGTAATGTCATCACAATCAAGGAATATTAAAAATATTTAAATTCAAACTTATTATAATTAGGCTAACATCGACCGCTCGATAATTCTAAAGTTCTTAAATTTGTTTTCAAGTGATTACGGTTTTTAAATATTAACTATATATATGTATATATTACGTTTCAGGTGAATTGTTACAAAATTGAAAGTGTGCCTAAGGGTTAATGAACACGCTATATCCTCCCCCCCTCTCTCTCTCTCTCTCTCTTTGGCATTTGACAAGGTGCCACACAAACGAATGATTGCCAAAATTAATAAAGCTCATGGTATTGGAGGAAAAGTTGTTAAATGGATAGAAAACTGACTTAGTAAAAGAAGTCAAAGAGTATTAATTTATGGCAGCTCTTTTAGGTATATTCCGGTAACAAGAGGTGTGCCTCAAGGATCAGTGCTTGTATCAGTACTCTTCTTCATATACATTACCGACATAGACATCAGAATAATGAACAAGTTATCAATGTTTGCAGATGATACCAAAATTGGCGGCTGTGCAAAGACATCCGAAGACCGTGCCCCGACTCAAGAAGACATAGACAAACTGTTTGAATGGGTGAGGAAATGGCAAATGAATTTTAACGTCACCAAGAGCAGTTCCCTCCACAATGATAAAAACAACGTGAGAACTAACTATAAAATGGGCGGAACGGACATACCAAACGTTAACGCGGAAAAAGATCTAGGTGTTAAAATTTCCAGCGACCTTAAATCAAGTAAACAATGAACATCGAGGCAGTGCAAAAGGCAAACAGGATAGTTGGTCTCATAAGTCGTACATTTCGAAACAAGTCTAAAAGGTGTATTTTAACACGTTATAATGCGCTTGTGAGGTCACATTTAAAATATTGCGTGCAATTTTGGTCACCACATCTGGAGGGAGAGACAGAAATATTAGAGCGAGTGCAACGTCGAATGACCAATAGGATTTCTCACTTGGGAACAAAGAAGTACGAGAACAGTCTTAAGGATCTAAATCTATTCTCTCTTAGACAGAGACGCATACGCAGGGACAGGATAGAATTATTTGAAATCATTCATGGTTTTGAAAATATAAAGAAATTAAAATTTATAAAATTTATAACAAATGAATCAACGAGTGGTCACACACTTAAGCTTGAGGGAAGTCTCTTTCGAGCAGAGGAAACGAAATTCTTCTTTTTCAACAGAACTAAAAGAATCTGGAATAATCTACCAGATGTTGTGGTTAACATAACTAGTATAGGTTCACTAAAAGACAAACTTGATAAATGAATGATGACAAACCTAACCAAGACTTGTTTTACGGTAGATAAAAAAAACGCGCTGGAAAATAATAACTAATATACTTGCAATCTGCTTTGGTAGAATGTTTTCTACCTTCGGTTTTACTTTGCCTTTTCTCCTAAATGCACTATTACATAGACCTTTTTAATTCGTCATCTTTCTGGTAGCCTAGTAAGATCAGTAGATCTGTTGCTATCAGCCTTTCGATGTAATATTTCTTTCTCTCTCTCTCTCTCTCTCTCTCTCTCTCTCTCTCTCTCTCTCTCTCTATATATATATATATATATATATATATATATATATATATATATATATATATATATATATATAGAGAGAGAGAGAGAGAGAGAGAGAGAGAGAGAGAGAGACAGAGAGATAGATATATAGATAGATAGGTAGATATATGCACCTAAATAAAATCGAATGGTTTTCTAATAAAATCTTTGTAGTGAATAAACCTTCACCACAACAGATTGAGATTGACACGAAATTATATATCATTATTTGAAATAACATTAAAAATAATTTCATTTTATTAATTTGGGATTTAAATTGTAGAAGTATTAACTATTAAACGTTAAGTGCGGACGGGGAGGACGGCAGGGGCTATTGAAGTTTATGGAAGAAATCTACTTAACACAATTAGTCAATGAATCAACCCGAGGGCAAAATATCCTACACGTAATTCTGAATAACAACTTTAATCTTATCTTGGGTATTAGTATTGGGGAAGGTATAGGTTCCAGCGATCACAAATCAATAGAGTTCTATATTAATATAAATCGTAACAAGGACAATAATGATGTTAAATTGCCAAATTTTATACGTGCGGACTTTAATGGCTTCAACCACAAATTTAGAGAGATCAAGTGGGATTCAACGTTAGGAAATGTTAATCAGTTCTGGTCCTTTTTCACCGAACATTTTAGACAATTAGATGATCAATTAATTCCACGAAAAAAACAAACAAAATGCCTCAAGTAAACCAAAATAGTGGGATCGTAATATCGAAGTTAAATCGAAGGATAAGAACTGTGCATCCAAGCGCCGCAAGCGTACGTAACCTATCCGAAGAAAATAATCAAATTTACGTAGCCAGACAATGGGAATGTCAGAAGCAAATACGAAGCGCTTAAGGAAAATATAAAATTCAACTTTCCAAATAAAGTAAACATAACCTTAAGAACTTTTTCATTTATACTGGTTTATGACTTTAAAACCTTCCTTCAAACGTTTCAATAATTCACGGACTAACCTTGGGAGGATCTTGACAATTATATTATTCGAAAGAGAATGTAAAACAACTTAATAATTTCAAATTTCGTTAGTACCAGCCGAATAGTTATGAAGTTATTGCCAAATAATTCCCAAGATAACCTTGAAAAGACTTTGGCAATAAGAACATTAGAAAGAGAATATAAAACAACATAAGGGTTTCAAATTTCGTTAGTTATGATGTTATTGCCGAAACAAAATAATTCCCTGGATAACCTTGGGTGATAGTGGTGTAAGTGTTGTAGGTGGTAGTAGTGTAGGTGCTGGTGATGTAGGTGCTGGTGATGTAGGTGATGGTGGTGTAGGTGTAGGTGGTGGTGTAGGTGATGGTGATGTAAGTGTTTGGTGGTGTAGGTAGTGGTAGTGTAGGTAGTGGCAGTGTAGGTGGTAGTGTTTCGGTGTACGTGGTGTAGTTGTTGGTGGTGGTGGTGGTTGTGTAGGTGGCGATGGAGTAGGTGTCGATGGTTTAGGGGTCGATGGTGTAGGTGTCGATGGTGTAGGTTGTAGTGGTGTAGGCGGTGTAGTTGCTGGTGTAGGTGCTAGTGGTGGTTTAGTTGTTAGTGATGTATGTGGTTGTCTAGGTTGTGGTGTTGTAGGAGGCAGTGGTGTAGTTGGTAATATTGTAGGTGGTGTTGGTGTAGGTAGTGTATGTGTAGGTGGTGTTATGGTTGTAGGTGGTAGTGGTGTACTCGTAGGTGGTGTAGGTTGTGGTGGTGCAGGTGATGGTGGTGTAGGTTGTGGTGGTGCAGGTGGTGCAGGTAGTGGTAGTGTAGGTTGTGTAGGTGATAATTTGAAAGAAGATGTAAAACAACATGAGTGTTTTAAATTTCGTAAGAACCGGCCTAATAGTTACAATGTTATAAAAAACACCACAAAGAAATCAAAACGGGAACCGACTGACCAACCGAATAGTGAGATGTAGATTCACACGCGACTAGACTCGCACGCGATTTGACTCGCACATGACTAAAAATGAAATTCAACTTTCCAAATAAAGTAAACATAACGCTAAGAATCTTTTCGATTATGTATCCAATAGAAACCCGATAAAGGAAGCAATAGGACCTATCAAAAATGACAATAACAAATTAATTCCGGATACAGAAGAGGTGGCCAGTATATTAAATAACGTTTTTGCATTGGTATTTATAAATGAAGACGGACATAATGTACCAAGAACGAACGATGTGATAAACTTTAACAAGCATAACCTTTTAACCAATATCGAATTCTTCGAAGCAGAAATAGATTTTTATATCAGTAAATTAAAATCTCCAGGTCGTGATTTAATCTCTCCGGCACACTTAAAAGAAATTCTAAACGTGTTAGTGGGACCGCTAACGATTTTTTAACAAATGTTTAGAAGAAGGTGTCGTGCCATTAGATTTTAAGCTAGCGAATACAACTCCTATTTTTAAGAAAGCAAAAAGACAATTTCCGACCAATTATCGACCCATAAGTTGAACATCCATCGCAGGTAAATTAATGGAATCCGTCATTTGTGATATGGTGATCGATCATTTTGAAACGCATAATCACATTAATGATAGTCAACACACCTTTAAACATATACGTTCATGTTTAATTAATCTTTTTGGATTTTATCACAGAATGATTAAAAGCTATGACGAAAGTAGATCTTTGGACATGTTTATTTAGATTTCGTCAAGGCATTCAACATCGTTCCACATAGGCAATTACTAACTAAACATTATGCTCATTGAATTAGGAGAAACCTACTACAATGGATAAAGTCGTGGCTAAGTAATCGTAACCAGAGAGTAGTTTTAAACGGTAACTTTTCAAAGTTGAATAAAGTAACTAGTGCCGTGCTCCTGGGGTTTGTGTTCGTAGCATTGTTGTTTCCTATTTATGTCAATAAATAAACTTGCGGAGGACACAAAAATGGGGGGAAGTATTTTAAATGAGAACGATAGCAAATTAATTCAGCGTGATCTAGATAAAATCTTCAAATGGTATAATAAATGCAACATGAAATTAAATTTAAACCAGTGCAGAGTTTTTCACGTAGGTCGAAATAACCTAAGTTTCAACTATGAAATGGTTGGTCAAAAATTTTATCTTTGTGTAAAGATTTTGGAGTGCGGGTTTCAAAGAATCATAAGTTTAACAAACAGTGAGACGAAGCGTGTAAGAAGGCGAACTGAATGCTTGGATTTATTGCGAGAAGTTTACCCAACAATCACCAAGATATTATCATACCTCTATTTAAGTTTAGTAAGGCCACACCTGGAATACGCGATACAATTGGGATCACCTCATACACATGTAAACATCAATAAAATGGAAAAAAAATCAACGAGGGGCAACCAAACTAATTCATTCGACTAGAAATAAGTCGTATATCGAAGATAAAATAAATTAAAACGACTAACTCTCGAAACAAGGCGATTGTTTGGTTAGCTTATAGAAGTATTCAAAATTCTAAATAAATTTGAAAACGTAAATTAGGAAAAAAAATTAAGTACGACCATGGTATCACACGTAACAACGGTTTTAAATTAAAAAAAACCCGAAGTTTCCAACGAACATGGCTAAACAAAATTTCCCCTTTAAATCATCGCTAAATGGAACGTACTACCCGCGGAGGTAGTAAATGGTAGTAGTGTGAATAATTTAAAAAAAAAAATTGACAGTTATTTTACGAATAATGATATTGTTTAAATACGGAGCCTTGTTGTGGATTGATTGTCGCGTGAGTGAGCATCGAGGCGACAATGTCCAAAGAGGACTACTAGAATATTATTACAGAATGGGACTGGCCTTTGAGTGGACTAATACTCCTTGCTGGCTCCCTGTAACTATTTAACTTGATTGCGTATTTTGATAAAATTGAAAAATTTAATAAAAAAATCTTATTGAATTATGTTCATAATGTTGAAATTGTGCTCAGCACAAAATTGTAGTGTTTCATGTAGAGGGTGACCCAAAATTTTAGTTTGTTTTTTCAAACCTTTTCATAACCCTTTAATAATGAATACAGAATAATGGATTTTTGTTGTGATAGCTCGTATCAGAGGAGCGAAATTTAATGAAGTACGATAAAAGTTCCAAATAAAGTTTAGAAAACCTGGACCTACAGACAACGCGATCCGTTCAGTTGTGAACAAATTTAAAAGAACCGGATCCCCGCATGATGAGGAAGGAAGAGGACGGAAAAGATTCACCCCAACAAAACTGAACAAATTCGACAATAGTTTGAAAATTAACCAAGAACTTCGGTGAGAAAAGCCAGTCACAGCCTTGATCTGGCCATGACAACAGTGTAGAGAGTCTTGCGTTCAACACTTATGTAAAAGCCTTATCACATTCAATTACTGCACTCCCTTAATGAAGAAGATTATCCAAATCGAGCAGCAAAGTGCGAAGTATTTGTGGATCAAATTGAAAATTAAAACCTATCAGATAACATCTTATTTAGTGATGAAGCGACTTTCCACACATATAGTAAAATTAATCGACACAATTTTCATATCTGGGCAAATGAAAGACCAAGTGGTTTCATGGAATGGAAAAGAGACTCTCCGAAAGTTAACGTGAGGCTTGGAATAACAAAATTTAAATTTATGGCCCATTCTTTTTTCATGATGTATCTGTGACAGGCAACATCTACCTTGATATGCTCCAAAAGTTTTTAGAACGACAGCTTGTTGATGATAGCATTGTTGATAGTGTTGTGTTTCAACAAGACGGTGTAGTATGTCATTATGCTCTAATTATCCAAGATTAGCTGAACAGTAGCTTTCTAAATCGATGGATTGTAGTGGAGGAGCTAGACCTTGGCCTCCGTGTTGTCCAGATTTACGAGTAACTCTCTTCGATATTTTTGCGCGGAATTTTATCAAAGTAAAAGTGTATCAACAGAAAATTAGTAATTTAACTAAACTGAAAAAAAGCATACTTTCAGCAGTGCTGGACATAACTCCCGAAATGCTCCATAATGTTTTTCGAAATGCTAAAGATCGATTTGAAATTTGCAAAAACGGACGGAGTACATGTTGAATAATCAAAAAAAGTTTTTTTCTTTTGTTTTTGATGAATTTATGTTTTCTTTTTGTGATCATAATCGAGCCGGACAAATAAACATAGTTTTTTTTTATTTTAATATCCATTAAGAGGGGATTATGAAAAGGATGGAAAAACAAATTAAAATTTGGGGACATCCTGTACATGGAACACTACAATTTTGTGCAAAGCACAATTTGAAAATGATGAGCATAATTCAACAAGAATCTTTCATAAAAGGTTCAAAATACGCACTCAATTTTTAGACATCCGATATTTATATATATATATATATATATATATATATATATATATATATATATATATATATATATATATATATATATATATATATATAAATATAAAAAGAAAGAGCAAATACAAGTTCTGTGGGTGATAACAAGCACCACAGGGTTTCGCCATATTTTCATTTTCTGCCTTTCAAAACAATTTTGAGGACAGAAAGAAAGATGCAGAAACCTTGTATAGCTGACTATATATGCATATAGTTCAAGAGAAAGAAAAAAAATGGACGCGAATAAACAATGAGACAAGAAACCGGAGTTTTTTAGAGGCAAAAGAAAGGGACATTAGAAAAACATTAGAATCAAAGAGATTAGAGGGCGGCACGATGAAGCCGATCCTTTGCCGAGAAGACAGAAATAACGCCAGGGTAAAATGTTTTTGAAAATTCCTGGCCGGGACTCAAACCCGGGTCTACTGAGTGCCGGTCAGATGCACTACCTCTAAGCTACCAGGCACATTCACTCTATTTCGCCCAAAGCGTTATCCCATTAAACCCAGTATCTCCCTAGGCTAGGGACCTTCAACGAATTTTGATACCACATTCTCTTGCACCCTCACAATTTAAAGGCTCATTGTCCATTGTCCCTGTCTTCAAAATTGTTTTAAAAGGCAGATAATAAAAATATGGCGAAAGCCCTATGGTAGTAGTTGTTATCACCTGCAGGACTTGTATTTGCTCTTTCTTTGTATGTGACATGGATAATGAGCCTTTAAATTGTGAGCGGGTAAAAGGATGTGGTATAAAAATTCCTTGGAGATACCTAGCTTAGGGAGATACTGGGTTTGATGGGGCAACGCTTTGGGCGAAATATAGTTACTGTGCCTGGTAACTTAGCGGTTGTGCATCTGACCGGCAATCAGCAGACCCGGGTTCAAGTCCCAGCCAGGAGTTTTCAAAAACATTTTTCCCCTGGCGTTATTTCTGTCTTCTCGGTAAAGGATTGCCTTCATTATGCTGCCCTCTGCTCTCTTTGATTTTAGTGTTCTTCTAATGTCCCTATCTCATGACTCTAAAAACCTCCTGTTTCTTGTCTCATTGCTAATTCACGTCCAATTTTCTCTATCTCTTTTACTATATATACGAGGGGTGGTCAATAAGTTTTGAAATTCGGATATAAGGAAACGAGATATGAGGAAAAGTGTTTTATTTGTTTTCAATATAACTACCCTTGACTTCAATACACTTGCGCCACTTGTCCCTGAGGCTTCGAATTCCCGACAACCAGAAATTTCCCGACTGCTGTTCAATCCACTCCTGGACGGCGAGCTGGACATCTTTATCGTCCACAAACCGGCGTCCACGCAGTGCAGCCTTAAACTGGTGGAATAAAAAGTAGTCGCTAGGGGCCAGATCTGGACTGTGGGGGGGATGCTTGAGCTCCTCGAATCCGTACTCGCGCAGGGCAGCTTGTGCAACTCTGGCCTTGTGGGCTTTGACGATGTTGAAGTCGGTCATGGGGCGTGAGGTTTCTAGGGACCCAACGGACAGAGACCTTCGTCATGGCCAAATTGTCGTGGATGATGTTGATAACACTTCCATGTGATAATCCAAGTTCTCGCTTGATTTCCCCGACCTTCACCCGTCGATTTTCGAGGATCATCCTCTCCACACGGGCCACATTGTCCTCTTTGGTCACGTCTGACGGGCGTCCTGGACGGGGGTCATCTTCGAGGGACTCACGACCATGGCGGAACTCCCTATTCCAGCGAGTAATAGTTGCATAGGAAAGGGCTGTGTTGGTGTACACTGCAACCATGCCTTCATGGATCTCTTTTGCATTCTTGCCTTCCTTGGTCAAAAATTTGATCACTGCGCGGTGCTCAATCTTGTCCATTGTTGAAAAATTTGTTACTGACGATCTGCGATCAGTTACTGCTTCTTAAATAGACGAGGCAGGAGCGTGCGGCTGCAGGTCCTGACTTTTCATAACTTCTCCTAACACCCCCACAAGCAGCCATCCCCCTTCCTCTGTTTTGCCCTACCGATTCGCAAAACTTATTGAACGCGCTTCGTATATATAAATATTACGAATAAATTTTACGAATATACTCCTTTATAATCGTATGGAAAACAAGAGCAGATTGGTCAGATACAGTCTTTAATTGAAAGTACTGGTTAACTTCATAGTCAAAATGTAAAAGATCAATTGATCTATAATTTGGCCTTCGATTATTTATTCTCAAAGTTTACCAATTATAGATATAGAACTAATCACCTTATAACTGTTCGGAAAAGATAGATCCTCATTCCTGAACTAGTTGCGTCACGTTCGCTATTTTATAACTGGTCTGGCTCAGAGCCTCTTTGAATAAATGATTTAATATTGTAATTAATTCCTCTGTAATAACTCAGTTAATTTAAAAGACACTGACAGACTAGATTAGTTTCTTGTGATTAATTTCCTAGTTTAAGAGTATATATATATATTGCGGAAGCTTCCGGGAATGAACTCTACTTTCAAATGATCATTCAAAATATGTCACTCATTTTTTAATATAATCCCCATGCAGACATCACCCTTATAATTTTCTCCCATATTTTATTAAGTTTACTTTTGATAATGTATTAGTAGATATTATTTTTAACTTTGCTTTTGCTTCCTATCAACTTGTCTTTCTTGGCCTTCTTGTAGGTTTTTCCTTTCCACTATCTTCCAGTTGATTTAAACTCCTAGAGGGTTTATATGAATACTCCGGTCATCGGGCCCTATGCTTTAGCTCTCTACTCCCAATTTTAGGCTACGAAGTGGTTCTCTGCTTTAACTTCCTGGAAATTTATTTCTCACGTTATTATTAACTTATCACGTTAATAATTAGAAAGGTCATGCCAGTTATGTCACTCGCCACACGATCTATACAGATTCTATATCTTCGTGATAGTAATTTTCTCAACTGATGAAAGTCAGACCGTTTATATGTCTTTTGGGCACCAAAATTTTATGCAAATGTTAAATTGAAAAGAACTGTGATCATTTCCATGATCGTCACCACCATTTAAATCTCTTACAAACATTTGCTATCTATATATACCTCTATAATATTTTTTCGCATTTGTTGCGGTACTTTCTGCTCGAAAAAACTAAATCCTGCACATGAACTAGCTCCTTCAAATTCTCTTTTAGCGGTAATGCCCTATCAGCTCTTGTTTCACAGAGCGGCCTTGAACCCTATAACGGAAACAAGATAGAATTTCTTCACGAAAACGCTTAAATTCTTTTTTTATTAAATTTAGGTACACGGCCACTACTGTTTATTAGAACTTTCTAGTTTCTCGTATGTAGCCTTTCTTACTGGCAAAGGAAAGAGTTTACAGTTAAGTCTCGCGGCAGTATGATTGAAAGACAAATTTTACTGCATCAAACTTTATTTATCTCAACAGCATCACTAACGCGTAAGTGAGCCCTCAGACTTTTCATAAAATATTACCACTGCGACATGGAAAAATTACTAATTGAATTAACTCACTCTTTAATTGTATCACCCGAATAGAAGCATTGTCTTTTGTAGCCGGCCATTTGCCACAAAACTCAACGAGCTGGTTCCGCACAATCGCCGATTAGAAAGAAATGTTAGTTTTAAGTATCGGATGATTGCCTTAGAGGGGTGCAGGAAGCACATCGACTCAAGGGCTCAAAATAATTTTCATACGAAGTAGGTGAATGTCTTGCTACCTCTTCATGTTCCTCACGTGCAGGCTTCGGCTGGCAATGTACTATAAACTACATCCAACATTTAGTAGAGGAGTATGGTTAACAGTACCGTATCCTTAAAGCGGTAAACGACAAGTTATGTGAGCACTCTATATTCGTACTAGGCCCTATCAAATCAAATTCTATCCACCTAACGAGTATCCGACCAAGCAATAATAAATAGTCATAGGAGAGAAAAAAATCTGCTTAATAGAACAGTTGTGTGATCAATCAGATGTCCAAGAAGTGAAGAGCGGGTCGTCGTCCGCCACAGCTCGTGTCCGAGCATCGGTTTCGTCATCAGTTATCCAGCCCATCTGGTTGATGTTTGCGTCAGATGAAGGGAGATGGTCCAATCCCGGAAAGAAAGAGAGCCGGAAAGAAAACAGAGACGAATCACAATCTCTGAGTAATTTGTTTTGGGCAAACGTGGCTGCGCGACGGACACGCGCGCACACTTGGCCAACAATACGTCCACTGCGGCTTAAAACATTGAGACATGCGGTTTCGGCAAAACTGGTTTCATGTGGCTACCGGGTTCTTGGTCTAACAAGGCCAGCCTTTGTCGCGTCTTCCCGCTGGGTGCTGCCCTCATTTGCCGGAGCCAAACATAGGAATCTATATTGCCCATGTCTGCTTGGTCTGCTGTTGGGGTCTTGCTGTTGGTTGCGTTTAGTCTGGAACCTCATCCATGACCTTACTGCCTTGGGTGACCCTGTCAGGTTTTGAAACTCCCGATGGTATCGCTCTTGAAATCATTTGAACACTCAAGCCCTTCTACCACTTGAGGTTTTTCTAAAGGTTTAATGAAGGTTGAGCATGTCTTTCTGGCCTGGGTAGTAGTAGACGTTCAACGTTACAATGAATACTATAAACAGTAACACACGAGCTTTGTATGCAATCCTGTAGTTAGATATTTGATGTCTCTTGTACAACAAGACCCGATGGCTGAATGGCTGTTTGGCTGACTCCCAGCTAAATGGCTATTCCAAAACTTGATAGCCGCGTCGCCTTAAGCTACTTCTACATACTTAATTTAGTAAAAGAAAATGAGATATTTCTAAATCTTTGATTTTTTATTTCTAACCATTGATTAAGCGTTTAATATTTTTCTATTATTATTTAATAGTTTTTACGCATAGTCCTTATTTAGGTTCAGTGTACTGAAAGAAAGGAGAAGAGGCTAAGCTGGGGCCGGACGGGGCGCTGAGTCCCGTTAGCACGGCGGCCAGGAAGGCAAATCGCCGCGCCCCTTACGGGGTTAAGCTTTTAATAAAGGAATCAAGCTCATTTAGTTATAAGAATTTAAATAAAAACTAGGAGCAGATAAAATAAAAAAGCAAGGTGAGTATTATCGTGGTGGGGCATCTACAGGAAAAACACCCAACGCTGACAGGGAAGGACCGTCAGTATTTCAATAGAAAAAAATAACGACTGAAGGGTCAGCGGTTAGATACCCCTGTGAGCATAGGAGTGTATTATGTTCGGAAAGCAATAATTGCATCTTATCTGGTTGCCAAAAGAATTGCTAAGTAAAAACAGCCACACACAATTGTGGAAACGTTGGTGAAGCCAGCAGTCATTGATATGATACTTCCAGACTAAACTGTTCCGTTGTCAAACAACACAATCAGCCGACGGATTCAAGAGATGTCAGAAGACATCAAAGAACAGGTAGTGGCTGCTATCAAGGAGAGTGGAAAATTTAGCTTGCAGTTCGATGAGTGAACTGACATCAGTGATGACGCACAGCTCTTGACGTATGTCCGGTACCAAGAGGAGAGTGACATAGAAGGAAATTTCCTGTTCTGTAGACCACTGAAGACAACAACAACAGCGGGTGAAGATCTTTTTAAGCTGGTTAATAGCTTCATCAAAGAACAAGGGCTAAGTTGGGAACAATGCTTCAGTGCGTTTGCAGATGGAGCACCTGCGATGTTGGGGGTTCGTCAAGGGTTCATCGCTAGGATAAAGTTAGTAAGCCCTGCTGTGATAGTGACCCATTATTTGCTCCAACGGAAAAACTTTGCCTCCAGGCAATTATCACTTAATCTTAACTCTGTGATAATAACTGATTAAAGAAGTGAATTTTATTGAATCATATGCTCTGTATTCAAGGCTGAGCAGTCAAATGTGCTCAGTTATGAGGTCGGAATATGAACACCTACTTCTCTATTCTTCTATCAGGTGGTTATCCGGAAGAAAAGTGCTCCAGAAAGGTTTTAAATTGCCTGCAGAGGTTGAAGTATTCTTGATCGAAAAGAAACTTGCACTGTCATCAAGGCTTTCAGAACTAAGGTGGTTACTTAAATTGGTACATCTGCTAAATATATCCTTGCAAAAAACAACCTAATTGTGTGAATCAGGGTTTGCATCCCTAGCTTCCATCAAAACAAAAAGCAGAAATCGGTTGCAGCCTGAACATGATTTAAGAGTAGCACTTTCTACGATTGAGCCACGAATGGACAAACTTACCAGTGAAATCCAGCCCCAAAGCTCCTATTAAAATTAGTTATCAGTTGATAAGAAACAGTTTTATCTTTAGTTTGCCTTTGTGAAATGTAACACAAATTGTTCTGATGAAAATGTTCATATTAAAGTGAATTAAATTTAATCATGTTCATTTTGTCTGTTTTTTTTAGCCTTACAGCACCTCTTACAAGAAAATTATAATTGTTCTTTGCTTTTACACCCTACAGTCAGTAATATAGTGACATGCAACACATACAATATATAGTTATATACACTGTATAAAACCAGTGGGGTCAAGGTTATGGCTGGAGGAGCATGATTGAGGTCACCTGCTAAAATATATGATTCTACACCTTAGTGTGAATCAACGAAGCAACCTTTCTTATAAAAAGATCAGGCCTTATTAAGGAGGTCGATGACCAACAAAGGAACACAGCTTTAACTTGTTCAATTTACAGGAAAGCATGCCATGTCAAATAGACAGAAGTTATTATGTATTGTTGATTGTTACTAATTTAAATCGAAAAGATACAATGTAAAATGTTACTATTCATAAGGATTCTAATTCCATCTTTATTTTGTCGTGATTCCTCTGCTTCTACATAAAAGGTTGTTTCGTATTCAGATGCAGACGTAATAAGCTTATCATATTTCTCGAGGCGAACTATCATGCCATATTGAACTTATTAATAGTTATATGAACAAATTGACAATTAGGATAAAAATAAACAAGGCTTTAGGTTGACAAATAATAATAATAATTTAGAAAAAATGAATCTTTAGTTACAAAGGAAATAATTCTGAATATAAGACAGAACAAGCTGAATAATAATCGACAGAACTATTTTTAAAAATAAATAAAAGGTTTAAATAATATTTTTCCGGTTAGGAAGAGCCATGCCCTTTAAAAATGAACTGGGCTAACATGCATAAAATAAATACAGCCAAATCCTATTTCAGACAGTTCTATTCATTGTTTAAGTCTATATGCCTGTTGATGCAATATCCACCCAATAGCTTGCTTCTGAGAATTCTCTGCTCTTTTTGTTTGTTCCTCTGCCGACGAATCTCGTTGGCTCTCAATCCACCTCTTGTGTATCGGAAGGGCAGTGTAATGGGACAGCTGAAAAGGGAGCCTTCCTTCGGTGGGCTCTTATGTGCTCGTCGATACTGGTCTGGAGTCATTTCCATGTTTGTTTGGTGTATTTTTCTTGTCATTCGCTGCAATCAATCTCGAATACAAGGCCTGACTTGTCCTTGTCTTGCACTTTTTCCTATATCTTCGTAAGCTTGCTCCGTAGAGTGTAGATGGGTGTATGGGCCACTTCGATACCATGAAAGTAAAGGAAACTGGCTGTTACTTGCGAAGTAGTAACCTCATAGGGTAATGTCACTTTTGTTAATGTTTGGGCGCTATCGGTCTGGCGTCTTCACATTTTAACATAGTTCGCAAATATCGATGGATAATAATAGACCTTTAGGTGTTTTTCTTTTTAATCCTTCCTGACGCAAAACCGGCATGATATTTTTAGATATATAATACCAATATTTTCATTATAATAAAACTACAAATGTAAGATCATTTAAATTTTTAGTATTTATAAAAGATACATGTGAGTTAAAGTGTACCTATGCTACGTTTAAGAGATCTGAAATGATTGATTTAGTTAACTTTCAATTTAGTCAAGTATTTTCTGATCCCATATATACAAAATGTAAGCACATCTTATTCCATTGCTAGATACCACCCCCTTCCCTTCCCCAAAGGCATCTGCGCTAATCAAAGAGCAGTGCTCCAGTTTATCACGGCATTATCGGTGATGAGAGAATTTCATCATGCTACCTTCCAATAGATAGTCTTCTGTGTCTCTTTATGTACATATGTAGAAAATTGTAAAATTTACCATTTCTTTGCCCTCCCTCCTCATATCTTCTCTTCTACCAATGGATCCTGCCTATTTCCACTAAAGCATTTATTATTCTTACTATACCTTTCACACTATTTGTGTTCTTATCCAGCTAATTCTAAGATCCCAGTCAGTTTATACTTCCGCCTATTAGAATTAGTAAGTTACGTACACATATTAGATAATTTGTTAACGTTTGAAATAGAGTACCATGTCACATAGTAACATGTAGCTCATCATTCCTACTGCTCTCCAGTCTAGTTTTCTTTTGCTGCTGATTTGTTTTAACACGCCATCAGGAGTCATTATATGTCCTATGCATGTGGATGGTACCTAACCTTAAATTGGAATTATTCTTATCATCTGCAAAACTATTTTCACTATTTTTTATTTGAAAAATATTTTGTTCCATTTTGACAATTGTTTGTAATAATTCTGTTTTCATTGGATGCAATTCTTCTTGATTCGAGAAAAATAAGACAAGATCCTTAGTAAAGGGAAATTAGCTCGAATATCTCCCATTAACTCTTATCCAGCTCTGTTCCAACTACTCACGCTGTAAAATATATTCCTGATAACCAACCAATTAGCTTTTAGTTATTCAATTCTTCCCTGTCACCTTCTATAAAAGGAATTCAATTGAATGGTGACACTGGAATCTTCTTTTCCTTTGAAGATTTTTTAACAAAATATGACCGACTTCTCTACCATTTTCTTCAAGCTCTTAAATAAAATATTAATTTCGTACTTGGTTACTTGAATGATTTTCTCCTCGATAATGGAAATCATATCCGTTGTCTTGAATCCACAGTAATCATAATAATTATAACATTCTTCAATCCTCCCAATTATTGATTTTGCATTGGCATTTTATCCCTCAGTGCTGTACATAATGTTTAAGTCTGTTATTTGTTAAGTAGTGTTTCATTTGTTTTTTTTAATTTAATGGTTTGTTTTCAAAGCTATTTAACTAGATGTGTATAACATGTTAAGCTCTGAGGTGTTAAAAAGCTAATTAAATTCAGTACATGAAATTCTCTCCCTAATTATTATATCCCGTCTAATTGTTCGCCTTTTATCCAAAAGTAATTTAGCAACCTCAATTATATATATATATATATATATATATATATATATATATATATATATATATATAAATATATATATATATATATATATTTATAATTTCACGGTGAAGGTAAGGACACATAGGAGGCTGAGGTACATGTGATTTATTTATAGAAGAACGTTTCGGGCGTATCACCCACCTTCAGGATCTAAAACATAAAAATTAATCTAATACAGTTAAAGAATATTAAAAATATTAAAAAATAATTAGGTTAAGACTATGTAGGTAAATCAAAAATTTAAAATTAACTCAAGAATTTAAAAGGCAAGAGAATCAAATTATCTATCTAATATAACCACTATTGACACGAAAAAAAAAGAAGTAAATAATTACAGTACAATATTGTTTACCGATAACTCAGGAATTTAAAAGACAAGAGAATCAAATTATCAATCTAATGTAACCACTATTGACACGAAAATCACAAAGTGAAGAAATTATCAAGGATGTGGCTTAAAGAAGGATAGGAATTTGATTGGTTGGTTGTTAAATAAGAGAAAGTTGGTTGGTTATTGAATGAGGTCATTAAAATTAAGAAATAAGAAGGGGAACAGCGGTATTATCAATGTTGAGTGTAGGAGATTTTGTACGTATTAGTAGGGATTCCAAAATTCTTAGACTATATTCATTGTTATTATGACCAATTATTTTGAAGTTATCTATGGAACATTCTGTCTTGCATTGTATAATAGGATTTCTAATTACAGAGAATAGGAAGCCAAAATTGGTCAGAGAGAAACACCAGCTTTGTGTAGCTTAGGAAGGCCGTATAATAAGCTTAACCCAGAACCACTAGAATGTAGAGCATCATAAGTATGCTGGTCTATAACTTTAGTGGATTTTAGATTTAACAGAAGTCTGATAACTTTATCTTCTAGTTTTAGAGATATTTTTGTATGTGTTTCTGAGAGCAGTTTAAATTATGTAGTGTCTGCAAGTATGGATTCCATTTTGTGTACGTAGCCAGTTCGATTTAATAGAACAACTCCATTGCCTTTATCAGGTTTGGCTTCCAACCAATTTTGGCTTCCTATTCTCTTGCAACTTTTAACCTTTCTAAATATTTTGCTAAATTGCTCTCTGGGTTAGCCATAGGTCAATACACCATAAAAAACAGCTATTCTTTTGTTAATGAATTATTGTCACACAATTTTGCACCCTCAAAAGTCCTAGTTAGTTACGATGTATCCTCACTATTAATAAATGTTCCTGTTAATGAAACAATTAATATTATTTTAAATCTAATTTTTAACAAAACAGGCACCTTTCACAATTTCTCTCGTCAAAATTTCAAGACTATTTTAGAAATGATTTTTAAGGAGAATTATTTTTTATTTAATAACAAGGTTTACCAACAGATAGATGGAGTAGGAATGGGTTCACCAATAGCTCCAACAGCAGCTAATATTTTCATGATTCATCTTGAAACCAACTTTATGAAACATTGCCTTTTAGATTTCAAACCCATATTTTATCGTAGGTATGTGGACGACTCCTTTGCTATTTTCGATAATATAGAACATGCCCACCATTTTTTTAATTTTATAAACTCTTATCATCCCAACATTAAATATACCATTGAATTAGAGAGTAACTATCAACTTATTTTTCTAGACATCATTATTTAAAAACCGACAAACTAACTACCTCAATATACAGAAAGCCTACCTTTAGTGGCCTAGGAATCAATTTTTTCAGCCATTGTGACTTGTCACACAAACTCAGTGCAATTAAATCTCTAATATATAGAGGTTACCATCTCTCCTCCAATTATTCCCTAATGCACAATGAATTCCAGATTCTAAAGTTTTATTTTAAAAATAATTGTTACTCCCCACGTTTGGTTGACAAACTAATCAATAATATTATTATCAAAATTTACTCTCCATCCTTTCTCTCATATAATGTTCCCAAAAATGGAATTTTTTTTCGTAGTACCAGAAATGGGACCTTACAATAAATTATTCACTAGAAAATGCAACAAATTACTGAAAAAATATTTCTTTCATACCAACTTCAAAATCACTTTTGTTAACCCACTTTCCATAGGAAGTTTCTTCTCGTCAAAAGACAAACTTCCTCTAAAAATGAGCAGCCGTGTTGTTTATGCCTTTACTTGTCCTTGTTGTTTGCAAGGAACCTATATTGGTAGTACGGTTCGCTCATTGAAAGAGAGGTTTTGTTCTCACATGGGAATAAGCCATCGCACTGGAAAAATATTGTCTAAGAAGGAAGCTTCTGTAATTAGAAATCATATTATACAATGCAAGACAGAATGTTCCATAGATAACTTCAAAATAATTGGTCATAATAACAATGAATATAGTCTAAGAAGTTTTGAATCCCTACTAATACGTACAAAATCTCCTACACTCAGCATATATAATACCGCTGTTTCCCTTCCTATTTCTTAATTTTAATTACCTCATTCAACAACCAACCAACCTTCTCTTATTTAACAACCAACCAATTAAATTCCTATCCTTCTTTAAGCCACATCCTTTATAATTTCTTCACTTTGTGATTCTCTTGTCTTTTAAATTCCTGAGTTATCGGTAAGCAATATTATACTGTAATTATTTACTCCTTTTTTTTGTGTCAATAGTGGTTATACTAGATAGATAATTTGATTCTCTTACCGTTTAAATTCCTGAGTTATTTTTTAATTTTTCATTTACCTACATAGTCTTAACCTAATTATTTTTAATATTTTTAATATTCTTTAACTGTATTAGTATAAGGGCATGGAACGTACATACTCACATGCCGTCAGACAATCTTGGGAACGAAAGGAATTTGTCGTTTGTGTTGACCTTCGTCTCCTCTCTCTCCCCCCCTTCCCCCAACTGGCGACAGGAAGTCGGACGAGACAACGTCTATCTCACAAAGAAGCCTAAATCCTATTTGCCTTCTTTATGATACCATTGAGATTGTCCAGAAGGCGCTGCGATAAGCGAATTGTCGTGAATGGAATCTCTCTCTCGATTTCCCACAATCCGCGATATAAATAACTTCGCCGTTTGCCCCTCTACAGCAGTGTCCCAAATCTACTCGCGTAATCCTTACGTTGAACGAGAGTCGTTGCCGTAACGTATCGACTACCAACGCGCCGTGGAGTCAACTTGGTCGCTGTCTCAAAGTGTTCCTGGAATTAAATCCCGCCCCGCAGTCTGTGACTAGAAGAATACGCTCTGTTGCTCAACGTAACTTGAGAAAGAAAAGAAACCTCCAAATAGTTACTGAAAGTTACTATTTGTTAGTGTCACATCCAGTTAGGAGTGAACTAACCGGAACTGCAGCCAGCAGCCCCAAACCCGTCGTCTTATTCCCCCTCTCCCCGAGAACTCGTGTTAACGCCACCGAACCACCCCGTATGGACCTAAGTAGTCGTCTCTCTAATCCATCACAATTAATGGTAATCTGTAAACCCAGTGTCCCTCTATTCTTAAATTACCTATTTATTTACCTGTGATTGATACTCCCATTGAGTCATTATAAATCTAGACGCTTAACGTCAGTGTTTAATATTTAATCCTTAATTTTTCCTGTTAACTATTGCTAATTATTATATTTGTGTAAAGTAAAATTGATTTTGTGTACGTGTGTTTATTTGTGGCTCCTTCTTTTTGACGAACCCTTGCCAAGACTTTAATTAGGCATCCCTTCGGCTAATTTATTCAACCTGTATTTTGCACTCTTAGAATTCAACAATCACAACCCTTTCCCCAATAACAAGTGGGACTTTTATAGTGAGAATCCTGGCTACGGCACAACCCGCCTCTAACCAGCTTTCGCACGTTCAGTAGGAATTAAAGCCTAGGGTAAATACCATCAACTTAGACAAAAGCGGTGTGTCCAGATCAAGGACTAAAATAATTATTGGACCAGACTATGAGCAATTCTATGACTAATATAAAAGTGGTGTCAGCTTTGAGGGGTTAAATTTTGGAGGAAGCGAACTCATACAGCCTAAAACTTGTCAACCTCCAAAGAAGCCCAAATAAACTAACGTAAATTTTAATAATTGGAGTCTATTCCCCGAAGGAATATAAATAATAACCATTAATAATCCTTTCCAGATAGCACAAACAAAGCTAGGAAAATCTTCATTATTTTGGGGATTAATTATTAGATTGTATCGGTTAGGAATAATCGCAGCTTCTAATTCTCTTACCAGGTGCGTAAGTTCTTTCGTGAGTCACCAGTTGCGTCAGCAAGAGCAGCAATGGCTTCACAATCGTTCGAAGTTTTCGTCAAGCAAGGACAAGCTCTCGGTCTCACAGGACAGGAACTAAAAGAATTCGTCCAAAGCGAACAGCGAGAGGAAAGATCACGTGAAATGGAAGTCAGAAAAGAAGAGTTAGAATTGAAAGAAAGGAGAAGAAAAGAAGTGTTAGAAATGGAAGTAAGAAAAGAAGAGTTAGAATTGGAATAGAGGAGAAGAAAAGAAGTGTTAGAAATGGAAGTAAGAAAAGAAGCGTTAGAATTTGAAGAAAGAGAAAGGATTCGAAAACATGAAAGGGAATTAAGCAGAGACCAAGTTGAAATCAGTTCTGTTGGATTTCGTGATCATCAACCCCATGCCCCCGCTATGAAACTCCCTCAATATAAGGACGAAGAATATTTGTTCTCATACTTAACACATTTTGAAAAGATCTTCGAGGTAAACGGATGGGCCATAGAATCCGAACGAGTCAGTAGATTGCTCCCATTGCTCAGTCCGCGCTTAAGAGAAATTTTCATCTCGTTACAACATGAAGCTACAATAGACTATAGCACCTTGAAGGCCGAATTGCTATCCGCCTTCAACTTGAACCCTCAGTTCTACCGCGCTAAGTTTAGATCGGCTAAAGTCCAGCCCGGTCAAACTTACCGACATTTTAGATATATCCTAAAGCGAAACCTCCAGTTCTGGTTAGAATCCTCCAAAGTCGAATCGGAGTATGAGGCCCTGATTGACTTTATGTTAAAAGACCAGCTATTGTCCACCCTCCCCCAGGAGATCCAAGCATTCGTACAAGACCGTCGAGCGTCTACCTTTCAAGAATGCCTCGAGGAAGCTGATCTCCATGTGACAGGATACCCGGAAGAATAGTCCCCCGTCCCCGAAGAATAAATTTCGTCAATGGAAGTCCCAACAAAGGAAACCTCCTCCATTAATAAAGACCACAGCCCCGTTTAGGGCAAAGAATAAGCCTTTTGTAGCCCACGAAAACGGGAAACCCCCAGTCTTCAATACCCCCTACAATAACCAGCCCCAGAATAAGCAGGTTATATGCTACTCCTGCGGTTCGCCCGGCCATTATAAGTCCCAATGTGTACTGAATTCCAGCCTACGTCCCAACCAGAGCCAACAAGTCCACCAAGTAACTGCTGCCCTTCCCCCGGAACAACCGGCCGTGCTTACGTCATCTCCCTCGTCTCCATTCCCACAGGAATTTCAAGTGAACTTCGTGTTCAACAAGAGTACCCCCGGAGGACTAAATTTCGAAACCGGCTCGATCAATGGCTGTAAAGTGTCCACCCTCGTCAGAGACACCGGGTGCACATGCATTGTGGTGTCGGACAAATTGCTTCCCCCTGTCGACCCCCAACATAAGAAGTACGCAATTGTACACGACTTCTTGGGTCGAGAAAATAGATTCCCGGTAATCCGCTGCCATGTACAGTGTAAATATTTCACTGGTTGGGCCGACGTAGTGGCAGACCCCATGAAATTTTGCTCGGTACTCATTGGCCAGAGCGCATTACTCTCCCCAAGTGAAATGACTCAAGCTGTCGTCACTCGAGCGCAAGCTAGCCACGAGGCCTCTCCCCCAACACGCCTTTTCACCCCAGAGGCTCCTTTAGAGGTCCCAACGAGTAATGCACAATTCCTCAGAGCTCAGAAGAGCTGCCCTTTACTTCAATCCCTTTGGGAAAAGACCCGAAAGAACATAGAGATGATCGTTCGAGGGAACCGACCCATAAGGAACATCATTAACGACTCCCTTCTATTTTGCACCTCACGAGATGAGTCGGACCCACCCTCCAAGGTCATGTGAATTTCGCGCAGACATGTAGACCAAATCCTGCGAGTAGCACATGAAAGTCTCATGGCCGGTCATTTCGGTCATAACAAGACTTCTCAGCGAGTATTTAAATACTTTTTTTTGGCCCGGTGCAGCCAAAGATATTGCAGAATTCTGCAAAACGTGCGATTTGTGTGAGAAAACCACTGCAAAAGGTCGAATAGCCCTAGCTCCCCTGCAAAGAACCCTAGTCACTTCGGAGCCCTTCTCGAGAGTCGCCATCGACCTCATCGGACCAATTCACCCCCCTTCCGCCGAAGGTCATACGCATGTACTAACATTGATAGACTGCGCTACCCGATTCCCAGACGCTGTCGCTCTAAAAAGGATCAATTGTATCTCATGCTCTGAAGCCCTTATTTCTATTTTCTCAAGAGTAGGATTGCCTAAAAAAATCTTGTCAGATAGAGGCCGCCAGTTTACCTCTGAGCTCATGGAACACGTGAACACCCTGCTCCAAATCCATCCTATTTTTACCACCCCCTTCTATCCCAGCGTGAACGGCATGTGCGAAAAGTTCAATGCGACCTTGAAAAGCGTCCTCAAGAAGCTTTGCATGGAAAAAAACCAAGAATAGCACCGAAATTTGCCAGTTGCGTTATTCACATGCCGCGAAATTTCCCATAGGGTTATCGGATATTCCCCATTTGAGCTCCTGTACGAGATAAACGTGCGGGGGCCCCTCAGTATTTGAAGGAGTTATGGACAAATTCCCGTTTGTGTTCAGAATTAAGGAACACTTTTTCCTTCGTCCTCGAACTAAGGGAAAGATTAAAAAGGTGTTCTGACATAGCAGTCAGAAATTCCGAAATTAATATGGAAAAGTATCGGACATACTTTGATCTAAAGGCCAAACACAGAAAATTGAAACCCGGAGATGAAGTTCTACTCTTACTCCTCTCGGATTCCCTAAAACTTCTCTCCCAATGGAAAGTCCCCTACCCCGTTCAGAAAACTCACGGATCGGTCGATTACGTTATACAAACACCCGCTGGTGATAAGTTATATCACATAAACATGCTAAAAAAGTATCATAGAAGGGCCTGTATAAACAATATAGTCACCTTCGACGAACAAAGGGTAATTGACGCCGTTCACCCAAACAACCCCCTAAATATTGTTAATTCAATTTGCGTAGAGTCAAGCGAAGATTGTCCCCTCCTCGTCCTCCCGTGCAAGCTGCCCCCCATAAAAGAACCTTTCCACGAGTTGGATGTGAACTCCGACCTCACCCCTGTCCAAAGGAACCAAATGATGGCCATTTTGGAAGAATTTAGTGACGTCATTTCCAAGTCACCAGATGCCTCCCAACTGGTTATTGGCTGCGTATTACTCCAATATGACGAAGCCTAAGAACTCGCTCCTATAAGCTATGCGAGTCGCCGACTGATGGCTCGCAAAAGGGCATACGCTACGGTAGAACTGGAAGCTCTAGAGATTGTTTTTGGGATTACAAAATTTAGGATGTATATGGTAGGTCGTCCATTCCTCATAGAGACTGATCATAGACCGTTAGCCTACTTAAGAACTTGTAAAAACCGAAACGGCAGGCAAATGCGCTGGTCATTATTGCTAGCAGAGTACCGTTATGAAATCAGGTATTTAAAAGGGTCTGACAATGTACTCGCAGACAGCCTTTCGAGAAACCCAATTTCAGATAGCGATTAATCGTCAATTATTTATTTTTTTGTGTGGATCTCTTTATATAAATAATTATTTCTTGCCTGTACTCTGTATGTGTTTTGTTTTGTTTTATATATGTAAATTAGAGAAACTGACGTAGCAGTAGTATTTTGTAGCCATTAGAGACTAAGGTAAATTCCTAACGGTTTTGATAAAATTACCGACTCAATTGTTCGAGTCGAGGAAGATAATGACAAATTCCCCAGGTGAAGTTAATTTTCACATTATTCCTTATTTCATGGCACAATAATGTTTCTCGAAATAGGTAGGCGTGTGAGGGTATGAAACGTACATACTCACATGCCACCAGACAATCGTGGCAACAAGAGGAATTTGTCATTTGAGTTAACCTTCGTCTCCTCTCTCCCCCCCCCCTTCCCCCACCTGGCGACAGAAAGTCGGACGAGAGAACCTCTATTTCACAAAGAAGCTTAAATCCTATTTGCCTTCTTTATGATACCATGGAGATTGTCCAGAAGGCGCTGCGATAAGCGAATTGTTGTGAATGGAATCTCTCTCTCGATTTCCCACAATCCGCGATATAAATAACTTCGCCGTTTGCCCCTCTACAACAGTGTCCCAAATCTACTCGCGTAATCCTTACGTTGAACGAGAGTCGTTGCCGTAACGTATCGACTACCAACGCGCCGTGGAGTCAACTTGGTCGCTGTCTCAAAGTGTTCCTGGAAGTAAATCCCGCCCCGCAGAGTCTGTGACTAGAAGAATACGCTCTGTTGCTCAACGTAACTTGAGAAAGAAAAGGAACATCCAAATAGTTACTGGAAGTTACTATTTGTTAGCGTCACATCCAGTTAGGAGTGAACTAACCGAAACTGCAGCCAGCAGCCCCGAACCCGTCGTCTTATTCCCCCTCTCCCCGAGAACTCGCGTTAACGCCACCCGAACCACCTCGTATGGACCTAAGTAGTCGTCGCTCCAATCCATCACAATTAATGGTAATCTGTAAACCAATTGTCCCTCTATTCTTAAATTACCTATTTAATTAACCGTGATTGATACTCCCATTGAGTCATTATAAATCTAGACGCTTAACGTCAGTGTTTAATATTTAATCCTTAATTTTGCCTGTTAACTATTGCTAATTATTATATTTGTGTAAAGTAAAGTTTATTTTGTGTACGCATGTTTATTAGTGGCTCCTCCGTTTTGACGTACCATTGCTAAGACTTTAATTAGGCATCCCTTCGGCTAATTTATTCAACCTGTATTTTGCACTCTTAGAATTCAACAATCACAAACCTCCCCCCAGTAACAATTGGGACTTTTATAGTGAGAATCCTGGGCTACAGCACAGCCCGCCTCTAACTAGCTTTCGCACGTTCAGTAGGAATTAAAGCCTACATATATATATATATATATATATATATATATATATATATATATATATATATATATGCCTTCGACTTAGACAAAAGCGGTATGTCCAGATCAAGGACTGGAATAATTATTGGACCAGACTATGAGGAATTCTACGACAATTAGATTAATTTATGTTTTAGAACCTGAAGATGGATGATACGCCCGAAACATTGTTCTCTAAATAAATAACATGTACCTCAGCCTCCTATGTGTCCTTACCTTCACCGTGAAATTGAAGATTAGACTTGTCAGCAGCAACTCATATGACTCTCTCTCTCTCTCTCTCTCCCTCTCTCTCTCTCTCTCTCTCTCTCTCTCTCTCTCTCTCTCTCTCTATATATATATATATATATATATATATATATATATATATATATTTATATAGGGTGTTCCAAAAGTTACGTTCCCTAGGAGAATTAGGTAATTTTCTCTTATAGTGCGTCACCTTTCGGACACACCCTATTTTCGCTAGATATTAAACCACAACCAAAGTTCTATCATCAACAAAGTTGCCATTTTATTCTTTATGTCAATCGTGACACTCGTGTCGATGATAAATCAACAAACGTAATATCCCGGGACGCTAGGGCGCGTTGCCAATGCGACGGCTGTAACATCAGGATCAACAAACTTAATATTTATGGGAGAAATTTCTAAATTGCCTCAATTTTTTGTTCCACTGGTCTATACTTTGGTTGTGGTTATATGTGTGCCTAAATATGTCCATTAGGTTCGTTGTACCTGCTTAACACTGTTATTCAATACATATGTACTTACCATGGTGTGTCAAGCTTCTGAGAGCAATTTTCAAAGAAATCTATGATCACTAACTGTGAGGAAAGGACAGTGAGTCATATGTCCTTAATGATGTCTTTTCCTCTTCATGAGAATAGACCCCATTAGATGATTCCATCTAGTCCTATCGATACTGATCCTATGCAATCTCCTGGATGTTGTTAATTTTCTTTTGTGAAGTGTAGAGGAATTATAACATAATGCTACCCAGAGGACCAAGCAGACATATATATTAAAATCCCTCTTCGAGGAGAGCGAGAGAAACGTACCAGAAGATGATGGGCGTGAGAACGTCAGTCGTCTGACTAACAGTCCAACTGCCGAAGGGCTCTGATCTCTCCGCCGAGTGGGCTGTCGAGTCGGGCTGCAGGACCAAGGTCGCCGCAAAGGGCCATTAAGCAGCTCTCAAAAGATCCGATTACCTACGAGGTCAGGAGGCCCGCGGCCAGAGAGCCAAAAAGCCGTTTCAGATAAAAAAAAACACCGAGGAGAAATAATGTGCCTCCCATTAAGAAGCAGACCTGGGCTCCGCGATTACACCCCTCTCACCCCTCGCGTCCCCCTCAGTGGCATTACCCCGTCTCCCTAAGGTGGGGCGGTTACCGGTCTATAAATAAGCACCGTGAGGAAGGAAAAGAGGTTTGTTATTCTGTTAGAGACGAAAGAAGACTAGATCATTGTGATCAGTCCCTCGCCCAGTTCCAAACTAGACTTCTAAGACTTAGAAGTTAGTCTCTTTTTCTTATCGGTGCCATACCAATTTATCCTTCGCAGACTTAGCAAAAGATCTGGCTGGATCAAAATTCCTAAGTGCCAAACAGGAATTTCGGGAGAAAGACAAAAGAAGATCCACTCACCATCGAGGGACTCTCAAATTTCAATATCAGTAATTGTGAGAGAAGAAGAATTAATCTCTAAGGAAGTTCCATTTAAGTACTTTAGGAATCACCTCGTAAACCAAAACACAGTTGGGCAACCCTGAGAAGAAGAGTCGGGCTGCAGGACCAAGGTCGCCGCAAAGGGCCATTAAGCAGCTCTCAAAAGATCCGATTACCTACGAGGTCAGGAGGCCTGCGGCCAGAGAGCCAAAAAGCCGTTTCAGATAAAAAAAAACACCGAGGAGAAATAATGTGCCTCCCATTAAGAAGCAGACCTGGGCTCCGCGATTACACCCCTCTCACCCCTCGCGTCCCCCTCAGTGGCATTACCCCGTCTCCCTAAGGTGGGGCGGTTACCGGTCTATAAATAAGCACCGTGAGGAAGGAAAAGAGGTTTGTTATTCTGTTAGAGACGAAAGAAGACTAGATCATTGTGATCAGTCCCTCGCCCAGTTCCAAACTAGACTTCTAAGACTTAGAAGTTAGTCTCTTTTTCTTATCGGTGCCATACCAATTTATCCTTCGCAGACTTAGCAAAATATCTGGCTGGATCAAAATTCCTAAGTGCCAAACAGGAATTTCGGGAGAAAGACAAAAGAAGATCCACTCACCCTCGAGGGACTCTCAAATTTCAATATCAGTAATTGTGAGAGAAGAAGAATTAATCTCTAAGGAAGTTCCATTTAAGTACTTTAGGAATCACCTCGTAAACCAAAACACAGTTGGGCAACCCTGAGAAGAAGACGAGGATACAAGAAGAACTCAAGAGCTACCAAAAAGAGTACTCCTTAAGCTAGAGAGCGCAACTCCCCTCTCGGTCTTTTAGACTTATAACCGGATAGATAAAGTTATAAGAAGAATTAGACATAGTTTTCTACCGTCTCCGAGACAACCACCATGTGCGCCCTCTGCAACGCGAAGAATCGTGAAAAATCCAATATAGCGAGGTCTTCCAACCCCTGTTCCTTTCAAGGTCATGTAAGTCCGAATGACTATATATATTTGTTTTGATTAAGTAGGATTTTAATGCTGTACCCAAGCTAACTAAAGAAGAGATAATATTTAGTGACTCCTGTCATATTTTTAGTTAGATTAGTGGAACGTAAATTGTGGCTTAATGCTGTACTAAAAGGTCTCCATAAATTAAATATCTGGCAAATGGTTTGTTTACCTGGAGCCTACTTTGCTTTGATTAGAACTCACGTTAGGAATAGGCTCCTATTCAATTCTTGTGAACCATGTTAAACTTCTAGAATTAGTGTAAAAATTTTAGTTAATTGTTAAATTAAAAAGATATATATTTTTGGTTAATTCTTGGTGTTTCACTGAATCCTTACTTGTTGACCGGCTCTTTCCTTAAAACTGATTAAACGTTGTGGTACTCTCATAATACAGTAATTAAAGAGTCCACTCAGCCAATAGAGGAATTGTTTCCCTTCCTAAGTAGTAGTGAGAGACTGGCGCGCTAAAGTCATTAAATATATAATCCTCTGACAAAAAGAGGGATCCACAATTCCTCGACATGAAGTATTGTTTTTCTTCTCCACTTCTTGTATTTTAGTTTCGCAGAATCCTCTTGAAATTGTGGTTTCCATGTGCATGTGCGTTCACACTTGCAACATAAAAATGCTTAACTTGTTCACTTAAGCGGGTTATTGCAGGAGCGAAAACTTGAGTTCTTCACATGAATGCCTAGTTAGCATTTTAACTATTATTTTACTGGTAAGACAACATTCGCATGTAACGAAAAGTTATATGAGGTATAAGACACGTCACTCTCCGATAGGTCCCAATATGATTATTAATTCATCATGATATTTCTCTGTTGTCATCTAGTGTTTGCAATTGTTATTGTTTTTTCTTCTGTTTGTGATTCTTTCGATATTTTCTTTACTAAAGTAGTATCGTGGGAGTTTGAACGGAGTAACCGGGTTTAGCAAAAGTTCTGTTTCATTCGTTACGACGGTCTCAACAAAAAAAAACTCAACGATTGTTTTGATGCCATAGACGCAGTTTTGTTGTTTTAACATATAAATAAATATGTGTTTAATTTGTAATATTAATCAATGTGGCGCCCCTCGGTGGCAAGCATGCGCTCCAGGCGAGACCTGAAGACCTCGCACACGTTGCAGACAAAGTCCTTCCTTATGCTGTCCACTGCGCGGTTGACGAAGGACTTCATCTCACCGACGTAGCTGTGACGAACTTTACAGGCCTTACTCACGACATGAGACCAAACGCTGTAGTCGATGGAATTGAAGTCGGGCCACTGCGGTGGCAAAAGGTCCGTGGATCAAATGTTGATGTTCTACGCCAACCACTGTTGCACGGTCTTGAAAGTGTGGGCTGAGGCACCGTCCTACTGACAAACGTACTCCGCATTCTTTGGGATCTTTCTGACCCAGGGAAGGACTTTCGTTGACAAGATGTCCCTAAAATCGGTCGCGAAACACATCAGCTTCATCTTATCCGTTCTTGAGCCTCTCTGTGACTCTATGGATGGTCATCCTTATTACTCTGAGCCGCCGGAGAAGAGAGATCTCTATTCCTTTCACTAGCACCTCGACACTCCTGCAGACAATAGAAAAGATGTTTTAAGGACTCATGTTGGGAAAGTAGATCTTTATGTTTTGGGTGGAGTTTTTCTGTCACACACTTAAACCTCTCGAAAGATAAAAAAAACGAGTGTAAAATAACCTATGGAAAATAACGTGTATATATATATATATATATATATATATATATATATATATATATATATATATATATATATATATATATATATAGCTTGGAGCTCTTTCGCATTATAACGCGACGAAGAATTTTGACTTTCGAAAAATGTAAATGCTCCTAAATTCAAATTCTGAACAAAAAAAATCCTCTCTTTAAATTTCAATTTTAAGTCATGGAAGACTCTTTCAAAAATTGTGTCCTTTCATTTAGGTCTAATGGGCTCTTTGATAGATTTTCAATACGGCTTTTATCTTGTTTGGAAACTTGAGAAACCAAGAAAATATAACCAAGATTTGAGGTTAAAGGAATTTTCATATGAGTAAAATAATACGAGCGGGATGGGCTGGAATTGGAGGATTTGAGGCAAATATTGCGAGGGAAGTGTGAAGGCGTGTTTGAACGCAGTTAGCGGTTAAAAGAAATTACGAAATTCTCGTCTGAGATGGAAAGGAAACGCCTTCAATTGAGGAAAGGATGTCAGCTTTTAAAATTCATAGGCAGTCACTACCGCTGGAATGCCATTGATGGGCGGTTAGGGGGTGGGGGTTTTCTTTTATTGAAGAGACCGTAAATGGAAAAGAAATTTAAAATGCATTTGTCATGAAAAGCGATATTCATTCTGCTTTCTGCGCTCCATTCAACACTACCCTAACTCGCTTTCGCCACCCAATATTGCCCTTTTTATGGGCGGGTCGCAGAAGAAAGCTAATGTAAAATTGCTCAAGTGAAATTCAATCGTTCTAAATGTAGTAATGGAGTTGAGAAGATATATATTAATGGGGGAGCAAAATATGAATGTGCTTATAAAACATTAGCGGGAGATATCTTTGAATTTAATGCGGCTCTTGCGAGTGGAGAGCGAAAAAGAAGCGCCTCATTCCTTGAAGAGTTTTGCTTGCCTAAAGGCCAACACCCTATTAACATCTTGCTCTTCTTAGTGGTAGATTATCATAAGAAATGGCCCGATATAAGTAGGCCTCGAGTTCGTCGTTTGTACAAACTTCATCCCTAAAATTTAAGAAAACCATTTCCTGGGTTTGTAAGTCAAGAATGGCATGATCACAAGCCCTTCTCCAGCAGACATGATCACAAGCCCTTCTCTAGCAGACATGATCAAAAGCCCTTCTCCACAAGACATGATCACAAACCCTCCTCTAGTAGACATGATCTCAAGCCCTTCTCATTCAGACATGATCAAAAGCCCTTCTCTAGCAGACATGGTCACAAGCCTTTCCGTATCAGACATGACCACAAGCCATTTCTAGTATCAAAAGCCCTTCTCCAGAAAACATGATTACAAGCCCTTCTCCAAAAGACATGATTACAATTCCTTCTCTAGCAGACATGACCATAAGTCATTTCCGTAGAAATGCTCAAAAGTCCTTCTCCAGAATACATGATCAGAAGCCCTTCTCCAACAGACATGATTACAATCCCTTCTCTAGCAGACATGATCCCATCCCTTTTCCAGCATCAAGATCACAAGCCCTTTTCCCGCAGACATGATCACAAGCTTTTCTCCATCCGACTAGCTGTATCTGTTAAGTGGCTATGCGATTCAACGGTAATATACGCACCAAATTATCTTTGTCTGCATATTAGTGGGTTAATAAGTATAGATTTTAACTAATTTGAGTCTTCGTTAAGCAAATTTCTATGGGAAAATGTGGCTTTTTGTTCGTTCATGTATTGTTGATAAGTAAATATTTGAAGATTTAATGGAAAAGTTAATGCAATATGAAAATAATTTAATTCTTGCAGATAAAATCGAGTTAGTTATTAACCATATCGCTTTGATAACACCAACAAAATTTACCTTTTTGTCGACTACAAAGATTAGGATAACATATTTTAATGAAGTTTTATGTAAAGATTTAAAAAATGGAATTCATTTTTATCGAAATGACTCCAGATTTTTGTAAGTTGCCAATTACTATTTTTGTCAAATTTGGAAGATTTTAACGAATTTCATTCCTTTATTTTTTATTTTCAGGTTGTTTAACTGAATAAAATTTGAAATAAAAGCAACAATTTTAATTAAAATGTCAAAAGGACAGTGTAAAAATAGTCCAGATAAATTCTGCAACATATGTGGTTCAGTAACATTTAAAAAAAATCAAAGAAAAATTTCTTCTCTAGTGAAAAAAATATATAATTTGTATTTTGGAAGTAAAATTGGCGACCAAGATAAACCATGGGCACCACATATCTGTTTCACGACATGCTTTAATTCTTTATCAAAATGGTCTAAAGGAAAAATAAAAAGCCTTCAATTTGGTGCTCCAATAGTATAACGAGAGCCCCAAGATTATGCCACTGACTGCTATTTCTGTTTGGTAGACATACAAAGTAAGTAATTGTTTATTGCCCACTCTACCTATATTTTGAAGTAGTCTACTGTAATAGTATTTTTTTTAAATATAAAGTTAATTTAGTTTAGAACCACTTTATTTTAATCACACATATGTACGTAACTTTAAATTTTATGCATATAATTTCCATAGTTTTAGGTAAAACAACGATTGCGCTTCAGCTGTGGTATATCCCAACCTTAGATCTGCTATTCGGCCTATACCTCACTCAAAATACATTCCAGTACCTGAACCACCTGCAGAAATTGTTTTGTCTAACTCTGATGAATCAGATATGGAATCATGTGAACCAGAAACTGAAATTTATGTTCCTGAAACTGTTGATACTACTCCAAACCCTTTCTTACAATTTGATCTAGATGATCTTGTAAGAGATCTAAACTTAAAGCAACAGAGTGAATTACTGGCCTCGAGACTGAAAGAAAGAAATTTAGTAGCAGAAGATGTTCGAATTACTAAGTTTCGCATTTGATCAAACAATTTACAAGAAAAATTTTCATTTGACAACAATTTATGCTACTGTAATAATATTCTACGTCCCTTTGAAGAATTAGATATACATTATGAACCCATTCAATGGAGACTTTTCATTGATACTTCTTTATATAGTACTAAAGCCGTGCTTCTGCATAATGGAAATAAACTACCATCGATACCAGTAGCTCACTCTGTTGTTTTGAAAGAAACATGAGAATTTAGGTTTCATTTTAAAAAGCATTAAATACAGTGAACATTAATGGTTGATATGTGCTGACCTTAAGGTAGTATCCATTTTAAATGGCTTGCAGTCAGGCTACACAAATTCATGTGTTTTGGGGGCTAGTGTGACAGTAGAGCTCGGGGATAACATTATATAAGCTCAGAATGGCCTTTAAGAGAAGAGACAAAAGTAGGTTATCATAATGTCATAATGGTTCCCAAGGAAAACATAATTCTGCCACCACTTCACATAAAATTAGGTTTAATGAAACAATTTGTGAAAGCCTTAAAGCATGATCAGCCATCCTTCTTCTATTTAAAAACAAAATTTCCTGAGATTAGTGATGCTATAATTATAAAGGATTCTTTGTTAGGCCTCAGATTCAACAACTTATGGTAGATAGTGAGTTTGAGGCAAAATTGAGCAAGCCAGAATTTAAGGCCTGGCATAGTTTCAAAGGTGTATGTAATGGTTTCTTTGGAAGGCACAAATCAGAAAATTACCACATTCTTTTTTATAATTTGATTAAGTCTTATAATGAGTTGGGATGTAGTATGTCACTAAAGGTGCATTTTTTTTGCATTCCCATCTGTCTTTCTTTCCAGAGAATCCAGCAGACGTCAGCGATGAGCATGGTGATAGATTCCACCAAGATATCGCTACTATAGAAAATCGTTATAAAGGAAAATGGAGTCTTGCAATGCTTGATGACTTCTGCTGGACCATTTACAGAGACATACAAGATATCGTACATAAAAAAAGCCTAAATATTCTAAAAATATATGACTATTGTATAAATTTAAACAATTTTGAAAAAAATCTTAAATTTTCATTATTTTTTTTAAATATATTTTTATAATACCACACTCTGAAATGTATTAAAAGGACTTATAAATTTCCACTTATCTTTGTACTTTTTGTCAAATAAAATAAAAATAATAATAAATATTTCATACCTCTATATACTGAATAATCTAATATTAATAAAATATTAAATGTGCAGATTATAAAAAACTGAAGTCATTTCATTAAAAATAAAGGTCATTTTTGTAATCTATGCAAAAAACTACCATAGAAAACTGCTTTCTCAATTTTGTAGCAAAATTATTGTTGGACAGTGTAATTAAAGATTATTAGTGATTATAATCTTTAAAATTTTGAACTTCGTAAAATAACTAGTTTATATAATGACATTAAATCAACTGACATAATTAGCAGAGTTTTTAATATTTTCAGTATTAATATACAGTTTTCTCTACATGGCTACTGGTTAATTTATGAGGGTGAAATAGGAAATCTAGTGTAAAGCTTAAACAGAAACTTACAATGCATTTATGCATACTATTGTAGCAATGCTTGAAGTTACGATTTACTGCTTTTAGTGATATGGCTTTATCTATATTTTGCTAGGAAAATTTCAGGCGGCTAACTTGTAGGCAAGAGTTAGACAATATCCCTATTTGGGTTTTGAGTACTATGATAGCATAATAAGGTAGTTATTTGAATGCGAAACGGAAATGAGACTTATGTCACTTCTAAAGCTCTCTCTGCCATTTTAAAATAGGCATTAATTTTACAACTTTCAGGCAAGGATGATTCTTAGGATATGCAGCAAACCCTAAACTTGCAGTTACGTGCAGTAGTGGTAGAAATAACAGAAACTGATGTTCAAAACTGTATTAGTCATCTAACAAGGATATGACTACCAAATTTTTGGGAAGCGTGTAGCCCAATTACCCCGATTTATGGGCAAAATATAAAAAAAATAAATACCAATTTAATTCCTTAAATATTATCAATTATAAAATAGATTCTTGCTATTCGGAAGAAAGATCAATCCGTATTATATCTTTCTTTCGTCGTTCCATGTCTGAAATAGTCTGCAAACTACAAGAATCTCCTCTTGGCTCAAATTCATGGAACAAACGTATTGTTTATTTGTTTCATTTTCAATCTTTAAATTTATTCAAGTAGATTCAACCCGAATGATGGAACTTGAAATCAGTCTTTCAGCCGTGGCATTGCTTAGCGACAAACTATAAATAGCCAATGCATTATCTTGCAATGGAAATTGACCAGGTGTGCTTTCAAGTGTTGCTGTATATATAAATTCTGATCGGTCGGTGGAAATTTCTTCAAGGAATCTGTTTCTCAATCAGGTGCTAGCAGTTTGCTCCTTTATAACTCTCAACTTTGATTTTCGATTGATCAGAAGAATCGTAAACTTTTGAAAGGTTTCTTATTCGTAGGTACATGGTTTAAAAGTTATTAGTACACATGTCTTTGGAAGCTTAAACACAGTCATGTTCAGTTTATTCTATTGTCTTGAAATATTTGCTTCGCTAAAACATTTTGCCCAAATTTCCCTAGAACTTGCACCCAGTCATTTTTTTAGGGTCAATATCTAAGTTAGTTTCAAGATTGACATATTAACGATTTAAAATTCCTAGAAGCTTTAACAATGCAAAACTGTATCTAAAACCAGAAAAATTATTCAGGTTCAAATTCAATACATTTTTCATCAAGGCTCTTTCTGCCTGTCTGTCTGTTATTTGCACAGGTGGGCACGGTTAATCAAAAAGTAACCTTCGTTAACCGTAAATCCGTTAACAAAAAATTAACTTCGATAACCGTTAATCAGTTAATTCTTTAAAAATGTAACGGCAGTTATCGATAAATCGTTAACCTTAATTTTTATTATAGAAAAAAACAAAAAATCAGTTCTTGCTCCCAAAACACTTTTTAAAAGTGCCAAAACTATAAAATCAGCCTTTTTTTGGTCTTTTTAAGGGCTTTAGAACCCCCAAACTATATTTTTTGCTTTAGAGTTAAAAAAAGGCTGATTTCATAGCTTTGAACCTTTTTTTAAGTTTTCAAAGGCTTTTAGTTCCAGAAAAGGGTAAAAAACTTAAATGAAACACGATATTACTAATAAACTAAAAAAAATATTGATAAAGTGGCCAAAAGAAATAAAAAAGATGAGAAACACAATATATACATAATTTATTTCTTACTCTTCTTCTCCTTCTCCATTTTGTTCATGAGATTGCTGCTGCCCTTCTTGAAAATTAGCATGTCAAAGTTTTTATCAGACGGGGATAATCTCTTGGCCCTCAAGATGCCATTGCCTATAGAGAACAAACGCTTCACTGTAGTACTGGAGGGCCTTGATGAACAAGTCCACCAACACTTGCTCACCCAATAAAGCAGCATCTGTCAGCAATTTTTTAGAGTTGGTCTCCAAACAAATCTTGACCAAGTTCTGGGCCTTGTTCTTGAGTGATATGTGGCTCCTGCTGCTCTCTTTTGTCTGGGTTACACCTCTGAAGAAGTCCTCCAACTCCACCTTCTCCTCCTTGTTGTTGCTGCCTTTAATGTTGCTGCTCACTTTGTAAGACTGATGCCTCATGGCCTGCTCGACCTTACCCTCCATGCTTTTCCTCACCTTGACGACCTTGGTGTTGCTATACTTATCCAACCAGATGAGGCGAAACCTGGGGTTGAAGGCAGCAGACAGCTGGCATACCTCATTCTTCATGAGGTCTTAAACCTTTTGTCAATGCCGATCAAACGTGCGTCGACCAAGGGGCTGCACTAGACGAGGCCCTTGGACTTCAAGTCCTTGATCCTGAAGATTGTCGCAGCAACTGTTGGCATCAGAGTCTCAAGGTAGGCTTGTTCCTCACCCTAGATCTTGTTGAGCGCTTTAGCCACGGGTGACATGATCTGAAAATAAAACAATAAAGAATTTGTAAATTTTAGAAATTCAAAAAATAATAATATATATATATATGTATATTATAATAATATATAATATTATTTATTTATTACCTTGGCATACTTCTTCATTAAGTTGACATACTGGTCGTTAAAGCTGTTAACTTTCAACTGGACTTTCACAGAGTCATAGGTGGAGCTCCACCCGTCGTGTTGGGGACAAACATTTTCCTCCCCACCTCAGCGTAGATGCTGTCTGCTGCCACAATGCTGCGATCCTTGTGGTTCCAGAGGGCCCGTGCCTTGGCAATGGCAGCCTTGTAGGGCCTCTTGAATACTGCGCTCTTTAGTGCAGCATCAGCATCCTTGCTGGCCACTTGGTTGAAGGTGTGGGTAACACACCTCATGTGGGCTGGCAATTTGATGGGATTGCCAACGACAGCGTCGACATCGTTCGGCACAGCCAGGGAGTTTTCCATGGAGACATATTCCAACTCATGCTCGTCCACGGATTTAGCTAACAGGGTAGCCATAGCAGCATCATAAGGGTCAATGTTCACATTTTGAACTGCTGGTAGGTCTGTCAGTGCGTCATCCTCTGCTCCAAACTGGAGAAAGGCCTTTACAAAGTTGCTCTCATTTTCTGTGGTAGTCCTGGAATAGGAAGACAGTCTAAGGTTTCATAAAATTACAGTCATTAAATATTACAATTGAATTGAGTTTATAAATAAAAATAATCTACAATTTATGTGAACGAAAATTATGATACAAATTCCTAATAGAACTAACAGACTAATAGTCTAATAAGTAATATTAATTTTCTATCAACTATCTAACCTGGTGACTTTTTTCTCAATGTAGAATTCATTGTGGACGTTGACCATGGCCTGTGCAAGCATATCATAGGTATGATGGTCTCTCAGCCTGATGCACGCAACCACTGCTTTCTGCCTCTACCTTGTGGTTAGGTCCAACTAGTGAACAGTCATGCCCAGGTAGCCTTCTTGTGGGTAGACCAGCAGTCAGCTGTGGTGGCCACCCACTTAACATCGCCAAGAACTCTAAAATTTGAAAAAATATGTTTTAAATTTTAATTTAAATATAAATTAGCTTAAATATAAAGGGATAAAATAATGTCAATTAGTCAATTACCTGATCAAGTACTGCTTCAAGTCAGTATGCAAATCAACGAATCGCCTGCCCAGTGTCCTCCTCGACATTGAGCTCTTGCTGGGGTTCAGCGTCTTGATCAGCCTCTCGAACGTGTTAGACTCTATAAGGTGGAGTGGCAGCATGTTGGCTACGAATAGGTGCACAATGCTTCGATCTACAGCAGCCTGGGATATGCCACTGTCAGTAGCAGCAATTCCAAAGGACTCGACAATGGTTTGCTGGCGTGCTTTCTTGCCACAAGGCGGTAAAAACAGACTCGATAATTCCAAAGTGCTGCTGCCGCTGTTGGAACCAGAAGAAAACCTCTTCTTGGTTTTTCCATGAGATGACCCTGCTTGGACCTTCTCCTCAAACTGCATGAACTTGGCTGGGTGGGACCTCTTGATGTGCTGCTTGAGGTTGTTGAGGCTTGTCATCTGCCCTTTGATTGGCACAGTCCTGGGAAGGCACAGCTTGCAGTCGAAAATAAACTTGTTTCCTTTCCTTGACTTGATCAAGAAGTAGTCGTCCATGTGACGCCAGGGATTCTGGGCACTGGCAGTTTCAATCTAGACGATGTCAACACTGTTGACATCAACAGATTCAACATCTTTTGGCTCAACAGATTCAAGTTCTGAGATGTCAGGATGACTTATAAAATTCAAAATCACACTAATGTCTGAATTGAAAATCTGAAAATAATAGAAATTTCAAAATCACACAAGTTTCTGTGAAAGATTAAGTGATAGGTTTTGTAATGGTTTTCCGTTTTAGTTATTTATTTATAAGAACTTAAATTAATATATATTTAAAGAGGTTTATTAAATGAATTTAGACCTACAAAACATCGGAGTAGAAAAGTGCACAAGTGCAGGGGACCATAACCAGCCTGCGGACAATAGTAGCAATATAATATATGTAATATTTGTTGTTCAATACGTAATGATAATAAATTAATAATAATATAGATAAGCACTGTATTTTAACTTTAAAGGTATAGCCGGGCAAATATATATTCTATTGAATCATAAATCAACATGTATTCTATATGGATATTAAGCTATATCATCAACTAAATTCTAAAATCTTAAACAATATAAATATTTGAAACAATTATATAACATGTGTCTAATTTGTAATTACTAATTAACAAACCGGATCTTACAATATAGAAAATATAATTTGTCTATGCAAATAATAGAATATCAAATGAATGTATGCAAATGTTTAATATATTATAATAATGAAACTTGACTTGTTTTTTTTCTTTCAATTAACACTAATGGTATGGCTATAATAACAGATACTCACGTTGTAACCGTAATAGCTCTCAGAGTGAAGTGAAACCTCTTTCTACCAGCACTTCCTTTTATTTATAGCGCTGCGTTGCGTGCTATGGTGCAATATCCTTTTTGTTTATTGAAGAAACTTTATATGATCTATTTATAGAAAATAATTGCTTAAATATCGAATACATAAAATATCATTTTGAACTCACAATTCGAAGTTTGATTTAAAAGTTATTTATAATAAGTGGCGTTATATCGGGGTTGAAGGAATCGCGCATACATTATTAAATATGCTAAGACTCTACATCTGTATTTAAAATCTCAAAATAATAGAAACTTTTAAACGTTTACCAGTTTTTATGAATTTTGGAGGTTAGCGGACTTGATTTAATGGAAGTTAAATGTAACGAAAGATAATTAGTCCTATAATGATTTCCAAAGTTAAGTTAAAATTTAAATCATTAACAAAAATGTTAACTTCGTTAATTAACGATTAACGGTTTAGTGCCAAGGTTTGGTTATTAGTGCATAAATGGGATTGCTTGGAGAAATAACAATGCATTCATCTTATGCCTCTTTTCCCGGCAGAGTGAATGGTGTATATCTCATCTAGATAGGCCAAAGGATAGTAAAGTTTAATGGAAAAACTTTCATTTTCGGTCGTTATAGGCCCAAAACGATGCCGTTGCCAGATATAGAAATGTACTCATCTTGTGAAACTTTTAGGGCAAAGTTAATCGTGTACGTTTTTTGCTTCAATAGAATCAATGATAAAAATTGATATGCCAGAAAAATCTTTTGTTAAATGTCCCTGATTTTATCATTTTTTTTATTAAATAGGACGTTTAGGATTAGTTAAGGTAGCATTAAAATAAACTAATTTCTCGCTTAACTAAAGTAAGCCTATTCAAACCTGTTTGAAAGGATTTCGGTAGGTGTATTACCTTTATTCCCATGGCAGTCGCATCCTTCGGGATGGCTATGGAATACTGGTCGTCACTGACTCCTCAACTCTCACTTGCGGCTCCAAGTGCAACACCCTGGTAAACAATCTCGACTGATGGGTCAAGCCAAGAGAGTGTGGGAGGGAGGGGGGGCAGAGTTATGTGGGATTTTAGCCACAAGGATGGGCTAAGAGACATTTCCTCTTTCAGGAGGTTATACCAATCCTATGTGGCCCTAGACTGACTCCTGTCGTCTTGAGTTCCCCTCTTGCCACTGGAAACATCTGTGGTGGGCCAATATGGTGTAACTAAGGAATGCACATCTAAAGTACCACATTAAGCTAATTATCGTGCAGATTTCTCCCATTAAACCTCTCGATATTTGCAGAAGACCAGCGGCGACGAGTTATTGCTTACGGGGGCAGGTTTTATGATATGGAAGCCTCTAAGCAGGACCCGGCACGCTGAGCGGCACAGGCAAGATGGTCACTGCAAGTGGAAAATGAGAACTAACGCTTGCTCTGTCCTACCTTTGCGACTAAGCAGCCCTGTTTTAGGGACAGCACTGCCTACCTCCAGGAGGAGGAGCGACCAAGAAAATGTGGCTTAAAAACTGCTGGTTCTCTTTATACCTGACTGGACAACCGCATCCGGAGGGATACCCATCAGGCAGTCGTACTGATCAGAGAAAACACATGACAGTTGTTACCTGGAATGTCAGAACCCTGATGGATTCCAACAATCAAGAAAGACCAGAACAAAGAACTGCTCTCATAGCAGTGGAATTACAACGGTATAACATCGATATCCCTGCGCTCCAAGAAACAAGATCAAAATTTAAATGATCTTTGACAGAACAGAGTTCAGGATATACGTTCTTCTGGAAAGGGCTCAGAGCAGAAGATTTACCAATTGATGGAGTGAGTTTTGCTGTGAAAAATGAAATAGGAAAAGTCCTTACAGAAACGCCTATAGGACAGAATGAACGTCTTATGTCTTCTAGAATCCCTCCAGCTAGAGGTGCTTATACCACAATTATAAGCGCTTATGGAATAACCTTGGTTTTTGAGGAAACAAATAAAGATATTTTATAATGACCTGCAAGGTATCATTGAAAATATATAAAACTCTGACAAAATCATTTTCCTGGGTGACTTTAACTCCCGAGTCGGCTCAGACTCTGAAGTATGGGAAGGTATACTAGGAAAGTACGGAGTAGAAAAAATGTACGATTCTTATCTCTTTGTGCAGAAAATTGATTGATTGTCACCAACACAATATTTCAAATGGAAAACAAATTCAGGAAAACATGGATGCACCCAAGGTCCAAGCATTGGCACTAACTAGATTTTATCATAGTAAGACAGACACATCCAGGCAGTTCAAGTTACAAGAGTAAAAAGAGGTGCTGAGTGCTGGAAAGACCACCGTCTACTAATATCTAAAATGGACCTTAATATTCGGAAGAGATTTCAAAGAAGACAAACCAGCTGCAAGCGCATTAGCTTTGCATAGCTTGCAAAAGCAGAAAAACGCGACGAACTTCAGGGGAAAATATCAAATGGACTCGAAGATATGGTTATAAAACTCAGGCTTCAATTATTGGATGAAATAGATTATATGTGGGACGAACTTATTAGTAAAGTTTATCAACGTTCCTTAGATTACTTTGGAACCATTAAAAAACGTAAGCGGGTCTGGTTTGATGAATCAGACGAAACCATAAAGGACCTTCTAAAGGAAAAGAAAAAGCTCATGATGCTTATTTAACCAAATCAGCATATATCACTAGGAAGAGGATATGGCATGAGAAACAAGCATAAGTGCAAAGAAAGCTAAGAGAACTACAAGATGAGTGGTGTATAGCAAACGCTAGAGAAATACAAAAATATGGAGACAGAAATATAGCACACGATTTCTATGATGCAATTAAATGCCTATATGGACCATCAAAAACCTCCACGACCCCGGTCCGGTTTGCAGACGGGAACACACTAATAAAAGACAAACAGGGAATATTGCAACGATGGGTAGGGAATTTCAATGTTCTACTCAACACCATAAATGAATGTGATATGTCAATCCTCGAAGAAATTCCCAGACTCTCACAAATACCTGTTTGAGGTGGAAAAAACAGCTAAACAACTGACGAACGCAAAGGCTTCAGAATCAGATGGAGGCACCTCAGAAATATACAAAAATGGAGGGGAATCGTTAATTAATGTTCTTCATAATGTTTTTATGACTTGCTCGTCAAGTTCTAAGATTCCCTCTCAATGGCACAAAGCAAACATTGTTAAAATATTCAAAAGAAAAGAGGATAAGACGGTCTGCGGAAATAGCAGGGGTGTGATACTATTGAATTTTGCTGGCAAAATCTTGGGAAACATAATCCTTTCAAGACTATTGGCATTCCCAAACTGGCTTTCGAGCAGACAGGAGTACGGTCGACATGATCTTCGTCTGCCATCTTATCGAAAAATGCCTAGAGCAAAGACAATCCTTCAATGCAGCCTTCGTCAATCTAACTAAGCATTCGACACAATAAATCTGGGCCTATTATTCAGGATATTCAGTAGACTTGGATTCCTACCACCATTCACAGAGATCATCCGACAATTACATGAAAACACGCAAGTTCGAGTGCTATCAGACGGCGATTATTCGGACTACTTTCCTGTGCACCTCGGAGTGAAACATGGCTTTGTTCTTGCACCTTCTTTGTTCAATATATACCTTGTTGCTATTACTTACCAATATTATAACCACTCCACACTGGAAAATGGCATCACAGTTAAGTATAGGTTCGATAACGAGCTGTTCAATATACCGAGGTTTGCTGCAAGAACTAAGACAGAGCTAACCAACATCAATTTATGAATTACAGTATACAGATGATGCTGCCATGGTCGCTCAACATTCAAGACAACTGGAAAACTAACTCTCAATTCTCAGCTAAGCCTATAACCAAGCTGGGCTCAAAATAAACGTTAGTAAAACTCAAATCCTCACACATTTAAGGGAACTAGAAGCCTTCAGCCTATAACCATCGGCAACGACCATCTCGTCGAGTCAGAGCACTTCACATATCTTGGGAGCATTATATAAAAAAATGGAATACCTGACCGAGAAATAAGGAGCTGCATCCAGCTAGCTTCATCAGCTTTTGGACGGTTTAAAGAAAGGGTTTTCCTTAACCGCAATCTTAAGCTACACACAAAAAAATGCAGTTTACGTTGCAGTATACGTCTCTACATTGCTCTACGGAAGTGAAGCCTGGAGACCTTATAGGTAGAACATAGGTTTACTGGAGGCTTTCCACATACGTAGCCTCCAGAAAATATTGAAAATCACATGGGGGGGGGGAAGGGAAATCACCCACAATGAGATCCTACAAAGAACAAACTGTGACTGTATAGAGGCGCACATCACAAAAAGATCACTCAGGTGGGTGAGAGTATTATTTTGTGAACTTGAGCAAGGCACAAGACCAGCAGGTGGACAGAAAAAGCGGTACAAGGATCACCTAAAACGCACCCTTAAATCTTACAATATCGACCATCGTCAACTATAAGAGCCAGCTTAAGACCGGGCAACTTGGCGACAAACTGTTAAACCAGGTATTCAGGAACTAGAAATTGCAAGACGAGTTCGTGCAGAGGCACCGACAGCGACATCACCCTGTCAACAATGAGGACATACCCCATAACTGCGACGTCTGCCAGAGGGCTTTCCGGACCAGGACAGGGTTGCTGAACCATCTTAGAGCACACGTAAGAAGAAATGGGAGAGGTCGTCGTCGAGCTGACGACCAACTTTAAACAAGTAAGCAAGAAAAGCGAACCAAAAATTTGGCAAAATAAATTGTTTGGGTTTGTTGGTTCTAATTATATTTAAGGAATATGCGTTCTTTGTCGTGTTAGCGGGTTTGAGTTGGTTGGTTTTATTTGAAGGTTATGAGTTGTTTACTGTTAGGTAAGGTTGTTTTGATTTGATGGCTTTGTATGATCTTTTTCTGCCCGAAAAACAGGCATTAGAATTCATTTCTAAATCTGCTCGCTACCTCTTTTACGCGCCTATAACGCATGTACATACATACACACACAATCTTTGAATTTTAAACATATATGTTATTATTATTATTATTATTATTATTATTATTATTATTATTATTATTATTATTATTATTATTATTATTACTATCATCATCATTATTATTATTATATTTGTATCTTGTAATAATGAGGCATCCCGATTTTTTCGGGCCTAATTTAAACTCGCCTAACGAAGCCTAACTTACCCTAACCTACCAACCTAATCTAGAATAGGCTAGGTTAGGTTCGGTTAGGTTAGATTAGGTTACCCTATATTAGGGTAAAAAACCCTTAGGATGTGTGATCTTTACAAAATCTTTATATTTTTATTTGAAATCCAAGATTAGTTTCATATAATGCGACGGACATTGAATGGACCGAAGGATTCAGTAAGGCAATGAGGCAAACAAGGCCAGGCACAAATGGCTAAAATTAAATCAAAGAATAAATGACATAAATTTAATAATTTAGATTTTAAAAATATATTTTTATATTTCAACAATTGCTTATAAAAGACATTTGTTTTTAGAACGCTTAATACCCTCTTTCACCCCTTTTCTGGGCCTATACAGGCACGGAAATGATAAATGGGGTACAAAGGACAATCCTCAGAGAGAGCGCACCAGCTTCTCTTGCGGAATTGGGGTGGGAAGGGCGCGCCACTCCGCCAAGTTTCAAGTGTAGCTAATGTACTACCGCTGTCACTCCATTCAGCCCCTTTCGGTCGGGCTTTTGTGTTTTAACGGAACAATTCAACCCCAGAATTTTCGAGCTTGTTTTTTAATCCAATTCCTGAGCGGCATCTGATGAGGTAACGAGAACTTCCCTCAAATGATACGTCGGGGCGTAACTCGTAGACTCCATTAAAAAATATAATTTTAATGCATCCCATTGACCAATTCTGAACTCCAAATTAGTGTAATTGTTTGTGCGTGTGTGGAGGGGAACAAAGCATGTGTCTTATAGATAGAAGGAATTAAAAGTAGTGAAAATAGAAGGTAGTGTAAGAGATTTGCAAAGGGAGGCAAGACGCCTGGTAATCAAGGTTATCGCCTTTCGCCTAAGGATGATGCCTAGTAATCAGGGTTATCGCCTTTTGCCTAGGGATGACGCCTGGTGATCAGGGTTATCGCCTTTCGCCTAGGGATGACGCCTGGTGATCAGGATTATCGCCTTTCGCCTAGGGGTGACGCCTAGTGATCAGGGTTATCGCCTTTCGCCTAGGGATGAGGCCTGGTGATCAGGGTTATCGCCTTTCACCTAGGGATGACGCCTGGTGATCAGGGTTATCGCCTTTCGCCTAGGAATGACGCCTAGTGATCAGGATTATAGCCTTTCGCCTAGGGATCTTTGGACATAGTTACTTCATACTATTTTCTTCGCCTGAAATGGGGATCATTGTCTTGCCATCGTTGGTTAATTTATAAATTACAATGCAAGATTCTTTCTCAACGCTGGTTTGCGTACACAATTGGAAGATTCTCTTAAGAGATTGTGAGAAGGTGATTGATTCTTGTGTGTGGCCAAACCGCGCTGGAGTCAAAGTGGGAAATGCATTGATTGATAATCAAGCTGTAATTATCGCATTTCAATGACGTGAACCAAGAATTATTACCACCACATTGGTTTGAAGGACTTTTTTTCAAGATTTGATGACACCCTTCAGGGTGCCATCAACATATTTAGGGGGGACCCGCAGATGCCTTGACATGCGAGGCGCACAATTCTTTGATACAGCTTTCACTAACAAACAACATACTCTCCTTTACTTTGCAGCACAACCACACACACACCAAGAAACATCAAAACAACATCCAGCAATAGATTTTACACTCAAACGATGCCAAGTCTCGCCCCCCTCCTCCTCCCGCCCCAAGCCAACATTCAGAATCACATTCACACAGTGAAATCACGTACCGCTCCATTCGTGCGCTCCCCCTAAAATACACATCTCCACACTTGTCCCCTGACACACACACATATAAAGCAACTTTGCATCTCGAGGACAGGCTGCACCTGGCCAGGTTGATATATAGGCACCACCCAGCCCTCTGAAGCTGCCAGGAAAGGCTGGATGATTCCATCGTGGACGTCTGTCCAGACCCACCTACACCACAAAACACTCAATGGAAGACTGTATTAAGCACCTACGCAAAACCACAACATACACCCACTGGAAAGTGTGTGGGAGCGCTCAGTACCGGCCGTAATCTTCCTCAGGACGAGTTATTGCTTAACCTATGGCTAAGCAATAACTAACTTATCCATCCACTTATTTCCAATATTTCCAAATTCTTTATTTAGATTTCGTTTGCAGGCTTATTATGGTCAGCAAAGGAATTTACTTCGTATTCTATTCGAAAATAAGCGGTTCTAAAACCGCTAAGGAAACTCATTAGTAACTAGAAGAACTCTTTGCTTACGGTTCGTTTAGTCTAATAATTAATAAACAAAAATGATTTTAATATACAATATGAGTGGACGCATCCAAATCAAAGAGAAGTGAATCATCTGTCTTTAATGTGTTGTCTTAGTAAGGATGTAGCAATAACATTTTTGGCATACCCCGCATTATATTATATGCAGTTTAAAATCCATTGTAATTGATATTGAAGGAATTCATTTATTAAAAGGTTTCCCCAAATGATTAAAGCTTCATATTATTCCAGCATTAAAATCTAGGAATTGAGCTCTCTTCAGTTCTATTTTTTTGCACTGCATAATAGTGCTTGATAGCTTGTTGTGAATCACGACACTATTACGCTTATGCTCAACAAAAAGTGGCAGGATTTTTTAAGTCTGCTCTGTGAGTTCGTATTTGGCCATTAAACACGTTACTTCCCAACCTAATTTTAAAATTTAGATCAATTAATCAATCTTTATTATATTCATGCTTTTCTTCGCAAATAATTTAAAATTATTAATCCGTTTCCTAAAAAAATATTGTTTTCGTATTTTTCTTGTATAATACAATTTGAAAATTTGGATTCATTACTTAGAGCTTTATTGTGTTCCTGTTTTTTTTCTTCTCTAACACAATATGAAAGTCTAGGTCCGTTAATTGTTTTTTTTTTATACTTTTTCTCATACCTGCCCAACTACCCATTGTATAAATGGTTAGGGTAGAGTTTCCACATAATATAAATTCATTCAAAACCTAATCGGAATAATGTTACGGGGGAAAAACATTCATAGTTAAAATGTCATTTTATTTGAATGTCTAAACAATTTGAAAGAAAAAACATTTAAAATAAACATTAGCTGATAACACATCTTTTAAATACTGATATTAAAATTTACATAGTAAGAAAATTGTAAGAAAATTATAAAAGGATTTTAGATTAAGGGTAGAGTTTCGACATAATATAAATTCATTCACAACTGTGGAATAATGAGAGAGATAAGAAATCCCCCCCTTCCTGACTTCCCTAGTTCGCTGTTGACCACTCTAAATTTGTCTGCCCTATATACTACGAACATTAGAATAATGGAAAGACCATTAAGTAGGCATCGCGACTTCGCGCTATAAAACCTTATCGCGACTTAAGGCAATTAAGGAAGTCTGTCGGCGATGAATCGCTCTCCCCGTCTAGATAATTTAGAGGTATATATTCGACAGAGTTGACATGCAGATTGTGTCTGAAGCCACCGTCCAGTAAGTTAGGCGTAACGTCTTTGTTAGTCAAGAGGAAATCGAATATATTCTCGTCCAGAGAAGAATTGAGTGATTGTTGAAGAGACAAGGACGAGCTAGTCGCCACTCAGTGTTGTTCGTGGAAATAGTTAGGCGCGCTTCAACTTTTCTCACCGCGTCTTTGGATTTTAAGGATCGGAAAAGCCATCCCCGAAGCACCCTCTGTTTGCCTCTTAAGGATAAGAGGCCCCCACTTCAGTCTCCCGAAGTTGGATTGAGTGTCCCGTGAGACGCCCACAAGTTCAAGGTTGAACTTACCTAACTGGCCCTACTCGCCGCACATCAAGGTAAAAGGGATTTAACCCCCGCTTCGTCACGCTCTTCCCACTTTTACCACGTCGAACCTCAAGGATTCCCTTTGCTCTAGAACTTGCATGATTGTAAAATCATTTCTCAATTAATTTTCCCTCGGTTCAAACTTAATTGATAGTGTTAATCATCTTAGCAGTGAACCGTCAATATTTAATTGCATTGCCATTTAACTTGCCCAATATGTATATATAGTCTTTAGTCCTATTAAAGTATATTTTTGTAGCTGTGTTTGAATATTCCTTGGCCTAGCAATTGTGTATTTAAAGCACTCTTAAAGCCATCCCCAGGCGGAGCCTTAATTTCGGTCGGCCAGTAAGCCTGTGTGGGTATAAGGCGTACACCCGGTAATACCACGACAACAACGTAATCGGAATAATGTTGCGGGGGAAAAACATTCATAGTTTAAATGTTATTTTATTTGAATGCCTTAAACAAGTTGAATTAAAAAAAAACATATAAAATAAACGTTAACTGACAACACATCTTTCATATACTGATATTAAAATTTACATAGTAGGAAAATTGTAAGAAAATTCTAAAAATATTTTAGATTAGGTTAGATTTAGAAAGGCACATAAATAGAAGTGGTGAAATCCTGTTATTTTTCTCTTCCTTTTTCCCGTGACATTTTCCGTGCGATGCCATCAATTTCTAGAAGCAAATTGAGAGTTTTTGTTCCATTCAGGACGGTTGGTGATGAGTGTCTTGAATTAAAAAAGCCATCGGCAACCGTTAACACACTAATGATTGAATTTAAATCTGCTTTAAATGTAGAACTTTTGCGGAACATTACTGCATAGACAATATATATTTTTAATGGACACGTTATAATGACTTTTAACGTAAATTGAAATAATGTCACTAAAGAAAAGCACGTAACGTAAAATGTTAACTAGTTTATAGACTAAATAATGCATTGGTAGGTAACAACGTACAATTATCATGTTACAACAGCCGTAACCACTGCTACTTATTAAAATCTTTTGGTAAAACCGTCAGGTTCAAATTCATCTAAGCTGTCTATAAAATCGTCAAAATTATGATAATTATAAACTTCCAAGTAAAGTGCATATGTAGCGGATTGTAGCCTTAAAGTATTTTCAAGGAGCCCAAATTCAAAGAAAATAATAACGTGACCAGCTGGAAAATTACAGAATCTGCTGCTTTTAGCCCGATACGAGAGTCATGCCATAATGAATCAAAATTGAAGTGAAGTGAACTGATAAAGCTACCATTAGAATTCGACGGATCTGAATAATTTTCGAATTATTCAGTTAGCTCTAAACCAGCACATCCAGATGTTTGCTTCCACTGTTACCAGGAAATAATAAAATTTCACATCTTTGAGATTCCCTTTCAAACATCGCCCAAAAAACTTTTACGGATAACAATAAGTTCACTGCGACCTTATTAGGAGGAATCACATCTAGCTGGCATTCGAACACTTGCTCTCAACTCGTAGCAAAAATCGATTTTAGTTACAGTTACGCTAATCCTCAAATTATTCATTAAGAAACGACGAAAATTCACAACATAACTGGAATAAGACCACAACTTTTGTCACCATTAGAACTATAAACATTAATGGCGAGACCTAGCAACCTCATGCCACGCGAGCCTATTTAGTGCCACTGAGAGAGATGCGAATCATAGATCGTGTTTTCATTAACTAGAGACTTGTTGTTACCCTCGCTCTACCCAAGTGCCAGTTACACCGTCCACCTCCAAGTTTGTCATTCACTTAAGCAGCAGCCACTTGACTAAGCATTCAAGAAAAATATACTTGGATTTGTTAACAATAAATAATATATTAAATAATTGTAGTGTGTTTGTATAATCAAACGCTCCATTGGTGACACTACATGAAATTTTACACTTTCTTCAAGCTTGCATCAAGCAACTTCATCATTCAACAGGATTCTTCCCGTACTTGGCATGGCCCAACAATAGAACAAACAGAAATCTTCTACCCCGGGCACGGGAACTTGCTCGGCAATTCTAGTGCCTCAACAGAGACAAAATTCTGGCTGACCTTGCGCCATTTACTAGCACACCTCATGGAAGCATTGTAATCATTGTTCAAAGTACTAGGACAGCAAGGGACCTATGCGGCTCTCAAGGGCATCTTCATTCGACACCACGAGCTCTCGGATCAGCAAGGATGACAAAATCTCACCAGAAAAATAAGACTAGTGAGGTAGAAGCCTACAACTCTCCTTCAGTAGCTATTAAGTGCCGCAGGTGCTGACTTCCCAGTGGCATAGCTGAGGCAACCGTTCCTCAGTCTTCTTTCCATTTACGTAGCACATGTCATAGAGGCGCTGGGGGAAATTTAACTTAATGACTGTATTACCGATACTATTGTGAACTTCTTTGCTGGGGATGCGTTAGGTGGCCAGAAGATAATCACCGCTGGCGCCTACAATGGTCCGACCTAACTAGTTCGCGCAGCTTTCAAGCCGCTCACGACCGTCCCAAGTTAGAAGTAAAGATTGAAAAACGCATCGAGGTGTTCCATAATATGGCCAAACGGCTGCAGGTTAAAGCGTGTTCAGAGAAAATAGTCTTAGTTTCCCCTCACGCTGGTTTCTGCTCGTATTTTGGTTGATGCAAGTTCAACGGATATGAGGGACACCTTACTACAATATCAGAAGGGAACGTGGATCCCGTTAGTTTTGGGGGGAAAAGTTGTTTCCGGCAAAGTTGTTTCCGGCTCAGTCAAAATTGTCTACGTTTGGAAGAGAGCTCCCTACCTCTTTTTCCGCAGTAAAATAATTCTCCCCAAGATCAAAGGATCAAAAGTAACGGTTTTGACTGACTAAAAGACTCTCTCTCGCTTTTAAGTTTATTTATTTCAAGTCTTCTCACCGTTCTATGGTGACTCAACAGCTGGATTCCATTACACAATTTGAGGAGGACCTTTAATGATCACACGCTAAGCATCCCACCCCAGCTAACGCTGACGCAGTTTTCGTTCCCAAACTCAAGACTAAGTGTGTTCCATATAGAGATTACTCGGTCCTACGCCCAAACCTATGGATTTAACTATTATTTATCGTAAATACACCAAATTGTTTGAGCTTTTACTCTTGCGCGATTTATCTGCAGCAGAATAAATTTAAGCAATTGCACCAGGATGAGTTGCACGGTGGGCACGGCCCAAAACGCTCATATCCGACACTAGGACTCTTGGCATTCATCATGTTATAACTTTTTCTTTGAATCCAAGAATAAATAGTGTAGTCAATGTGAATGCTGCGATTAAACCCTACCTCCTTGTAGGGTTCCAGCCTTATCAATAATATCATAAATTTCCATGGGTGCTTTTGGACCACCGCTTTCAAACTAAAGAGACGTCCTGTAGATCACCAGCACAGGTGATATACGAGCGCTCTATCCATCATTTATCCTCACTTTCACATCGTTTAGATGCCCCAATTCCTAACTTTAAATTTGTGGAGGCCCTAAAACTCACATGAGAGAATTTCTCTACGTGTCATCGTGTAACCTACCTCACGATCAGACAGGGCACATTCCAATCATCTCCAAACTTTACCCCATGAGTTCGTTAGAAGTATGAGAAACTCTCCGAAATTCCGCAACAAATATAAAGGCCCTTTTCCAATTAAATCCACAGACGAGACTCATTTCTGGTGAAAGTACGCTCAAAGGATATCAGGACCATCGCGGTTCGAAATCTGACGAGGGTTAGATTTCCACTAGACCCTCAAAAGACCCCAAGTTCCATTTTGAGGCGTGTCTTGCCGCAAACGCAGAGAGAATCTAATTTAACCTTTGTGACTAAAAAGAGCGTAGTATTTATTCCTTTAGGACACTCGCAATCCTCTAACGTGGAATCTACCATCAAAGTTTATTTTCTTTGATGACTGGTTAGCACCTTTTACGTATTGAGAGAATGGCATATGCGGGGAAGGCTGTTTATGCCCCTCGCCATTCAAAACTTACTCAGAAAAAAGAATTGAATAGTTTAATTTTCATTTTAGGCTGAAATTTAGCCGAATCTGATTTGAATCTGGCAGAATATTTTGATACATCCAGCAAACAGTGGCAACTCCACGATAGCTACATCTAACAATCTCACCCCACATGAGCCTATTAAGTACCATTGAGAGAGATGCGAATCACATATCGTGTTTTCATTGCCTCGACACGTTGGTACCCACGCCGAAAGCCAATTGGCACTTTTAACTTCAACCACGAAGCTTTCCATTAACTCGAGCTGCAGCCACTTGACTGAGGTAAAAACAATTCCTACCTGAATTTGTAAACAATAAATAAAATATTACATAAGTGGAATGTGTATAACCAAATGCTCCAGTACTCATGACCAAATAAATCACACTAAAACAATATATTAAGTCACCTGGAAAGTGCGGTACCTACATATATGAAAAGTAGAAATATATAGATTTTTAAGGATATTTAATTAATTATATGGTTTCCATTTTGTTTTCAACTTTTGCCCAATTTATTGGTTGGAAAAAAATCCGAAACAAAATTTAATGATAAATATAAATGGCTAAGAAAAAAAAAGGTATTTTTTCCTAACAAGTATTTTGAGCTAACAACAGACCTCTCACTAATAAGCGTGACATAATGACTAGGCTAGCCTAGTTAGGCTCTTAATACTCTGTTTAATAAGTTTTAACATGTTAGAACTTTGCTTATTAATTTCACGCAGAAGGCAATCCTTCTCCTATATATGTGTTATTAGGTGAAAATATTTTGGAGAGCAATTTTTTATCTAGAGTTTTGCTTCATATATTTTTTAAGTGAATAAAAAGGGAAAAAGTTGCAAAACAAAATATAACTATTTGTATACTTAATTAAATTTCCTTTAAGATACTAATGCAGCTCAAAAAAGTTAGAGTATCGTGAAAATGTTAGCTTATTTTAGTAATTTAATTAAAAGAATTAAACTGTCTAATATTCGATATTTATTACACATATGTATGTAAAGTTATATATTTCAACCCCTTTTTATGTTTAAATGTCGAGGATTATGGCTTAGAGCTCATAAAATTCAGGAGTCCATTAATTATCTGAATTTCTTAGAATATTAAATAGGATCAATCACATAAGGATATCCAATTTCTGAAAAGTAGGTTGATTGATACACTCGATACAAGGGTAAAGATCATTTACCTTGTCAGGGATCCTTTACATGGCTATGGAACCTATACTTGCTTGGGATCCTTTACCTGGTTAAGGATCCTTTACCATGAAGTAAACATCAATGCGGAGTGATGGCAGGGAGGCGATCGACTTGTGGCACTAAGCTGGCATTATTGATGCCGAGGCCGCTTCGATAGTGGCCTTCAGCTCCTCTGTGTCAGATGTTTCTCATTTTCTTCTTGACGAGGTTCCAAAGATTCTCAATAGAGGCAAGGTGAGAGAAGTTGGCTGCCCAATTAAGCGCAGGAATATCTCGTCACCAAACCACTTGATGCTCCCCCAAGAAACCCAGGTCCAAAAAAAGGAACTGTTGTTCTCTCTCTCTCTCTCTCTGTCTCTCTCTCTCTCTCTCTCTCTCTCGGATCATCTTTTGCACCTTTTTGATATCTCACTATTTTTCAGCGCCTTTATACACCTATCTGAAAGAAGCCATTGAACATTATATATATATATATATATATATATATATATATATATATATATATATATATATAATGTTCAATGGCTTCTTTCAGATAGGTGTATAAAGGCGCTGAAAATATATATATATATATATATATATATATATATATATATATATTTCAATAAACAAGGTCTGCTGACCAAAAGGTAGCCTGCTCTCACTTATTCTGATTTATGACCTATGGCTTTAAAAACTTTCAATAATTCCTGGACTAACATTGGGAAGACTTTGGCAATTCTATCATTCGAAAGAGAATGTAAAACAATATAAGGTTTTCAAATTTCATTAGAATCGGCGGAATAGTTATAATGTTATTGCTAAAACAAAAGAATTCCTGGGTTAACTTTGGGAGGACCTTGTCAATATATATTTCGAAAGAGAATGTAAAACAACATAATAGTTTAAAATTTCCTTAGAATAGGCCGAATAGTTATGATGTTATTGCCAACACAAAATGATTCACAGACTAACCTTGGTAGGACTTTGACCATTATACCATTCGAAAGAGAATGTAAAACAACATAATGTTTTCAAATTTCGCTAGAATCGGCCGAATAGTTATGATGTTATTACCAAAACAAAATAATTCCCGGGGTACACTTGAGAGGACTTTAGCAATTATATCATCGAAATAGAATGTAAAACAACATAAGGGTTTTAAATTTCGTTAGAATCTGCCAATAGTTACAATGTTATTACAAAAACAAAAAGAAAAACAGGGACCGACCGACCGACATACAGTAGTGTACAAATTAGTTGGGACAGTGGTGAAATGATACAATTATTTGATAATTGTTGTTTATATTTGAAAAAATACGTCAATGATAAGATAAATGGTAAAGTTAATATGAAATATGACCGCCCTTTGCTTTTAGAATCTGCTTCACTCGCTCTGGCATAGATTCAACTAAATTTGAACACATTTCTGCCAATTCTTGGTTATAGTACCAGGCATTGATAACGGCACAACTCATCTTCTGCATCGTCGAACAGTCGGTTTTCTCGATACTACGTTTAATTATAGCCAATAAATTCTAGATGGGGTTGAGGTCGGAAGAAAGCCAATCTATAACGGTAAGTCCACATTTTTCGAGGAATGTGCGCATTATTTGGGAAGTATGGCACGGAGCCAGATCATGCTTGAAAATGCCACCTCCATCAGGAAAGTCTTTCTGCATCGCGAGAAGCAAGTGAGTCTGCAGAATTGCCTTGTATTTAACGCTGTTCATCATTCCCTCAAAATTAACAAGATGTCCTAGGCCCTTAGAGCTAAATCAACTGTAAAAAATCTTCTTAGCTGGGTATTTTTGGCGCCTGTTGAATGTTTCCTGGCTGTAGTGATTCATCTTTGCTTCGTCTTACTACCACTGGCTGACCTATGATCATGTACTTCAAAATGCTATTCATCTGAAAACATAACTTTATTCCAGTCAGCTGCCTTCCATCCAGCATACATGCGTGCCCAGCGAAGACGTTTTGTATTCATAGAAGAAGTCAATAACTGTTTACGTACGAGTGTTCTAGCAAATTTGCCAACTTGAATGAGCCTTCGCCGGACGGTTGAAGAAGAAACATTTACACCAGCTAAAGACAAATCTCTCTAGGGGTCTTTACTCGTTTTTTGGGGGATCCTTCACACTATTTCTGATGAGAGCCTTTTCATCGTGAAGTGTTGTCTTTAGTTTTCTTCCACATTTTCCTTGTTGCAGTGTTGAATGTTCACCAGTGTCTTCAGCTCTTTTCACAATATCACCAACAGTTTACTTTAAGAGCTATAATACTTGCACTCTTCTTGGGTGTAATATCCATAATAAATTTATAGTCTAATAATGATTGGAAGGGGAATATTCCGGTAGAACCAAGTACACCACGGAGCACGCTCCCAGCAATAATCATCCACGACAAGCTTTGGTGTAACACTGTCGGGCTTAGTGTATCTAAGGCACAAGAAAACAGTTGCCGGATGTTACCAGTACACTCTTCTGCACGGAAAACAAAAAGCTTCATTAGTGTTGCCAAAAATTAAGACATATTATAAAATAGTCCAAAAGTTTGGTACTATCCGGACTAATTTGCACACTATTATAGTAAGATGTAGAGTTGCACGCGACTAAAAAACAATGGCGAGGAGCAGACTTAAATCCAATATCTAAAATCTTTACTAAGGTTGCATAGTGCAATGTTTCGACCTTGGGATTATCTTCTGGCTCTAGAATACAGATTGATATATATATATATATATATATATATATATATATATATATATATATATATATATATATAATAGGTTTAAGTGTTAAACACGAATTATAATTATAAATACAGGAGAGTCAATATATGACGATTTATCGAAAGAGGTAAATTACAACTACAGACAAAAAAAGACGCAAGCAAAAATTAAGAAAATATAAACGAAAAACCAAACAGATCAAATAAGAAACATACCTTCAATCTATGAGATTCCGTGAGAATAGAGTGTGGTAGAGCAATGATGGGAAGTTTAATGTAATAGAAGAGGAATCAGAATTAAGTGAGGGAGATAGTGTTTTGATATGAATAGATTCGGAAATACGTAGAGACAGGGGGTTGGAGTTGGAGTCCAAAATATCAAAGTCGTTCAGTGATGGGATTGTTTGGCATTTAATTGAGGGCTCTTTTATAGAAGAATGTTCTTTTTTATTAAGGAATTTTCCTGTTCTAAGGCTGATGATGCCCATGTGAGAGAAAAAAACGGGCCTGAAGGGTACGTAGGGTGCTTGTGACATATTTTCCAAAGGTACACTCTGGACAAGAGTAAATATATACTACACCACTATGTAACTCTTGAGGCGTTTGATCTTTAATTTGAAAAAAAAATCACAGATTGTGTGGTTATTGGAAAAAAAAAACTTTAAAGTTAGTTTGCATAGAAAATTTTGTTAATAGTTTAGAAATATCTTTTCTGAACGTTCGATTCAGAAAACCAATCTCAGGAACAAGAAATGTAATTTCTTTGCGTGCAGTAATTTCAGGAAATGGAAGGTAATATATGCTCTTTAAAAATTGTTTTATTGCCTTTTAAATTAAGAATGACCGAAAGCTGTTTTATATTAAGGGTGACTTCAAGTTCTCTAACTCATGGTGGATATTCTTTGTTAGCCGTTTTTTATTTGGTCTGCACAGTTTTTCTAGACCTTTTTCGATAAATCGTCATATATTGACTCCCCACTATTTATAATTATAATTCGTGTTTAACACTTAAACTTACTATATATATATATATATATATATATATATATATAGATGATCACTCTGGGAAAGTGCTAAGTTTTGCAGGAAAAAGAAAGTGTCATCTCCGCAAGCATAAATTGGTCTAAAGTCTCTTAAATAACAACGGCTTTGACTTTGGACTTGATAAAACACAGTCGACCAACACCATCAGATAACGTGGCTCCCCAAATCATCATAGATTGCGGAAACTTCACACTATATTTAAAACACAATAGATTCTGTTCTTCTCCATTCTTCCTCTAGCCTCCAAGACCTTGAATTCCAAATGATTGTAAAATTTGGATTTCAACTGAAAATAGGATTTCGTATGACTGAGCAACAGTCCAATTCCTTTTTTTCTTTGCTCTGTTATGATGTTTCTGAGTTTGTCTCTCGTTCAGACGTGGCTTGATATCAGGGGATTGCGGCAATTGTAGCTCCTTTTCCAAAGATTTCCATGCGAGGTTGCGCTCTGTGCACTCACACAGCCCAAGTCCACTCCTTCTGAAGCTCTCCCATGTTTTTAATCAAATTTTCTTGACAATCCTCCCAAGCCTGCGGTCATAACTGATACTCATGCACCATTTTCTACTACACCTTTACCTTCCAGTGAATCAGTGAACAGCCAGCCTCTTTAGCAATGAATTTATGTGCCTTTCTCTCCTGGTGAGGGTGTTGACAATCGTCTTCAAGACAACTCTCAAGTCAGTAATCTTCTCCTCGATTGTGGTTTTGTGTACTGAAAGACAGCGAGACATGAAATATTCTAATAATTTGAGATAGTGGATTTGTGATTTCCATAAGCTATAAGCCAAACAAAAAGGCTTGAAATAATTCACTTTACATAAAATAAGATCGAATATGTTAAAGTTGACTTTTTAATTAAATAATGAAGTTAAATGAACTTTTCACGATATTCTCATTTTTTTATCTTCAATATCATATTTTTACTTTCTAAACAGAGACGAACTTTCGAAAATAATGACAATAATGAAACTTGAACATACACAGCGGGAGGCTTCACCTTAAACCTTGAAATGGATGAATCCATGACAACTCTATTTAGTTGTGTGATGTAGGCGAGGAAATAATACAAAAGAAAAGTAACCTAAAATTAGCAGAGAGGCACCAAATCCACTACAAGGCTAGAAGAAGAAGAATGCCTAAAATATATACGAGTACACAGAAACAGAGTAACAAAGACACACACCCATACAGACGCCTCACACCTGAGCTTAGGTAGAAAATGCATTACATTTTCATCAATATTTTAGCGTTTGGAGAAATGACTTTGTGATGCACATTTTCGTTAAGATGACGTCACGACTCACACAACGATGCATGATTTCCCTTGAGAAGCGGAGGTGATAGATTGCGGTGACAGCGTTTCCAGGTCCCCTGCGTCACTCAACCTCGAAAGTAAAGAGCACCGCAGTCGTTCTCTCGTAGGAACATTTGGGTGCTTAGGATTGATTGCGTGCCATAGGGAAATGAGTGGTAATTTATTGGATAACGGTTCTTATGCGGTAAATTGGCTCCGCCAATATGTGTGTGTTCGTCTGTTTGTGAAATTATGGGAGAAATGGGGGCTGGGGTATGGCGGTAAACGGCGTGGATGTAGCAGAGAGTAGACTGTTGGTAGGAATTGAAGTAAATCGGAGCTAGTGGTTATGGGAGAAATTAGTGTTTGGCAGGGATTAATTGGCCATGTCGTGGTGAAGGTAAAGTGGAGTGGTTTAAATGGCGAGGTAAAAGATAGAGTAACGAGTATAAGGGAGTTAGAGGGTGGGAAAGGAAAGAGAAGGGATTACAAGATTGTCGAGTTGTTCCTCGTCCAGAATTGTAGAGGAATAATGGTACTGGCGGACGGGAGCGAGAAAGCATGTATGATCCTTTTATCTAACCTGTAAACTTTCTTTTTTTCATACTCGGGCGCACGTCAAATGAGTTGGCACTATTTGGCACTGAATTTGAGAATCCATCCAATTTTTAGTCGCGGATGACTCTACATCTCACTATGTCGGTCGGTCGGTCCCCGTTTTGATTTTTTTTTGTAATAACATTGTAACTATTCGGCCGACTCTAACGAGATTTGAAACCCGAATGTTGTTTTACATTCTCCTTTGAATAATATAACTTGTAAGGTCCTCTCAAGGTTAGTCAGGGAATTATTGAAAGTTTTGAATGTCGTAAGGTCATAAAACAGAATAAGTGAGAGCACGCGACTTTTTGGTTAGCAGACCTTGTTGCCTTGAAACGCACCATTCGACCTTACATGGACTCAGACATCTTTTTCTCATTTCCCGCCAGAGTAGTGAAGTAGTAATGTCCCAGGTGAAAAATTGACAGTGAAAAGAGCCAGTGGGATTGGATTTCCAGTGGTAATTAAAACAAAAATTCTCAAACCTACTCAGTCACAATATTCTGCGGGGCAATTGTCTCACTATCAATTTTCGCCTTTCAATTTTCTGACTGGCAATTTTCGCCTGGCCATTTTCTGACTGGCAATTTTCTGACTGGCAATTTTCCATGAATGTCATCGCATAGAATTCTCTTTTACCTGCCCTTTATTCATTTTACTCTATCATGTTCTTTGTTCCTTAAACTGATTGAAAAAAATATCAGGAATAACAATCATTATTAATTCAGTCTGAACAAACATAAATAGAAAAAATTCATGCACCGAAAAATATAATAACATGAAATACTAATTAAAAGATAATAATTATTATTACAAAATTTATTCCGAATTGAACAAACACCTCAATAAAGAAGAAATTTAATAATTATTATTATTCCAAAATGAGAGAACTAAAATAGGAAAATACATTAACACAGGATAACGCGTGAGGATTTATCATCTAATTTTGCAATATTGATTCCTCTTGATTATAAAATGATTAATGATTGTAACACATGCCAAATTTAATATCAGAGATACCTGAAGGTAATGTCTTATTTTCGTGAGGATTGTAGATCAATAAAAAAGGCATAAATAAATTATTTATGAATAAAAATAACATAATTGCCATCATTAGCAATGGTAGTTACCCATTCTGATACACGAATAATATCTGTAGTTTTGAAAAGAAAAATCATTTGTTTTGTTTCAAAATCTTTATTGTTTCTAAATTGCTTAATTTTAAACCTTTCAAGTTTTCTTGAGATGATCTTTAATGGACCCACTTTCAAAGGCAATTTTTTGATGCTTTTAAAAGAATCTTCTTCAATTGTAGCCATCATCGAGAACTTTTGCTTTTCTGTCATTGATGCCATTCCGAAAGATTCGACTCACCTTTATTAGACTTATTAAACCACCTCTGACACTTTTAAACATTCTTTACATTAGGATACTGCATGATTTCATTGAACGTGTTGCATTGTGCTTTTACGAGAGTCGTAAAGCATGCCATGTCAAATTTGGTATTATTTACGCTATTCTTTTTCATCCATGAGTTATTTCAGGCAAAATAAAAATTCAGCTTTAACAAAACCAATCTAAAGTTACACTCATATACGCACATACACCGCGACCTTTAGACCTGTGTACTATCACAATAATTTTTGCCACCACTAAAACGAATCCGACATCTCGACCACTTGTGTGAGAATCGTAATAAACAGTGCTCTATGGTCGGCCAAAGAAGATAATATCTGAACGCAAGTTCCTAAACAGGATTCTAAGATTATTAGAGGAAACTGCCACAGTTTTCTAATCCATAGACAGAAAGATAACTATTGAATTAACAGGGTTCTAACAGAGAGAAAAAAATGTATCAGTTCTAGAGACAAAACTTATATCGTGGATTGGGTCAGGTGTTGGAATTCCATCCAAAGGTCTCTTTGTACAAATCGCTGTTTTCCCTTTGAGAATTCAAAAAGCCGTAATTTTTAACTCCTCTCATGATGCAGTAGTACAGAACATTAGTGATCAAAATGGAAAACAAACTCTTTTCCTTCAGGTTGCTTGAACACTACTTGCGGAAAACTTTCATAACCAATGAAGAAATTAAAACAGCGAGTAAATGTGTTGTCTCTTCTGAACAATCAGGGTTTTAATTTTAAAATCGGGTAACTTGTTTCACATTGCCAATGATGTAAATTGTGTTTTTATTAATAAATTTATTTGAGTTCTTTCTAAAATTAAACTACAATACCACACGAAAAATTCATTATTTTTAGGTATTCCAGATATTTGGTTATATGATTTGATCGAGAGCTATGATCGGTTCATGATCGGTTCATAACCATTTATTTTTTTTATTACAAAATTTGTGAACACACCAATCCCAAATCGCACTTACAAATAGGTCTTCTAGTTATGATTTTTGTAGGTGTTTTTTACACTGCTTTCTACAGCTTGTTCAGATTAATTTTAACTGTTTGCTCCGGCTTCTGCATCAATGAAAAAATAGTTCAGCTATTATTGTCCTTGTCAATTTCTCCTTTGTCATTTTCTTATTATGTTTTTTACTTCTATTCGTAAATAGCATCCTTAGGCTTCCCCGAGATTTTCGATTCAAGAATAATTGGGAAGTGTTGATACTTTTTAATATTTTTCCCATTTTCTTCCAAGGTAGAATTCTTTATAAGCTCTATCATAGATAGGCCGAATTCATTAGATAGAGCAATCTTATCTCTTTGTGGTACTCAAGCTCGTGTTATTTACATCTATCCTAATCTTATTGGTACCTTACCTTGTGTATGCCACTGTGTATACACTGGATGCGATACCCATGATGTTTTTACTTTATGTGAAGATAGATACTGGTAGTGGGTAATTTAACTTTGCTGAGTATCTCAGCGCCAAGGTAGCGAATTATCTGGCGTGTATTTGAGTGTATGTGGGTTTTCATGCAAATTTTCTCAACATTCCTTCTAAGCAAGCATGACTATTAGACCGCATCATCAATAAACAAATATTAGCAAATTAACCTACACATTTCAGGTTTTATACACTTAAGTACACATATTTCAAAGGGGGATAAGGTTTATTTGAGAAATATTTAAAACACCCCCTTTTTACAACTCAAAATTTCATTTTTTTAAAATTTTCGACCCAGAAAGATATACACCATCAGAGTTGTTGGCTTTTTGTTATAAGTGCTTCTAAATACATTAGAGTTGAGTTTAAACTGAAGGATAATGACAAGGATCATGGCAGTGGTGAGCCATCTTGCATGTGATATTGGCCTTGTTTCCATATGTAGGAGATCATCGTCACTTACACCACATTAAATAGCACTGATAACTCTGTACAGTAAGCTTGGTCCCGACTAAGCTCATTCACATCTACAGATGGAAGAGGAGCTCCTTTAGCAATACATTGAAAGCCATTTGATCACACTGTTATAGTTTCACAGGTGGTTAAGGCTTTACCAAGTGGTCCTTTCCATTGAGTTGCACTTTCAGTTGGACCAATACTTTCCTGCACAGGTGCCTCAAAGGAAGGTCATGACATTCCCGCCCTCTTACAGCTCCATTCTTGTAGACAGTATTAGTTGCCGTGCTTTCAGCTCCCCCTGCCTTTATCTTATCTATAATATAATTTTCGACAAGCCATTTCATCAGTCCGTCTGCGATACCTGCACCTGTTCCTCGTTCAATAGTTAGATGATCTAAATAGACAGTACCAGTTTCTCCTACAAGACTTTAGTAATCTTGAATTTCTTTTGCTCCATACCATTTGTTCCCTTTCTTTCTTTTAGTTAGTGTTATCTATCTACTCCCATCAAAAAACAAAGCAGTAATTTTTTTATCTCCCAAACATTCAGATTCGGTGAAATTCCTCCTTAACTTCTGTCATGCCTTCCAGACTTTGTGAGAGTCAATTACATGGGAGCGATTTTCTGAATTTATAATACCATAGTCGAATAGGGCTGCACTACTTATAGCAGCAGCAGCAGTTCTATTTGACACAGAACACCGATCTGCTTCCATGGCAATTGTTAGTATTGGTATGATGTTGTTTTCTGTTCTCGCAAAGACTTTCTTCCATTCATCATCAAAAATGTCAGAAGATGAGGTTTCTTCATCCAAGGCTTCGTCTGAAATTGTAGTTTTCTCTTCCCTCTTCTCTTTTTTTTACTATTCTTCTTCTCTTCTTGCCTGAATTTGATCTTTTCTGGTTTCTTTTTTTCAATCATTTGACTAGTTTTTACATCCACTCCTCCAATTTTAATGTGACGTCCAGTTCTTTGGTCAATAAGAAATTCATGCTTTTGACGCGGCACTTCCATATTCTTTTCACACTTGCAATCCAAGAGATCAGCACACTGGCAGCCTGGATATCAAAAGCTTGACCCATTGATGAGATAAACCTCTTACGCTTAGTGGCATTCATTCTTTGTATTGATACCACAGACGCTTCTTCCACCAATCATATCAATTTAGTTTTAACATTCTTGATCGGCTGACTGGAATACTGTTTTTTTCAAAATCTCAGTAAGGGCCTCGGATACTTCAGGAATAACATCCTTGTTCCTCTTGTATTTATTGTCTTTTACATACTGAATATATCTTCCAACCTGTTGTTCTGTTGGCTGCTCATAATGAAAAAGTTCTGTAAGTGGGGAGCCACTGATGTTCTAGTTATTTTACTCATCTTAGCCTTGAAAATGAATAATAGAAAGACACGTTAATATAAAACGGAAATAATAGATGTGATGAGTGAATCTATAACATACGTTCAAAAAGGTCAAGCCATATCCCACCATAGGAAATACTCTATAAATATCTCGTAAATTCGTCATACATCGATTAATTTATAGCGCCCTCCGAGTGTTTTACAAACAAGGAATTCCTTAATCTAAAATTAGCTAAACCTTAGATACATAACAATTTAACAGGCAAATGTTCTTCTTGTACGAAAATTGCCCATTTCTATCTTCAGAGACGAAAACTATAATAACTGAATACAACCAACCTTATCCTACGGGTGTTAAGATTTTTTCAGATTCTTTCGTCTTCATTTCCAAATTTTGGATGTACAAAACCTGAAATGTGCCTTAAAATTGGTTGCGTCACTACGCCCTAATGGGTATATATATTAAATGGCGTTAGTTTGAAGTTTTCGTGCAATGTAGGCATATATGTGAATTCGTATATCTTTTCTATATGGTTGTAGTTAGGTTTATGTATACGTAGGTTCATAAAATGTAACGGTTGTGAGTGATCGACAAGTATGCACGAGATCGACCTATTTAAGTTTGAATGACTTTATAAAATTGTTATTCTCGCGCTTTAACTCATTTATAGAATTAATATTCCAAAACATATTTTATCGAGATATTCCCAAACGCTTGCAATATTTTATTTCTCTCTCGAATCTTGGTAAACGCAGTATTGATCACATAATTTCACATCTATTGTTGTATGCAATTGAAATAAGCTTTCCATTGAAACATAATGAAACTATTGAGTATTTAAAAAAAATATGGATCTATTCTACTCCCGATGACCTAGTTCCAATCAAGCCCATTATATTTATTTCGTGCATTTGTGTCTAGGAGAGAGTATCATTTTACGGTTGCCAAACTGTATTCCACTCCGCGGACAGAGCAGTGATATTCAAAGGAACAAATTTATATTCTGAGATTTATAGCTGAATATAATTTCTACGGATAAGTACGAACACTTTATTCGTTTTCACGTCTTGGTTACCATGACACCGAGACGATTCTCTTCATCCCTTTCACATTCGGCATTTCTCTATTCATTTGCTTATATGTATTTACAGTCTTCCAAAAAAGAACTTAAATTTCCAACACACGCAGAATTCCCCCATTTTTTCAAGACATTTTTGTATGCATGAGTGTATAATGAGCGTATAAATACTCGAAAATACAAAGCACGCTTTGTGGGCGTATCTAAAAAATGCCTTAGGTATCTTTTAACGTATACCAGAATTTGCTCCCGAATCCGATCAGAACCCTTTAGGATCGGATGCTTAAGACACTGATGAACGGGTTTACCACTAATCCAGAAAGATAGTTTTTTGATCGTGAGGGATTTAGTTGTTTCATTTGGGACTTCAAGATTAAGGGGATTCAATTATTTTCTAAATACATTGGAGAATCTTTCTAATGATTACCCCGTTTTTCCTTCCTCAAAATAATTGGGAATAAATTGCTGTGATAATAACCATATTACGGATTTTAATGGCCATTAATAAGACAAATTTGGGATCAATATGGTTGTCCTTTAACAACTAATACTGATTATTTTACGATTTGGGTCATCTATTAAGCAAGTTAGCTGTAAATACTTATCCTTTTTGAGATTTTGGCTCTCTATTAAACGTTTAACTCTTAATACTCATCATTTAATAGTTTTTATTGTGTATCAATAAATTAAATTTTTATACTAATCCTTTTATGATTATTTTTCTATCAACCAATTTAGTTTGTTTTCCTTTTTATCTCTGTTAACTTTGGTAAAATTGACTTTTCGGTGAATTCCATTTGAACGAGTGAAGGAAGTCCTGACATTTAACTGATCCATAATATTTAGTATTAACGACTCAATAATAATTGTTTTTAGCCGAAGTGGATAAATTCTGTGACATCTTTGCAGTCGCTTATTCTCCCACACCCGTCATTATTTTCTCTTTGCCGGCTTGTTGCCTCGAAAAGTGACTTTTGTTTGTAATTCTGAGTGTATTTGCCCTTTGCACGGACTTATTCTTGAAGTTTTAAAACCTCCCATAAAATTCTATCAATTTTGTTCCCTCTACTTTTACATTCTTTATTTCTATCCCTTTACTGAGGTTCGACATACTAGATTCCTTCTTCTCGATTAATTCTCCTTCTTTAATCAACTCGTTTTCTTAAACGTCTTTACCTTCAATGCAGCAAGGCGTTTCAGGGTTAGGGAAAACTCTTTCCTTTCAAAGATTCGCTCCATTCACCCCATTCTTCGATTCCTTTCCAGAAATATTCGAAAGTATGAAGCATCCGACGTTGAACTGTCTAGAAGCAAAGCAATTGTGCCATCAAGACCTAACCTGCTCTGCCATACTCAAGGTCATTCCTCTCCTTTGCGGTCCCGAATTAGGTAAGTTGCGCTTTTCATGTTCGTCATTTCTCTCTTTGAAACTTACTGGTCTCAAGTCTACTTTATAAGTAATGTTCTCGGATCAATACTTTATGACTATTTCGGTTTGTCGTGTATAGTTTCTTATTTCCAATATAATAGACGAATGACATGGCATTTCTTAATCAAGGTCGTAATTTCTTATTTGAAAATTGCTGTCCTAAAGTGTTCTATTATAACTTTGTCATCATCGGTCAATATTGACCTGTTTATTCGTTTTATTGGGTATAATGTCTTGTTTCAAAGATGTTGAACGAATGCCTTATAGCTAGGTATTTGTTATTGGTTACAATGCCATAAAAAATGTGCATCCACCAGACGGACACCTTTGCTTTAACGGTGGGTGAATGCAGTCCAAATTTTAATTTTTTTCTGGTCATTATAGGAAAATGACCAGTTTTAGTGTCTTATATCTCTTTTTCTCCCTCTTAGAATATAAATATAATTGAATTATTGGACTTAACATAACAGCGTATTTTTAATTGTGTCATAAAATTTTCGGAGTGTCTGTGTATATCTGCCTTGATATCTTTCTCTCTGTTCTCTCGATCTATCTAATCCCCCAACTTCCTATCCTTTTCTCTACTCAGTTCAATTCGATCTAATTAAATTTTGTATTATGTGTCTCGAATAGTAATCAAGGTTAATACACCGGCCTATCTTTTCTCTGCATCTCAGGATTAAATTTTCTAATCTCTTAATTATTTGCTCGAACAAAATTGAGTATTAAAGCTTTACATCGAACAAGAAATTATTTTATTCTCAATATCTCCAATATTCAATTATGAAAGGGAAAAAAAAACTTCTTAAACCCTTTGGCAAACCCAAGGGACCATGAAGGAGTCACTAATAAATAGATCTTCTCTTCCCTTCTAACTGATACGGTCTGAAAGAGATATGCTGCATATGAATTGGAATTGATAGAAAAAATAATATAGGAATGATGAACGCAGTTGCCACACGAAGGTCGATGAGTAAAGAAGAATAGTACAGATTAAAATAGAGAAGAGTGCAACGAATTTTTTTAAAAAAGAAAAAGTAAAAATAGAGAAGCAGGAAAATATCAAACTCTATATGCATATAAAGTGAATAATAAAGGGTGTTCCATTAAGACGGATCGAAGTTAGCAGTAAATAAAACAGTGTTATTGGTGAACATTTATTGATTTCACTATTGGATCATGTTATTTGAGTAATGGCAATTATGTGTGAAAAATAATATCGCCTAAATGTCCGCCAAGGCTTCGGCGGCACACCTCCACTCGATGGTCAAAATTTCTGATGACGTCTCTGCATAGTTGGTCCTCGATCTCACCAATATGCCTTATTATCTCATCCTTCAACTATTGAATTGTTGTGGCTTGTTGGCATAGACCTTACTTTTGAGATGACCTCAAAGGAAGAGATCTAAAGGCTCCAAGTCACACGATCGTAGTGGCCAATTGACCTCGCTGTTTCGAAAGATGATGCGACCTGGGAACTTCTTATTCAATAAAGCCATTGTTGCATTGGCTGTGTGACATGTGGCGCCGTCCTGTTGAAACCCAAATCTTCGACATCCATAGAATTCAATTCAGGCCATAAAAAGTTGGTATTCATGGCGCGGTATCGCTCGCCTGTCACCGTAACAGAATTCTCGGCATCATTTTCGAAGAAATACGGCCCAATGATTCCGCTAGCAAAAAAATGCACACCAAACAGTGACCTTTTGTGGATGCAGTGTCTTTTCAACAATCTTCCTGGGATTTTCATCAGCCCAAATGCGACAATTCTGCTTAGTAACGAATCCACCAAGATGAAAATGGGTTTCATCACTAAAGATGATTTTTTTACGAAAAATTATCATCGGCTTGTCTTTGCTTGTGCATCCAATTGACGAATGTAAGGAGCTTTAAATGGTCAGCAGTCTTCAGTTCTTGTGTCAATTGAATTTTGTAAGCGTGTAGAGACAAATCTTTTGTCAAAATTCGATGGAACGTTGTTGTGGAGAGGTTCAATTCCTGCGCGCGATGACGAATAGAGGTGTCTGGATCTGCGGCAACATTCTCGCGCACTGCAGCAATGTTTTCAGCTGAACGGCATAAACGAGCACGCAATGTCGTTTTCATATCTGTCACCGACCCCGTTTGTTTGAATTTACGAACAATCTTCCCAATTGCACTCTCGGTTGGTCAATTATGTTGATAAAAAATATCGCGAAGTGCCCGAAATGCGTTTCTGTTTAAACGTCCATTTTCATAATAGGCTTCGATAACTTTAACACGTTGTTCGATTGTTAATCTTTCCATGGCTGAAATTGCCAAAGACTGAAGTTGTTAAATCTGAAAGAAAAAGAAAAAAACATTAGACGCTTAAACTTAACTCACATTTAAAATCGGTCCAAGTTATTGGAACACCCTTTAAAAAATATAAAGAGATGAGTAATCCGAAAGTATGGTACTCAGCGTATTTGGTCTTGTCTAACACATTGAAAGGGCCAGTTATGGAACCCGGCTAAGCGACAACTTGCATTCATCCATTCAATGCGTCAGTTTCAGTTACGCAGGAGCGACCTGCACCTTTCATTCCATCCATTTGTCTTCTTAAATTGTAAATCATATTGATAATTCCTTTGCCATTTACAATCAACATTCTTCTGTCGCAAACTACCTCGAGTAACAGTTCGCATCTTTAAAATATCTAGCCTTGATCGCTGCCAACATAAAAAAACTCTATTGACGGCATCATCGATAAATGAAAGTGCAAATAAACTCAAGGTACCTCCTACGTTATTTGGCTTTATACACTTACAACAGATGCAAAAAATTCTGCTAGTTATAAATCATAGTTTAAGATTTTCCCAGCGCTTATTTATACAAGAACTATTCATTAACTGAAATTTGCGTTGGATAAAGTATTTGTTGAATATTCTTCTAAACACTTGCTTCTAAAATTACAAAGTCCATTATCTATTTTGCCTCTTAGGAAATTTTTAACTTAGGGCTCTTTTAATTTATGCACAGTATCTTAATTTTAATAATTAGGAAGTAAAACTCGCTGAATCATAATATAAGTAGCGTACCGTAATGAATATCGTACAGGCCTAACATAATCTAAGAAATTTGCGGAAATAAATGAGTCTAGGATAAGCGGTAAGGTGGTAAGGAAAAAAATAGTTCAAGGATTTGTAACTTCCATCAGTTTAATTTCTTTTCAAAATCTCGATTTTCTTAATAGATAAAATCTATCTCCGCTGTTTGATACTAAGCATTCTTAGGTATCTGTTTCAAGTTCTTATTCCATAAGTGGTTATCTCTATTCTTTAAGTTCATAAGTACCCTGTCGAAATAACGCTTAATTTTTTTCTTAATTGTTGGTCATTCAGTGAATACATAACCAGACAACCTAAGCTAAGATAACTTTATATAATCTAACAATCTAACATAACTTAACCAAACTTTATATAATCTAAATGAAATTAAACTAACTTAACTTCACTTAATCTAGCTTAGCCTTTCCCTAAACTAACTTAAGCAAACCTAATTTAATCTATATAACCTAACTTAAGGCAACCTTTCTGAACCTAACTTGATCTAGCTTAACTATACCTAACCTAACTTAATCTAACTTCCTTGAGAAAACAATAACTGTAACAGAAAGCGAAAAGGATCTTGGTATTTGTGTGTCAATTTTACACAGCATTGTTTTGATGTTGAAATGAAAGCGCTAAAGATACTTGGTATTATTAAGCAACAGATCAGCTACAAAAACAAAATGGTAATCATAAACTTGTACAATGCCGTAGTAAGACCACAAATAGAATACTGTGCACAAGTTTGGTTACCCCACGGCCCCTCAGAAATGATATAGAAAGATTAAAAAAGTACAAGCTAAGGCTAGAAAAATGATACCGTCATTAAGAAAGGACAGTTATAAAACACGTCTGGCAAAGTTAAACCTTTGTAGATTAGAAACAAAACGAATATTAGGTCAACTAATTGAAGTATATAAATTTTTTGAAGGAATTGAAAATGTTGACTACTTACTCCATCTAGTTCAAATTTAATAGAAATATTACATGGAATAACAACATGAAATTATTCCGAAAACGTACAAAATGAAGGTATGTTGTAAATTTTCTCATATAACATTTTCAATGTATGGAATCACCTGGCGGAAGAGATTGTTTCGACTGACACCGTTAGACATTTAAAAAAAAAAAGCTAGATAAAGTTATAAGGAATATGAACTATTAAAAATAATACCGGTTGCTGAGTATAAAAGTTATCGTGAACCTAAGAATGCAATTAATATATAGATGGGTTCAACTTTTCTATAAAAATTCCTGAATGTGTTCTTTTATTCCACACATCAGGTGTCTTCCAATTTTCAATGCCCGATGATTCGGGCGGGAAATGTGGGTGGGGAGAGCTTTCACCTTTGCTAAACTTTCTCTCAAGCTATAAGTTATGCTCTTTAAAAGAGATCTCACGAGATCTCTTTTGCGTTCATACTCTCACTTACTCTGTATCCCGCACTCTATCTCTAGAGCGAAAGCTTTCGAAGGCACTACTCCTATATTATGTGGAGGGTGACTTAATCACCTACTGCAACGCGAACCATTGAAGGACTGTTCGCAGGGATTAACGACCGACTAGATCAAACTTGAGGCGTTGGGTTTCAAATCCTTAATAATCAGACAGAGTGCATAAATGGATGGTGAGATTTAATTGAATAGGCCAAAAGTATCGTTCAAGGTTAGTTAAAGATGAATTAACACAAATATAATTTTATTTACAAACATCAAACAAGAATTAAAAAATGGCAAAAGAGGATTATTTAATTTGAAATAGTCTCTAGATAATCATTATTAGGATATATTCTCAAATAGAGTTAATTGATTAGCCTTACTAGGCTCATACCAAAAAGGAACACTAGACAATACTAATTATGGAGGGGGTTTCAGTCTTACGGGTCGGTGACTTTGAGGAAGTTTCTTCTTGCGATAAGGCGAGTGAAGAACGATCTGATGAGGCAAGTGGGGAACGATCCGATGAGGCAAGTAGAGCATGATCCGATGAGGAAAGTGGGGCACGGTCCGAATTAGGCAGGCGGGGAACGGTCCGAATTAGGCAGGTGGGGCACGATCCGAACCAACCTTCCGATGAAGATAGCCAATCTTCAAAGATGACGTTCGAAAGGAAATGTGGGATTACTCGTAATTCCACTGGAAGATGAAACGAGGGCCATCGCAAATTTGGATGGAGAAATTATTATTAAGGCGTCAGTCTGATAAAAAACAAAAACAAACGGGGGACCTAACCTGTATTAGACAGGCTTACAAAAAGCTATGATATTGATCAGAGCTAATATATATATATATATATATATATATATATATATATATATATATATATATATATATATATATATATATATAAATATAAATATATGTATATATATATATATATATATATATATATATATATATATATATATATATATATATATATATATATATATATATATTGTAGAAGAATCGTCACTCCCCCGTTCTCTCGCGGTGGAGTCACGAGGCGATTACCGCAAAGACATCCGGCCCCAGGCACCGTTGGGTCAAGTGCGTAACCACAGCGCCGCACCACTCTTCGCTATGAAAGACCTAAAGGTTAAAATGCAAGATCTCCTCCAGGAGAGTGAGATTCAATTTCACGTCAAGTAAGAAATTGGAGACGTGTGTCTCCCAAGCTCGAAGGCTAACGAGGAGCCGATGTAAGACTTGGTAAGAAAAACCGTTTGGTATAAGAACCCTCCTGGGCCCGTCCTCAAGCCCCCTTCCCCCTCTTACCACTCCCCCAGTGGGGTAACGAGGTATAAATAAGGAACACTGAGGAAAATCGAAGTAGAATACGTCAGTCTCTAGGTGACGAAGTCCCCGGATTAAGACCGGGCTACCTAGGCTGGATTGGTAGAATACGTCAAGCTCCAGGTGACGAAGTCCCCGGATTAAGACCGGGCTACCGAGACTGGACAGGTAGTTTACTTGGCTCGCCAGACCAAGAAGTACCGTGCTAAGAAGCAGCTCATCCTCGAGCTAGTTCCTGGTTATCAAACCAAACGTTAAGTTAACTTTGTTAAGTTCAACTTACTCTCGTCAGAGACACTCCTCATATCCTGGTGCATCTTAAACACCAGGGGTATTACTCGTCCTTGAGGAATTAGGAAAGAAGAAGGAAAAGGCTCCCCCTCGAGCCCCTTACTCGGTGGCCACACCGAACTCATAAGTTAACTTGGTTGAGGAACCAAGTTCAACTTATTTTCGTCAGAGAACCCCCCTCCGTTATACTCGCCCTTGAGGAAGACTGGAACTAAGAAGAAGCTCACCCTCGAGCTAGTTCCTGGTTATCAGACTGATCTTTAAGTTAAGTTATTCAAGTTTAACTTATTCTCGTCAGAGAAACCCCCCCTCATCGATCCTCGCCCTTGAAGAAGACCCTCCCCGAGGAATTAAGTAACGAAAGAGAAAATCTCCCCCTCGAACTCGTTACTCGGTGGTCACACCGCACTCCAAGTTAAATTGGTTGAAGAACCAAGTTCGACTCAATCTCACCAGAGAGACCACGACTACGTTGGTGTCGCATAAAGCACCGTAATTGTTCTCATCCTTGAAGACCCCCCCTCCCCTGAATACCGTGTGAACCCCCCAGCTGCTACCCTCGCCAAAAGGACCTCGTGATCCCGCCCACTTACATCTGGCCAGGCGACACGCGTCGCGAGACAATAACATTCCTGAGGTATTTAAACTCCAGTAGAGTCCGTAAGCCTAAATCATATATATTGAAGTGTGTAGCGGAATTAACCAATTTTAGAGGGTCAAACTAATTTAATTAATTGTTGTGTATTATAATATTCGGAGTATTTCAGTGGTTAATGGTTAATTTTTGTGTAATATATATATATATATATATATATATATATATATATATATATATATATATATATATATATATATATATATATAAATGGGTCAACAAAAAAATACATTTAAATTAAGGAACAAAATTAGAACTTTGTCTAAAAGGGTAGTAGAACAACAACACTCACGAAAAAACACTATAAGTATCTACAGGGACCATAGATATATGGCCAGAGTTAAAAAAAGAAGAAAAATAATATATACATGATTAGCTTACGGGTTTACAGGCGACCTAAAATTTAGGGGATTAGCCAACATTGTCGGCTAATGGATTCCGACTAAGATTATCAGCTATACAATTCTCAGTACCACGTATATACCAAACTGGAATCTGATATTGTTGGAGTATCAAAAGCCATCGCATTATACGTCCGTTCTGGCTCTTAGTATTTCGGAGATATGACAAAGGGCGATGGTCAGTTTCGATAATAAACTCTTTCCTTATTAAATACATGCTAAATTTGGTATTACTCCATATTATAGCTAATACTTCCCGTTCTATTACCGAGTAATTACGGTCACGGGGCAGTAGCTTTCGGCTCGCGTAAGCCACCGGGTGGATTTCACCTTCGTCGGAGTATTGGAGCAGCACGCATCGAATTCTTTCGTCACTCGCATCCGTTGTGATGTTGAAAGGTTTAGAGGGATTAAGGAGCCTCAAAATGGGGGCAGATGCTAGTTTGTCCTTGACCTGATGAAACCTGGCAGTAGCTTCCGGATTCCATGAAAGGGATTCTCTTCTGAAGGAGAGTACTTAAAGGGGCCGAAATAGACGCGAAGTTAGCGATAAATCTACGGTAAAAGGAGGTCAATCTCATAAATGACCTCAGCTGTTTCTTTGTGTGGGGAAGGGGCATCTCGACAATGGCTCTAATCTTTTCGCCTAGGGACCCATCTGATTTTTCAAGCGAAGAGGCTCTTAAGTAGTAGGGACGATGCTATGCTCAAATTGATTGGAGCAACCGGGAGTCTCGGGAATGACATCTTTAAATCCATTTAGCAACTGCTGCAGCTGACACTTTTGAAGAGGCACTAGCCTGGGTGAGACATCCAGCACGGGGTATGATGATTCCGGGGGTCCAGGTAAAGATGGGATAGGGTAATCGCTATCTTGTTCAATGCATACTACTTACAAGACGTTGAGGGGGTCAGCGGGATACACCGCTTCCAACGTGGACTCTTCATCGAGGGCCACAATATTGTTGAGACACGCACAGCAGTTATATTTCTTCAACATATTGATGTGAAAAACTTTATATCCTGAGGGGGTTCAAATCAGGTAATCCACTGGTCTTTTTACATCTAAAAACGAAAAAGGGACCCTTCCACTGGCTTAGGAGTTTATTACTCTCCGTGGGAAGTGGCAACAGCACCTCCTCGCCAAGCTTAAAACTTTTTTCCTTCTCCTTTAAATCGAAATAAGGTCGATACTTCTCAAAATTTACCTCAGCATTTTGGTACGCGAATTCGGCACATATCTCGAGGCGCTTTCGGAGGTCTAGGACGTACGAATAGGAGGTACGAATAGGAGGATTGGATTTCGTTTTCCGGACTAGGATTGGTGAAAAGTTCCTTTAAAATAGCAAGGGAACCTCGAACATTACGGCCATACAGTAATTACAGGGGGCGAATCCTCGGGTCTTATGGGTGATTTCACGACACGCAAATACTGCCACGGGTAAAAAACGGTGCAATTCTTGGGGCTGATTGATACATCATTTTCTGAGGATTGCTTTCACATACACTCTCACGCGATCTCTTGAGGGTTTAAACTCTATCTTACTCTGTATCCCGAGCTCTCAATTGTGAGATCACTCTCTCTCCATATGTATATATATATATATATATATATATATATATATATATATATATATATATATATATATATATATATATATATATATATATATATATATATATATATATATATATATATATATGCCCTATTTCTGACTCTCTCTTCATCTCTCCCTCACTTTCTCTCTTCTGCCTCTTGCTTTTCTTTATCTCGTGCTCTCTCTCTCGCTTTCTCTCTAGAGTATGTTTTTTTTTCTCTCTCTATTTACAAGGAGCTACAAGGAAAATAAGTACCTCAGAAGACCTTACGGTCCATACAAGGAGGGTTCTTTTGGTGCACTCCTCGAAGGTGTCCGTTGGCAACCTCGAAGATCACTCGCGAGGATCTTAATGGTGGTTCGCAAAACTTGATCTAGTCTTGACTTGAACTGGTCAACAGATTCACTGTTGATAACTTTGGTCGGAAGTGTGTTCCAACTACCACAGATACTGTATGTGAAGAATTTTCCACACAGATCACGGTGGTATCGCTTTAGTTCAAGTTTGTAGCCGTGATTTCTTGTTCTTATCTCGTTAAACTGGAAAATATCCCCGTCGTCCAGTCTGTCGAAGCCTCGAAGTATATTAAACACTTCCATAAGCTGCCCACGTAGTCTCCGGCTCTCCAGCGAGAACAGATCTAATTTCTTTGATCTATCTTCATAACTTTTATGTCTGATCGAAAGAATCAGTTTGGCTTGGACGCGTTCCAATCTCCCGATGTCCTTTCGAAACGAAGGATTCCAAAATTGTACGACATACTCCAGGTGCGGTCGGACGAGGGAGTTGTACAGACACAGTACTATCTCCTTGTTCCGATATCCAAACTGTCGCTTTATATACCCTAACATCCTTTGGGCTTTCTTCTCCAACTCGCTACACTGTTTCGAGAACTTGAGGTCACTGGTGATAATTACACCCAAGTCCTTCTCAGTATCGGTGGATTCAAGAGCAGTGCCCTTAAGGATATAGGGTGATTGAGGATTTCGGTCGCCGATATGCATCACTTTGCATTTGTTTACGTTGAAAGGCATTTGCCACGTATCAGACCACTCCCTAATCTTCCGAAGATCATCTTGCAGGCGGGCAGTATTTCCATCCTTTGCAACGTTCATACCAAGCTTGGTATCGTCGGCAAATTTGGAAATCTTGGCAACCATGTCACCGTCCATGTCGTTGACGTAGATGATGAATAGTAGTGGTCCCAGGACAGAACCTTAAGACACTCCGCTAGTAACGGGCACCCACTCAGAAGCCTGTCCATTCAGCACCACCCGTTGCCGTCTGCCATTTAGCCAATTCTCTATCCAGCCGGCTACTTTTCCGTCTATGCTCAGCGCTCGCACTTTCCGGAGAATGTTGCGGTGTGGTACCTTATCAAAGGCTTTCTGAAAGTCTAAGTAGACCACATCCACCGCCTTGTCCCGATCGTGCTCACTGACAAACCCGAGGAATCAGGTGCGCCAACTTCAAGAGGCAGTTGAAGAAGTCAGTGGACGTGTCATCTCCAGGTCACCTCCAGGGAATGAGAACATCATTAGAGGGGCTTTCGGGGTGAACAGTATTGCCGCCTCCCCGATGCAAGAGAGTAAGACCACCCAACGCGGAAGACAAAAATCTTCCGCGTAGCTGAGTGCTCTAAGGGAAGGTTTAGTTAAGATCAAAGTGGTTGCTCGCTGCCTCAGTGTGCACGGTTCGAATCCCACCCCAGCTCGGATATTTTCGAAGTAGGAAATACAAGGGGTGGTTAATAAGTTTTGCGAATCGCTAGGGCAAAACAGAGGAAGGGGGATTGCTGTTTGTGGAAGTGTTAGGACAAGTTATGACAAGTCAAAACCTGCAGCCGCACGCTCCTGCCTCGTCTAGTTAAGAAGCAGTAGCTGATCGCAGATCGTCAGTCACAAATTTTTCAACAATGGAGATGGTTGAGCACCGCGCTGTGATCAAATTTTGACCAAGAAAGGCAAGAATGCAAAAGAGATCAATGAACGCATGGTTGCAGTGTACACCGACACCGCCCCTTCCTATGCAACCATTGCTCGCTGGAATAGGGAGTTCCGCTATGGCTGTGAGTCCCTTGAAGATGACCCTCGTCCAGGACGCCCGTCAGACGTGACCAACGAGTACAATGTTGCGCGTGTGGAGAGCATGATCCTCGAAAATTGACGGGTGAAGGTCGAAGAAATTAAGCGAGAACTTGGAATATCACATGGAAGTGTTATGAACATCATCCGCGACAATTTGGCAATGGCAAAGGTCTCTGCCCGTTGGATCCCTAGAAACCTGACATTCCATGATCAACTTTAGCGTCGTCAAAGTCCACAAGGCCAGAGTTGCACAAGCTGGCCTGCGCGAGTACGGATTCGAGGAACTCAACCATCTCCCCTACAGTCCAGATGTGGACCCTAGCGATTACTTTTTAGCCCGCCAGCTCAAGGCTGCATTGCGTGGACGCCGGTTTGGGGATGATGAAGATGTCCAGCTGGTCGTCTAGGAGTGGATTGAACAGCAGTTGGGAGATTTCTGGTTGCCGGAATTCGAAGCCTCAGCAGGGACAAGTGACGCAAGTGCATTGAAGTTGTTGGTAGTTATATTGAAAAATAATAAAACACTTTTGCTCATAAGTCGTTTCCTTATATCCGAATTGCAAAACTTATTGACCTCCCCTCGTAACTATTTCCGAATAAAAATTATTCCGTTTTCTCTTTTTTGCGGAGTGTTAGATTTATTTTAATATATATATATATATATATATATATATATATATATATATATATATATATATATATATATATATATATATATATATATATATATATATATATATATATATATATATATATATACAGTGTCGGCAAAAAATTTAGGACCACTCAATTTAATTGGTCCTAAATTTGATGCCAATGATTTTTGCGTCTGCTGAATAACCATGGTGCCAGATACATTTAAAAATTATCATACAGTTCTATTGGTGTATGAGTTATATGATGCCAGTTTGACATTTCAGTTTACTCGTCTGTCTTTGAGAGGAGAGTTGTATTTTTTGAGAAGCATTCTTCCAAATTTTCAAGGTTTTTAAAGTTTCTATTAATATAATTTGAGTATAATACCTGGCCCTTTTTTAAAATGGGTAAAAGTAAGTCATTAACTGGTGAAATTAGGCAGAAGATTGTATTAATGCAAAATTCTGGTCGATCAAAAAACTTTATTGCTCAAGAACTTCACATATCAAAAATTGCTGTAAACAATTCCATAAAGAAGTATCGGGATCATGGTACTTTTGAAGATCTTCAAAGAAAAGGACGACCGAAGAAGACATCTTTCAGGGACGATTCACGCATAAGAACTTTCGGCATTGAAAATCCAACTGCTTTTTCAGGATATATCAAAAGAGAATTGGGTTTGGAGGTTTCTGAAAGAACCGTAAGGCACAGACCCCCAAAAGACCTTAAATCCAAAACCAAAAGATTTGTTTCAAAATCTCTGATAAACAAAGCTCAAGCACAGAAAAGTCTTGATTTCTGCAAGAGAAACAAAAACTAGACCAAAGAAATGTGGTTTCGTGTAATGTTTAGTGATGAATCCACAATGAGGCAGTTCAACGATGTGACAAGTTTTGTTAGAGTCCAAAAGGAGCAAGCCCATTTGATCCAACATATGATCCAAAGTAGACTCGAAAGACAGTGAAGTATTCACCATCAATTATGGTGTGGGGATGTTTTTCCGTAAAAGGGCCAGGTGGATTGCACTTCCTTCATTCAAAAAGTGAAAACGATGAATACTGATGTGTATTTATCGATTCTTAAGGAAAAACTCGACATCTTCATGTCAATTCATAAATGCTCTATCTTTCAACAAGATAGAGCACCATGTCACAGATCAAAAAAATCTGTAAGATGGATTAAAAATCATTTTCAGCTATTAGAATGGCCTGGAAACTCTCCAGACCTATATCTAATCGAAAACTTGGATTTATAAAACAAAAACTTGCCCAGAAGAAAGTGTCATATTTAATGGAATTGCAAGAAACGATCAAGAAAGTTTGGATTCATGAAATTTCGTCTGAAATGTGCAAGAATTTAGTATACAGCATACCGAAACGAATTGCTGAACTTATAAAAGACAAAGTATATCTAATTAAATATTGAACGATTGTTATTTTGGCTCAAATAAAGTGAAGTGATCATTTTTTTTTTCTTCCCTGGTCCTAAATCTTTTGTCGACACCACTATATATATATATATATATATATATATATATATATATATATATATATATATATATATATATATATACATATATATATATATATACAAGATAAAATAAGAATTGGACGCGAATGAGCAAATGAGACAAGAAACCGGAGTTTGCTTTTTTTTAATGTTTTTAAAGGCAAGAGAGAGGGACATTAGAAGAATCCAGAATCAAAGGGAGCAGAGGGCGGCACAGTGAAGGCGATCCTTTACCGAGAAGACAGAAATATATATATATATATATATATATATATATATATATATATATATATATATATATATATCTTTATTCATATATTTCTGCCTGTGTGTATGTGGAGGGGGTGGGGACGGCTTACGCTCTTTGGGTTTTTAAAAGGTTTTCACCACTCAAATTGATCAACTTGCGTGAGGGGGAAGAGAGAGAGCACATGGATGAGATTGTAGTGTGTATTCAGATTCCTATTGATGATGATATGAACAAGAATGGTATTCTCATTGGGAGAAGACATGACGCATATCTTTCAAATTGCGAGGGCCATAAGAAGAGAGAGATTCAAATTACCAGGATTGTTAGCACGAGAGACATTTGATTGGGTTGGTATGTGAATCCTTATGAGATTCACATACTGCAAAGGTATGGGATTCAAATTGCAGGGGTTATAATCAGGTCTGAGATTGTTTAAATTGCATGCAATGGCTCCGCGAATTTTATTTAAATTGTACGGAGAGGAGAGTAGCACAAATGGAATTCAAATTACGGAAGTATTAAGTGAGAATGTGATTCAAATGTTAGGAGTGTAAAGGGAAATTGGATTAGAATTGTTGAGCTGGAGCTGTGAATGATAAGATTTAAATTGTAGTGTATTGAGGAGCGAGATTCAAATTGCGGGTGACGTCAGCATGAAGAAGATTTAAATTGAGGAGGAAGCAAAGTTGAATAATATTCAAATGTAGGCGAGGGTAATCACGAATGGGATTGAAATTGTGGGGGATGTAAGCACGAAGGAGATTCAAATGGGTTGAGGAAGAAGAAATACGAAATATTGTGTATGTTTATTGATGCAAAATATACATTATGGATGAATTTCTGTAGTACAACTTCACATGTAATTTATCTGAGCTTAGTATTCACGGTTGGGACGGCTTACGCTGATGGATATTCAATTTTTGTATCTATGCTTCGTCTTGTTTCATATTTAAAGTCCAATATATTTTCTTTATTTTTTAAGTGACGGACAACTGGATACGCTGGGCCGTTTTTCTAATTAGTCCTTGTAAAACAGTCGCTCTAGAATCTGATTCTAAATACGCTCGATCTGTTCCTGCGGCCACAATGTTGTTCGCTCATAACCAATGGTCATTTACGGGCGTGCGTAAACTGCTGAGCACACACGGTGAAACGTTTACTCATTGTAAGTATATTCTATGATAAAAGGATTGCAAAGCTCTCCTGAATCTGCATTGACCTCCATAAATATGAATAATAATCAGCAAGATATTTTTGTGCGCAGTTCGAACAATTAGAATAGTCTACAAGATTTATTCCTTTCAAGATTTTGAATACGAGTACTTCTATTAGTTGTCTTCTCAATCGTCTTGTTTCTAGCCTAAATAAATTTAGCCTTTCTAGTCTTGTCTCATAATTATGATTTCGTAATTCTGGTATCATTTTGTGTCCCTAGTTTGTACCTTCTCCAATTTGTCAATATCCTTGCGTAAGTCTGGTGACCAGATCTGGGCAAAATATTCAACTTTTGACTTATTAAAGCATTATTCCAATTTAATATTGTAGTATTATTTTTATAACTAAATTGGTGCTCGATATAGCCGAGAAGCTTTAATGCTTTCCGTTCCACGTCAATACACTGGCGAGAAACCTTAAGATCATTTGATATATAGAATCAAAAAGATCTTTTTCATTATCAATTTCTGTAATTATTTGATCAAAAGGCTTATATTCTGCTCTTAGGTTTTATATCCCGCTTGCATTACTTTACACTTACCTAGATTTAAAGGCAGTTCCCATTCTGCCGACCATTGTGCTATCTTACCAATATCATCCTGCTCAGTTATTATTCCTTTTTCCAACTTGTAGTCATCTGGGAATTTAGAAATTTTGGACAGCAATTTACAATCTATATTACTAACATACATAAGAAAAAGCTTAGCGGTAGAACATCTGACCGGCAATCAGCAGACCTGGGTTGGAGTTCCTGCCAGAAATTTTCAACAAATTTTATCCCCTGGCGTTATTTCTGTCTTCTTGGTGAAGGATTGCCTTCATTGTACCGCCCTCTGCTCCCTTTGGTTCAAGTGTTCTTCTAACGTCCCTTTCCCTTGCCTCTAAAAAACTCCGGTTTCTTGTCTCACTTGCTCATTCTCATCCAATTCTTCTTTCTCTTGTACTATATGTATTTATAGTCAACTATACAAGGTTTCTGCATCTTTCTTTCTGTCTTCAAATATATTTGAAAGGCATAAAATAAAAATATGGCAAAAGCCCTGTGGTGGTTGTTATCACCCGCAGAACTTGTATTTGCTCTTTCTTTGTATGTGACATGGACAATGAGCCTTTAAATTGTGAGTGGGTAAGAGGATGTGGTATAAAATTCCTTGGGGGTTCCTAGCTTAGGAAGATACTGGGTTTGATGGGGTAACGCTTTGGGCGAAATATAGTTACTGTGCCTGGTAGCTTAATAGTAGAGCATCTGACCGGCAATCAGCAGTCCCGGGTCAAGTCCCGTCCAGGACTTTTCAAAAACATTTTCCCCTGGCTTTATTTCTGTCTTCTCGGTAAATGATTGCCTTCATTGTGCCACCCTCTGCACAATTTTCTCTTTCTTGTCCTATATAAATATATCCTAGCCCTTTTGTACTACTGCCCCCTTAGGGCACAAATATTTTTTGTCAGCGCTGCACCGATCAAATTAAATTTAGAATACAATACTAAATTTATCTTTCATTGCAAGATAATAGATTTTTGTGCAACAATAATTTTAATGTAGTTATAATTTCTATTATAACAACTAATGATGAAAATGGTAAAAATAAACCTCATCTGGTAGCTTACCTCAATATATTTTCAATGCCATTGTTGACTTTGGTGCTCTGACTCTATGTTCCATGCTGCTTAGAAGTAATCTCTGATCTCTTTATAAAATTCGGCGGCGGTTTTTTTTTCTAGTTAGAAGCTGATTAATTGTAATAAAACCACCTTCATTAAGATAGGAATTTGCAAATGCAATAGAAAAAGCTTGATAGCTTTCCATAGCTCTGGATAACATTCAGAAATTTCTATTTGTAGCAATAATTCCTTGTATGATTGTTTGAAGAGGAGCTTTAATTCGATTCATTATTTATACCAATGAACTTCTCTTGCATTGCAGAGTCAATGTTATTTGTACAAGAATCAATGAATGGGTTTATGAGCTCAGTTATTAAATATCAATGAGATCCTGATATCTACAGCTCATATTCCTCGTGAAAAAAGTTCAAATGGTCGCAGTAAATCAACAGGTCATCTTCTAATATGAAGTTATAAGCGACACAACCATTTTGTAATCGATAAAGATTTGTCAATTGAGATATTTCCTGACGCTAAATATTATGGCTAAATCTTTGATAAGATTTACATCAGTCTTCAATAGCAAATTTAGATCATTGACTATATTGAATCAATCTGTTAATGGATAAATATGTATTCTAATGGAAAAAAATACGATAGTATTGAAAAGAGAATAAAATCGCTTCAAACAATTTCCTTTGATAACCATCCCACTACAGTATGTAAGGGAAGACGATCCAATTCTTCATCATTGTGGGCAGTTGTCAAAAGATTCGGGAATTATGGGGAAGCATTTTATTTTATTTACTGCTGTGAAAATAGCACCAGGTATTTTTGGAGCCAATCACTAAAGTTTATAGCAACTAAATGTTGACGATAAATTACGCACTTTATTGTCAAGATATTAGGGGCTACTTTATTTCAAAAGGCAAGAAAGCGTCTATACCTCTTTATTAATATGTTAATGCTGAGCACCGTCCGCTGAACATGCAATTATATTCATCGGGATTTCTTTTACTTTGAAAGACTGCTCAAATATAGTAAACATGGATTCACCTTCAGTATCTGATTCAATTTCCTTCCAATCAGAAATTTTTGGACAATTTTTTTATCTTCAATAAAACGAACATATCGTTAAATTAATACCTTAAGCCCTGGGAGAGTAGATTCCTCCAATTGTAAACCAAATTGCTGATTTTTAAGTATGTTATTGTCAGAGAGAGAAGGTTACCCAACGTCTACCTGTGGTGCCTGAGAAGATGCATCTGCACGGCCAGACCAGCCCAAGAAACAGCAAGAAACTTCGCACGACCGCGTGATCCGTTTGGGTTACATTTCTTCCCCGTGTTACGGTCTGATAGGCGCCAGACCTACGGCGCCAAGGACCTTTGCGCAAGGCTGTGAGGCCGCCGAGACTATCATACCCCTTCCCCCTCCTGGGGCGCGAAGTCTAATGGGATCCCGTTCCTGCTTTAAGGGCCCCCGACGACCCGCTTCCGCCGAGGCAGTATAAATACTTCAAGAAAAGCTTTGAGAAATTAGTACCATACAGCCCCGTCTTGGTTAGCAACCACGCACAGTCTCGTACACCTTGCTTCGCCTCCAAACGCTTCCAGATTCGAACGCGACGCGTCATCTCTACCCGGCCTTGCTCGTAACTAATGCCAGAATTCCCGCCCGACAAACGATAGTCACGGACAGGCATCTATCACTCGGGTATCGACTTCATTCACGACTGGAGTACTTCCTCGCTCATTTCTCAGCGAGGTTAAAGAAGAAGGAATCTTGAAAGTTGAACTTTGCAGCTCCCTTCCCTCTACTTACTCGTTGTATCCAAGCCTTCAGTTAATTAGGCTTTACGTGAGTCTCCCCTTCATTTGCACTCCTCCCCCCATCATTTCCCTGGAAGCAATCACCGTACATCCTCCCTCTGACTCTCGTACCTGTCGAGTTATTTTGTATCCCCCCTCCCTCCCAGTTTGGTTCCCCAGGTCTCAGTTTATTTATTGTCATTTATTTACTTGTGCTATTAATATTTTCAAATCTTTGTAGTAAAGTTATATTTTTCTGCCATAAGTTTCTCTAATCCCAGAAACTTTAAAAATTGATTATTTAGGCTAACCGCTCTTGATTTTGTTCATTTAACCCTCGCAGTGGGATCTGTATCCCAATCCTCTGCCGTGCTCCTTTCAAGGTCACCCTACGACATTTATATAAGGTCTTCCATTGTCCTCGTCAGGACGTTTCCCTTGAGATACCACCTTTGACTATTTGTCGCCAGGCCTCTGCCTACATTGCTTTCACAGCGCCGGGACTATTGCCTTCGGCCTTTTGGGAGCACAGGTAGTGTCACGCTGGATACGTCCGAGGGTACACGGATCATTTCAAGTCCTGGGAGGTGGAGTTGGCTTCGACCCAGTATGCCCTCTGTCTGAAATTACCGGTACTCTGCTTGGGGCTGCGTCTGTCTTCACGGCCGAGTTAGTTGCAATACTCGGCTCGGTAGGGAGGGAGAAAGTTTGGAGAACGGATTGCGATATATTCAGACTCACAGAGCGCCCTTGTATGTTTTGTTATATATATATATATATATATATATATATATATATATATATATATATATATTGTTGAAGACGATTGTGTATTTTGCTTTAATTAATTTTTCCTTTGGCAACTTTCTCTTTTATTCCTTATTGTAGATGGTGGATCACTTGTCCAGTATTCATCTCGTTTTAAATGAATGTATATATATATATATACATATATATATATATATATATATATATATATATATATATATATATATATATATATATATATATATATATATATATATATATGGGTAAAAATTACGAGAGGTAACACGTGAATAAGTATAAATATTTGGTTGTACCACGTAAGGAAAAAGAAAGATTGATTGGAGCTAGTACTTTTGTTATCTTAAAAACATTTTCAAACTCATATTTACCACAGGACTGAAGTAATTTTTTGCAAAATGATGGCGTAATATTGTTCCATTCGTTTTTCAATAATTCCCAGAGCACATCTTGGTTCTTTGGATTTCTACCTCACGCCCCATCTCCAATAATCTTCCAGACGTTTTCTGTACGGTTGAGATCGGGACCTTCAGGTGGCCAGTTAAGGAGATCAACCCCTTTATTACTCAAAAATTCTTTGACTTTCTTTGCAGGGTATCAGGGAGCGTTGTCCTACACGAAAATAGGAGGTTGAACTGAAGAAGATCGGAGATGTAGAAGAATCTGATGGAAGATTTTAGCATTGGCAGTTCCATTGTATGTGAATAAGTGGACCAGTACCAGCAACAAAGATCACTCTCTATATCATAAGGCTGCCTCCTCCATATTTCATTGTCTTCTTCACACATGCACGAAATAACCTTTCGCCACATCTTCGTCAGACGTACATTCCGCCATCGGCACCAATCACATTAAACTTCGATTCATTGCTAAAATGAACCTGCGCCTACTGTTCTTCTGCCCAACGACAAGTTAATGAGTGTAACAAAGACGGGCTCTTTGATTCTTCTTGGAGATTAGAGGTATCTTTGCCGGTGGCCGAGCAAGCAACCCAGAATCTTGGAGGTGGAGCTGAACTCACCGGATATCTCAGCAGCGCTCTTAAACCTATCATTCACTGACATTCTAACCATAATGCAATCCTGAATACAATCCTGACTTGTTGACCTTTTACAAGGTCTACCGGTTTTTGTTTAGCATCTGTCGATCCTGATTACTTAAAACGAGCTACAATTAGTTGAACAACACTTCTAGACCTTCCTACAGTAGTTTTTATCACAGAATTGACTTGCCTTCTTGGTGAAGGCAGACAATCCTTTGTTTTTCATCACTGGACACCGGTCGTCTCTCATAAGTAACCAGGTTGACAGTTGAATGTTCCAAAAATGTATGAGTATAAGAATTAACTGTTAGCCTATCAACAGTCTCCTAAGCACAAATACCTCGGTTGGTAGTTCATTTTTTTTCTAAGTTACCATTAACTTTTGGCCGCTGCAATTTGGAACATAGTTTGTTTATTTCCTCATAACTTACGAAATATTTCTTCCATTCATTTGAAAATTTTCACAAGAGATAGATATTTGATATATCTAAATATGTGTATAATATATAGTCTCAAGGTTTTGTTGAACTTCTTTAATAAATATTTAAATACACCTGTTCTTACTGACCCTAATATTATGACCGCTAGTGTATATCTATCTACGAATATCTATTTATATTATCTTCTACTCTTCCCTTATCTCATATATATATATATATATATATATATATATATATATATATATATGCAGGTTCTATTAAAGTCCACAGCTGTGGCAGCGTTATTAATTTTAACTTGTATATTCTCAATATTTCTTACGAGTTTTATAACGGGGTCTCCGAGGCGAGAAAAAACTTCCGCGAACGACATTCTTCATTCCTAGACCTCTTTTGACCATGTTAGGTCATCTTCAGGAAATGCACAGAAATGGAATTATTCCAAAATTGCTACATTATATATAGTATTTCTACGCGAACTTAGGTATTAAAAAATTGGCCAATCATGGCGCTGGAAATTTTTAAGGGGAAACTAAGCGCTACAAGAAACATATAAAATTGGAAGGCTCAGATTGTCTGACCATGGGCACCCAACTACACCTGAAGAGGTCATAGCAGTCATAAAAACCTTCAAACAAAAGGCACCAGGCTGGGTGGGCATCACCAAAAATAACTTGGCGCATGCCCCACGGCAGATCATTCAGGGAATCACGAACATCTACAATGCTTCCCTGAATACGGGCTACTTCTCCCATGGTTTTAAGATGGCTAAAATCATCTTTATACCTAAAGGGAGGAAGCCTGATCAACTGGTGGACTACAGGCCAATATCTCTCCTGGAGATTATAGGCAAAGTCTACGAGAAGCTTCTAGCCAACAGGTTACAAGACAAACTGACAGAGCTGGAAGCTCACAGCCTTCACGAACACAGGTTCCGCAAGAGAAGGGGGACTGACATAGCCCTTGCCCTTCTCACCGAAAAGCTCGCCCGCTGTAAAGCTGAGACGAAATATGTAGACGTGGTGATGCGAGATGTACAAAAGGCCTTCGATAAGGTTTGGCTGAGAGGTCTACAATACAGGATCTTAGGCCTCCAGCTGAACCCAATCCTAGAAAGGGTCCTCTGTGACTAAATCATGCGCAGAAAAGCCCAAATTTCGATCGAGGGCTACAGAGGACCCGAGTTTGAACTTAAGGTGGGTGTTCCACAAGGTGGCTGTCTGAGTCCGCTGCTGTACCTTTTGTACACACTGGACTTACCTGATGCAGTAGGGAAGGAAGTGATGTACCTGCAGTTTGCAGACGACATCACACAAATCGTCTCCAGTTACTACAAACATGCTGGATTTCAAGCAAGGCAGACAGCCATCGAAATCGATAACATCAGTCGATAGGAACGAAAGTGGAAAATCAAGACCAACCGCCGAAACTTCCAGATCCTTCCAATTAACCGCCAAAAACATGTGGATGTCTTAGTGGACGGCGAAATATACCCGTACAGAAATGAAGGCAAAGTCCTAGGTCTGCACTTAACATCCAAATAGGTGTAATAAATAGGCGAAAATGGCTGAATAAGAAGCTGAAGAAGAGAAAAAAGTTGAATATAGATGATGAAGAGGACGGGGGTGTTTTTTTCTCATAATATAAACAAGCACCCATTTCGTAGATGTTCTCATAAAGTCATCATCGGCTGTAAATCATACATCTATACAAATGAATGCTCTTCATCCAGCATTCTTATGTTTAATTAAAATAAGTTACCGAACAAAGAGGAAAAATGTCTTCTTCCCAGTAAAAGATATGAAGTACAATGTTAAGAGAGTTTTTCGAATTGGTTTTTATATCTTTACAGATGGGGTTTTGGGACGATAAATAAATTAGGAAGAGGGGATGGGTTCATTAAAGAAAGAAGGGATTTTTGCAGATCTGGTAAATACGGTATAGACATTCATCATCTTCAGATTACAGGCATATTTTCTCCAATATATGTGTGTATGTGTGTGTGTGTGCGTGTTTGTAGACTATAATTCCTCCGAAAAAAGGTAGCTGAAGCGATCTTTGTCTCCTGCCTATGCCATATATGATAAAACGGTCTAAACATTAGTAATACTTTAGATTATTACTCCGATATCTATCTAGCATTTGCATCATTAAACATACTAATTATTTTCAAACTGAAACGAGAAAACACCTGCGTGTGATCAAGGCTGGTGGACTATGAGAAAAAACATCCCCTACCGATTTCCCCCAATATGTGTGTATGTGTGTGTTCTAAATCTCGCTTGTTTTTTCCTGCATGTGACCAAGGCTGGTAGTGATCAATGCTAGGAGGTTGAGAGGGGGTGGACACCATTTTACTCTTACCCTAACCCAATGCAATGTATGTGCGCGTGCGTGTGTAGACTCCAATTCCTTAGAAAGCTCCAGTCTGTGCGGGCGTGTGTAGACTAATTCCCTCGAAAAAAGGTCACTAAACAAAGTGTTTAGGAGGGGGCGGCTTCCACGGTAAGGGTGGAGGTGGGGGTAAAAGAAGACTTGGCAATCCCCCTGCATTACTACTACTGGCGTATGTCGAGATTATCTTCTGCGGGTTCCTAGACATGTAGGGAATTGCGGGGAATGAGCGCGCCAAAGATTCTGCGAGGACTGGGCGACCAGACTAGTGTTTCGCTCTTCCTCACACCGATTACATGGCAGGAATACGAGCAGCTTGGCAAAGCAGATGGGAGACGGTCCAGAGAGACCTAAAGTTACGTGTCATTGTACCGCGACTGTTCCCATGCCCTCCCCCCCAATGCCGCGACGGCTTCAGGCCGTCTCCGAATTGGGCACACTCGCGGGACGCACCGCCATTTGATGGAGCGCTCGCCAGCACCCTACAGTGAAGACTGCGTTGTCCCCCAGACTGTACGGCACATTCTTGTTGAATGTCCCAGTCTAGGTGATCTTGAGGCACGCTACCTGTCCCAGTACCGGGACGAGCGGTGTCGCTACCGCTTATCACTTGTACTCGCGACGGGTTCGTTCGCACTGACTTGTGGACTTTATGACTTTTAGGAGGAGGCTGCTATCCTCAACTTTATTTGACTGGATTTTTTTGCTGTTGTTTTTTGTAAGTTGCACGTTCCAGCGCCGGGGGGAGGCGGGCCTTCCCCCGACGCCCGAGCGTGCTTGTTGCCCTTTTTCTTTTTTTTATTATTCTTGTTGTTTTTTCTCCTGTTTTGCATATTTTTATTTTATGTAGCCTACTTGCTAGGCTGTCACGAGTACTGCGACTTATGCCTAAGTAGGCAGTCGCCAGATGGGTTCCTAAAATAAAAATCTCCTCTCTCTCTCTCTCTCCATCTCCCATATCTCACTCACTCTCTCTCTCTCTCTCTCTCTCTCTCTCTCTCTCTCTCTCTACTTCTCCTCTCTCGCACTACCTCTATCTCTTTCATTCTCTCTATCTCTAATATATCTCTTCTTATCACTCCTCTTTCCATCTCTTCCTCTCTCCATCTCTCCCTCTCTCAGTCTCCCATCTCTCACTGACTCTCTTTATTACCCTCTCTGTCACTATATCTATCTATTTCATTCTCTCTATCTCTAATATCTCTCTTCTTATATATCCTCTTTCTCTCTCTCTCCCTCTTTTTATCTCCCATTTCTCCTACTCTCTATTTTCCCTCTCTCGCACTATATCTATCTCTCATTCTTTCTATCTCTAATCTCTCTCTTCTTATTTCTCCTATTTCTCTATCTCCATCTCTCCATCTTCCCTCTTACTTTATTTCTCTCTCCTTTGCTATCTCTCTCTTTCTTATTATCTCTCTTCTATATCGCCTTCTCTTTGTCTATATATCTCTTTCTTTTTATCTTTCTCTACCTCTCTCTGCTTATATCTCCATCTATCTCTCCTCCACCTTCTTCTCATACTTCTTCCCCCCTCTCTCTCTCCATGTCACTTTCCTCTCGCTCTGTCTCTCTCCCTCTCCCAATCCCCCTCTCTTGCTCTTTTTCTCTAGTTTTCTTTTTCTATCTCGCTTTCCCTAATTTTCCCTCATTATGTCATTATCTCACTGCTTCTTTATCTCCCTCTCTCTTTCACTAGCTCTCTCTCCGTCTCTCTATCCCCCACTCTCTCTTCATATCTCTCCCTTTTCTCTACGTCTCTCTATCCTTCGCTCTCTCTCCATTTCTCTCCTTCTCTTTCTCCCTCTAAATGTACCTGCTCTCCACCTCTCTCTCTCTCTCACACACAAACACACACACTCTCCCTCATTGTCGCGAGTACAAATAATCTTTAGTTGTCAATTCAAATCATAGCAGTAAACAATGTTGAGTCGAAAAGAGAGAGGTCAACAGTGAACGGTACTAAACAGAAATGTACACTATGTGGAAGAAAAAAAAGAGAGAAATCAAAGAGAACTACGAAACAAAGCAGTACAAAACAGGATAGCAAAAATCAAGAGTAAATATAGCAGGCATTAATATAGAATACAATACAGAGACGTTAACGATGATCAATACAAAGCAGAGCAGTAAAAAAATGAAAGTAACAAACAGCAAGGGGCCCACTAATGTAAAGAACAAAAAAATAGAAATAAACGGTAAAAAACAGTGCAATCAACAATGAAGTGGACAGCATAAAGCAGTCATCAATGTAGAGTACATAACAGAGCAGTCAACAATGGTTGAGTACAAAGAAGAGAGACCAACCTTGATGTGTTTAAAACAGAACAGTGAACAATGGACAGTCAAGCCTAGAGTGCGAAAATTGTGTGGCCTCATTAAGGAGTATAAAAGTGAATCTCGGTAAGGAGGAGAACAAGGCTCGTTTTGAGTGGCTCTTGTTTTTTTCTGGATCGATATCGGACATGGCCCGACCGGGACAAGAGCGAGAAAGGGAGGAGGGGTCTAAGGGGTAGATGAGAGTAATGTCAAGGTGCAGCGAGAAATACTAAGGCTCCGAAAATAAGCAGGAAGGGAAAGCGTAAAAATGGATTAATATTGAAATCGAAAGGTAGTAAGAAGAAGGGATGAGAGCCAGTGTGACTTACCTTTGCTCATGAATGGAAGCGGTGTTTCTGCTCAGTTTGCATTCCTTGTAGCCTATGCATAGGGAGGCGGCGCCCCCTCCCCTATGGGCGAAACTTGAAACGAGGGGCGCCAATGCTGACCATAACCGGATGTGGCAAGAGGCAAGATAAAATGGAATCTATCATTCAGAAATTTCACAAGTTTGCGTTTATAATTCAGAATTTTAAGCTACCCCTTTTGGTCTAAACGGGTTAAGAGATATTTTCTATCTTGTATATATTTGTTCCATTCGACATCTTTTACAAACTTGATACTATTTTTTAACTTTTACCTCAGCTCAATGGTTATCACTATTTTGAATGCCAAGAAAAACAAATGAGCATGCCAAAAAACGACTTCGAGCTGTATATTTTCTGTAAAACTATCCAGGCGAATATCAAAAACAAGCCACATACCTATTGTTTAGATTCATTCCTAATCTCTATCCCTCTGACACACGAGTTTATTTCCCTATCTCTCATGCTGAATGTTATACCTTCTTGGAGAAAAGGTCGACCTCAGTTCTGAGATATCCTCTGCCTCTTATCTTTCCAGTATTATCTTTCCTGCTTTGATACTTAAGTAAAATTATTGTTACCCTGATAAAATTTTACAAGTAAAAGTAGCCAAACTCAAAGTACTTACGTGAAAGAATAAAATATCTTATTCATGAAGTACTCAAGTAGCGAAAGTAAAATGTATCGCCAAATAGTAAAGTATTACCTCAGACACTATTCAGTATAGTGTACAGTAAACCCGTTTATACCTGCTATACTGACCCTTATATATTGGAATTCCGTTAAACTGGACTTAACAATCAAGCTGTAAATATCCCTCTATTGATCAGAAAGTCTATTTTATAAGAAAAATAAAATTCACTCTACAAAATAATCCAGTTTAACAGAATTGCAGAATATAATAATCTGGTTAACTAAACTAATTATCAGGTAAAAAATATACAAAGGAATTAATTACTGACATATTTTGTATTCAGCTTCACAAGCAACTTATTTTCAAAGTTCTCTCTATCCAACCGCGAACATTTTGAGGCGGAAATTAGTCCTGCAGAGCTAATCAGGCGTTCACAAGCAGCAGATGCAGGTAGTGCGTGTATTTAACTTAAGTGAAATATCCCACAATACAGGAAAGCACCTCAGGATTTATATATCAATCCCTAGGCATGACAAGTACCTGTCAATTCCTTGTGTAACGCCGGGCTGTGATTTTGGTTTCATTGAAGAAAAAAAGTCTTCATCATCTGAGCTACGAGTACGATTACCGACATCAAACACCTCTTCAATGGAACTAGATTTCTTCTCCAATATAAGTGAAGGTATCCCAAATTTGAAATGGTAGAAAATAAATTAAGAACTCCCAAAATATTGTGAATAAAAATTCGTTTACTTATATAAAGGTTTCAATCAAGGCTGGCTCGTTGCATTATGACAGAAACCTGAAACAAAATGTGATTAGCTCTCAAAATAATTCTATGTGGATGAGTGCCTTCCGCTCTTCAATTTTATTATTTAAAATCTTAGTTTAATCTAAAATGATACATTTGCTGATGATAGTGCCATCGTCTGTCCAAATGTTTTTTAAATTTTGGTGATAAAATAGCAGCAGCAATAAATTTAGGATCCTCCAGCATCTCAGCCAACCGATGTCTTATTGATGACAGAAGACCGGTGATGAGAGGAAGGCTCAAGTCAGCATGAGTCTTGATCTTCTCCAGCTTAGTCAACAACTGGTACAAAGTTGGGAGAATCATTACCATATTTGTACTCTTCTCGGACTGAAGGATGTCCAATGATTTGGCTACTGTCTTTAAGGAAGTGTAGTACTCCTTCAGGAAATCCAGTTCTTCGGGGAGGAAAATGACAATATCAGTAAAACCACATATTTATGATTATGAGGAGGATTATCCTCCTCCTCATCAGGTAACTCCCTCTGCTAGTTCATACCTTTTCTTTTCCATTATTTCATTGATATTTTAAATAGGGTTTTTTGCTCGTAATAGTATATCCAATTCGAATCATGCGCTGCTGTTCGCCATATTTTAAAGAGTTGAAACTGAACCAAAATTCTCCAACAAGCAACCATCTTATCCCTCAATTCACATTCATCTCAAAATAATTGTAAGCCTGGTATCTATCCCGATACAAGATTAACTGTTATATAACACTGATCAGATCTTTTAGTCTGGTTTTAAGGCAGTACACAACACTGCATCAGCTCTCTTACATGAAACTGGCTGCCTTCGCCGTGCGGCCGATACTGAGCTGCCTTCTATTCTACTAATTATGGACCTTTCAGCAGCGTTTAACACCTTTTACCATGCTGTTCTTCTCTTTGCCTAACCTTGGTGACTCCCTTGCCACTTTACAGAAACTGTAAAAAAATCTGGGCTTAACTTTTGATAGTCATCTATCCCTTAAAACACTCTATCTGCGTAATTCCAGCCAAACTTACTGCTACATTGACCACAAAAGCTTTGAAGAATGTCATTCATGCTTTCCGCTACCTTCTCCCTTGACTACTGTAACACCCCTCTCGCAGGATTACAGACTCCCTCCCTCCCTTTTACCTTTGCAAACTGGTTCAAAATCTTTCTAGTCCGTATGGTTCTTCCCCACAGTGATTTTTTTCACTCGTGGTACTCCCTTGCTTTCAAAAAACACTAGCTAACCGTTGGATACGGATTCACCTTCAAGGTTCTTTTTCTTACCCCCATTGGCAGTTATCTCCTACCTTTCTTCCTTTCTGAGCCTATCCCAGTCCCTGAGAAACCTACGCTCTGGCTCAGCTCACCTACGAATTGTTCCTCGCAGTCGGCTGTGCCGCATGGGAGATCATGCTTTCTACCCATATTTGACAGAGTAAAGAATGATCTGCCTATAACGGTGCGCTCCCCCCCCCCACTCACCCATACGTGCATCATACGTGCATTGAGGAACCACATTAAATCTCTGGCTTTACCCTAGTTGATAGACATGTGCTCTGTGAAAGCAATAGTTTTGATTACCACTATGTAAAAATTCCCTTATTATTATTTTATCTAGTGGAAAGGATTTATTGGAAAGGATTTAGAGAAGTCTTTCACTTTTATAAGAACATAAGAAAAGATGGAGTCTACAAAAGGCTAATGAATAGCCTATACGAGGTAGCTCCCTTCCCATTATCCAGTTCAGGCCCACCTAACATACTCGTGCATCAATCTATCCAGTCAATCTATTCTTGCAAATCCGCAGGGAGAACGCTTCTATCACATGACTAGTGTGTCTCTTTTATTCATCTCCCACTCGATTTGTAAGCCAATTTATACCAATCTCTTTACTAAAATGAAACTTGTCCAGCTTAAATCCGTTGCTACGTGTCCTACCCAGCTCACTAAAAATAAGAACCTTACCTAGCTCTCCCCTATTATAAGCTTTTACCCATTCAAAGCCTTCAATCAAGTCTCCTCGACTCAAACTCTTCTCCTTTCTAATGTAAGAAGATTTAGTGTCTTAAGCCTTTCACTATAAGGTACGCTCCGCAACAAATAAATCGTCTTTGTCATCCATCTTTGCAGACTCAAGTAAAACAATATCTATCCCATAGTATGGGGAGAAAAATTGCACTGCATATCAAGATGAGGCCTAACTAATGCTAGATACATTTTCGGAATGACATCAGCACCCCTATTTCTCAAGTTTCTCCCAATAAACCATAATACCTTTTAGCTCTATTTCTACCACTTAAGCATTACTTTCTAGTCTGGCGGTCAGAACTTACAAGGATACCTAAGCCTCTGACCTTCTTAAAACTCTTCCATTCCATTTTGAATTAATGAGTGTATTACACCTATATACATATACTTAGTACATTACATTTGCTTACTTTAAATTTCATTTGCCATTTCTCCGCTTATTAGAGTAATTTGGTTAATTCGTCTTATAATATCAAAGCATCGGAGTCAGACGTTATAATCCTACCAAAATTAGTATCATCGGCAAACTTGCTCAGTTTTCTACTTATACCTAAGTCAAGATCATTAATATTATTCAAGAATAACAACGGCTCCAACTGTGATCCTTGAGAAATCCCACTGGTAACATGCCCCCGCTAACATTTAATCCCGTCTATTCTAACACTTTGCAGTCTGTCATTAAGCCAGGACTGAATCCATCTAAAAATTCTTCAATCGATCCCACGCTCTTTAACTTTATTAAAAATTGGCAAGTGTGGCGCCATGTCAAAAGCCTTACTAAAATCCAAATAAGCAATATCGTAATTCTCATCTTTATCGGGAGCATCGTACACCTTTCCATAAAACGACAGTAAATTAGTCAAACGCGATTAACTCTAGTAAAGCCGTGTTGAGATTCATTAATCAACTTATGTTAATATAAGTGATCCCTAATAGATTTCGCTATTATAGAATCCATCCTTTTCCCCGCCACTGATGTCAACCTCACCGATCAGTAATTAGAAATAATTGTTTTATCCCCCTTCAAAATTATAGGTATCACATTAGCTTTCTTCCATGTTGTAGGTAGAACGCTAGTCTCTAACGATTTTCTAAATTGGCATGGTAGTGGTTGACTTAACACATCTTTACATTCTTTGAAAATCTAAGGTAAAACCTTATCAGGGCCGGTGCTTTACTAAATTTGATTTTTACTATTTCTTTTAACACTATTTCCTTTATAATAAAAATATCATCTAATATCTCCTCATTTTTTCCCCTAAAGATCAAGGTCCCCTCAGGTACACTTAGAGTATCCTCGAGAGTAAATATTCAAAGAAAATACTAATGTCATACTAATATCATATTTATATATAAATATATATATATATATATATATATATATATATATATATATATATATATATATATATATAGTACAGGAAGAGAAATTGGACGCGGCGAATGATCATTGAGACAAGAAACAGGAGTTTTTTAGAGGTAAGAGAAAGGGAATTTCAAACTTTTTTCCCCTGGCGTTACCTCGTGTCTTCTCGGTAAATGATTGCCTTCATTGTGCCGCCCTCTGCTCTCTTTGATTCTAGTCTTCTTCTAATGTCCCTTTCTCTTACCTCTTAAAAACTCCTGTTTCTTGTCTCATTGCTCATTCGCGTCCAATTTCTATTCCTGTACTGTATTGTTATATAGTCTGCAATTCAAGGTTCTGCACCTTTCTTTCTGTCTTCAAAATTGTTTTGAAAGGCAGAAAATAAATATGGTGAAAGCCCTCTGGTGGTTGTTATCACCCGCAGAACTTGCATTTGCTCTTTCTCTCTCTATATATGGTACGGTTAATGTATTAGCATTATTAGACAACTAATCTACTTCAGGTCCAGCGGGACAGCCTTTCTTCTTTGAATTAGGAGACCACATTTATAGGATAGCTAATCCACAAGTCCAAAAAACTGGTTTCAAAGTTACCCCAAAATTTTAGCCTCTTTACCGTTATAGAAAACCGATATTTTTAATATATTAAAAAGCGTTATCTTAGCCAAGACACTCGAGAGAGGGAAAAAGATCCAAGACAAATTGAATTCATTTTGAACTCATTTTTAAGAATTTAGAAACAAACGCATTCCATATCAGAAATAAGTGTATTTAAATGAAAATTGGTACAAATATTGGGAAACCTTATAATACACGTATCCAATGAATCCACCATTTGCGTGGTCTTAAATCTTGAGATGATCGAATCGGATGATCTCTTTGTTATATCGGACATGAAAGATTGAATAGGGTTATGTGAATATTGATTGGCCTCTCTCTCGAAGACCTCCATACGTAATAGTCCAGTGGATTAAGGTCGAGTGAACTAGGAGGCCACGTGTCTGTGAGTGAGAACATGGTCGTGGAAATTGGCACGGATCCACGCTTGGGTTGTTTTAGCATTATGAGATGGTACAGAGTCTTGTTGGGAGATGTAACGTCTTCCGTTGCATACTCGTTTTATCCAAGGCCTCGCGACCTTCTCCAAAATATCTTATTTGGCAGAAAAATTTACTCTTAGGGCATCTAAATAAAGTGAGGGGGCATGGAGTTTTATTCACACTTAACGACTCCCAGAACGATTACAGTTGTTGGGAATTTGGTATACATTACAGTTGGAACCTCGCTTGGCACTGCATAACCATCTATCATTCTTTGAGTTTACCACTGGGGTTTACACAGTGGTTAAATGGAAAACGGAAGGGTATGCCTTTTGCTGTACCAATTTTGTGGCGTAAGACAACAAATCATATTTTTGATTGCTACTTTTGTATGACAAATATTGCAGGATTCTCAAATAAGAACAAGTCAAAAATTGTATATCCAAATTGTAAGTCAGCTATAAAACCAATCCCCTTAATAAGAAGATGCCAATCCCAGTTCCTCCTTCAGCTAGTGCAGTTAAAGAAGATGATTCATCGCCTGAAAAGGAGGATAACAATGACGATGAAATGTATGAGGATGATTCTAAGGAAATGAAGATCCGGTTGATAAATCAAGTAAGATTGAATGATGTGGTGAGGGATTTGTCATTTTTAAAGGAGAACGCAGAACTGTTCGGTTCCAGACTACAGCAATGGAATCTTCCAGAGGACGGTGCAAAAATATCTACTTTCCGTAAACTCCATGAGGCTTTCTTTAGCTGCCTTCTTAAATAAGAAGATAGTGCTTTTTTCTGGACTGATGTTAATGGCCTCATGAATCAGCTAGGAAACGAGCATTTACCTGATGAATAGAGACTATTTATCGATGCAAGCACTGCTAGCCTCAAAGCTGTGTTGCTACACAATGGTAACTAAATATTTCAATTCCTCTCGCACTTATTGTTGGGATGATAAAGACATATGACTCAATGAAATTTATTTTGGAAGGTGTTCATTACTCGCATCATAAGTGGAATATCTGTGTTGATCTAAAGGTAATTTCTTTACTTCTTTAACTGCAGTTAGGATATACAAAGAATATGTACTGCTTATGTCTATGGAACAGCTGTGACGACAGGAATCATTATATTGTCAAAAAGTAGCCCGAAAGAGAAGAATACATAGTTGGCCGATACAATGTGAAGCACATGCCTTTGGTACATTCACAGAAGATCTACCTTCCACCACTTCATATAAAATTTGATCTTATCAAAAATTTTGATAAAGCAATGGCCCATGATTCTGATGGATTCCAGTATCTCAAAGAGAAATTTGGTGCAAAGAAAACCGATGCTAAACTTAAAGCTGGCATTTTTATAGGTCCGGAGATCAGAGAATTGATACGTGACAGAGGGATCAGAAATAAACTAACTCCACTTGAGATGGCCGCATGGGATTCATTTGGTAATCATAAGGCTGAAAACTATGAAGAACTAGTGAACTGTATTCTAAAGGCCTATCAACCAATAGGGTATCGGATATCTCTTAAGATGTATTTCTTGAATTCGCATCTAGATTTCTTTCCATCTAATAAGGAAGATATTAGTGACGAACATGGGAAAAGGTTCCATCGAGCTATCGCAATGATGGAAAGCAGGTATCAAGGCCGCTTTAACGAAAACACGATGGGTAACTACTGCTAGTTCTTACAACGGGAGGATCCTATATCCACGTACAAGCGCAAGAGCAAGAGGCTTAAACATTTTTGAAAAAAATTATAGTTAGTTAAGTACTACCTCTTTTATATGTGATGCATATATTGTCTGGGTCTGCAAAAGGACGTAGATAATACCAAATAGGGTGCCCCGATTCCAAACCTTTGCCCAGAAACGTCTCATTCTTCTCAAACTCGTAATAATTATATCATTAATTGATCCAAGGTGACAAAGTGAGGCATGTAGCCTAGTTGCATAACTCAGCAACCTTACGTGCTAGGACAAATCTGAACACAGATTTGGAATCCGCGCACTAAAATTAGTTAGGTACAACAACATTTATAAAGTAGCAGAGACAAAGTTAAAATTTGTTGGCTAGTGTTATTAATCTGAAAAACATATTTAAGAAAATTAGTTATAAGAAAGATAGAGTTATTCAAATTCATGTATGCAAAATAATGATACCGCCGATATATATATATATATATATATATATATATATATATATATATATATATATATATATATATATATATATATATATATTGGAAGGTAAAGGGACGCCACGAAGAATACCGCCTTATATTTTTCTTGAATTCTTTCCCTCCCTATGTCTTCTAAGTATAACTCCACGTGGAATAAACCCTGTATCCAACTAGAAAAATAAAAGAAGAAAGAATTTGAATATCGGTCAGCGCCTCTCAGGTGTACTTAAGCTGGGTGCTAAAAGCTTTCACCTCGCCGATGAAATGCTAATCTCCGTAGTCAGGAAAATGGTAGCCGAAAGTTCCCACCCACATCGTTAGAGACGACTAAGACCGGTGTGGGACGACAAAAACTAATCCCTCTAGGGGCCGGAAGCTTCCCAACAGACGTACGTGCCTTCCAGTAATCGAGTACCAAAAAATGGCGATCTTATAAATACCCTGGGTTTTTCAAAGATCAACAGATTGAGTTTGGAAGCTCGTCGCCTTCGGTTTAGATCGTGTGTCTGTTTCTCCAAGTCCCTGGTATTCGTGTATACCATCGAGGTTGGATCTCAAAAAGCAGATCAATCTCTTTTGTGAAGGCTAACTCTGTTCAGAGCAAGCCTCGAATCATCGCTTCATCCCTGAAGGACTGGCCAAGATTCCTCTCGTCTCATGTGGAACCCCCCTCTAAAGGATATCCAGGTTCTTGTGTGAGATTTCGCGCTGAGCCGCGTCAGAGTCTCGATTCTGATAGGTTGCACTTCTCTGGAGCAGAGGTTCCTTCGTCCGTCTTCAAGGAGGATCGCAAACGCGTCTTCTATTCCCCCCCACTTCATTCTCGTCACCATTAGGATATTCGGCCGAGAATCATGACCATTTTCCGTCTTCATTCCCCCGCACCGACTCGCTAAAGGATTTTCGTTACTAGAGGTAAAACGATCTTTGTTTGCATCTCCCGTTAATCGACCCACTTTCCGACTTTTAAATATTCTTTCTGTATAATTGATTTATAGTATCCAATTTATAAGCTAATTAACAAGTAATTAACGTTACCCGATTGTCATTTTGTTATAGTCTGTCAATATTATCCCTATTTACATTTCCTATATTTCCCGTATGTATATATATATGTTAACTAGTGACTTATTAAAATTATATCCTTGGACTGCAACTTGGTAAACTAATTAAACGCTATCGGCCCCTATATTAAAATGGCACTCTTATACCTCGTAATCAACGGATTACTTTTATGAAGTGAACGTACTTGTACGTAGCAAAGGACGCGTGCGTACATTAGAGGATATATGTGTATATAACTGTATATATACATATTTTCTCTCCAGACCAATAGATACATGTATGTATATATAGACGTATTGTCTGGGGAAGTGACCTATTCCTCGACATATATATATATATATATATATATATATATATATATATATATATATATATATAATATATTCTGGTGTCAGGTTTATTGTAATTTATCGTAATTTATTGTTTTTTTTCCGTGTGTGTGATCACAAGAATTAAGATTTTATTTAGAATTTTGGGGAACTATTGCCAGAGCCCCATTTTCTTTGCCGTAAGATTTTTGAACGCGTCGAGTGACTAAGGCTCGCGTAAGGAAACAAGACGACGTTCTTCGAGAGATTTAGGCAACAGGGTGAGATTCTTGGTCTCTCCGGTAAAGAGCTAATCGCCTATATTCAGAAAGAGGAGAGAAACGAAAGAGCAGAGAAAAAAGAAATTAGAGAAGCTGAAGCTGAACAGAGAAGAAGAGAAGCTGAAGCTGAAGAGAGAAAAAGAGAAGCTGACAAAAGAGAAATGGTAAGGCACCATGGAAGGGAGGTAAACAGGGGTAACATAGTAACCCTTTCAGTTAGTTCCAGGAATGAAGCTCTCCCTAGATCCCCGCTTTAAAGCTCCCAGCATTTAAGACGGTGAGGATTTCAGTGTTTATCTCACTCACTTTGAAAAGATTTCTAAGGTAAATCACTAGAATATCGCCCCACTCTTGCCTCTCCTTAATATGCAGCTGCGAGATATATTCATTTCGCTACCCGCCGAGGCTACCCTCGACTATGCGATCCTCAAGTCCGAACTCTTGGCTGCGATCAACATGAATCCGGACTTCTACAGGGCAAAGTTTATTCAGGCCAGGTTGCAACCTGGCCAGACTTACCACCAGTTTAGATTCACCCTCAGAAGAAATCTGCAGTTTTGGTTGGACTCCGCCCAAGTAAACGGCGACTATGAGTCTCTGTCTGACTTCATTTGGCGGGATCAATTGATGGCTACGCTGCCCTCTGAAATCCGTACATTCGTGAAGGACCGAAGAGTTACTGCCTTCAAAGAATTCATTGAAGAAGCGGATTTGTACACGGCCAATCATAATTTTTACCCTAAAGATCCTAAGAAGAGTCGTCCTCCATCCCCCAAGATAAAGGCCACTTTCCTAAATTTCACCCGGAGAACGCTCCCAAATTTGTAACGGTCCCAGGTCCTTCCAACTGAAATATTAATCCCCGTCTGAACATAGGAATCTTAAGCCACACGCCTTTAATCCCCCTGCGTCGGATTACCCTAGACAACCCATCGATGTTTTTTTTTGCGGAACCCCCGGGCATGTGAGGACAACCTGTCCCCCAAATTCTCAGTTCCGTTCTGCTCCCAGCCACCAAGTCCACCAAGTAAGCACCTCTCTTTTACCCCGTCTGCTCGTCCCGAAACGCTTACTTGCCCACCAGCAAATAGCCCCCCGCGACCTCAAGTTCTTTTTTTTTTATTTGACGCGAGCTTCCCTGGTAGGCTCAAATTTGAAACCGGTTCGGTTAATGGTTGCCGAGTTTCACCCTGTTGGGTAAAGGTGCTGATGAAACACGTTTTGTTACCATTTTGAGTTCATAGCAGTGCTCTTGGGGCAAAATTGTTAGTGCTTCAGTTCCTTTAGAAGAGAAGTAGCCCCAGGCATGTTTCTTTATAATCGAGAGCAACCTTGGTATTGGAGGCAACTCAATCCTTACCAGGAAGAGAACCTGCCGATTATTTCAAACACTCGGTGTTCCTTGATGTAATACCGTTAACGAAAATCTCTTTGCATTTCAAGTCACTTTAATACAGAGCAACAATGGTTGCACGCTTTTCTTTGGAATGAACCATTTCTAGGATTGTTTAAGATTCAAACTTTTATTTTTACAACAAATTATTACGAAATAGATTATAATTACCCACATAATTCATTTAACCAATATTTGTCAATAGCAAAATTCCAGGGATTGAAACTCACCTCCTACAGTAAAAGAACCGGAGCTCGATTTTGGATTCACCGAAGGAATGCTTTGTAATAAACCTGAAATAATTTAAATATTTGAATAATTATTCCTATCACGTAAATTTTAAAATCGAATGAAAAAATAGTTGTCAAAACGTTTAGCCATGAATGTATATTAATAATTTTTATTTAACTGTAATTTGCAGCAAAAAATTTAATGTTACATAGTTACAGGGAGCCAGCAAGGAATACTTAGTCCACTCAAAAGCCAGTCCCATTTTATACTAATATGCTAGTAGTCGTCCTTTGAACATTTTCGCCACGATGCTCACTCACGCGACATTCAACCCATAACAGGGCTCCGTATTTAAACAATATCATTATTCGTAAAATAACTGGCAATTTTGTTTTAAAAATTATTCACACTACTACCATTTAGTACCTCCGCGGGAAGTACGTTCCTATTAGCGATGATTTTAAAGGGGAAATTTTGTTTAGCTATGTTCGTTGGAAACTTCGGTTCTTTTAATTTAAAACCGTTGTTACGTGTGATACCATGGTCGTACTTAATTTTTTTTTCATAATTTACGTTTTCAAATTTATTTAGAATTTTGAATACTTCGATAAGCTAACCAAACAATCGCTTTATTTCGAGAGTTGGTCGTTTTAATTTATTTTATCTTCGATATACGACTTATTTCTAGTTGAATGAATTAGTTTGGTTGCTCCTCGTTGATTTTTTTCCATTTTATTGATGTTTACATGTGTATGAGGTGATCACAATTGTTTCGCGTATTCCAGGTGTGGCCTTACTAAACTTAAATAGAGGTATGATAATATCTTGGTGATTGTAGGGTAAACTTCTCGCAATAAATCCAAGCATTCAGTTCGCCTTTTTACACGCTTCGTCACACTGTTTGTTGAACTTATGATTCTTTGAAACCCGCACTCCAAAATCTTTTTCTTCGTCCAAAGAGATAAGATTTTTGACCAACCATTTCATAGTTAAAACTTAGGTTATTTCGACCTACGTGCAAAACTCTGCACTGGTTTAAATTGAATTTCATGTTGCATTTATTATACCATTTGAAGATTTTATCTACATCACGCTGAATTAATTTGCTATCGTTCTCATTTAAAATGCTTCCCCCCCTCCCCCCTCCCCCCCATTTTTGTGTCGTCCGAAAATTTGGATAATCTACCAAGTAGGACGGTGTCCATATCGTTTACTAAATACGGAACAACAATGGTACCAACACAAACCCCAGGAGCACGTACTAGTTACTTTATTCAACTTCAAAAATTTACCGTTTAAAACTACTCTCTGGTTACGATTACTTAGTCAAGACTGTATTCATTGTAGGAAGTTTTCCCTAATTACATGAGCAAAATGTTTAGTTAGTAATCGCCTATGAGGAACGGTGTCGAATGCCTTAGTGAAGTCTAAATAACCTATGTCCAAAGATCTACTTTCAACATAGCTTTTAAGATTGCTCTCCTAATATTATATAAGATTAGTTAAACATGAACGTATCTGTCTAAAGCCGTGTTGACTATCATTAATGAGATTATGCGCTTCCAAATGATCGATCACTCTATCGCGAATGAACGATTCCAGTAACTTACCTACGATGCATGTTCAACTTATGGGTCGATAATTGGTCGGAAGTTCTCTTTTTCCATTCTTAAAATTAGAAGTTATATTCGCTCGCTTAAAATATAATGGCACGTCACTTTCTTCTAAACATGTTAAATAATTTCGTTAGCAGTCCCAATAACACGTCTAGAATTTCTTTTAAATGCGCCCGATAGATTAAATCAGGAACTGGAAATTTATTGGATTTTAACTTAATGATATAAAAATCTATTTCTGCTTCAAAATATTCGATATCGGTAAAAGGTCTATGCTTATTAAAGTTTATCACGTTGTTCGTTCCTGGTAAGTTATGTTCATATTCGTTTATAAATACCGAAGCAAAAATGTTATTGTTTCCTTTATCGAGTTTCTATTGGATATATAATCGAAAAAGTTCTTAAGGTTATGTTTACTTTCTTTGTAAAGTTGAATTTCATATTTTCTTTAGCGCTTCGTATTTTCTTCTGACATTCCCTTTGTCAGGCTACGTAAATTTGATTATTGTTTCGGATAGGTTACGTACGCTTGTGACTCTTGGATGCACAGTTCCTATCCTTCGACTTAACTTTGATATTACGATCCCGCTATTTTGGTTTACTTGAGGCGTTTCGTTTGTTTTTTCGCGGATTGAATTGTTCATCTAATTCTCTAAAATGCTCGGTGAAAAAGGACCAGCACTAATTAACATTTCCTAACGTTGGATCCCACTTGATCTTTCTAAACTTGTTGTTGAAGCTATTCCAGTCCTTACGTTTAAAATTTGGCAATTTAACATCATTATTATCCTTGTTACGATTTATATTAATATCGAATTCTATTCATTTGTGATCGCTGGAACCTATACATTCCCCAATACGCGAGATAAGATTAACGTTGTTATTTAGAATTACGTCTAGGATATTTTCCCCTCGGGTTGGTTCCTTGATTAATTGTGTTAAGTAGTTTTCTTCCATAAACTCCAATAGCCTCTGCCCCTCTCCGCTCGCATTTAACGGTTTCAAGTTAATATTTCTACAATTTATATCCCCAATTCATGAAGTGCAATTATTTTTAATGTTACTTTGAATAATGTTATATAATTTCGTGTCAATCTTAATCTGTTGTGGTGAGGGTCTATTCACTACAAAGATATTGAAAAATTATTTGATTTTATCTCAGCGCATATTACCTCAACTTCCTTGTAAGATGTTTGAGTGACTTATGTCTTGTTTTGATATTAAAATTTTTATCTTTCCTTGAGTACTCAGGCCTCACTTCAGAAAGTTTGTGGAAACTTGCAGAAATCTTATTGTTTCTGCAATAGGAGGAAACAGGGAGAGTATTGTTAAGGCGATGGGTATTGTCAGACTTGAATATATAGCTTAAGGCAAAAGAGGGAAGATTGGAAGAATTTTTAAAGCTCATGACATACGAAAAGGCATTCCATATATAAGTAATGAATAAAATATGGAATTTCTTTTGGTCAATTTCTTTGTATAAGCTGGAAATCGGGTCTGCTAATTACTGATTAAATGCTTTAATTACTTAGTTACCAGGCGAATTATATGAAACCTTTTTCTTACTTCATCTATTAAATCTCAGTTTCCCAGCTAAATTAGATCCACTTTCAAAGATTTTTATACCCATCTACTTCGGCGTCCAAGACTAAAAGACCTAACGTCATTCATTACACTTACGAGAAAAAATCAACAAATCTTTACCGGGGGGCACCAATCGGCATTCAGGAGAACCGTGCTTTGGGTCAGCCAGGACAATTGATTTTTATAAAAGAAATAATCTTCTGGCTTTATGGCTTTATAAAAAAATAAATAAATACTTGATCTGGTTCAAGATTTTTTCTAATATTAGCTTTCTTACGTACACCTTTTGATTCAATTGAAATATATATATATATATATATATATATATATATATATATATATATATATATATACATATATATACAGTGGTGTGAAATAAGTATTGGTACAGCTTCAAAATTCTATTTTAATAGAATTCCAACCCATTAAACTTCCTGAAATTTATACAATTGATGCAGATTAATGAAAAGTTAAAGTTCTGTTCACAAAAAAGTCATGAAACACAATTGAAATTCAGTAAACTTAAAATTAATGAAAACAGGAGTGAAAAAAAGTCTTCCTACAAATCGATATTTGGTCATTAATACTTAGTTGCTTAACCTTTGTGGCTTTAACCGCCATCAATCGTTTATGTAGTTCTTCACTAGTGCGCTGCAACATTCCTTTGGTATTTGGGCCCATTCTTCTTTGCAAATTACCTCCGATTTTTTAATGAAGCCTTCGCGGCGTTAAGTTTTCGAAAGTCCACACATATTCGAAAGGACTGGTCTGGCTTCGGAACCATAACAATGGGGAAACAGTAATCTAACGAGGAGGGTTCGATTATTTCTAATTTTAGTATGTTTTCGACCTCCGCATTGAATGTGGATCGCAAATGAATGAACCGGAGGTAGGCCTTTACCAACCGAGATAACTGTGCTTTCTGAGCGGGCTCCAGGTGGAGATTTAGATCGATCTCCTGGGGGGAGTCTTTAGACGTTACGGGGAGAAACGGGAGTGGGTAGTCATTATCAGCTTTTACGCGAACTGTATGAGTTAAGTTAAGAGGTTCGTGGGGATAACAGGCTTCCATCACGGCCTTTCATCTAGAGCAGCAATATTGTGGATGCTGGCTCGGCGGTGATAACGTTTGAGCATGTTGACGTGAAACACTTTGTTACCAGAGGGCGTTTGGATGAAGTAGTCCACGGGGCCACGGGCTTCGAGGACTGAAAAAGGGCCTTTCCATTGGGAAAGAAGTTTATTTGTCGCCGTGGGCAGGAGAAGCAGGACCTCGTCCCTGGCTTGAAACGTCTTCCTTTTGACTTAATGTCAAAATGGGTCCTGTCATAAGAGTGGGGGATACGTAGAGAGCGCGTAGGGAAGTGGTTAGGAACGGAGGGGAAACGGAACAACAGTTTACCCTCAACGAGGTAGGACACCTCCTTGTGACCATGAATGGGTTCACGCTCGTTAGTCCTCGACTTTTCCCACAATGGCTGTAGGAAAGGATACTCATTTTGTGCCTCTACAAAAGACTCGTTGTCCAGAGTCACGTACTCAGGGGAAAAGGGGGTTCTAAAGTTATGGGGGTGCCTCGTTCTTTAGGGCTTGGGCCCTCGTGATGCCGGGCTGAACAACGGGACTAGGGGAGAGCTGCGGGCTCTAGCCGCCTAATATTTTGCAGAATTTAATAGGGGCTGCTATAGCGTCCTTTCAACCGGTGAAATACTGGCATTTGGTGAAACAACAGACCACTGGAAAGCGGTTGGTTCGTCCCAAGTAGTCCTGGACTACTACAAATTTATTGTGGTCGGGGCACACTGGGTGCAGCAACATTTCCGATACGACAAGTCCCTACGAATTCCTCGTTTTTCCAGAAGAATGACTAACTTATTCTCAAGCATTTCAACGGTATATCAATCATATTTTGCGTGATCTGAATTTAATTTTCGCCTATGTTCATGACATAATCATCACAAGGTAGAACAAAGGTCAATGCTTCAAATATTTACAATATTTAAAGTGCACAAATTGCAAGTACATTGCAAAATGGCAAAGTGCACTTTCTCAAGAGAATCACTTACTTTTTAGGATATAAGAGGGGCGGTCAATAAGTTTTGCGAATCGGTAGGGCAAAACAGACGAAGAGGGATGGCTGTTTGTAGGGGTGTTAGGACAAGCTATGACAAATCAAGACCTGCAGCCGCACGCTCCTGCCTTGTCTATTTAAGGATCAGTAACTCATCGCTGATCGTCAGTCACAAATCTTTAAACAATGGAGAAGGTTGAGCACCGCGCAGTGATCAAACTTTGACCAAGAAAGGCAAGAATGCAAAAGAGATCCATGAACGCATGGCTGCAGTGTACACCGATACCACCCCTTCCTATGCAACCATTTCTCACTGGAATAGGGAGTTCCGCCATGGTCGTGAGTCCCTTGAAGATGAACCCCGTCCATGACGCCCGTCAGACGTGACCAACGAGGACAATGTGGCCCGTGTGGAGAGAATGATCCTCGAAAATCGACGGGTATAGGTCCAAAAATCGAGCGAGAACTTGGAATATCACATGGAAGTGTTATGAACATCATCCACAACAATTTGGCCATGACCAAGGTCTCTGCCCGTTGGGTCCCTAGAAACCTCACACCCTATGATCGACTTCAACGTCGTCAAAGTCCACAAGGCCAGAGTTGCACAAGCTGCCCTGCGCGAGTGCGGATTCGAGGAGCTCAACCACCCCTCCTACAGTCCAGATCTGCCCCCTAGCGGCTACTTTTTATTCCGCCAGCTCAAGGCTGCATTGCGTGGACGCCGGTTTGGGAACGATGAAGATGTCCAGCTCGCTGTCCAGGATTGGATTGAACAGCAGTCGGGAGATTTCTGGTTGTCGGGAATTCGAAGCCTCAGGGACAAGTGGCGCAAGTGCATTGAAGTCGAGGGTAGTTATATTGAAAAATAATAAAACACTTTTCCTCATATCTCGTTTCCTTATATTCGAATCGCAAAAGTTATTGACCCCCTCTCGTATATCTAACTCCCAATGTATATCAACACAATCGGCTAATTAACTGCTATCAGCGATTATCTTAGACAGAAAACTTTTCAAGAACTACAGATATTCCTAGGTTTAATCCATTTCCTTCATTGTTTTATTAAAAAAGATAGGACTACTCTCATTACTCTCACGAGTTTGTTAAAGAATAAGTTCACTCAAAATCAATTGTGCAAAACGATATATGAGTATAATTCGCTTTAAACGCTATCAAAAATATAGTAAAAGCTTCCCTTTTAATGTACTCAAAATAAAACAATTGGTTCCTTTTAACTAAGGACGCGTCTTGCTTTCGATTAGAAAGTATTTTACAGCAAAATTTAAATGGAGAAAAAGAGATGTTAAGTTTCGTTACTAAGGCTTTCAAGAGTACAGAGTTAAAACAATCCACATTTTACTAAGAATTAATCGCTATAACTCGTGATATCAAACACTTACTCGAGGGTGGTAAATTTGTTGTACTTACCGAGTGAAAGGCGATCATTGGCGCTGCCAAGTTCCTCACAAGTAGGCACTCTCCAAAACAGACCCATGCATTTGAATTCATTATTCAGTACACTAACGATATGTTTCCATGGGTGAAAGAGATAATCTTAGCGATGCTCTCTCTCTCTCTCTCTTCCACACATCAACGATTGCAACAGACGATCCATGCAGCCAATTGCAATAGAACACCACCCTCTACGTCACAGGAAGATAATAATCTAATTCACTCATGTCATTCTATTAACTATTACACTGATATACGCTGTTTTCAAAGTCTAACACATAATATCTGATTTTAGGCCAGTTTATAGAGCTAAATCCAAAAAGCATGGTTATTTTATCTAATCAGATCAAGTTTTTGAGATATGAAAACATGCCAGAAATTCCTATATTCCAATCTATTTGTAAGCAAATGTACACACAATAGTAAATTTTGAACTGATCTATACACAGAAGGTTTGCAGAATGTTCTAATGGATACTAATAAGAGTACAACATACAAAAAAAAGCTACTCGTGAATGAATGGTCTCTTCAGGGAATTCTGATTGTGCCTAGTAGGCACCAAATACCTTTACAGGCACCAGAAGTAGTAGCAAGAAAGTTAACATCCCAACGCCCTTGGTAGCGTTCATCCATCACACCGATATCTTGGTGAAAACGCTAACTCTGTTCTTCACTGAAGTCTCCACAATCCTAAGAAAAATAGTCCATAGGGGGACCGAAGGAAGTGCATTTTCACGGATATGCGTGCACCAGGTTAGTTTCCGGAAATTCTCCATTAACTCATCAACTACCTTTTTATACATACTGAGGATTTCTGTTTTTGCCATGGAAGTTTGCAATGACTCACTTAAGGGAAAACCAGGCAAAGAGTTTAATAGGATTCAGTGCTTTCAAACTTGATGAACTCCATTATTTGAGGACCATCATATACACTTGTCTTCATTTTTTCCTATGCTGAATCGTGGAAAGTTCTGACGAAGGAAAGCAAATTCTCTACCTCCCCTCTCCATTGCTTTGATAAAGTTCTTCATCAAACCGAGTTTTATGTGCAGGGGTGGAAGCATTATTTTGCACGGTTCAACCAGAGAGTGGGACAGAACGTAGTCTGAACCGGGTTCTAATCCTTGTCTAGTCTGATATATTGCTGGTCGTCAGCCCGACTGTCCCACAAGCACAAAAAAACATGAATACATTGTATACCAACTTTGAAAGCCTAGGATGAGTCCAACAACCTTAAGTTCTCTACCGTAGTTGAGAGCAAACAAGAGAAGGTCCATGCTATTGCAGGTTTCTTTCATTGTAGCGAGTTTCCAACAGGGATCAATGAAAAATTATTGCCGTTATCGAAAACAACCTTCAGACTTTTGTTAGATGAGTCAATGAAGTCTCCATTTCATAGCATCATAATTCAGGCTCATTAAGTTGAGCGGGTCATCAATGTTGTTACAGTTGACCAGTATAGAGGCTTCATCAAACGTGGAAATTTTTCAAAATTCTTTCTCGCAGTCCCGATCCCAATAATGATAATATTAATATGTATTTGTAATGCACTCTTTAGGGCTGTTAGCCCTCACAGAGCGCAGCTTGTGTAGAGAGTGCAGAGAATGTTTACCAGAGAAGAGAAGGCAATTCTAAAGAGATGAATCTTCAGGAAACGTTTAAAAGTAACAAGGGAGGGAGAGGATCATGCTTCGGCAGGAAGTGCATTCAAGGGTCTAGAAGCGCCAAGTGAGAAGAAATGGTAACCCATCGAGCAGAGGATAGAACGAGGAGTGTTCAGGATGGGAGCGAGGTTAGACCGGAGTGCCCGATGGGAGGGGCAGACGAGAGATAAGGTGGAGCCTCTAGGTTTAGGGCTTTGTAGGTGATGAGAAGAGTTTAATAGTGGGTACGGAAGCGAAGAGGTAACCACTGTAGCTCCTGTAACAGAGGCATCGAAGGAGAGAGCCTGGGGAGGCAAAGGAGGGGCCGAGCAACATAGTTTTGAACTAGTTGTAGGGGGCGAAGTGACGAAGAAGTGAGACTCACTAGAAAAGAAAGGCAGTAGTCTAAGCGTGAGGTGACGAAGGCATGAATAGAAGTCTCAAGGCTTGGTCGATCAAAATGAGATCGAACACGTGAAAAGTTGCGGAGGAAACCGAGGAAAGACTTATAGATACAATGGATGTGCGGTTTAAACGAGAGTTGCTCGTCGAAAATAACACCAAGATTACTGACGGTAACCGAGAAGGCGACATTGGTTTCCACAAAGTTAAGGTAGGGGAAGAGAGCTTTAGATTTCTCCACCATCAAAGCGGGACCAACAAGGAGAACTTCAGTTTTATCGTGGTTAAGTTTGAGAAAGTTGGCAGACTGCCATTCGTTTATGGTCGTGTAGGCTGAAAAGAGCTTAGTAATTGATTGAGCTAAGAACAGAGGGGATGAGGAAAGGTATATCTGAGCGTCATCAGCATAGAGGTGGAATGACAGGCACAAATCGCGAAGAAGGGAGCCAAGAGGAAGTAAATAGATACGAAATAGGATGGGATCAAGGACTGAGCCCTGAGGCATCCCATTATGAATGGCGCGGGTTTAGAGGAGAGGTTATCGAGCGCCAACGACTAAGTGCGGGAGGAGAGGTATGAGCGGAACCAAGCAAGTGCAGTGCCCGAGAGACCAAGGAAAGTTTGAAGACGATAAAGGAGGACAATGTAGTAGATTTTGTCAAAAGCAAAGGAGAGGTCTAAGAGGACTAGAATGGATGTACAACTCCTATTGGCAGCTCTACGTAAACCGTCTGAAACATTAAGAAGAGCGGTTTGAACCTCAATTGGTACGTTTCATCGATATTGCAGTTAAAAATATGGTCATTAAGGCGAGATAAAACCACTCTCTCGAGAATCTTAGAGAGGAATGAAAGCTTTGATATAGGGCGATAAGTAGATGGATCAGAGGGGTTAAGGTGTGTTTTTTTAAGGATAGGACAAATTGAGGCATGTTTGTGGCAAAAAAAGTGTTGAAGAGATGAAGACTCAGTGGGAGGACAGCAGGGAGAATTTGGTGGAGGAGTTTGGGTGGAAAGACGTCCTTAGGGGATCCAGATTTGTTAGAGCGTGAGATCAGGGTAGTTACTTCGTCAGAGGACGCCCGAGTGAGGACATTAAGCAGCAATAGAGAACAGCACGGGCTTGTTCAGACGACTGGGGTAGTTTGGCGCAAAGGTTAATAATTTTATCAGAGAAAAAATTAGGAAGAGTAGAGCGGTTGATGGGAGGAGAGGTGGAGGAAATGGCGCTAGGCGATGAAAGACGAGAGAGGAGATGGAAGATAGTCCAAGCGTCATTCTTGCTCTCAGACAAAAGTTTGCGTGTATGAGCCTCACGCGCTGATTTTAATTTGGAAGAATAAGTCAAAGTAGCAAGGCGATAGGAGGTCGTGTCCTGCCCACTGGAGCGTGCTTTACGAACGGCACGTTCATGGGCACGTAGGGACCTCCTTGAACGAAGGAGTTCCATGGTGAACCAAGAGCGTGGTGATGGTGGTATGAAGAATGTTTTCCCTGGTGTCAACATGCATTTATCTCTAAGATGTGAACCAAATAGCTGAGCAGATTCTTTATAAAGTTTCAGGTCGTTGTGTTCGGCTTGCGTAAATGGCACCAGTTGGTCGCCTTCTTCCTGGTTGTATGCATCAAACTCAGGTGTATCTGTAGTGACACTAGCTTCAGAATCAGAATAGACTCCATGGTAAAATCAGATTCAGAAACAGGAAGATCAGGGCATTGTGGTACTGTTTTTAATGCAAAGGAACATTGGGGGTATTGAACATGGTGCTTGTTCTTGCGATAGATACAATACAAATTTGTGATGCAGAAGTAGCAGTCGGTGACGTGATCTTTGCCTTCCTTCCTCAACATTGGGACACAAAATGGCATACTCTTCCTTTTCTTATTACTCCAATCCCTTAAATTTTCCACAAATGTTTGACAGCAAATGTTGGGGGCAAATGGCTTGTTCCGCTCCTCTAGTTTCACTCCAAACTAAGCATGATGAGCCTTTTTCATTAAGTCTGTAAATTTTGCTTGACGATCTAAAAGAGCGACATATCTGCAGATGTAACAAAACCTATTCTGATGATTCTTACACGTACAATCCATTGTAATGCAAATCTAGACCTGGAAAGATGGATAAAATAGCTTATGTATGGTAACTCATAGCTAGATATGACAAAACACAAGTAAAAACGGTTGGATGATAGAGCCATTTTGGAATAGACGTTCTCAGTTTATTTGAGCATATCTTAGAAACCAGGTGTGACCAAATAAAACGAATTATATTCTTAAATTCAGCAAGCAAAAATTATTCTAAATCAGTTTATGGCTTTATCAAACATGAAGACTTTCCTAAATTCTTTCTCGCAGTCCCGATCCCAATAGAATGTTGTCCCTGGTACCAGCATGAATTTATCTCAAAGATGTGAACCAACTAGCTGAGAGATTCTTTGAAAAAAGTTTTGACCGCAGGCCAGTGTTACCGATTATAAAGCTTTAGCCAAATATCAGTAGACCTATTTTCAATTGAAATATCTAGAAGAAAACGCCTCCACCTCGCTTCCGTTTTGTAAGATTGACCTGCCTTCTTTCTTGACTTCTATCCTTTGTGATCTATCGAAAGAATTTGTTCGTTTTATATAACCTCTGATTTCCGCAAGCTAATCTTCAACTATTACCACAATTTTAGTCATTTAGGCACAAGTCCAACCCTCAAATCTATCCAGAGTGGGTTAGAAACTCTCTTCAATGTCAGAAGTCCAAATAACATAAATATACGTGTAGAAGTCTAGGTACATCCATACATTATTGTATACATAAATACACCGACACAGCTGTGTGGCCCTACCTTAATCCAAATTCGCCTTTCGCATCGAATTTCACTCACCCCTTTTTGCGCCGCCATAAACCCGAAGTTCGAGACGACGCAAGCTCGGGTCGCGACGAGGCGTAAATATGTCGCATGTCTGGCAACAGTTAAAAGGTCGTTCGCGAAAGCGATACGGATTTTATGAGAATTTGGTGCTCTCTCTCGATTTTAGCTCTGGAGAGAAATAAAAGGGAAAATTCTCCCTGAAGTCAAGCAGAAGATCTTGGACCTACGTTTTGTGTGAAGTTAGTCCCCAAAAGGAAATAATTCGCTCGTTGCAAGAAAGGAACTTCGGGGAATTGGTTGTTGCCGTCACGGTATTGAGGGGGGCCAAACTTCTCACAGACCTCCCCCCTCACTCAGAGTCAGAGGTTACACAGGACCCCCTCTGCGGATTATCCTAGATGCAGCTAGGTAATCATTTTGGCTACCCACTCCAGGAGCCAATAATTGGAGCGAACACTTTAGCAGAAGATCTTGGACCTACGCTGTGTGTGGAGCTAGTTTCACAAAGGAAACTGTTCGCCCGTTGCAAGAAAGAAAATTTTGGAGAATTGGTTGTTGCCGTCACGGTACTTGTAGGTGCCAAACTTCGCGCAGACCCCCCCCCCCCCTCAGTGTCAGAGGTTACACAGGACCTCCCTCTGCGGATTACCCTAGACGCAGCTAGGTAATCATTTAGGCTACCCACTCCAGGAGCCAATAATCTGGGCGAACACTTCGAGGAGAAGAATTCCGATTTGAGTCACAGCCTGACTCATCTTCGTGATCTGGCCTAGGATCATTATATCAGGACGCCTGTCTAGGATTACTCACTATACGGTAACCTCGGGCGACCCAGCTAAGGGTGAACATCGTTGCAAGAAGAAGACATTCACCATCACCCTCCAAATACTTTCGAACTCCAAGGTATCGTTAAAGTGAATTATCACCTCCCCTAACTTCACTAGTTTAACCGTTAACTAGAATTTTCATCCCGAGTTCATAACCTCGATTATTTCAAGTGATTAATTCAGTGTTTAATTCCATAATATTTTTCAATTCATTCTGTCGGGTGAAATTAAGACGCAAGCATCCTAGTACTTAGAATTCAAATATAATCCCCACGACATTATATAGACTTACGTATTCAGCGTAAAGATTAATCCTATTTATACCTACATACGCTGTTTCATATTTCTAATTCATGTATATTAAAGATTATTTTTGTATCTGTGTGTTCAACTATTTTGGACGATCCTTTGGCAATTAATAAGCAATCCACGCGGCTTAATTCTCAATATTTCATAAGTCCACCCATGACTGGATTTTACTGAGTGAGAACACACTCAGGGGATCATTATCTTAATTTTAATCTAAAGGGACACACAGGGGTTATTCTTATTCACCGGAAGTGGCTACAGTTGTTGTATTGGCTACATTTCACCTCCACTTCACCTTGGCGCGGGATTATAATATTTGCTTAGGAAGTGGGACTGGGATTACCCACTCACTAAACCTCGACATATATAAGTGGTATCAGGTGTGTGAGGTTATCACTAAAAGCAACATCTATAAAGTTGTGTGCATCTCAAAACTTTAATCAAACAAGTACCAACGTCCAAATTAGTCTAAATACTCAAACATTAACAGCAATTCCCGTTTTGGGCTCCAAAAAAATAGTTAGGTTAGGGTGATTATCTAATCTTGTTTGGTTTTTCTTATTGATCGTTTTTGCTTGTCTACCACGATGTGGCAGGGAACTATAATAACCCCTTTCTTTAAGCACGTTACGCTATAGCAACTCTCCCAGTGCATACTCTCATCTTTGGATTGCTAAAATGGCTTCCACATCGTTCGAAGTATTCCTCAAGCAAGGACAAGTATTCGGACTTAAAGGTGGGGAACTCCCCGAATACGTCCAGAACGAACAAAGTATTGGATGTGAGGAAAAAATAGAAGAACAACGAAGACAAGAAGCAAGAAGAGCACAGAGAGAAGCAGAAGAAGAAGAAAGAAAAGCACAGAGAGAAGCAGAAGAAGAAGAAAGAAAAACACAGAGAGAAGCAGAAATCGAAGATCAAAAAGCACAAACAGAAGAAAGTCTAATATGGATGAAAAGGGAAAACAGAAGAAAGGAAAATACTGATGGACAGAAGAATAGAAGAAGTAAGAATAAAGACGAAAGGAATAGTAGACGAAACAAGAATACAGTTGAAAATAGAAGCAGAAGAAATAAGAATGAAGATAAAAGGAAACCAAAGAAAGAAGACTAAAGATAAAAGAGAAGACGAAGAAATAAGAATAAAGATAAAAATAGAAGAAGAAAAGAGAAAACAGATGCCAGAAGAATAAAGATAAAAGAGAAGCCGAAAAAGGAAGAATAAAGATAAAAGAGAAGACGAAGAAAGAATAATAAAGATAAAAAAGAAGAAGAAGAAAAAGAAAGGAGAAGAGAGATAGAAAAGAAGCCGAAGAAACAAGAATAAAGATTAAAAGAGAAGACAAAGAAAGAAGACAGATGGACGAGGACTACCAGCTTCCCGCTCTACCTTCTACCCTGCTCCCCCAGGAAGAACCCTCCCCAGAGTTAGACGTGAACCTCAAACTCGGGCCCGTTAAGATTTGCGTCGACTTTCGGAAACTGAATGCTGCAATGTATTTGACGCAGAACCCCTCTCACCCATCGATCAGAACCTGCTCATATTCGAAGGAGCCGCGTATATCTCTGAAATTGACTTGTGTAAGGTCTATTACTAGATTTCCGTGAAACCATCGGGGAGGAAATTTACAGCATTCCCTACAAAAAGAGGCCTCAAACAATTCACCCAGCTTCCTTTTGGTCCAGTTACGGCATGTAGCAGTTATAACCGCATTAGGCGAAAAGATCTAGAAGGACTAGAAAACGTCACATTCTATTTTGACAAGGTGTACGTAGCCATGCGTACATGAGAAGAACACCTCACGTGTATTCGCCCACTCTTAGACCGACTAAGGTCTCACGGCTTAAAAAGTAAGCCCTCCAAGTGCCATTTTTCTTATAGCACTATTACGTATTTGGGGTTCAAAATTGGAGAGAACCACATAGCCCCACAGAAGGATAAGATTCAAGATATAACGGATATGCCACCCTCAGTCTCGAAGAAGCAACTACGTTCTTTTTTAGGAGCAGTTTCCTTCTATCGGCGTTTTGTCCCCCATTTCGTGTCCGTCGCCTTCCCCTTAAATGACCTGCTTAGAAAGAAATCTCCGGACCCTATTTAAGTGGAACCCCGTGGCTATTGCCAGTTTCGACGGACTCAAACAGAAACTAGTGACTGCCCCTTTCCTGCACTTATCTAATCCCGAGGAGAAATTCGGCATTCGGACAGACGCATCTCATCTTGGAATCGGATGCGCCTTGTTGCAATACGAGGCAGAAGTGCCGTTCCGGGTTGCTTTTGCAAGTCCGAAACTTTCCGATCAGGAAAAGAAGTATACCACTGTGGAGCTAGAAGCTTTAGCTATCGTGTTTGAGGTACGAAAGTCCCACGTATATTATTTAGGCAGACCGTTCTCCATAGAAACGGATCATAAACCCCTAGCATACTTAAAAAGTTGTAAGGGTGAGAATGGAAGACTTATGCATTGGGTTCTGTTATTATCCGAATATTAATAGGATATCCGATACCTAAAAAGATCTCTTAATGTACTCACGGATAGTTTGTCTAGGAACCCGGTAGACGAGCCCGGTGAGTCCTTGTAAATAATCGGTAGTATAGCTATGTGAGTTTTGGATAAAGGTTTAGTGTCCACCCACAAATCATTCATATGTTATATTTGTAAAATTGATAATTTGACACGCTCTATAACTGCCGTGATTAATTTTAGATTGTTTTCCTTTGGGGGGGGGGCATGTGGTTTTTATACCATAATGTATGGAATATAATCCTTTATTTCGTTTGTACTTAGACATCAGCTCTTAATTATTCAGGAACTCCCAGTGTATGACTGGTATTCCGTGCGTTCTTTTACCGTCATAATTATTTTATGTTGTTCCTGAATACATTGAATTCCTATTTTGTTTTGGTTTTATGGTGTTGTTTGTGTAGCCAATGTTAAAGGTATACATTATTCCTAGTTACACGTCAGAATAATGTCTTCTAAAACGGGTAGAAGTCTAGGTACATCCATACATTAGTGTATGCATAAATACACCGACACAGCTGCTTGGCCCTCCCTTATTTTAAATTCGCCTTTCGCATCGAATCTTTCTCACCCCTTTTCGCGCCGCCATAAACCCGAAGTTCGAGATGAAGAAAGCTCGAGTTGCGGCGAGGCGAAAATATGTCGCATGTCTGGCAGCAGTCAAAAGGTCATTCGCGCAGTGATACGGATTTTATGAGAATTCGGTGCTCTCCCTCGATTTTAGCTCATGAGGAAAATAAAAGGGAAAATTCTCCCTGGAGTCAGGCACAAGATCTTGGACCTACGTTGTGTGTGGAGCTAGTTTCACAAAGGAAACTGTCGCCGTTGCAAGAAAGAAAATTTCGGAGAATTGGTTGTTGCCGTCACGGTACTTGTAGGTGCAAACTTTTTTCAGACTTCCCCCATCCTCAGTGTCAGAGGTTACACAGGACCTCCCTCTCCGGATTACCCTAGACGCAGCTAGGTAATCATTTTGGCTACCCACTCCAGGAGCCAATAATCGGGGCGAACACTTCGAGGAGAAGAATTCCGATTGGAGTCACAGCCTGACTCATCTTCGCGATCTGGCCTAGGATCATTATATCAGGACGCCTGTCTAGGATTACTCACTATTCGGTAACCTCGGGCGACCCAGCTAAGGGTGAACATCGTTGCAAGAAGAAGACATTCACCATCACCCTCCAAATACTTTCGAACTCCAAGGTATCGTTAAAGTGAATTATCCCCTCCCCTAACTTCACCAGTTTAACCGTTAACTAGAATTTTCATCCCGAGTTCATAACCTCGATTATTTCAAGTGATTAATTCAGTGTTTAATTCCATAATATTTTTCAATTCATTCTGTCGGGTGAAATTAAGACGCAAGCATCCTAGTACGTAGAATTCAAGTGTAATCCCCACGACATTATATAGACTTACTTATTAAGTGTAAAGATTAATCCTATTTATACCTACATACGCTGTTTCATATTTCTAATTCATGTATATTAAAGATTATTTTTGTATTTGTGTGCTCAACTATTTTGGACGATTCTTTGGCAATTAATAAGCAATCTACTCGGCTTAATTCCCAATATTTCATAAGTCCACCCATGACTGGCTTTTGCTGAGTGAGAACACACTCAGGGGATCATTATCTTAATTTTGATCAAAATGGACGGACTGGGGTTATTCTTATTTACCGGAAGTGGCTACTTTAGGTGTATTGGCTGCACTTCACCTCCACTTCTCATTGGTGCGGGATTATAATATATACGTAGAAAGTGGGACTGGGATTACCCACTCACTAAATCTCGACAATACGAAACCACCCTTCATACAATTTGCTGCACCTGCACCAAAGTGTCACACCATTCATATGGTCATTTTTCAACAATTAAAGAAGACTATAAATACCTTATAACCATAATTTGCGGGTACTTTAAGTTGTTGAAACCATATACACTTAAGGGTATAACATCAGAGTCTGTAGTACTACTGATAACACACTCTCAGATGATGGATTACAATTTCATTTTGGGCTGTTTCAGGACTTAATAAAGTTCACTGCCAAAATAACACATTTTCTCTTGACCAGCTAATGCGACCGGAAATGCTGTTCTTGAAAGACAACACAGAAACATACGATTATCTCTCCTGGCAAAATGACTTCCTGGAGAATGATTACACAATCTCACATCCACTCTACTTGTCATAGAACACACAATAAGCAAAGAAATAGGATTTTCCACTCTCAATTAGTTTATAACAGTCCAAAACGCATCCAAGATACCATATTTATGACCAGAAATAAAGACCATTTACAGCACAAGTCCTCACAGCGGTATCAAACGGCCATAGATTTTATTGTTCTCTTCCTTTATTGCCCATTACCGCCTCAAAAAACATCCAAAAGAAAAAATAGGATGATTGTAAAGTATATCTTACAGTGGTGCAAATATGTCTACATACTTCAGAGAAGCAAAGAAAATATTCGATTTTACGAAGGAAATATAAAACCAAAAATAAACATGGAAAACAACAAGAAATATAACATGCATAACACTCAAATAAAATCCAAGATACAATATTTTTCCACAGAACCGCAAAAGACATTATGATGGAACTTAATGTCACAACAATCACAATGAAATCTACATAATCATTGATTTTACAATCCCTGCTTGTGGCTTTAAATGAACTATAATAAATTATGGTAAACTAGTGTACTTGTTTCTTCAAATTTGACAGCATGTTTACGTAAATTCATTTTGCCATTCTACAATAAGTAACCAATTATTGAAACAGTTCGGAATATATATATATATATATATATATATATATATATATATATATATATATATATATATATATATATATATATATATATATATATATATATATATATATATATATATATATAAGAAAATAAGAGTTGGACGTGAATGAGCAAATGAGACAAGAAACCGGAGGTTTTTAGAGGCAAGAGAGAAGGACATTAGAAGAATCCAGAATTAAAGGGAGCAGAGGGCGGCACAGTGAAGGCGATCCTTTACCGAGAAGACAAAAATAACGCCAGGCGCCACCAGGACATTCCCCCAAAGTCCCCCACTCAATTATCCCCTACGCTATGGAAATGGTTCCAGCTATTTATACCGTAGCTTTTCCCAATTGAGGCAGATCCAGATTATCTTTGCGAGGCATCAAGCCAGTCAGGTCTCCCTTGTGCACCTAGGAACTTTGCCAAGAAATCCCTTATTGCCCAGAAGAGGACAATATCCCTTGAATGCCAAGGTTCGTGCCCTTCGAGACGCCAAGTCAACAAGGCCCCCCTGTTGTTCAGAAAGAGAACAACGTTAGAACAGCCATTGTTCTTTGAGTCCGTTTGACAAGGAACGGTTCTCACCCCCCTCCCCTTGTTGTTCAGAAAAAGAACAACGTTAGAACAGCTATTGTTCTTCAAGCCCGTTCGTCAAGAAACGGTTCTCGTTCCCAAGACATCACGTCCGGATAATTTAATTTCCCCCTTTTTAACGTTCTTCAAGAGAACGCTTGGTTTCAACAATAACTTCCATTGTTCATCTAGAACATCTCCGATTTGCTCTCACAAAGATCGCTCGTACTTCTGAGCCCCACTTCGCTCTAACTCCTCGAAGACAGTCCTTCCCCCTCGTTAAGGACAACCCCCCGAAGAACCCTTCTGCTGGAAATCGCCAGTTGGACCGAAGATTCCTTCGCGTCGTCTTCCTCTGCACAACAACTTTGTAATTACGTAAGCTGAGCATTACCTGTAATCATTTAACCTTTTGTCAACGCAACCCTGTGCTTTAAATGATTTAGCGAACCATTCCCCCCTTTAATTTTTGTTTGTTTTCTTTTTTAAATCTCTCCAAATCTTAATCCTCAGATTAGTCAGATATTCCCACGACCCTTCTCATTCCCCGTTTATGCAAACATTTTTTTGTGTGTTGTTGATAGTTTAATTAATAAAACTCTATTTTATTAATGGTAGCCATATTATTTATCCTTGTGCACCGTTCCACTTCTTAAGCATATTGAAGATAAATAAGCCTCTGCAGGCTCCTCCCTTTTTGAACTAACCTCAGTCAATCAGATTACCACGCACTCGAAATATTAGAATAATTCCCTCAACGAATAGTTATATATGGTATATCGTCGAGAGCCTATTCTACGACAGGCTATTTCTATTACTTCTGTTGTGGGTATACTTTTAGAGTACATTATTAGAGGATCATAGAGCATCGAGTGGCTAGAATTTAGTAAATGAGTCTTAGCACGGCTTTTGAAGTGGACGCTCATATATGTATAAGTAATTTGCTAGGGTTTTTTTTTACAAAATGATAGCGTTTGAGCGGATAAAGCTATAGATGTAAACTGTGTATCACGCTTTATTGCAGGTCAAATCTTGGTCTGATATTTTTAATATTAAACATTGTACAAACGTGAAACTTGGTTCACTGAAATATCCCAGGTAGGTACGTACATAGTTAGCATTACCATCGTATTGATAAGATGCATGCAAAGTTATTTGGGTTATGTATTTTGACGTGCTTTCAACTGTCACACTTTATTGCAGGTATACGAAAATGCAAATTTAAGGTAATGAAACAAAGTATTATTGTTATATTACCATTTTATTGTAATAATGAAACACGCTACCGAAGAAAAGCAGCAAAAGTTATGAAACAAACACAATTAAATTGTTGGTGCTGTACTTTATTTGTCTACGTAACTTCCTTGTTTATAAATAACATCAAACAGTCTTTTGTGCACAGAAGCTGTTAGCCGACTAATCTGGGAAGGTGTTATGGTACCAGTAACTGTTTTGATCTTTTCCCACAGGGCATCCTTCGATAAAAACTGGATACCTCCTTCATACACCTTCCTCTTCATGATCGACCAGAACTGTTCGATGTTCGATAGGGTTTAGGCCAGGAGAACAGCGAGGCCTGTGATTCCCAAAGTTGCGAGGTACGAAATTGTAAACTTGGCTGAATGCAAAGGAACATTATCATGCATAAAAATCAATTTCCGTCGACGTGAGAGTGAAATATCATATAACCATGCTTCAAGAGGCTCCAAGAGGTACCTAAATATTGGCCCATCCGTCGGGGCCATCCAGAGTATCTCTGGCCACATCGGTGAAGAGAACATCTTGGAAATTGATCTGCATGTACTTCCATGTCCAATCAATACACTTCTATTTGTGATTCCTGCTCAGGATGGGTCTAACGATGCTCTTAACATTTCTGGCCGTCTCTTTAAGGATCCTAGACCAGGTCCTTCTGGAGGAAGGAGCAACTCCAGCACTTTCAAATATGGTAGTACTTGTGCTACCGAGGTCTTTTCTTACTTGTCTACCTATTTTTCGGAGGTCACGCTGGAATAACTTCTTCTCGTACCCTTATCTTGCCTTGGTTTGGTGATGGGGTTTTCCACATACACTTTCAATGTTCTTGTATCCCGACCAAACTCTTGGACTAATTCTCCAATAGATAAACCTACTGCGAGACCTGCAACAATCTGCGTCTTCTCTGTAGCTGTCACACGTCGTTTCAGGGGAATTTTCGTACACCTGCAATAAAGCCTGACACAGTTGAAAGCACATCAAAATACATAACTCAACATAACTTTGTAGGTATCTTTTCAATACGATTGAAATATTAACTGCGTACGTACCTACCTAGGATATTTCAGTGGACCAAGTTTCACGCTTGTACAATGTTTAATATTCAAAATATTAAAAACTTTTGATACCGTTTCGAATAAAATTCTTTGATAAAGAAAAGGTGCATAGAATAGGAGGCACGATATTAAAATGGATTGAAGACTGATTCGGTTACTATTTGCTTTTTTCTGGTATGTGTACTCAAACCTTTGTTTTTATAATATATATATATATATATATATATATATATATATATATATATATATATATATATATATATATATATATACATGGTGCCTAAGGTACATATTTGAGGACAGATTTATAGCTACACAAAAATGACTCTTAGAAACAGATAATAATGTCCCTTTTTGGTGAAAAAGTTGCGAAGATAAGAAAAACATATTTTGGGTGGTAATTTTATTCACTAAAGTTTCCTTTAGTTTCAATAAAGGCTTCTATGCGATATCGGAATCGCCTACATGCTAGGATCAAGTGGTTCTTGTTCATTTTGGACATTACTTTGACGATGGAGATTTTTAGGGATTCTTTAGTGTTATGAGGGTGCTCATTAACCTCTTTCTCAACTACGTTACTTACATAGTAGTGCAATTGATTGAAGGGACAAATGTTAGGGGGTTATGTGATCATGAAGTTTTTCTGCCATCCATTCCAGCGTTGCTTGAGCCTTGTGTGATGGTGCCGAGTCTTGTTGAAACACATAAAGTCTTCCGTTGCGTACATTCTAGATCCATGGCTTAACCATCTGCGGCCTCTAACTCCTTGCAAACTTTTTAGACGAAGGACCAAGCAAATTCTAAAAAATAGTGCGATTTCTAAATTACTGTGTTCAGCCTTTATAGCCACGATCATTCACAGAATTGCTTAGTAAGAAAATACACTAGAAAGAAAGCAAGATTTGAAAATGATGAAACTTAAAACACTTAATATGTGTTGAATCCTTTGTTTTCTAATACTTAGGAGAAACGATGACCACAGGGCCTCACCAGTTTCTTGCAAGGTCTGGTATTATTTTGTTCGATTCTTGCTCAAATTCAAATTTCTTCAAGAAGTTTGGCACAGTTGAAGGCTGCTGGTTTCGATCTTTGTCTACAATGATCTTCCAGAGGTTCTCAATTGGGTTCAGTTCAAGGCTCTGAGCAAGCCATTTCATTACTTTGATATCTTCTTGTTCGAAATAGAATTTTACTCAATTAGCAGTATGGCATGGCGTGTTGTCCTGCATTAATACAGCAGGCTGGCTCAAAGATACTCGTAGTGAAGGTAATAACATGTTGTTGTACGAGGCATAGGTACACATTCCCATTTACCGTTACAATAATTCGCACCTGAGGACCTCACCTCTTATGTGCGGGCCACAATATGCGGACAAGGCTGTTCAACTTCAGCCCGATATCTTTCCACAGAGTCACGCAGATTCTCAAGAACGAAGAAGACCTCAAAGTTCGAAATCGTTGGGTAGACCTCAAGTAGTCAACCGTTTAGCTGTGACGAAGGACTTCGAACTTGCTCCAAAGCACACTATGGCTGCGCTCACGAAGAAGAAGAACATATTAGTGGTCAGAGTGTCCAGGTCGGTTAAGGAGGGAGGTGGATTGAACATAGCTTGAGGTGCGTAGAAAGGCCTCTGTCCATCGACCATATGCATGCAAGAACAACTTAGGGAGCGCTATCGCCGCCGTCTTAACGACTCGAAGAGTCATATCAATCGAATTATCATTTTTTACTCATGAAAAATCTTCAAGGTCGATCCAGTCATCAACAAGCAGAACGACCGCGTGGTAAGCTTCAAGCTGGATATCTCTGAGGTCCGCTACACTTCCACTACCAAGCACCTGGCCCCCGTGATGATGCTCAGTGTCGTGTCTGCGAATGGCGCAAAAAGGCCGTCAGTGTGGTTCGCGGCCGGTTACCATTCACCGCCGCCTATTTCAGGGACATCTTGCCCACCAAAGATCTGCCCTGAATGAGAAAAATCACGAATAAGGCTGACTATTTCTTTAGGGAGGACGACTCCTCCCCCCTTACAGGGCCAATAGAGTGCAGGAGTGGTTGGGGAAGAACATGCAAGTCTGGTCGAAGTACTTTTGACCACCGCAGTCGCACTGGCTCGATCACTTTGATTACATACAAAGTGCGGGTGCATATCGAGTGCACGGCATGCGAGGTCCGCCACACCAACGTCGACGAGCTGAAATCCTTTATCAACCGCGTCTGGGCCAACATGAGGATGGACTTCGTCCGCAACGTGGGCACGGCCTTCATGTCTAGCCTGGAGCACCTGCTCGCCGCGGAGGGGGATCAAATTTATTAATATTACAATTTAAACACATGTTTATATGTTAAATCAATAAAAACATGCCCAACTGCATCTAAACTATGATTTTGTCTTTTGTTGAAAGTATGGAAACGAGTGTAACAGGGATTTTGAAATACCCGGTAGGCTTGTGCATTCATAGATGTCACCTTACTCTTAGTTAAGCGGCCAAGTCAACCTGTAAAATAGAAAGAACCCGAAATACAGAAACCTGAAAAGAATGACGTAAAAATAATCGGGAAAAGGGAGAGAGGACAAATTTAAGAACACAAAGTGAAGTTAGCTATAAGGATGAAAGTGAACCGATGATACTCTACAGATGCTTATAACACCTAAAATATAAACAAAGAAAACATAAAATTTTCTCCTAGAATATTGCTGAGAAATTCAAATACGAGTTCCGAATTTGGATTGATACGTAAGAGGAAAAATATTTGTTTCTAAGGAACTGGCTACCCCCGCCCCAATTGAAGAGAACCACCTTTTCACACCATATGTACCTCCTCTTCGCTACATATATATACAAATAGCCCAACCTCCACCACACAAATGATGATTCTAAATGTGTTTACCATATTCATTTCAGACTGTCTCCTGTCAATATTATTTTCAACACGAGCAGATGGGGCGCTGCATGATAGAAAGAAGGATTTTATCGCATACATATATATTATTTCGTGAATTAATATGCTTCTTATAACTTGTGCGATAATATGTACACGCGCAGATAAGTGGCTATGTACTTTAAGATTGTATGATATGGAGGTATATTCGTAGATATGTGTGTACCATAACTATATAGATAGATTAAATGGATGTAGTGCATTTCCTAGCTTGAGTAGCCTTGAGTTACCCTAGGTTATTTGGTGGTCCTAGTTCTGTAGTTCTCTCTCTCTCTCTCTCTCTCTCTCTCTCTCTCTCTCTCTCTCTCTCTCTCTCTCTACTTTCCTCAAAGCCTCTTTCGCTCTCTTTCTTCATTTTTCTGTCTTTTTTCGCTTGGTTCCCCTGACCTCGCAACAAGACCTTCCTCCCTTCACTCAAGAGAGTTACGTTCCTTTCAGGCGCTAGCTCCTTAGCCTTTATTGTTGGTTGTTTGGATTATATAAAGTCAACTTTCTCTTCCACACACACGTCACAGGTTCTAAGCAAAACTGAGCCAAGTAAGAGAAGATTCCAAGCTGCTTATTAGCAGTCATCTGGCACCCTTTTTTCCACCTTCTTTCTCGGTTTCGAGCAACCAAAGCAGGATCTTCTTTAGACTTATCTGGATTTATACCTTCCACCATTTTCACATACTCTAACATCACTATTTTTTTAATGTACCCATCCTCATGGATTGATAGTGATGCCCATGTTGGTATTGGCATCGTAGTTTTAATTAACTCTTAAAGCGCCGCGCGGTCCAAAGGGTTTCGAGCGTACAACCGCCGCTCAAACCAATTGGTCCTCTTATTATTTTAGGCCTATGGAAAATTCAATTGCATTCCTAGCGGTAGTTTTTCTGCGGCGTTGGCGGGTTCCTCCACTTTCATTTAGATTACATTTTAGCCCCGTTCTTGTTTCTGTCAAGCTGACACACCTTTTTCATTTAAAAGTAGTGTTTTGTATTCTTAAATTTGTTATCAGCTAATTATCATTAAGGTAATTATATTATTATCGGTAATTTTACATTGTTGTCACTCTAAATAATTCAATTATCATCACATATATCTAATTGTTTGTGTGTATTTTGACCTTTACTAAGCCAAATAATTAAATTCATATTAGAAACTGGAATAAAATAAAATGCAATCTGTTCAAAGAGAAATTACCCATTTTGACTCATTTTCCCATAAATATTTCCCTAATCCATTATGAATAAAGTGCTCATAATATCATTAAGACTGAAAAGCAATTTCATTTAGATCAAAAATCCATCTTCATTTAGACCGAATTTCATTTTCATTTAGAGCGAGAAGTCATATAGGTTAGTATGCTATGTAAGCTTTTTGAGAGTAGCATCGTTACCAAGGATGATTTGTAACCGAGTTTTTGTAGCACCCAAATGGGTTTCTTGCTTCGGCTTAGCGTTACCGATTTGCTTCTGCAGGGAGTGTCTGGTATTCAGGAAGCGCTAAGTCCAAAAGGATAAACAGCTCTCTTCCTGCGTGATCAGAAATTTCCTCAACAGTAAAGAAATCATGGCGCTGGATTGAATATTCTTTATTCGGCGAGAACTTGAAAGGTTTTTAAATGCCTCTTCTTGATTTGAGTATTCATATTTAAACGTCGGTTGTATAGGTTCATTTTGCAATAACGTACATTTATACATAATCTAATACAAATACAATAATAATGATATAATAATATATAAATACACATAATATAAGCGTACACATTACACTAAGTGGGGAGCCCGCCAGTGTTGGCGTGCAGTCAGACGCGGTAGAGCTTCTCCCGCGTGTCTTATCTGCTGCAAGTGGGTGGCGGCCATCCTCACCACCAGTCGTCCGGCTGGGCGCAGGAGGCGATTAGCGCGGAGGGGGTGCTGTTCTCAGCACCTCCAGCAGCTCGTTTGTTGGGGTGTGGTGGACCACCTGGGCGGCTCTTGCCTCTTGCGCCCTCAGTAGGGCGCCTCTTACCGGGGGAGGGGCTGGCGCTCGCTCTGGCCTGAGGCGGGCGGTGGCTGGGCAGGAGAGGAGGTAGTCCACCAGTGGGCGCCGGGAGCGGCGGCCGCAGTGTTCGCACCTCCTTGCCACAAAGTCAGCGTGGAGTAGCCCAGCCTCACACGCTGTAGCAGGACGCCGTTCGCTCTGGGCTGCTGGAAGGATGAGTTCAGTGGGCGATAGTCTTTGACTGCAGCATACCACGCCGCTTGCCTCTTAGTTGCTTCCCATTCTTGGTGCTGCTGGTGGGCGTCGTCGGCAGTCCTGCGTTTGGCCTGCACCTTGAGCTGCTGCAGGCTGGGGCGCACGGTCCATGTGATGGTGGGGCCGTGGGTGGCTCGCTTGGCAGCCTCGTCGGCAGCATCGTTGCAGCGCACGCCAACGTGGCTGGGAATCCAGTGGAGCCGGACACGCCTGCCCTGAGCTGCTAGGTCTTGCAGGGTGCACAGGATGGTGGCGGTGAGGTGGATGTTGTCCCTGGCGTGGGTGTGGGCGTGTTGCAGTGCCTGCAGTTGCGACCGAGCGTCCGTGTGTATCACCACAGTGGCCTCCCGGCGAAGCAGAGCGTGCTGGAGGGCGTGCAGGATTGCTACCAGCTTCGTCTGGAGGGTGGAACAGTGGTCTGATGTCTTCCACGCCTGCGTCAAGCCGCTCGTGACGAAGGCGGCGCGGGACCTCCCGCTGTCGGGGTCGACGAAGCCGTCTGTAAAGTAGACTGCGCTGCCTGGCTCCGTGACCTCAGACATGGCCCTGAGAGCATGCTGGCACAGCTCCTCGGTGAGGCAGTGCGCTTTGCTGGCGGGCAGCTGTGTGGCGGTGAAGTCGGCGGTGGGGGGCTCCCATGGTGGTGGTCTAACGTAGGCGGGGTTGGGGGTGTCGGGGTCGCACCACAGCCAGTTTTCTGCCTGGTTGAGGGTGTTGGTTGCTAGGCTGACGTTTACGAGCCACCTGTTGTTACGCAGGCACTTGATGCCCTGCGCCACGGCCATTCGGAATCTCCTCTGCGCAACACCCTCCACGTCGCGCTGGAGCACTCTGGCCACCCGCCAGGCCACAATGCAATCCACCCTAGCGGTGAGGGGCACCAGGCTGGCCTCGCTTTGCATGACACAGGAACTGCACCACCTCGGTGCCCCCAACATGGTCCTCATGGTGGTGTTTTGCATCACCGCCAGGCGCTGTTGCTGCTGCTGGTAAACAGAGCAGGAACATCGTTGCAGTATACAAATTGTTTGTCCTCAGAGAAATACTTAACAAATGTACTCTCCCTTGTTTGGTAATATGATACCTGCACCGACCTGTCAAGCATATGTCTTTCACTCAACCTGGATGCTAAAAGTTCTGCAGCTTTCTTGGAGAGCGCCAAATCACGTATTAAGTCATTCAAATCCTCTTGATTGAAACAGTGAGGAGTTTATGACTGTTCAGGATCTGATGATGAATCTGCAGACTCTGAATGCATTCCGTGGACGTCCATATCAGGTACATCATTTTCATCCTCACCGGAAGCATATCCACTGAAAATCGGAACTGGTAAAGACTCAGAAGGAGGTACTGGCCGGATCGCCGAGGGAATGTTGGGGTAGTCGATCTTGTGCCGATTTTTCTTGCCAATCCCTTTAGTATTCACCAGACAGAAATAACAGTCCGATACATGATCCTTCGTCTCTCACGACACCATGAGAATTCCAAAAGGAAGACCATTTCTCTTTCCTTTCGTCCACTCACGAAGATGTTCCACACAACTATGGCAAACAGCATGTGGGGCCCACTTCTTATCTTGATCGCCAAGAGGAACATCAAAATATACCTTATAAGTGCGGATCACAAAGTTTGATATATTGCGCCTTTGACGAACTAGCGTGTAACAGCCACATATGTAGCAGAAGGTGTCTGGATCATTAACGCAATTTTCTCTTGACGAAGCCATCACTCTAACATGAGACCTGAAAAAAGAAACAATAATGTCAATATTTTGCACAATAACACTTATTACTATCTTACTACTATGTACTGTGAAGTATTTGCTTTCTACAAGCACCCTCTATGTCCGTCCGGAGGGCAGTTTTCGGGGTAACGAGATAATAGAAATTACAGAATAACTATAGCATGTAGGTAACAATGGATTATATATTTGAAATCAGCATGAAAAAACGAATTAAAATTGGCAGATAAATCTAAGTCACCAAAAATGTGATTAAAATTGTTCCCCTGTGTAATCATATATAATTTTCATTTAAGCTATTTGGTTTATCATAATTTTAAAATTATAGCAAAATTATATCTGTTAATTTATTACTCGTTTCGTTATTAGGATTTATCATTTTTCTTGACACTTGTCTCGTATTTTTTACTTTCTCAAGAAGGCAGGAAAGTTGTGCACTCGGGACTTCCGAGGTTGCAAATAAAGTTGCTCTCTCGGTTAGCTACCACTTAAAAGATGGGATCAACATGACTCTTTATTGCCTTCATGAAATACATCAATATGCATAATGCTTTCCCAAATGGTAAAATAGGACTAAGCCTTCAAAGCCTCGACAAAGTTGCTCCTAAATTTGATTGATTATGAATAGTGCCACGATATGGCGCTAGTGTGACTGCCACCTTCAGAAATGGCGCAGAAATTTCTAGTGCCTTCATATGCGGTCCCAATATAAGTAATGGTCTCAAACCTGATTTCAATGAGACTAGTGGATTAATATTGACTCTAATATTAATAATGCGTTAAAAAAAAATGGCAATATGACAAATTTCCTCGCAATTAAGACCATACGAAGCAAAGTCAAAAGGACTTGATTCAAAATAAAACAAAATTTATTAAACAGAAAATAATTTTTAACCTATCATTACTTCACCCCATATTTTTTCTATAAGTAAATCAATATTGAAAAAGATGTTTCCATATTTTTCGTCCGATTCCTAGAGATTCTACGTTTTTTTAATTAAACCATGTATCAGAATAAAGTCGAAGGGCGACCACGTTCCCTTCTGTACCCACGTGGTCCTGAGATCACTGCATGGAGCTTTGAAAGCATGGCTAAACCAGGGTGAGGGTGCAGAATACGCCGTTATCACACCCCAGCTGTATTTGCTTAGGGACCAATTTCATAGTCTCCCATGGCCACTTTTCAGCCAACATTCCTGCCTTTCGTCATAAGATCGAAGTCCGTTGAACATTCCACACCATCGTTATCACAATTCCTTCCCCCGCCTTCCCTACCGCCGAAGGAGCCACCGACTTTTCCCAAAATTGCACATGTGTGTGGAGGCGGCCGCTAAAAGATACCTCACCAGTGGTCTATATAATCCTTCAACTCAATTTAGTAAGCAGCACTAATAAACTTTCTACCTACTACGGCGAACGAGCTGAAGGACTCTCGCCTCCCCCCATCGGCGACTTCGATTCAAGGACGAAGGCTACATCGACATCCGTGAACTCTGCCATAGTCAATCGGCGAGTAACTGTCGAGAATTACCATCTCCGAAAGCCATCTACGAGTGCTCCCTCATCTGAAGCGAGAGGTAACCTGACTTCTCCCTTTGTATTCATCGTATCCCAACTGGCCCCTTTTCTGCAACGAGCACGTAAGGAATTGTAACCGTTGCCGCCTCCAGTCGTTTTTTTTCATCCTTCGAGAGGTTTATGTATGTGATAGCAAAAGTTCCGTCAAACAATCTCTATGTTGTACTTGTCCAGCAATTGTCATTAAAACGGTTTTTCCATTGTGTATAGTTGTGTCGAGATGAAAGTGAAAAGAATCGAGATCTTTGCTCTCCAGAGCGCCAGCCACAGCAAGTCCCCCATCGCGAACCGGCTCAACGACTTTGATAAGTACTTTCTCTCATACTGGAAGGAAATATTAGAAAAATGATCCACACAGCTATTCTGCCATGACAAAAAGTGCCATAAATTAATTAGCAGAGGTGTGCCTGTCACCGCAATTAACAAGGTAGAAATTTGATAAAAGGCTTGTAAGGGAACATCTCTTAAATTATTTCCCTCTAAAAATTATTTAGAATAATATAATTATCATTAGCCATATATTTTATGGCGAAGACACGGATATGTCAAAGACAGCCAGTTAACAGACCCTAAAATTATTACAAGGTCGTATTTTGCCGTTATAAGATTAATAATTATATTATAAAGGATTATTTTTGGGTTAGTAACTTTGTTTAAGTAGAAAAGACTTCCTTTAACGACCCATATAAAGTTGGAAAATAGTACTAAGGGAGAAATGCCTAAAACGCCTCTACTTTGCTGCCTAGTGGTCGAAAACAGAAGTAATGCTGAGGTAACTTTTATTTGGGGGGTAAAGTAAGGGTGGAAATTGACCAGTTAACCGGATAAAAAGTTATTATAAAGAGGTCATTAAAGAGAGTGATCAATTTAAGGAAGTGAAAATTGGAAAGCAAAAAGAGAAAAAATTGGGAAACTGAGAGTGGAACGCAACTCTCCCCAACTTTCCTCTTAAAAAGTTTGAATTATCGATTAAAGCTTCATGGCAGGGCTGACAGTGAACTTCCTTATATTATAACCCCCAAAAGGAAATAAATGTTCGCTCGACGAAATAACATCCAAATGTACGAACACGGAGATCACGTAGGTAAGGTGTTCGAACACTTGGTTCATATGTATGAACACAGACGTTTTTCATGGGAACACATTAAAGGAAGTGTACGAATATTGGGTTTAAATATGTAAGCACACAGCTCATGCATACGAACGCATGTTTCATGGTACGGGCACGGAGCTCAAATGTACGTACATATGAACTTTGTTCAAATCCATCCAGAAAATTGTTCGTTTTACCCCCGATCATCATCGTCTGACGCTTATCTAGGTGAAGACTCACAGCTTAACGAGGGATCTGAACCTTTGGTGGTTATATACCAGTCAGTCAATAAAGTAGACCCGAATCGAGACTCTACCCGAGGCCTAACCATAGCCTATGAGCTTAATAATAATAATAATAATAAAGACCGAGAGTAGGACATTCATTGAAATAAAAGTGCCTAAACTCTACTACACTCATTGGAGTGAAATACGGTCAGTTCGAAAGAGAATCGCCCAAGTTCTTATTCTCGTCATCAAATACGTCATCAATGCTCACTCCCCAAAATTCAAAGTATGTAAAATAAATCAAATTTCGAAACTCAAAAATCACGTAAAATTACCGTATCACCAAGGTATGCTAAAAATGTTAATGCTTTTTGTTAGATCAAGTTAAATGGTTTTGAAAACGATGCAACTAGTAGTCCCAAATTTTGATGCCCCAATAAAATATCAAAGTGTTTAAACTATAGTGTTAGAACAACATCGTAGGAGCGATAAGAGTCAAAGACATCGATAAAATGAGCCCTTTGGAGTTTTATAAAATCTTACAATGGGCTCATGTTGAACCCAAAATAACATTCAATGAAAAGGAATCCGAATGGTTAGTGCCGTAAAGGGACCACAGTTCCCTAATAGTGAATGCCTCTCTTTAGAATTATTATCTAAATATCTCTAACGTAAAAAATTAAACAACTTTGCTATATTGCTCAAAATTATTGTCATTCTCTTAATCACTTCCTAATTTTACCAGTAACTAAATATTTTTTTCTCTCCGTTATTTGAAGAAACTTTAAACGATTTTAAAAAGAAACAAAAGACTAGAATATAATAATTTTGGTTTAGTAAATATAAAATTTATGTAAAAGTCTATAGACAATAATTACAATCTCATTTCTTTTATACATTTAACCTAAATCGGGTAAAAATGACGATAAAAAAATATTTGCATCTAAAGCGCTAAAATAAGAGAAATGGTGATATTTGGCAATCATACAAGGTATAACCTTAGTTTTATAAGAAAACAATTAATATAATGAGATTGTTTTGCTTTAGTAAAATAAAGATATATGTAATTAAAAATAAAAACAATTTGCTATGAATTAGCAAAACCTATAGCCCTGCTGAGTGAAGACTGTTTTTGGATAGTTCCAAGCGTAGCCTCAAGTGTGTCCTTTTGCATAATGGCAATGAAGTTGGTGCAGTTCCTCTCGGTCACTTTGTCCATCTGCGAGAAACTCACGATGACATAAGAATGGTCATGGATTTACTTAAGTACCATGAACAAAATTGGATCATATGTGTAAACCTTAAGATGGTCAACTTCCTCTTGGCCATCAAAAGAGATATCCAAAGTTTATATGCTATATCTGTATGTGGAACAGTCGAGCCCGTGAGAAAAACTGGTCCCTAAAAGATTGGCCAGTTCGAGAATCTTTGGAAGCAGGAATGCCAAACATTGTTAATGAGCCAATCGTAAGTCGAGAGAAGATCGTTTTCCCTCCACTTCATCTCAAACTGAGGTTGATGAAACAGTATGTCAAGGCGTTGAGCACTGACAATGATTGTTTTCAGTACATAGTATCGGCGTTTCCTGCTTTGTCATACGAAAAAATAAAAGCAGGAGTATTTGATGGTCTCCAAATCCGAAGACTTCTGAGTGATTCCAGATTCGTGAACACCATGAATGAAAAAGAAAGGCAGCCTGGCTCTCATTTTCTGCCATTGTTCGTAACTTCTTGGGAAACAAAAAAGCGCATAACTACGAGGATCTGGTTACTAATATGCTTTTAGCTATAGTGATCTGGGATGCAACATGAGTGTGAAGCTGCATTTAAAACTAAATAGTCACCTCGACTGATTCCCAGAAAATCTGGGAGCCGTGAGCGACGAACAAGAGGAACGCCTCCATCAGGAAGAGCGCTATCAAGGTCACTGGGATAGACACATGATGGCGGACTACTGCTGGACGATTAGAAGAGATTAGCCAGAGAGGCCTTACAAGAGAAAGAGTTACAAACGCAAATTTTTGCCCGATTGAAATCAAGAAGAGGTCCTCCAGCCTGATGTACGACCATTAATAAATTAGCATCTATTTGATTGCAGTATTTGTAATCCTAATGTGTAATTCAAGTTTCTTCTCATATGCAATAAAATGTTTGCGCGAAAAAACCTGATTTACTATAAATAACGCAAAAGGATGATTCAAAATTAATTCAGGGCATGATGATAGGCGTGATAAGATGAAAATTATTGTATAATATTAGTTATTGATATTACGAAAAATATGTAGCATTTAAAGATAATCTAATTTCAGATTTGAATTCAGTATGCTCGAATTAGGTAGGAAAATGCACGTTTGTCAATTCACTAAATACATTGTTTTCTAGTGTTATCTAAATTCATCGCATTCAACATCTAAAAGATGTTTTTTAAAGAATTAATCATTTCAGTTCATTTTAACATGATAGCTCTCAAATTATTTGTATAACAAATAAACAAACAACAATTAAACATCCGTTACTTAAACCAATTTGACAATCCATACAACAAATCAAAGTCCATACAAAAAACTATACGAAAGATTCCAACCCAATGCAACACTCTTATACAACAACTTATAAACCTATATACAACATCCTATGCAATTAATTCAATACACATATAATAGAAATATAATTTATTCTAAACGCATACCACGGCTTTTACAACGAATTCAGACCGTATACAATAAAGAACCATTTTGAGAAAACCACGTCGTGAACGAAAATTTGTAAAATTATGCCGAACATCATGAGAGCAAAATAAGTCCTTTGTGGCGCTAATAACCAGAGTCATAAATTGCAGCAATTTTAAAGACAGCAAGACCCAATTAGAAGATAATTTAACTCTAGTCACTTCCACAAAGGTGCAATTCAATGTTATTTATATTAGCATTCCTTGCAATCAATGATGAATGTATAACCTATAATGGGCTTGCATTTATGAGTACTCATCGGCTAGGCAGCGAGCTCTGTATTACGACTCACATGCGACTCAGTCAGAGAACGTGTTAGTAAGGAGGTGGATGGAAGGGATGAAACAATAGTGAAGCTGAATTTTTCTATTAATCTGATCAATTTCATTGTTTATCTTAATCACTAAAGTTGTGAAGACCATTTTTTTTTAGACAAGAAATATTTTTCTTGTATTATTTTATTGAAAACTACAAAGGCAAACCGAGTGGAATATTTGAAAATAGGTTCATGAGGAAAATAGTAGGTATAAGTAAATATAGATAAATAATATGATATGTAAGAAGGGAATCAAAAAACTGTCGCTTTCCTAATTAAGAAAATTATACAATGTCATCTCCAGACGAAGAAAGTAATGCTGGAATAATATAATTCCCACGGGAAATAAACAATGCCATTTCAATAGTGAATAACTAAATTTAACGATGTTACAAAATAAAGGCTAGAAATGTAATTAGTGTTTGGCACCCCACCGATCAGTACATGCCTTTTTATGGATAATTTCCATAAACAGGCAGGGACTCATAGGTGAAGTGACACATAATACTATAGCAAAAAAGTAAAAATTGATTATAATCGCGAAAAGAATTGCCCAAACCTGCCAAACACAAGTTAAACCTTATTTAATTATCTCTCACTCCCACCTCAACCACTTTTGAATCACACAAACATCGTAAAATTAGTACTCTATAAAATCCATTATTCACCAAGTTTAGGCATATAATTCCAACACCATTTTATTTTTTACAAACGACTGTATAAACTTTTAAGACAAGTAAATACCTTAGAAATATAATCCGAGTGTTATTAAGGAGTAAAATCCTAAAACTTCTCTAAGATAAACTCTAAAAAAACGTTAGTAAATAAACACGATTAAATGCTACCTAAAATGTACTACGCTAAATGTTGGTTATTTAAAAACTTCAATTTTCATCTGGAACTTTGAATCGCCAACACAAAATCCGGCAAACCAGATTTTATCTGCCGAAACATTTGGAGCCCAGGGTGGGGGGGGGGGCGTTAAAAACATTTCGTTTCTTGAAAGCTTTTCATAACTAGTTTATGTGACGGTGGCTTGGTTCTATGAATAGCAGGGGTGATGCATAATGCAGGAGGCCCCGTCCTACGAGCAAGGGTAGGGGCGGAATGTAAGATGCCCCATCGAGAATTTAATTGTAGGGTCGGGCTGATGAGGAGTAGGGACTGAAGGCTAGAAAAGCGCCTAAGTGATCATTTCCAAATGGAGTGAGTGTGCGGAGAGATGCAAATGTCACGGGGTGGAATAATAAATGCGAAACAGGCGGTGGAGTGTGAGAAATAGGGCCTTCTGAGCGTTCCACTTAATTTACTTTCTCGTTTTATTTCTCAACAATTTTACATTTAAAGAATATTTTAATATGTTTTGGTACTTTGGTGGCGCTCTATGGCGTGTCTGTCTGTTCACTAGTGTGTCTTAAACGTACATGGCTTGTGTTCTCTTGTGTCCGTTTGCATTTCTTGGTGTGCCATAATTCCATCATTGTGTGCGCATCTCCGAAAGAGGGTAATGATGTAATAGGGGTGATGCTCTCCCCTTAAAACTCGAACCTGGGGGACCCACACGCCCTTGCAACCCTCTAGCCCAAAGTGAAATTGTTGCTCTCTCTCTCTCTCTCACACACACACACACGCACACACGCACACAAACACACACACTCTCCCTCTCACACACACACACACACACTCTCTCTCTCACACATACACACACACTCTCTCTCTCTCTCATACATACACACACACGCACTCTCTATCTCTCACACACATACACACACACTCTCTCTCTCTTTCTCTGGTCGTATTTTACACCTCTTTGAAATTTGATAGTATCTTTTCGACGCCCCCGGATAGACCCGACAAAGGGCGAAGGATGGCGTTAAACCTTCGTAAAAAAATTAATTGCCTATTTCATCACGAGTGCTAAACTGTAGCATGGAGCAATTGTCTTACCGTTTTTCTTTAATTTTTAAGGTCTTCATGTAGCAATGTCCTTATTTTTTTCATAAGGACATAAAATTGTATACTGTTGTGAGGCCCTGTTCATTTAGCCTTGTGGTATTTACAATGCATTATATAGTGTTTATGGGCCCGCAATCATTTTTGTGTTGATGTGGGCCCCTATGTATTTATTGATGTGAGGCTCTGATCATTTTTTAGGTATTCCAATTGATTTATATGTATAATGTTTATGAGTACCCAATCTCTTTTATGTTGATGTGGTCCCTTATGTATTTAGTATTGATGTGAGGCTCGGAGTATTTCTCCTTGATGTAATCAAAATTGCATTCATATTTTATCCTGGGCTTGACATAAAACTGCCTAGGATAGAAGAGGCTCTTAGCCTTGGTTGGCAGCTTTGGTAGGAGAGGAATACTTCAAAATCAAACGATTTTAGTAGAAGGTGTTCTTAGCCTTGGTTGGCAGGTTTTCTGGGAAATGGTTCTCCGAATAAATAACCAATGTTCTCATCCCATTTAAGACTCTGTCACAACCTTGTACCAGGGTATTCCAGAGTCTAGATTGAGTTTCCTTGCTTGGAGGTGCACTCAAGCATTCTCTCCTATCACTTTTTTCTACCTCATATATTTTTATTTATAGGTTGGATAATGGTAGATATATGAAGGGGGGGAGGGAATCCTTGAAGGTCGTCCCTAATTATGAGGGAACCTTGAAGGTAATCGTGAGGACAACCCAAGAGACTTAGAAGGGGGACGCTGGTTACCAGTAATGGTGATAGATTACCGAGTTATTGCGTAATCTTTTGGCAAGGACTCCGGTTAATACAGATGCTCCGGTTGGTTTGCGTTGCCCTTCCTTATTTCCCACGAGAGCTATTTTGTTGATTCCTATGAGGTGCCCTAAGCCGAGGGGTGGCCTTATTCTAGCATTGGGGTCAAATAGCCCAGAGGAAGGAGTTATGTAATCGCGAGGAATTGCGATTAACGAGGAGAATGTGCAACGGCTGTTTTACAGATTAATAAGGCCTTGAAGTAGGAAGATTGAGGAACGTCAGGATATTGAAGTCTTTAAAACAAAAATAGAATTATTATTAAACTAGATCTTATTGCACTTTACAAAAGTTCTTTAATTAAGTTTTAAGTTCTAAGTTATGACATAAATTAAATTCGAGGTCAAGTGCGGGCAAGGTCTAAAGGAAGCCGGACGAATAAAGCCTTTAAGAACTACACCTTAATGTCTGCGTTATGTATACGACTATATACAAATATGAATTACGCGAATCCGAGAGATCGGACTGAACGATATATAACGCGATATATTGCTATATAAAGCATTAATCTAATTATCCCCCTTGTTCTGGCTTCACACAGTTATATATATTCAATATAAGCCACGCCCTACAAGTTCCTCGTCCAACTAAGCCACACCTCCCTCTTATGTACCGGCATGTTGATTTGTCGGTATTAACATAACTTGACTTTTGATTGGCTACTGCCGATGGCATGTTGCCATGGAGACCGCTTCCTTAATATGGTTTCTATTTGTTTAATAGTGATAGCTAAGCAGTTTATTCTGGATTCTGCATTGATTATAATGTTTGCCTAAAATTGCCTAGACCAACTCTAACAGAGATAACTGTGCTCCATTTGCTACCGTGTGACATTCTCGTAAACAGCGCTAACTTTACTTTTCTCTTTCTCTAGAGTTTATATGTGTAGCGACTCTTGCATGTGTCCTATTTTGGACGTACACGCCGGTCGCTACACATAAACACCCTTCTTTTTTTCAGTGAATTCATCTACCACTAATCTTTTTTATTGTCCACCATATTTTTTCTTCTATCCTCTCTCTTCCTCTTCTATTTTTTTAGGAAGTTTAGTGGACTGTCTGTGACTTGGTTGGACATTGGTATTTGATTGAGTTGGTGGAGTCCACCTGGTAATAGGTGCCATTAGCCTGGGTTCGAAAGACTGATGATCGGTGGATCTGACTAATGCTTTCACAAATAGTTGATTGGTTCCTTTCCTTTTTTTTCTGGTTCTTGTAGAGAGTAACTACGCCGGATCAATTCTTCATGGAACAAAACTGTAAGGACAAATCTCCGGGTTGAGAATGTTTCTACTTGGTACCGAGGCTCTCTATAAGTAAATGGTCATACTTCAATTATTTTCTGACCCTGCAGGAACTTTTTCCTTTATAACATGAGTACTGTATCAAGCTCCGTGCATCATGATGGTCGTCAAGTATTCTGTCAATTTTTTGGTAATTTTAATTATTTTACTAACTGGTGAAGTGTAGATAAATCCTGGACCCACTGTCTGTAGGCGTTGGCAGTGCTGCATGCTGTATAGTATTATTCGTGGGTTTCATGCATATTAAAATCATTTGATAATAACTTCCAGATAATTTCACATCTTCTTTTGTTCAGAGAGTTTGGGGTCAAACTTCAGGTCCTATAAAGAGCTCTTAATTCTAGGTTTCAAACAACCTCATCTATTAAGGCGCAATGATCGTGAAACAGGTCATGGAATGGTAGCTTACATTAAAGAGGGATTTCCTGCTTTTCGGAAGCCAATTATGAATATAATTTTCAATAGGTTTTAGTTGTGAAAGTATGTGGTAGGCATAGTAATTGTTACTTATTTTCAATCTATCGAAACCCTGATACCAATGATGAAATATTTGACTGTTTACTGAATAGCATCGCATCTATACAAGAAAATGATAGGAAAGCTTCATTCTTGTTTGTGGTTGATTTTAATGCCCATCATAGAGAGTGGTTGAACTTTGTATCACCTACTGATCGTCATGGTTTGAGAGCAATTGACTTCTCTACTGAATCTGGTTGTGTTCAATTAATTCAAAGGGCAACTCACAGATCTAGTAATATTATAGATTTAATACTTACAGATGTTCCTGGTGTTGTTAATACCAATGTTGGAAGTCCTATTGGAACATCTGACCACCGTTATATCTCAGCCCATATAAGAACTGAGCAATTTGTTCCTGAACTATCATTATCTCGTAAGATTTACCTGAAGTCACAAGCTGACTGGAATGGAGTCTTAAGGGATCTCTCTCTTCTCAATTGGTCCCATTTCTACCACCCGAGATGATCCTGTTTAATCTCTTTCTAATGTTCTTGCTGATATAATTGAGATGCGTATTCTTTTTATGGTTGTGACTTTCCGCAACAAGGACAAAGCATGGTTTAATAATGACTGTAATCGTGCATATCTGGATAAACAAGAAGCTTACAATTTCTGGAAAAGGAATAGATCTGATATGACTTGGAATAACTATGTTAGGCTCAGATCTCTGGCGCAAGAGGTTTATGCTCTAGCGGAGAGAAAATATAATAGTGGCAATAAAAGACGCTCTTAGGTGCTACTCAGTCTCATAAGTGTTGGTCTACTCTGAAATCTGCTCTATTTGTTAGTAAGGATGTCATTCCACCTCTTTTTAAATCAGATGGATCTCTTTATTCTTTATTACGACTGCTTATTTTGTAGCCCCAAGATTTCTGTTATATTTCGCAAATTATGTAGGGAAGAAAAGTTCAGCTTGTGTTGGAGGACTGTTAATGTTACCCCAACTTCTAAATCTGTCTCTGCTAGCTCCTGTCCCTCAGACTACCGTCCAATTTCCATCACTCCTATTCTCTCAAAGCTTTTTGAGCGTTTGTTGGCTAACCGTTTAAATGCATTTGCTGAGAGTAATAATCCCTTTCCAAATCAGCAGTTTGGTTTTTGTTGCTTGTGATACTGTCCTAACCATTTCGGACAGGATTCCAAAGGTTTTAGGTTCTGTTTTTGAAGCTCGTATGGTTGAACTTGAGTTTAGTGCAGCCTTTGATCGTGTTAATCACAAAGCACTGATTTACAAACTTAGACAGCTGGGTATTAGTTTCCCTTTTTTCAATATCCTAACTGAGTTCTTGACTAACCGTAGACAACGTGTAGTTGTGGATGAGCAGATTGGTGAGTGGAGAAGGATAATTTCTGCTGTTCCCCAAGGTAGTGTTCTGGGCCCACTGTTATTTATTCTATATACACATGATATGCGGGTTGGACTGGAAAACCAACTTGTTGCTTATGCTGATGATGCTACTTTGATAGAAGTCATACCTTCTCCTGTTCAAAGTCATTTGATATCTGAATCACTGAATAGAGACCTAACAAAAATAGTGCAATTTATGGGATATGAAGCTGAATGCAAATAAAACCAAAAGCATGATTGTTAGTAGATCTAGAACTCTGTACCACAATAATCCTGATCTTTTCATAAACAATGTTGTATTGAACACTTGTCTATCTTTTAGAATTTTGTTAATTCTGTTTGACAGCAAGTTTACCTTTGAACAACATTTGTGCTCTATGTCTTCTTCTGTTGTCCAAAAGATTGGTTTACTTAGGAAATCTTCTAGAATTTTTGAAGACATTTCTGTTATGAGGAGTTGTTTAAACTCGTTCATACTTCTTTCTCTGGAGTATTGTCTCCTGTCTGGTCCTCTTCTACAGCATCTCATCTTAAGCTACTGGACAGGAATCTGAGAGAATGCAAATCTTTAATTCCTGATCTTGAGCTTAACTTGTGGAACCGCTGCTTTGTGAGTTCACTGTGTATGTTGTATAATATACATCATAACCCTAACCATTCTTTGTACAGTGAGCTTCCTGAGCCTTTTCGTCCAGCTCGGTTAAGTATGAATGCCACATTGCAAATACCCAAGCTTTCACGGTTGGGAGATGTAACACATCTCAATACTCTAGATGTTTCATTCCAGCAACTACTGGGTTATGGAATGAGTTCTCTAGTCATGTCGTTGAATCTCATGAACTTCAAAGGTGTAAAACTGGTGCTCATTCCTTCCTGCTGAGGCATTAAGTAATGTGTGTCTTTTTCCTGTCTCCTTTTCTTTTCTTCTAGTTTTTTCTTTTGGGACTGTCTTGTCTGCTGGTGCTTTAGGGCTTATATCATTCTGCTCTACCAGTTAGGGTTTGTAGTCCGTCAGATAATAATAATAACACTGCTGACATTAAGTACAGATGTGTGGATTTACCCTAACTTATTAGGATAACCTAGTAAAAATATATTAAATGCATGTGAGGGTAATGTACGCAGTAATATACGTCTGATTGAAATAATAGAATCTTAGATCCACTAACATGGTGTCCTTTTTCTAAATTGCGTACGCATGTTCTATTCTATTTTTTAATGCTTATTTGGTTGTATTAATTCATTATGTATATGTGATATATATTAATGTATGAAGAAAATCTGCGTCGGTATATGTGTTTTTATATTTATGTACGTGAGGGGATTTGATAGCTCGTCAGATTCGGTTTGAATGACCTTAAGTTCGATTACACTGGTCTGCGTCAAAAATGTACCTTAGGTTTTCTATAGTGTTTCTTAATAAAATTGACCTCCTAAATCCGAATCTGTCATCCGTTTTTCTCTATCACCTCCAGTTTTTGCGATACAGGGGGTGATAATAATTTTATAGTTTATACATCTCCTATATTACATCAAATTTCAATAGTTTTTGCACTGCTCTATTCGCAGTAAATTTTGTGTACATTTTAAGTAATTATGCAAATAGGTTTATATTTTGCAGGTTAAAAATTGCTTAGCATTATAATAATAAGAATAATAATAATAGTGGTTGAGTTAAAAATGAACAGAAAATGTAAGAATAGCTCCGACAGATTTTGCTATGTTTGCGGCAAAGTGACTTTTCCCGAGCAGCAAAGTACAATCCCTCCTGTAATTAAATCTTTGTATCATGCATATTTTGGAGTAAGACTAAGAGATCAAGATAAAAGTTTTGCACCACATATCTGCTGCAAGGGATGCTACATAAGTTTAAGACGCTGGAATCAGGGCAAACAGAAGTCCCTCTCTTTTGGTGTTCCCATGGTGTGGAGAGATGGCAAGGACCACACTACGGACTGCTATTTTTGCATGACAAATCTTAAAGGTGAGCATTGTATCAAGTATTTAAGCTTTCTGTATTATACTGGCTCCTGAAAATGTCATTATTATGCAAAGACTTAGCATAAAATTAATAACTAACATAGTTCACTTCAGCATGAACATATCCTTTACTAAACATTTATGTACTATCTGCAACTCCAAATCAATTCCTTTATGTAATATGCAATTATATTTTCCACAGGTATAAATAAGAAGAATAAACATAGTGTGGCATATCCGGATGTTTCTTCTGCCATTAAAACCCATGCCCCATGGCCCAGGAATTCCTATACCTTCTCTTCCTGAACATATAGAGGTACATGAAGAGATTAATATGGAAGTTGACCAAGATTATGACACATCTGAGTCTTATCAGGTTTCCACACATGATATGGTCGCAAGACCATTCACTCAAGTTCAGTTAAATGACCTAACCAGGGATCTGGGGGTCTCAAAGGCGAATACACAACTTCCTGGCTCTCGACTTCGTGAAAGTAATCTTCTCGCTTAAGAAACAACATTTAGGGGGGTACAGAAATAGAGAACAAGAGTTTCGAAGCTATTTTTTACAGCATTATTCCAGCTATTTAGTATACTGCGCCAATATTGAAGGACTTGTTGAGGCCCTTGGAATTTCCTACAACCCATTAGGTTGGAGACTGTTCATAGATTCCTCCAATAGAAGTTTAAAAGCTGTGTTACTGAATATTGGTAACAAGATACCTTCCGTTCCTATAGGCCATTCAATCCAACTTACTGAAAGTTATGAAAATATAAAAAATTGCTGGATGCAATAAATTACTCTAGCTATAAGTGGAGGATATGTGGTGACTTAAAGGTAAGATTATTTTACACTTGGCATTTCTAAGCTTTTCGATATTGACATTTTCATTTTTAATTGTTAATATTTGTATACACCTTTTGGTCAACTTACATTTTACAAGAATGCAAATCTGGAAATCATGAGTCATTTTTGAGTTATATTTTTTGTGAAGTGTGTCCCTATAGGTTAATGCATCCTATTGGGTTAATGGGGAACTTATACTAAATGAGAAGGTATATAACACAACTTAATAAACTCAAAATAAGATGTACATATATCCAATTAGTTCCAATACGAGGATTTAATGCATCGGCATACAGGATTTTTCAGTACATATTCTTATTGTTTTAAGAAATATTACTTTGAATTTGTTTTTAGAAATATTACACTGAATTTAAATAGCGTGCTAAATTTTTTTCAGGTAGTGTCTCTTACGCTTGGGACGCAAACAGGCTACACGAAGCATCCCTGTTTCCTATGTTTATGGGACAGTCGTGCAGATAGTATACACTATGAGAAGAAGGTTTGGCCTCCACGAGAAGCATTTAGAATTAGATCAAACAATGTGATAGCTAAACCTTTAGTGTTTCCTAAAAAAATACTCCTCCCTCGACTGCATATAAAGCTTGGCATAATGAAAAATTATGTCAAAACCCTTAATAAAGTAGGCCAAGCTTTTAAATTTCTTCTTCAAAAATTTCCACAAAACAGTGACGCTAAGCTCCATGGGGGAATTTTTGATGGACTTCAAATCAGGAACTTGATCAGCAATTTTATGCATCAATGAAGGACATAGAAAAAGGAAAGCTTTCAAAGCTCTAGTTAACAATTTTCTAGGCAATAAAAGAAGCCTAGAAGAATATGTTGCCCTGGTCAATCAGCTCCTAACAAGTCTCAAACATTTGGGAGCTCGAATGTCTATAAAGATACACTTTTTACAGTCCCATCTGGATTATTTTCCGGACAAATGCGGGGATTACAGTAAAGAACAGGGGCAAAGATTCCACCAGGACATAAAAACAATGGAATCCAGGTACCAGTGTAAATGGAACGGAAACATGCTTGCTGACTACTGTTGGTGTTTGAAGCGTGATGCACCAGATGACAGGCACAAACGAAAATCGTCAGGGGCGTCTGTTCTTCGCAATTATAATTATTTTCTTTATTATGTTGAATTCTTTTATTTTTTGTTTATTAAAAGAATTATAGTTTTCATACGTGTATTCCTGTTTATATGATATAACAGTAATAATGCATTATTAGATAGAGAAAGTTTTTTTTTTTTAAATTCAGAAAAAATGAGGTAATCTCAATGAAAATGGTGTATGCTGTACTGAGAAAATCTGACCTGATTGAACAAATATACATTCATTTTTGAGCTCAGAAGGTTGGATTCATTAAGAAACCACAAAGAAATCCTGAGGAACATAAAAAAAATGTTCAAACGCATGCCTGTGTTATCAATCAAGTAAGATTAAATTCTGTTAAGTTAAATTTGTTTAGATTAGCTATGGTATGCTTGAATGTAACAAATGAGGTAGGTTAGGTTAGGTAAGTTTATATCAGATTGTCTTAGATTAAGTTAAATTTAGGTAAGATTAGATTTTGGGGGGTTTGGTTATGCTGTTAAGCTAGGTTAGATTAGATTGAGATATTACATTAGGATAAGTAAGGTTAGATTGGGTTGGTTGAGAAAAGATTAGGTTAGGTTACATTAGGTTAGTTTATATTAGGTTAAATTAGATAAATCTAGGACTAATTAGCCTCAGTTGTATTTGATTAAGTTATAGATAAATTACGTTAGTTTATATGTGCTTAAGTGGAATAACTAGTGAAGAATTGCTGAATAATTTTAAATATATTTGGGAGGACATACAAAGATGTAAAAATGCCAATGATAGGAGAGAAAACTCCTACTAAACTGTATTACAGGTCCTTAAGAATTAATCCACATTTCACAGGAAAATGCTAAAAATATTTAGAATTAATTGTATGTACTATTTGTGAAAACTTCCCCTTCCAAGTCTTTCATGCACCATTAAGACCTAATGATTAAGTGGTGATGAGTTTTGCTGGTCATCTCATTCGTGGTCTTGCCCATTCCGTCGCTTTTCTCTTCACATTGTTTTTCGTCTTGTTTCGTCTGCTTTATACCTTCTTTCTCGCGTATTCTCCGCAACGAACTCATTCCGTGACGTACTTATGCGCCAAGCATCTGAACATTCTCCATTCACCGTACGTCACTGCCACTCTCAGCTAGACTCTAGAGATTTTCTTCTACTCCTAGCTATGTCACAACTTTACACAACCTAATCGCAAAACATACCTCTCCATCAAGGCAACCAAAGAATGGTCCAATACTAGACATAAAAGAATATTTTTTAACCTCTATCTTACTGAAACTATGAAGACGTTTCGACTGAGTTCTTCTTGAAATTCAACCATAACGAGAAAACACTTCATGCTCATTGCTCCCCCTAAGCCCCCCGCAGCGCTTACAAAATTTTATTAACGCTGCACTGAACGTAGGATACTTTTTGGTTCAATGGAACCTACCCCAAATGAGCTTATTTCTTAAAGTGAACCACCTTTTTACCTTTTTTGCAAACCATATGATCAACCAGGCAATTCATGTCCCATCTACGAGTATATCCTAGAGTTTGATGGTAAAGTATTTGAATTTATCATTTACAACCGTGTTCATTCATATCTAGTCACCAATAGCCTATATACCATTCAACACAATTTTATTCGCGGACGAGGCACGAACTTGGTCGTGCTGTTATCACGAAGAAATTAGCTAAGCTAAGGAAGGAAAGGAAGTACGTACCCTCAAGTTCTCGTAGATTTCAAAAATGAATTTGACTAAGTTTCGCCCAAGTTCACCATTTACATTACTACAAGTAAGAAACAACCTTATTTTGGAGATCAAGTGCGATTACATTTTCGAGCACCTAGCGTATATATCCATGGAAATTTAACTCTACGGCAATTTGAGGTAACCGCAGGAGTCCCACGGGGCAGTTGCATTAGCTGCATGTCGTAATTAAACTTTACGATTGAGCTACCTACCCCAATAATGGAGGAGTTTCTAATTTTTTGTTTGCAGATGCCATCTCCCAAATAGTCGCATCTCCTATCTGTAAATGAAAGATTCATGGCTACCACTGGGAATTGCCAACATAGACCAATAGGAAAAAAATGGACAATATATACGAATCCAACCAAATTTATAATCATTCCTTTGAACATGAGTAAATTTTTGATGGTATGGGTGGGAATTGTACTGTCCTTCGAGGTTCGATTACATCTAAAGGATGTCAGAAACACGCTACACACTTGTCAGCTCGTACAAAGAGAGATTTCAATAATATAAAGATTTCGAAACCTTCGACAATTGCCTGGCAAGAGAATTTATACTGTCATTATAAAACTCAAATTGTTTTACCCTTCAATTCTTCCATTTAAAATTCCGAGGACTCGCATTCGAGCTTTCAAAGAGTCTAGAATAAGGCAGTATAGCAAATATAAAATAGATTTCACAGGGAGGGTAAATGTGAAAAAGATCATCAACATTTCAGTATAGACCTACCCCCTTCCCCCATTAATACAGCAATGAAGTGTCGTGCAGTAAAGATCTTGGAGCAACTCATTCACCGACTAGCACATGATGTGATCCAACACCATCTTGGGTTCTCGATAGGTGACAGCCCAAAAGTGAGAAGGCCGCCTGCTAGTAGACATGGTATTAAACAAAAAATGGCTTCTATGTTAAGTTAATTATCCGCCTACGCCGATTGAACTGTTTAATCTTTTTTACTGATGACTCCGCTATTCATACAAAATAAAAAATTAATTCATGATATTTTTTTTAAATAGTTACCTAGTTACTAGGAGCTAGCAAGGACCACTTAGTCCACTTAGTTGTCCTCTTTTAGGAAATTATCGTTACGATGCTTACTCATGTGATATTTAATCCACAACAAGGCTCCTTATTCAAATAATATTATTATTCGTAAAATAACTATCAATTTTATATTTAAAACTATTTGCACTACTAGTATTTACTACTTCCGTGGGAAGAGTTCCATTTCCCGATGATTTTAGAGGTGAAATTTTTTTTAACTACGTTCGTTTGAAACCTCCGTCTTCCTTTCAATTTAAAACCGTATTTATGTGTAATGCCATGGTCTTACTTAATTGTTTTTCATAATTTCGTTTTCAAATTTATTTAGAATTTTGAATATTTCGATAAATTCGCCTCGAAATCGCCTAGTTTTGAGAGTTGGTAGTTATAATTTATTAAATCTTTCGATATATGACTAATTTTTAATCGAGGGAATTAGTTTAGTTGCTCGTCGTTGAATTCTTCCCATTCCATCGATGTTTACATGCGTATGAGGTGATCACAATTGTATCGCGTATTCCCGGTGTGGTCTTCCTAAAAGTTTATATAGAGGTATGATTATATCTTGGTGTTTGTAGGGAAAACTTCTTGCAATAATTCCAAGAATTCGGTTCGCCTTCTTACAAGCTTCGTCACACTGTTTGATAAACTTAAAATTCTTTGAAACCAGCACCCCTAAGACTTTCTCTTCGTCAAGATTTACTGGATTTTAACTTGCAGATATAAAAATCTATTTCTGCTTCGAAGAACTCGATATCGGTTAAAAGGTTATACTCGTTAATGTTTACCACGTTGTTCGTTCGTGGTATATTATGTTCGTCTTCGTTTATACATACCGATGCAAAAAATTTATTTAAATATACTGGCCACCTTTTCTGTATCCGAAACTAATTCGTTATTGTCATTTTTGATACGTCCTATTGTTTCCTTTATCGAGTTTTTATTGAATATATAATCGAAAAAGTTCTTAAGGTTATGTTTACTCTCTTTGTAAAGTTGAATTTCATATTTTCTTTAGCACTTCGTATTTCCTTCCGACATTCCCTTCGTCAGGTTACGTAAATTTGATTATTTTCTGCGGATGAGTTACGCTTGTGACGCAAGTATGCACAGTTCCCATCATTTGATTTGACTTCGATGTCATGATTCCCCCTTTTTGGTTTACTTGAGGCGTTTCGTTTGTTTTTTCCCGGATTGTATTGCTCATTTAATTCTCTAAAATGCTCGGTGAAAAAGGACCAGCACTGATTAACATTTTCTAACGTTGGTTCCCACTTGATCTCTCTAAACTTGTGGTTGAACCTATTAAAGTCCTCACGTTTAAAATTCGGCCATTTAACATCATTATTATCCTTGTTACAATTTATATTAATATCGAACTCTATTAATTTGTGATCGCTGAAATCTATACCATCCCTAATAGAATACGCGAGATAAAATTAACGTTGTTAGTTAGAAGGAAAAATAAAATAAAATGTTTGAAGAAAAGAAAAATACATATATTTAAATGAGAAGGATAACTAATAAGCAAATAAATAAAAAATAGGAAGAGTAACTATATTCATTTGTTTAAAGGTTAAGAGACCTTTGCTGTATTCAACTAATTAAAAGGTTTGAACGATGATAAAATAAAAATAGCGCAAATACTTTGCCCAAGCTTATGACTCCGGAGAGACCATTTGACGAGGAATCTTTTTATCTTTCCTCTTTATTTTATATCAAGAACTTCAACCCTTTCTCTCACTTTATGATACCAATAAGTAGCACATTTTTTGTTCTCGGCCACTAACTGTTATTTTTCTAACTCCTTTGATTGCAAAACAATAGAAAATAATTATTATTTGTTTAAAACTTTGCTTTTGTTGCTTGTATGATGAAAAATTGATTAAAAATAGGCAAATTTTTTCCACTAGAAATATAAAAAAGCGGGTAAAAAAGTTAGTAGAAGTGAATAGTTTTCCTCGATTTCCGTTTGTAATGTAAATTACTTTCCCGTAAAAGCTCCCGAATTTAGTCTCCCATCATACTTTCATTGTATACTCCTTGGTATCTCTGTTCAAAGTTCCGTATATCTTAATGGAAGCGCTTCCTTTGCTCCTCTGACTATGCTGTTATTTTCTCCTGAAAATTTTCAAGAAGGGCATCGAGGATGTGCACCTTCATGGATATTCTCTACCTCATTTGTCCATAGCTTTTTACTAAGTTCTCATCCAGCAACACACAATTTTAGCCTTGTGGTTGCCTAAAATGCCCTGACACACCGAAACAAAACTTTTCCAGGCTTCTTTTTTCATTTTTAGTGAGCTTTTCAGGGAATTCTGAAGACTATAATTTTCCGGATTTGTGGTGTAACAAAGACAATAGCTTTCACCTTTGTCTGAGAGAGTTTTGGATAGAAATTTTGAAGGTAATTGAAGGGTGCAGACTCTATTAAAATCTCTAAAAAAATGCTCCATGAGACCTAGTTTTAAATGCAATGGAAGGGACAACACCTTTAGCGGGTCTATCAATTGCTCGTGCTTGGCATTATGCCCTCCAACAGAGAACTCAAGTTTTTTTGCCAGCACTTTTTGTGGTAATGTAATGTGGTATCCTTATTGTCCCAATGACAAAGATGACATGGAAACCCGATAAAACCTCCCTGAAGACACATCAGAAATGCTACCATTTTGAAGTCTCCTTATAATTCCAAAGCTTGTAGCAGGAGATTGACCCTGTTGTAGTCATCATTAAGACATACTGAATGAGGCAAACGAAGGAATAGATTCGTATTCCAATTATGGAGGAGGCCACCACCTTTAATGTTTCTTGATTAGCTGTCAAGGAAGAGGTTTCACTCATCTGGATTACATGTAATTACGATTACAACAGACAAACCAGATACATTATTTATTATCATTTGTAATTTCTTGTTCCTTTGCATCATTACTGATATTTTAGCCTACCTTCTTAGCCTCATCTTTTACACACCGCTCACCTAGAAAGAAAGAAATAGAGAGAGAAGAGAGAGCAGGAGAGAAAGGGAGAATAAATGAGAATGGCTGTGAAAATCGCCTTTCAGAAAAATTCAAAACGACACAAAACAGCTTGGATTTATGGGTTCAGATGCTGTAAACGAGTGGGTAGGAAGACAGCGAAATAGGTTGAGCTCAAGTCTTAGGAAGCGATATTTCAGGCGGGCTCAGATTTGATCTGGCTTACGTCGACGATAGCTGAAAGGAATAAAAATAGAAGGCGCGCTCTTCCTGTCCTTTTCCCACAGCTGAAAGGTCTAAAGTCTCGGGTAAAATAAGTGTAATCCTTAAAGAAGGGGAATATTCTGTGCTCGAAAGTCATCAGGAGTGAGGTGGGTGTTTATGGCTTAGGAAAGGGTATTTTTATATAAAAATGGAAGGAAAAGAGTGGGTTGCACGAGAGGTTAGGGAATTGAGAGTTTGAAGGAGTTTTTTGCATTTGGTGTTAGTTTTTGAAAGCACAGCCAGTTACGAATTAAAGGAAGGGTATACAAGCAGAAAAAGAAATGAATGCAGTGAAAGACACAAGAGAAATATGAAAGCTTCAATGGATTGTAATAGTAAATTTCTTTAACCGTACAGGCTGGGTTCGAAGGGTGAGGAGAAAAAATTTAAAATCTTCAGAAACAGGTTTGTACAACCAGCATAACAACGCAAAAGTCTAAACTTAACTCCTACTAGATGGATGTTGGATAGAGGGCAAAGGTTTGAATGAAAGATTTGCTAAAGAAAATGTTCGGAAAAGAGAAAACAGTTTGCTGTATGGAACAAAAGCTAATTTATTCAATTGAGAAGAGAATTTGTATTATTTGTAACAATATATTTAAATGGGTATGTGAAATTAAACTGGTCTAATCAATAGAGGAACTTTAACCAAGTAAGAAAAAATAAGAATAAGAGAATTAGGTAAGGGAAAAAGAGAGGATAAACAGATATATGAGAAATCCGGAAAAGGATTACTGATGACAAATATAAATATCAAAACTCAGGCCACAACTCCCAATTTTCTGATAGACTTTACTCCTGCAGACGTTTATTCTCTCAGGAGAATTAAACGGAAGAACTCCGCCGTCAAATGTAAGCCGCAGTGATCAACATTTTACTCCTGCAGACGTTTCTTCTCTCAGGAGAATTAAAGGAAGAAATCCGCCGTCGACTGGAAGCCGCACTGATCAACATTTTACTCCGGAAGACGTTTATTCTTTCAGGGGAATTAAACGGAAAACTCTGCCATCAAATGAAAGTCACATGATCAACATTTTACTCCTGAGACGTTTCTTCTCTCAGGAGAATTAGACGAAAAAAACTCCGCCGTTGACTGGAAGCACCACTGATCAACATTTTACTCCTGTAGACGTTTCTTCTGCCAGGAAAATTAAACGAAGAACTCCGCCGTTTACTGGAAGCCGCACTGATCAACATTTTACTCCTGCAGACGTTTCTTCTGTCAGGAGAATTAAAGAAAAGAACTCCGCCGTCGAATGGAACCTGCACTGATCAACATTTTACTCCTGCAGACGTTTCTTCTCTCAGGAAAACTAAACGGAGAACTCCGCCGTAAACTGGAAGCCGCACTGATTAACATTTTACTCCTGCAGACGTTTCTTCTCTCAGGAGAATTAAACGGAGAAATCTGCCGTCGAATGCAAGCCGCACTGATAAACATTTTCCTCCTGCAGACGTTTCTTCTCTCAGGAGAATTAAACGGAGAACTCCTTCGTCGAATGGAAGCTGCACTGATCAACATTTTACTCCTGCAGACGTTTTTTCTCTCAGGAGAATTAAACGGACATCTCCGCCGTCGACTGGAGGCCACACTGATCAACATTTTACTCCGGCAAACGTTTCTTCTCTCAGGAGAATTAAACGGAGAACTCCGCCGTCAAATGGAAGCACCACTGATCAACATTTTACCTCTGGAGACGTTTCTTCTCTCAGGAGAATCAAGGGAAGAACTCCGCCGTCGACTGGAAGCCGCACTGATCAACATTTCAATCCTGCAGACGTTTCTTCTCTCAGGAGAATTAAAGGAAATCACTCCGCCGTCGACTGGAAGCTGCACTGATCAACATTTTACTCCTGCAGACGTTTCTTCTCTCAAGAGGATTAAATTAAACAACTCCACCTAAGAATGGAAGCCGCACTAATCAACATTTTACTCCTGCAGACGTTTTTTCTCTCAGAAGAATTAAAGGAAAGAACTCGGCCGTCGAATGGAAGCCGCACTGATCAACATTTTACTCCTGCAGACGTTTCTTCTCTCAGGAAAATTAAAGGGAAGACAACCGCCATCGACTGGAAGCCACGCTGATCAACATTTTACTCCTGCAGACGTTTCTTCTCTCAGGAGAATTGAACAGACAACACCACCGTCGACTGAAGGCCGCACTGTTTAACATTTCACACCTGCAGACGTTTCTTCTCTCAGGATAATTGAACGGAGAACTACGTCGTTGACTGGAAGCCGCACTGATTAACATTTTACTCTTGCAGACGTTTCTTCTCTCAGGAAATATAAAGGAAAAAACTCCGCCGTCAAAGGAAAGCCGCACTGATCAACATTTTACTCTTGCAGAAGTTTCTTCTCTCGGAAGAATTAAATGGAGAACTCCGCCGTCGAAGGGAAGCGGCACTGATCAACATTTTACTCTTGTAAACGTTTCTTCTCTCTGGCGAATTAAACGGAGAACTCCGCCTGCGACTAGAGGCCGCACTGATCAACATTTTATTCCTGCAGACGTTTCTTCTCTCAGGAGAATTAAACAAAGAACTCCACCGTCGACTGGAAGCCGCACTGATAAACATTTTACTCCTGCAGACGTTTCTTCTCTCAGGAGAATTAAACGGAGAAATATGCCGTCGAATGCAGGCCGCAATGATAAACATTTTCATCCTGAAGACGTTTCTTCTCTCAGAAGAATTAAACGGAGAACTCCTTCGTCGAATAGAAGCTGCACTGATCAAAATTTTACTCCTGCAGACGTTTCTTCTCTCAAGAGAATTAAACAGACAACTCCGCCGTCGACTGGAAGCGGCACTGATCAACATTTTACTCCTGCAAACGTTTCTTCTCTCAGGAGAATTAAGCGGAGAACTCCACCGTCAAATGAAAGCCCCACTGATCAACATTTTACCTCTGGAGACGTTTCTTCTCTCAGGAGAATTAAAGGTAGAACTCCGCCGTCGACTGGAAGCCGCACTGATGAACATTTTTCTCCTGCAGACGTTTCTTCCCTTAGGAAAATTGAACGGACAACTCCGCCGTCGACTGGAAGCCGCACTTTTCAACATTTTACTCCTGCAGACGTTTCTTCTCTCAGGAGAATTGGAAAAAAGAAACTTTGCCGTCGACTGGAAGCCGCACTGATCAATATTTTACTTCTGCAGACGTTTCTTCTCTCTGGCGAATTAAACGGAGAACTTCTCCGTCGACTTAAAGCCGCACTGATCAACATTTTACTCCTGTAGACGTTTCTTCACTCTGGCGAATTAAACGGAGAACCCCGCCGTCGACTGGAGGCCGCACTGATCAACATTTTACTCTTGCAGACGTTTCTTTTCTCAGGAGAATTAAACGGAGGACTCCGCCGTCGACTGGAAGCCGCAATGATCAACATTTTACTCCTGCAGACGTTTCTTCTCTTAGGAGAATTCAATGGACAACTCCGCCGTCGACTGGAAGCTGCATTGATCAACATTTTTTTTCCTGCAAACGTTTCTTCTCTCAGGAAAATTAAAGGAAAGAACTTTGCAGTCGAATGGAAGCCGGACTAATCAACATTTTACTCCTGCAAACGTTTCTTCTCTCTGGCGAATTAAACGGAGAAATCCGCCGTCGAATTTGAAGCTTCCCTAATCAACATTTTACTCCTGCAGACGTTTCTTCTCTCAGGAGAATTCAACGGCCAACTCCGCCGTCGAATGGAAGCCGCACTGATCAACATTTTACTTCTGCAGGCGTCTCTTCTCTCAGGGGAATTAAACAGAGAACTCTGCCGTCAAATGGAAGGCCACACTGATCAACATTTTTCTCCTGCAGACGTTTCTTCTCTCAGGAGTATTAAACGGACAACTCCGCCGTCGAATGGAAGCTGCACTGATCAACATTTTACTCCTGCAGACATTTCTTCTATCAGGAGAATTCAACGGACAACTCCGCCGTCGACTAAGAAGCCGCACTGATAAACATTTTACTTCTGCAAACGTTTCTTCTCTCAGGAAAATTAAACGTAGAACTCCGCCGTCAAATGGAAGCCCCACTGATCAACATTTTACTCCTGCAGACGTTTCTTCTCTCAGGAGAATTACAGGAAGGAACTCCGGCGTCGCCTGGAAGCGGCACTGATCCACATTTTACTCCTGAAGACGTTTCTTCTCTTAGGAGAATTAAATGGAGAAGTCTGATATAGACTGCAAGTGGCACTGATCAACATCTTAATCCTGCAGAGGTTCTTTTCTCAGGAAAACTAAATGGACAACCCTGCCGTCGACTGGAAGCCGCACTGATCAACATTTTACTCCTGCAGACGTTTCTTCTCTCAGGGGAATTAAACGGAGAACTCCGCCGTCGACTGGAAGCCACACTGATCAACATTTTACTCCTGCAGACGTTTCTTCTCTCAGGAGAATTGAACGGCAACTCCGCCGTCGACTGGAAGCCGCACTGATCAACATTTTACTCCTGCAGACGTTTCTTCTCTCAGGAGAATTGAACGGTCAAATCCGCCCTCGACTGGAAGCCGCACTGATTAACATTTTACACCTGCAGACGTTTCTTCTCTCAGAAGAATTGAACGGAGAACTCCGCCGTCAATGGAAGCCGAAATGATTAACATTTTACTCTTGCAGACGTTTCTTCTCTCACGAAAATTAAAGGAAAATAGTCCGCCGTCGAATGGAAGCCGTACTTATCAACATTTTACTCCTGCAGACGTTTCTTCTCTCAGGAGAATTAAACGGAGAACACCGCCGTCGAATTGAAGCCGCACTGATCAACATTTTACTCCTGAAGACGTTTTTTCACTCTGGCGAATTAAACGGAGAACCCCGCCGTCGACTGGAGGCCGCACTGATCAACATTTTACTCTTGCAGACGTTTCTTTTCTCAGGAGAATTAAACGGAGGACTCCGCCGTCGACTGGAAGCCGCAATGATCAACATTTTACTCCTGCAGACGTTTCTTCTCTTAGGAGAATTCAATGGACAACTCCGCCGTCGACTGGAAGCCGCATTGATCAACATTTTTTTTCCTGCAAACGTTTCTTCTTTCAGGAAAATTAAAGGAAAGAACTTTGCAGTCGAATGGAAGCCGGACTAATCAACATTTTACTCCTGCAAACGTTTCTTCTCTCTGGCGAATTAAACGGAGAAATCCGCCGTCGAATTTGAAGCTTCCCTAATCAACATTTTACTCCTGCAGACGTTTCTTCTCTCAGGAAAATTCAACGGCCAACTCCGCCGTCGAATGGAAGCCGCACTGATCAACATTTTACTTCTGCAGGCGTCTCTTCTCTCAGGGGAATTAAACAGAGAACTCTGCCGTCAAATGGAAGGCCACACTGATCAACATTTTTCTCCTGCAGACGTTTCTTCTCTCAGGAGTATTAAACGGACAACTCCGCCGTCGAATGGAAGCTGCACTGATCAACGTTTTACACCGGGCAGACATTTCTTCTATCAGGAGAATTCAACGGACAACTCCGCCGTCGACTAAGAAGCCGCACTGATAAACATTTTACTTCTGCAAACGTTTCTTCTCTCAGGAAAATTAAACGTAGAACTCCGCCGTCAAATGGAAGCCCCACTGATCAACATTTTACTCCTGCAGACGTTTCTTCTCTCAGGAGAATTACAGGAAAGAACTCCGGCGTCGCCTGGAAGCGGCACTGATCCACATTTTACTCCTGAAGACGTTTCTTCTCTTAGGAGAATTAAATGGAGAAGTCTGATATAGACTGCAAGTGGCACTGATCAACATCTTAATCCTGCAGAGGTTCTTTTCTCAGGAAAACTAAACGGACAACCCTGCCGTCGACTGGAAGCTGCACTGATCAACATTTTACTCCTGCAGACGTTTCTTCTCTCAGGGGAATTAAACGGAGAACTCCGCCGTCGACTGGAAGCCACACTGATCAACATTTTACTCCTGCAGACGTTTCTTCTCTCAGGAGAATTGAACGGCAACTCCGCCGTCGACTGGAAGCCGCACTGATCAACATTTTACTCCTGCAGACGTTTCTTCTCTCAGGAGAATTGAACGGTCAAATCCGCCCTCGACTGGAAGCCGCACTGATTAACATTTTACACCTGCAGACGTTTCTTCTCTCAGAAGAATTGAACGGAGAACTCCGCCGTCAATGGAAGCCGCACTGATTAACATTTTACTCTTGCAGACGTTTCTTCTCTCACGAAAATTAAAGGAAAAAAGTCCGCCGTCGAATGGAAGCCGTACTTATCAACATTTTACTCCTGCAGACGTTTCTTCTCTCAGGAGAATTAAACGGAGAACACCGCCGTCGACTTGAAGCCGCACTGATCAACATTTTACTCCTGAAGACGTTTTTTCACTCTGGCGAATTAAACGGAGAACCCCGCCGTCGACTGGAGGCCGCACTGATCAACATTTTACTCTTGCAGACGCTTCTTTTCTCAGGAGAATTAAACGGAGGACTCCGCCGTCGAATGGAAGCTACACTGATCAACATTTTCCTTCTGAACGTTTCTTCTCTCAGGAAAATTAAACGGAGAACTCCGCCGTCGAATTTGAAGCTTCCCTGATCAACATTTTACTGCTGCAGACGTTTCTTCTCTCAGAAGAATTCAACGGACAACTCCGCCGTCAAATGAAAGCCGCACTGATCAACATTTTACTCCTGCAAATGTTTCATCTCTCAGGGAAATCAAACGGAGAAATCCGCCGTCAAATGGAAGCTGCACTGATCAACATTTTACTCCTGCAGACGTTTCTTCTCTCAGGAGAATTAAAAAAAAGAACTCCGCCGTCGACTGGAAGTGGCACTGATCAACATTTTACTCCTGCAGACGTTTCTTCTCTCAGGAGAATTAAATGGAAAACTCCGACATCGACTGGAAGTCGCACTAATCAACATTTTAATCCTTCAGAGGTTTCTTCTCTCAGGAGAATTAAACGGAGAACTCCGCCGTCGACTGGAAGCCACACTGATCAACATTTTACTCCTGCAGACGTTTCTTCTCTTAGGAAAATTAAAGGGAAGAACTCCGCCGTCGACTGGAAGCCGCGCTGATCAACATTTTACTCCTGCAGACGTTTCTTCTCTGAGAAGAATTGAACGGTCAATTCCGCCGTCAACTGGAAGCCGCACTGATCAACATTTTACACCAGCAGACGTTTCTTCTCTTCGGAGAATTGAACGGAGAACTCCGCCGTCAATGGAAGCCGCACTGATTAACATTTTACTCTTGCAGACGTTTCTTCTCTCACGAAAATTAAAGGAAAAAAGTCCGCCGTTAAATGGAAGCCGTACTGATCAACATTTTACTCCTGCAGACGTTTCTTCTCTCAGGAGAATTAAACAAGGAACTCCGCCGTCGACTGGAAGCCGCACTGATCAACATGTTACTCCTTAGACGTTTCTTCACTCTGGCGAATTAAACGGAGAACCCCGCCGTCGACTGGAGTCCGCACTGATCAACATTTTACTCTTGCAGACGTTTCTTTTCTCAAGGGAATTAAACGGAGAACTACGCCGTCGACTGGAAGCCACACTGATCAACATTTTACTCCTGCAGACGTTTCTTCTCTCAGTAGAATTAAACGGAGAACTCTGCATCGAATGGAAGCTACCTTGATCAACATTTTCCTACTGAACGTTTCTTCTCTCAGGAGAATTAAACGGAGAACTCCGCCGTCGAATTTGAAGCTTCCCTGATCAAAATTTTACTCCTGCAGACGTTTCTTCTCTCAGGAGAATTAAACGGACAACTCCGCCGTCGAATGGAAGCCGCACTGATCAACATTTTACTCCTGCAAACGTTTCATCTCTCAGGGAAATTAAACGGAGAAATCCGCCGTCAAATGGAAGCTGCACTGATCAACATTTTACTTCTGCAGACGTTTCTTCTCTCAGGTGAATTAAAGGAAAGAACTCCGCCGTCGCCTGGAAGCGGCACTGATCAACATTTTACTCCTGCAGACGTTTCTTCTCTCAGGAGAATTAAATGGAAAACTCCGACATCGACTGGAAGTCGCACTGATCAACATTTTAATCCTTCAGAGGTTTCTTCTCTCAGGAGAATTAAACGGACAAGCCTCCGTCGACAGGAAGCTGCACTGATTAACATTTTACTGCTGCAGACGTTTCTTCTCTTAGGAGAATTAAACGGAAAACTCCTACGTCGAATGGAAGCTGCACTGATTAACATTTTACTCCTGCAGACGTTTCTTCTCTCAATGGAATTAAACGGACAACTTCGCTATCGACTGGAAACCGCACCGATCAACATTTTACTCCAGCAAACCTTTCTTTGCTCAGCAGAATTAAACGGAGAACTCCGCCGTCAAATGTAAGCCCCACTGATCAACGTTTTACCTCTGGAGACGTTTCTTCTCTCAGGAGAATTAAAGGAAGAACTCCGCCGTCGACTGGAAGCCGCACTAATCAACATTTTTTTTCTGCAGACGCTTCTTCTCTCAGGAGAATTGAACGGAGAACTCCACCGTTGACTGGAAGCCGCACTGATCAACATTTTACTCCTTCAGACGTTTCTTCTCTCAGGAGAATTAGAAGAAGTAACTTTGCCGTCGAATGGAAACCACACTGATCAATATTTTGCTCCTCAGACGTTTCTTCTCTCTGGCGAATTAAACGGAGAACTCAACCGTCGACTCGAGGCCGCACTGATCAACATTTTACTCTTGCAGACGTTTCTTCTCTCGGGACAATTAAACGGTGAACTCCGCCCTCGACTGGAAGACGCACTGATCAACATTTTACTACTGCAGACGTTTCTTCTCTCAGGAGAATTAAACGGAGAACTCTGCCCTTGAATGGAAACCACACTGATCAACATTTTCCTTTTGCAGAGGTTTCTTCTCTCAGGAGAATTAAACGGAGAACTCCTTCGTCGAATGGAAGCTTCACTGATCAACATTTTATTTTACTCCTGCAGACGTTTCTTCTCTCAGGAGAATTGAACGGACAAATTCGCCGTCGACTGGAAGCCGCACTGATCAACATTTTTCTCCTGGAAACGTTTCTTCTCTCAGAAGAATTAAAGGAAAGAACTTTGCCGTCGAATGGAAGCCGCACTGATCAACATTTTACTCCTGGTAACGTTTCTTCTCTCTGGCGAATTTAACGGAGAACTCCGCCGTCGACTTAAGGCCTGCACTGATCAACATTTTACTCTTGCAGACGTTTCTTCACTTAGGAGAATTAAACGGAGAACTCCGCTGTCGACTGGAAGCCGCACTGATCAACATTTTACTCCTGCAGACGTTTCTTCTCTTAGGGGAATTGAACGGAGAAATCCGCCGTCGAATAGAAGCTGCACTGATCAACATTTTACCCTTGCAGACGTTTCTTCCCTCAGGAGAATTTAACGGACAACCCTGCCATTGAAAGGAAGCCGCACTGATCAACATTTTACTCATGCAAACGTTTCTTCTCCCAGGAAAATTAAAGGGAGAACTCCGCCGTCAAATGGAAGCCCCACTGATCAACGTTTTACTCCTGCAGACGTTTCTTCTCTCAGGAGAATTAAAGAAAAGAACTCCGCCGTCGACTGAAAGGGCACTGAAAAACATTTTACTCCTGAAGACGTTTCTTCTCTCAGGAAAATTAAATGGAGAAGTCCGCCATCGACTGGAAGTTTCACTGATCAACATTCTAATCCTGCAGAGGTTTTTCTCTCAGGAGAATTAAACAGACAACCCTGCCGTCGACTGGAAGCCGCACTGATCCAAAATTTACTCCTGCAGGCGTTTCTTCTCTTAGAGGATTTAAACTGAGAACTCCCCGTCGAATGGAAGCCACACTAATTTACATTTTACTTCTGAAGACGTTTCTTCTCTCAGGAAAATTAAAGGAAAGAACTCCGCCGTCGACTGGAAGCTGCGCTGATCAACATTTTACTCCTGCAGACGTTTCTTCTCTCAGGAAAATTGAACGGACAACTCCGCCGTCGACTGTAAGCTGCACTGATCAACATTTTACACCTTCAGACGTTTCTTCTCTCAGGAGAATTGAACGGACAACTCCGCCGTCGACTGGAAGCCGCACTGGTCAACATTTTAAACCTACAGACGTTTCTTCTCTCAGGAGAATTAAACGGAGAAATCCGCATGCGACTAGAGGCCGCACTGATCAACATTTTATTCCTAGAGACATTTCTTCTCTCAGGAGAATTTAACAGCAACTCCGCCGTCGACTGGAAGCCGCACTGATCAACATTTTACACCTGCAGACGTTTCTTCTCTCAGGAGAATTATAGGAAAGAGGTCCGCCGTCTAAAGGAAGCCACACTGATCAACAGTTTACTCCTGCAGACGTTTCTTCTCTCAGGAGAATTTAACAGCAACTCCGCCGTCGACTGGAAGCCGCACTGATCAACATTTTACACCTGCAGACGTTTCTTCTCTCAGGAGAATTAAACGGAAAACTCCGCCGTCAAATAGAAGCCCCACTGATAAGCATTTTACTCCTGCAGACGTTTCTTCTCTCAGGAGAATTAAATCTAAAGAACACTGCTGTCGACTGGAAGCCGCACTGTTGAACATTATTCTCCTTCCAACCTTTCTTCTCTCAGGAGAATTAATAGAAGGAATATTCCCGTCCAATGGAAGCGGCACTGATCAATATTTTACTTCTGCAGACGTTTCTTCTCCATGGCGAATTAAACTCAGAACCCCGCCGTTGACTCGAGGCCGCACTGATAAACATTTTCCTCCTGCAGACGTTTCTTCTCTCAGGAGAAGTTAACGGAGAACTCCTTCTTCGAATGGAAGCTGCACTGATCAACATTTTACTCTTGCAGACGTTTCTTCTCTCAGGAGAATTAAACGGAGAACTCCGCCGTTAAATGGAAGCACCACTGATTAACATTTTAAATCTGAAGACGTTTCTTCTCTCAGGAGAATTAAAGGAAGAACTCTGCCGTCGACTGGAAGCCGCACTGATTAACATTTTACTCCTGCAAACGTTTCTTCTCTTAGGAGAATAAAGGGAAAGAACTTTGCCGTCAAATGGAAGCCGCACAGATCAATATTTTATCCTGCAGACGTTTCTTCTGTCAGGAGAATTAAAGGAAAGAACTCCGCCGTCGAATGGAACCTGCACTGATCAACATTTTACTCCTGCAGACGTTTCTTCTCTCAGGAAAATTAAAGGAAAGAACTCCGCCGTCGAATGGAAGCCGCACTGATCAACATTTTACTCCTGCAGACGTTTCTTCTTTCACGAGAATTAAACGGACAACTCCACCGTCGACTGGAAGCCGCACGGATCAACATTTTACTCCTGCAGACGTTTCTTCTCTCAGGAGAATTAAACGGACAACTCCACCGTCGACTGGAAGCCGCACTGATCAACATTTTACTCCTGCAGACGTTTCTTCTCTCAGGAGAATTAAACGGACAACTCCACCGTCGACTGGAAGCCGCACTGATCAACATTTTACTCCTGCAGACGTTTCTTCTCTCAGGAGAATTAAACGGACAACTCCACCGTCGTCTGGAAGCCGCACTGATCAACATTTTTATTCGGAAATTTAGAACATAAGGAAATTAAAGGACAAAATTAAAAAGAAGAAATTAAAAAGGTAGAAAATCAGAACATGGAGAAATTAAATAAGATATTCGAACACTAGGAAATTAAAAGTGTATTTGAATATAAGAAAATCCGAATATAGAAATTAGAAAAAAAAACGAAATTAAACAGGATATAACTACATAAAATTAGCACAACGAAATTAAACAGCAAATTAGAAAAATAATAAATCAAATCAAAGTAAATTAAAACATAAAAATCCAGACTTAGAAAATTAGAGGCTAACAGAATTAAATGAGAGGAAATTAGATCCTAGCAAAAAGATTACGAAGAAATCGAATAAGAATGTGGAACATGAGGAAAGTAAATAGAAAATTTAACTATAGGAGATTGAAACAGGAAAATAGGACATAAGAAATTAAAACAAGGAAATTAAAAGAGAAAATTAAAGCACAATAAGGGTGGAACAGAGGAAATTAGAATACGAGAGAATAACGACATATGTGTCCTCATCCAGTATAAGTAAAAAGGGTGAAAGTTTCATCATCACTTATGTAAGCAGAAAATTACTCGCGCGTGAGAAAAATTATGTTGTAACTGAGAGAGAGGCACTCGCTATCATTTAGATAATTTGTAAATTTAGAATGTATTTATTAGGCGAAGAATTTGTAGTGGAATCGGACCACAAACCCTTATCATACCTACGTAGCGTCAAGAATAATAACGGTTGGTTGATGCGTTGGAGCTTGTTCCTCCAGGAATTCCAATTCCGCATTTTGTATTTAAAAGGCACCGATAAGTGTATGGCTGATAGTTCAAGTGGAAACCCGTTAGATCCTTTTCCAAACTAATTACGAGCCATTTTCTGTGTTTTATCCATGTATTAATTTTTGTTCCTAAATTAAATTTGTGTATTTAACCAAATAATAATAAAACACGCATCCTTTATGTATATATATTTATTTTGGGGGGGGTGGATGGTTTATCTGTGTACAATTAATTCCCTTTATATCCTTATTTTTTTTACTTTGTTTTGTATAATCGTAGGATAACTCAGCCTTAGGCTAGTGAGCCACACGCAACGCCACGCGCTCAGTCTCGAATCGTGCTTTACTCGAAAGCAAGATCTAAGTTCCGTAATAGTCAGTGTCAAGAGACTCTTATTTGAACTTTGCGCCAAGTGCTCTCTCCCCCCCCCCCCCCCCCACACACAGTTTAAGCCTTCCTCGTCGGCTTAGTATACGCTCAAGGTCATTCGAGTGACCCTCGGTTAATATTGTTAGTTTGTTTGTACAGTGTCCTCCCCACCAAGTCTCCCCCTCCTTTTAGCCGCTTAAACTCATGTCCGTCTAATGTGTATATAGCTCGTTTTAAAACTCCTTTTAACATTGTAAAATAGTATTAATTTATTAATTTGCCTATTAGTAAAGTTCTTTTTGTACGCGTTTTCCTGTTATCCCGGAACCTCCAAGATAGTCGACTGATGGCCAACCTACATTCGTTTAATACGCACTCGAAACGCAGAAAGAGTTAACTGGACCCTATTCTACAACAATTTTATAATGATCGCTAGCACATTTTCCTCAATCTTCACTTCTTTATCCTCACCTTTCTCGTTAATATATATATATATATATATATATATATATATATATATATATATATTTATATTTATATATATATATATATATATATATATATATATATATATATATATAAATATATATATATATATATATATATATATATATATATATATATATATATATATATATATATATATATATATATATATATATGTGAGGAATTAAACGACATTCTCCGAAAACAATTTAATTCAGAACAGTTTCGGTGTATCTCACATCAAAACTGTTCTGAATTAAATTGTCTTCTGAGAATGTGGTTTAATTCCTCATCTTTTCTTGCGATATTGCATTAATTTATATATATATATATATATATATATATATATATATATATATATATATATATATATATATTAGTATCTATTAATGTGTAATTTATATTTCATCCATTGCCTTGCCTCCCATTTCATTTTATAAGACTACCCTATCATCTTTTGTTTCGCTTTTCCATCTTCAATTTGTGATGCGTAACGCGTCCGACTGCCGTGTTTTTGTTTTCGAGAAGCTTTTGCTGTTTGGCTGTTTAGGAGTGAGGAAGATGCTGGAAGGTCGGGTTATATGGATGTAAGCACGTATACATATTTACATACACACTGTGTAGATTGAAAAAATCGATAATTTCTAAATTACTAATTCAGAAAAGAAGAGAATGAAAGAGAAAGAGAGATATAAAAAAACTATAGAACCCTATAAGCGTACACGAAGCTAACTTATGTAAAAAATACAAAGGATCCCACTCTTAACATGTTTGAACTTAGGTTTAATAACATCAGTATATGAGGAAGTGAAGATAACGGGCATCTTTTTTTCTCTCTCTCACAGTATAGCGATGGAATTGGGAAGCAGAGAGAGAGAGAGAGAGAGAGAGAGAGAGAGAGAGAGAAAGAGAAAGCAATGGCTATTGTTGATGAGTATGACCCTTAAACCCCCCCCCTTCCTCTGCGCATGTTCAGTTGAAGAAAAGAAAATTTCATTACCCAAACCATTTCTGTATAAAATTCTTATTGTCAAAACCGATACCAAAATGAAGGTAATTACCGGTACAATTTACGCTTTCATACTAGAACTATTCCATTCCTCTCTAACAAAAGGTTATTGCAATACCATTAGCTACGCATTTCTTCTTTGTTTTTTTTATTCGTCTGCCATGCCGTTGTTACAGCTAGGTTAATTCTTGCATTTACCCATCTTCCACAATTTAAACACACATCCTTCTCCCTCAGAGGATTTACACATATGTATAAACCAACAAAGCCCCCGAGAACCACTCGAGACATTACCTTGTTTTTTCATGTCTTGACCAGACAATCATCCTTCATATAGTAAATGTCAAACAATCCCCAAATTTTATTCCAACTTCGCCAAACACGCTTACCCCTTTCCATCCTGGCAATTACGTCTTCTCCTTAAAAAACATGTCCCTCAATCTTGCCTCACACAAAGAGCTCAATTCCTAACAATGCATCTTTACTTACTTACCAACCTCTGAAATCCATCAACTCCACCTTCCACACAATCTTCTTTTCATATTGACAGACTATTTCTATATTTTTCACTTTTCTCTTCAAACTTTACTACTTTTCTTCGACTTTAACTCGCATTATTACTTTTTTTTCTCATACTTTGAATCCATCTGACATCTTTCATACATACAATATAATCTTTACTTTTTTTCTACAGGATAATCACTCTTAACTCATACACTAACCATTTAATTTCCAACAAACACACATACCCTTCCTTTTATGAAACCACTACCTCTTTCAAACACTTAATTACCTTTCTCACCAGACATCAAAACCCAATCACCCCTCCAAAGACAAAATTACGCATAAAACAAAATCACGAAATTCGATGCTTGGAAGAGAATGCGAACGTAATTACGCGTGAAATTGGCCAAGACGCTTTTGGTTGAGAATCTATTTTCTTCCATACATATAAACGTAAGTTCCATTCGCATGGCACACTTTTTGGTTTCTTAAACTCCCACTTGGTTCTTAGATAGAATAGGGGGTTCTTTAGACCTATTGACAGTTTCTTATATCCAAATGGGTCCTTAAGCACCTAATGGGTTTCTGGGGTTTTCTTAAACTAAACCCAGAAGGGAGCAAAATATATGGAAGATGAGGTGAAGGTTTCAGAGGTGGGAGAAAAGGAGGACGTGGGAAATGGAAGAAGAGAGAGGAGAAGAGTGAAAGATGGGGGAAATGAAAGAGAGGGGGAAAAGGGATGGGTGAAGAGGCGGGATATGAAGAGAGGGAGGAGAAATATGGAGTAAGAAGCATAGAAGAACCATGCTTCTCACATGGACAACTAACTTTATGTGGCAGGCTCCATTCAGGGTTGATAAAGGCAGAAACCTATACATGAACGCACCCGGAGGCAAAACGAGACGTGTGGTGGCCACGGAAGTTCTTAAATGACTTTGGAGGATTCTTTTACAACCTTCCTCTAAGCGAATGAATTATTTATCCTTTGCTAGAAATACTACAACCCATGGCGATCGAACAAATTAACAGTTCCTGTTTATTGCGATAAAAATTAGATTGGGGGGGCGAGAAGAAGTAAGGGGTTAGGGGAATGGTGGAGAGGGAGTGTGGGGTAGGATGAGATGGGGAGAGAGGCGGAAAAGGAGAGTGGAGGAGACGGGGAGAGGGGAGATAGAGAGAAGGGAGAGAGCTATTTTGGCAGGTATAGCTGTAGCGTTTTGAGAAAATTATTGACCGGTAATTTCAGCTTGTATATAATAATCCTATGAATGCCGCTTTGATAGCTCTGCATCGATTTGTTTTGTGTGTGTGGGGAAGGTGGGGATATAGTCTCAACCTAGAGCAAAACAGCTCTAATTTACAATCTTTCTTTTCCTTTTTGTAGCCGTTTTTTCTTTTTTTCTTTTTTTTCGCCCTATGATATGGAGGCCGCCGAAAAGGACTCAGTCCTTTTTCACTATCCTTATAAACCTATTACGACTACTGGTAGAATTAGTACTACTTTCGTAACTGCACTTACTGTCATTAGTTTGGGACGTGTTCCTACTGTCATCCCCTTAAGTAAAAGGATCGGTCCTTGTGGTCGGAAAACTGAACCTAACCTAACCTAACTTTCTCTTGATAAATTAGAATATCAGGATCATGTTCTAATTTATTTATGTCGTTATTCTCTCGTATTCTAATTTCCTCTGTTCCACCCTTATTGTGCTTTAATTTTCTCTTTTAATTTCCTTGTTTTAATTTCTTATGTCCTATTTTCCTGTTTCAATCTCCTATAGTTAAATTTTCTATTTACTTTCCTCATGTTCCACATTCTTATTCGATTTCTTCGTAATCTTTTTGCTAGGATCTAATTTCCTCTCATTTAATTCTGTTAGCCTCTAATTTTCTAAGTCTGGATTTTTATGTTTTAATTTACTTTGATTTGATTTATTATTTTTCTAATTTGCTGTTTAATTTCGTTGTGCTAATTTTATGTAGTTATATCCTGTTTAATTTCGTTTTTTTTTCTAATTTCTATATTCGGATTTTCTTATATTCAAATACACTTTTAATTTCCTAGTGTTCGAATATCTTATTTAATTTCTCCATGTTCTGATTTTCGTCTAATTCTCCTGAGAGAAGAAACGTCTCAGGAGTAAAATGTTGATCAGTGCGGCTTCCAGTCGACGGCAGAGTTCTCCGTTTGATTCTCTTGAGAAAAGAAACGTCTGCAGGAGTAAAATGTTGATCAGTTCGGCTTCCAGTCGACGGTGGAGTTGTCCGTTTAACTCTCCTGAGAGAAGAAACGTCTGCAGGAGTAAAATGTTGATCAGTGCGGCTTCCAGTCGACGGTGGAGTTGTCCGTTTAATTCTCGTAAAAGAAGAAACGTCTGCAGGAGTAAAATGTTGATCAGTGCGGCTTCCAGTCGACGCCGGAGTTCTCCGTTGAATTCTCCTGAGAGAAGAAACGTCTGCAGGAGTAATATGTTAATCAGTGCGGCTTCCAGTTGACGGCGTAATTGTCCGTTCAATTCTCCTAAAAGAAGAAACGTCTGCAGGAGTAAAATGTTGATCAGTGAGGCTTCCAGTCGACAGTGGAGTTGTCCGTTTAATTCTCCTGAGAGAAGAAAGGTCTGCAGGAGTAAAATGTTGATTAGTGCGGCTTCCAGTCGACGGTGGAGTTGTCCGTTTAATTCTCGTGAAAGAAGAAACGTCTGCAGTAGTAAAATGTTGATCAGTGCGGCTTCCAGTCGACGCTAGAGTTCTCCGTTGAATTCTGCTGAGAGAAAAAACGTCTGCAGGAGTAAAATGTTAATCAGTGCGGCTTCCAGTCGACGGTGGAGTTGTCCGTTTAATTCTCGTAAAAGAAGAAACGTCTGCAGGAGTAAAATGTTGATCAGTGCGGCTTCCAGTCTACGCCGGAGTTCTCCGTTGAATTCTCCTGAGAGAAGAAACGTCTGCAGGAGTAATATGTTAATCAGTGCGGCTTCCAGTTGACGGCGTAATTGTCCGTTCAATTCTCCTAAAAGAAGAAACGTCTGCAGGAGTAAAATGTTGATCAGTGAGGCTTCCAGTCGACAGTGGAGTTGTCCGTTTAATTCTCCTGAGAGAAGAAACGTCTGCAGGAGTAAAATGTTGATCAGCGCAGCTTCCAGTCGACGGCGGAGTTCTTTCCTTTAATTTTCCTGAGAGAAGAAACGTCTTCAGAAGTAAAATGTAAATTAGTGTGGCTTCCATTCGACGGCGGAGTTCTCCGTTTAAATCCTCTAAGAGAAGAAACGTCTGAAGGAGTAAAATGTTGATCAGTGCGGCTTCCATTCGACGGCGAAGTTCTCCGTTTGATTCTCCTGAGAAAAGAAACGTATGCAGGAGTAAAATGTTGATCAGTGCGGCTTCCAGTCGACGGTGGAGTTGTCCGTTTAATTCTCCTGAAAGAAGAAACGTCTGCAGGAGTAAAATGTTGATCAGTGCGGCTTCCAGTCGACGGTGGAGTTGTCCGTTTAATTCTCCTGAAAGAAGAAATGTCTGCAGGAGTAAAATATTGATCAGTGCGGCTTCCAGTCGACGCCGGAGTTCTCCGTTGAATTCTCCTGAGAGAAGAAACGTCTGCAGGAGTAAAATGTTGATCAGTGCGGCTTCCATTCGAAGGCGGAGTTCTTTCCTTTAATTTTCCTGAGAGAAAAAACGTCTGCAGGAGTAAAATGTTTATCAGTGCGGCTTCCATTCGACGGTAAGTTCTCCGTTTAAATCTCCTGAAAGAAGAAACGTCTGCAGGAGGAAAATGTTGATCAGTGCGGCTTCCAGTCGACGTTGGAGTTGTCCGTTTAATTCTCCTGAAAAAAAAACGTCTGCAGGAGTAAAATGTTGATCAGTGCGGCTTCCATTCGAAGGCGGAGTTCTTTCCTTTAATTTTCCTGAGAGAAGAAACGTCTGCAGGAGTAAAATGTTTATCAGTGCGGCTTCCATTCGACGGTAAGTTCTCCGTTTAAATCTCCTGAAAGAAGAAACGTCTGCAGGAGTAAAATGTTGATCAGTGCGGCTTCCAGTCGACGGTGGACTTGTCCGTTTAATTCTTCTGAAAGAAGAAACGTCTGCAGGAGTAAAATGTTGATCAGTGCGGCTTCCAGTCGACGCTGGAGTTCTCCGTTGAATTCTCCTGAGGGAAGAAACGTCTGCAGGAGTAAAATGTTAATCAGTGCGGCTTCCAGTCGACGGCGGAGTTGTCCGTTCAATTCTCCTGAGAGAAGAAACGTCTGCAGGAGTAAAATGTTGATCAGTGCGGCTTCCATTCGACGGCGGAGTTCTTTCCTTTAATTTTCCTAAGAGAAGAAACGTCTGCAGGAGTAAAATGTTAATCAGTGCGGCCTCCAGTCGCGGCGGAGTTGTCCGTTCAATTCTCCTGAGAGAAGAAACGTCTGCAGGAGTAAAATGTTAATCAGTGCGGCTTCCATTCGACGGCAGAGTTCTTTCCTTTATTTCTCCTGAGAGAAGAAACGTCTGCAGGAGTAAAATGTTGATCAGTGGTGCTTCCAGTCGACGCCGGAGTTCTCCGTTTAATTCTCCTGAGAGAAGAAACGTCTGTAGGAGTAGAATGTGGATCAGTGCAGCTTCCAGTCGATGGCGGATGTGTCCGTTCAATTCTGCTTAGAGAAGAAACGTCTGCAGGAGTAAAATGTTGATCAGTGTGGCTTACATTTAACAGCGGAGTTGTCCGTTTAATTCTGCTAAAAGAAAAAACGTTTGCAGCAGTAAAATGTTAATCAGTGCGGCTTCCAGTCGACGGCAGAGTTCTCCATTTAATTCTCCTGAGAGAAGAAATGTCTCCAGGAATAAAATGTTGATCAGTGCGGCCTCTAGTCGCATGCGGATTTCTCCGTTTAATTCTCCTGAGAGAAGAAACGTCTGTAGGTTTAAAATCTTGACCAGTGCGGCTTCCAGTCGACGGCGTAGTTGTCCGTTCAATTCTCATGAGAGAAGAAACGTCTGCAGGAGTAAAATGTTAAACAGTGCGGCTTCCATTTAACAGCGGAGTTCTTTCCTTTAATTTTCGTGAGAAAAGAAGCGTTGGCAGGAGTAAAATGTTAATCAGTGCGGCTTCCATTCGACGGCATGGTTAACCGTTTAATTCTCCTGAAAGAAAAAAACGTCTGCAGGAGTAAAATGTTGATCAGTGCGGCTTCCAGTCGACGGTGGAGTTGTCCGTTCAATTCTCCTGAGAGAAGGAACGTCTGCAGGAGTAAAATGTTGATCAGTGCAGCTTCCAGTCGACGGCGGAGTTCTCCGTTTAATTCTCCTGAGAGAAGAAACGTCTGCAGGAGTAAAATGTTGATCAGTGCGGCTTTCATTCGACAGCGGAGTTGTCCGTTCAATTCTCTTAAAAGAAGAAACGTCTGCAGGAGTAAAATGTTGATCAGCGCCGCTTCCAGTCGACGGCGGAGTTCTTCCCTTTAATTTTCCTGAGAGAAAAAACGTCTGCAGGATAAAATATTGATCTGTGCGGCTTCCTAATTTGACGGCAAAGTTCTTTCCCTTTATTCTCCTAAGAGAAGAAACGTTTGCAGGAGTAAAATGTTAATCAGTGCGGCTTCCAGTCGACGGCAGAGTTCTTCCTTTAATTCTCCTGAGAGAAGAAACGTCTTCAGATTTAAAATGTTGATCAGTGGTGCTTCCATTTAACGGCGGAGTTCTCCGTTTAATTCTCCTGAGAGAAGAAACGTCTGCAAGAGTAAAATGTTGATCAGTGCAGCTTCCATTCGAAGAAGGAGTTCTCCGTTAACTTCTCCTGAGAGAAGAAACGTCTGCAGGAGGAAAATGTTTATCAGTGCGGCCTCGAGTCAACGGCGGGGTTCTGAGTTTAATTCGCTATGGAGAAGAAACGTCTGCAGGAGTAAAATATTGATCAGTGCCGCTTCCATTGGACGGGAATATTCCTTCTATTAATTCTCCTGAGAGAAGAAAGGTTGGAAGGAGAATAATGTTCAACAGTGCGGCTTCCAGTCGACAGCAGTGTTCTTTATATTTAATTCTCCTGAGAGAAGAAACGTCTGCAGGAGTAAAATGCTTATCAGTGGGGCTTCTATTTGACGGCGGAGTTTTCCGTTTAATTCTCCTGAGAGAAGAAACGTCTGCAGGTGTAAAATGTTGATCAGTGCGGCTTCCAGTCGACGGCGGAGTTGCTGTTAAATTCTCCTGAGAGAAGAAACGTCTGCAGGAGTAAACTGTTGATCAGTGTGGCTTCCTTTAGACGGCGGACCTCTTTCCTATAATTCTCCTGAGAGAAGAAACGTCTGCAGGTGTAAAATGTTGATCAGTGCGGCTTCCAGTCGACGGCGGAGTTGCTGTTAAATTCTCCTGAGAGAAGAAATGTCTCCAGGAATAAAATGTTGATCAGTGCGGCCTCTAGTCGCATGCGGATTTCTCCGTTTAATTCTCCTGAGAGAAGAAACGTCTGTAGGTTTAAAATGTTGACCAGTGCGGCTTCCAGTCGACGGCGGAGTTGTCCGTTCAATTCTCCTGAGAGAAGAAACGTCTGAAGGTGTAAAATGTTGATCAGTGCAGCTTACAGTCGACGGCGGAGTTGTCCGTTCAATTTTCCTGAGAGAAGAAACGTCTGCAGGAGTAAAATGTTGATCAGCGCAGCTTCCAGTCGACGGCAGGGTTGTCTGTTTAATTCTCCTGAGAGAAAAACCTCTGCAAGATTAGAATGTTGATCAGTGAAACTTCCAGTCGATGGCGGACTTCTCCATTTAATTCTCCTGAGAGAAGAAACGTCTGCAGGAGTTAAATGCTTATCAGTGGGGCTTCTATTTGACGGCGGAGTTTTCCGTTTAATTCTCCTGAGAGAAGAAACGTCTGCAGGTGTAAAATGTTGATCAGTGCGGCTTCCAGTCGACGGCGGAGTTGCTGTTAAATTCTCCTGAGAGAAGAAACGTCTGCAGGAGTAAACTGTTGATCAGTGTGGCTTCCTTTAGACGGCGGACCTCTTTCCTATAATTTTCCTGAGAGAAGAAACGTCTGCAAGAGTAAAATGTTAATCGGTGCGGCTTCCAGTCGACGGCGGAGTTCTCCGTTCAATTCCCCTGAGAGAAGAAACGTCTGAAGGTGTAAAATGTTGATCAGTGCAGCTTACAGTCGACGGCGGAGTTGTCCGTTCAATTTTCCTGAGAGAAGAAACGTCTGCAGGAGTAAAATGTTGATCAGCGCAGCTTCCAGTCGACGGCGGAGTTCTTTCCTTTAATTTTCCTGAGAGAAGAAACGTCTTCAGAAGTAAAATGTAAATTAGTGTGGCTTCCATTCGACGGCGGAGTTCTCCGTTTAAATCCTCTAAGAGAAGAAACGCCTGTAGGAGTAAATTTTGGATCAGTGCGGCTTCCAGTCGACGGCAGGGTTGTCTGTTTAATTCTCCTGAGAGAAAAACCTCTGCAGGATTAGAATGTTGATCAGTGAAACTTCCAGTCGATGGCGGACTTCTCCATTTAATTCTCCTGAGAGAAGAAACGTCTTCAGGAGTAAAATGTTTTTCAGTGCCGCTTTCAGTCGACGGCGGAGTTCTTTCCTTTAATTCTCCTGAGAGAAGAAACGTCTGCAGGAGTAAAACGTTGATCAGTGGGGCTTCCATTTGACGGCGGAGTTCTCCCTTTAATTTTCCTGGGAGAAGAAACGTACTCCCTGTCATTAAAAAAGGCGAAGTCATGGGGTCTTATCTCACCTACTTCGAAAGATTTTCGAGGTCAATCAGTGCCCCTATTTACCTCTCAACTCATGGATATTTTTATCTCCCTCCCATCAGAGGCAACAATTGATTACTCATCGTTCAAAGCCGAGTTGTTCGCTGCTTACAACATGATCCCGGATTTTTATCTATCTAAATTTAGGCACTGTCGCATTAAATCTAACCAGACCTTCCGGCAGTTCGGTTATTCCCTATAGCGTCATTTTAATTTTTGGATTGACACGTCAAAGGTGCCTCGTGAATACGAGGCCCTGTTCGATTTGGTCCTCAAGGACCAATTTTTTTGCATCGCTCCTAAATCCAAAACCAGCAAAAACAAATTTTTCCTAATAATGGGAATTAGTTCGTTATGGTCATTGGAACCTCCAAACTCAAACCTCTCTTCTCGTCGGGCCACCGTGATGTTAAGCCCTTTTCTTCCAACCCACCTGCTTTGTCATTACTCAGGAGGACCACCGTGTTCGATTCCTCAGGAGTTCCTGGCCATGTGAGGTCCAACTGCCCTCAAAACTTGCAATTTATAGCAATCCTCCTTCTCACCAGGTACACCAGGTCATTGTAACTTCTACGCCCCTAACGTCGCAAAATGTAGCCCCTATTCAAACCCGCCGAATACTGCTGGCCACCAGGTAAAGTTTTTGTTCGATAAAAGTACCCCTGGGGCCCTCCAATTTGAAACTGGAGCAGTGAATGGGTGCCAGATCTCAACATTCGTCTGTGATACAGGGTGCACGTGCATTGTTGCATCCATTGTGTTACTCCTTCCTGTGGCTCCGGACCACGATAAGTTTGCCGTAGTGCATGATTACTTGGTGCGCCCCAATAAATTCCACATGGTTCACTGCTACATTGAGTGAGCGTATTTTACAGGTTTTGCTGAAATCGTGGCAGCCTCCATCAAGTTTTGCTCTTGGCTATTTGGTCAGTCCCGCCGGGTTTCTTTCACCCCAGTGGCTCAACCCGTTACTACGCGTTCCCGCGCGGAGAAGGAAATGAAAGCCCTTACACCTCTGAAACCCCCGTGTGCTCTCGATTTCCAGTGTGATGACTCATGACTTTGTCCCTTTTGGTCCAAAGCCCAGAACAAAACACGCGAAACCGTCAGAGGGAATAAGGTGATTTCCTTCTTCATCAAGGACGACCTCCTCTATCGAGTGTTGTCCGAGGAAAACGATCCCGAGTCCCGCACACTATGTGTACCCCGCTTTCACCTCCCTCCAATCCTGCGAACGGCCCACGATAGCCTATTTGCTGGTCACTTTAGTTACACGAAGACCGCTCAGAGGATCTTCAAATATATTTATTGGCCTGTCGCGGCCGACGAAATTCTGCGATATTGTCGTTCGTGCGACATTTGCCAAAAGATGGAAATAAAAGGACGAGATATCTCCGCCTTTTCAGAAGGGACCACTAATCTCTGAACTCTTCTCCCGAGTAGCTATCGACCTAATCAGATCGATCTACTCCTCATCGAGTGAAGGGCATAGTTACGTTTTAACACTGGTCGACTTTGCCACTCGATTCCCCGAGGCTGTACCTCTCACGAAAATCGATAGCATCTTCTGTGCCGAAGCCCTTATTTCCATCTTTTCCCGTGTGGGCCTGCTTAAAGAAATCATTTCAGATCGTGGTCGTCAATTCACCTCCAAATTAATGGAGTACGTTGGTAAATTATTGATGATAAAGCCCCTGTTCACTATCCCTTTTCACCCGAGTGGGAATGGAATGTGTGGAAAGGGTAAATGGAAGACTCAAGGCATTCTCAGGAAGTTGTGTGCAGATCAGCCCAATGAATTGCACTGCAGAAATTGCGTTACAGAACGCGGATGTCAATTTTGTCAAGTATAAGACATACTTCGATTGCAAGTACAAAGAAAGGAAATTCAACCCTAGTGAAGAAGTTTTGCTTCTCCTCCATAAGGAAAACAACAAATTGTCGAGCCAGTGGAAGGCCCCCTACCACATAGTCGAGAAGCGTAGCCCCGTCGATTACTTTATTGAAACCCCCTCGGGAAGAAAGCTTTTCCATATTAATATGCTCAAGCGGTACCATCGGCGCGCGAGCATCAACCAGATATTTACAATCGACGAAAAATCCCCCATGGAATCAAGCTACCCCCTTGGACCCCTTTTGCGTAATCCAAGTCGCCTGCTTCGAGCAAGACAAGGAACATCCGTTGCATGTCTTACCCGACTTTAATAATTCCCCGCCTGCGGGAATTAATATATGCGACCAGCTTTTATATCTTGAAAAAGATCAACTTCAAGCGATCATGAGTCGTTTTGATGACGTTATCACCGATTTCCCCGATTGTGCTACCCACTTTGAGCACAATATCCAACTCACCACCCTAGAATCCACCCGTTCCAAACCATACCCCCCTCCCTGCCTATACACATCCGGGAACCCAATTTGACAGTTGGCACCTGCAAGTGCAACTTCGCTTTTGGCACTATAGATTACATCGGCTTCCATATCAGGAATAATCGATTAGCCTCTAGCAAGAAAAGATCCGGACCATCGTGGACATCCTGTTGCCCACAAATAAAAAGCAGCTGCGATCCTTCATATGCTCTGCATCGTTCTATTGTCGCTTCATACCTAACTTTTTGACTGTTTCCGCCCTCCTCTACGAGCTATTAAAGAAGAAGGCTCCCGAACGCCTCGAATAGACGCCATTTTTAACTCAGAGCTTCAACAAACTCAAGAAGAAGTTGGCATCCACCCCTATTTTCCGCCTCCCTAACTCGGTGCGAATGCCAAAAATTTTGTCCGAGTTAGGGAGGCGGAAAATAGGGGTGGATGCCAACTTCTTCTTGAGTTTGTTGAAGCTCTGAGTTAAAAATGGCGTCTATTCGAGGCGTTCGGGAGCCTTCTTCTTTAATAGCTCGTAGAGGAGGGCGGAAACAGTCAAAAAGTTAGGTATGAAGCGACAATAGAACGATGCAGAGCATATGAAGGATCGCAGCTGCTTTTTATTTGTGGGCAACAGGATGTCCACGATGGTCCGGATCTTTTCTTGCTAGAGGCTAATCGATTATTCCTGATATGGAAGCCGATGTAATCTATAGTGCCAAAAGCGAAGTTGCACTTGCAGGTGCCAACTGTCAAATTGGGTTCCCGGATGTGTATAGGCAGGGAGGGGGGTATGGTTTGGAACGGGTGGATTCTAGGGTGGTGAGTTGGATATTGTGCTCAAAGTGGGTAGCACAATCGGGGAAATCGGTGATAACGTCATCAAAACGACTCATGATCGCTTGAAGTTGATCTTTTTCAAGATATAAAAGCTGGTCGCATATATTAATTCCCGCAGGCGGGGAATTATTAAAGTCGGGTAAGACATGCAACGGATGTTCCTTGTCTTGCTCGAAGCAGGCGACTTGGATTACGCAAAAGGGGTCCAAGGGGGTAGCTTGATTCCATGGGGGATTTTTCGTCGATTGTAAATATCTGGTTGATGCTCGCGCGCCGATGGTACCGCTTGAGCATATTAATATGGAAAAGCTTTCTTCCCGAGGGGGTTTCAATAAAGTAATCGACGGGGCTACGCTTCTCGACTATGTGGTAGGGGGCCTTCCACTGGCTCGACAATTTGTTGTTTTCCTTATGGAGGAGAAGCAAAACTTCTTCACTAGGGTTGAATTTCCTTTCTTTGTACTTGCAATCGAAGTATGTCTTATACTTGACAAAATTGACATCCGCGTTCTGTAACGCAATTTCTGCAGTGCAATTCATTGGGCTGATCTGCACACAACTTCCTGAGAATGCCTTGAGTCTTCCATTTACCCTTTCCACACATTCCATTCCCACTCGGGTGAAAAGGGATAGTGAACAGGGGCTTTATCATCAATAATTTACCAACGTACTCCATTAATTTGGAGGTGAATTGACGACCACGATCTGAAATGATTTCTTTAAGCAGGCCCACACGGGAAAAGATGGAAATAAGGGCTTCGGCACAGAAGATGCTATCGATTTTCGTGAGAGGTACAGCCTCGGGGAATCGAGTGGCAAAGTCGACCAGTGTTAAAACGTAACTATGCCCTTCACTCGATGAGGAGTAGATCGATCTGATTAGGTCGATAGCTACTCGGGAGAAGAGTTCAGAGATTAGTGGTCCCTTCTGAAAAGGCGGAGATATCTCGTCCTTTTATTTCCATCTTTTGGCAAATGTCGCACGAACGACAATATCGCAGAATTTCGTCGGCCGCGACAGGCCAATAAATATATTTGAAGATCCTCTGAGCGGTCTTCGTGTAACTAAAGTGACCAGCAAATAGGCTATCGTGGGCCGTTCGCAGGATTGGAGGGAGGTGAAAGCGGGGTACACATAGTGTGCGGGACTCGGGATCGTTTTCCTCGGACAACACTCGATAGAGGAGGTCGTCCTTGATGAAGAAGGAAATCACCTTATTCCCTCTGACGGTTTCGCGTGTTTTGTTCTGGGCTTTGGACCAAAAGGGACAAAGTCATGAGTCATCACACTGGAAATCGAGAGCACACGGGGGTTTCAGAGGTGTAAGGGCTTTCATTTCCTTCTCCGCGCGGGAACGCGTAGTAACGGGTTGAGCCACTGGGGTGAAAGAAACCCGGCGGGACTGACCAAATAGCCAAGAGCAAAACTTGATGGAGGCTGCCACGATTTCAGCAAAACCTGTAAAATACGCTCACTCAATGTAGCAGTGAACCATGTGGAATTTATTGGGGCGCACCAAGTAATCATGCACTACGGCAAACTTATCGTGGTCCGGAGCCACAGGAAGGAGTAACACAATGGATGCAACAATGCACGTGCACCCTGTATCACAGACGAATGTTGAGATCTGGCACCCATTCACTGCTCCAGTTTCAAATTGGAGGGCCCCAGGGGTACTTTTATCGAACAAAAACTTTACCTGGTGGCCAGCAGTATTCGGCGGGTTTGAATAGGGGCTACATTTTGCGACGTTAGGGGCGTAGAAGTTACAATGACCTGGTGTACCTGGTGAGAAGGAGGATTGCTATAAATTGCAAGTTTTGAGGGCAGTTGGACCTCACATGGCCAGGAACTCCTGAGGAATCGAACACGGTGGTCCTCCTGAGTAATGACAAAGCAGGTGGGTTGGAAGAAAAGGGCTTAACATCACGGTGGCCCGACGAGAAGAGAGGTTTGAGTTTGGAGGTTCCAATGACCATAACGAACTAATTCCCATTATTAGGAAAAATTTGTTTTTGCTGGTTTTGGATTTAGGAGCGATGCAAAAAAATTGGTCCTTGAGGACCAAATCGAACAGGGCCTCGTATTCACGAGGCACCTTTGACGTGTCAATCCAAAAATTAAAATGACGCTATAGGGAATAACCGAACTGCCGGAAGGTCTGGTTAGATTTAATGCGACAGTGCCTAAATTTAGATAGATAAAAATCCGGGATCATGTTGTAAGCAGCGAACAACTCGGCTTTGAACGATGAGTAATCAATTGTTGCCTCTGATGGGAGGGAGATAAAAATATCCATGAGTTGAGAGGTAAATAGGGGCACTGATTGACCTCGAAAATCTTTCGAAGTAGGTGAGATAAGACCCCATGACTTCGCCTTTTTTAATGACAGGGAGTTTTAAGGTCGAAGACTGCGGTGCGTCTAGTCTAGCACTTGAGATGTTTATGGAGAGCGTCTCGTTCCTCGCTCTGCTCATTTCCAATTCGTGAGAGAGAATTCTCTCTCTTTCTTCTCGTTTCTTTTCTTCTCTTCTTTCTTCTCGTTCCTTTTTTTCTCTTTTTTTCCTCTTTCTCTCTCTTCTGGTTCCTTTTCTCTTTCTTCAGCTCTTTCTCTTCTTTCTTCTTCCTGGATTTAAGTCATCAGATCTTAGCCAATGAGACTGAGTGACTCACCTTGGGCCTCGCAAACTTCAAACAGCGACATGCTTCTGGTTCACGTGATGGGCACAACAACAAGAATTAAATTAACGCACGACAATAAATATGGCAGAATTATGTGTTCCTTAACGCACGAACGAGAGTGTGAATGGTTTTGCAACAAACAACAACACGAACAACAAAAGGGGGCGAAATACTCGCGAGAGAACTACTGTGGTTGAGATTTCACTATAATTGAGACGAGATTTACAGCACTCCTAGCACAGAAATACGAAGATTAATACTATTTTTCTATTCCTTCAACTTAGGGCACGAGATGAGGCCTTGAAGGACAACAATTCGATACCGTGGGGGAATAAAATTAATAGTTAAACACGGTTACATGACAATCAATTCACAAAAAAAAAAAATGGGAACAGGAAGAAATACACTTCGCAAAAAGGTATGCAATGATTATTTCTTACCTTTTAAACTCCAGAACCAGAACCAAGATTAGCCAACAATTTAACCAAGGTTAACCAATAGATTGATCAAATTTCAATAAATTGATTGACTAAGATTAACCTCAATAACCTGATACCAGTTTGATATAGATGTCGTTGAATTGGGTCAAGTTAACTCTTTTTGCGTTTCGAGTGCGTATTAACAGAATGTAGGTTAGCCAACAGTCAATTATCTTGGAGGTTCCGGGATAACAGAAAAACAGGTACAAAAAGAACTTTACTAATATGCAAATTAATTATATTTTACAAGGTTAAAAGGAGTTTTAAAATGAGCTATAAACACATTAGACGGACATGAGTCTCAGTGGCTAAAAGGGAGGGGGGAGACTCGGTGGGGATGGACACCGAACAAACAAACAACAATATTGACCAAGGGTCGCTTGAATGAACTTGAACGTATACGAAGCCGACGAGGAGGGCTTACACTAGAGGAGGTGTAGAGAGAGCACTTGCACAGGAGAGTTGCGCGTTGCAGTTACCTCGAAGATTTGGTCCAAAAGAGTAATCCGTGCCTTGGCGCAAAGCAAAGATAAAATAATAGTCTTTTGACACTGACTATTACGGTAGGAACTTAGATCTTGCTCTCGAGTAAAGCCCGAATCGAGACTGAGCGAGGTGTGTTTGAGGAGTAGGTGGAACGGATCGAGCTAGACTCACGTGAATAAACGAGAATACCGGGAGCTTGAGGGATTCTGAGAGAATTATGCAGAGTCCAACGGGACGTGAACATCAGGTACCGACGGGGGGCGGGCAGAGGATACTGACGTGACAGAACGGGCTGCGGATACCCCGACGAGGAAGGGCGGGCGGCGAATACTGGTGTCCAACTCTGGCGCCTGAGGATTTATAGTGCAGTCGAATTGGGCCGCCCCCCTCCGTCCAAAGGAGAGGGTTCCAGGGTGAGACGCATCAAGATGAGAATGGTTTCGCCCTTTTTCCGCGATCGCGGGAAGGTTCCTAAGACAGCGAGGCGAAACTTTGTCCGATTTCAGTTGGGACCTTCTGGGCTTCACAATTGTCGCAGCTTTCTGTCATGGCCGCATTTCAGGTCACCGTGGTGTCTCACGGCGTCTCATAATTTTGCACCTCCATTAGTGCAGAAAAAAAATATCGCCCAGGTGTCTGTTGTCTCTCTTTATTGAAGAGCGAGGCGGCGCGCAACTTCTTCTTCTCTCACTCTTTCTGCTCTCTGACAAAAATCTTTGCTCGAATAATTATTTTTTGAGGCTCAGTATGACGCAAACGATAGGCCGTTTGCCAACCGTTGTCCGGCAAAGCAGGAAGTTGTTTCGAACTCGCTCCCCCTACTTTTTTTTTGTAGAGTTCTTGCTAGCCAAGTGGATACGGCGTTGGTCTGCCAACATCGCGGTACTGAATTCGATTCCGTCATGAGCAGACGCAAGCGTCAGCGCACGTAGAAATCTGGCTACCATTTGGTAGAGGCGCTTTGCTCAACCCTTTACTGGGGTGAGTAGCTCTTACAATCCTCATCACAGACATAGCCAATTACAACACTGCTTTCCTTCCCCTCCCATCTACGTAGCACAAAATGCCCTACCTCTCTCTTCCAAGAAATCCTGCCGATGAATATCTATATCCGCATACCTCTCACGCGCAAAGGGCCTTTGCCCCGGGGTGATGAAGGTTCCACCTGAACGCTGTTTGGTGTCAAAATATAATAATTCCTGACACTTCTCTCCAATGAAGACTATCCTCTGTTGGCCTCGGGCTAACCTGCGATTAATTATCAAACTGACCTTTATGTCTATTTCATTATCTGGTCGGGGATCCTCCTTGATAAAGGCCAGTTGGCGAACCGCTACTATTACTACTTTCGTTCTTCATTCTTTCTTCGCTCCTTTTCCTACACTTACACTCTACCCGAAGAGCAGCCTTTTTTATATTTCAACATCTATTAACAGACGTGATACGATAATTTGTGGGAATATGGACAGATTTCAACAATTTAATGGCCCCCTTTTAAATTCTGAATTTAAATGTCTCATATCGGGAACTAACAAATATGTTGTATCTTTTGAGAACTCCTAAGATATATGAACTATTTTCTAGTCCCCGATACGGGACTCAAATAAGTACGGGTTTTAACATTGAACTCTACTTACTAAGAAGCCTTATATTTCTCAGGGGGATTTGGACCTACTGATGAACGTGGAGTCCAAACCATAGGTATCTTCTGCGATTGGCATCGACCGCGAAGGCCATCCAAATCCAGAGTCCATCTCTTGACTTACCACGACGATGTAGCTTAAATAAGCGTTTTATCACGTGGCTAAGCCATAACCCATGTCTGAGTACAATATTTCAAATGTGGCTGTGGCATAACATACGAATTACATCTGCTCAGGATAACTTCTTTACGTTAATAACTAACTGTTCTATTGTTAAAACCTAATACACTATTTTCTTACTTTTATGAACTGCTTAGAAACCTTTATTTAACTATCTAATGCCACTCGTAAGTCTCTCTCGCAATCACCTGAACTGAAGCTTCAACTTTCGATCTCATAATTAAATTCCATATTTTGGTTGTCCATGTGAATGGGTCCATTTTTTTTTAGCTTGAATGCCCTTTGTCACTTGTATAGTGATGCAACAAGTGTATGTAAGTACTTTGTAAATATAAAAGATCCCTCCGTTTTTTTACACTCACAGCTTAGTATCATCAGCACATATTGACATTACGATTTTAGCCCTTGCCATAGTAAGGCAGGGGTATTACCTACTTGTCCGAAGAAATGTCTTACCCAACCACCACTACACTACGGTCGATTCCACCATTTGTCTGTGATGGATGTTGCATTAGGGATATGCTAGTGCCATGAAAAGAATCCTTTGCCATCGCAGAGCTAGGGATATGGTTGATATTATCAACAGCCATAGTAGTGAACAATCCCTGGCACAGCTTGGGTGGGCAAACAACCTCTTTCATGTTGAAGCACTGGCAGACAACATTTGCAATGTCTGCTGTAAGCTATAGTAATCTATCATATGACAGACACACATTCCTGGGATAAGCAATGTGTCAATTAGACCTGTGCTCCGAGTTACAGCGTGAATCTTGAGGGACAAGTAGATTAGAAGTGGGGTTCCTCTGCCGTGGCTGTGTCGCATTGATGTTGACTCTACACTGCGTCCATGCTTAAGACTGTTAAACACCAATAATTGCGATATTGTAAGAGCAGAATCTGTGGTGCTTTTGTTGCCAGACAAAGTCTGGTGCTTAATGTTAGTCGCATTGAGGATCATGTTTACCAAAGCAACGAAGGATGACGTCACAGAATCTTTCTAGCACTCACCTAGGAACGCACATCTCTCTACAAATAACTGTTCCGTTCTAACTAGGTGCATGGCATCACTGTCATGGCCACAGGCCTTCGTCAGGTCACTTCCTATATCTTTCTCAAACAAGAGAAGTGTGTATCAACCCTGGGAATGGGCTCTAAGATCAGGAAGCACAGAAAAGGTTCTGTCTTTAGTCTAGTTGTGTGTACTTTATTGGGTACCGTGGCACCCAGATGCTCTAGTTTTGTCTTGTAGAGGTTAGCCAAGTCTGAGAGTTTAAATACATCAACATTCGCCTCATCTGCATGTAAGTCTTACATGAATACCACCAGCTCAGCAAAGGCTATGCCGTGCAGACGATCCGCTTCATCGTCCTTTAGTGCGGCTAGTCTGAGTTTTTTATATAATGTACGCAGAGATTTGCGATAGAACTTTGCCTCGATGTAACCATGTCTTCTGCAGACAGCTTAGCCAGCAGTTCAATGTCCCCCAATTCACCAGCACATCTCCGAATGTTCTCGTCAATTTCCTTTGTAGCTGCCTGATGCAAGTCTGCTGGCTTATTGCAGAAGAAACAGATATGATCGGTTGACTGTGGAAGCCTTTGGGCAGCTGCTAATCGCGTTCACAGTGCAGGAGTGCCGGTACCAGAGTGTCCTAAAGACGATTCTGCAATGCTATGCTCTGCAGATCAAACCTTTTTTTGTTAAATTTTAAACAGCATCTTGTTGTGTCACTGAGCACTGTGTCTTCTCAAGGTAGCTTCTATGCCATCGCCGTGCATCCAGTCTGTTCAAGTTGAGTTCCATTGACATGTGGTGAAGTCCCTGGAACTTGAGAGTGACTTCGTTCAATGGTGCATAGGCAAGACCACTCGGTTTCATGGTTGATCTTAGTGGCCCTGTAAAGTTTCATCTCTCTCTGCTTGTCAAAGTAGACAAATGTCCCAGTTAGCTTTTGGGAGTGTTCCCGATTGCTTGCACGGGGAGGGATTGGTTAGGTCTATGATCGTATGACGCTTTACCATAGTGACGATCAAGACTGGGGTGCTTATATCTTAGCTTCGACCATCAGGCAGGGATCCTGCAACACACAGGAACAACAATTGTGTTTTGTGTTAGTACCAGCCGCCACAGTTTGCATTCATTAATCGGTCCGTAAATAAAAAAGATTATCTGAAATTGTCAATATTCTGATACTTTAAGGTAATTGACCCCTCACGACCCTCAAAGGTCAAATCAGACTTACCTCCCGATCTTAAAATGAGCCTCATGGTATGTACGAACACTGGAAAAAATTCCATGCTTCAGTCGTAATTTCCGCAATTCCTCATAAATGAGAGATTATCCGCTATACTACAGAGCGAACTAAATTAAATTTACTTAGGGCACTGAAATGAAGTCTCTCCTAATTTTCACTCTCCCCTCCCCCAACAACATTCAGCATATTCCAATATTGGCTTCTGGTTCTTCTTGCTGATGATTAGTTTAGTTGATGGTGAACGAGTTTCTAAGCCAGATGCATTAAGGCAACGGGACGCTGTGAAACGGTTTACTTCTTTGCCACTTATTTTTTCCATAAATTCCTGCTCCTTTCAACGAGAGATCCTTAATAGAGAAGAAGCACATAAAAGCGGTCTTCTCGAATGGTGGTTATATGGGGTAGATTGACTATGGCAAAAGATTTATAGATTTTGGTTCCATTGTATAACCCTAAGAATGAGCGAAATCACAGTCTTGGACTTCCCTACCTCTGTTGAAATCGCAGAAGTATTCCTCCACGAAGTCTTCAAGCAAATAATTCATTCTCTGATGGAGAATTATTTGAGATTATCTCGTTTTCTATTAAAGTTTCAAACGACAACACATCGAAAAAGTTTCTTAAAATTTTCTTTAAAAGAAAATAGATGGTAGCCCAGTCGTATATGAGTGGCGGTTCTGAAGAGGGTTGAAGAACTCCAGACAGATATTTTGTACGCGTTGGCGTACAAAATGGTATCGCTATTCTTCACCCATATATATATATATATATATATATATATATATATATATATATATATATATATATATATATATATATATATATATATATATATAATATATATATATATATATATATATATATATATATATATATATATATATTCCATAACCCTATATTTTTAAAATATGATTTTTTTGAATATTTTATTTTTTTTTAAAGTTTACAAGTAAAGTGATATGAATTTACAGTGTATTCTTTACCGTCCCTCTTCCCTCCTCCATTTCCCCCCTTTCTTCCCTCTCACTCCCCTCCTCTATGCCACTCTCCCCCTCTCTCTCCGCCACCTACCTCTTCCCCCTCACTCTACATATCCCCTTCTATCTCCTCCCTTCCTCTCCCCAACTCTCTACCCACCCCCCTCCATGCACCTCTTCCTCTCTCTTCTCCCCCTCTACACAACTCTCTCCTCTAATCTCTTGCTCTCCTCTATCTCATCTCCCTCCAATCCCCCTCCCTCCTTTTATCGTTCGACCTCTCTCCCTAACTTCCCCCTCCCCCAATCCCCCTCTACCCACTATTTCCACATATATCTACCCCTCCATCTCTATTGAACTATCTATTCTACTCCTCATCCTATTCTCTCCCCTGTGTAGAATGTTGGATAGGGGAAAGAAGGGGGAGGGGGAGATATGGAGAGAGAGGAGAAGGGGAGGGGGAGAGGGGATGAGTAAGGGGCAGAGAGTGGGCAAAGTGTATATTTTTAGAACGTGAATTTTTTTAATAATTAATAATTTTATTATAACTTAGTTTATTAATAAACGCCCCCCTTACCCTACCTCCTATGTTGAGAAGGGGAAATATGGGGGAGGAAAAAGGGGTAAAGGGATTATGGAAGATAGCGTGGAGGAAGGGGGTAAGGAATGAGAATTGGTGAGGGAATGTGTGTAGGGGAAGGAGTAGGTGATGTGATAGGGGTAGAGGAAGAAGGAGATGAGGGGGTAAGGAAAAATGGAGGTGAAGGGGGTAGAGATGATCCCAATTGTTTGGAAAGATTAGAGAGGCCAAAGGCCAACAGCCCAAAGGGCTAATAGCGTGCGCAAGCTCCCTCCGTAGGTGAGAGTGGCAAAACACCATGTCTTGCATATATATATATATATATATATATATATATATATATATATATATATATATATATATATATCATTAACTCTTTGAGCTTCTTCCAAATGGGAGTCTCATTAGGAAGGTGAAAACCAAGCACGCTATTGATAAAAGCATCTTTATTTGTCTGGGTTTTAACGTTTCGAGGTCCTAGCCTCATCATCGGCACTAAGAAACTAAGATAGTAAAGGGTTAAAATTTCTAGTTTTCATGAAATACTAAGAATTTCAATAATTCATAATATAATATAAAGATTGGATGCAGTTTTATTTATATTTAAATTAGGTTTAAGTTTTAAGATGTAAAGTGATTCTGATATTCGTAGTTCGCTGGGATGGGGGCTATGACTAAGTATTTTAAAGTTATTCAGACTAATTTTTAGACTATAAGTACTTTTATGTAATCTATTATGGGCGAGAGGTCTGGTTTGTTTAGAATAAGCCCCGTGCGGGTTGACCTTTCCCGATGCTGCTTGATGCCACAATGGATTGACCTAATGGTCGAACCAATATAAGATGAATCGCAAAATTTACAACTATATTTATGAATTACAGACGAGCGGCAAAGGAATGAAATTCGATCCTTATTTCAGCTATAAGGACTTAATTCCATTCCCTTGCATATCCCGTGTATATACCGTAAGAAATTGAGAACGTACACACACATGCACACTTTCGGCAGTGCAGGTTATCGTGGTTTACTAACTTTTAATAAGTACTCATTCGGTATTAGTTGCTGTGGCAGATCTGTATCATTCATTCAGCGATGAGCAAGTTGGAACACCTGCAAGTCTATATTAAGTGTTTATAGATTTTATTCTATTGGTAGTCCGTTATTTATGTAGTTTTCATTATCCGGTTGAGATCACCCCTAGCCACAGAACATTTTTGACACTCGCTAATTAACTTCTTTTTTTTTAATTTAGGAGTCCATCTGGTGACTTGCTAATTAATTAACCTTGAAACTAAACTTAAGATGGGAATGTAAGAAACATCTTTGTATAATCTATATGCTTTATGATAATTAAATTTTCATTCAATTCAACATTATAGAAATCAAAGTAATTGAGAGAAGTTCAGGAGCTTTTTCCATTACTCATCTTTATAATAAAGTAAATACAATACAAATCACACACATGAGTGGAGTAGCTCTAACACCTAAATGGATTAATTATAACACATTTATTGAATCGAAAAAGATCTCTGTGTAGCTGTTCTTCCTTATGGTACCCGAGACAGAGGCTATCAAAATAAAACACTCCATTACGTTCTACAAAAAAGGCTTATTACAATTTTCTAAATTTACGAGGGGCGGTCATAAGTTTTGAAATTCGGATATAAGGAAACGAGATATGAGGAAAAGTGTTTTATTATTTTTCAATATAACTACCCTCGACTTCAATGCACTTGCGCCACTTGTCCCTGAGGCTTCGAATTCGCGACAACCAGAAATCTCCCGACTGCTGTTCAATCCACTCCTGGACGGCGAGCTGGACATCTTCATCGTCCCCAAACCGGCGTCCACGCAGTGTAGCCTTGAGCTGGCAGAATAAAACGTAGTCGCTAGGGGCCAGATCTGGACTTTAGGGGGGATGCTTGAGCTCCTCGAATCCTCACTCGCGCAAGGCAGCTTTTGCAACTCTGGCCTTGTGGACTTTGACGACGTTGAAGTCGATCATGGGGCGTGAGGTTTCGTCAGGTTTCTAGGGACCCAACGGGCAGAGACCTTGGTTATGGCCAAATTGTAGTGGATGATGTTGATAACACTTCCATGTGATATTCCAAGTTCTCGCTCGATTTTTTCGACCTTCACCCGTCGATTTTCGAGGATCACCCTCTCCACACGGGCCACATTGTCCTTGTTGGTCACATCTCTTGGCTTCTTGGACGGGGATCATCTTCAAGGGACTCACGATCATTGCGGAACTTCCTATTCCAGCGAGCAATGGTTGCATAGGAAGGGGCGATGTCGGTGTACACTGCAACCATGCCTTCATGGATCCCTTTTGTATTCTTGCCTTCCTTGGTCAAAAATTTGATCACTGCGCGATGCTCAACCTTTTTTCCATTGTTGAAAAATTTGTGACTGACGATCTGCGATCAGCTACTGCTTCTTAAATAGACGAGGCAGGTGTGTGCGGCTGCAGGTCCTGACTTGTCATAACTTGTCCTAACACCCCCCAAAACAGCCATCTCACTTCCTCTGTTTTGCCCTACCGATTCGCAAAACTTATTGACCGACTCTCGTATTATATAGGTATCCAGAAAATTTGAAGGTAAACATAAATGGTTATCTTTGAATTTTAGCTTCTAGATCGCTTGTTGTTCTAGTGATGGTAAAGAAATGAGGACTAAAGGGTTAGTTTTCCTTTAGTGATACTCAGTTCAATAATAAACTCTGTTACGAGATCAAATCAGCATGCATTTTACTGTATACGTCAATTAACTTTATTGCAGACTTGCAATATCTCTCTGTTACACGATCTTAATTGAAATAATACCCGACAATCGAAGAACTGTTGATTTTTCATATTCTGTAAAGTTGAATAATTCTTAGAAATATGTCATGTATGGTAGTTATTAGCGATAGCTGAAATCGACGTCCCATTTAAATGCAGTTCTACACTTTTAATGAGTGTATGTAGAATATTATTAACGTGTAAAGCAATCTCACCATATAGCCCTATCCTATTTCACAACACTCGAGTTTTTATGTAATGATAAATATTACCTTGATGTATAAATTGCTTGCCGCTTCCTGGTACATAATAATAAATTGCATTGATATATGTAGCGATATTACTACATGGGGACTATGAGCATGATTTAGTATATTGAACTTAACTCCACATATGAGGTTCATATAGCGAGGGCTATTCAAAATTATACTAACTGATCCATTATTTCTCTGGAAGTGTAAAATACGTAATAAACGTCTCTGCATACCACCAATCTATCTGATTTTCTATTTCGTCAGAGTAAATGTAGCTTATTCTATGAAATGAAATTAATTTACATAAATTAATACTGTAAGCATTGTTGTGAGATGGTTGCGGGTTATCATTATTGGGCTCTCTTAAACACTTTAGAAACCTAAACTGACGAATAAATGAATATAGTTTATTTTTTCTTCACATTACGATGTGACCTTGTAATGATTTGTAGAACATAATCCTTGCTATGTTTACTCCAATGAGTCGGCAGAGTAAATTTAAACATTAAATCCCTCAAGATGTGTTTTCGCTTCATCTTGAAATTTATCGTCTTTATACGATGATCAGATAAGTATAAAACCCTACATTTGCCAAGATTTCATCACTTACTTACATTCAGAGCTCTAGCTCCCGATTGAGTCGGCTCATCTATTACAGCTATTCGCCATAAATTCCCTAAGTATACGTCATTTATAAATATAAAACGTATACCCCTATTAAAAATGAAATCTTTGCACACCAAGTAAGTCAAGTTGCCAATTTTCATTGCTAGCTTTAATTACAACAAAACCTGTCTTGAAACGCTTTCTGACAAGTTTATGAAGCGCATAGAATTTTAAACATGAGAGGAAACGTTTTACATCTGATCTATTAACATCTTTCTTGATTGCATTAAATAGGCAATTCAATCAACCAAAGTCTGAGGGGAGCCCTGAAATTGTATGCCATTTGTTCTCTCGTCGTTTCATCAATAAATGGCTTAGCATTATATGGGTATAGAATAAAAACGAATAACATTTGTCTCTTTTACTGGTTGATAAATGGGTAATATACTTTTTAGATGTTCATATCAATAAAAGGTAACGTCTTTGGCCGACGGGTCTTCAGGAAATCTTTATTCAATTACAAACGAATAAAGATTGTCTATAAACAATTTAAACCAAATTTATAGCTACTAAATAATATTTATATATCATTAATTTTTGCTTTCATAATTTTCTTTAAATATTACATTATCATCTCTACCCCCAATCAATACGTCTTCCGTTAAGGTAACCTTGAATTTTCGTCATTTATTTAAGTCTCAAAGACGTGAGCGAGACCCATTCAATACTCTCCACTTTCATCTTGGTGGTTGATAGGTAAATATTCGAGTAAATTTCCTTAGCGGCGATAGTAATATTTTCGAACAAATCTCTTAGATCAATGTTTCACATGAAAATCTCTGATAGAAAGTGATTCTATATATTATTTATCTATAAGATGATAAATTATTTTTTCATTTTCATCAAAACCATTGCCAAATTATAGATAATATGCATCAACAATGTTTTGGAAATGTTTTGCCTTCAAAGGGTTTTCCTTTTAAAAAGGATTCTAGTTGTAAAGAAAAATAATTTAATACTCCTTATGAAACGCATACATAAAACAGGTTGAGATTAAACTCTCATGTTTTTTCAATATATTCCAAAGTGTACAGTGGGTACTTGTGTGTTATGATTAAGACGCACAGACCATCTGATCTGCTTGTTTCTATAGTTCTTTACTACGCATTAAATTATAGGAAAATCTGTTTTCTTCAAAATATTTATCACATGGAATACCAACCAGAACTCATCTTCAGATGAGAATAACTTATGATTATATTTCATTCTACCACAGGTGTTATGAACATATCATAAGTATGTAGCGAGATTTAGTCCTTGTTATTTTCAAATAACTAAAAATATTTATCTTTTATTTTTCTTGAATAATATTTCTAACGTAGAATGATGCCAATAAACATTTAAAAAGATAAGGTTACTGAGTTTTTCAATAATTAAGAGAGGTTGGCCAAAATCCTTATTTAGCTTTAGTATTTGAGGAATCATTTCAATAAATATATTTACGGGCAAAATGGCTAACTATAAACAAACATGCAGAAAATAAATTCACATTCGACATGATGAAAAAGTTAGTGATTTGTGAAGATTCTTAAGATGAAGATGCTACTGATTATGTTATGGTAACATCCTTCAACCTACTAGCTGTTTCACACAATGTGTAATTGAGCAACAAGATCCAAAAATTTTATGCAAGACGTATCGGAAACGTTCTGAAATTAGAACGAAGGAAATTTTAATAAGAATTATACCATTCGGCGAATTAAAAATATATCTTACTGGGATTTCAGGTGGTGCACTTTATGATGTCACCGAACTAGTTTTCGATTAGGACAAACTTTCCATTTATTCTTTAGAAAGAAATCGTTATGGAGTAAAATAACGGCTTGGAACTGCGTTTTGCATCAACAATGTAACAACGAGCAAGGTAATATGAATTAATGGTTTAGTGTGTTTATCTATATCAGAACCCTTGCAGGTAAAAAATGCCCATTCGTTTTGGGGTGGTTTCTAGTGTTAGATTACATCATAGGATAAAATATGAAAGTCAAAGATAGCTAAAAAATGAGTACTTTGAAGTTTGAAGTTTTATAAAATCTTATAATGGGTAGAATTCGAACCCAAATCAAATTCGATGAAAGGAAGCCGAATGATTTGTTCTCTAAAGAGAGCACTGTTCTTCAATCGTAAATAATACTCTTTTGCATTCTATATATATATATATATATATATATATATATATATATATATATATATATATATATATATATATATATATATATATACATATATAAAATATATATATATATATATATATATATATATATATATATGTCGTCCACGTAGCCAAGTGGTCTAAAGGGCGGTTTAATTAAGATCAAGACGGTTGCTCGCTGACTCAATGTGCACGGTTCGAATCATACCCCAGCTTGGATTTTTTCAAAGTAAGAAATAACTATTTCCGAAGAAAACTTATTCTGTTTTCTCTTTCCTGCAGTGAAGTTGAATTTATACATATATATATATATATATATATATATATATATATATATATATATATATATATATATATCATATTGAGGATAAATCCCAGAGCCACGAGAAACGGATGCAGCATCTTTTAATTTTTCACTACGTTTCGAAAACTACAAGTTTTCATCTTCAGGCTAGAATAAGTTTACAAAGTTAATACATATGAAGAAAACTTGAAAAGGCCAACAAGACATTATTTTAAAGGGTGGCTAATTCTAAAATATCAGTAAAATGTACTATAAGTTAAAATTTTTAAATAGGACTTGGCAACAGTTAGATTTGCATTAAAACTGACTCAAAAAATTGCTAATACATAAGAAGAAAACTTAAAAAGGCCAACAAGACATCTTTTTAAAAGGTGACCCTTTTTAAATTTTTTGTTATTAAATATGACTTGGCAACAGTTAAATTTGCTTTAAAACTGACTCAAAAATTAGTTAATAAATTTAAGGTTTATTGCATAAATTAATTAAAAACTATAATAGAAATTAACCTGGCATTATTTAAGGATAGTAAATTTACCCTTTGTTTTTAATTTTGTAAAGACTGTAAGAGTTAAAAAACATTTAATATAAAAACGGTAAATTTGGGTACTTACTAAAGTGGATCCATCCTAGAGAGTGAATGGTAGGTTTAACAAGGGGTTAGTATTTATAGGTTACAGTCACGCTTGTTTTGTTAAAAAGCAAACTAACTAACAAACTGTAGTTGAAATTAGTTAATTAATAATGATATTGCACTTAAATCTTCATTAAATGTAGGTTCTGATATAGATAAACACACTGTCACTGGAGCGAAATAAACCTTGTTTTTTAATCCAATAATTCATATTACCTTGCTCGTTGTTACATTGTTGATGCAAAGCGCAGTTTCAAGCCGTTATTTTACTCCATAACGATTTCTTTCTAAAGAATAAATGGGAAGTTTGTCCTAATCGAAAACTAGTTCGGTGACATCATATATATATATATTAACGTAAAAAAATGAAACAGTTTTCTCATATTTCTCCAAATTATTGACATTTTCTCAATTACTTCCTTATTTTTACCAGTATATATTTTTTTATATCCATTATTTGAAGAAATTTTATAAGATCTTAAATAACAAACGAAAGACAAGAATATAATAATTTTGGTTTAGTAAATATAAAATTTGTGTAAAAGTCTATAGGTCATAATTGCAATCTCATTTCTTATAGATATTTAATATAAATCAGGTTTAATTGGCAATAAAAAGAGTACTGGTTTTAGAGCACTAAAATGAAAGAAATGGTGACATTTGCCACCATGCAAGCCATAACTTAACCTTTATATGAAAATAATTGATATAGCGGATTTGTTCTGCTTCTGTAAGATTAAGATATCTGTTATTAAAATAAAAACTTTACAATAAAATAATCTTCAAATCTTCTATTTTAATAGGCTCTATATTTAACCGACCTATAGTGAAGAAATATGTTAAAGGAATTTACAGAATCTTATTAAATAAATATTTTGTTTAATGATTCATCAGTTATAAGATTCGATAAATATGTAAAATGAGGAGATGTATTATTATTTGACTTTATATTAAATGTATAAAGCGGTCTAATATTAACTCAATTTTGTTATTTGAGGGCCTTTAAGAGTAATTCATTTATTCGTTGTCCTAGTAAAGGAAAAATGTCGTATTAATTCCTTGTATACTATTAAATAGCAATTGTAAATCTTTATAATAGTGTAAAAATTTTAAAATAAGTCATGTCGAATGTATAAGAATTAATTTGCGCATGTGAAATATCAAAATATGACATGTATGTGGGCCGTTTATGTAAAAAGGGAGCTGGAAGGAGTTAAGGATGAATTCTCGAATCAAGAAAAGACATCAAAAGACCTTCCAAGTTCACGCGGAATGGAGAAATCTGAATCCAGCTCTATAATTCGTTTACCTATGATGAACTCTCTGATCATCGTTACCTAGCGTACGATCAAGCAAGAAAGGAACTTTTTAAACTTTTGGAATTAACACTTTGGGAATACCTCACACACCCAGAGGAAGCAAACCGGCAATCGCCAAACCGAATCAGGTAACCTATTTGGTTGCCCCAAGAGTGGTACAAAAACTCGGTGACAAATCACCCTTGGTAATCACTCCACTCCCAAAGAGCTTACATAGCTTACCAACCTATAGGATTATAATAAAGCTCCAGCAGATACTAAAATAACAAGGTCTACTGACCGAAAAGTAATATGCTCTCACATTTTCTGATTTATGACCTAACAACCTTTGAAAAATTAAGTGATTCCTTGACTAACCTTTTAGGACCTTGACAATTTTATCATTCGAAAGGGAATGTAAAACAACATAAGAGTTTCAAATTTCATTAGAATCGGCCGAATAGTTATGATGTTATTTCCAAAACAAAATAATTTTAGGGCTAATCTTGGGAGGACTATGACAATTATATCCTTCGGAAGATAATGTAAAAAAACAAAGGGGTTTCAAATGTCGTTAGAATCGGCGGAATAGTTATGATGTTATTGCCAAAACAAAATAATTCGTAAGCTTTGAAAGATCAACAGGTAAGACATATCTTGAGTCCATGTTGAATTATAGAGAACAAAAATCTATTTTCTTTCCACTCTATGATATTACTCTAATAAAGAAAATATAAAACGAAATATAGTAAAACGAAGAAAATGATAATTGATGAATATGGAAAAAATTACATGCCAATTTCTTCTCTGTACATAAGCTGTTGATAAATAGTCTGCCTGGAAATAAAGTTATCCCCAGCACCATATTCTCTTACACTATTTCGAACCAAAACTGGTTTAGAAGCAAAAATAAAAAATTTAAGGTTTCTTTTACTTAAGAAAAATTCACCTATCATCAGCTACTCAATTGGAGATCAAAAATAGGTTACTTACATCAAACTGAAGTACCAAGTCAAACTAATTCCTATGGAAAATTTCACATTTGTGGGTGGAATATCATTGAAGAATGAGGATAATATTTTCATGCGGAGAATATCTACACGGATGGTGATTGCTATTGTTAACTAATCAGTATTTTCTGGTAGTTATGCTGCATTAGCTTTTTAATTTAAACCTTATAATGTGAATCACAGCACTACCTATATAAACGAAAATGAATTTGAAATGCCATTTGAATTGGACTGCTCAAATGAAGCAGATTCAATGGCTTCAAGGTCTTTTATTCGCTATATAATGCTTTGGGCCTATTGAAAGTGGACAGAGTATTGGGCTTACGTATGAACAATCTCTCAAAAATAAAAATATTATATCATATTAAATCAGGACAAGAGTACTATCTCAGTTAAGTAGCATAGCTTAAAATTAGTGAAATAGTTTGTAAACCTAAAAATAATAAACTTAAAACATCCTTTAATTTTGATGTAGTGTGTTTGGAGTGCTTTTGAGATTGACAAGAAAATAAATTACAGACCTAGAGGTACAAATGAAGGCAAAGAGGAGTGTGACTCGCTTCGCTGCCAGGTTCGTACTGATTAGAGGAAATACGAGATTGAGGGAAATACAACTGAGGTGGGTTGGTGCGTTGATCTCTTATGACGTCAAAAGAATTAGCGACTTCACTCCAAAAAGTTCGCTGACGTCCCCAACTTGTCGAAGTCGTTATTTGTCTGCCAAAATTGTGGAGGCAGAATTTGTGTTACAATACTACTCTCCTTCTTTACCGCAACTATAAGCATATCTATCTTCGCCAACACCACCACATTCTATCCTTCTTCCCCACCATCATCAGCACTTTTTTCTCTTTCAAGACCACTACCAAACACATTCTCATCATCTACTTCCATCAGAGCCTAATAATCTTTCTCATTTTTATTTGACATCCAGTCGTGACGTCATTACGGCGTGGATGAGAGAAGTAGAGAGAGGGGGCAACGTGTCTCAATTCAGCTGCAATTAACAATAAACTACCCAACAATTTCGCGGTCTCTTACATTTGTTTTCGCATACACAGCTTTGAATCTATTGTGGCAGAAATGGAATGTAGGTGTGGAAGAAGATATATTAATGTTCTAAAGTGAGAGGTTGGGAGGATAAGGCATAATGCAGAAATAGGTGCGGGAGTGGATAAGAGAATATGCCGAAGTGGGTATGGGAGAGGATATGTGAATGTGCAAAAGTACACTAGCAGCCATAATATAAGGGTCAGTAAAAACAAGTGTATTTAAAGATTTATTATAGAAGCTTAACAAAACGTTGAGCCTATATTCTACAGATATTTTTTATATATATAATATCTATCTTTCGTGAAAATATCAAGTGAATGAAATAAATATTTCGTAAGTTATGAGGAAATAAACAAACTATCTTTCAAATTGCAGCGGCCAAAAGTTAAGGGTCACTTAGAAAAAATGTACTACCAACCGAGGTATTGGTGTTTAGGAGACTGTTGATGGTCTAAGAGTTACTTCTTATGATCTTACATTATAAGAACATTCAACTGTCAACATGGTGGCTTGTGAGATACGACCGGTGTCCTGTGATGAAAAACAAAAGATTATGTGCCTTAACCAAGATGGCAAATCAAATTATGTGATAGAAACTACTGTAGGAAGGTCTAGAAGTGTTGTGCAACGAATTGTAGCTCGTGTTAAGTCTTCAGAATCAACAGATGCCAGACCCAAAACCGGTAGACCTCGTAAAACGTCACCAAGACATGATTGTATTATGGTTAGAATGCCACTGAAGGATGGGTTTAAGAGTGCTGCTGAGATATCCCCGCGAGTTCAGCTCCACATCCGATATCAACGTATCGCGCAAAACAGTTTCGAGGAGGTTACGACGTTTGAGGTTGCTTGCTCGGGCACCGGCAAAGAAACCTCTGATCTCCAAGGAGATCATCAGCATATTGTTCGGAAAGAAGAAGAGTGGGCGCAGGTTCATTTTAGCGATGAATCCAAGTTTAATGTGATTGGTTCACATGGCGGGATGCACGTCCAACGAAGATGTGGCGAAAGTTTATCTCGTGCATATATGAAGAACACAATGAAATATGGAAGAGGCAGTGTAATGTTATGGGGAGTGATCTCTGCTGCTGGTCCTGGTTCACTTATTCGCCTACGAGGGACTGTTAATGCTGAAATCTACAAACAGATTCTTAGACAGCATGCCCTTCCACATCTCCGATCTTCGTCAGTTCAACCTCCTATCTTCGTGCAGGGCAACGCTCCCTGCCACACTTCGAAGAGAGTCAAAGACTTTTTGAGTGATAAAGGGGTTGACCTCATGGACTGGCCACCTCAAAGTCCCGATCTCAACCCAATAGAAAACGTTTTGAAGATTATTGGAGATGTGGCGCGAAGAGAAATCCAAAGAACCAAGATAAACTATGTGAATTATTGAAAAACGAATGGAACAATATTAGGCCGTCATTTTGCAAGAAATTAATTCAGTCATGTGTCCGGTAGATGAAAAGGAGCGTAGGTGGTGATGTGACGAGGTAGATACATAGAACGTGATGTGACCAGAGAGTTGGATAAGAACAGTGGCGGATAGTTTGGTTGAATGTAGGATGAAAGTGTGAAAGAAATTATCCATCTCCAAGCAAGTAGGAAGGAGTAGGATGTCAAAAGAAACTATTGAAATTCTCGAGCTTTATATTAACCATTTTCTGAACACCTAATAGGGATAAAGAAAAGATAATTCCAAGACCTTTCGTGTTTATTAACAAATATTTTCTTTAGACTATGAATTTATGGTTAAAGAGTTGAAGGGCCCAACAACCCCCAGTAATAAGGCAGGTTTCGGAGAATTGCGTCTTTACTCATTCCCTACCGCACCAAGTAGTCTCCTCTTTCGTCTAATCGACCTATGCGACCTCCATACCATTTTACTTCCTAATCACTCCCTCGTAAAAAAACTATAGAGGAGATGCCCTTGTTTTTTCTATTTTTTTCAATAAAGGAAATGGGCAATGTTCGCTGTTGGAGTTCTGATCATGTTTAAACGCTTTCATCTCTCCGCCCATTACAGGTGTGAAGGTTAATTAAAACAGCAATTGAAAGAGTGTTTTAGAGCTATTCTCAGACTAGATGCAGCTCTTTACTTGGGGTGGACGAGAAGCGTCCTCCAGGCGTACCCAAGGCAGTGGCGAAGAGGCTTCCTCGCCATTGTTATAGGAACCATCTATCTTCTTTCTCTACTGAGGAAAGACATTCTCATTAGTTACAGCAGATTCATTTTACATTTCAATAAAGAATATCACTTTAAAGGAGATTTGAGGGCTATTTTAAAATACTATGAAATGTCAAACGCACGGGATAAGTACCCGCTTGGCGATGTGCAGCAATAGACTTGGCCACCACGTCCCATAGATGCTCGATTGCGTTCATGTCGGGTGTGAACGTTGTGCCCCTACCATTCGTCAAAATTTGAGTTCGACTGCTCCTTTCCTGCTGGAATGTCCCATCTTTGTTATGGTACATGAAGTCCATGAATGGATGTAAATGGTCACCAAGCAGTGGAATTACTGGTCTCCGATCACTGATATGTAAAGGTCTCTCAGATGACCCAGCCCACGCTACCTGAACACCTCATACCCGCATGAACCACCACCCATCTGCCCAATGGCGAATGCTAACAACTTGGAATCATGGCCACGGGGGTCTGCACCATACCCTAACCTTACCTTTAGCCCCAAACAACTGTAACCAGGGCTCATCAAGCCACATTGCATGTTGCTAGTCTTCCAGATCCAATTAGTGACGTCACGAACCCAAATGCGTCGTTGTATCTTCGGGGTGGTGTTAACGGGGGTACTCATTTGGTTCTTCTGCTTTCCTATCCCTTTGAAATTAAAGAATGTCCACTGACCTGATGGATAGGAATTCGTTACATCCCTCATTGAATGGGTGGGGGAGGAGGGATTTGAGCCACGGGTGCTTGTCTGTTACCGTGGGTAATTCTAGCCAGATGGCGCACGTTACGATCACAGTGGTCGGCCACTACCTATACATGGTGGGTGGAAACGCCTTCCATGAGGTATACTCGGTTCAGATGTGACGCTGTAGATAGATGTTAAATAACGCAGTTTCGGCAATGGAATGTCCCATTATTCCAGTGTCCTTTATGATGATCCATCCGACCTCAGATATTTCCATCGCCTTGTCATAAGCAGCCTCACCGGTCTTTACACTTTCCCATTAGATGTTAGATCACAGTGATCATTGATCACAGCTCTGGGAATTTCAGTGTCGTCATGCTTCGGTAGTACCGTCCGCACTACCATTACATACTGCTATCTCATGACTTTTAGGACTTCGGTGTATATAGCCGTTTGTCTGTCTAATGCCAGTGCGATATGCTGTAGTGCGCCGTTCGGTCAGCTGTTGTATGCAATAGTTTTGGTTGTGTGTGGTTGATGTATACTGCCGCTAATATAATGGATTACACCGTTATATGATAATCATTTGTCATTTGTATGTTGCTGTATACAACCGTTTCGTATGACGTATGCCATTGGATTATGCTTCTATGTGCTAAACATTTGCATTCTGTTATAAATTCATAAAAATGTGACTTTTTTTTCCCGCTCATCATTGATCTTCTCTTGTCTTCTGCAGTCGCGTGTTCAACGGTCACGGTCACCCGGTGCCAGGCGGCACTTCGGACCCTCGCCCTCTTCAGCTGGTTCCACCCCACCTGCCTGTGCAAGGAACCCGCCCTTGACCCAGTCTGCAACGCTTTTCGCAATCTGTACTTGGACCACCCTTGCATTTACGTTAACCGAAAAGGTAAGATTTACCATCTCTCCAACCTTCTCTCTCTCTCTCTCCCTCTAGGAGAAAGTTCATAGAGGGTATTTTTTTAAATTTTAAGTGAAACAAAGGATGATATTTTCAGCAGTTTTTTGTAAGATGAGATTTGTAGAGAAAAAGGTGAAAGTAAAGGTAGTAAAATGTGTGGGAGAGACGTATATAGCCTCAGTTCCTCTTACGGCCATTGGAACAGGGAAGGCATTCAATTACGGGCGTTGAGGCTGGAAAAAAGACGAAATTCTCCATATGAGAGCTGCAACATGGCTGCACATGATGCAAGTAACGCCCCCTTTCGGTGTCATAAGGACTTTCAGGACGGAGAGGGACTTGCAGGACTAAGAGGAAATTGCATGACAGTGTGACTTGGAGCAGCTATATGGGCATGCAGAACATGCAGAGGAACCTGCAAGAATTGGAGGAAAAGGCAAAACTTCCAGGAATGAAAAGGATTTGCAGGAGTTCGAGTGACCAAGAAATTAGAGGAACTTGAGGAATTCGCTCGATTTAAGGGACTTGCGAGATTTAGAGGAAACGTGGTAGCAAGACGGACTTGGGGACATATACTTGCAAGCCTTAGAGGGAATTGGAGACATATACGAACTTGCAAGCATCAGAGGGACTTTCAAGAATTAGAAAGGCTCGCGCGATTCAATGGAATGACTTAGGAGGTGTCTATAAATTCGAGGGACTTGGAAGACTTAGATGGTTCTGCAGGACTTATAGGAACTTGCTGACCATATAAGAACTTTTAGGATTCAGAGAGAATCTCAGGAATTAAAAAGGGTGGTGGGTCATAGAGGGAATTGTGAGATTTACAGGGACCTGAAGGATTTATAGAGTGCTACAAGATATTGAAGGACTTGCAAGACTAGGACGGAAAGGTAGGACCCTCTCGTGTACGTTTTTGTATGAATTTCTTAATCTACCTTCGTCGACGCATTTGGTTAAGTAGACGTGTTCTTGCAAATGCATGCAAAGAACCAAACGGCAACTAAACTGAAATAAAATATTAATTCATGTAGAGCAAAATCATATACGTTAATTCAAGCATATATACGAGATGTGTTCTAATTCGTTGTATATATATATAATAATCCCAAATCTCTTTTTTGATATGTAGTTGCTAAAATTATGCACGTCCCATTTTTAAGGAGTTTTAACAAAGGTAATTTAACTACGATATGTCTTGACATATGGTTTAAAAATTCCTCAGATAAGCTTACATGGTACCTCTCGGCTTTGATGTGCTGCTGGCGAGTAGTAATATTTCCCTCACTCGCTACGTTGGAAAATTAATTAAAGGTTAAAAAAGTCAATTTTTACAGCAAATATTTTTGAGATATCCATTATTAATTAAAATATAAATAAATGTATAAATAAATATATAAATTTAATTAAACTGAAAAAGGAAAAATTTAGTGAAAATTCGGCACACTTGTTTTGAAAACAATGCGTGTCAAAACGTTTTCACATGAGGCTTGAAAAACCGTAATAACGTTAAAATAAATTACTAAATTTAATATATTTTATTAATAAATATCTTATCTAGTGTAAGTACAACTAAATCCACCCCAAACACCTCTTTTCTCATCAAATAATATAGTAAATTGTGACCGAGCGAAATTCATGATAGGAACACTGATGGGAGACGTTTGAACGATACAGGTTGACGGCTTTCCAGGCCAGCGACCAAGATCTTGGTTTAGGCGACTTAACTACCCAGAGACGCAGGTCGTGAGGAGATGAGGCGACCCAAATCTAATGAGAAGGAAAACGAACATAACAACTGACTGTGGCCTAATTAATTTTTTTTTACATTAACAGCAGATAGAAAAATACTGAAAATGTAGGTAGAATATTTTGTCTCTCTCCAATATCCCTCTCCTTCTCCTACTCTCGCTCTCTCTCTCTATATATCTATCCCTCTCATATTCCCTCTCTCTCTATCCCCAAACAGCTCATCCCTCTCTTTCTATCCCCCTACAGCCTGTCTCTCTCTCCCCCTCCCTTTGAATCTCTCCCTCCTTATGACCCTCTATCTCTCCTTCTCTCCATCTCCCTCTCTCTCTCTCACTCTCTTTATCCTGTATCTATACCCCAACCTCTCTCCCTGTCTGTTTTTCTCTGTCTTTCTCTCTCGATCCTTCCCTCTCTCTCTCTCTCTCTCTCTCTCTCTCTCTCTCTCTCTCTCTCTCTCTCTCTCTCATTCTCTTTATCCCTGTATCTATACCCCAACCTCTCTCCCTGTCTGTTTTTCTCTCTCTTTCTCTCTCGATCCTCCCCTCTCTCTCTCTCTCTCTCTCTCTCTCTCTCTCTCTCTCTCTCTCTCTCTCTCTCTCTCTCTCTCTCTCTCTCTCTCTCTCTCTCTCTCTCTCTCTCTCTCTCTATCTTTCTCTGCTTCTATCTCTCACACAATATTTCTACTATTTTCATTATATTAATTTATAAATTACACTGGTCTGCGTCAAAAATGTACCTTAGGTTTTCTATAGTGTTTCTTAATAAAATTGACCTCCTAAATCCGAATCTGTCATCCGTTTTTCTCTATCACCTCCAGTTTTTGCGATACAGGGGGTGATAATAATTTTATAGTTTATATATCGCCTATATTACATCAAATTTCAATAGTTTTTGCACTGCTCTCTTCGCAGTAAATTTTGTGTAAATTTTAAGTAATTATGCAAATAGGTTTATATTTTGCAGGTTAAAAATTGCTTAGCATTATAATAATAAGAATAATAATAATAGTGGTTGAGTTAAAAATGAACAAAAAATGTAAGAATAGCTCCGACAGATTTTGCTATGTTTGCGGCAAAGTGACTTTTCCCGAGCAGCAAAGTACAATCCCACCTGTAATTAAATCTTTGTATCATGCATATTTTGGAGTAAGGCTAAGAGATCAAGATAAAAGTTTTGCACCACATATCTGCTGCAAGGGATGCTACATAAGTTTAAGACGCTGGAGTCAGGGCGAACAGAAGTCCCTCTCTTTGGGTTTCCCATGGTGTGGAGAGATGGCAAGGACCACACTACGTACTGCTATTTTTGCATGACAAATCTTAAAGGTGAGCATTGTATCAAGTATTTAAGCTTTCTGTATTATACTGGCTCCTGAAAATGTCATTATTATGCAAAGACTTAGCATAAAATTAAAAACTAACATAGTTCACTTAAGCATGAACATATCCTTTACTAAACATTTATGTACTATCTGCAACTCCAAATCAATTCCTTTATGTAATATGCAATTATATTTTCCACAGGTATAAATAAGAAGAATAAACATAGTGTGGCATATCCGGATGCTCCTTCTGCCATCAAACCCCTGCCCCATGGCCCAGGAACCCCTATACCTTCTTCCCCTGAACATATAGAGGTACATGAAGCGATTAATATGGAAGTTGACCAAGATTATGACACATCTGAGTCTTATCAGGTTTCCACACATGATATGGTCGCAAGACCATTCACTCAAGTTCAGTTAAATGACCTGACCAGGGATCTGGGGGTTTCAAAGGCGAATACACAACTTCTTGGCTCTTGACTTCGTGAAAGTAATCTTCTCGATTAAGAAACAACATTTAGGGGGGTACAAAAATAGAGAACAAGAGTTTCGAAGCTATTTTTTACAGCATTCTCCCAGCTCTTTAGTATACTGCGCCAATATTAAAGGATTTGTTGAGGCCCTTGGAATTCCCTACAACCCATTAGAATGGAGACTGTTCATAGATTCCTCCAGTAGAAGTTTAAAAGCTGTGTTACTGAATATTGGTAACAAGATAGCTTTCGTTCCTATAGGCCATTCAATCCAGCTTACTGAAAGTTATAAAAATATGAAAAAATTGCTGGATGCATTAAATTACTCTAGCTATAAGTGGAGGATATGTGGTGACTTGGAGGTAAGATCATTTTACACTTGGCATTTCTAAGCTTTTTGGTATTGACATTTTCATTTTTAATTGTTAATACTTGTATACACCTTTTGGTCAACTTACATTTTACAAGAATGCAAATCTGGAAATCGTGAGTCATTTTTGAGTTATATTTTTTGTTGAAGTGTGTCCCTATAGGTTAATGCCTCCTATTATGTTAATGGGGAACTTATCCTAATTGAGAAGGTATACAACACAACTCAATAAACTCAAAATAAGATGTACATATATCCAATTAGTTCCAATACGAGGATTTAATGCATCGGCATACAGGATTTTTCAGTACATATTCATATTCTTATTGTTTTAAGAAATATTACTTTGAATTTGTTTTTAGAAATATTACACTGAATTTACATAGCGTGCTAAATTTTTTTCAGCTAGTGTCTCTTACGCTTGGGACGCAAACAGGCTACACGAAGCATCCCTGTTTCCTATGTTTATGGGACAGTCATGCAGATAGTATGCACTATGAGAAGAAGGTTTGGCCTCCACGAGAAGCCTTTAGAATTAGATCAAACAATGTGATAGCAAAAACTTTAGTGCCTCCTCAAAAAATACTCCTCCCTCGACTGCATATAAAGCTTGGCATAATGAAAAATTATGTCAAAACCCTTAATAAAGTAGGCCAAGCTTTTAAATTTCTTCTTCAAAAATTTCCACAAATCAGTGACGCTAAGCTCCATGGGGGAATTTTTGATGGACTTCAAATCAGGAACTTGATCAGCAATTTGATGCATCAATGAAGGACATAGAAAAAGATGCCTGGAAAACTTTCAAAGCTCTAGTTAACATCTAAGCAATAAAAGAAGCCTAGAAGAATATGTTGCCCTGGTCAATCAGCTCTTAACAAGTCTCAAACATTTGGGAGCTCGAATGTCTATAAAGATACACTTTTTACAGCCCCATCTGGGTTATTTTCCCGACAACTGCGGGGATTACAGTAAAGAACAGGGGCAAAGATTCCACCAGGACATAAAAACAATGGAATCCAGGTACCAGTGTAAATGGAACGAAAACATGCTTGCTGACTACTGTTGGTGCTTGAAGCGTGATGCACCAGATGACAGGCACAAACGAAAATCGTCAAGGGCGTCTGTTCTTCGAAATTATAATTATTTTCTTTATTATGTTGCATTCTTTTATTTTTTGTTTATTAAAAGAATTATAGTTTACATACGTGTATTCCTGTTTATATGATATAACAGTAATAATGCATTATTAGATAGAGAAAGTTTTTGTTTTTTTTAAATTCAGAAAAAATGAGGTAATCTCAATGAAAATGGTGTATGCTGTACTGAGAAAATCTGACCTGATTAAAGAAATATACATTCATTTTTGAGCTCAGGAGGTTGGATTCATTAAGAAACGACAAAGAAATCCTGGGGAACATAAACAAAACTTTTAAACGCAGGCCTCTGTTATCGATTAATATTAGTTTTTATGATTATCATATATGTAAAATATAAGGAAATTAATTATAACAGATTTACTATTTCACCTAAACTTCGACTCCACCTTAGATTTAAAGTTGAATGACAACAGTGTGCTCCTACTTATAAAGAGACTGACTCGGAGCGCTTATATCTCACAGGCCATGTATACTAAGAGGTCAAAGTAAAAAAGTAAACAAAGAAAGGGTTTTTTTTTCTTTTTTAAACCATTAATTTATTTCATTCATTTTATTTTTTGATATCGAAATAAATTTTAAAATATGATTAGTGTAAAAAAGAATGTCATATTTTTTCACTTTAGTAATTACTGTTAATTAATTGTTAACGAATGATTCAATATGTCTTTTGATTAATGATGGCCTTTAATCTCGTTCTCCATTTAAAGTTTTTTTTGCAATTGAAGTTAAGAAATATTTTTCGGAGCAAAGAGAATTTCTTCCCCTAATTGATAGACCTTTTTTTTAAGACAGATCGGACAAGGTAGCCAACAGAATTTAAGTCGACCGAATGCTGACCACTCCTACTGTTTAATGGAAGTACAGCAATATCTTTTTTATAGACTTTAAAGGTGCTTTATCAGTATAAGATGGACCTACGTCTTTCATGATTAAGTATCCCCAGGTATAATAATCATTAATCTCCCCTAACATTGGGCTCAAACTTTCACCGCAATAATAGCTTGAATTAATCTTTACTTCACTAAGCGACTAACCAAGATTAAATTAACTTTTATCGAACAATTTCAAAGGGCTCATTTTTGGCCTTTCGAGGAGTTTCAACTGTGAACTTTTTTTTTATCGTAAAACAAAATGTTTCTGAATGAAATAAATGGTTGATGTTATTATATGTAAAAGATATTTACATACTGGCAACTGTTTTTATTTGAAAATATAAGGAAATGGCTTCCACTCCCCGGGAGCTTGCGCTTCGCTACTAAGATTAAAATTTAAAATCTATAAAAAAGCCGACATGGTTAAATTTTTAGAAATTTTCTGAACTTCGCTAATTATAATAATTTCAAAAGGGAACTCTATACTAAATTCCCCCCCCCCTTCAAAATATCACGTTGCTAAAATATAGTTATAGAAGAAGATATATAAAAATAAATTTTCTGAACTTCACCATTTGTAATTCTTTGGGTTTAAAAAAAATCACAAAAATTCGATACTTATATTTATTTCTTAACTTTACCATTTTGTTTTTTTGATATTATAAAAGAATTATTAGAAATAACTTTAATAAAAAACATAAGTCGTAACCAAACTAAAATGAAATTATTATTCAAATACTCAAAAAAGTCCCTTCTTAAATTATAGAGTTAGTGATAGTAATGATGATGATAAGGAAATGCAGTAACACTAACCGTCTTAAAGGTTTTTAGCCCTCCAAAGTCTTCTTTAGCATTTTTTTGTACTAAAGAACGTAGTATTTTAGTCTCTGCTGTCAGTTTAGCGTATACATTTACTTGTTCCAGGCTTATCCTCTTGACTCAGGATTAAATCGTGTAGAGCTTCTATTGTTTTGTTAGGCTGATATTTTTCGGCGTCAACTTCCGATGCGATGTTGAAAGGTGTCAAGTTTCCATAAGGTGTTTGAAAATATCAGCCACAGTATTCTTTACATCCAAATGCGTTTGGAGGATTCTACGTATATGAATTCTGCCCAGGTTAAAAAAAACTTTTTGTCGTAATGCCCGAATCAGAATAGCACATTCTTCAACAAGAACCCTATTTAAATGTCGGAAGCAAAGGTCTTTAATAAAAATGGGTTAAAAACTTGACTCATTAAAATCTGAGGAACAAAAGAAAATCAGAAATATTTTGGAAAGCTAATTTAACGTAATTTAAAAGTCTAAAAAAATATTACAACTCTTACAAAACCTTTAAATTTTTTTGATTATCAATGCTAGGAATTACATAGATGACGATTGCAAAATCTTTGTAATTGTGGAACTATCTTTTTGTGTGGGATGTTAAATGTAGTTAATTCTCAATTTTCCCTGTCATTCCTGAAAGCTCTATCACCCTGTGGTTATCGCTAATTATTTAGGGCAGCCTAAAAGACGATTTAGATCCTGGTAGTTCCCTAGTAAAATGGGTATGGAACCCATATATTTGATTACGAGTATTTTCAGAATGCCGTTTCTTGAATAAACTAAGAATACAAATTAGGTGCACAGGAGGCGGCTTTCGTCACGTGGTTTTTAGCCTACATTTTTCTACATCTCCTCAAAAAGGGAAAATGCAAGAAACTAGGTAGTGAAGACATTAGATTGCGTGTTATTACATTTCCACATACTGAGAACACACGGGCATCAGTTCAGACAATCATACGCAAGTACATGCCTACATAGGGATAAAGGCACAGTGCAACAGGAAATCTGTGCCAAGAAGTGGAAAATATCTCGAATTATCTCAGATTGATATTCTTGACATTGTAAATAAGGTTAAGTTGTCCAACTCAGCACTAACAAGTAAATATGTCATGGTTTGCTTCAGCGAGAGTTAAACTTACAGAGCGAGAATGAAGATATTCTCTACCAAAATTAACTCCATACTCCCAGTCTAAAAAGAAGCCATATCTTCATAAATCTCACGTTGTCGCAAGCACAATGTTACAAAGATGCAAGTTCCCCCTGATAAAGCATTTTTAAAATAAAATATTATAAAGTGACTCAAGGAAAAATGCCATATTTCAGCTGTAAAGAACGGAGAGTGAGTATAATGCTAGGTATTATCTTTGATAAGAAGATTTAGCGGTTATTTGGAAAAAAGTATTTTCTACCAAGAGCAAGAAAAGCAAATTTGAGTAGATAGTTTTCTTTTCAACTTAACAGACGCTTCCAAACATGCAGCCTCTAAAGTGAAGAAATGTTTTAATGATTTGTTAGTTAATGTGTTGGAATGACCATCACAAGCGCCAGACGTAAACCCCAAATCAAATTAATGATTGGAAAAGCTAAGTGGGACTACCGAAGAAATCCAACGAATTAGGATGTAATTAAACGGGTAATTGGAGCGAAGTAAGAAATTATTTACTATCGTGGAAAACATTTGACAGCTATAATTGCTAACAAAGTTCAGAAATCAAAATATTTATTGTTATTTTACCTCTGTAAACCTTAAGTCTGATTTCAAATTTTTAATGTTAGTGAAGTAAATTCTTTTGTGGTTCGGAACACCTTGATCAATACTAGATTGTCTCCGGAATAAATATGCAGCAGTTATTATGTCATCAAAAATAACTAAATATTTATCGAGTGAATAACTAAAAAGCCTACACCAGAGACGTGCATATAAACTTCTGCTCCAAAGCGTACCTTTATTGAAATAAATGATCAATATTCCACCTTCTTGGTCACATGCAGCCTTTAATCCCATTTTAAAGGAAGGAATATATTTTCTGATATCAAGTAGCGTTATGTTATCCCATGCAAAAAGAATATTTTCCTTAAGTTCAGATTCACTAAATTTAGTATTTCTATTGATGTAAGTAAATATTTTCTTGAAGTAAATTACATATGGTATAGTACAAATGGTTACGGTCAGGCGATTGAGGAGGTGATTCATCCTTTTTGTTAAAATGAGTACAATTTTCTTCCAAAAAATTTGTGTTGTTTTGCCTCTATGAGAGGACGCACCACTTTGCTGGAAATGAAGTCTCATTTTAGATAGAGCTGATGGCAAACATGAATCAGGTCCATAATAGATAGTAGTTCGATGTCATTTTATGAATTAACGTTGGATTTTTGTGTATCAATAAAATGGATCCTCGTTTTACCATTCCAATGCACTAGCAGCTGATATATGGCATTTTTTCCTTGAGTCACTTTATAATATTTTATTTTAAAAATGCTTTATCAGGGGAAAATTGCATCTTTGTAACCTTGTGCTTGCGACAAGGTGAGATTTATGAAGATAAGGCTTCTTTTTACACCTACGTCATCGGCGTAGGTGTAACTGTTGAAGATTCATGATAAAGGTGGATATATATATATATATATATATATATATATATATATATATATATATATATATATATATATATATATATATATATATATATAATTTGAAGGATGAACGAGAGAACGTATAAAGGGAAATTCATTTCATTTTCTTGATACAACGTTTCGGGTGAACTTTTCACCCGTTGTATCAAGAAAATGAAATGAATTTCCCCTTATACGTGCTTTCGTTCATCCTTCAAATTAAATTGAAGCTCCATAGGAGAAGCCCTAACCAATATATATATATATATATATATATATATATATATATATATATATATGCAGGTTCTATTGAAGTCCACAGCTGTGGCAGCGTTATTAATTTTAACTTGTATATTCTCAAAGGAATGAACAGAAATGGAATTATTCATTTCATTTTTTTCATTTTGTGTATATAAAGGACAGAGAGGGATCACTGTGTAACACAGGCAAACAGGCAGTCGAAGAGGAAAGGTTGCGGAACTAACTTAAGAAGCGATAGGAGGAGTTGATAGGTCGCTAGACAGCGATGCGTGGTGTAGTTAGGTTGGACTCGGTGTGATCGCGACTGGACGAAAGTTGGAGGCTGATCAGGAAGAAGGGCGTGTCAGCTCTGTCTCAAACGCGTTATTCATGATGCCTTTAGTTTATGCGAAGAATGGTATGGGTTGCGGGTGGTCATGGGCGGCGGGGTATCGCGGTGCCATCGCATACCTTCTTACATCTAGTGTGGTGTATAATGGGTCTCTGGCGAGTTTCCCGAGTTTTTTTATGAGTCTGGTGTGAGCGTATGTGTTGAGGGGTACTAATTTGTTGCTGCGTTTAGTGTGGCCATTCTCGTGTACAGGGGAGAGTGGCAAGCGCGCTTCAGAGCGGAGTTCTGAATATGCTGAGCCTTCTGCTGCCACGTGACACTCGCGGCTACGCGTGACAGTGGGGCATACGTGAGAATAGGTCGCACGAGTGTTTTATATAGGAGTAACTGGTTTTTTTTTGCCCGAGGGTAGAACCTGCGCAGCGATGTATTTGTACGTGAGGCTCTTGCTTGTACTATGTCCTGATGTATAATGAACCTGAGGGTCTTGTCAAAAGTTCCCCCTAGGATTTTTGTATGTTGTGTATATTCGAGCTTTGTTGGGTCTATATGGTTTCTATCTGGTGTGTGTGAGAAGATTTGTAGGTTTGTATGAAGTGGTCTCTTGCGCTGTATAGTGTCATCTGTGTCTTCTGAGGGTTTGTGGCAATCAGCCATTTATCCTCGTAATCTGTCTTCGCTTCTAGTATTCTTTGTGTGTGGAGCGCGATTTCTTCTGGTCCGCGACCACTGACGAGAATGGTCTCGTCATCGACGTAGGACACTGTGTATGTGTGGCAGCAGTTTTCGGGTGGGCGTGGGATGTCGTTTGTGTACATGATGTATAGTGTGGGTGTTAGTACGCTCCCTTAGGAAACACCTGAGCGTGGGGTGAAGGGTTGTGAGAGGGTGTTGTTGTATTTCGTGTGGCATCTCCGTTCAGTGAGGTAGTACGAGAGGAGCCTTCTAGTGCAGAGAGGTAACTCCGTTTTGTTGGCGAGTTTCGTGCAACACTTTATCGAAGGCCTTCTCTACGTCCTTGCTGATGGAGAGTGTCTTTTGATGTATCTAGCGTTTTTTGGTATTCTGTTATGAACGATGGTCACGGCCGCCTAAGTGGATTGGCACCTCCTCCTGAACCCATATTGGTGGGGGAAGGATGGGAGAACCAGGCGGCACTTGATCATGCGATCGAGTCTTTTGCCTAGGTGCTCTAATAAAGCAATAGGCCTGTATTTTGGGGGTGTTTGTGGTCTTTGTTTGGGTGGTGTAGGAGTATGTTGTGAGAGACTTTAAATATTTTGGGGAAGTGGCCTGTCGATTTCCTTAACTTGGGCCTAAATTGCCACTATATGACTAAGTCATTCCCTTTATCTAAGAGAATTGAAATAGAGATCCTCCTCGAAGACATACTCAAGCTCGAACAAGACAGAAAAGTAGATATCAATCCCAATCTCGCGACTGAACTCTCCGCAGAGTCGAATAAACGCCACGGCCACAGTTGGAGCTCCCTTATCACACCTTAACTGAGGCAGGCTGCAAAAGAATTCAGAGACAACATGGATATTGTCATCCAGAGAGCCGATTAATTCTCAATCTGTGTTATCCTGAGCCAAGAAGAATATCTCAACAAGATGAAAACAATACTGCACGACACCACCAAATTGAAGAATATAACCCGGACTCCCACTAACGATCCAAAAACGAAGCTCAACAAACTCATTAGGAAAAATAACACCACCACCAACCTATAAAGATTCCTCTAATTGAAGGAGACTTCAGGATGGGTTACGCCTACGGCAATGTAAAAACGCATAAACCTAGAAATACCCTTCGCCCCATCATGAGTCAAACACCAAGCTTGACTTATCATCTGGCAAAATTTCTCGACTCGATCATCGTGCCCTACACCCCATCAGACTACACTCTGTCCTCCTCTTCAACTCTTTTAGATATCCTTCAGACTTCTCAACCAGCAACCGTACTTCTATGGACGTAGAATCTCTATTCACAAATGTTCCCGTTGATGAAACCATCGAATTGATAACCACTGCCATTCACCTTACTGAAGGCTCCACACCCCTGACCATTCCCGAAGCCATATTGCGACAGCTCCTCCAAGCATGCACAAAAGAAGCCCCGTTCTACGGCCCCGATGGGAAAATGCACGTGCAAATCGATGGCGTCGCGATGGAGTCACCCCTTGGCGTCCTCTTTGCCAATTTTTACATGGGCTCAGTTGAGAACAAGATTTTCAAGAGCAATATAGCGCCCAAGCCTCCCATCTACGCGCGCTATATCGATGACATAATTTTGAATACGAATAATCTTGAACAAGTGAACGGCCTAGTTGAAACATTCAAGAAAAACTCTTGTCTGAATTTCACCCACGAAAGGGAAGATGAAGGATCCCTTCCCTTCCTTGATATCCTTATAAGTGCCTAGGAGTCCAAATTTGTGACCCAAGTATACGTTAAGGCCACGAACTTATGCTTCTGCTTAAACGATTCTTCTGAGTACCCTGAACGTTACAAGAGATCAGTCATCAATGCCTTAGTTAACAAGGCAATTTCTCATTCATCCTCGTTGATGGCTGTTGATCACGAACTTAAGAGGGTTTCCAGCGTTCTCGTTAACAATGGCTACCCCCAAGAATTCATCGACGCCATCATGAAAGAAAAAATGAACTTGGCTGCTGGCCCTGGCGTCAGGTCTACTCCGAAGAAGAGTAATATCGACCTTTATTACAAGGCCAATATGAACAATGACTACATTGAAGACGAAAAGGCTCTCAAAGCCATTCTCCATCGTAACGTGACCCCAACCGAACTTAATATGGATATTAATATAATTATATACTACAAGACCAAGAAAAAAAGTAGTTGCATCATGAAGAATAGCTGTCTCCCTCCAACGAGCGAACTCCAGGAGACTAACGTCGTGTACGAATATTCGTGCAAAGTCGGTGACTGCGAACACCGCAATTCAAAGTACATCGACGTGACCTCCACAACCCTGCCAAGGTGACTTACAGTTCACCTTCAAGATGGCGTGATTAAAAAACACGCCCAATCTCATGGCACTACCTTAACCCGTGAAAAAATTAATCAGGACACCTCCATCATCCTGAGACTCCAAAATCGCAGAAGATTGTGGATAGCCGAAGCCGTCATCCTTCAAATGAAGAAACCGGCAATTAACGTGCAACTTCAGCCGGAAACCATACTCTCGACATTTTGGCGTCCCCGAGTTGACCGCCTTTAAAAGAAGAACGTTTTCAAACTTTCATTTTCCTTTGCCTTCTTTGCCAGAGAACTAGATTGGAGCGACAAATAGTCAGATCAGGATCAGGATGTATTAAAGCAATAAATATACAATGAGTTTTTTCATTTTACAAATATTAAAATAAAAAAAATTAAATACATATATGTAAAACGAAATAATAGATAGATGTAGTGGTGAAGTTATATTTTTGTGAAAATTCAGCGGAGAAGAGTAAACTATAAGTATGAGTAGGAAAACAGATTCTCCCGGAATCAACGGGGAGGTCATCCTATTAGTACTATATATTGCTTTGATAAAATAGATGAAATGTTTTTAATTTCTGTTATATAAACTTAGTACAGTATATTTTTTAGAAATAATTTATAAGTCAAATTTTGATATAGACAGTTTACATTCATAATTTTAATGTGAATTATTGATATAATCACATTACATTCGATTTAAATAATTTTAGCACTTACAATTTTAGTTGTTTTTTTTGTCGGAAAAAATGTTTGAAGTAAATTTTTGATACAATCATTTTACATTCGATTTTATTTATTTTAGCAATTACACTTTTAATTGAGTTGTTCTTTTAGTCATATTTAGATATATTAATTGTTCTGGTTTTATTATTTACTCTTGTTTCGCTTAACACTTTATTTTGGTAGCACTTTTTGATATTACTATTTACACACGAGTTAAATTATTATCTAATCTGTTAAATAGTTGTACTGATATTTTTATTCTCGTTTAGCTTAATCGTTAATTTATTATTCTATATTTTACACTATTAGACCATTTTAATTATTATAATGTGAGCCTTCCAATTTTATATGTTTCTTGTAGCGCTTAGTTTACGCTTAAAAAATTTCCGCGCCATGATTGGCCAATTTTTGTAATACTTATGCTCACGTAGAAATACCAAACTCATCAGGAACCTTAAGATCTTCTCGCTGAACGTTAACGGATGGAAGAACAAAAGCGGTGTATACAATGAAATCATCAGAAACGCTTATCCCGATATCGTGCTTATTTCTGAGCATGGATTAGATGATAGAATAGAACGTATAAAGATTTATAACTATGAAGTTCTAATGGCTAGCCACTCAAAGGAAAGGTACGACGGTGTTGCAATTGCAATCAGAAAAGGCATCAGATTTAAAGAAATACAGGACCTAGAGGACTCGTATTTGGCGGTAAAGATCCCTGTGACATATGATGACCTGGTGGTTGCAGTTGGGTATCAACCGCCCAGGCGCCCGTATTTACCGATCCCCAACTTTATGCGGCTGTTTAGGAGAGAGGCCTCAACGATACTAGTCGGAGATCTGAATGCCCGGTGCAGGAAGGCCGGCTATACGAGGTCATTTAATGGAGCTGGTAACTCACTGAGCCTCCTAATAGACAGAGGAGTTGTGCAAAGAGAAGGGCTAAACTTCTTCACATTCCATACAGCAAGATCGTCGACCACACCGGACATTGTGCTAACAAATCGTAACTTTTCTCTTAACCATGTTACTCTCCCGGGCCCTTTCATACAGTCAGATCATATAAGTATGATTACCCACGTCTCTACTTCTCCAATACAAGTGCAGATTCCCAAACGAAGATGCCTAGCAAGAGCTAACTGGGAATTATACCGTGAACATCTGCGCCAAGTGCACATCGAGCATCTCGAGGGGGCAACCTTAGAAGAGAAAATCTTGGAAGCTGACCGCCTGGCTATTCCCTGGACGGAGCATAAAATTCTTTCTTCTCCAAGATGGGACGAAAATATACAGCAGAAAATGGATCAGCTGGAGGCAGTCGTCTTCTTCATAGATATGCATGGTAACACGGCATAACGGTACCAAGAGCTGCGTGAGTTGAGAAACGAGACCAGGCAACTCATACTAGAGAAGACGAGAGGCCAGTGGGATAAAATCATTGCTAAAATCGACTCAGAAGGAGATCCCAAAAAGTTTTAGGGGCAAATAAAGAAACTGAGAGGCACTCCTCCTAGAAACAACATCAGCATTAGAGTCAACGGCGTAGAATATACTGAAGACCGTGATATTGAGAGAGAATTTAGACGATATTGGCAAAACTGCTTTCGCATTAGCGATGAGGGCAATGAGTTATTTGATGAGAGGTATGAAGAAGATGTTCTACTAGGATTGCAGGACCTAGGTGCCGACCTCACTCTACATCACTTCGTGGACAGATCCCGCGTTGCACAAGATGAAGGTAGACCGTTCACGCATGAAGAATACGAGTGGGCCCTCAAAAGCTTTAAATAAAATGCGCCAGGCATAACAGGCATCCCTAAAATGCACATGCTGTATGCCCCCAATAGCATCAACGAAGGTCTACTGGAGATATTTAATGCCTGCCTCAATGTTGGATACTTCCCGGACCAATTCAAAAAAGCCCGTATAATCTTTATTTTGATACCTGGCAAACCGAAGAAGGAAATTGGCAGCTATAGCCCCATCTCCTTGTTGGATTTTATGAGCAAATTACTCGAAAAACTTCTCAACACCAGACTAAGGACCTTCCTGGAAACTCATAACTTATACAACTCCCAACAGCATGGATTCAGGTGGAAATTAGGTAAGGAAACGGCTCTGGCATAAATTACGGAGAGAATAGCGATTAGAAAAGCGACGAATGGTAATTTCGATGTCGTACTTCGCAACGTGGCCTCGGCATTCGACAAGGTATGGCTACCGGGTCTTGAAAGCAAACTTAGTGAACTAGCCATGGATGGAAACTTAACCAGAATTTTGTGCGACTATCTGGAGGAAAGAGAAGCAGTGATGAAGATAAATGGTAAAGAAGGGATACCCTTTAGTCTCGAGGCTGAGGTACCTCAAGGGGGTTGCCTCAGTCCCACCCTATATTCAGTGTATACTGGGGATTTACCACATCCTGTCCAAGACCTTACCCAGTACGTACAACTAGCAGATGATGTCACTCAAATCGTTACCAGCGTTTACAAAAATCCTAATGATATCGCTAACAGGACAGGGAGGGAAATTGTTAATGTTAATAACTATGAAAGAAGAAATAAGATAAAAACAAATGTCCCAAAGTTCAGAGTGATACCAGTTGGCCGTCGAAAAACATCGGACGTGCTAGTGCAGGATGAGCTTTATGAGTACTCAAGAAAAGGCCGAGTTCTAGGCTTGGAATTAACATCGAAGGGGTACAGAACCCATTACCTACAAAAGATTGCCGTTGCTGCGAAAACGCTACAGCCTACCTATCGCTTTAGACATCTCTCGGTGAGCAACAAAAAGAATTTCTATCTGTTGCTGGTGAGACCACTTCTTTTGTACCCGGCTATACCCCTTAATATCCTGAGCAAAACAGTTATTAAGCAAGCTCACAACATCCAAAATAAGGCAATAAGATTTATTACCAGCGTGTCACTGCTTGACTACATTCCTACCTGATTACTGCATGAAGCGACGGACATCGAGCCAATAAACGTTACCCTAAATAGACGAGCACAAAACATTTGGCAGAAAGTCTATGATAATATGCCAGAAGAGGTGCTGAACCCGATTAGACTACCTAAGTTAGACATACAGAACCTAAGGTTCAGGCAAGCCTTTAAAAGCAGCCAAATAAAAGCTCGACAAGTAATCCAACCGATTTATTGAGAAACTACCAGAAGATTAATCCTATTTCAACTCACATTGACAATTCAATATTAACCGATGTAAAGAAAACTAAACTGATTTATTTTACGCAAAGGATGATAACAAATTGATCATAAATGATCCTAAGTGGACAGTTAAATAAGAGGAATGAATAAAATAAACATAAGTATAATATTAACTAAAAGATCCGAAGTGGACAACATAATAATAAAAAAAATATATATATATATATATAAAATGAAATAAAATAAAATAAAATACAATAAAAGATCCGAAGTGGACAATACATAGGTAAATATAACAAAATAACAATAAATGAATAAATATAACAAAAGATCCGAAGCGGACACATTAGTAAATGTAAAGTCAACCGACCATCAAGAGGCCTACAAGAATTCAAAGGCTTGAATGCTGCAACAAGGAACCAGTCATAATAACTACAGCTAATAAAGATAAAAACGACTGAGGTAGCCAGACAACCTGGCACAACTACTCTCTCTCTCTCTCTCTCTCTCTCTCTCTCTCTCTATTATACACCTCTTCTACCTATCTTCTCTACTCTTACATATTTTCTACCTTTTTTCATCGTTGATCGTTGATAACTCCATTTCTGTTCATTCCCTGAAGATGACCTAACATGGTCGAAACGCGTTTAGGAATAAAGAATGTCATTTGCGGATATTTTTTCTCGACTCGGAGACCCCGTTAAAAAATTTGTAAAAAATATATAGAATATACAAGTTAGAATTAATAACGCTACTACAGTTGTGGACTTCAATAGAACCTGCATACAACATGGCTTTTTACCTAATTACATATATATATATATATATATATATATATATATATATATATATATATATATATATATATATATATATATATAGCTATATTTATAAATTAACTATATGGTAAATGGGAAGTAGCAGAGGTAGTAATATTCAAATTTGAAGAAATATGTTATTTGTTTTTAAATAAAACTGAGATTAATTAGTTTTGGGTGTCTTCATTGTAAAAGGGGGAAGATAATAGAAATATTTGAAAGATAGGGGTTATTTTGGGGGGAGTGGATTTGGCGTGTGTAATTTGTGGATGATTATAGTTGTAGTAAAAGTGGAAATGAGAATGGGTTCCTACCCGAAACGTCGATACCAAGAAGTTATAATATAGTAATAAACTTCCTTAATTTAGCCTGCTTATTTATCCTAAAAATACGTATACGCCTAGCAACGCACAACCCCTCTGCTCTCTTAAGATATAAATATGGTCAGCCAACAGTTTCCCTCTATAGAAGATATGAATCAACTCTCCGCGAACGTGATAAAGCTGAAGCAGACCTTTATTCCTTGAAATCTGTCTCAATAACGAAACGTTTCCCATCTTCATATACTTTAAGCTTTCTCGAAAATCCCTCTGCCATTCGCATTTCTATAAAGAATCTCTCACCTACCTTTTAGCCAACGAAATCAACTTCAAAGCAAAACTAAAGGAACGACATTAAGAATCTCTACCCCAACTTGCTTCCCAGTTGAAAAATCAAGTCTCCCTAATTGACTATATTTCATTCTTTACCCTCGCCCAACGTACGATAAAAGCCTACGTAACTAAAGTAAAACGGACTCATGCACGCAAACTCGAACGAATACACTTCTCTTCTTCAACTCTACCAGATCCAGAAAAGGTAGTGTTTAACTTATCTGACTAGACTTTTGTCTACCCCCAACTTCCCCGAACAAAATTAAATTTTTCTTCACATTTGAGACGCTATTGCAACGAATTAAATCCTTACCCATACGAGGCCTATTTAAAACCGCACAAGTGAAGATTTCTAACATCGCCCTCGAATTTTTCACAAGGCGAAACGTTTTCGTACAATCCTTTTATATTTCCATAAAGATGAAAAACCTCTGTTACGAGAACTATCTTTAAAAGATAACCTTATCATTACCCACCCTGACAAAGGTAGAGGTGTAGTTATAATGAACAGAGAAGAATAACACGAAAAATGCACATGATTTTAGATGACCGATCCAAATTTGCCCCCGTCCAAGAAGACCCGCTTAAACTCTCCCTCCGACTCGAAGACCAAGTCAATAGGCTTCTTCTTTCACTCAAAAAATCGCACGCTCTTGACGAAGAGACCTACAGACAGCTCGACTCTACAGGCTCCACCTACAGCCAACTCTACGGTCTCCCTAAAATCCATAAACCTAATGTACCCCTTCGACCTATTCTAGCAACCTATAACCTCTCTATTTATAAAACAGCCAAATTCATTGCCCCACTTATTACCCCCCTTGCCACAAACCAATACACTGTCAAAAATTCTCTACACCTAAAAGAAGAGATTACAAAACAAGATTCCAACCTATATATGGCCTGGCAATGGGAAGTCCTATTGCCGCCCCTCTCGCAAATCTCTTCATGTGTAACTTAGAAGAAGAAGCACTTGACAAATGCCCCTTACAATTCCGTCCTATCTTCTACAGGAGATACGTAGACGACACCATCGCCCTTTTCCGCTCTAAAAGTTCATCTGATAAATTCTTAGAGTACATAAACCAGTTACATCCAAATATTAAATTCACTCAAGAAAAGGAAATCAACGACTCCATTCCTTTCTTAGACCTACTAATAACACGCACAACCGACGGTTTCTCCACTTCCATTCACCGGAAACCTACACATACGGGCTTTGGACTCCATTTTCTTAGTCATTGTTCCACCAAAATCAAATTAAACTCTATCAAAATCTTACTTTCTCGCGCTTACAATCTCTCCACATCATACCTAAATTTCCACAACGAGATCACTTTCTTCACTAACTATTTCCGACAAAATGGATATCCTTCAAACTTATCCGACCGAACTCTTCAAAATTTTATCAATAAAATATTTACCTCGAAAGATCCCTCATACAACGTCCCTAAAGAAAACGTTTTTGTACCTCTCCCATATATAGGTAGGACCCCTCAATTCACTTCTCTGGGCTAAACTCTCACCATTTCTCAAGAATTCATTTCCTGCAACACATTTTATACCAATTTTTCAAAACACACGCAAAGTACAACGTCTTTTCAACATTAAAGACAAAATACCAACACTGCTTCGATCCTCCATCATATATATATGAATTCAACTGCTCGAGATGTAATTCCGAGGTGTATTTAGGATCAACACAGCGCACACTACATACCCATATTTGCGCACATTTAGGCATCAGCAATAGAACTGGAGCCCCACTCACTACTCCCGAGTTCTCCCCTATCCGAATACACTACGAAAATAGACATCCACACCAGAAACCAAACTTAAATCATTTTTCAATTATAGACACAGCAAACAACGAAAACCAACTACGTACACTGGAATCTCTTTATATTAGATTTAAAAACCCCACTTTAAACTCTGACACAAGCTCATTTCCACTTTTACTACAACTATAATCATCCACAAATTACACATGCCAAATCCACTCCCCCAAAACAACCCCTATCTTTCAAATATTTCTATTATCTCCCCTTTTTACAACGAAGACACCCGAAACTAATTAATCTCAGTTTTATTTAAAAACAAAAACATATTTCCTATTCCCTAATAGTTAAAAGCCCTGCATTTTATAATTTGAATATTACCACCTCTGCTGCTTCCCATTTCCCATATAGTTAATTTATAAATATCTGATAACTTATCTAAAAAATTCTCATGTTTATATATATTTATAATCTCACATCCTTGACAATGGGTTCCTATCCGAAACGTCGCTACCAAAAAGTTATAATATAGTAATGAACTTCCTAAATTTAACCTGCTTATTTATCCTAAAAATACGTATACGCCTGGCAACGCGCAACCCCTCTGCTCTCTCAAGATATATATATATATATATATATATATATATATATATATATATATATATATATATATATATATATATGCGTGTTCACATTATTACATCCATACTCATGTATATAGGTATATATGATGCAGTTAAATGTATGTATATACATACATTTACATCTGAGGCAATTGAAATCACATATGGCGGAGCACTTCGTCTCTTGAGAGATTCTATCCTTACTTTTTGTAATTTACTTCATTCCACAAACAAAATTTGTTAAGATATTTCTACTTTCTTCTCTATTCCTCTGAAAATACAAGAACATGTGACCCAACTTTCCTTCAAGATGAAATCAAACTCTTCACTACCAATTTTAGTGAACTCAATTATCCAGAGCCAGAAAAGCTTATTTTATCCACACACCTCAAGAGTTTGCAAAAGATGTATAACCTAATCATATTCTTCTTATTTAACCCTATTTAAAACGTATACTAATAACAATGTACAATAATGAAGAAAAACGGAAATGTGAATAATCTTTTCTAAGGATATTTTTTGCGTAAATCACGAATATAACATCCGTCTCTTTCTGCGACCCTCCAGTTGTTCGTAAATTACCATCTTACTTACGTTAAATACACTGATGGTTTCGTAGGAATTAAATATAAACAGGATTGGGCCGAAACTGACAACCCTAAAAGTTATAAACGAATTTTAATATAATTCTAATAGGGTGCTCCTAAGGTATTTGTCAACCTAGGAAATTATATTTATGAAAGCATACTATACTCAATATTTTTCAGTTACATGGGTCTAATTCCGTGTTAACTCTTACATATCACTTGATATTTTGTAACTTACTATAAATGCTTCCAATTTTTTACTTTTTATATTTAATATTTGATGCTGTTACTATTTAAATTATTTTCAGTCACGAGAGAGTCAGGTCGCGAGTGACTACATCTCACTATGTCACTCGGTCCCAGTTTTGCTTTTTTCTTGTTTTTTTTTAATAACATCGTAACTATTCGGCCGATTCTAACGAAATTTGAAACCCTTATGTTTTTTGCATTCTCTTCCGAACGATATTATTGCCAAAGTCCTATCAAGGTTAGCCCGGGAATTATTTTGTTTGGGAAATAACATCATAACTTTTCGGCCAATACTCTGCTAGACTAGACTAGGCTATAATATTCTATACTCTGCTAGGCAAGCCTATTAGGATATTAGAGGCTAGGCTATACTATGCTAAGCTATGCTAAGATATAATATACAAGGGTAACATCAACTATGCTACTTTAGGCTATAATATGCTATGATAGAATGCCATATATTACATATGTTAGGATAGACAATAATAAGCTATGCTTGACTAGGGTATAATAGTATAGGCTATACATGTCTAGGATAGTTGATTCTAGGCTAGGTTATGCTAAGATAGGCTTAGCTATACTAGGCTAGACAGAGCATGAAGAGCTATACAAGGCTAGGCTACGCTATGGTACGCTAGGTTAGACTATGATATACTAAGCTATGTTACATTAGGCTAGTCTTCGCTATACCAGGCCAGGATAAGAGATGATTATATAGAGTAGACTAGGCTATGTTATGCATGTTATGCAACCCTAGGCTAAGATCTAATAGTCTAGTCTAGGATACGCAATACTATGATATACTATACTATACTAACTATGCTAGGGTAGTGTAGGGTAGGGTAAGGTAGGCGATGATATACTATACTAAGCTATGCTAGTTTAGGCTAGAATATGTTAAATAGGATAGGATAGAATATACTACGCTAGGATCCTATATATGCTAGGGTGTACTAGGCTATGTTAGGCTATCTTTACTATGGTTTCTAGGCTAAGATAGGCCATACTATACATTTTCTGTTAAGGCTAGGCTAGATTAGTCTAGGATAAGTCATACTATGCCAGGCTAAACTATACTATGTAAGGCTATGCTATACTATGCTAGCTACGCTAAAATATGGTATGGTAAGTTCTACTATTATAGGGAAATATAGGCTAGACTTGGTTATATTAAGCTAGGCTATGCTAAACTAGGCTATCCGATGCTAGGCTAGGCCATACTGTGGTAGGCTATGCTATTACATAATCTACTCTGTTATACTATGCTATAATATACTATGCTATGATATACTATGCTAGGCTAGGCTAGGCAGGATTTACTATGTTAAGCAATCTAAGTTAGTCTATACTATGGTAGGCTTTATTATGCTAGTTGAGGTAATATCGTAGGCTATTCTACGGTAAGCTAGGTTTTGGCAGGCTACTATTCGAGACTATACTAGGCTAGGCTATAAAATTTTATACTATTCTAGACAATACTAGGCTATACTAGGATATGCTAAGCTAGGCTATACTATGCTAGGAGATAATATACTCTACTATACTATATTATGTTTTCTATGCTATGCTAATCAATAGTATGTTATGCTATAATATACTATGCCATGTTAAACTATGTTATATTATGATAAGCACCACTATACAATAATATTTTATACTATGTTATAATGTGCTATGCTATATTATTCTAGGCTATGCAATTAGGGTGTGACAATTTTTTCGCCTTTCCAATTCCATAAACGAGAGGTGAGAAAAAATTAAGGCCCGCCATTTTAATTAAAAAAATATATATTTTAATAGAATTTAGTTCTGCTTTTTAATAAACTTTTAGAAAGTTGTGATTTTTTAGTCACAACTTTATTTTTTTAATAGCATTGTAACAATTCAGCCAATTCTAATGAAATTTGAAACCCTTATGTTGTTTTACATTTTCTTTCGAATGATATAATTGCAAAAAATCACCCCAAGGTTAGCCAGTTAATTATTTTCTTTTGGAAATAACATCATAACTATTCCGACCATTCTAACGAAATTTGAAACCCTTATGTTGTTTGACATTATATTTTGAATGATATAATGCCCAAAGTCCTCCCAGGGTTAGCCAGGGAATTATTTTGTTTTAGCAATAACATCCTAACTATTCGGCCGATTCTAACGAAATTTAACACCTTATGTTGTTATAAATTCCCTTTCGAATGATATAATTGATAAGGTCCTCAGGTTAGCATGGGAATTAGTTTGGGGGGGCAATAATATCATAACTATTCGGCTGATTCTAACGAAGTTTGAAACCCTTGTATTGTTTTACATTCCCTTTCAAATAATATAATTGCCAAAGTCTCCCGAGGTTAGCCAGGGAATTAGGGTTTTGGGGGGCAATAACATCTTAACTATTCGGCCGATGCTAACGAAATTTTAAACCCTTAAGTTATTTACATTCTCCTTGGAATGATAGAATTGCTAAGGTCCTCCCAAGGTTACTCCGGGAATTATTGAAAGTTTTCAAAGTCCTTAGGACATAATTCAGAATTAGTGAGGGCATGCGACTGTTTTATCAGCAGACCTTGTTCACATACTACAGTGTTTTTTCTTTACACAGGAGACAGAGCTAAAAGGATTAGGCTATCACAAAAAGCCCCAGACAGTTTATGTTATATATGTGGATCAGTTACATTAAGAAAATACAAGAGAACTTTAACTAAACATGTGAGGAAACCTTATGAGTTGTTCATTGGATGTAAAGTGGGTGGCCAGTACAAACGTTGGTCATCTCGCATATGTTGAGTCAGGTTTATAAGTTCCCTTTCTGCCTTGGTGAACAGCAAAGGGCCTGGTCTCATGTTTGGCGTACCAATAGTCTAGAGGATGCCAAAGGACCATTTAACGGATTGCTACTTCTGCTTAACAGATATTAAAGATGAGTATTCAATTTGTTCTCTTTCCTGGTCTTTAATATATTTTCAAGAGATGTATCAATTAAAAAGATCAAAATACATACTAGTTGTACTTCCACTATTTCTACAAGTACTCAAAGCCAGTAATATGCATTTTTAGTCTGATTTTATTTTATTTCCTTGCAGGTCACAACGGAAAAGGCAAGAAATCTATCATGTATCCAGATCTTTAGTCTGCTATTCGCTCAGTTCCACATTTAAGTGCTATTCCTATACCACAGCGGCCCTCTGAACTACCAAGCCATGATACGAGCAACTCAGACGATTCAGAATCTCAAGATACACCATATGTGGCACAGTTTGAATCTGACAAGAAACCACACCTCATCACCCAACCTGAACTCAATGATCTAGTTCGTGATCTAGCACTTACTAAGCAACAGAGTGAACTCCGGGCCTCAACTCTGCAACAATGGAACCTGTTGGATGAACATGCTCGGACTACAGTATTTAGGAAGCCTTCTGAAGATATACAGCAATTCTTCAATTTGGAAAACTATTTGACTTATTGTAATGATATCAGAGGCCTATTCAATGCCCTTAAGCTGACCAATGAACCAAATGAGTGGGGTTATTCATAGATACATCCCTTTACACCATAAAAGCGGTTCTGTTGTACATTGGGAACAACATGCCTTCAGTTCCAATTGCTCACTCAGTCATTTTAAGATAGACATAGGAGAACCTAGCTTTTATTCTAGACCGCATAATTTACAAGGAGTATGGGGGGCTAATTTGTGCGGACTTGAAAGTAGTAACCCTACATAATGGGCTACAAACTGGATACACCAATTTTATGTGCTTCTTTTGCAAGTTGGACAGTACGGCCAGATCAAAACATTATGTACGCTCAGAATGGTCACTTCGGGAAACTATGACGCCTGGATTCCATATGTAATATATGCCCCTAGTTAAGAAGGAGAAAATCATTTTTCCATCACTGGATATAAAACTAGGCCTAATTAAGCAATTTACCAAAGCATTATAACATAACAAGCCATGTTTCCTGTACCTCAAAGCGATCTTCCTAAAAATAAGTGATGCCAAGATTAGAGAAGGTATATTCGTAGTCCCTCAGATTCGTCAACTTATACCTGATGAGGACTTCGAGGCGATAATGGATGAAACTGAACTAGCGGCCTGGCATGCATTCAAAGATATATGCAAAAGACTTCTGAGAAAGCACCAAGTGGCCCAGCGAGAGCGTATAGTGGAGAGCCTATTCAAGTGCTACCAAGATCTCGGATGCAATATGTCACTGAAGATACACTTTCTTCATTCTCATCGGTCCTTCTTCCCAGAGAATGCAGATGTGAGTGTTGAACATGGAGAGAGCTTACATGAAAATATAGCGTCCATAGAAATTTGGTATAAGAGAAAATGGAACTACGCTATGCTGGCTGACTTCTGCTGGAACCTGAAGCGTAACAAACCTGAGACGTCTTACAAACGAAGAAGTAAATACTAAAATATAGGTAAATACATTAAAAAATGTTAAAAACATACTGATTCATTATATATTCATGAAATAATTACAATGGACACATTTAATCTGACTTTGGGAGCGAAATACATTTATGGTATCGTGGAAATTGATATCAATTGCATAATTATTTAATCGGCAATTTCCAATAAAACATTACATGATGGGAAATTTTTGTTATCGAATTCGAATTCAGCACACTCAACTTCATATTAAAATGCATATGAGATCTATGTTTTTTTTCTTGACACTGGAATTTGATGTACAGTGTTATGCTTTCTGCTATGTGTAACCACTGGCCTATCTCTCTGGATAGTCCAGCAGAAGTGAGCTAACTTAGCCCTCTCTATATCTTCTTGTATCTGATTTCAAGAGTAGCGATGTCTTGGTGAAATCTTTCACAATGTTTAGTGCTGAATTTTGTTGCATTCTCTAGAAAGACGGGCAGAGGCGAAAGAAAAAATGCAAATTTTTAGAATATATGGTAGCCAAAAATTTTATAGGAATTGATATATTTTTTACATGAGTTTTATAGTTGTCAGCCCTGTGCTTTCCAAGTAGTCAATTACATAAGTCCTTTAATCTTTTCCAGGGGTCTAACTCTATCTCATTCATAGTAGTTTGAAATTCATTGTTTACCACGAGCTGACGAATTTGAGGGCAGACAAAGATCCCTTCGTTTACCTTAGCTTCACTAAGCTTTCGAATTTTGCGTTTGAGATATGCGAAAGATCATTGTTGATTATTGTCGTGGTACAACCACTCTATACCATACACCACTCCTATATTATGTGGAGGGGTAACTTAAACACCTACTGCAACGCGAACGTTAGAGGACTGTTCCCAGGGATTAACGACCGACTAGGAAGGTCACACTTGAGGCGTTGGGTTTCAAATCCTTAATAATCAGACAGAGTGCATAAATGGTTGGCGAGATTTACTTGAGTAGGCCGAGAGTATCGTTCAAGGTTAGTTAAAGATGAAATAACAAAAATATAATTTTGTTTACAAAGAATAAAATAAGAATAATAATAGACAAAAGGGAATTATTTAAATTGAGATAGTCTCTTGATAATTATTATGAGGAGGGATTCTCAAATGGAATTAATTGATTAATGTAACTAGGCTCATATCAAAAGGGGGAACTTAACAATACTAATAATGGAGGGAGTTTCAGTCTTACGGTTCGATGACTTCAAGGAAGGCCCTTCTTGCGATGAGGCGAGTGGGGAACGATCTGATGAGGCAAGTGGGGCACGATCTGAACCAACCTTCCGATGAAGATAGCCAAACTTCAAAGATGACGTTCGTCTGGGAATGTGCGAATTCTCGTAATTCCACTGGAAGAGGAAACTTCCCTTTCCTCAAAGTTAATCGATGGAGATTTTCATTCGGTTCAATTAAACGAAGGGAGACTGTTGCGCAAATTCAAAGGCTTGTCATTCACAGAAGCTACCAATTTACTTGGGTAGAATCACGACTGAAGAAGTCTGCTGTCTGACAAAGGCTCACGGGACAAGACGATAAGGACGGCCTTGAGGTGCGGGCTGGACTCTTCGACCTACAGAATAGCCGGACTATTTGTATGCCCGATTCTGGAGGGGAAGGGGGAGTTTGGGGATAGAAGTCACAAGCTCCAGACATCTTAATCCGGAGGCGGAGTCGATTCATCATTTAGCAGCAAGGGGCGAGTCAGTGCGGCTCTTTCACACCTTGTCACCGGGAAGGGGCAAAGAGGAGGCTTGGGACGAGTTCGCAGGATTGGGAAATATTTCCCCAAGGTGCTCAGGAGTCAAAAATTCGAAAATGTTCGAACAGGAAATGACGTCGTCCATGGCGCGATACCATAGCACGTGGTCTCCGATAAATTGGGGGGGTGGGGTCAGAGGTTGTTCTTTTACAATTATGGTTCAAGGCTTTCACAAATAGTTTCATGAGTCCAATTTAAAATGAAGAAGTGGCACAATTATTTTTTCTTTATTAAGTAGAAGTTGACAAATGATGTTATCTGAGGAAATATCAACTCGTTCCAAAGTGCTAATTGAGAGCGCTTGTCATGTTCCGCTCGAACAAGACTGTTCAAACTTAGTACAAACCGATTGAACTCCATTTCATTTTTCTACTACTTATAAATCCACGCCTATTATTCTTTTTTGCTTATTCTAATTAATACTTGCCAGAATAAAAGCTATATTTTCAGAGATTTTCTTTAAAATAGAGTGAACAACTGGAATTGATGGGATATTATTTCTGCTGTGCAAAAGGTTTTGTTCTCTAAAGCCAGGCATCGATGAAAAGTCTCCACTAGCTAGGATCATAAGGCAAATCCAGCTCTTCAAAAAGCCTGGAATGTCATTTCAAAAGCTCAATTTGCTTAAAAATGCAAAGTTATCTTTTAAGTCGTAGAATCAACTTTGAAAGATTGATATGCAAACAACTTTAGCCAATATTTTTTTTTCCATAATGAGCGACGCCCAAAGCTTGTTTTGTCAAATCAATTTACAAACCAAATTATTCAGCTCAGGTTGACTCATGGCTTTTGGATAGGAATCTATCTCTGGGCTCATATCAGTTATCTGTTTATGCTCTTAAGCAGAATCTGCTTAGTCAGAAATGAATATTTAGGCAGGTAGTTTCGGTATTGGTCTTTCGCATGAATTAGGTAGTTGGCGGATGGTGAAGCAAATAGTGGAATAGACCTTTTTTCTGCTTATGGTGCATTGATACTTATCATTCTTTAGATTTAGAACAATATTTTCTTCAGATGCACATTACATTTTATCTGCTCTTCTATGAAATTCACTTTGGACACTATCAGACGTAAATTTCAGACTTTCCTTTCAGTTTTCATGGAAATTAAATTAATATTTTCAAGAAAACCTAGATTTTGGTAATTGTTTTCTCTAATTTTGAACGGTACTGTATATTGGAACGTATGGTGTTATTTGAATCTTGGCCATGTATGCATGCGAACAGCAATATGTATACTGACTTATGGCCAGTGAATCTCTTAGAGATAACCTGAGTCAACAAGCGATATGAATTAATTCATGAATTAATTACAATTGACACATTTAATCTGACTTTAGGAGCGAAATACATTTATGGTATCGTGGAAATCGTTAGCAATTGCATAATTAATAATTATTGATGGGAAATCTTTGTTATCAAATTCGAATTCTGCACACTCAACTTCATAATAAAATGCACATGAGATCTATGTAATTTTTATTGACACTGAAATTTGTTGTACAGTGATAATTATAATATTAAGATCGCATTTAAATACTTTAATATAATAAAACTCTTTCTCTTTGGTTTTGGTTGAAAAGATTGGATATGAACTATTTTCTCTTCTTTCCATTGAGTGACTAGTCTTTCGTCAAAATGACGAAAGAACTATCAGTCTTGGCAGTCTACCCTTTGCCGGCCCCTCCCTGGCTACTTGCTGGTCGGTGACTAACCTGCAAGGTTAGTTCCATCCGGCCAAGAAAAGAGGTGAGAATGGAGATTGCAAAGAATGTCTGAAATGAGGTGTATCAGTCTGTATGGTGTACCCTCTTGTATTGTATAGATGAAAGATATAGAGTGTATTTAGATGTTCAGCAAAGTGTGAAGACTGAACATTTTCTACCAGTCACTATACAGTGTCTCATTTTTTAAATACTGGTGGTGTTTTAATATCAACTCATAGTCTGTGATGAAGCACCCTACCATTAACAAAAATGATAATTGCTTACTAATGTGCTTAAAACTTTATTTTAATTCCTCCACTTAATGGAAAGACAAGAGAGATTACTTTTCTTCCTCATGTTCTTCTTTTCCTTTCAACTTGACCCCGGCTTTGGTGCAAAGGTTGCATTTATGGTAAGTCGTCTTCACTCCGCTTTGTCTCAGGTCCTTTACATCAAGTCATCTCTTATGCAAGCGCGCCTCAAACTATGGTCGGCGAACACAAATAGTGGATCGAGGCAATAATTGGTGTTCTCAAGCGCTCCTTTTGAAACTCCATTTACACTTTTATTTAATAGGATAAATAAATGTTTCAAAAGAAAAGGAATTTATTCATTAACTGTGTAATTTTCACTTTATTTTGATAAAACTAATCACAGGAAATACTTCTTTAAATTAAAGAATCAAGACTACCAACGGCCCGCATATGCTCCAGTGAAAACGGTTTGAGAAGTCCTGGCTTATAATTTCCATCCATTACAATATTCGTTCGTACTTCTACCTTTTCGTTAACTTCGTTTGGATTACTTCCTTCACAAAATACTAGTTTTAAATTTCCTTTCATTGATTAAAATAAAATTTTATATTCCATTAACATATACAAAAATATATACAAAAGTTTTCGCGACTCATAAATAATATTCTTTCCACATTTCATTCAGTGTTTCATTTTATTTTCAAATAAACGTAATTTCCTGATCTTAACTTTGCTCGATATTTTTGGTGCCGAAATGAATTTGCTATTTTTCTCCAATCAGAATCGTAAGAGGAAGATTTCGCGAAAGTTGCGCCTCGTCAATTAATTAAGCTAAAATTTTAAATTATGTGGTCCTTTTTAGCTCTTAAGGGACTTTAGATTGCGCGCATTCAATATCTTTTACTTTTAGTCTCTTCGCACTCTACGCCTTTAAGGCCGTTTAAACTAATTTTTATATATACAGAGTTCGTCGGTATTTTTAGGTCATTTGTAGGAATGTTGAAAAAGATATAGCATATCAGAAATGAGCTGAATTTAAATGAAAATCGGTTCAAATAATCTTATTAAGTATCCTTATAACGTCTATTCAATAAATCTACCATTAGCCTCAATGACTCACATGCCTGAATCAGATTATACTTATCAATTACGGACAGTCTTTGTTATAGCCGACTTAAGAGAGTGAGTGGTGTTATGGTGGTGATGATTGATATCTCCCTCGATGACGCCCCATACGTAATAGTCCAGTGGATTGAGGTCGGGTGAGCTAGGAGGTCATGTGTCTGGGAGACCATGGTCATGGAAATTGGCATTCATCCAAGCTTGGGTTGTTCTAACCTTATGAAATGGTCCAGAGACTTGTTGGAAGATGGAAGGTCTAATGTTATGTACTCTGTCTATCCGACTATCACAACTTTCTCCAAAACCTCTGTATAGGCAGTAGCATTGAATCTTAAGCTCTGTAAATAAAGTGAGGGGCCATGACATCTCTCTGACTAGAAACAACTCTCAGATGCACCACGATGCACAACTCTATAAAGATTTAGGATCTCAGGGAAAGCAATAGTAATAATATTTATAGGGTCCTAGTAAGATCAACACTTCTCTACCCAGCCTCCATGCTACACTGAGTATCCAAAGGGTAAAAATGACACTACAAAAGAGACAGAACAAAATTCTTAACCTAAGTACGAGGACACGCAAAATAGAGAAGAAGAGACAAACGGATCTCTATAGATAAGCGAATTTACCACCATTCAACATAGTGCTACAAGAACGAGCAAGAAAACGTAAGATAAAATTTTGAAAATATTGTAAACAGAAAGCAGAGAGCTCATATATAACAAAAGGATGTCGAATATGCAACTGGTTTACAAGCTGTGCGAATAAACCTGGCCGAAAGTTTTGAGATACTATAATTTTTTATATAAAACTTTTTAAAGCCAAACTCATTATATTTATAAATCCAATTTATGCGGGCATTCAATATTTACAATGATGTACCCTTTTCTTTTAGACTGCTTCAATTCGTTTTGGCATGATAGGTATTGTTTGTCCAATAATCACCTGAAACTGCTCACAGTTAGATGGTTTCTGTTTATAAAACGCCATTTTTTTTTTATTCAGGTTCAAATCTGGCGAATTCCCGCGCCAATGCCACAAAATTTCGATATTATTTTCGGCCAAGAACTTTGTTTTTACTTTGAGACAAGGTACCACGAAGTGGGCTCGAGTATTTTCAAATGCAATACTCCCGTCGCTGTATAATTTTTATAAGCAGAGGCGTGGCGATAAGTAATCAAAGGTATACACTCCAGGGTGTAGTCCCGGGCGAATTAGAGGCGTAACCGGCCCGAGATCTACACCGAGCTCTTGAAGGAGTTTCCTAACCCTGAACTCAAAGTACTTAGGATATGACTGGCGTCTTTCTACGGCATTTGCACAGCCGAGATCGTTTTTGGAAACAGTCAGAGACATTGACGACTGAAAGAGACACTGGGATCGCGTGTACAAACGCTTAATGGCTTCTGTAAAGCACAGAGCTTGTGACATCGGTTGCCAGGCGGATACCGTTGCGTTGAATTGAGTTCACCTTCCGCAATACACGCTCTGCTGCGAATGCGTAAATCTCGCATCCGGAGTCAAGCTTCAAACGAACTAAGTATCGGTATAAAAGTAAGGCAGTAGCCCTATCAGTACATCAAGTGCTGAACGTCACGGATAGACGAATGTTTATGGCGCGGCTACAAGACCCCCTAAGACTGCGAATATCACCCACCCAGGTGAGGCATCGAAGAAAAAGAAGAGCAAGGAAGCGGCGCAAATCCACCCCTCCAGGCGAACCCATTTTATGAACAAGTTCAGGTCAGGATGGAGTAGTGAATGGCACCAAAGTGCACTACCTTAGCCTTGGCCAAGTAAATCGAAACCTGTGGAATTCGGCATAACGAGAAATCCGAGTTAATGCCTTTTGGAGGCGACGCTTAGAGTTGGAATCTAGATCCCACCAAAAGAGCTCCAAAGTTCATCCACACGTAGAGCGTAAAGAGAATATCTTCAGGCAGTATTAATATGACACTGTTAATTTTCAGGGTAAAGAGTGTGACACTGATGACACCTCTTTCTGCTTCTGCTCCTTTAGACGGATAGGGCTCACACACCCCCCCCCCGTACGCGTAATCAACGATCACGAGGAAATTCAGAAATAAAGTTTTGGAGGCGCCCTCTTCCCCCATATCATCATGCGATATTCTTGGCATTCTGTAGATCGAAAAACACCATGGCGTAGTGCTGTCTACGAAGGAAAACCAAACGGACAGCATTTTCAAGTCGGAGTAGAGTATCAGACGTAGATTGTTACTTGCGGAAACTGCACTCTACAGAAGACAAGTGACCTTCCCTGTCTATGAAAAAAAGCTAATCTAACATTTACCAATTTTTCTATCAACTTTCACATGCAAGAGGTTAGAGAAATTTAGCAGAAATCAGGCGAGGTAGATGATCAGTCTCCAGTTTGCGAAAAGCGAGGACAGTAACCATTCGCCAAGAGTAAGGGAGATTACTCTCTCTCCAGATCATGTTGAAAATATCTAGCAGAAATGCCATGCCTTGTTTGCTTGCAGTGAGAGTGGAATGCAACTCACTTAACTAAAATCTCTCGTTGAAGGGTGCTCCGCCTCTGGAGAAAGGTCTAGTCGGCGGCTTTCAGTGATATCACGACCTGCATTTTGGCCACAGAATGTGTAGAAAGCGGTCACAAAAAACTGCCCCGGACGTCGACTCCATGATTGCGGTCCTAATCTCCTGGAAAACGGGGGGAGAATTGGACAACAACTTGCTCTGGATCCTTTTTATTCTTTTACACACCTCTGAATGATGGCTCTTCTAGTTAATTGAAGGCATGTATGCTCGCCAGGAAGAGTTACAGACGTGTTTAGAAATATACTAGAACCTAGCCTAAGCGAAGTCGTTTGGGCGGTGTGTATAATGCATGTAAGCATATCACTTCTGTCTGATGGCCATCTTACCCTCGGCTGAACACCAAGGAAGCAGACTCGGTGCAAAAACAATGAGATGTTCTGCAATAATACCTAGGCAAGTGACGATACGTTTGCCAGAGAAATGTTTAACAGTATTATCCTAAACTCCTAGACTGGTGGTCATCGACCCCCTCCCACTCAAAATGGTTATGTATATCCGGAGAGCACAAATATAGAACACATCAAGGAAATGAAATGGTTCTCGTACAGCGATGCAAAAACTCACACACATCTCCAGCTTGTCAATCAGGTCGGCAAGGACCTAACCCATGGGATTAATTGTGTACTTTCCCCACAGAGGGTGTCTATCATTCTAATCTCGAGCAGAAAAACTCCCTCGGCAACCGTGCCACGATGAAGTCGACTGATGGTGGAATGTACGCAGAATTAACAGTATACCTCCTATCCAAGTAGAGTTGCACTGCCACTGCATGAAAGGAGGTATTTAAAGCAAAGAGAAGAACTGATATATCATACCAGGTGTAAATCACGCAATCGACTGCCCGGTCCCATCCCGTGGTGGTGGAGTTAAAAAATTATACCCCATGATGGTTGACAGGGAGCACGTGCCCAGCATGGTCTCCTGCAGAAGAATAGCTAACGGGAGGAGACGAGCCTCCACAATTCCTCCCAGTTGGTCCTGGAATATTCCTTAAATTCCATTGGAGGAAGATGCCCTTCATACTTAGCTCGGAGAGATACTGGTGGGAGGCTATGGGAATGACTATACACTTCCAGAGGCAGAAGTGAGGGCGCTGTTGGCTGTGCAAAGTGCTGAAATCACTGTCGCTTTCGAAAACATTTTGGAAGAGGTTGGGCTCGCTATGCGTCTTTTCTTCTCTCCGCATTGGATGTGGAGGGAAGGAAGTCCCTCTTTTGGAGGGTTGCGCGCCTCCAAGTAGACTTGTTCAATCTCGCGTTGGGGCGTAGAAGCCGAAGCTCCTTTGGTGCTGTCCTCCTTTCAGAGGATAGCTTTAGGAGTCTGAGAAAAGGACCTTGTGACCACCCTCGGGAGATTTGTCTTCTGTGATTCTAACGCATCGGTTGAGGCGGGTGGTCATTTTGCCGTATGGGAAACGGTCAAGATGAGGGAAGGGATGGGGAGCCCTAGTCTTAGCCGAGGCTTGCTGTGAACCCTTTGAGCCACCAGCTGTACCAGATGAGCACCCGGGGTTAGTAGAACCTGCAGAAGGGTTCCGAATGAATGCACAACAACCGTGCTCGTAGGCCTATATAAGCCAGAAACAAGGGTGCTTCTTTATTATTGAGGCTTATGACGTCTCAGGTAGACCTTGGAGCGCCAGAAGCAAGTCCTTAGCCAAACGAAAGGAGAAAGGATTCGAAGGCTGAGCGACCAGTAATTAATTTTCTAGGAGATACGCAGCAATTTTCTACAAGAAAGCAGGGTGCGCTTCTTCACATTTAACACATTTTGCCACATACAATAGACATTTATCGTGTACGGCCTTAGAGCAACTTGTACAGACTTTGGATAATCCCGATTTTGTACATCTACAAGAGCAATTGGGATAGGCAGAGTGGAGGTAGTAGTAGCACCTCCGCAGCTGTGGCACGAATGCCTTCACCTGGTAGCGATACGAATCGGCATACACCAACTGAGGAAGAAATGGAGCTGCTCGGGGCTGGCTCTGAAGATGGCAAAGGGAAAACCACTTTGCCGCATTCAGAAGGTAGGAGAGGAGCCCCTTCACCGGTTAAAGTATTATTGTATCTTCGCTCCTTGTCCACTACAACACCAAGGTCGGGCGAGGATTTACAGGGGAGGGGGGGCGTAGTATGATATTTTGTCGAAAGTTTGTGAAAACCTCATAAACTACAAAAATTCCTACACTTGTCACCACTAAAGAAAGAAAAGGTAGGTGGTGTGCTAAATCCTGTATCCAGTTGCTCCCTTCTATCCTGTCCCGGGTTTTCGGACTTTTCATGGGTCCGCCATGGGTGCGTGAAGAATGGTGTTCGCAAGCTAGGACAGGGACTAATACCGACACGAGTTTACCCAGTGGTCGATTGTTTACCACAGGTCACAGCTCTCAAGTGAGTAGGCAGAAAGGAAAGGCAACAGATTGGATATCCTTAAAGAGACTTACTAATCCTCGACAGAACAGCCAGAGAGGCAAAGTGACAGGGCGGATATCCTTATTGGGACGTACTAAGTCTCGACCTAACGGTCAGGATCTGAAGATCTGTTTTGGCAGACCCACAAACGATACCCAAGAAGTTTAGGTGGCATGGCAGCCAACAAGGCATAAATCCCGCCCACCACGATCATTACAGCTTTATGCCCCAGCAACGGCCAGAGGTAAGTGGTCAGCCAATTACACGCAGGAAAGTGGTCATTAGGGCAAAACCGACATTCCCATTTTTCGCGCCCCAACTCTAGATCCCCTCAAAGCCTGGTATCTTGCAATGTATGGGCGTTAAGGGGCGTTGCTTATAGAGGTTTTAAAGCCTCTTTTCTGGCACGACATGAGATACTGTTCAGTTTCTCAAACTTAATCAGAGGGTTGATCATCCGATAGTCATAAATAAAAAGGAATGCTGAGAAGGAGCGAGGAAGCGTTCACGACTGCTTCTTTACAATCGTGAGCAAGTTTGACATTGGAATCACCCCGGTCCTTGAGCTGGAACCTTACCAGGAGACGATCTTTCCGTTCATTTGAAGTTATTGGGTGTCCAGAAGACTTGAAAGGAGTGCAACCAGTCTTTATAAAGTCATCAATGATCCTTAAGATGGTGATCCTAAATACACTACCCTTAAAAACTATCTTCTTGAATTTCCGGCCTTTTTCCTTCAAAGCAACAAAGGTTGCCTGCTTTTCTTAGGAAATATCCATTTCTAGAATTGTAAAAGTTTCAAACATATATTTGTACAAAAAAATATTAAGAAATAGATGATAATTACACATCATTTATTTAACCCATAACTTTTTAATCGAATATAAAATATCTAGAGACAGAAACTCACCTCCTATAGGAACAGAGCCGAAGCAAAATTTTGCCTCCATCGAAGGAATGCACTGTTTGTTCTTATTATTTTTAAAATTATGACTTTTTAATAAACCTTGAACAATTTAAATATTCGAATATTTATTTCCTCCACGTAAATTTTTAAATTAACAGGAGGAGCGGCTTTACCACTCCTTACTGGAAGAGCTTACGCATCGCAGGCAGAGCGTCTGTCTGTGGCCTAGGGCGTATCTAATTCTAACCATTGTGTTTTGGTAAAAGAAAATTCAAAGGTTTCTAGTACATATTTACTAATAATTTCCTTTTGGCCTATTTACTTATTTTCTAGGCACATAGGCAGGAAAAACTTTTATCGGACTTCTTTTGATATTCGGAATAAACAATCTTCAGAGTTCTTTTTTTCCCATCCATATTTGCTTTATATAAAAAAAATTAAATAAAATAAAAATGCAGCAATGCCTAAATTTAAATTAATTTTCCGAACATGACGATTTGTAATTCTTTTTGTTTAACAAAAAATCCAAAACATTCAATTATAATATTTGTTTTTTCCTAAACTCTTAGAAAGAATTTTGATCAAATCTTCCAATATTCGAAAAACCAGCCTTTATTTGAATAATTTGGGAAAATCTTTGAATCTCTATTTTTTTTAATCATTTTATTTAAAAAAAGCCTACAAATATTGAATGATAGCATTTAATTTCAAAGAGTATCATTATGTTAAAAGTTTCTTAATAAAATTACAATAACATACAAAGTCGCACTTGAACTAAGAAAATTATTTCTTAATTCAAATTGTTCAAAAAATACAAATATATATTAGTCTCAAAACTTTTGACCATGACTATATACTTGAAAAAGCAGAAGAACAACAAGATATGCTTAAAGATAAACAGGAATAATACTAATAATGACAACAAACACCGTAGTTGGAAAGCAAATCAATTGTGACAAGGACAATCTAAAAATAAACTACAGACCCGAAACGACTTGCCAATAGGCGACAAAAAAAAAATCCTTCCGAGCAAACAAAACAAAAGGACTAAGAATCAGGAGAAAGGATCTAAGTAAGGAAAATAACTAGGTAACTAGATGCAAAACAGATAAATGATCATATAAACAAAAAACTGCAAACATACAAGTAAGTAAAGATACAAACTACAATCACACTTGAAACAAATATATAAACAACAATATACGAATACAAGAAAACAAAATACAAATCAGATAAACAAAACATAAAACAGCAAAATACGATCACAAATAATAATTTTAAGAAGTAAAAACACAACATAACGAAACTATCACAAGATTAAAACCTAAAACAAAAAATTGACAAACAACATAAAATATAAAACAAGACCAAAAGGCAAAGGCTTGAACGCCTAAATGAAAGAATCATAAACCACAAAACGAGAACACATTTAAATCTACATTTTTCTACTTTCCCCATTTTATCTCTTTCACTTTACACCTAAAATTTTTCACCTTTGCACAATCCCTTTACACTGATTGAATTGAATTGAACACTTTTCCAAGTTCGTTATAGAGAAATGAAGGGAAACAAGAGAAAAATGCAAAATAGGTTGCGGTGGGTAATTGGTCTCCTAACTTCACCATAATAGAGGATAACTGAGTTCAGGCCAGCTTCAGGTGGCGTCGGATCTGTTGCTCTACCTTGGTGATGTACGGGAACTTGTTGAACTCTCTCTCTCTCAACCATGCCCTACATTTAATAGTCTGAGGAGTTTGTAGGCCAGATGTTTGGAGTGATGTGGTAAGAGAAATGTCTGACAGCTGAGACTTGGTCCTACTGCTCGTGTGGCACACGTACGGCCTTCCAGCGGCTACCTCCTAAACCCAGGACAAGACCAACTCTTTCAGGTACTTAATGTAGCAGTCCCTCTTCAGTCTTTCAGTCTGACGTGAAGCAAAGGATACAGGGTATGCTTCAATTTGTTTACAGGTTTCACAGCACGTTCCTGCCCCTTGTCCTTCATCTTCTACGACGAAAGATGGCTCGTTCTCATATGGTATGAGTAGTGTCCTAATGCACAAACTGGCTGAGGAGAGACTCTGACACTCGCTTGTTCCTAGTTATGGACGTACCCAGAAATTAATTTGTTGGGATCATTGTCAACAATGGCTTAGTTCTCCGCGACAAATTCGGATAATCTTTTGTACCAGAACATTCTTAGGAGAGGGTAAACGAACCGCTGTGCCATCGTAATCACAGCCAGCCACATGCGTCTCTTTCTTGATCATCTGCAGCGTCCTCAAATTGACATTCAACCACTAGTTGATCTTTGCATTGGATCTCCTTACGTGATAAAAATAAGCAGCACAGCTCGCATATTCTAAAAAGTGGGAGTATTGAATTCAACTATGTCATTGCTTACTCCACAGGATTCACAACTGAGTCTACTATTATAGGAATAAAAGAGAACTGAAGCCAGACGACACCCATGCGTGGAATTTAGAGTTGCTAACGGCGACAAATTATCCATCTCACCCTGTATATAAGGAAGAAGGTGTTGAGTGAGTTTGGATGGCACCTCAAAGAAATAGAAATTAATTGGTATTTCAAAGCACAAAGAAAAAGTATATTTAAACGCACGTCGAATGCATACATACTATATATCTCTCAAGAAAGCGAGAAAATGATGAATTAGAATGAGTCATACTGCAAAGAAACAAAAGATAAACGGAAGTGTAGTTGGGTAGCAGTCTTTATTGAATGCAAATTTTGTTGAAACCATTATGTATTTTGCTTTAATTAATTTCCTTTGGTAACTTTCTCTTCTTCTAACTATCTTTTTTATTCCATCTTGTAGATGGTGGATCACTTGTCCAGTATTCATCTCTTTTTTTTTAAATGAATGAATGTGTTTGGTAAAAACAAAACTAAATTGCTGAGCTTTCGATCTTATTCAATCATCTTCGGAGTGTTTTGAAATGTTCTTGCCTCCTTTACCGATGTAATGGATAGAGTGAAGATCTGGCAGGGGGATATGCAGAGTGAAAGAAAAGCTTGCTTGCTTGCTTGTTGTGTATAGAAAGAACAGAAAGGGACCGCTGTATGTGATACGGCAGTCAGGTAGTCAGAGAGGAGAGTTGCGGAAAACATTTACAAAAAGGACAGCGAGAGTTGATAGGTCGGTGGCTATACACCGATGCGTTGTGTTGTTGTGGGGGCGTAGGTTATGTGGTATTGACTGGGCGAGGGTTAGGGGTAGGTCAGGATGGAGAGGCTGACTGCTCATCCAGTAACGCGCTATTCATGATGCCTACTGGTTTATGCGAAGAACGGTACGGGCGGCGGGTGTTCGTGGGCCGCGGGATATCGTGGCGCCATCGCGTACCTTCTCACGTGTAGCGAGGTGTATAGTGGGTCTTTGGTGAGTTTGTCGAGTTGCTTAGTTAGTCTGGTGTGAGCGTAAGTGTTGAGAGGAGCTAGTTTATTGTTGTTATATACTGCGTCCATTCTCGAGTACCGCGGCGAACGGCAAGCGCGCTTCAGAGCAGAGTTCTGAATGCGCTGAGCCTTACGCTTCCACGTGTCGCTCGCAGCTACGAGCGACAGCGGGGCGTACGTGAGAATGGGACGCACGAGTGCTTTATATGTGTAGTTTTAGTTTTTTGCTCGCATGGTAGAACCTACCCAGCGATGTGTTTGCACGTGAGGCTGTTGAGTCTATGCGAGCCTTGTTAGGTTTTGGTGGATCATGTCTGGTGTGTGTGAGTAGATTTGTAGGTTGTGCATGAAGTGGTCTCTAGCGCCGTAGAGTGTCATCTGTGTCTTCTTAGGATTCGTGGCAATCAGCCATTTATCCTCGTAATCTGTCTTCTCGTCTAGTATTCTTTGTGCGTGGAGCGCGATTTCTTCTGGGGCCCGGCCGCTGACGAGAATAGTCTCGTCATCGGTGTAGGCCACTATATAGATGTGAACGCAGTTTTCTGGTGGGCGTGGGGTGTCGTTTGTGAACATGATGTAGAGTGTGGGTGCCAGTACGCTTCCTTGGGGAACGCCTGAGCGTAGTGTGAAAGGTCTTGATAGGGTGTTGTTGTATCTAATGTGGCAGCGCCGTTCAGTGAGGTAGTGCGAGATGAGCCTTCTGGTGCAGAGAGGTAACTCCGTGTTGTTGGCGAGGTTCCAACGGAGTCCCTCGTGCCACACCTTGTCGAAGGCCTTCTTCAAGTCCTTACTGACGGAGAGAGTATTTTGGTGTATCTGTCTTTTCTTTTGTATTCTGTGGTGAACGATGGTCACGGCTGCCTGAGTGGACCTGCCTCTCCTGAACCCGTATTGATGGGGGGAGAACCAGTCCCTCTCTTCCAGCAACTCCCATAGACGGCAGTTGACCATACGTTCAAGTATTTTGCCTAGGTGCTCTAATAGAGCAATAGGCCTGTAGTTGTTTGGGTGTTTAGGGTCTTTGTGCTGTTTATGTAGGAGTATGTTGTGAAAGACTTTGAATATTTGGGTAAAGTGGCCTGAGGCTAGTGAGGCGTTGAATAGGTGTGCGGGTGTGGGGTATATGTCTGCGGGGAGGTTGTGTATGAGTTTGGCTGGTAGGCCGGAGGGGCCGGGGCCGCATTTTGGTGTCGTTTTTATGTAGTGTTTTGTTTCCTCGACGGTGATTAGAGTGGTTAGTGTGGACGTGTAATCGAGCACCTCCATTCGTATCAGGGAGGCAGGCCTTAGCTCGTGAGCGTGAGCCCGGCACCACTCCTGGATTTCCTGGAAGTGCTCCTGTGCATGTGGTTTTGGTGGGTTGTGCGTGTATACTGTGTCTCAATAAGACCTAAATGCGTCAAGGATGTCGTTAGTGTTTGTGAGTGTGTGGTTGTTTATTTTGAGTGTGATCCGTTTGCATGGTTCAGTGCCCAGCATCCTTTTTACATGCCGCCAGAAGAAGGAAGGGTCCGTGCAACAGGTGTCGTCCGCAATGCGGACGACCTCACGCCACTGCCGGTTCCTGTCTAGCTGCATGCACTGAAGGATGCGGGCATGTAGTTGATTTATGTTGTGTTGTCGTGGGCCTCTGCTGTAGTGGTTATTGTACTTTGTGATGAGTCTCTGTTTGTGTATTGTGAATGTGAAGTGTTTTATGCAGATGTAGTTTTTTGTGGTGAGTGTAGGTTTCGTGCGGTGGTGATGGTGTCTAGAAGTGAGCAACAGTGGTGGTCTATTAGTCCTGGATTGGTGTTCTCCAGGTCGAGGTTATGTGGTGTATTTGTGGATATGTGACTCCTGAATTCTACCCAATTTGTGTTCTTGTAGTCGTATAGAGGTGATGTAGGGATGAGTATGTGAAATGTGGATATGAGAAGGCATATCGGTATGTGGTCAGATACTACGTGGGGACCGGGTGACATGTGAGTGTAAAATCGTGTAGCATGGTCGTTGCGGAAGCCCACATCCGGGGATTTGGTGCCTCCATGCTGTGCTCGCAGCTGTAGCACCGCAAGGCACCGGCCAAGTAACTTCCCGCATCGTTTGTGTTGTTGGAAAGGAGTGTCGGGTGGAAAGCGTTGAGGTCGCCCGCGAAGAAGATAGGCAGATTGTAGTTTGATAGGGCCCGGAGTGGGACTTCTAAGCTTAACTGTATTCGTGGTGGTCTGTAGTGAGTGGCCTTTATTATGGGGCCGGAGCTTGTCTCAATCTTGCAGGCTAGAAAAGAGGTGTCACGTGCGTTGACGAGGGAGTGGTGTATGTTGCACTTTACTAAGATCGCAGATCCTAGGTGCCGCGCCTGTGGAGATAGGTACGTGTGATAGCCTGCAATTCGGAGTCTGTTGTTGGGAGGGTGTAGGCTGGTGGAGTTCAGGAGTACTATGTCGGGTCTTTGTGTGTTGAGCACCCAGTTGGCGACCGTATGGCGAATACCGTGCCAGCTGAGTACGTTTAATTGTAATAGGCTAAGTTGACCTATTGTCTTGGGCAGAGTGCGCGGGAGGCTGACTTGCCTGGTACCGTCCCCTTCTCCTTGGTAATTGCCCAGGAGGTATGAGGAGCGAGTACCTTAACGCGTGTAGACTGTTGTTTTGTGTGGGTCACGGCGGTGTTGTTGGGTGGGGGAGCCGTAGTGGATGAAGGAGTGTGTTCTGTTGGCGGACACCTCGAGGTGGTGGCTTTGGAGGGGGTAGAGTCTTGGTGGGGAAGGTTAATAGCAGAGGTGGTTGGAGTAGAGCTGGGAGGTTTTTTTGTCCCGTGCCTGTGTGAGCGGGTGGGGCTTTATGGTGGGGTTTTTGGATTGGCACGGGGTGTGTTAGACTGAATGAGAGTGGGGGCTGGGGTGACGGTGGAATCTGTGGGAGAGGGGGCGGAGATGGGTAGGAGAGGGGTGGTGGCGGTGAAAGGAAGTCGGAGTTTTGATAGAGAGGTGGAAGGGGTGCGGCAGGAGAGGTGGTTGGGAGAGAGGCGGGAGCAGTGGCTAAGAAAGGTGCAGGGACAGGACAGGCGGCGGGGAGAGCGTGATGAGAGTGAGGGCCAGTGGTTCCCGGAGGGAAGGGGGTGTACGCATCGGGGTGGGGAGAAATGCGGGTCTGCTTCTGTGTTCGTCTATTAGAGCGAACACCTTCTCAGGGAAGGTGATCTGCTCTATGCCATTGGAGGCGAATAGTGTGTTGAGTAGTTTTGCGTATAAGCAAGGGTCGCCCCTCGACATGTCTTTTGCCACTGCTGAGAGAAGGGTGGCCAGGTGTAGTTTTGTTTTTGTGTTGTTGCTTGTGTGATGTAGGGGGGGGTGGGCGTGTAGAGTGGGGTGGGGGTGGTTGTGTGATGTGTGGGTGTTAGTAGTAGTGGGGGTCTCTGAGTGTTGCGTGCTGGGGTGGGGGGAGATGGGGTGTGTGGATGAGGTGTGGTTGCTGCAGGGGGGAGTGCGTCTGGGGTAGGGCAGGGGGATGAGGCAGCGTTGCGCCGGCAGCTGCGGCAAATGTTCTGGTGAGGGGAGGGGGGCGGGGGCGAAGTGTGTGGCTGTATGTGTTTGTTGTGGGCGTCGAATAGCCTCCACGGCGTCATGGCGGGTTTTACTCGGGTAAGGACATCTTAGGGTGAGGGCGACGTGGTCGCCGCCACAGTTTACACAGAGGGCTGTGGTTTAGGTGCAGGACGTGTAGTGGTGCCCCACTACACTGCACTTTGAGCAGATTAAGTCTGCTGAGCATGTGCTGGTGTTGTGTCCGGTCTTGTAGCACCGGTGGCATTATGTGGGTCTAATGTTATGTTGTTCTTCAATGTTTTGCGAGTTTGTGAGGGTGCCTCAGACCTTGATGCCTTTGTAGTGTCGCTGGACAGTGTGATCACTGCCCAGTTCTTCGACCTGTTGAAATACAGGTCCTTGATGACCTCCTCCCCATACTCCTGACGGAGGTGAGTGCGGAGGTCATCATTTGTGAAGGTCAGCCACAAAGGGTTGGTCCTTATCACGCGAATCTGGTATCTCTTTAGGATACCATCAGCAAGTTTTTTTGTGAGGTTGTGTGTGTTGAGTACGGCGGTTGTTTTTTCGTGGAAGGTTAGCGCGTCCTCCTGTGAGCGACAGACGAGCTTGTGGCCTGTGCGTAGTTTGATGATGTTGGTGATCGGGGTGTCGTGAGTGGCGGCTAGGGTTAGTAGCGTGTGGTGGTCGATTGTGGCAGGTGTTGTTTCTGAGGTATGTGATAGTATTAGGTGTGTGTTGGTTGCACTGGTTGTAACTTTAACGGTTTCTATTAAATTTGATTTGGGAGTACCCCCGCCATACGGATGAGGACCCCGTGAACAAGACTCGGATGTAGTGAAGGGTGATGGATGAGTTTGAGTATGGACCTTGTTGGGCTCCTCAGAGGGTGTAAAAACAGGGCGGACTTAATGATGACTGAAGCCAGAATCAACTGACTCCAGTCACGGTACCGCCCCCTATATTGGGTTTTGGGTATTTAACAGTTACGTCCGACATCTCATAGAGACGGTAGAGTCTCCCTCTGTGGTCTTGGACGGTGCCCGCAGGGTAGGTTGTTATGCCTCCCCGCGTTTATAACTGAAATTCAGATCCAGGTTGCTTCTTCCTCTGGGTTCCGCAGCGGGGTAAGCCTCAGACCTCCTTTCCCCAGAGTTTGCAATTATGCCTTTTCTAAGTAGATCGGCATAGTTGCAACGAAGCAATATGTGTAGAGTCACGTTCACGGAGCCAGACATCACGGCGGAGCAGGGATGGGGGGATGGGGGGTTAGCACGTCATATCAGGATGACGCACCTGGGAAATAAAGGATTTTTTATTCGGCGGGGGCAGGGGCAGTGACTGAAGGTCCTATTTAGGTTCGGGGGTATCTTGCAGGTCGATGAATACTACCGTCCTCGGTATGGTTGTTGATCAGGAGTGGTCTTGGAGGTGACTTGCCCTCGACTTTACCTCCTTTGCCGGCTAAGACTTCTCTTAGGTCTTATAGATCTTGAGGATTTCTGATGCTGTGTCTGAAAGAAATTTACAATTTAGGTTAAAGTGGTGAAACTGTGTGGTAGGTATATAGAGGTGTGAATATGTTTCCTAGTTTGCCCTGGTGTTAGGGCATCACTAGCATTCTTCTTATTTGTGTTTTAAAAATAAAATTCCTCCGTCAAAAAGTAGCTGACTGTCTTTGACAGCCAGTTTCCTCCGTTATAATATCTATATTTATTTATGTATTTGGTTCTTGCTGTTCCTCCTTCGAAGCATTCAAGCCTTTCAAGGTTGCTTTAATGCTGAATGAGTCTCAGGTTTTGAGTTTTCGGTGATCTATTTTATTTTGGGCACTTCGCCTCTTTTCATCTTTGGATTTTAGTTGACATTAAGAAAAGGGTTTTTAAAGGGTATTTATTCCGCCTTGGTTAAACGTAGCGTTAGAGGAAACGGGCCACTCCTGTGAGTGGATTTTTTAAAACTTCCTCTAACGTTACGTGATCTCCTCCCGGTCCCTCTTGGGTAATTATTGTAACAATTATTGAGCCTTGTACGACTAATACTCACCTCGTAGTCACCTCCCGATTTCCCTTGGGTAATTAGTGGAATTATTGTGCCTCGTACCGCTGAGACTCACCTCGTAGTCGCCTCCCGCTTTCCCTCGGATAATTAGTGTAATTATTGAGCATCATACGGCTAAAACTCACATCGTAGTCGCCTTCCGCTTTCCCAGGGGTAATTAGTGTAATTATTGAGCCGATTACAGCTGAGACGAGACCTATCTATCATTTCAATTTCCTTCATTTAGGAACGGTGCTAACTAATCGCTTGTATATTATTCTGTAGATATCTATTGTTGTATGTATAAGATTAAAAGATTACATTTGTTCTCCTGTTTAAATCCTCAAACCACCAAAGCCTAATTAAATAATTGCAATGCAATACTGGCCAACGAGTAATTCATTCTCGACATTTAAATCCCCATCGTACTCATAGAAATCTTGTCCCTCAAATTGGGGCTGTCGTCTTCCTTCCCCTGCATCTTTGGAGGGAAAGCCAAAAAGGGTTCAGTTTCCGACTACCTGAATTCTACGACACGTGAGACTAACAGATTTTAGCGTTTGGTAATTGGATTGGGAGACAATGTTGGACATATATTTGTAAAATTTATATTATCCCTCAGAAATATTAAAATTATCAACAATGACAATAAATTATGCGATAATTGCTAAAATTATATAATTTTGGCTTGGCTAAAATTAATCCTATGATCACAGCTTTCCATGTGTACAAAAAGATATTAAGAGCGGGAACCTTCCTTTATATTTGCGCAATGCTCTTTAATCCTCTTACTAAAGTGACCTGACTCGTCAATGTAGGATTTCTCACAATATTTAGATAGGCTTAGATACACACCGGTATCTCGGGGAGTGTAACGAAATTTGATCAATTAATTTGGGGGGGGTATTTGAGTATTCAAATGCTGATTTACATTGAATTGCGGTGTTCGAACTGACCGACGTCCATGAATATTCATACACGACCGCAATTCTACGTAAATCAGCGTGACCATAACAACTTTTTCGAGGCGCTTGACTACCAACCTAAAAGATGGAGTCATCAGAAGACACATCCAGATGCATAACACAATTTTAACCTGCAAAATGCTTTGCACAAATACTTATGTCTACCTTCGCGTTAGTGATCGTTAACACCTAAGAATGTTTGAAGCCACTATCATCTCGTAGAATAAATCTACAATCACTGTATAACTTGAGCCAGAGACCCTTTTACTAAACGCTCGATGTCTCAGCCCCCTCGGAAACGGCTGGTGCCACCACCTCCCTTTGCCTTGCCGCCTTTACCAGACGAAGTCAGATCGGTTGCTATTGCAGCGTGCTGGCGTGGGAATTTTTATTTAGGAAATGAAATAAGAGTGAGAGTGGAAGAAAAAGATACAGATCATTGGGTCCGCTCTCCTCCCCTCCACCATGGTCTTACTACACGGAGGTACCAAAGCACGGTAGCGAGGGGCTATAGGCCCAATTTGTTCTACAAACACTGTCCTTCACCGAGGCTTGGAAGGGAAAGGAAGAGGAAGAAGATACGTTCCGATTGAATGTTAAGGTCAAACCATTTGTTTTTGCATTTGATGTGCGGTTGTTTGGGCCTTCAAACCATTACTAGCATTTTCTATCAGTGATTGCTGGTATGCAAGAGTTATTGCAATTTTATTTAGTCTCTAATATTGTTTACGTCAAAGTTAGTTTAATGCACTTATATATTTTTAGTTCAAGTTTTCTGTGTTGTTGTAACTAATTGATTTATTTCTCTCTCTATTTATTTTATATGATGTTTTAATTTATTAATTTTTCCTTTATTTGTTAGAGTTTTTCCCTTTCGTGTGTCTTGATTAGGGTAACGTTTCAAAATCGGTTATAGGTCCTGATTCAGTAGTTTTAACTCGTATTTGGTGATCTTAAAGTCTAATTGGGTAGTCCTCGTTGGAGTTCAAGTATAAATGTGGTCCTTTTCTCTTAGGTTTGATGATTCCAGTCGTTATCTAATTGTAGTTTCTCACGAGGAATGGGCTGTGTTGTTTTGGCTTCAACTGCGTTTTCAGTATATAGGATTCCGTTCTAAGACTAATGCACTTATATAATTTTCTTCAATTTGTCCATATCTTGTATTTATATTCAATTCAAAACTTCAAAAGACATCTTGAGATGAATTATATCTTTTGGAAAGATTCTTCTTTGCTGAGTGTTTAAACCAGGGATGGGTAACCTGCGGCCATATGGCTGCCATTTGAGGTTTTTTAATAAAACAAACATTTTTATAGCTTTTGTTTTCTTTTTCTATTTTATGAAGATATATTTCAATCGTATAGCAAAAATAATTAATTTATAAGTATTTAATACACATGTACTTGGTAAAAAATAAATATTAAAATACCAGGCAATGGCTTCGCCACTCCCCCTACGAGGAGAGCTTGCGCTTCGCTACTAAGATTAAGATTTAAAATCTGAAAAAAGCAGCCATGGTTAAATTTTTATAAATTTTCTGAACTTCGCCAATTATAATAATTTTAAAAAGGAACTCGAAACTAAATTTCCCCCCCTTTCAAAATATCACGTTGCTAAAATATAGTTTTAGAATATATATAAAAATCAATTTTCTGAACTTTACCAATTGTAATTCTTTGGGTTTAAAAAATTTCACAAAATTTCGATACTTATATTTATTTCTGAACTTTACCATTTTGTTTTTTGATATTATAAAAAGAATTATTAGAAATAACTTTGATAAAAAAACATAAGTCGCAACCAAACTAAGATGAAATTATTATTTAAATACTCAAAAAAATCACCTTCTTAAATTATAGTTAGTGAAAATATTTTCTTACTCACTTGTCGAAAAAAATATTCAGATTTTCGCACGAATAGTCATTTGTTTTTCTGAACGAAGATAATTATAGTAAAATCATATCTCCTCTTTTATTTTTTGAAGACTCCACTGCGGCCACATGGCTGTAAGATAATGAATATTTTTGTACCTTCTGGGTACACTATTTAAAGATTCTTTAGATTTATATTAATTAGTATTTTGTTTCTAAACGTATTGACTTATATTTTATGTACACAAATGTGCACAAAAATGAAAATTATATTCTAAAAATCACAATTCTATCTTAAAAAGATGCGATTCAATTAGAATTTTCCCGCGCTATTTGGCAGCCCTGATTGCCATTATGCTTTCGGATCTTTAATGTTATGTTGGTCCTAAGAAATTTGTCTTCTTTAGATAGCTCTGATTTGTGTAAGTTTTGATAAATTCATTTTATAATGAGAAATTCCTTTTTACCTTTCTAAAATAAGTGCTCAAAATAATTTCAAACTTTGAATCATTATTTTAAGCTTATTTTAATTTAAAATTAGCTGATTATTACTTATACTGGTACTACCCCCAACAATGGCTCCAAAGACAAAACGAAAATTAAAAGAAGAAACAAGAGTATTTAATGAAGAATGGGCCTTGCAATACCTTGTTGCACCCAATAAAGCTAAAATGCTTTGTTTATGTGATACTATAATTACATGTCTTAAAAAATATAATGCTAAGATTCATTATGAAACATATGCATATCATAAATATTTTAGATTAGAAGATTGTGCATTGTAAATTGAAAGAAGAAAAAGCGTAAACAGCACTTAAGAAACTATTTCAGAGTAAGAATTATGCCATTCTTGAAGTCACTTATAAAGTAGCTCTTTTATTAAGAAAAAGAGAAAAACCATTTAGTGATATTGAGCTTATAAAAGAGTCAATCATAGATGTTGTGAGTTGATTAGTTCCTGAAAAGGTACACAGGTATAAAGAACTTGCTTTCTCGAGAAAAACAATGACAAACCTTTAACGTGGATTAGCTTGTAACATGAAGGAACAACTTAATACGATATTTACAAAGGAGGTATTTTATTCCACAGCATTGGATGAATCAACTGCCATTACAGATTCAGAGCAGGTTTTAATTTATATTCGAGCAACAAGAAGGATTTTCATTTTATTCAGCAACTACTTCTCTTATGTAATCTTAAAGACATATCTCGCGGAATTGATACCTTTAACACTTTTAAAGAGAAATGCTGAGAAGCAAAGCTTGATCTTGATAACCTAATAAGTGTATGCACAGATGGTGTTCCTTCCATGAAAGGTTCCCGTGAATGATTTATTAGGTTGTTACAAAAAGAACTATCCAATCCAATTCCTTAATTGTTTTGCATAGCTTTCTGCATCAGCAAAATCTACCACTCTTAAAGGCACTTTTGATTAAATCATAGACACTGTTAACTTAATTTGAAGCAATTCCAATCGGCATCTTCGTTTGGTGCCATGCTCAAGAACGACGATGAAACCGAAATTGTAGACTTGCTATAACATTATCAAGTTCGTTGTTTGTCTCGAGGAAGAATCTTGGAAAGAATTTTTAATTTGAAAGACCAAATATTCAGTTTTTATAGTAATCATAATATACATTGTGAATTAATGGCTGGTAATTTTATCAAGAACGCTGCATTTTTATGTGATTTTATGACAAAACACAATGAATTAAATATTAATCTTCAAGGTAAAATCAAATACCTTTGTGACATGTGGATAAATGTCCAAAGTTTTTAGAAAAAGTAAGCAAAATCTGAAGAAAATTTCCCTCAATTGACAGAAGTATTAAGTGAACAAGAAGAATCATGTACATTACTTCAATTTTAGTAATAATATGAATCTGTTCTTGATTCATTAATTAAAAATTATAATAAAAGATTTTATGATTTTAAAACATATGAGACATATTTAAAGCTGGCTTTTCAACCTCAGTTAGTATATATTTCTATAGAACCGATCGATCAAAGATAGGTTTGATAGAACTTTCCAATATAAAATCTCAATTTGATTTAAAAAAGATCCATTTGAAATTTGGAAAACTGTAATTGATTACCTTCGTCTCCGTCATCAGGTTCGATAAATGCTTTTGTCGTTTTGCCACTACATATTGCAAATAAAAACGAAGTTGAGAAATCAGTTCACTGATGTATATTTAGAAGATCAACTGAAGTTGAGGACTACCTTGCTCGAACCAACTATCAAACAACTTGTAAATGATAAGCGCATCAAAAGTGTCATTAAAGGTAAGATCAATTGTAAATACTTTAAAAAAACGTTTTCTCGTTGTCAATTAAATATCAAACTCTACAAAATAGGTCTTTATAAATATTTCAAAATTTGCGGCAAAGTGGCTTAATAATTTATCAAATGCGGCCACTTGAGTGAAAAGGGTTTTCCAACCTTGGTTCAAACTGTCTTTCGCGAGTGATTTCTCACGCCCTGCATAATTGAAGAAGGATTGTAGCGGCCTTTGAAAGGTGGATTAGGATCAACAATGAAGTGTCATATAAATTTTATAAGGCCTTCAGATGGGCACGCAAATAATTATGCACATACAAATAATCTAAAAGTTTATAGCATTCTCAATAAATAAGAATAACTCTTTATTTAAATAATATATGATATCTTTGTAAAATAATAATGTATAGCTTCGTCCAAGTAAAGACTAAAATGCAAGGTGGAATAGGTTCAACAATGAAGAATCACAAATGAGGCTTGTAACAGGCAGATAAATCAAACATTGAATTAATATACGATCCTGTTAATTTAAGGGAATACAAATATTTGTAAATAATGTTAAACTACAATTTAATATGCATTATGAAAAAAGACAGAAAATATTGCAAGGATACAAGCGAAATCCTTGAGGTTCCCACGCGAATGTACAAACATACATAGATAAGGAACAGATATGAGCTGAAATGTCTGGAAACAGATAACAACGAGAGCCGGGCAAACATAGGGCGGTATTTGATCTGACCAGCCAGATTTTAAATAAGAAAGTAGATTTATTTTTGTGCGCGCATACACAAGTCTGTAAAAGTTAAAAATAATAAAGTAGTGGCGCGAAAACACACGCACACGAATTTTGTTCGCATTAAAGAGCTGCAGTCCCCACCTCCGAACGCTCCAAAGAACTGCTAACTACCGTGCGAAATTATGGATATGAAAATAAAGTATTGAAAGACTCCGAGAGTCTAAAGAATCCAAACTCAATGTAAAGATGTACATAAAACAAATATTTACCTTTCCTTTCCATTATGAAAAATATTGTAAGACTCTTAGTTTATTCAGAAGGTGGAATAATTTGTAAACCACGAATTCGTTATAATTTATAAAACTCCGTTTCTTGGGAGGAAGGGAGGGGGAAGTCCTGTAACGGCCATTGCAAGGTGAATTAGGATCAACAATGAAGCCTCACAAATGAATGTCATATAAATCCTATAAAGCCTTGAGATGGGCACGCAAATAATTATACACATACAAATAATCTAAAAGTGTATAGCAATCTCCATAAATAAGATTGACACATTGTGTAAGTAATATATAACATCTTTGTAAAATAATCATGTATATCTTTCGTCCATATAAAGACCAAAGTTCATTGCAAGGCGCCATAGGTTCAACATCGAAGCATTACAAATGAGTATCATGTAAATCCTATAAAGGCTTGTAACAGGCATATAAATCGAACATTGAATTAATATACAATCCTCTAATAATGCATCGATGTAATAGAAAACAAATATTTGTAAATAATGCTAAACTGCAATATAATATGTATTATGAAAAAAAAAACACGAGAATATTGTAAGGGTGCAAGCGAAATCGTTGGGATTCATACGCGAATGTACAAAAATACATTGTCGAGGGACGAAGGCGTGTGACCTAGAAGTCTCTAAAAGTTACACACGTCTGTAAGCCAGGCCACCACTATCGGCGCTGTGCTCGTGTACAATTGAATTGGGGGATGCGAAATACCTTACAACTAGATTGCAATATTATTAAGGTTGGCTCTTTGAGTGGGAATACGTTTGCCGAGTTCGTCTCAAGGGTTATTCAAAAGATAAACACCTCTACAAAAATAAACTTTAATACAAATAATAATAATAAAAACAAGGGATCAAATAAATATGGAAATATAAATAATAATTAGTGCGACCAAAGAATATTATGACGGGCAAAAATTAAGGAAACTAGGTCCGGGAAAAATATATAAGTGATTCAATAAGTTGGATTGAAAGAAAGACTTAGCAAGTCTATTGGCGTTACACAAAATGGGAGAATTCTTCTTAGAACTAGGAAAAGAGAGGTGGGACTTACGAGGAAAGGACTCCTGGTTACCTTTGTTAGATGAACTGGGGAGGTGGAAGACGAATGTACAGGTCTTCGTCGATGGGATCCCAATGTGAAGGCGTCCAGAGAGTCTCCGAAGTGGATTGAGATTACCTCGGCTCCAGGAAGAAGTAATCACAAATCGAGAGAAACCCAGGACAATCTTTCGGGGCATAAACGGGGTTTCTGTAATCTTCCTCTGATCAGGGCGGATTACGCGAAGACGATCTGCTGACGAGATCGCAAGGGCGAGGGGACCACTTCACGGGGGACAGATACTCTGATCTGGACGGCAAGAAGCTTGGGCTCTCTCTCTATCTGCTGAGGGATTGCAGACATCACCTAAAATAGGAGCCACAGCCATGGTCGCCAGATGGCTGTGCGCAGCAAGGCGTTCCAAGGAATATCGAAGGCAGCTATAGCAAACATGGACCTTAATAATTTCGGAGCATCGACGAGGCGAAAGGGAAATAAGCAAGATTCCCTTCTACCCAAAAAGGAGGGAAGATGAACACGGCTGATGAGCTTCAGAGCAGGACGGCGCTATCAAATTGGGGAAAGGGGATAATAAAGCACCCCAAATTAAATACAGCTGCGCTGATCCGTTTTAAACAGGAAAGTCCTGTGTCATAACGGCGTATTGATTTTTATGCTCCCGCCCAAAGGCGGCCAAATGCAAATACACTCTGAACACACACACACATGTCCAAACTGAACACGCACACACCCTTTGACTCTACCCAGCAATCTTAACAAAGAACAAACAGACGCACTTTGACTCGATAGGCTCCGCCCCCTCTTCAGAAAAAGAGACGGGCTAAAACATTCTAATTATTAGTAGTATTATTTACTCATTCAGAGAGTCAGGAGCACCAAGCGAGCGGGGGAGAGATGGTGCTGTAGTCAGAAAGGCTAAGCAAAAAATAGGCTTATACGTTAGTAGCCCTGCCACAATACCCAACACAAATTCCATCAAATTCCTTCTGCCTAAGCCTACCGAGTCCTCCGCCCAATAATGAGTTTTGAATCCACTTTCCGTGAGTACTTTTCCTAAGAAGAATCCATTTGATTCTCTTTCCAGATTACTTAACTAAAACCAAGGCAAAGAGTCTATTTCCCCACAATTGTAGTCAGTCTAAGGTTAGCCTTCCATTTCTGAATATCCCAACAGCGCATCGTCATGGTTAAACAACATTGGGCAAGGTAACCGTAGGACCAAGTCACAACAAAATATTTAAACCCTATAGGATCTCTTCAAAGGAATCAATAAGTTACAGAATAAGGTGAACAACGCTGCCGTCATTGTAGACTTTAATACAGCATGCATTCGCTATGCCGCTTCTTACATAAGTATATAAATAAAAATATATATAGGGTGCATTGGGTACTTTGTCGCATAGGCTCAATGTAAAAAAAATAACACAGAGATCATTTATATTTACCAAAGTTACATTTTAAAGATATGAAGGATTTTAATATTTATTTGGTTGGAAAAAAAGCGCCGTCAGCCTCCACAATGGATTCCCAAGTGGCGTCGGAACGTGCTTCAGGCCGTTTCGATAGTTTTCCTGTTTAACTGAGTGAAAACTGTACTGATCCTGGACCTAATTTCCACCTTGGTTCTGTACGTGTACATGTTAAAATCTCTTTTTCATCCACGCTCCACATATAATAGTCCAAATGGTTGCTTTCCGAGGAGTTAATTAGCCAGATGTTTGAATTGATATGTTCAAAGAAATTGTCTGATAGGCTAGACTGGTTTCTCCTACTGACGAAGCATGCTGCAGAGTCCTTCTGCTACCTGTAAGGCCGGCAAACAGCCACCTTAGAAATCCGGGTCAAAACCAATTTTTTAAATCACTTCATGAAGCCCTTTAGGAAAATAAACGGACGCATAACGTGGCCCTCGATACTGACCACACCAAACACGATAATATGGAGTGGTTACTTGGTTTTCATAACTCTCGGTATATCTTTGGGAGAGACATCAAGCCGATGCTTGTTTTGCGTCTTCATCGCCTGGTACTGGCAGAAATTCTTTCTATCTAAGAAAAATCAAAGCATGCTGGCTAAAAAGGATGCTTCAGTTTGTTCACAAACTTTATAGCGCATTTTTCCCGCCTGTCCTTCATTATATGCGACAGAAGCTAGCCATTTGTCAACTTTAATGAGTAGTAGCGGATGTATTCATGCACTAACTAGCTAATGAGAGAGTTTGATCACTTCTTTCTCCCTAACTATGGACCTAATTGACTTATTGGGATCGTTTTGAATGATTTTCTGGATATCCACGACAAATTCGGAAGTACTTTTTGTATCATAAAAGAACCCTCGCAATCACTCATACTTGATTATCTGCACCGTCCTCAGATTGACACCCAAGCACTTGAAAATCTAGTTGACTTTACACTGGACCAATACCTCAAAATTGCTAACACTACATTCAAAAAGAAGCGGCAGCAAAGATAGACTTGAAGAAGCCCATATTATGAGGTTTAAAAATTTCGGTCTCAATAATTTCCAAGTTATCAGCTAAATCAAAATCAGTGTAAACAGGATAATAAGATGTATCATAAGAGATTACTATTCAGAAAAATAGAAAAAAGCTAGTCCTTGCAAAATATAAGCCCATTAAGATCTAGAAAAATCTCGCTCAAGAATTTCTGCACCATCTTCAGAGAGCATGCCATGAAAATCCACTTGATCCCAGTAACACCAGCAATATATAAGCGATGAACAATAACTTGATGAAACCCATGACAGACACTGCTGAAAAATACAAGGAAACACAAAATAGGAAAACCAACATACTTTCAGAATAAACCCTAAACTTATTGAAGAAGCGCATACACCTTAAAGCAACAAACACCAACCAACAAATTGAATTAGCAAAATTAAACAAGGTTATTATTAAGAAACAGAAAGCTAACATCAGATATTATAATACATCTATTATTGAAGATACTATCAAAGAAGGAAAAATGTATAACATGACTAAATTATACTTCAAAAACTAAAATCTCACATAGTAGATATAAAAGAGGAAGATCGTACTATCATTCAGGATCGAAGAAGAATAGTTAAAAGACCTAAGAAGTACTAGTAAAGATTGTACTCAAGAAAAGCAACATCCAGAAGTACAAGCAACCACAAACACTTAATAATGTCACGGATGTTCTCAAATAAAAAATTGAAATTGCATTCAATCAAATTAATAAACACGAACACAAACTACCGGGTCATACAAACATCACTTCGGACTCGCTGAAAGATTCTAGAGATGTTATTATGAACAGACGAGCTTCCATCTTCACTGTATGTTAAAAAAATGCAAGATTGCGGAGGAATGGCACAATGCCATAATAATCCTTCTACTCAAAATGATGATCAAACACGCCTTACAAACTACCGACAAATCAGCTCTTCACAGGAGTCATTGATAACTGAATGCAAATCCAGCTATATGACTAACAACCGAGATAACACGCTGTCTTCAGAAAAGTATTCTCAAAGACTGACCACAAATATACTCTCATTTAGCTAAATGAGAAAACCTCAGAGACATATACCAATTTATTTGGTGTTTATAGACATCTAAAAAGCATGTGATATAATAGAAACAACAGCGGTCATAACAGCCTTGAAGAATCACGGTATAGGTCCGGTCTACTTAAACATCAATGAATACCAAACCAATATTGCGATCCTTAATTAAATTACTTAAGGATTTAAATATCTTTTGATTACAGAAAGGTGTTAGACAAGGAAGATACTATTTCTCCCAAAATATTCCAATCCTCTATAGAAGAAATCTTCAGGAAGTTATAATGGCAAAAACAAAGGCATTAAGATCGATAGACATTACCTAAATCATCTGAAATTTGAAGATGATATTTTACCCATAGATGATAAACTAAAAGAGATTCAAATAATGCTTAATAAACCTAATTATGAAAGCAAAGCCTCGGCCAAAAAATAAATCTTGGAAAAACAAACGTCATGAGAGACCAACCATAGATCGACATGATAAACATTAAAATTGCCATTAAGCAAATTGAAATGGTAGACAAACATACGAGTATGGATCTGGGTCAACAGATTACAATCTCACTTTGAAAATATAAAAAAAAATCTAACGCAGAATCCCTCTAGGTTGGAAAGCATTTGTAAAGGCAAGCATCATCTTCAAAAGCAAAATGACCAATGCCTAATCCCAATTATGACACATGTAGCATAAACTTACAACTTGACAAAAAAAAACTTACATTAAACTTAGAACAACAAAAAGAACCCATCAACCGTATTATGATGTGGATAACTCGGCTTTAGAGAAGATCAGCTACGTGAATAAATCAAACTTCAGTATATAGTGGAAGCCATAAGAAACCTGAAATTGAGCTGATCAGGTCACGTGGCCTGATTCAAAGACGATAGATAGACCAGAAAGAGTAACGAGAGGACTCCACTGAATAAAAAGACAACCAGAAAGAAGACTAAAACAATATTGTGAGATGATGGTGAAAAAATATGCTAAAAATTGGAAACAAATAACACAAGAAAACAAAAGTATAGAAAGATAAATTTAGGTTTCGTTAAGCAGTAGGAGGTAAATGCCTGAAATGATTAATGATATATATATATATATATATATATATATATATATATATATATATATATATATATATATATATATATCGAGGTTAGTGAGTGGGTAATCCCAGTCCCACTTCCTGGACATATAATTAGTTACCGCACCAAGGTGAAGCGGAGGTGAAGTGTATCCAATACACTTACCGTAGCCACTTCCGGTGAATATGAATAACCCTGGTGCGTACCTTTTGATCAAAACTAAGATGATGATTCCCTGAATGTGGCTCCACTCAGTAAAAGCCAGTCATAGATGGTCCGGTGTAATATTGAAATTTAAGCCGAGTGGATTGCCTATTAATTGCCAAAGGATCGTCCAAAATAGTTAAAAACACATAAACAAAAATAACCTTTAATGTACATGAATTTGAAATAATGTTACAGCCTATATAGGTATAAATAGAATTTATCTTTGCACTGAATAAGTAAGTCTACAAAAACGTCGTGGGGATTACTTGAAAATTATTCACTAGGATGCTTGCGTCTTAATGGCACCCGACAGAATGAATGGAATAGTATTATTCAATTAAACACTGAACTAAGCACTTCTGATACTCGAGGTTATGGGCTTGGATTGGAATTCTAGTTCACGAATAAACTGGTGAAGTTAGGGGAGGGATAATTCACTTTAACGATACCTTTGAGTTCGTAAGTATTTTTGAGAATGACGGTGAAGATCTTCTTCTGGTGACGATGATCGCACTTAGTCTGGCCGTCAGAGATTACCGAATAAGAAGGTAATCCTAGACCGGTGATATAATGATCCTATGTCGGATCACGAAGGCGAGCCAACTGTGGCTCAAATCTGACTTCTTCTTCCTCGAAGGGACTGTCTGATTATTCGGCTCCTGGAGTGGGTAGCCAAAACCGATTACCTAGCTACATCTAGGGTAATCCGCAGATGGATGTGCTGTGTAACCTCTGACTCTGAATAGGGGGGCCTGCGATAGGTTTGGCACCTACAAGTACCGTGATGGCAACAACCAATACCCCCAAGAAGTTCCTTCTTTGCAACGGGCGAACTGTTTCCTTTGTGGAACGAGCTCCACATACACTCATCGTAGGTCCAAGATCTTCTGCCTGACTCCATGGAGAAGTTACCCTTTTATTTCTCTCACGAGCAGAAATCGAGAGAGAGCACCGAATTTTCATAAAATCCGTATCGCTGCGTGAAAGACCTTTTCATCTGCTGCCAGACAGAGTAAATCTTTCACAACTCCGAGCCACGTCGCAGTTTACGATGGCGCGAAAACTCGGACCTTCATCGGCTAGCAGGTGTCTTTTAGCGGCAGACATTTCCTGAATGGCCGTCTCGAATTCGAAATACTGGAGAGACACGCAGCTTGTGTCGGACTATTTCTGCGCGCACTAATGTACGTGGTATTTAGACTTCTATAATATATATATATATATATATATATATACAATTACGTTATTGTAAATAGAATTCTCGATTTTTAAGTCCGGGCTAGGATGGTTAAAACAATTTTTCCATTCTCTTCGAAAGCAGATATAACATTTATAAAGGCTGATTGATAGCAATCTTTTTTAGATTGCTTAGAAAAGCTGGATTATACGTTCTCCGCTCCTGATTGTGAGAAGAGCTCCTTCCGAGGGCTTGCTGAAGAGCTTAGTTAGTAATAACATTGCCTTCTTAACCGCATAATTACAATTGCCTTATTGCAAAAATAATTCTAGATTTATAAGGCCGGGCTAGAATGGTTAAGGCGATTTTTCCATTCTCTTCGAATCAGGGAAAACATTTATAAAGCTGATTGATAGCAATCTTTTTTTATATTGCTTAGAAAAACTGGATCATACGTGCTCCTCTCCTGATTGTGAGAAGAGCTCCTACCAAGGGCTTGATAAAGAGCTTAGTTAGCCTTAACATTGCCATATATATATATATATATATATATATATATATATATTTGAAATATTTCGTGCATTCATCTAGTTATAAAACAAACAGACAACTCAGTAAATATATTATTTAACAGAAGAAAGACACAGAAGAGAGGTTTTCTTTGCATATAATAATTGCTAGTAAACAAAATTTAGTAGGTTACAAAATTATTCAACCAATAATAATTCCAGTCATTTAGGTATTATTTCGTGCAATATCCTTTGTTTGCAATAACTCCGCCAAGACGATTCCCATCGATTGATATTAGCTTTTCGAAATCATTTCTTGATATTTTATTCCACTCTTCAACGCAAAACTCACCTCAAAGAGGCAAGGTTCTGTGGGTTTCTTTTACGGATTGTAGCCTTCATTATTCTCTACAAATGTTCAACAGGAGTAAGGTCTAGCGATTGACTTAGCGACGGAAAGAAGTTTATTTTATCTTCTTAAACAATTCTTGACTTAACTTTGCCGACAGGTTAGGATCGTTGTCCTGTTGAAATACCTTTTGATGTCGGCTGTAGATTTTTTTGGGCCAATTGGGAGCAGCGTTTCCTCCAATATCTTTCCCTTCGTGACAACATCCATTTTCTCATCAATGATGTGCAGTGTTCCTATGCCATGTGCAGTAAAGCACCCCTAAACTAGTCTACTCCATATTTCACGGTTGGAAAGGTGTGCGTAAGATGATAAGCAGTTATTCTTTCTGCTCTCCAAACATGACGAGCAACATATTGGACGCAAACTTCTATTCAAGTCTCATCTGCTAATATAACATTATTCCAAAATTCATTTCTCTTTTTAAGATGCTCTCGAGCAAGGTTTAAGCGGTTTGTTACATGATTTTTATTTAAAAGTTGAGTTTTGCGAGAAGAGAAAAATGCACATCATTATGATGGATCTTTGTACTAATAGTTTTTTTTACTTAATTTAGTCTCTGACATTTCAAGATCGCTTTGCTGATCCTTCAAATAAATTAATCATTCTTTATTTTTCGAAGCAAGTAACATCGAAGCCGATCGTTAATCTTGCGACGTGCTGCAGCACTTTGCAAGTTAGAAGTGACTCCATACTCGCGATGTTTTCGAATTATAGAATCTACAGTTGCATAAGGCAAATCAACTCGCTCAGAAATACTCATATAGGATTATCCATCTAAATGAAGTTTAATTATTTGCAGTCTAATCGCTCGAGGAAGATTGTACCCTTCCACAATGCCTAAAACAAACGATTTCTTTGATGGATATCTATCAATCAATGGTGATTCCCATATTCAGCAGTTTTGTTTCTAGAAATTTTACGAATCTTCAATGGTACCTTATTCATCAAATTTATAATATTTCTTTTGTTTCGTAACAATATTCTCGCATGTTATTTGTGTTGTTGAATACTTGTGTCACATGCTATTTTTCATTAGCATTTGTTGTAATAAGCCGCAAATAACTCATATGCATAATTATTCTGCTAAATATATGTTTACTGTATTTCCTGTTAATTTTATAATCAGACAAAAGCACGGATATTACACAATAATATAATAAATATATATATATATATATATATATATATATATATATATATATATATATATATATATATATATATATATATATATAAAGTGCAAATACAAGTTCTGCCAGCAATTTCAAACTTTTTTCCCCTGGCGTTATTTCTGTCTTCTCGGTAAAGGAATGCCTTCATTTTGCCACCCTCTGCTCTCTTTGATTCTAGTCTTCTTCTAATGTCCCTTTCGCTTACCTCTAAAAAACTCCTGTGTTTCTTGTCTCATTGCTCATTCCCGTCCAATTTCTTTTTCTCTTGTACTATATATATATATGGAGAGGGAGATAATAATGGAAAATCACATGACACGTGATATATAGAGCGCTTGATGACACGGGTTCAAATCCAACTTCTTTATTCATTTTCATATAACAGTTAAAATTGCCTGCCCTATCTTTTCCGTTTATACATTTCCCATTTTCTTTCTTAAGCTTTCATTGATTCACGTAATATTATCCTTAGCGTTTTTCCGGGTTGTGTTACCAATTTCCATTTCTTTGGGCCTTTAAATACATTGAGAGGGAGAATATTAGAAACCATGAGAGGTACGAGGTTCTTTACTACTGACGTTTCGCTCCGCAGGAGCTTCCTCAGTGACAAGAAACAATGACAAAAAATTAGTATTATCATTATTATTATTATTATTATTATTCATGTAAAAGCTGGTTAAAAAAATGAGGGACCACTTCCACACTTGCGTGGATTGGGGGACAGGGGAAGAGAGAAAAAGGTGACGAAATTTAAATACAGGAGGAGGTAGAAAGTATGCCCGGGGATCGAGTTATCTCATTTTTTGGTTAATAATTTACACTTTGCTACGAATTAACATTTCAACCTAGAAGGAAAAATACTTGTAATATTTCTATACAAAAAGATTTAGGGAGCAATAAAGTAAAAGAATATATACAAGTAGAATAGAACAACACTTCCAGTTTAGTCACAATAATAAAAGTGAATGGGAATTAAATTACAAAAACATAATAATTGTAGTATCCAGTCAGAAATTTTAAAACAAGGTTTAATTGGTCCATTAGGCACTTTCGGTTAGCATTTGATTTACGATTATGATGCTACACTTAGAAAAATCAGTATGCGAGTTGGATTTAGGGTCACCTGTAGATGTCCGGTGTGGCTACCGTTTGGCGGGAGGCATGTACGACTTGTATCTTTTCCGGCTCTGTAGCCTGAACATGTCTACAGTGCCTGATGGGAGAGTAGCCTCTAGGCTGTCCCAGATGGCGGTGCTGCGTGAACGCAGGAAAGCATTCACCTTCTCCAACCCGGTTCTGCGATGAAGCTCTCTCGACGTGATGAAATCGTCCCATTTCACGTAGAGTATGAAGCGTAGGGCCCGATTTTGTCCCCTTTAAATTTGATCAACCCTGTCCTTGAAGCTATGTTGAGTTGGACTGCTGGGTACAGCATCTTCGTTCTCACTATGGATGTATATAATTTCTTTTTGTTTTGTATACTAAGATTGCAAAATCGGTGGAGTTTGCTGAGTTCAAGTTTCGCAACTTGAACCTTTGAGTTGATGTAGCTTCCTATGCCGCGTTTGGAGATCTTGGAGCCTAGGATACTCGCGCTTGGCGAATAATTTATTGTTGAGTTCTCCTGTTGGATGGGCTCCGTCTTTCGTCTTTCGTCTTCCGTCTTCAAATCGTGACTGCAGTGAATTTGTTCTAGTTCGTCTGGATCTTCCATTTCTCTTCGTACCGGGAGATTATCTGGGTTTCGGCTGCAGTTGCCCTCGAAATCACTTTTCCAGTTCTGGTAGGGCGAGTCACAATCTGGGAGATGTCGTCCGCGTACTGTACGTTGAGGGTTCGGGGAAGTAGTGGTTTCAGAATTTCTCTAGTGTAGATCGTAAAGAGGGTGGGACTCAGACAACCTCCTCGAGGACTCCAGATAGCAGGTCAAATGGGGCTCCGATGGAGTCCCCGAATGTTATCACTGCTCTCCTAATAGTCAGGTAACTGTATATGATTTTCCCGAAATGGGAGTATAACCCGAGCCTCGAGATCATATATTTGAGACCACCAATCCATACCATGTCAAAGGCTTTCTTCACGTCCCGACAGACCACATCCACCATACAACCAGAGGCAAGCCCCTTGGCCGCATGCTAGTATGCTAAGGCAAATGCAGTCTCCGTGGTCCTTTTTTGCGAAAGCCATGTTGTTCTTCGTTCTGCAGTGAGTGTTACGACAGATGGGAGACCAGCCTGTTGTTCAGGATCTTTTCGAATACTTTTCCAATTATTTCGAGAAGTGAGATTGGCCTGAAGTTCATTACTTGATCTTCAGGCTTCCCTTGTTTAGGAATAAAGGTCATTTTGGCTGTCTTCAGGCCATCCAGGCAGTATCCTGTCGCTTATGCTGCATTGAAAAGATTGAGTAGCGTTGTTTTTGTCCCAACCGGCGATTCTTTTAGGTGCCTTGCTGTTATTCGGCTTAGGCCTGTAGCTTTTTGCTTAAGGCCAGAGATTGCATAGTCGAACTCTTCTTGGGTGATTTCCATGCCTTTTAGGGCGTACTCCCGCAGCCTGTTAAGGTTTGCGGTTCTATGCGGAGTAAATCTCCTGTAGTGCCTTTCCATTTGCTCAAGAACTCTGTCCTCGAAGCTCAGCCTTCGAAGTTGGTCTTCCTCTTAACTTGTTGATGGTGTTCCAAAACCTTTGGTGGTTGTCCTCGATCTCTAGGTTATGAATCATGTGGTCCCATTTCGCATCGACAACTCTTCGTCTTAGCTGCTGGACTAGCGCAAAGTCCATTGGGCAGTCGTATTCAGCAGCCCGAACGCCATTATAAATCATTTGGAATCGTGCTGCATTATGATCCTCTCCTGTGTTGTGCGAGTCGGTATTAGGATCTTGTGCCTTGTGTTCGGGATTATGTTGTCCGCGGTGTCAAAGTCATCAAGGATGCTGGACAACTCCTCCTAAATTTGTTCTTGTGTAGCACTATCCATCTCTGGAATTAGCTCCGAAAATGTCTTCCTATAGGCTTCACAGTCTACGGCCGAAAAGATTTTCCTTAGTGGCGATGGTATGAGTATGGGAGCGCTGGCCACCATATTGGCCAAGAGGATATGGGCGCTGGGTGTAAAGGAACCAGGCTGCACATGGTGATGGAAAGGGAAGTTGGAGTTTGTAGGCACGATTTCCGGCTTAGTTGCTGACCCAGGATACATAAACGTCGGGAGGTCCGGCCCAATCCTCTCAGCTGCGCCTCTACGTAGGAGTAAGTCGAGGTTCCTACCGCGACCGTCCGCTCGAGCGTAGCCGGCTATACTTGATCTGGCATTAAGGTCGCCGGCGAGGATAACCGGGTGGGCCTTCCCGGACAGGGATAACATATCATGGATCGGAAGGTACCCTCTTCTTCGAGGCTGGTACCCTGATCCTACTTCAATCTTCTCCAAGTATGTCTTTAGAGTGACGAACAGGAACGATTCGTCCATTTCTCTCCCCTTGGCAAACTGCCGTCCAGATCGCACTGCTATTGCTGCACCATCAAATCTTTCGCCAGTCAGGTTTTTTGAATGACGTCGTAACCATAGATTTTAATGGGGTCTTTGTCTTTTATTCCAGTCTCGGAGAGAAATAGGAGATCCGGGTCAATTTTTATATATATGTTGTAAAGCTGGTGTTTGTAGTTTGGCCCATCCTTGCACACTGTGTGCAAGAATCACCCGTCTGTTTATTGTGGCCATGGTTATTTCCTGGTTTTGTTTGGGGACTTCTGGTACTTCGGAGGGCTGTACGGTTTGCCGGATCTGAGTTTTTGTGCAAAATGGGCTCGTAGAATTTGATCGTCAAGCCGTACAGTTTTACCCATTTTTGAGCATAGCGTCTTAACCTCTTTTTCCTCATTGGGGAAGTCGTAAAACCACTTGAAGTATTCTCTACGTATAACCGTAGCGATGTATTCTCTGGTACAGTTTCGAGATTGCATCGCACTTCTGTTCACCGCTATAACCAGGTTGATCTGCTTGGCATCGAGCGAGTTGGATTTTGAGGATTGTCTGGAGTCGCTTTTTGGTGCGGGTTTACCCTCTTCTGTTGTCAACCATATAGTATTTTGGCGGATCGGCTTTAAATAGGAACCCACGGCGGCCATCTTCCTTCTTTTTCCGGCGCAGTTTCCATACACTCCGGGTCAGCTATCCAACCTGATTGGGTGTAACGGCAGATAGGGTGGAAATTACGCTTCGTAGGGCCAGAACTTTGTCAGAGGGAAGGTTGTAGGGGAACTTTAGGTGTTCCGTGCCGTTTACCTGCAGCATTTTTTTGAGGTCCGTGTTGAATGAGCCAGGGGCTGAGTAATTTAGATTTAGAACGTGAGCATGTAGAATACACGCGATCAGTTTGGTGAGGGATAAATCTGACAGCTGTAGAATTATTTTAGGCTGGGGTTGGTTGGCTGGCGGGAGAGGTGTAGTCCTTGCTGCACTGGCGTACTCATGTTCCAAGAGACACTGTAGGCTGTCTTTTGCGGTTGAGATGTTCCCAGCACACAGCGCACTGCATGTCCAAGGTTCTATAAGGCCCTGAGCAGTTTAGGCATATCTTAGTCTGCCAGAAACAGCGCATCCAGTGGTGCCCTTCTTGTCCACATTCGGAGCAGTGTCTTCTCTTTATCTGGGCAGTTTGGAGTGTTGTGGTCCTCCACTTAATAACAGGAGAAGCACGTCAACAGGTAGAAGTGCTTATCGCGAGAGATTTGCGTAGGCCCGATGACCATGCTGAAGAGCCTCAGCTCAGTCGTTTGAGCCTTTTCCGCCATCTTTGTTTCCTCGAAGACCGCTTTGAAGATGTGCGTTAGGTCACGGAACTTTATGACTTCGGTGACCTTAGCCTACGAATTATTTCTCTCAATGTAGGTCTTGATTTCTTCAAAGGTTCTAGCCCCTACCTAGGAGTCTATCTGCCTAAATATCACCGCCTTTCTTGCGGTGACTGAAGGGGCTGGTTTTGGCTCGAGTGCGATTTGAGCCAGCAAATCTGATGTCTCCTTGGAGGTCCGGTGGCTCCTCTCGGATGTTCATTGGTCCGTTCTCACCCTTGTCCCATCAACAAGCACGGTTCTTGGACTTGGACTTATAAAAAGAAAGTGAGGAAATATAGTAATAGAGGGTATTAGTAGGAGAAATAGTGGTGAAATTGGGGGAACATGATAAGAAAGCAAAAATGAAAAGTAGGATGAAAGACAGGTCTCTGGTGATAGGGTATCCCTAGCTTTCTTTGCGTTTCGGTATATATTTTTTGTTGTTTTTTGTTTATATATACTTTAAGTATATATATATATATATATATATATATATATATATATATATATATATATATATATATATATATATATATATATATATATATATATATAAGGCATTCAAGCTTTTGTAGCAGAGGGACTTTTGATCCCCACTGCTTAGGTAATGAGATTTTGATTTTTGTTATTTGGGTAGTTTACCTCCGGATTTGGGGTTGGTTTTTGTTTGTTTTTATTTTATTTTTTTATATTTTTGGCGCGTTAATCGCACTAGAGTTTGAGATAAAATTGGCACTTGACTAATTAAGGGAAAGGAGAATGTGTTTGGCTTTGTAGTGTTTTAGTATTATAGAAATATAAGTGAGCAGTGGTTTTACTACTTTGTCAATGAGCTGTCTACTGCTTCTAAAAAGTTTTGCGTGTCCTATGTCATCATAGTCTATATGCTCGCGCACAAACTCGAGAGGTTGGCACCGGTGTACGTTGTGCCAAATCTGTTTGCTCTTCGGCGAAGCTACACGTTTATGGGGGTTAACCGAAGTTCACCATGGAGCTCACTCTGCCTTATCCATTCTCTCCTTCGGGTTCTCGTTATAATACATACAGCCTTATTTTGAACCCTCTGCAATTTAAAGAATTTGGTCTCGGGACTCGCGGTTATAGGGACCGGGGAATACAGGAGTTTAGAACGAAGGAAATTTTCGATACTGAAGATCTCACGATGGTACAAACGTTTCAAATCCAGGGATCTTAACCTTGAGGATCAATGTTGTTCCCGCCGACCATCAATCTGGTATGTGGAACAGATTCGGATGCTGGCTGATGGCTGGAAGAATATCGTTGATAATGATGGACTTTATTTTGAAGAATAAATGTCGGTGTTACTCCCCTAAAATTTTGTTGTTTTCTTTCCGCTTCTTAAGTGAGTCAAGACTTTCTAGCCAACCTAATAAATCTTGACTCCCTTTTAAGAATTTATACTGCTGAAAAAAGATCGCGATTTAAAATTTTAGCACCCCTCTCAGTAAACACTAAAATTACTGTTCTCTAAATAAAAAATAGACGCTTCAAGTAATTAAATAAAGGTAAGAAATCTAATATTTGTAAAAATTAGTTAGTCTATTAGTTTATATGTTATTTCGACGACAATCTTTATGCTTTTATTGATTATGGCCCTTGACCTTTCGCCAAAGTCAAAAAAAGGATATAGAGTTTTTAAAGTTTGCCCACCCCTGAACTAGATCAATGTCGTAACAACTAAAAAAGAATCAACTACAAGCTAAATGTAACAAATCAAAAATGATCTTAAATCTCATAACAATCCTTTTGGATCTAATAATTCTGTTTCTCTCTGAACATGGATTTGATACAAAATGGCTAGTTCTAATGGTTATATTATTTTCACAATTTAGGATGGAAATAGAATAAGGAGTATTAGGATAAATGTCTAAACTAATTTTATTAGTTTCGGCTTGATCAATCAAAATAATATTCTTCTCTTTAAATCTAATGAAATAAAATTTACAAATGAGAGTTGCGTGCCAAGTATATTCGATAGGCGTGGTCATTTGGTTTTGAAGGATTAGTTTAAACTAAGAGGTTTGGCTTAGGGAGGCTGAAAAATGCTTGAAATCAATATGAAAACACATGTGTTTGATAAGCTATATTACCAGCTTCGTGTGAGTTGTTTATGGGACATTTAAAAATTGCATGGTCATTTGGAGGATTTCGCGTAAACATTTCACAATGCTTATAGAGGTCGCTTTTCTATTCTTTGACAGCAGAGATAACTTTCTTACAACCCTTCACTGTTTGAGAAATTCTACCACACACACAGCCTAGAGAATGACATCAAATTAAGATAACGAAAAGATAGAAAATATATCAGTTACTTTCATCGCAGAGTCACTTACAATTTTATATACATGAACGTTAATGTGAGTGATAAATGGATTTTTTTAAAAAGACGTTAATCAAGCGAGGGAAAAGCGAACTAAAAGAGAAGAATGAAAATTAGAAAACGGTTAATAATATTAGCACATCAGATCTCAAATTCTATCGGAGGGACTGTTTGGATCGCAACGCAGGAAGTGCCACGTCTCTCATTATGTCAGGCATCGCTGTTGGAATGAGAGTGAGTCTAAGATTCCGATATTTATTCATTTCCACTGCATTGGTTTATCATGTCAGGGCATGTGTAGGGGTGTGTGAATGTTTTGATAATGGGAATATTCCATGCAAAGCATGGGTCCACTCTTCTAACGGCTTAGGAACGTGAGTGCTTTGTTGTGTAAGGCCACTTGAATTTATGCACAGTACTTATCCAAGATTGAAGATGGAGAATAAATGGGGGGGGGGGGTTAAGGGATCATTAATCCTGGTATAAATTAAATCGCCAAGAAGGCTCAAGCCACACCCTTACACCATCGGACCCAGTTCTTCTAGTAAAAAATATTTTGTGATCCTGATTTCACCTTCCATCAGAGAGGAATCTCTTTTTTCTTCCTGCCGAGTTTTCCATCACTCCTGCAAATAAAAGAAGCATAAGAATAAGTCACTATAATAAAAGTCGCGCCTAAAATAGTAACATATATTCAGTTTCTTAAAAGATATTTATATATGTATAGTAGTAGATGTGAGGCTCCAATGGCATCTTATCTTCTTTACAAGGGTCGGGTAGCTGTATTAATTCCACTTTTTTAATATGTAAAAAAATGAATAATTATTATCATTATATATATGTATGTATATATATATATATATATATATATATATATATATATATATATATATATATATTATCGTAGAATACTTTTCAGATCGAGTAATACTTTCGTCGAAGTATACCTTTTTGTCGTGATATACTTCTTTTTTGAATTATGCTTTTGTCTAAGAGTGCTAATTTTGTTATTTTTAATGAAGAGCCGTTTCAACACGTAAGCATAAAAAGAAACACACAGGAATTATCCCAAAATAAACATATATTTTAAATTTAACAATTTACTACACAAAAAACATGAACCACAGAAATACTACGAATTTCAAATACACAATAATGACTTCCCTTAACTTGACCCGCTAATATTGGCTAACTCACTACTAACTTCAATATAAAAGAAATAGGCTAATTTTCTCTACTGGAGTTTAAATAGCTTGATTGCTCTGGCAGCTGGTTTGAATTTGACCTTAAACTCAATGAGCCCAGGCACCACAGGAATCTGGTGGGTCATTTGACGCGTGCTTCGACCAGATTGTTAGAGGTCGACTGGATGACTTTGCAGTCACAAGGCACTTTGGTGCGTGTAGCAGATGGGGGTCCACACGGTATTCAGGGGGGAGTTCTTCTTTTTCAAGTGCAAGAACTATCACGGTGTTTGAGGAGGCAACAGGATAGGCGGAGTCTCTCTGACGAGAGTAAGTTGAACTTAGTTCTTAAACCAAGTTAACTTAGAGTTCGGTGTAACCACCGGGTAACTGTCTCGAGGAGGAACTTTTTCTTCTTCGTTTCGGAAGTTGTCAAAGTCGAAGACTATCAAGGTGCTTTGTGTTACACCAGGATAGTGGTGGGAGGGGTTTCTCTGACGAGAATCAGTTGAACTTGGTTCCAAAACCAAGTTAACTTAGAGTTTGGTGTAACCACCGGGTAACGGGCTCGAAGGGTAGCCTTTTTCTTCTTCTTTTCGTAATTCCTCAAGGGCGAGGACTATCCCTGGGCTTTAGGATGCACCACGATAGGAGGAGTCTCTCTGACGAGATTAAGTTGGACTTGAACAAGTTAACTTAAAGTTCGGTTTAAAAACCAGGGACTAGCTCGAGGATGAGCAGCTTTTTAGCCCCCTTGGTAGTCTTGTCTCTCTTGCAGGGGGCTTCGTAGCCTCGTTGACTCACGGATTCTACCACGTTTTTCCCAAGTGCTTGGAATTTATATCTCATCACCCCACTGGGGTAGGGGTAGGAGAGGGAGGCTTGAGGACGGGCGGCAGGAGGGTTCTTACTCCAACGGTTTTTCTCATCAAGTCTTACCTCGGCTCCCACTGGCCTTCGAGCTTGAGAGAAACGCGTCTCAAATTTCTTATTTGAGGTGAAATTGAATATACACTCGTAGGGGAGATCTTGCAGTTTTAAACTGTACGGCTTTTCATAGAGACGAGTGCGAGGGGCTGTGGTTACAAGCTTGACCCACGGTGCCTGGCCCGTGGGAGAGAACTGGGAGAGAACGGGAGAGGGACGATTCCCATATATATATATATATATATATATATATATATATATATATATATATATATATATATATATATATATATATATATATATTCCTGTATTTCCTTTATATTATATACTGTGTAAAAATTTGAAAATAGACAGACAAACAAACAGACATGCAAAAAAGTTTGGCGCCATAATATTATGATAATATATATTATTAAATATTAGATCAGCAAAATATTATAATAATGGGCCTGAGGAACATAATCAATCTTCGCTATCACCACTGTCCACAGATATTCCACTTCCTTCAAAGTTTGATTCTGAAATTGCTTTCAAACTTCCATAAATCTTTTTCATTTGGAAGAGACAGTTTTGCACATATGTTCGTAGCTTGGAAGCGCAGCACCAAATAATTTACCAGGGTATAGTAGTAAACTAAACAAAGAGTGAAATTGAACGAGTTGAGACAAATAGTGACAATGCTCCATAATTGTTCTTATGAGAGGCGGTCAAAGTGTTCGTTTAGCAGTTTTAGTAATATTGCTGAATATCTTTTGAAATACCAAGACGTATTGAATCATGATAGTACATAAAGGTTAATGGCGTAGAGAAGACATTCATGAAATATGATGGCAAGCTAACACGAATTGAGCAAGATGCGCGTACTTAAATCGGGAAAAGTGGTCATTTTGACAGCTTCGTTGTTTTAGTGTTAAATAAACCTGCAAAATTCTGGGAAGAAATCCTATGTTGAGATGAAACGAAAAGAGAACTTTCAGTCGAAATTCAATCAACAGGGTTTGTATAAAAAGTGTGCAGCTTGCGCACCAAAGAATACGATTCATACATTCACATTTGAAATTATAATGGTATGAGGTTGTTTTTGTTCATCAGGGATTGGAAGAATGAAAGTAGTCAAAGAAAGAATGTGCAGAGGAATTTTGGAAAAAAAATTGTTATATAGCGTTGACTCTTTGAACTTGAAACCAGGATTTCAAAAAGACAATGACCCTAAACATAGGGCAAAACAAATTAAAAATGCGCTGCATACAGGTAGAATTGATGTTTTGGAATGGCTAAGTCAATCTCCTGAACTAAATCCCATCGAAAATCTTGTGAAGGGAATTTAAATTTTTGGTTCGGAAACGGGATCCGCTCAGCTTATCTGATTTAAAGTGAATATGTTTCGAGGAATGGAACAAAATCAACCCAAGCATTTGTAGAAAGATGGTAGGAGACTAGTCAAAGCAGTTACAGTTTACAACATGGATTATGCAGCCAAGTACTAAACCATATTTAAATGAATGTATTGTAATATTTTGCCTTGTTAAATTTCACTATTGTTCTTATAATTTTTCTTTTCTTTCACTATTTTCCTTTATTGATCACTACAATGTATTTATTACATAAAGCTCTAAGTGCGTTGTAAATATCATTAACCTGCGTTAACTAAAAGTATGTAAGCTTGTATTTCTAACTGTGCTGTAAACTTCTGATGCCTACTATATATATATATATATATATGTAGCAAGATGAAGTAAGTTGATACTTGTAGTAAGAGAAGTAGTTGATGGATTGTAATGGGGATCACCAGTTCCAAGTTGAAAAAAATATTTCTTCTCTCCTACAGGATTCGATTTTCTTTCTTGAGTATGTCTGCCGAATAAGTTCGTATTTGTATTTGCAAACAACTTGATTAAAAATAACTTTATTTTGAACTTGATTTAAATGTGAATTCTATCTAATGAGGTGGATAAAACACAACGATGAAGTGATTTAAACGACTGTGGGAATAATGTGTATCAGACTTGTGTGAATAATATGTGTAGAAAAGGTGGGTGTGACAATGGGATCTTAGGAAGGAACTTTTTTTTAAGTCAATGTTTGTTCGAAAGAGAGAGAGAGAGAGAAGGAAAGCAGAGATTGTCTATCAAAGGAATTTGATAAAGAGGTGGAAAGAAAAGAAATTTATGATAACAAAGTCTGAAAAATAGGTAGCAGACTGGCGTTAATAGACAAATGGTTAAATGACAGTTCTGGGGCGACGGAGTTTGTTGACCTAAAGGAAGAAAACTGACCAAGGCGAGATATCAAATGTTTGCTGCTGTCAAACCACGTGAGTGTGTGCAAGTTTTATATAAATGGATCACGATATATATATATATATATATATATATATATATATATATATATATATATATATATATATATATATGAATCCATTAAACCACATTGAAAGAGAAAACGGAATAATTTTTCTTTGCAGTAATATTTTTATTACCTTTTTTCAAAAAAATCCGTGCCGGGAAGCGATTCGAACCAGGCACACTGAGGCAGCAAGCACCGCTTTGATCACAGTTAAATGTATGCTGTTAGTACACTACGCTACTCAGAGAACCAGGTAATAAAAATATTACTGCAAGGAAAAATTATTCCGTTTTCTCTTTCAATGTGGTTTAATGGATTCATTTTCATCATTCTCTCGTGTTACTTTGAGATATATATATATATATATATATATATATATATATATATATATATATATATATATATATATATATATATATATATATATGCACTGGAATCTCTCGCAGTGAAAATAAAATTAAGTTATTTTGTTTGATGGTAAAATTATGTAAATATTTTAGTTTGAGAGCTACAGTATATTTGCGTATTTTCTTGGTGTGAGTGAAGGTTTGACCTTGTGCATGTGTAAAATCTATGGGTAAAATTGCATTGACAGTTTTAAAAGGGAAAGTGAATCGAAAAATTACTTCCATTTCCGATAAATCTAAATTAGATCAGCTTCTTATTACTTGGATGTCCTTAATCGAATCGTTTCGTTTTATGTATGTCAAGAATTTTCTTCAAAATTGTTCCCGTCGTTCTGAACAAAGAATTCAAACGGAACATTTAGATTTTTTCCTCCAACACTTGATGTAGTTTTCACTAATCCTCTCACTAAAGATATTTGGCGGTTATACAATATATCGTCTTAACTTCACATAAATTTTTAAATTTAAATTTAGTTCACTTAATTTACAATCACTCAACCTTCCCTGAACACTTTTTGAGCCCTTCTTGGTCATCCATTGATCTCTCCTTGAACACTTATTGTTTTTCTCCCAAATTACCAAAATGAGCCCTACCTCCAATTGCGCCTTCCTATAACACCTATTGAACCTTACTTGAATACAACTTTATCCACCCTGAAGCTACACGACAGGACAATTAAAAAACAGTGAACTTACTCTATTTTCTCAGCAAAAATATGCTAATGAAATTTTTAGTACAGCATTTATAATATTTACAGCAACAAATTGTTTAGAAAATAGAGTAGCATAGATGTTATTGTATTTTTATATAGCGTATTACAGTACGATACTGTTCACGAAGATATAATAGCAATAATTGTTGCTGTAAAAATACATAGTTGTGATGTCGTAGAGTGAAGGTGTGCTGCCCGGTCTCCTTTATCAATCTTTGTTTTCATCAACAAACAGTGATATTGCTTATCTATCGAATAAAAGTGAATACTAGTGTTTTTAAACTGCATTGAATACTAAAAATTATAAATCTACGTATGTAAGTTAATTTATTTGGACATATAAAGTGATATTACCGCATTACGTCGAAAATTCCCATGTTCCCACTGAGTCTGTTTGGAAGCCATTAGGCCTAAACTCAACTGAGTGATTAGAAGTGCAGCCCTGCCACGTCCATCTTGTTTAACTAATCTCTTCACTCTTTGAATTAATAAATTAAAACAATCACTCATCAATCAAAACCTAACAACCTTCAAAGTAAAAATTTTAACAATTAAACATTACTCCCATAGTGCATAAACACTGTTGTCAGATTTCTCAATTCATCCTTAGAAAGAATGGCTTCTCCTACTCTCAGGAAGGCAGACAGAGAAAAAAATACTCCAATTACAAGAGGAACAACCGAATTAAACGAACAAGTTAATTTTAATGAACTGCAGACCCATATTTCCTCTTCTACGCTATCAGTTGATGCCAAAGACATTATGAACGTTCTCTTTAAGTTTTTTGAATCATCTTTTGCCAAACAAGAACAAAAAATCATCTCTCTCGAAAAATCTAACGAACAAATGAGATCAAAAATCGAAAAATTAGAAGAAAACGTTGATTCTTCCGACGCTTATGAAAGACGAGATACGATTATATTCTCCGGCAATATACCTGAAGCTACCAATAATCAAAAATGCAGCAATATCATCCGCGAACTTATTAAAGATAACTGCCACATACAAATGCAAGAAGCTGACATCTCTGTTGCTCATCGTCTAGGTCCCAAGCCTAAAGTACAAGGTCCCGATAAAAGAAACATAATTGTGAAGTTGCGCAGAAGTGATCTGAAGCGTGATATCTTCTCCGCATGCAAAGAATTCAAACCTTCATTCTATGTAAACGAACAACTGACTCCAAATCGCAACAAAATCTTTTTCGTCCTCCGCCAGGCTAAAAAGAAATTCTCCACAAAGATCGCAGGCTGTACTACCAGAGATGGATTCATCAACGTCTTCCTGCCATCACCCTCTGGTCGCCGTGACCTACGTATAGTTACCAATACCCGAGCTGCCCTCCAAAAATTTCTGTCGGAACACCTCAATTCGACGCTTGCAGACTTTAATGCTGAGAATCTCTAGAACGATCAGTAATAATACATTCGGCGATATTACTGTTTTAGATGAAAAAAACAAAAACAAACAAACCATATTTTGACCTAGCATTCACTTACTTTTATTTCAATTGTATTACATACTTTATTTCTTTTTCGCTTATTAAAGTTATCATAAAAACAGTATTTTAACTGTTTATAGATATTTTATACGTAATTTCAATTTGTAACCTTTAATTTTTAAATTCCTTTATGTTTGAACAACTCGATCACTTCAATAATATCGATCCAGACATAAACCATTTTGATGAATTATATCCAAATTTTAAAGAAAATAACGTAAGAAACCAATACTACGATTGTGATAAATTTAACACTACATTTTCATTTGAAAAAACAGACCTGTCCATTTTAAATCTTAACATTCGATCTTTGCACGCAAACTTTGATGAATTTTCATTATTTTTGTCAACACTTAATTATAAATTTTCCGTTTTGGCATTCACCGAGAGCTGGCTAACAAATAATAATAAACACCTTATCAGTGTCCCAAACTATAGCTCTTTTCATTCACTACGCGACGTAAACAAGATAGGGGGAGGTATAAGCGTGTATATATCTGACAGCCTCAATACTAAAAAAGTTGACGAAATTAGTATTTCCTATAACTATATAGAAACTTTATTTATCGAAGTAAAATCAAATGGTAAAACGATAATCATTGGAACCGTATATAGGCCCCCTTCTGGTGACCCAAAGATGTTTATAGATAAGATTACTGAATTAATCAATTACTTCAATGTTACAAACTATGACGACATAATAATTACAGGAGATTTTAACTTTGATCTATTAAACTTTGAAAACCACGCATCAACTCAGTCCTTCCTCAATACTTTTTATTCTCATTCCTTACTTCCAATTATAACAAAACCGACAAGAATAACCAAAAACTCAGCAACACTAATTGACAATATTTTCAGAGTTCACCCTGAAAATTACTCTTCCGGTATTCTCCTTTGTGACATATCGGACCATCTTCCTATATTCATGATCCAAATGTCTTTTTTCAACTCGAACAATATTCATCAAAACCGTACAATAACCTACCGCATAATTAACGAAAATACCGTATGAAACTTCTATAACTATGTTTTAAATCAGAATCTATATGAAATTTCCTATATAAATGACATCGATTCTGCTACCGAAGAGTTAATTTCAAGGCTAGACGATGCTTTTAAACTTAATTGTCCTCTAAAATCTAAAACCATATCATATAAACACAAAACCAAACCTTGGATAACAAACGCAATTATAAATAACATCAAAAAACGTCAAAAATACTTTTCTCTTTATAAGCTTAGTCAAATTCCAGAACATACATATAAAAATTTTCGGAATCAAGTTACTAACCAAATTAAAATAGCCAAGAAAAATTATTACCATGAACGATTTAATCAAACGAAAAACAATATAAAACAAACTTGGAAATTAATCAATTCTGTGATAAAACCTGAAATTACTAAAGGAACAAAACCAAATTAAACAAATTATCATTGACGGTAAACCAGTTGATGACAATAAGGAAAAAGCGAATGAATTTAATAAATTTTTTGTCAACGTAGGTAAAAAAATCTCAGACTCCTGCAAAATAGTCGATAAATCTTTTCTTTCGTATTTTAATGAGATTAATGTACCAAATTCCTTGTTCTTTTCTCCTGTAAGCGCAGCCGATATAAAAAAAATCATTAGTTCACTAAAAAATAAAAAATCGGGTATTAATTCAATCTCCACTAAAATTTTAAAATACATCTCCGATATACATAGTTGCTCTAATTTTAGCATCAATAATCAATAAATCATTTACGCAGGGTATATTCCCAAGTGTATTAAAAGTTGCTCGAGTAACACCGTTACCAAAGGCCGGGACCTCACAAACGTCAGCAATTACCGCCCTATTTCATGTTTTATAATGTTCAGTAAAATATTTGAAAAAATAGCATTCAATAAACTTTATAAATTTCTGGAATCTAATTCACTGTTGTATAAACACCAATATGGCTTTAGACGTCAGAAATCAACGATTCACGCGATAATTAACCACCTTTAAATTTATATCATAACATTGAAAAGGGCCATATTGTATTCTCAATTTTTCTCGATTTTAAAAAAGCTTTCGATTGTGTCAACCAATAATATTCTACTGTCAAAATTAGCTATGTACGGAATTAGAGGCAACTGTCAAAATTGGTTCAAATCATATTTAACTGAAAGAAAGCAATTTGTCTCCGTCAATGGTCATGACTCATCCCACCTTGATATTACAACTGGGGTCCCACAAGGCTCCGTGCTAGGGCCACTGTTATTTTTAATCTATATTAATGATATTGTTAAATCATCTTCTCTGTTTAAATTCATATTATTCGCGGATGATAGTGCCTTATCAACTCCCTTGCCATATGACAAACCGAGCAACATTGCATCTACAATAAATAAAGAACTCAAAAATGTCTTCAGGTGGCTAAATGTTAATAAACTATCAATAAATGTCGATAAAACCAAATATATTCTTTTCTCTTACAAAAAATCTATTGAATTGCCCAATATTAAAATGGGGACGGAATAATTTATGAAACTACTCATATCAAATTCCTAGGCATCTTTATTGACAAAAATCTGAGTTTTAAGCAACATATTACGCATATCTCAACAAAACTATCAAAATCGATTGGAATATTATATAAATTAAATAAGTTTCTTCCTAAATCTATTCTCCACTCTTTATATATGACAATGGTGCAACCTTACTTGACATATGGCATAGAGAGTTGGTATGGAAAATATCAAAATTATCTCAATAAGTTAGTCATATTACAGGTAAAAGCAATTCGAGCCATCCATCAACTTGACTACAATGAGCACACTAATCGTTATTTTAAGGAATCCAGAATTCTAAAATTAAATGATCTCTTTGTTTTTCAAACATCCTTATTCCTTTACAAAACAATAAAGTGTTCCTATAATAGCTATATATTTAATATGTTACAAACAGCTGATAATACCCATAATCACCAAACCCGCAATAGAACAAAATTTATTTCACCCTTGTATTCAAAATCAAAATCTCAATGTAGCTTTCTGTACAAATATATCAAAATATGGAATGGCATGGACGAAAATATCAAATCCCAAACCAATTTAGCTCAATTCAAAAAAGCTCTTAAAAACAATATAATTTCGGCTTACTAAATTTCTATTCAGCTTTTGTTATTGTGTATTTATTTTTTACCGTACACTGTTATACTGTGTACTACTACTTTGATTTATACATTATAAATATGTTATTATTTATATAAGACTGTTGACTATGTTAACTACATACCTCTTGAAAGAATCGCTGGAAATAAAATAGTTTTTTAATTTATCTCTAAATTTAAATTATATAATTATTCATTATTTGCAATCATTACAATGGTTAGGTTCTCAAATGAATATTAAGTTGTTTATATTTGTATAAACATGAAGGGATTTCTAGTCTTGATAATTTTATGCTTAGTCTTAAGTTTCTGCCCTAAAAGTCACTGACTTATTTTGGGCCCATAAATAATCCTGTATGTATAAGTACTTATAGTAACTTGGCATTAAGATTCAAAATGTAATATGTTTTTACTGTACATTGGATTAATATGGAATAAATAAATAAAATAAATAAATAAAAAATAAAATAAACTAGATTACTGTAAAAACTGAACCAAATACTTGAGTGTGAAGAAATCGACGGAGGCACCTACCGAACAGAGTTTTTAGTCGCGTCCTCGCGCTCCTACAAGTTGCTCTCTGGGTCAGTAGCTTGGTCCATCGGATGGTCATCATTTTACTTTTTAATGAGTTTTTGAAAGATTTGAAGGTCGTAAGGTCATAAGACAGAATAATTGAGAGCACGCGAGTTAGGTCAGTTGATCTTGTTTTTAATAAAGTTAGGTAGATTTTAAACAGCATCCATATGGAATGAGATTTGGCTCACCAGATAGCATCAAAGAATATCTTGGCTACAAGAGGCGAATTAAAGTAGCTTACGGATACTATTATGGTTATCAAACGGTACCCTGAGATGGTAGGCTTCTAGGTAGGTTAAGTTCACCGGAAATTATTTAGTTATAACCCATCCAAATCATACCCGGTGTTTATATAGCGGGTCTTTGTTTTTTTTGCGAAGAAATTGGATTGAAAAAACTATCTACAATCGAGTAAATACAGGTCGTTTCCATGGGCCTACATTTTAACCTACACTCATCACAACGATGACATAGGCCCTAAATGAAAATAGTGTATGGCAATGAGAGAGAAGAGATGAGGCAAAGGGAAAAGTGTAGTACAATTATAGGTATAACAGAAGGGCAGAAGGGCAAAAAAAGGAACAATTGGAAGGACACGGAAGCTATAAATGAACGATCGAAGAAGGTGACAGAAGAGAAAAGTCTCGAGGCGAAGGAAAACAAAAGGAAATTTTAAAGTGGAAAGGAAAATAGCGAAACGTGGAGGACAAAAAGGACTAGAGCAAGGGGGAAATAAGTTAAAACTTGGGGTTTAAAAAAACCGATAATGGGGCACCCAGTTACCATCATTTTTTTCCCTTTGGATGAAAATTGGACGTCATTTTTAATCATAAACGCTGACAGAAGTCGACTTATCTTTGCCTTTTTTCGAGCCTCAAATCCAAATAAATTGATGTTAAAGGTCCTGATTTGTCTTTGTTGGCGTCCTCCGCTCTGGACGAGAAATCACTGGCCTCGCCTTAACAACCTTCCCTTTATTGCTTTTACCAGCTCCTCTTTTACCACTCTTTTCCCGGTTTTACCACCTACTATATTTCCTTTGCTACCTTCACTTTCTTGCTTTTATGACCTCTTTCTTTGCTTTACCACCTTATATTTTTTATTTTACCACATGTTTCATGTTTTTACTACCTTCTTTTTCTTCATTTTGAAATATTCTCTTACTTAACTTTACCACCCTCACTTTCTTCCTGGTACCACCTACTCTTTCTTGCTTTTCATGCGTTTTGTTTATTGCTTTTATCACATTTTTTACTTGCTTTACGACTTACTCTTTTACCACCTTTTTTCCCTCTTTTACCCCCTTTTTTTTCAATGGTCATAGACACAAGTAGTCTGATTTCTCCTCTGCAAAGGCATTGATTTTACTTCCTTGTGATGCCACGGGGTTATTCCTCATAAAGTTGCCTACCCTCCCTTGTTCCTTATTTAGTTGCCTATTTTTATTTTATTAATAGACCCTCAACACATTTCGGCATTCCATGTCATTTCATTCTTCCTCCTTTCGTGTTTTTATGTTTAATTAAAACTACCCCGTTCAACTACACAACGCGCATCTCTTCGCTAAATGTTTTTTTAGGGAGTCACTCAACTTCTCATTCTTTTTTAGCCCCAACTATGCTGCAGTTAACAACTAGGGGATGCGTAACCTCCAAGTCACCATGACCCGCAGTTGACTCCCCCTCCTCCCAATGCCCACTGGAGGACTTGCAGCTCTCTCTCTATCTCTCTCTCTCTGTCTCCATATATATATATATATATATATATATATATATATATATATATATATATATATATATATATATATATATATATATATATATATATATATATATATATATATATATATATATATATATATATATATATATATATATATATATATATATATATATATATATATATATATATAGTAAGTATCCAAATTTAGTTTTTATATTAATTGTTTTTTAACTCTTACAGTCTTTACAAAATTAAAAACAAAGTTTAAATTTAATATCTTTAAAAAAAGGCAAGGTCAATTTCTCTTATAGTTTTTAATTAATTTCTGCAATAATCTTTAAATTTATTAACTAATTTTTGAGTCAGTTTTAAAGCAAATTTAACTGTTGCCAAGTCATATTTAATTTAAAAAATAAAAAATTTAACTTATAGAACATTTTACTGATATTTTATAATTGCTCACCCTTTAAAATAATGTCTTGTTGGCCTTTTCAAGTTTTCTTTAAATGTATTAACTTTATAAACTTATTCTAGCCTGAGATGAAAACTTGCAGTTTTTGAAACGTTGGGAAAAATTAAAAAATGCATCTGTTTCTCGTGGCTCTGGGATTTATCCTCAATATTATATATATATATTTCACTTCCCTCAACCTCCTCAGATACTTCTTATGTAGGTGAGAATGGATGGGGAGAAAGAAAAGTCCAGACACTACACAGAGCTCTTTATTGACGTTTCGCCTCTTGGCTTCCTCAGAATGGAACTGACAAGAGAGATGGAAGATCGCCGCTCGACCATTCGTAGAGTTAGTCTGGGTCGCGGTCAATTGCTCTCCCCCGGCCGTTTCCCCCTCGTCTCGACCCTTCCGCCTCTTCATTAATGAGCCTTGTCGCACCTGTCGCCAGCTTGAAGAAACCGTTCCGGTGATTTGTCAACCTATAGGAGAGAATATATGTAGCTTCAATAATCCTACGCTCACGTTTTGATAAACCTTTTTGAACTATACTCACCCCATCCCATTTGGGTAAATGCCCACATTCATCTATATGCACCACTAACGAGTTTGAAGTTCTATGTGCCCGGACGTCCCTCTTGTGCTCACTAAGTCTAGTTTTAATGTCCCTACCAGTCTCTCCGTAATAACTCTTGTCACACCCTTTACAGGCCATCTGATAGATTATGCTCCTATCCGTTTAGGCCCTAAACTTTTTGTGCAAAACCAATTCCTTGATCTTCGTCCCAGCATGATCGGCAACTAGCAAACCCGTTTTCCTGAGGGCCACATTTATGCTCTGCGCAGCCTTGCAGTAAGGCGCTGAAAGGTACCTGACCCCATCCAATGTGCCTGTCAAGGCCTCATTATCCGTGGGCCCATTTGTCGTGCTACTCATTTTTCCTCTTTCCGATATCCCGACCGCTTTATACCTCAACTTTATTAAGAGCCCCCCCGGATATTTTAGTTTCATAAAAGCATTCTTAATGTAGTTACACTCATCAGTTAAAAACTGTTGGCTACAAATCCGGATGGCCCTGAGGTAGAATCCTATCACTACCCCAGTCTTCATTCTATCGCTGTGTCCCGATAAATAATGGATGAAGTCATCCTTATTAGTGGGTTTCCTGGAAACGGAAAACTCAGTTACACTCCCAACCTTATGTATAAGTGTGTCCAGAAAAAGAATCCTGTTATTAACTTCTTTCTCTACAGTAAACTGTATGCTACCGTTTATCTCATTCAACCGCTCTAATTTCTCATTGACGTCAGTATTTTCAGGAATTATGGCCAGAACATCGTCTACATATCTCAACCACAAGGAGTCACCCTCCCCGAATACCCTCATCAATTTCTCTGTTTCAAGGACTTCCATGAATAGGCATGCCATGACAGCGCTAAGTGGAGATCCCATCGCCAGTCCCCTGTATTGTCGAAATTCTTTCCCTTCAAAGGTGAACGCACCAAAGCTCACGGATAGCGAAACTAACTTTATATAGTCCCTTTTACTAACGGGGAGGTCAGCGTCATTCAAGACGAGTAACAATTTTGCCACTGCCTCCAAAGCACCGTCAACAGGGACATTGGTGAACAGTGATTTTACATCAAAGCTTACCATTTTGTTTCCTTGTAAGTTGACCCCATTTAACCTCTCCTTCAAATCGGTCGAATTCTTTAAATGCACTTTCCTAATTTTTCCCAGTCCCTGAGACAATGGTCTGGCTAGTGCCTTTGCAATTCTGTGGGGAGCGCTTCCCACTCCCGATGTGATAGGTCTAAGAGGAACCCCTTGTTTGTGGGTTTTGGGGAGCCCCCTCATTTTGGGGGGTCTGGGGATTTCCTCAATGAGGTGGGTCATTTTCTTACCCTTTTTCGTTCTCCTGAGTATTTTTCGCACCTGTTGTTCGAAAGCTGCGGCCTCTTTTGCCGCGCTTCCATGGGGAACTTTCTCATACGTATCCCCATCTTTAAGCAAATCATTCATTTTGTCAATGCAGGTTACTTTATCTAATATTACCACCCCTCCCCCCTTGTCCGCTAGTGTTATAATAATGTCCTCACACCGACCTAGTTGCTCTAACGCGTGCTTAAATCTTTTCGGTAGGGAAACCTCACGTTCCTTGGCCAAGGCATTGTAGCAAAAGAGGACCCCCTGAAAGAAACCCTTGTCAACATCACTGTCACCATGCCTATAGTTTTTGGATATATGATTCAAATAACCTCGTTTACCTACACCTATGTCAAATTTTAAGCCCAATGAAAGAGCAATGGTCTCATTATGCGAAAGTTCTCTGCTTGACAAATTATTAACCAGCCCTGGGGTTCCCATTTCGTTCCACATGCTATTGTAACAAAATGTTTTCAATTGCTTTTCATGGTCCATCCTTTGTTTGAAGCTTGCTTCCAGTAACTCAGTGATCACGGGCCTTGGCAATGATACTGGCTTCTCAGTCTCATCTACTAACACGTCCATCTCATTGGTCAAAACCTGACAACTCTCTATTAAATATTTCCTAGCACAATCATTGGGCTTAAAATTTGACATAGGTGTAGGTAAACGAGGTTATTTGAATCATATATCCAAAAACTATAGGCATGGTGACAGTGATGTTGACAAGGGTTTCTTTCAGGGGGTCCTCTTTTGCTACGATGCCTTGGCCAAGGAACGTGAGGTTTCCCTACCGAAAAGATTTAAGCACGCGTTAGAGCAACTAGGTTGGTGTGAGGACATTATTATAACACTAGCGGACAAGGGGGGAGGGGTGGTAATATTAGATAAAGTAACCTACATTGACAAAATGAATGATTTGCTTAAAGATGGGGATACGTATGAGAAAGTTCCCCATGGAAGCGCGGCAAAAGAGGCCGCAGCTTTCGAACAACAGGTGCGAAAAATACTCAGGAGAACGGAAAAGGGTAAGAAAATGACCCACCTCATTGAGGAAATCCCCAGACCCCCCAAAATGAGCGGGCTCCCAAAAACCCACAAACAAGGGGTTCCTCTTAGACCTATCACATCGGGAGTGGGAAGCACTCCCCACAGAATTGCAAAGGCACTGGCCAGACCATTGTCTCAGGAACTGGGAAAAATTAGCAAAGCGCATTTAAAGAATTCGACCGATTTGAAGGAGAGGTTAAATGGGGTCAACTTACAGGGAAACAAAATGGTAAGCTTTGATGTAAAATCGCTGTTCACCAATGTCCCTGTTGACGGTGCTTTGGAGTCAGTGGCAAAATTATTACTCGTCTTGAATGACGCTGACCTCCCCGTTAGTAAAAGGGACTATATAAATCTAGTTTCGCAATGCGTGAGCTTTGGTGCGTTCACCTTTGAAGGGAAAGAATTTCGACGATACAGGGGACTGGCGATGGGATCTCCACTTAGCGCTGTCATGGCATGCCTATTCATGGAAGTCCTTGAAACAGAGAAATTGATGAGGGTATTCGGGGAGGGTGACTCCTTGTGGTTGAGATATGTAGACGATGTTCTGGCCATAATTCCTGAAAATACTGACGTTAATGAGAAATTAGAGCGGTTGAATGAGATAAACGGTAGCATACAGTTTACTGTAGAGAAAGAAGTTAATAACAGGATTCTTTTTCTGGACACACTTATACATAAGGTTGGGAGTGTAACTGAGTTTTCCGTTTCCAGGAAACCCACTAATAAGGATGACTTCATCCATTATTTATCGGGACACAGCGATAGAATGAAGACTGGGGTAGTGATAGGATTCTACCTCAGGGCCATCCGGATTTGTAACTAACAGTTTTTAACTGATGAGTATAACTACATTAAGAATGCTTTTATGAAACTGAAATATCCGGAGGGTCTCTTAATAAAGTTGAGGTATAAAGCGGTCGGGATATCGGAAAGAGGAAAAATGAGTAGCACGACAAATGGGACCGCGGATAATGAGGCCTTGACAGGCACATTGGATGGGGTCAGGTACCTTTCAGCGCCTTACTGCAAGGCTGCGCAGAGCATAAATGTGGCCCTCAGGAAAACGGGTTTGCTAGTTGTCGATCATGCTGGGACGAAGATCAAGGAATTGGTTTCGCACAAAAAGTTTAGGGCCCAAACGGATAGGGGCATAATCTATCAGATTCCCTGTGAAGGGTGCGACAAGAGTTATTACGGAGAGACTGGTAGGGACATTAAAACTAGACTTAGTGAGCACAAGAGGGACGTCCGGGCACATAGAACTTCAAACTCGTTAGTGGTGCATATAGATGAATGTGGGCATTTACCCAAATGGGATGGGGTGAGTATAGTTCAAAAAGGTTTATCAAAACGTGAGCGTAGGATTATTGAAGCTACATATATTCTCTCCTATATGTAGGTCGACAAATCACCGGGACGGTTTCTTCAAGCTGGCGACAGGTGCGGCAAGGCTCATTAAGGAAGAGGCGAAAGGGTCGAGACGAGGGGGAAACGGCCGGGGGAGAGCAAGTGACCGCGACCCAGACTAACTCTACGAATGGTCGAGGGGCGATCTTCCATCTCTCTTCTCAGTTCCATTCTGGGGAAGCCAAGAGGCGAAACGTCAATAAAGAGCTCTGTGTAGTGTCTGGACTTTTCTTTCTCCCCATCCATTCTCACCTATACGTCGAGTCTTTCATGCACTTCTTATTTAGATTTTTTTGTTGGTTTTTGCTTTACATTCAATAATAAAAGATACCACTTCCATCATTTTCTACCGATGATCAGCTTCTCTCACTCATCACTTCTCCTAACCTCACCATTCCTTGCGAGTCACTTTTAAGACGCATTGATCAATGCCCTCGTTGGCATTTTTATTAAAATAATTAAAATTTTACCTATGTCAATCGATTGCCCCTTCAATAATAAAAGATACCACTTCCATCATTTTCTACCGATGATCAGCTTCTCTCACTCATCACTTCTCCTAACCTCACCATTCCTTGCGAGTCACTTTTAAGACGCATTGATCAATGCCCTCGTTGGCATTTTTATTAAAATAATTAAAATTTTACCTATGTCAATCGATTGCCCATCCAATAATAAGAAATATCACAGGTACAAAGAGAAGATTAACATAAAAAAACATAGAAATAAAATATATAAAAATAGAAAAAAACGTAATTTATGATTTCAGTTAACTTCATTATTTGTTGAATGTCCAAATCCTCCTATTTTGACATCTTCACACATTCACCACACCCAAAATCGCTTCCATTTTTACGTAATTTAGAGAATTTGAGAAATGCAAAACTCAAACGAGCTAAGAAGAATAAGGACTACGGAACACTAAAGACGGTCATGAAAGTAAGAGAAGTTAAAACTCAACCAAGGACTTCCTAAATCAATATCCTTTTGAAAGGGGCTGTAGTAAGTTGAAACTGAGGTCTCTTTTGTCTATATCTTTTCTATCGAGGAGGCAGAATCAGAGGAGTTCCTTTGGCACCACGCAGTTTAATGGTGTCCGAATTATGGTTTCTCCACACCACGCTAAAATCCTGATTGAATTCTCGATTCTCCAGTGCAGTGAATGGTCTTTGTGGTCAATTAGACAAACAGTCGTGATATGTGGGCCCCAAAGGGTTTCTTTATTGAGAACAAGATATGGTCTATTACTCGTACGCGTAGACCATTACTGGAGGACAGGGATGTGATCTGGACACGTACTTCCGGCATTATTGGACGTTGTTGATTTTCAGTCGAATTGCACCAATAGGCTATTTAAAGAATCGGAGCGGGTTTTGTTTGTTTACTTCATTCTTTCTGGATCATAAACAATCTAATTTATACGCGGTGAGCATCTAAGCCAGGGGCGGCAAAACAACCCGAGGTGCTTATTTTCTATATCGTATACTAATAAATCTTGTGTGCGAACTGCCAAGCCCGTTTCGTCGTGTGTAAACACACACTGTATTGCACTTAAGGACTTTCAAGCATCACAAGACTTTACTTGATTTTAATATACCCTTAATTAAGCCGAAATTGACCTCAATACGTAATTATACTCTAGTAAAACCCGAATTTGAGAGTAGCAATTTTCTGTATTGAGTTCATGTGATAATAATTTTGACCTATGAATTTTAAAATCACTTCGTCATGTGACTTAAACCTAAATTAAATCCCAACAAATATGTACTCTTAATTCTTTAATTAGATCCTATTAATTATGTTCACTACCTTACACGCTAGTTAAATTTGTCGAACCAACCAACTCAATGGTGACTCTTCTATTCTTAATTACGCAAACTCAGGACTTGGATCGACTTGGCTTGATAGACAACTATCGCCTTAGCTGATTCTTGCGTATAATTTGAATGGAATAGTTCAATCCCGTAATTTAGTGAAGCTGTCGAGTTTTCCTTTGTATTTTGTGTTTCAGTTATAGGACCGCCGCCCTAGGAACCTGGATTTCCGCTGCCATGGGAACCTGGATTTCAGCGGCCATGGGAACCTGGATTTCCGCTGCCATGGCAACCTTACTATTTTCATGGTTAGTTATTTGACTGATTAATTTATACGTGAAACGGCGCTTTACTCTTTGGTTATTCTTATTTTTATCAATCAACTCAGGCACTCTTTCAGAAAAAACACTAACAAATAGCTACCTCTCTCTTCCACACTCATGCATTTCGCCCATCTCCGCTCTTTACACCACCCCTTCCCCCCCCCCCTCTCGCCATAAAGGAAGAAAAAATGTCATTTGAGCGGGTAAAGCCTCGCTGCTTCTCCTATGGATTACCACTTCAAAATTTCCACTCGCTGGGACATGATGGGAATTAAAATTATTTTATCTTTCTTTTCCCCTTTCTTCTTATCCATTTTTCCATCGGCAACCAACGAGGGCTTTGTTAAACTGATGGGAATAAATGGTCTTTACATATGTGGTAAAGTGAGGGGGGGGTGAAGTTGGGCCCTTAAGGTCGTGTCCATTTTCTTTGTTACTGGGTGCTAGAATTCTTTCTTCTCAAGTGAAATAGCCCAAGTAGTGAAGTGAAGCCATGTGAAAATATGTGGAAAAGTAAGGAAGAAGACCACTGTGTGAACTTAGCTCATCACTCCTCCTTGAACTTTTCCTGACCTCCGCTACCATCTCTTCCACGACCTTTGCCAAACCTCCGTTATAATCTCCACTTTAACCTTTTCATGACCTCCGCTACAATCTCCTCCTTGACCTTTTCCCGACCTCCGCTACCATCTAGTCCTTGACCTTTATCCTGACCTCCGCTACCTAATTTCATCACTCGTAATAAACTATTTTCAATAGCTAAAAATAGTATTACTGTCATTAATCTTGTTATTGTTATTATTTTTGCATAGGAGGTTGAGTGGGAAGGATGGGATAAACTTCCCCCTTGGTTTGAGGGAGAATTTAATTTTATTTCCTACCATTCTTCCAACACATACTTACAATTACTCCAACAGAGACACGCGCGATTACACAGAGGCGAGCTCAGTTTTGGTTGAGAAAACCTTCGCTCATTAAATTATAAATTGTAGCTTCTGAGAATGAGCCTTTTCTGTCTGTTAACCTAATTGTCTCCTTTTGTCATCATGTTGTGTCGGTTTCTCATAGTGTATCTATGTTGGGACTACATTGGACCAGTGTTCATGTGCGCTCGTAAAGAATTATATGTGGATGCATAATTGTGGCTGAATAGAGTGTGTAGATTTATCAGTCTGCATGATTATGCAGGTTTTCTGCATAAACACTTTAGTGTTTGTTTATGTACATGACAGTTTTTTTTGTTTACGAGAATACATATTGGGGAATCTGTCCAAGTGCGTTTTCTGGCGTCTATAATTGCCTATGTGTATCTTTCTATGTGCGCACATGCACTAGCATATGTACCTTTGCAGGAGAAAGTATGCTTAAAAATCAATGGGAAATTCCTGCACCAAAGTTCATCAATCAATCAACATTCCAGGAATTGATTTAACTCGATCCCACTCTCTCTTTCCTCGTTCGCGAGGGGGGAAGGGGGGCCATTTAACGTCAGCTAAATGATGGGGTTGACAGGGAGCAGAGAAGCCCGTTCTAAAGGACAAATGACAGATCGACAGAAGGGGTGCGTAAAAACCGTAAAGAGAATTACAGGACAGAGATGAAAAAGAAACCGAAGAATTAATGAATTCCGATGCAGTAAAGCCCCCCTCCCCCAAGATACACTCGAGGCTACTTCAATTTCGAATCAGAAGGGAAGGAGAGGTAAAAGAAATAGAGAATATGAATAAAAAATAGTTTCACTACCTCATATAATTTCTTTAAGGTCATATTTTAAAGTGATAGTTATTAATTCTGATCTTAAACTTATTTACTGTATCACTTTCAAAGATATTCGGGGGAGGGATCCAAAGCTTAACTTGTTTACAATTTCAGCAGCCATGTTTTAATCTCTTCCGAGGTTATCATGACCTATATGTGATACTCTCTTTCCGACCTTTTGACTAATCAAAGTCTTATTCAAGTTTCCTCGGTCAATATCATATTTCGCAACTTTTTAAATTTTATTGAATAAATTCGTGTCATTTGGGGGGATATTTCAAAAAACACCTGTCTGAGGAGCACTCTAGTGATAGACGCCCATGAGGAAACGCCTCCTCTTGACAACTGTCTTCCTGCGGGTTTTTTCAGCCACTCTTGAATTTCTATTTTCGCTCACTGCCGACTATTCAGCGCGGTTTTCGCTTTATTAAGTCCTGTATGTGCGACGGTATTAAATGCCTTGTTGAACTCGAGATAAACTACTTCTATAGCTTTATCTTTGTCTAGCGTCTGGATCATTTGGTGAAAAGAATCGAGAAAATTAGGTAAGGATTAAGTCTGCGTTGAAGCCTTCCTGCCTCATTTATTAAGGTATTTACCCCCATATGCTGCACTATCATCTCTCTATCACTGGACTTCAATAGTTGAACAAAAACCAAAGTAAGAATGATGGGCCCTAAAATCTCTTGTATGCAGTCTTTATGCATTTTTAACCTTGTCAAATGCAATCGGGGCTCGGCTCTTTAGAATTTTCCTTTTAAGATGTAAAAGTAATTTCCTTTTCGGTTATGTGAATTTGAAAGAGTTGTGAAGCCATCAAGATTTAGAACGTTTCGTATTGTAGATAAATTGTTTATGTTTTCTACAGTGAAATCATCTGTAAATGTTCATTTAATGTTTTCTCACGTGGTTCGGTTATTCACTAAGAACAACGTCGGCATACTGAAGCGGCACGATGCGTCTCGTGTTCGGACAGCATCGCTAATACCTTTTCCTAGTTCCTTTTATCCTGTTCTTATTTTGCATTTGGCAATAAATGTATCGGATTCGATTCTCGATAATTCGAGAATATAGCTATTTTTTTCAAATTTTATATAGTTGTTTACATTCTTTACGTACGTTTTAATCTCACTATTTATTCACGGCGCCTGGTATTATGTATTAGAAGCTTTTTCCTTATAACACACACTACTTCGTTATTTAGAGTAAAAAATAATCCCTGAAAATTATTAAACACTTCAGGGGAAATTTCAACTTTTAAAATTTCATCCCTTAAGTGATAGGTAAAAAGATCAATATTACAAGATTTAAAGTTCGAGATGAGATCTATCGATAACATTTTTAGATTGACTCAAGTTACCTTGTGATAGCATTTCCCTGCCTATTTTCTACTAATTTATCATCGTTTGTCAAAAATAAGTATAAGATATTCGTTACTTTCGCCCTATAGACCAATCCCTATTATACATTCTTTAGCCGACTGGGTTATGTCAAAATCTTCTCAAGCAACTAAGAACTTATAGTCTTCACTCTTGTTCCTCAAACTACGTCAGTTTTTTTTCAAAAAGATGAATAATTTCGTGTTGCTAAATTTCCAAAACTGTGATTGTTTGCATGATAGTTACGAAGTCGTGAACAGATCTCTCTTACAAGCTCTCCACTCTATAGTACATTCTGTCCCAAAATCCATGAGAGCATTAGTTCTGTATTCCATGTCTCGCCGAGCCTATCCTGTTCAGGTGCAGCTCGCCTCTCCAGAATATCTCACTGCGCTCGAAGAACTCATCCCATGGGTTCATAAAGGGCAACCATTATTCGTGCCTAGAACATCAAGAGGGTCTTTAATGTATGAAGCTCTTTCCCCGAAAAAAATTGCCAGATCTATCCTCGGAGGAATACCTGCGAAGATCACGTTCCTAATCATTTCGTTCGGCTTTCTCGTCAGTTGGCGGTACCGTGCCCCAGCACTCCCTCAGATGTTGTAATAAAACATTATTAGTTCCTAAATGCATAATATAAACTGCGTCTTGGATAGATTTTTTCTTGAAATCATGCACTAAAAGGACCAAAAGAGTCCAGAGAGTACAAAAATATATGAAGAGTACAAAATAGTACGGAGGGAGCAAAAGTGAATAAAGTAAAAATGAATATGCAGAGTACAGAAGTGTACGGAAAGGAAAAAAATAGTAAAAAAAAGCACAATGGAGTGTGGGGAGTACAAAAAAGCACGGATATAAAAAACGCGTACAAATGGCACAAAAGAGTACAGGGGAAAAATGAGTACGGAGAGTACATTAGTATACAAAGGGCATAATATAGTACAAATACTACAAAAGATTATGAAGTACAAAAGATTTCTGAAAGCAAAAAATTATAAACCATTTTGCGAAATTTGCTTAAGCCCTGAAGAAATCATAGAATATGGTAGCGAATTTGAGAACATGTTTGAAAGATCACACCTTTTCAATTGCTTCCTTTCCTTATTCCACATCGCTTCCATATCACTCTTATTTTACCACACATAGACTGAGACAATTAAGAGTGTTAAGCCCTTTAAAACTTGAAATAAAATGAGCATCTACTACCATATCTTTTATGAGGGACAGATCGAGAAGACAGAAAACGACAGACCGGTGGGAGCTAATTATCCTGAATGGACAGCCATTACCAGGGATCGAACCTATGGCGTGTTGGGAGTTCACCTTTTTACCACCTGGCAAATTTAGAGTTTGGTGATTCAGGTGCTTAACCATTCATCTCCTCACCAAACAAAATGGTATGACAGGCACAAAGGTCAGAAAAGAAGCCCATTATACCCCAAAAAGTGTGATGGAGTGAATATTTGATAGATGGATGGAATAGGAGTTTAAAAAAATTATGTAAGAGAGAATGTATTAAATGTTGGAATGCGGTGTGGAATAAGGATGGAAATGGCATGATACTAAACCATTTTAAAGATAAGAGTTAGAATGGATGATGGAAAGTCGGTTAAATGAATGGTGATATGAATGTTAAAATAGAATAGGAAGATGATTGACCGATAAGTAGTGTAATGACATGAATGCGTAGTCAAATGAGTGTTAAAATGAATGATGAAATGGGAGATTGATGGATGATTAAATTAATAGTGGATTGAATGTTTGAACAATAAAATAAATGAGCTATTAAGGGGTGGAATGTGAGAGCAAAGTAGTAATGGGCTGAATGGTGGAAAAGGGTCGAGTAGAATGAGGACAATAGATTAATTATTGTGCAATAATAAATGAAGAAATGAGTGGGCAAATGAATGTCTGAGTTGTGAAAGAAATTGCGGATTCAAAGCGTTAATGAGTTGTTGAATAAGTAAGTGGTTAAATGCGTGAACGAGTTGATCGAATGAATGTACGCATGAATTCATGCAGGATTGATAGATTAAGTGATGTAAACCAATATACTGACACAAGTGTATACCGATATCAAAACATACATACACTGGCACTAATTCATACAGAAGGTTTTGTGGATCTTGCAAAGATGAGACATTCAAAGTTTTTTCGACCATAATATCACCTAACCTAAACTATGATAGCCTTAGCCTAGTCCAGATTAGGTTAGGTTAGGTTAGGTTAAGTTAGGTAAGGTTAGGTTAGGTTAGATTAGGTTAGGTTAGGGCGTTAAGTTAGATTAGATTAGGTTAGGTTAGGTTGAAATAGGTATTCTTAGGTTTAGTTAGTTAGTTTAGGTTAAGTTAGGCTAGGTTACATTAGGGTAGGTTTTGTTAGGTTGGGTTGGGGTAGGTTATTGTTAGGTTAGGTTACGCTAGGTTGTGGTTGACAAAACCAAGAAATGTCTTTTTTTTACAAGATCCGCGTATGCTTATGTACATACGAGTATGTATACCTGCTAATATATGTTCATGCAACATTAGAGGCTAGTAAAGAGGGTAAAAAAGGAAAAGAAAATTGATAAAAGTAAAAGGGGGGAATAAAGGGAAAAATAGGGAGCCAGCCACTAAAAGCTTCATTAAGGGCACTGTGAGGGAACGAACCCTAAGTTTTACCTTGATCCTCCCCCCCCTTCTTCAAGCAAAGACCACGTAGGCCTAAGCTAGATCTCTAAACGCAAGGAGAGAGAACTATTCTCGCGTGGGAAAATTTCAAAGCGGCTGGTAACACCTGTGTTTGATCAGTCGGCCTACCTCCCACCGAGACGTATTTTTCTGCCCCTGTCCCTCCTGTAGTCCAGGGTCGACCCGAAAAGAAGCTTCATCGGTCGTCTTATCTCGACTGGCGCCAATGGTTACTCCCAAAAGACTGCCATACCTGGAAGCTTTCTAGCGAGGAAGCCAGCAGGGTATTTAACCTAAGGTCACCCGTTACTCGTCAGAGAGTACCACCCGCCCTCTCGCGGAGATACAACCCCTCGTCTTGAGTCGAACCTTGGAGTTAGGTTTAGTCGGCTAGATAGATTGTGGTGAGTTTGGCCACAGTCAATCGGCAAATTCGTGAAACGACTTTTTCTTTGGAGAATTGCGCGAACCACTGGACGGGGCCAATGAGGTTAATGGACACTATAAAAAATGGTTCAGAGACAATGGATGTCATCTGAAGAGGGACGGGGGTGATTCTCTCTTTGGCCGTCGGCTTCTTGCAGATGTCGCAAGAACGACAGAAGTCGGCTATTTCTCTGGCAGCGCCGTGGCAAAAGAAATATTTAAAAATTCTTTGCACGGTCTTATTGTGGCTGAAGTGGCCAGCCATAAGTCCATTGTGCGCGATGTTAAGCACATCGGGGACGCGAGCGCGTGGGATGAGCCACGAATACACGTTAAATCCACCCTCTAACGTGCTTGAGCGGAACAGAGGGTCGTCCCAAACGAGGTATTTTACCAGTCTGAGACCCCTACCCGGCTCGGGCTGCCCCTTTTGGTCTTTTTCCCAAAAGGGTTGAAGGGAAGGGCATTTTCTTTGCTTTTTCGCGAATTCTTCGCTTAGAAGAGAAATAAATTCAGGCGAATAAGGATTTGTCAAGGGTTCAGGGTTGGCAACCTCTTTTTTTGCCTGAGCCCTCGTTACGACAGGCTGGGCAATCGTATCAGGGGTAGAGACTGCTTCTACCTATCTGGTAACGTGCGGGCATTCTAGGAAGCAGCCGATCACGGGGAACTGATTAGCGCGTCCCAAGCAATCGTGGACCATCGCATATTTCTTAGGATTGGGGCCTACAGGGGGAAGTAATTTTTCAGATACCACGATACAGGTACATCTTGTATCGCGTACCAGGGTGGAAAAATGGCACCCATTTACCGTCCCTTCCTCAAATTCAAGCCCATCAGGGGGGCTTTTGTTAAAGAGGAAGTTTACCTGATGTCCCCGGTGGTTGTTTTCTGGGAAAGAAGCCGGAACAGCCGGGTTAACAGAAGGCTGAGGAGGAAAGGCATTTATTTGGTGAATTTGTTGCCCCGGGGAAGAGCGAAATTGAGAATTTTGTGTACAATTTGTTTTTATGTGGCCGGGCACGCCACAATAAACAGACAATAGGCCTCCTGGGATAGTAGTTCTGAGGGGAATTAAAAAGTGGGGGTTGTGCATCTCTTTGTTCTTGGGGGAAAAACTGGGTTTTGGGAGGACCATTAACCTCGACCCACTGGGATTTATTGTGATAAGCAGGCTTGGGAGGGAGTTTTGCCTTAGGAGACGGCGGACTGGACGCGTACACGTTGGCCTCTTCCAAATATTCTTCAAAGGTAGATGCTCATCTATCTTGAACGAATAAACGGATTTCCGACGGCAGCGCATACATCAACTGGTCCCGCAAGACAAAGTCCACTAAAGAGTCGTAGTCCCAACTTATTTGGGCCGCATCGAGCCAAAACTCTAGGTTTCGTTGGAGGAGGAATCCGAACTGTTGATAGGTCTGGTTAGGTAAGATCCGAGCTTGCCTAAACCTGGCCCGGTAAAAATCCGGGTTCATATTAATGGCTGCTAGTAATTCTGCGTTAAGGTTAGAATAATTAATGGTTGCCTCACTGGGAAGAGATATGAAAATTTCCCGCAAGTGGGAACTTAAAAGTAGGAGAATGCGAGGAACACCATGTTCCTCAATGTCCCAAGAATTCACCTCGAAGATCTTCTCGAAGTGGGTGAGGTAGGTGCAGAAATCCCCGCCATCCTTATACGCCGGTACCTTAACTGACGGATTCTGGGGAAGTTCGTTGCGCGAACTTACGGAAAGCGTCTCAAATTGGTTCTGGTTCAGCTCCCGTTCATGTACTCTTATTCTTTCTCTTTCTTCACTCTCTCTTTCTTCTCTCTCTCTTCTTTCTTCACTCTCTCTTTTTTTCTCTCTCTTCTTTCTTTCCTTTTGCATCTATCTTGATCCTGGACGTAAGCGATTAGCTCCTTGTCCGCTAGACCGAGGATTTTTCCTTGGTTTAAAAATAATTCAAAAGACGACATATTGACGTCGTACACAGATAGCGCTCGCAAGTACACAAAATACTCGAGTACTGTACCAAGGCTCTTACGTAGCTATTCTCACAACAAATTGACCCACTGAGAGTTTACCCCGAACAATACACAGACCCACACAGGAAAGGGTACACCAGAGAAAAAACAACAACTCTCTGAAAAGACTTAACCTCTTTAGATTGAAAGCCTTATACTCTTAAATCTAGCTCGGGATTATTTTAAGAGTTTAATCACACCAAATAAATACCACTAGAAAAATAATTAGAATTAGTTCCACTTCTTCAAATAACCCTGAGAGTGAATTAGGCAAACTTGACAATAACACAATATGGGGGATGGGGAGAAATTGAAAGTTTAATAGTTCGACTGGTCTTAAAACTCTGACCCTAACACCTGATACCAGAATTGCAATTATTAGATTATATGTATAAATATATACATATATATATATATATATATATATATATATATATATATATATATATATATATATATATATAACCTTTAATATACAAGTAAATAATAGAATTATTATTAGTCACGAAAACTAAGCAAACTAATATAATAATGGATAAGTAACTAGTTGTTAATACAGGCGGGCAAGGAATAAATGGGAATAGCCCGGGGATTGTAACACTCACTTGAAAGACCGTTATTAAACGCGGGTTGAGATAATATTAATTAAATGCGGGGAATTACGGGGGTTTTCGAGCAGTGAATTAAATGAAGGAAAAATCACGGGCCTGAGACCTCGGTTTTACCTCTGCGGTGGTGAATTCGATGAAGCCTCGGGGGGACTTCGTAGAGCGGAAGATAAACGTAGATTAGGTTACAAGTTATCCTCCAAATGGGACTCACGAAAGGGAGGGGGGGAGTCCGCTCCAGGGACTGGTGTCAGCTCAGCGACCAGATAAGAATCTGCACGGAAGGACTAGACTATGTCTAGACTATGTCTGGGAATGTTTGCACCTTTGACCTCTCTTGGGCTAACCTCCACATTATTAAATGGGGTTTCTTAATGCTTTTGAAATGTAAGTCCATTCATTCACCAAAGAATGAAAAACATGAACGACTGGCCAGCCCACTATCTCCCCCTTCACACCAAAAACAAAGATTAATATGGTACTATATTTATAATGTGTCAGGGAATTTTTTTTCCGTCAAAATATTTAAAGATCAAACAAATTTGCTTTTGCCAAAATCCCAGGAAAGTGGTGCTAACCTTAAACACGGATCGTCGCTCCTTTGCTCGCGACGGTTACGAAAGACATGTAGATGTAGCTTCTTTTTTAATGATATTAAATTCCAATGATATTGAATCTTTAAGTTCCAAATTACATCTCCCCCCCTCGATAATTGGAACAAGGGTATTCAACAAAGAAATCCAAAACTATTTAGCCTGTCCTATCCACGCCGGATGGTTGCTTGTTGCCGCGCAAGAGTTGGGTCGTTGAATTATCCAGCACTTGAAATGACGTGACGCGAAGGGAGAAAGGCAGTGATAAATTATCTTCCCCCAACATATGCATGCAGAGGAGTACGGCTTAACCGAATGAGGAAACATCGTTTACTATTTTGAGGGGAGTTGAACAACTTTAGATTTAGTAGTTGAATTGTGGTTTTAGCTACAATATAGAGATCTGACCCGTAGTTTGGATCTCACGTTAAACTGAATGGCCCAACTGAGATAAATATTAGGCCAGTGATTCTTAACCTTTTTTGCCCCATGGCCATTTTCACCATAGTTATTTTCCCTTTTCAAGATTGACTTAGAGGGCACATTCCAAATAATATTCAAACGACTATCACCGAAATATTTTAGAGATAGAAACTCTAAATATATATATATATATATATATATATATATATATATATATAATATATATATATATATATAAAATTTTAATTTAGTTTGCGATATTCAATAAATAAGTTCTGATGATATTGTAGCCTTAAAATGTATTTGTTTAAAGATCAATATCTCATCAAGTTGAGTCTGGTCTCTGTAGGCCTAATTCTCCCCCATTCAAAGATTAAAATCTCCTCCCTTTTCTGCATCATGCAGTGCGAATCGGCAGTATAAAACAAACCAGGCAATGGCTTCGCCACTGCTTCCCACGGGAGGAAAGCTTGCGCTTCGCTACTAAGATTCAAATTTAAAATAAAAAAAAAACAGCCATAGTTAAATTTAAATAAATTTTCTGAGCTTCATCATTTGAAATTCTTTGGCTTTTAAAAAATTCACAAAATTTCGATACTTATATTTATTTCTGAACTTCACAATTTTGTTTTTTGATATTATAAAAGAATTATTAGAAATAACTTTGATAAAAAAACATAAGTCATAGCCAAACTAAGATGAAATTATTATTCAAATACTCACAAAAAATCCTCTTCTTAAATTATAGAGTTAGTGATGATGATGATTACAACGAATACACAGAATCATAATTAGAATACAATTAGCCTATCCCCCTATATACATACATACACTAACATCACAGTCTTGTCACCAGTATTCTGCTCGTACGATATGTTCATACAATATGGGGAGAACTTTAGTTAATTTTCCCGGTTTGTGAGGCACAACCACGCAAAAAACAACCCTCGTTTGGGCCCATACATCCATTCGGTGACACACGCTGCGTTTGCTCCAAGATAATAAAGAGAGGTCTGCGGAGTTATGCCAATAAAATGGCTTTAACGTTGGACAGGTCACGCGACCTCTCTGGGTTTCTATGTTAAGAAGTGACACCATTCTCTTGAGACAAGAAAACAATAATGCTAACTATATTTATATTATGGATCTTTTAAACAACTTGTTAGTTTAAAGAGGTTATTGAGATTTATTATATTTAATAACACGCATTCAATTTTGATCCATATTATGAAATATCAGAATTGTGAAGATTAGTTGATTAATTTATCGTTTTGGCTTAAAAATTAAATAGGTGAGAAAGGATATGTAACATCTCCGGTCTCTGTCAACATTGATATAATGTTAAGAGTAATTGGGAAGAAAGGCGGTTGATTTCAATGTTTTATTATACAATAAAACTTTCGAGTACTTGGGACCGGAAAATGGAAGAGCACAGATGTGTGTAGAGAGAGAGAGAGAGAGAGAGAGAGAGAGAGAGAGAGATGGATAATAACGTGCGTGACGATAGGGAAGGAGAGTCAAAGTGAGGCTGGTGATGCAAGGAACGGGTGCGTGTTAGAAGGCAAGCTAACTAATGCATGTGTCCTTGGCTGTTAGACACAATTCTTTCCCAAGTGCGGAGCGTTGGTCTGTGCACTCAGACAGGCTACATGATTTCGCCTTAATTTCGCATCAGTACATTGTTGCAGTTTCAATGGTAATGATCTTGAATGCCTAGGATGAATGGCATGCATCAGATACGAAGTTTTAATTCAAAAATATCCCAGAAACTGCGAATTAACAAAAAACAAACATTAAATTTCAATTCATGTCAATGTAAAATTATTGTAATGTTACGATGCGTATTAATATGAAGTGATTTGGTGTATTATCAAGGAAAAAACTACAGTTTAAACAGAGCCCCATATTTGACCACTAAGAGCTCTGTTCAATGGAAGCGAGGCATAACACCAAATGCTTGATGAAGTTATGGTTGAAGAATAGTGGCATCATCTATTCTCTAGAAGTAGTTAATGAGACAAATGTAACGAAACCTCATTGATTCCATGCATGTTCTATTACAACTCCAACAATGATTTTCTGCTTGTACTTGCTTACACTATTATATCAGGTCAACCAATACAATTAATTCAACAAAAGAGATTCCTTCTGTTTCAGGGATGTTTACCCAATAAAATAAAGGTTAATCTATGGCGCTTGAGGTTTTTTTTTCTAGTGCGTCCTTATAAAAGAATATGATTGCACTAAAAAGGTACTAATTCGAAAAGAAAATGTCAGGTGAGTATAGTGGATGAGGTAATAGCTCCAAATCTAGACAACTCAGTTTATCTAGCACTACAGGTGCGATGTGTGGTCGTGCATTGCATTGCAAATACCTAACTCCTTTGCCGTTTACCAGCGCTGTTGATTTCGAATGGGTTCACTTTTAAATATTTGCTGCCGTGTAGCGTATACTTCACTTCTTTATGAGAATGCACTTGAAGAGAGACTTTAACAGGTTGTGGCTTCAAAACCGAACGAGTTTTATTCAATAGCAATAAATAAACTTTTACTTTGTTGTAAAAAGATCTCTGAAACGAATAGAGTCGGTTTTGTAAAATGAACTCTATTGTTTAAGTTGTAATTTCATGTAACCACTTTTAAGTTTTTAGAAAATTTTGAAACAGTATTTCAATTGAAAGTTAGAAGGAATAGCATCGATCATAATTAGAATAGTCTATACTACGGAAGATCTTTAGATATAGACAGAAAATCAAAAAGGCAAAATAAAATAGAAGTTTTTCCCTTAACAAAATAATAGAAATCCTGAGTATTTGTCAGACAAAAGTTTTAAAAAAATACTGTTATGCAGACGAATGAAATGAGGAAGAAAATGGATTTTAATCCAGAAGCAAAATTAGACGCAAAGATTTATGAGATTTTAGATTTGGGGAGAACACAAAACTTTTAAATTCTCTCTTGTTCATCTCAACGGTAATTTTGCCTTTTATCGTGTTAAATTATAAATTCTTATTTGTAAATTTTTACCATTAGTAATTATTTCTTAGCAGTCGTTATAATTAATATTAAAATTCATAAAGTTATTCGAAAGAAGTAAAAAAAGTTTATTTTTTCTTCAAAGCTACTTTGCTTTTATTAATACATTTCGTCCACCGTTAGGTCACACGACAATGGGTTTATCTTATACTACGAGTATCTTAATACAGTCTTAATACCGCGTGATAGGGCAGCGGCCACACCTTTTTTTATTTAATTTTTATTTAGTTTATTAACATAAGGTAATTACTAGTTATAATATTCTTTTCTTTGCAGCTAAAATTATTTTTTGACTAGAAATATATTATTTACTAAGTAGATATATAAAAAAATATAGATACAAAAATATCAGTAAGGTGCGTACAATGGTTTATAAAAAACCTTATCGGTCCAATGAAATTTTTGATAGTAAAAAAAACACCAACTAATTAAATGCTAATTCGGGTGGAAACCTTTACTTTGCAAGTAGTTGATGTGGTTGCATCGGAAAACTTGCCATTCACTGATGTTCTTTTCACACTTGCGATAAAGACCGTAGTCTCTAGAACGACCAGGAGCGTCAGCCGGGTTCGATTCCAAGATAAGGTCGGCCTTTTGTACAAAAATAGTAAATGGAGATTATACAAACATGAAATAGGCATTTGTAATAATAATGATGACAAAATGCGCCCGTTATTCAAGACAGGGATGAAAGCCGGAAGATCCGGGCGTAGGGGAACTGGAAGAGAGCCGATAGGAGCGCCATGAACTCCCCCCCTCATGGCTTGGCAAGGGCTTCGCAAGAGGAGAGAAGTAGTAGAGCCCCTTGGAGACACCCAGCCGAGGGTGAGCTCGGAGGCGTCACAGTAGGCAAGTCCCCAGGTGGATGGTGGTGGAGACCAGGGGACCCAAGCGGAAGAGAGGAGGTCCTTCAGCAGGCAGACCCTGGAGGACCTGGCGTATGCGCGCTGCGCCCAGAATTGGGGTAAGGAGGCGGCGCCGCACACGAAGTTGAGTAACCTGCCTAATCGGGGCCAGAAGGGTGATGAGGGCGCGATGTAGGGGGCCCAATGTAGGGCCATTTGGAGGCGCCTGGTCATCCCCGTGGTGAGGCGGGTGGAAGCCGATGTCAACTCTATAGATACCCCAAGATATGTAAGTCTTTTAACCGGGTCAAAGTGCTTTTGCGTTTGTTCATGCCCAGGGAGGACGCCCTTAGATGACTGATGAGTCAAATGAGGTCCTCCTTTCCCCCCAGCAGCAGCACGTCGTCCGAGTACGTATATGCGATGCACGAGAACTCTTTTGCGACTGCCGAGAAGATGGGGGCCATGCAACATTGCATAATAAACGGGACCTCGGCAAAACCTATGGGAAGACGGGTAAAGCGGCATAAGGTGCCCTCGCACTTGACTCCGCACCACCAAGGGTAGACTCGTGCATAGGGATATGATAAAACCCATGAACTAAGTCCAATTTTGCGGCCCAGGCTTGGGGTGAAAATGCAGCCAGGACCTTTCCTAAGGAAGGAAGAGAGAAGGAGGGTGGGTTATAGAGACCGGACTCACCTAAGGGGCACATGTCATACACGACACGATCCTCGGCATCGTTCTTTGGGACCAGGAACAACCAGTGGCGCAGGTGACGGATTCCGACTTCTAAAGAACGCCTGCATCGTGCAGCCTCTTAACACAACCTACCCCGCTTTTAGCGGCTGCCTTCGCAATGTTGGAGGGCAAGGGAACGACCTTGCAAACCGAACCAGAAATGAAGTTGCAGATGTGTCCCTGGCACTCGCCCCCCCCTCCAACCGCACCCTTTCAAGGGGACGAAAACACTTACCTCGTTTTCAACATTGTCTTCTTCCCCATCCGCCTCCTCCGCGGACTCGACTTGAGGCCCAGGAGGTGCGTTCTGATCAAGGGTCCCCTCCAGGGAAGGAGGTAGAGGTTTTAGAGCGACGGGAGGAGGAGATCCGAATTCTTCAATTGCCTCTACTGCAGCACTAATTCCCTGGCCGGCCTCCATGAGGGCCTCTAGGTCGTTCTCCTCTTGGGAGGGAGCCACGAAGTTAAGATTCTCCACGGCAGCTGCCAGTCCAGGGTCGTAGGCCAGGAGATGCTCCTGCTGCGATAATCTGAAATCCTCTTAATCCTCCCAATCCCAAAGGTCTTTCGGTGGACGTAAAACATCATCAGGGGTGGATGAAGCATCAGCTGACAGAACCTCCACAGATTCAGAGGAACCAAACCAGTCACCATGAATCGAGATCGGGGTCGGCCACCCCAGCCTCCACGTTGAGGGGGAAGTGGACTGGAGGTGGATGCTATATGTATGCAAGGAGGGAGTCGACGAGGGAATGTCCGGGTCAAACAGTACCTTCCTAATGGCCCAAACCCAATCCTACCATTCACTCACTCCTTTTTTTTCTTCCTCGAGACCTACTTCTTTTTCGTCGGCCTCTTCCGCGCACAGGCACGGGAGCAGCGGTTGTGGCTCGGGAGGAAGGGGCGGGGGCATACTGTCACGCGAGACACGTGCGATTATAAATGATGGGGTCAATTCCTATACCTACCTCCAAGGAAGACTGTAATCTCGCGTCTTCTAGGCTTACCAAATAATAGAGACGTAGCCAATCATTAATGTGAGCCTCCTCGTGACGGAGAAGTGTTTCCCGTAAGCGATGGAGAATAAAGAGAGAGCGAAGCTCCTTGATGCCCCGCGTTCGTAGTCATAAGGTTAGAAGTGTAATTCGGGATTCCAAGTAGCGAACCACGAGTTCCCATCGGGGGTAACGTGCCGAGTTTTGAGACGTTGAGGGACGTCGAGGGCGGGTTGGAACCCAAGTCTGGATTCACTCTCCTCGTCGAGGATGTTAACTAAACTCCGGGTAACGAACTCCGGTGCAGAGTCTCCGCGGGTAGAAGAAGTACGAGGATTAATAGGCGCCACTTCCCGAGTGCCCATAGAATCGAGCGCCTGCCGGCGCAGCTTTGGGCTCAACAATTCTGGTGCGGGAACTCTGGTTCTGCGAGGAGAAGCCTGGTAAAATCCCGAGGCACGTAAACTGATGGAGGAGCTGGGGTTCGAATCCCGCTGGTCCTCACTATTAGTGGAAGGGCACTCCGACACCGAAACACGGACAGTCCCAGAAGCAAGCTGCTTTTTGGGAGGCATAGGGCAGGTTATCCTAGAGATTCCTGCTAAACAATATATAAAATTATATAATATAAAGGGAACCTATGCTACCGGAGGACTTAACTTATCAATCGGTTGGAACACTTTTGTTTTGTGTACACATGCACCCCTTTATTGTTTACACAAATATTAAGTTTACATAAGAAAAGTATCCGGCTATGAATGGAGTAAAATGAAGCCCGGACATATTGAAAAGGCGACCAGAGCAGGAATGTAATCAGTATGATGTTTAAAGAGGTTGTTTCAGATCTATTTGTTTATCACAACGCATCTCCTAAAGAGGATTGGACAGGTAATAATGTACCAGAGATATGGATATCTTTAGCAGTCGTCTTGAACACTGGATTTTTAAAATATCTTTGAATCTTTTAAATTCGAGAATAACATATGTGTATTACAAAACACCTTTACGCCGAATTCTAGAAAGAAATTGATTTCATTATTATTGAAATTCAAAGAATTTTCTGATATTCGAGAAGTTGGAAAAGATCGATTCGGTAAAAGTCGAAACTAGTCGAATGCTTGAAGGTAATTTTATTAGTCAGGATTCCAGGAGAAATTATATAATTTGATGAAAGTGTAGTTTTTCTGTTTGGTTGTATTATCTTTTGAGAATATAATTTAGGTAAAACAGAAATATATAGGTTAAAGTTTAAAAGTTATGAAACCTGAGTTTTACTTAGAATGTATTAATTTATCACGAAAATAACTTAAACTCGTGTAAATAAACAAATAAATAATTTTATCTTAATAATTCTAGAAAAAATAAAATGTTTATTTTAGATTTAGTTCGAAGAATTTGGTTCTTCTATAACTTTTTTATTGGTAGACAAGCCGCTGTTCTCTTCCTTAACACGAAGAGCTTGGTTACACAGGCACCGCTGCGGGGTGTGGCCTACGGCCTTATTTGCTAATCTTAACCACCTTTTTCAATTCCCTTTATAGACTCTTTATTTTAACACCCTGAACACCCTTCTTCTTCTTCTTCTTCTTCTTCTTCTTCTTCTTCTTCTTCTTCTTCTTCTTCTTCGTCTACAGCAGATATGAGAAGTGAGGCCTTATTAATCCAATTATGTTGTAATGCGAAAAATAAAATTAATTTAGCCGTCATATATCGTCCTCCATCGCAAATAGAAAGAGAAGATGCTGCACTCTTTGATATGCTTTCATCTTGGGTTAGAAAAGGGACCACATTAGTCTGCGGCGATTTTAACTATCCAAACGTTAATTATAGTAACCTAACGTCAGATAAAGCTGGGGAGAGACTACTAAACTTTATTCTGGAGAATTTTCTCGTTCAAAAAGTGGAGGAACCAACTCGTGATAATAATATCCTCGATTTAATCATGGCGACTGACGAGTCATTGGTAGAAAATGTTTGTGTAGGAGAGCATTTAGCCTCGAGTGACCATAATGCGATTAGATTCGTAGTAAACACGTGTGTAGATGTAAAAATTAGTACACAGCTCATGCCACGTTTTGGTAGCTGTAATTTTGATACTTTTCGCGAAAGGATTAAGGATGTAGACTGGGGAATGCGCTTCGAGAATAGGTCAGTAGGAGAAATGTACACTGAGCTTCGGCGTACACTCCTTAGTGTAAATTTCGACTTAGTAAAGTATGTGCGCGGTAAGAGCGGGAAGTCGATGAGAGCGCCGTGGGTTAGACCACTAATATTAAGCTTAATTAAGGACCGAAATAGAAAATTTCAAATACATAAGAACAATGAGTCATTTATAAGTCGGCAAAATTACATAGATTCTCGAAGAGAAGTTAAACGGGCGGTTAGAGATGCGAAGCGGAAATATGAAATAAAACTGGCGAAGGATTCAAAGAAGGAACCGAAACGGTTTTACGGCTATGTAAACAGTAGGAAACCCTTAAAAGGTTCAATAGGGCCGATTAAAGACAAAGATGGTCGTTTGACGGAATTTCCGGCGGAAATGTCTGAAATTTTAAATGAACATTTCACAAGCGTCTTTACTGTTGAAGATTCGTCCGAATTAGGATCGTTAGTTGAAGAAGTAGATAATAGTGATATTTGCATATCCGATATAACGGTTAATGAAGTGGAAATTCTTAAATATATTAACCTGATCAAAAAGTCCAAATCACCCGGGCCCGATGGCGTTTACCCCACTCATTTAAAGGAACTTAAGAATGAGCTTGCGAAGCCGTTGCGTGCAATTTTCAATCGCTCATTAGAAGATGGTGTAGTCCCTTTAGACTTCAAGCGTGCAAACGTTACACCAATATTTAAGAATGGGAGATACGAAGCAACGAATTTTCGTCCTATTAGTCTAACTTCGGTAGTTGCAAAGCTTTTAGAATCGGTAATTAGAGATAGAATAGTGAGCCACCTAGAGCTAAATAATCTAATTAAAGATTCCCAACATGGGTTTAGGCGGGCGAGATCATGCTTGACAAATTTGCTGGAGTTCTTCCATAAAATGATTTGCGTTTACGACGAAAGCAAAGCTGTAGATGTAATCTATCTAGACTTTAAAAAGGCGTTTGACACCGTTCCGCACGAGAGATTATTAATGAAAGTTAAAGCAATCGGTGTGAAGGGTAAGATATTAAATTGGATTAGAAATTGGCTGAAGGATCGTTCGCAGCGAGTAGTTATAAATGGTGAATGCTCTGATTGGGTCAACGTCAGTAGTGGAGTGCCACAAGGCTCCGTTCTTGGCCCATTATTGTTTCTAATATATATAAACGATTTGGATAATGACGTATTTAGTACGATTTCTAAATTTGCTGACGACACGAAGCTGGGCAACCGTGCCTATGTAAGATCGGATGTAGAAAAATTACAAAAGGACCTAAACTTGATTGTCAGATGGGCGGATAAGTGGCAAATGCAGTTTAATTTAAGTAAATGTAAGGTGATGCATTTGGGTTGCCATAATTTGAGGGTAGAGTATACCATGAAAGGCCAGGTCCTCGACGTAGTTAAATTGGAAAAAGACCTGGGAGTTTTAGTCTCGGATGACTTCAAAGTCACGAAACAATGCGCGGATGCATGTAAAAAAGCAAATCGTGTGATGGGTTATATCTCGCGTAATTTCACGTTCAAATCCAAAGAGATAATTTTACCATTGTATAAATCACTGGTGCGTCCACTGCTCGAATATGCGGTTCAATTTTGGGCTCCATACTTAAACAAAGATATCGCGCAATTAGAAAGAGTGCAGCGTAGGGCTACAAAATTAATTCCCGAGCTGAGAAACAGGCCCTACGAGGAAAGACTCAGGGCATTAGATTTGCCATCTCTCGAAGGCAGAAGATTACGTGGCCAGCTAATAGAAGTACATATTTAAAATATTGAAAGGATTTTCAAACGTTGATTATAGGAATTTTTTCGAATTGGATCATAGGGAAAACACTCGCCAACACGGATTAAAATTAGTGAACAAGCGATTTAACACTAGTATAGCCCAAAACTATTTTACGTTTAAAATTACTCAAATTTGGAATAGGCTACCCACCCACGTAGTGGATAGTAGGTCGGTAAATATGTTTAAAAACCGTCTCGACGCGCACTTAAATAGTATAAATATAACGTAGTCTGAGCACAGTAAATAATAACGTCTTTGCAAAAGGAGTTTGGAGCGGAGGAACAACGAGAGTAAAAATGATGACTAAAAATGATGCCAGCGATTTCTCTTGCATGTGTAGTTTAGATATCCATTTTCTTTTCCGCCTATCCTATAAATAGTCTTACTATCCTAAAACTAGATTTTCACCACTAGCAGTCGAGGGCTGCGGAAGTTGAGAAGAAAAACTTTCTATCACCCCCCCTAGGTTGAAGTAGTTAATATGCATGACAATGTACACATGTAGATAAGTGTGTACAGTAGATTATATATTTAAAAAAAAAAAAAAAAAATAATAATAAAAAAATAAAGCATGTTAGAGATACACTCGTAGATAAGTGTGTATCGTAGTTTTGGATTTAGTGTAGCGGACTAGCCTCGAGCGGACCTTAGGGTCTTTGCTGGTCCTAGATTCTGTAGTTCTGTAGTTCTTCTTCTTCTTCTTCTTCTTCTTCTTCTTCTTCTTCTTCTTCTTCTTCTTCTTCTTCTTCTTCTTCTTCTTCTTCTTCTTCTTCTTCTTCTTCTTCTTCTTCTTCTTCTTCTTCTTCTTCTTCTTCTTCTTCTTCTTCTTCTTCTTCTTCTTCTTCTTCTTCTTCTTCTTCTTCTTCTTCTTCTTCTTCTTCTTCTTCTTCTTCTTCTTCTTCTTCTTCTTCTTCTTCTTCTTCTTCTTCTTCTTCTTCTTCTTCTTCTTCTTCTTCTTCTTCTTCTTCTTCTTCTTCTTCTAGACTCTTCATTCGTCCCACCGACTCTCTACTGAAAAGACGTGCTCGCTCTGTGCTCCCGCTAATTTCACTGTGCTCAGAATTTATCGTGCCTCTGCTACTGAATACTTTTATATATATCGCCGTATTATAAAGTTCGATCTTTCAATTACAGTATATTAGCTTGTGCAGCTTGTTTTCTAAATTAGTTCCGAATTAAAAAAAAACATAAAACCGACAATGCCCGTTATAAAGATCGAATGCTCAAGGTGCGCTGCTTCATTTAATAAGGAAATTTACGTTCCCTCGAACCTTGAGCAAATTAGAATATGTCGATTTTGTATGTTAAACGAAGCGTTTGAACGCAAGTTGTCAAGTGCGATCAGCGAGATCAAACTGGAATTAAATACCGTTGCGAGGGATGTGATCTCGACTAACCGTAAAGTCGATGACTTAAATTCAAAACTAGACTCTGCTATTCACGACATGCGCGGGAGGGAAAATAGTAATAGAGATAGGCGGCCTGCAAATTCGACTCAGCAGGTAATTGTTGACGAGCAACAACGAATTTTAAACTCGTTTAGGCCTCAGGAATCGCAATTTCGACGGGTTAGAAATGGGGCTAGACCAACGAGGGATCAGAACTTCGTCTTACCCTGTTCGAACCCTTTCGCGTTGCTAACTCCTATCGAGGGGGAAGAGGAAACAGTTTTAATGGGGGACTCCTTAATTAGAAGGCAGGATCAGGAGTTTGCTGCGCGTAACCCTTCTAAGCGTAAGCGCTTTTGCTATCCCGGTGGCCGCATTAACAACGTGGCCGCAGAGATCGAGAAATTGGAAGATACGCGTGGTGAACGAACGATCATCACGATGGTAGGGGGCAACGACGTCCATAGGTATGACAGCACCCCGGAAGATATAGTTTCTCGTGCCAGAACCATGATAGATACGGCGAAATCAAAAGCAACCAACGTGGGAATTATTGGTGTTCTCCCCCGACTTAAATCCACGTTGCGCCTCCAATCTAGAGCGATCTATACAAACGAATGTCTTAAGCGGTTGTGTCGAGAAACTGGTGTTAGCTTTTTTAACTTATGGGATTCATTCCAGGACCATCCGTCACTTTTCCAAAAGGACGGAATTCACCTAAGCGATGTGGGTAATAGTCGGCTGGGTAGGATCTTAGACGAGTCCGTACGTAGCATTTTAGGTAGGAGAGTTGCGCGGCCACGTGATGCCGATGCGCCGGGCCGGCCCACGCGTGAAGAGGGCACTATCGACGGGGTGCAGGGAAACGGAACGGATCTGAGTGTTATAGAAGAGTTAACGTAAAGCGCAAACTGAGATGCATATATGCGAATGTTCGTAGCTTAAAAAATAAAATTGCCGAAATAAAAGCCGTTATTCTAGAGGGTAATTTCGACCTCGTATTCCTAAGTGAAACATGGTTAGACACTCATACGGGCATCAGTGTTTGCGAGTTCGATATAGCGGGGTACAAAATTCATTACAGAAATAGACAAACCGGTAGAGGAGGGGGCGTATTAATGTATATAAAAGAGGATCTAAACGCCATAACGATGGACTCGTCTAAGGATGATATGCGAAGTGATGCTTTATTAGTCCAGCTAAGTTTAGATGCTATAAATAAAATTAACTTAGTCGTGCTATATCGTCCGCCTTGCCAATTGGAAAGAGAAGATGCTGCACTCTTCGATACGCTTACGTCTTGGATTAGAAAAGGGACCACATTAGTCTGCGGCGATTTTAATTTACCTAATGTTAACTTTAGCAACCTTACTTCTGATAAACCGGGGGAGAGGCTATTAAACTTTATGTTGGAGAATTTTCTCGTACAAAAAGTGGAAGAGCCTACTCGTGATAGCAATATTCTTGATTTAATCATAGCAACCGATGAGTCATTGTTAGAAAACGTACGTGTGGGTGAACATTTAGCTTCCAGCGACCATAATGCGATTAGATTCGAACTAAACACCTGCGTAGAAGTTAGAATGAGTTCGCAGCTCATCCCTCGTTTTGGTAGCTGTGATTTCGATATTTTTCGCGAAAGGATTAAGGATATAGACTGGGGAATACGATTCGAGAACAGGTCGGTAGGAGAGATGTACGCAGAACTTCGATGTACGCTGCTTCGTGTGAATTCTGATTTGGTTAAGTATGTGCGTAAGAGCGGGAAGTCGGTGAGAGCTCCGTGGCTTAGTCCGTTAATACTACGCTTAATCCGGGACCGAAATAGAAAATTTAAAATTCATAAAAACAATGGGTCAGTTATAAGTCGGCAAAACTACATAGATTCTCGTAGGGAAGTTAAACGTGCGGTCAGAGATGCGAAGAGGAAGTATGAAATAAACCTCGCTAAGAATTCAAAGAATGAACCGAAACGGTTTTATGGGTACGTAAATAATAGGAAACCCGTAAAAGGATCGATAGGGCCGATCAAAGATAAGGATGGTCGTTTGACTGAACTTCCGACAGAAATGTCTAAAATTTTAAATGAGCATTTTACGAGCGTGTTTACTGTGGAAGATTCTTCCGAATTGGAATCGTTAATTGGGGAAGTTCGTAGTGCTGAGAAATGCATATCCGATGTAAGTATAAAGGACGAGGAAATTCTTAAATTTATTAAGCTAATGAAAAAGTCGAAATCTCCGGGCCCCGATGGGGTATATCCAATTCATTTAAAGGAGCTTCAAAATGAACTCGTTAAGCCATTGCGTGAAATTTTCAATCGCTCATTAGAGGATGGCGTAGTTCCGTTGGATTTCAAGCGAGCAAACGTTACACCTATATTTAAGAAGGGGAATAGATTTGAAGCAACGAATTTTCGGCCTATTAGTCTAACTTCGGTAGTTGGGAAGCTTTTAGAATCTGTAATTAAAGATAGAATAGTGAGCCACCTCGAGGCAAATAAGCTGATTAACGATACCCAACATGGATTTAGGCGTGCGAGATCGTGCTTGACTAACTTGCTCGAATTCTTCCACAAAATGATTTGCGTGTACGATGAAAGCAAAGCTGTAGACGTAATATATTTAGACTTTAAAAAGGCGTTCGACACCGTCCCCCACCAAAGGTTATTAATGAAAGTTAAAGCGATTGGGGTGACTGGTAAGATTTTAAACTGGATTAGAAATTGGCTGAAAGATCGCTCGCAGCGGGTAGTAATAAATGGGGAATGTTCAGATTGGGCCAGCGTTAGTAGTGGGGTACCGCAGGGCTCTGTTTTAGGCCCTTTATTGTTTTTAATTTATATTAACGATTTAGATAAAGGCATACTTAGTCGGATTTCGAAATTTGCGGACGACACGAAGCTGGGTAATCGTGCCTATGTAAGATCGGATGTCGATAAATTGCAGGGGGACCTAAACTCGATTGCCAATTGGGCGGACAAGTGGCAAATGGAATTTAATTTAAGCAAATGCAAGGTAATGCACTTGGGTTGCCATAATTTAAGAGTAGATTATACCATGAAAGGCCAAGTCCTCGACGCGGTTAAATTAGAAAAAGACTTGGGAGTATTAGTCTCAGACGATTTTAAATTCTCGAAGCAATGCGCGGATGCGTGTAAAAAAGCAAATCGCGTTTTGGGTTATATCGCGCGCAATTTCACCTTCAAATCTAAGGATGTAATTTTACCTTTATATAAATCCCTTGTGCGGCCACTTCTCGAATACGCTGTTCAATTTTGGGCTCCATATTTAATGAAAGATATTACGCAATTAGAAAGAGTGCAGCGTAGGGCTACGAAATTAATTCCAGAGCTGAGGAATAGATCATACGAGGAAAGGCTCAGGGCTTTAGATTTGCCATCGCTAGAACGCAGAAGATTACGTGGCCAGCTAATAGAAGTATTTAAAATACTAAAGGGTTTCTCAAACGTGGACTTTCGCAATCTATTCGAACTGGATCATAGGGGAAATACTCGTCAGCACGGGTTAAAATTAGTGAACAAGCGTTTTAACACTAGTATAGCCCAAAACTATTTTACATTTAAAGTTACTCAAAATTGGAATCGGCTGCCCACCCACGTAGTAGATAGCACTTCGGTTAATATGTTCAAAAATCGTCTCGACGTGCATTTGAATAGTTTAAATATAACGTAGTTGAGCACTGTGAATTTAAACGTCCTTGCAGAGAGAGAGTTTGGAGCGGAGGTTTAAGGATATGAAATTATGATGACTAAAATGATGCCGGCGATTCTCTGCATGTGTAGCTTAGATGTCCCATTTCTTTTCCGCCTATCCTATAAGTAGTCTCTATCCCTAAATTAGCTTTTCACCACTAGCAGTCGAGTGGCTGCGGAAGATGAGAAGAAAAACTTTCTATCTCCCCCGACCCCTAGTTTGATTAGTTAAAATTGCACGATAATGTACACATGTAGATAAGTGTGTACAGTAGATAGTATTAAAAAAAAAAAAAAAAAAAAAAGCATGTTAGAGATACACTCGTAGATAAGGGTGTATCGTAGTTTTTGATTTAGTGTAGCGGACTAGCCTCGAGCGGACCTTAGGGTCTTTGCTGGTCCTAGATTCTGTAGTTCTGTAGTTCTGTAGTTCTTCTTCTTCTTCTTCTTCTGTTCGGTAGTTGGGAAGCTTTTTTCGGTAGTTGGGAAGCTTTTTTCGGTAGTTGGGAAGCTTTTAGAATCTGTAATTAAAGATAGAATAGTGAGCCACCTCGAGGCAAATAAGCTGATTAACGATACCCAACATGAGGCGTGCGAGATCGTGCTTGACTAACTTGCTCGAATTCTTCCACAAAATGATTTGCGTGTACGATGAAAGCAAAGCTGTAGACGTAATATATTTAGACTTTAAAAAGGCGTTCGACACCGTCCCCCACCAAAGGTTATTAATGAAAGTTAAAGCGATTGGGGTGACTGGTAAGATTTTAAACTGGATTAGAAATTGGCTGAAAGATCGCTCGCAGCGGGTAGTAATAAATGGGGAATGTTCAGATTGGGCCAGCGTTAGTAGTGGGGTACCGCAGGGCTCTGTTTTAGGCCCTTTATTGTTTTTAATTAATATTAACGATTTAGATAAAGGCATACTTAGTCGGATTTCGAAATTTGCGGACGACACGAAGCTGGGTAATCGTGCCTATGTAAGATCGGATGTCGATAAATTGCAGGGGGACCTAAACTCGATTGCCAATTGGGCGGACAAGTGGCAAATGGAATTTAATTTAAGCAAATGCAAGGTAATGCACTTGGGTTGCCATAATTTAAGAGTAGATTATACCATGAAAGGCCAAGTCCTCGACGCGGTTAAATTAGAAAAAGACTTGGGAGTATTAGTCTCAGACGATTTTAAATTCTCGAAGCAATGCGCGGATGCGTGTAAAAAAGCAAATCGCGTTTTGGGTTATATCGCGCGCAATTTCACCTTCAAATCTAAGGATGTAATTTTACCTTTATATAAATCCCTTGTGCGGCCACTTCTCGAATACGCTGTTCAATTTTGGGCTCCATATTTAATGAAAGATATTACGCAATTAGAAAGAGTGCAGCGTAGGGCTACGAAATTAATTCCAGAGCTGAGGAATAGATCATACGAGGAAAGGCTCAGGGCTTTAGATTTGCCATCGCTAGAACGCAGAAGATTACGTGGCCAGCTAATAGAAGTATTTAAAATACTAAAGGGTTTCTCAAACGTGGACTTTCGCAATCTATTCGAACTGGATCATAGGGGAAATACTCGTCAGCACGGGTTAAAATTAGTGAACAAGCGTTTTAACACTAGTATAGCCCAAAACTATTTTACATTTAAAGTTACTCAAAATTGGAATCGGCTGCCCACCCACGTAGTAGATAGCACTTCGGTTAATATGTTCAAAAATCGTCTCGACGTGCATTTGAATAGTTTAAATATAACGTAGTTGAGCACTGTGAATTTAAACGTCCTTGCAGAGAGAGAGTTTGGAGCGGAGGTTTAAGGATATGAAATTATGATGACTAAAATGATGCCGGCGATTCTCTGCATGTGTAGCTTAGATGTCCCATTTCTTTTCCGCCTATCCTATAAGTAGTCTCTATCCCTAAATTAGCTTTTCACCACTAGCAGTCGAGTGGCTGCGGAAGATGAGAAGAAAAACTTTCTATCTCCCCCGACCCCTAGTTTGATTAGTTAAAATTGCACGATAATGTACACATGTAGATAAGTGTGTACAGTAGATAGTATTAAAAAAAAAAAAAAAAAAAGCATGTTAGAGATACACTCGTAGATAAGGGTGTATCGTAGTTTTTGATTTAGTGTAGCGGACTAGCCTCGAGCGGACCTTAGGGTCTTTGCTGGTCCTAGATTCTGTAGTTCTGTAGTTCTGTAGTTCTTCTTCTTCTTCTTCTTCTTCTTCTTCTTCTTCTTCTTCTTCTTCTTCTTACTGTGGAAGATTCTTCCGAATTGGAATCGTTAATTGGGGAAGTTCGTAGTGCTGATAAATGCATATCCGATGTAAGTATAAAGGACGAGGAAATTCTTAAATTTATTAAGCTAATGAAAAAGTCGAAATCTCCGGGCCCCGATGGGGTATATCCAATTCATTTAAAGGAGCTTCAAAATGAACTCGTTAAGCCATTGCGTGAAATTTTCAATCGCTCATTAGAGGATGGCGTAGTTCCGTTGGATTTCAAGCGAGCAAACGTTACACCTATATTTAAGAAGGGGAATAGATTTGAAGCAACGAATTTTCGGCCTATTAGTCTAACTTCGGTAGTTGGAAAGCTTTTAGAATCTGTAATTAAAGATAGAATAGTGAGCCACCTCGAGGCAAATAAGCTGATTAACGATACCCAGCATGGATTTAGGCGTGCGAGATCGTGCTTGACTAACTTGCTCGAATTCTTCCACAAAATGATTTGCGTGTACGATGAAAGCAAAGCTGTAGACGTAATATATTTAGACTTTAAAAAGGCGTTCGACACCGTCCCCCACCAAAGGTTATTAATGAAAGTTAAAGCGATTGGGGTGACTGGTAAGATTTTAAACTGGATTAGAAATTGGCTGAAAGATCGCTCGCAGCGGGTAGTAATAAATGGGGAATGTTCAGATTGGGCCAGCGTTAGTAGTGGGGTACCGCAGGGCTCTGTTTTAGGCCCTTTATTGTTTTTAATTTATATTAACGATTTAGATAAAGGCATACTTAGTCGGATTTCGAAATTTGCGGACGACACGAAGCTGGGTAATCGTGCCTATGTAAGATCGGATGTCGATAAATTGCAGGGGGACCTAAACTCGATTGCCAATTGGGCGGACAAGTGGCAAATGGAATTTAATTTAAGCAAATGCAAGGTAATGCACTTGGGTTGCCATAATTTAAGAGTAGAATATACCATGAAAGGCCAAGTCCTCGACGCGGTTAAATTAGAAAAAGACTTGGGAGTATTAGTCTCAGACGATTTTAAATTCTCGAAGCAATGCGCGGATGCGTGTAAAAAAGCAAATCGCGTTTTGGGTTATATCGCGCGCAATTTCATCTTCAAATCTAAGGATGTAATTTTACCTTTATATAAATCCCTTGTGCGGCCACTTCTCGAATACGCTGTTCAATTTTGGACTCCATATTTAATGAAAGATATTGCGCAATTAGAAAGAGTGCAGCGTAGGGCTACGAAATTAATTCAAGAGCTGAGGAATAGATCATACGAGGAAAGGCTCAGGGCTTTAGATTTGCCATCGCTAGAACGCAGAAGATTACGTGGCCAGCTAATAGAAGTATTTAAAATACTAAAGGGTTTCTCAAACGTGGACTTTCGCAATCTGTTCGAACTGGATCATAGGGGAAATACTCGTCAGCACGGGTTAAAATTAGTGAACAAGCGTTTTAACACTAGTATAGCCCAAAACTATTTTACATTTAAAGTTACTCAAAATTGGAATCGGCTGCCCACCCACGTAGTAGATAGCACTTCGGTTAATATGTTCAAAAATCGTCTCGACGTGCATTTGAATAGTTTAAATATAACGTAGTTGAGCACTGTGAATTTGGACGTCCTTGCAGAGAGAGAGAGTTTGGAGCGGAGGTTTAAGGATATGAAATTATGATGACTAAAAATGATGCCGGCGATTCTCTGCATGTGTAGCTTAGATGTCCCATTTCTTTTCCGCCTATCCTATAAGTAGTCTCTATCCCTAAATTAGCTTTTCACCACTAGCAGTCGAGTGGCTGCGGAAGATGAGAAGAAAAACTTTCTATCTCCCCCGACCCCTAGTTTGATTAGTTAAAATTGCACGATAATGTACACATGTAGATAAGTGTGTACAGTAGATAGTATTAAAAAAAAAAAAAAATAGCATGTTAGAGATACACTCGTAGATAAGGGTGTATCGTAGTTTTTGATTTAGTGTAGCGGACTAGCCTCGAGCGGACCTTAGGGTCTTTGCTGGTCCTAGATTCTGTAGTTCTGTAGTTCTGTAGTTCTTCTTCTGTGTCCTACGGCCTATCATGATTCTTTTCTCTTTTATCCATCTAAATTTGCTATAATAATTTCCATGCCAAAATTTTAATAAATTTCCTGAACTTCACCATTTGTAATTCTTTTAGCTTTAAAAAGTCACAAAAATTCGATACTTATATTTATTTCTGAACTTTACCATTTTATTTTTTTTCTATTATAAAGGAATTATTAGAAATAACTTTGATAAAAAAATTAAATCTACTTAGGTTACAACCGAACTAAAAGAAAAAATCTTATTCAAACCTTCAAAAAATCTTGTTCTTAAATTATAGGGTTATGAAAAAAGAAAAATATGCAGCTATTAGTAGTAAAAGAAAAACGTTCTGTTATTAGCAGTAAAAGAAAAACGTTCTGTTATTAGCAGTAAAAGAAAAACGTTCTGTTATTAGCAGTAAAAGAAAAACGTTCTGCTATTAGCAGTAAAAGAAAAGCGTTCTGCTATTAGCAGTAAAAGAAAAACATTCAGCTATTAGCGATAAAAATAAAAACGTTCTGCGATTAGAAGTAAAAGAAAAACGTTTAGTTGTTATTAGCAGTAAAAGAAAAAACATTCAGCTATTAGCGCTAAAAATAAAAACGTTCTGCTATTAGCAGTATCAGTAAATTACTTCAACAAAGCCTTCGTTTTCACTTTTTCAATAAATAATAACAGGTAATCTTCATTTTTCTCTTTTTTCCAGTAACTTACAATATTCTCCCAATCGCATCTAAAGGCATCTGACCTATTAATAGAATATGTACAATATTATTATACTTAACAGAGGCGAGTAAAAGGGATGTTCAAAGAGTTAGCGAAAAATTAAAAATAACCAAAAATTGGACCTCAAATTTCTATTCTTGTACCAAGGAAATAAATTCCTAGAATTATGTTATGCTGCGTATGAAGAGGAAGTGATATCATTGCTTACCAACAAATAAACTCATCTTCTTACACCTTTTTTTTAAGAATTTTTTGTTTATTCTTGCTTTAATTTTAACGAAAATCATTTTGGAGTTCTTTTTAAACTGCCTTTGTCCTCTTGGTAATCCTTCAATCAATTCCACGGCATATGCATCGAAATTTAAGGCTATTTCTTTATTATTTCACAAGAAAATAAAAGGAAAATTAGAATGTATATGGCGAAGGCAGCATTAATGAATGATTGTTTAGAAAACGACAGACTTCCATGGAAAAGAGTACAATTACTCCCGCCTATGCCATCTGTTCCCTCACCACTAACTATAATTAGCTAAGCAAAGAGAGTGTTATGACACTAAACATTTTTCAATTACTGTCAGCAGAGAAAAGCATTTTGATAATAGGCCTTGAGAACAGAGCCTAACCATTACCCGAAATCGCCTGCTGGCAGCACCTGGGACACTCTACTCCCACAGCCCTGCTCTACTGGCTGGAGAGAGGGAACGAATGAGCGGGTCGTAGCAAGGATCTATAATAACGAGAATGCAGGAAGATTTGGTGAGGAGTCTCAGACTGAGAGACTCATAGATACACAAATATACTGTAAAATACATCGCTCATTTCAGACTCAATACTATTTGCCTGTTCCATTTCGCTTATTTAACACAGTAATCTTACGTACAAATATGTCAGTTTCCTTCTCACATTGCCCATTTCACACACGCCTTTTATCCATCATACGCACTTCATTGCACTACAGTACACCCGCAATACCCAACCAATGCCCCTTCTCAGATCCATAATCGGAAACCAGGACCCAAATACAGGAGCCTAGACGAAGGAGCTAGAAACCAGAAGCCAAAAATTGGGAAAGAATTTGAGAAGTCGGAACTATAGACCATGAGCTAAACTATATTTAAGACCCATGATCTCAGAGCGGAACTAGAAACCAAGAAGTAGGATACCTTAAGCTAAGAACTAGCAACCCTGAAGTAGGAATCTTGAAATAGGAATAAGCAACCAAAAAAATAAAAACTAGGAACTAGGAAGTAACACGCATAAAATAAGAACCATAAACAAGGTACCAAGAATTAGGTAGGAAACAGAAACCAGGGAATAATAAATATAAACTAGGTACCAGAAACCAGGAAATAAGACACATGATGAGAAACCAAAATATCTGGACGTAAGAAACATGAACTAGGAACTAAAAACCATGAATGAGAAACCAGAACTCACGAAAAGGGAACCATGAACTAGGTACCCAGTAAGAACTAGGAACCATCAGACTGAATACATAAGAGAGGATGTGAGATAGAGACGTAAGTGGACGAATGAATGTGTCTCAAAATAAGAAAGTTCACCTGGTTTATATCATAATTAGAAGGTGAAATAAATTAGAGCACAAACACATTTTATTAATAAATACAGTTAATTGATGAGCGCAGTCAATATTTATAATGATATTTCTTGTTCATCAGGACTGCCTTTAATTCGTTTTCGCATGCTGGAGACCAGGTGCGGAACAATGGGTGGAGGGAGGCTGAAGCCAAATTTCAGCCACGTTTATATGTCTTTTTTAGCCATACTTGTATCTGCTATTCAGAAAGAGTATATATAAAAAATCTGTTTTTAAACTGTTGCGATCAAATGTATCTTATGTGATACATGTAGAAAAAAAAGGGAAATCTCACAAATAATTATTAAAGTCAGTCTTATACCTTAGCTGACATCCAGAAAACTACAATTCATAATTTTCTGATGTGTGGAAAAAATTCAGATATGATAGAGTTAGTGCTCAGTCCCGTGTAAGATACTGTTATTTATTATCACTGCTGTGTAAGATAACATTATTAATATTCAATACCCTCTTCTCAGCCTCGTCAGAGGGAGGAATTCAAGTTAGCCTTCCCCCAGATATTTATCCTAGATCTGGACTGCTAGAGACCAAATTTGTTCAAAAATCACCCGCAACTGCTCACAATTGAATGGCTTCTGTTTATCAACCCCTAGTTTGATTTTCGCTAACAAATTCTCTATTGGGTTCACATCTGGCGAATTCTGGGCCAAACTCCCAAATGCTCGAAGTTATTGCCTTTACTTTGGTGACAAGGTGCGCCATTAAGCTGAAAAATATAGTTATATTTCCCAAATTGGTCCTGAATTGTTGAGAAAAGATGCTGATGAAAGACGTTTTGGTACCATTTTGCATTTATGGAAGGGTTGATGGGGAAAAGTGTTAGTGTCGCAGTTCCCTTAGATGAGAAGCAGCCCCAGAGATGGGAAAGTATCCTGATGCTACACAGTGGATACGACACAAGATTCGTGAAAGCGCTCCCATTTTCTGCCAGTAACTAAGGATCTTCCAGAAGCTCCAACCATGAAAAAGGAAACTTCATCAGAGACTATACCTTTGTCCAGGTCTTTAACAGTCCATTCTTTTTCTCTGCTTTGAAAGTGGAGCCTATCCATAAGGTTCTTCTTGGGAAGATGAAGCTTCTTTGATGCCTTTCTCGACTTGAAACCTTTGTCGAAAAGTCTTGACTTCACTTTGCGCGCTGAAGCCTCTACACCTACCTCTTTCCAATTGGGAGCAAGATTGGCACTAGGAAAGAACAATTTCTGGAATTTCAAAAGATTCAAACCTTTATCTTTAAAAAAATATATTATGAAATCGATTATAATTACACATCATTCATTTAACCCATATTTTTCATCAGTTTGCCATTTTGATCGAATAACAAAGCTCCAGAGCCTAAAATTCTCCTCCCACAAGAACATAATCAGTGCGTGATTTGGATTCAGCGAAGGAATGAAGTTTTTTATTATATATGAAATATTAAAAAACCTGAAATAATTTAAATTTAACAATAATTATTCCTATCAAGTCTATTTTAAAAATGAATGAGAAAAATCAAAATAAATATTACCTCAAAACCTTTGGCCATGACTTTGTTTGACCGGTTTTTAAAATTTATTCTTTTTCATTTTTAAATTTATTTATTGATCGGTCTTTATTTAACTATCGGTATTTTATATTTGGTGTTTTTTGCCATGTATTGAGTGACCTTTTGATTTATTTATTAGTCAGAGTTTATTTACTTATAATTATTTTTATTTATTATCTTATATTTAATTAAATTAAAAATCAAAACCCACAGAAAGTTTTCCAAAATGGCTCGTGAAGTGTTCAAATTGGGAAAAGGGAAAATGTTACAAATGTAAAGATACAAAGGATAGTTAAAATGCAGAGAAAACAGAAGAATAGCGAGTGAACGAACAAACACAAATGAAATAGAAACAAATGAAAAAAATAACATAGAGGTATACTTTCGTCTAATAAATAGTTCGAAGAGCCAAGAAAAGCTAGCTAAGAATTTTTATTATTACTATTATTATTTAATAAAGTATATCATTTTATTTATTACATATAGTAAATTGAGCTTCGAAAATTCTTTTTCTTTCAAGAAATTCTTTTTTATATTATCTTTACATTTATATTATTGCTAAGCTTTCCTTATGGACTGATGGCACGTTCAGAGGGTGTAAATTTTCTAAGGTGAGGGGGGGGGACTGGCTTAGGGGTGAAGCTTGCTAATGACAGCGAACATTGTGGCTCGTCCTGGTCACTTCAGAGTATTTAATAAGTACCTAAATTATGATCGTGTCCAGGTGATCCCAAGTAATCAAAATCGGTATTCCAATAATGTTTTTTTTATCTGTGACGCATTTTTCCTTTTACGCAATTCTTCTCTGAAGTTCAAAGTCAGATTTCAATTCAGAAGAAACGTGAGGGAGAAAAGCGAATTGGATCAACTTCCGATCTTGGTTAGGGCAGCATCAAAAGCACCAAGACCCTGACAAAAGCCAAACTGCTGTCTCAGAAAGAAGGTTTTACTCCCATTAAATGCATTTAAAAGTTTAGTCAACAAACGTTCAAAGAGCTTAGACAGAATAGGAGTGATGGTAATTGGATGGTAGTCTGAGGGACAGGAGCCAGCAGAGACAGACTTAGAAGTAAGAGTAACATTAGCAGTCCTCCAACACAAGCGGTACTTTCGTTCCTTAGATAACTTGCGAAATATAACAGAAATTTGGGGGGGCTACAAAATGAGCAGTCGTAATAAAGAATAAAGGAAATATACCATCAGTACCAGAACCGCCATAAGGATCTATGTAGGTCTAGTTTCAGCTGCCTCATTTCACGTGATCTAAAAGCTATTGTTGTCAACTTAGCTTCAGGGTGACATAACTGGTAGAGATTTAACTCTACACCACTTTGCTTTTCCTCAAAGACATTAGCAAGTAGTGTTGCATTTTCTTTTGGACAATGAGTAAGAGACCCATCTGATTTATAAAGAGGTAGGATACCATAATTACTACCAAATAGAGCAAATTTCAGAGTAGACCACCACTTATGAGACTGAGTAGCACCTAAGAGCGTTTTTTATTGCCACTATTATATTTTCTCTCCGCTAGAGCATAAACCTCTTGCGCAAGAGATCTGAGCCTAACATATTTATTCCAAGTCATATCAGATCTATTCCTTTTCCAGAAATTGTAAGCTTCTTGTTTATCCAGATATGCACGATTACAGTCATTATTAAACCATGCTTTGTCCTTGTTGCGGAAAGTCACAACCATAAATAGAATACGCATCTCAATTATATCAGCAAGAACATTAGAAAAAGATTAAACAGGATCATCTCGAGCGGTAGAAATGGGACCAATTGAGAAGAGAGAGATCCCTTAAGACTTCATTCCAGTCAGCTTGTGACTTCAGGTAAATCTTACGAGATAATGATAGTTCAGGGACAAGTTGCTCAGTTCTTAATGGGCAGAGATATAACGGTGGTCAGATGTTCCAATAGGACTCTTAACATTGGTATTAACAACACCAGGAACACCTGTAAGTATTAAATCTATAATATTACCAGATCTGTGAGTTGCCCTTTGAATTAATTGAACACAACCAGATTTAATAAAGAAGTCAATTGCTCTCAAACTATGACGATCAGTAGGTGATAAATAGTTCAACCACTCTCTATGATGGGCATTAAAATCAACCACAAACAAGAATGAAGCTTTCCAATCATTTTCTTGTATAGATGCGATGCTATTCAGTAAACAGTCAAATATTTCATCATTGGCATCAGGGTTTTGATAGATTGAAAATAAGTAAAAATTACTATGCCTACCACATACTTTCACAACTAAGACTTCATGACAACTACATTCATAATTGGGCTTCTGAGGGGCAGAAAATCCCTCTTTAATGTCAAATGCCATTCCACGACCTCTTTCACGATCATTGCGCTTCAATAGATGAGGCTGTTTAAAACCTGAATTTAAGAGCTCTTTAGAGGATCTAGAGTTTGATAACAAAGTCACATAACAAAATAAGATGTCAAATTGTCTGGAAGCTACAATCAAATCATTTAAATATGCATGAAGCTCACGAATAATACTATACAACATACGGCACTGCCAACGTCTACAGGCAGTGGGTCCAGGATTTATCTCCACTTCAGCAGCCAGCAAAATAATTAAAATTACCAAATCTTGACAGAAAAATTGAAGACCATCATGATGCTTGAAAAAATAAATTATCACTATATACTTAATAATAAAAAAATGTATGCATGGAAGAAGATACTGCAGTAGTCTGATGCAGTACTCAGGCTATAAAGGAAAAAGTCTCTGCAGTGCCTCGGTACCAAGTAGAAACATTCTCAACCCGGAGATTTGTCCTCACAGTTTTGTTCCATGAAGAATGGAGCCGGCGTGGTTACTCTCTACAAGAACCAGAAAAGAAAGGAAGGGAACCAGTCAACCATGGATAACCCACTCAACCAGATCCACTGATTACTAGCCTTTCGAGCCCACGCTAATGGCATTTGTTACTGGGTGGACTCCACTAACTCGATCAACTACTAGTGCCCAAGCAAGCTAAACATAGTCCAGCAAACTTCCTGCAAAAAAATAGAAGAGAAAGAGAGAGGATAGAATAAAAAACAAGGTGGACAATAAAGAAGATTAGGTACGGAGGAATCCACTAAAAACAAGGAGGCTGTTCACCTACCAATATCCACCTTAAAAAGAAAGAAAATACAAGAGGTAGAGCCAAGTGATAACAGAGTATGCTAGAGTGTATCCCCAAGCATGGGAACTCAATCCAGACTCTGGAATACCATGATACAGGTCGTGGCACAGTCTGAAGTGGAATTAGAACATTGGTTATACATTCGAAGATCATCTCAGGGACAAAGTGAGAAACGCATGCGACAGAGTTCGGAGCCGTCTTGACACCTTGGTGAGGGTTAAGGCGATTACTATGATAACCTGTTATCTCCAAGACATTATCTAGTTAATATTTCTTTTTAAATTTTAAAATACATTTATTTTGGGCTGAGAAATTGAGGGGCGTTTTTTTTTCTGCAAACTGTCAAATATAGTCCGAACACCCGGAAATTATAGCTTTTTGATTAGTTTGGCATTAGACTACAACGAACGCGGCGACGATATGTGGTTACTAGAGAAATGATTCGACCCCTTCACACTGCATTTGGTAGGCATGAAGGAAGTTCTTTATTAGCGATAAACAAGTGACTGGATCCCATACACCGATTAAACAGATTGGCTACACAAGTAAATGAAAGCCCTCGTGTACTGTGGTGGCAAAGCTTAAAAGATAAAATAGCCAATTTAAACATTTTCTTATGCCTTTTAGTTTGGTCTATTTGATACAGTAACGTGCTTGGCGAAGTTCGCATGGATGAAGAGAGGCCCTCCAGGCATGATCGATGAAATTACTTGTTCTGAAGATGTCCATAACTTTAGACAAAGAATTGGAATAAAATGTTGTGTTTATTTCTCTCAAAAGTGATAATGAAGAACCTAGACTCTTGAGGCAAAAAAGATATTCCGCCTCTTAGAAGAGGAATGTAAGAAACATAATGAATCGAAGCTAATATGAGTTTCTCTAATATTATAAATAATTAATAATGATGGTACGAAACAATTTGATGAAATGCATGTAGCGATTTTAAAACAGAAAGAAAGAGTGGAGGAGAGAAATTAATTGTAAAACACAGACGAATATTAGTTTGACAGAGCGTGCGAGATGATGATTCCCAGTCCATTCGTATTTATTAACAAAGAACGCCTGTTTATATAGGTTAGTTTAGAGAATTATTTTACTTTATTATTTTTTAACTTGAAGAAAAAGTGAAATCGAACGGCTTGATCTTCAAAAAATTACCCCCAAAGGAGTTTGTGGTAGAAACGATGAAGTTAGGAAAGGTGAAAATATATGAAAAATACATAGTTCGAGTAGCCAAAAGAGGCGGATACCTGCGACCTTAGGGATTCCGATATTAGTTATAATCTCTGAGTTCCTTCTGTGAGCATTGATGAGTTAGGTTCAGAGAACAAGACAATGCCATGATAGTGTTGGGAAGATCAATGGATTCAGCAAACTCGAACCACTTGAACAATTACACTAACCAACACCAACTTTATTCCTTAGGGTTTTTAGCTGATCTACGAAAATTTATATGTTGAATCCAAAAATCACATTTGTTTTGCTCAATCAGGTAACCTTTTGATTTAACGCCACATGCTTTTTTAACATGTACGAACGACTTCTGCAGAGTCTACATGCGGCAATTTTAGACTAACTAGTATTTTTCTTTTTCAGGTGTATGAATTGGATTCGGCCGGAAGATCTTGCAAAAAATATGCCCGATGATTCTCCTACATCTGCGGCAAATCTACCATTGTTTCTAATATGAATCAAGTCACAAGTTGTATAAAGCGTAATGGCCATGTTTATTTTGGTATGGTACTTGGTGGTCATGATAAAGTTTGGGTGCCAGACATGGTATGCAAGACATGCACCGAGTATCTGTTACGTTGGACCAAGAGAAAGAAGTTTGGAATTCCCATGTTTCGGAGGGAACCGATAAACCATGGCACTGACTGCAACCTCTGCGCTACTGATTTGACTGGGATCAACTAAACGAACAGAAGCAGCCTCAAATATCCTAATCTTCAATCAGTACGTCATCCCGTATGTCATTTTGATGAAATTCTAGTACCTGTCTTTGGAGAACTTTCTGACAGCGACGAAAGTTTGTCCAGTGTTGGATAAAATGAAAAGGAAGTGTTTTTTGGTGATAATTCTCCACATCCATTTCCCCAAAAGGAGCTAAATGATCTAACTCGCGATCTCAGCTTGTCAAAGTTCTCTACCAAAATGTTGGCTTCCAGATTGAAGGAAAAAAATCCTCCTCTCTAACAGTTCTCTTATCACCCTCTACCACAACAGACATTAAGAGTTCCTCCATTTTTCTTTGAAGGTAAGGACTCGGAGTACTCTACAGATATTGCGCAGCTTCTGCACAAGTTTAGAGTGCCGCAATACTATCCTAAGATTGGAGACTAGTCACTGACAAGAGCAAGTGATCGCATAAATGCGTTCTGCTGCAAAGCGGCAACCGGTTTGCCTGTACCCCTCACTCACTCTATTACAGTGAAGGAAAAGTATGAAGCGATAAAGTACGTGCTGGAGAAAATTCGTTATGATCAGCCTGAGCGCTTGATTTGTGTTGAGCTGAAGATAGTGAGCTTTTGGAGGGACAACAGTCCGATTTCACCAAGTACACTTGCTCTGTGTGGTGGAGGAGGGATAGTAGGGACCGATTCAGCATTAAACGAAGGAGAATTGGACTGTACGAGAGGAATTGGTGCCTTGGAGAGCAAGGAATGTCATAAACAACCCTCTTGTGGACATAGACAGGATACTTTTCTCACTACTTCACATCAAACTCAGCTTGATAAAACAGTTCACCACAGCTCTAGATACGGATGGTGACTGGTTCAAAGACTTGTGTCACGCTTTTTCAGGATTGACCATGGAGTAGTTGAAACCTGGCATCTTTTATCGTTCTCAAATCCGTCAGCTCATCAGAGATTCAGAGTTTGATAACTCAGTGGACGAAGTAGAACTGGAAGCGTGGAAGGCTTTTGTCATGGTCATGAAGAACTTTCTTAGCAACAAGAAGGCCATGAACTACAAAGAACTTGTCACCAATATCCTGACTGCTTTCACAAACCTCAGATGCAACATGGGCATCATAATGCATTACTTATTATAATATATAGATCCGTTTCCTGAGAATCTGGGATCACTCAACGAAAGGCAGGGGGAGAGATTCCATCAGGACAGCAAATTAATGGAGACTAGGTATTAGGGACGGAGGGATGCAGTCGTGAGAGCTGATTACTGTTGGACTCTGAAGAGAGACATCCCTCCCGCCGAGCATTCTTGGATTCGAAGAAACGGAAGTTCATCCCTTAAATCTGAACAATGATGACCAAATATCAAATTAACATGTACTTATCTAAATAAAGATCTACTATTTATTGTACATTAATCAATTTTTGTAACATATAATTAATAAATCGTGTTGAAAAACAATGTTTTTTTTATCTTAAAGACCTATTTTGGGTGAGAAATATTAACAAAAATAAACGGAAATTGTCACAAAAAATGTAGCAGATTTAATTCTAAGATCGCTTTTTTTCATAAATCAACTTAGCACAAAAAACTGACCTTATCGGAGGAAACAGATGTCCTGTTTGGATTCAGCGGTGCTAAATTGTCCTAAATCATTTGAAAAAAACTTAAACGATTTACAAAATCTTTTTTTTATATAACAAAGCATTTAATTGCAAATGTTTTGCTTATTATTTTTCTCTACTGTTTATTAATCAATTTTCTCCGTTGATTCTTGAAATTTTATTTTTTCGTTATTATCAGGCGTTCTAGAATACAATGAATTTATATATTATCAGGCAATGGCTTCGCTACTCCTTCCTTACGAGGGGAGCTTGCGCTTCGCTGCTAAGATTAAAATTTAAAATCTAAAAAAAGCAGCCATGGTTATAACAGAAGAAGAAGAAGGAGAAGAAGATATATAAAAATAAATTTTCTGAACTTCACCATTTTGTTTTTTGATATTATAAAAGAATGATTAGAAATAACTTTGATAAAAAACATAAGTCATAACCAAACTAAGATGAAATTATTATTCAAATACTCAAATTCTTCTTCTTAAATTATAGAGTTAGTGAAGTGATGATGATGATGATGATGATGATGATGATGAAGTGATTAAAAATCGCACTTTATGATGATGTATATATATTTTTTTGCTTCAGATTGTTTCGTATGATATAATTTTAGCTTCCTTATGTATGGCTACAAGAGGATACAAAAATTCTCCCTATACATTTTTCTACGGGTGTGGATATTAGATTGTGATAAAACATATACCACATAAAATAATGAAAAGTGCTAAATTCTGGATAGTGTGCAGACTCTACTTTGGAATTACGAATGAACATAGGTGACCAAGAAAATCCATGTGCCTCTCATGTGATATGTGGAAGGTGTCTTTCTAATCTAGAAGGATGACTGAGAGATGCAAAAAAGGTTATGTTTTTTCTATTCCCCAAATATGAAGAGAGTCGAAGAATAACCATGATAACTGCTATTTCGGCATGATAGATGTTACAAAGTACAGAAAAGTTAAAGGATGCCAAGCTCTTCAGTATTCAGAGATGTCATCATCTGTAGCAGAAGATGGAAGTTTACAATTGTTTTATAATCAAATTAATTATGTCCTCGCCCCCCCCCCCCCGCAAATAAGTCTGGGCGCATGTAATCGAAATTTTGCGTTCCGTACAGTTCATATACTATTCCAGGGTTTTCCTGTGGCTTGCATCTATTTATTTATTTTCGTTATAGCAACGCTTTGAAGTGCGGAGGCACATTGATTACGACTTCATATATGATATTATGCTTAAAAAATGTCAATGAACTTTACCCATTAAGTTTAAATGAAATCCGAAGTTGAAATCAGTGATACTATGGCGGCTGTAACCTAGTAAATGGCAGGCATAGAGGGTATTTATTCGTTATTTACTCTATGGCTCACTGGTATGTACGCGAGACAACGCTGAAAATCGTGAATGTAACGTAAGATTCTTTTCGCATTCATCTTTATTTAATCTGTATCTATAAGACTTTTGATCTGTTCCTGCGGCCATAACGTCGCTCGCCCATTACTAACAGTCAGTGACGCGTGGGCATAAACTACCGGGCACGCGCATTGAAACGTTTACTCATGTAAGTATATTAAATGATATTATAATATCAAATAATATCATTTAATGTATTTTATTATATTATATGATAGGGTGAGTGGGCAACTCTCCTGAATCTGTCTTCACCCCACGAATAATAATAATAATCAGCAAGTAAAGTTATTTATGTGCCACAATATAAGAATTTCAAACAATGGTCATCTGTATCTATTTGCGACGGGACTTTTGATCCCGAGCAACGCCGTGTATTCGTTAAGAGAACAAAGCAGTAAGCAATGATAGGGAATTTTCCAAGTTTTCATTCAAATTAGACTCCAATTTGAACGAAAACTTCGAAAAGTCGTCTGATTTTGCTGTGTTAATATAATTACCAGGAATGTAATGTTGATCTTTTTAAAAGCAAAGTTATTTTTAGTAAACGCTAAAATAATTACATTTATTCAGAATAACTCTTTTCACAAACCATCGAAGGCAAAGTATTTGTTGGACGCCACATATTGGAGGAGAAATTGAGTTTTCTTTGCGATCAAATCATTATTTTTTGCACCTTAGAATTACAAGAGCATCTGCGTTTATTCACCGCAGAAAACTTTATGTACTATCATGTAGTAAGTGTAGTAGTGATGAGGGAGTGCTTGTTACTTGAGGACAGACATCGAGGAAAAAGAAGGGAGAGAGAGAGGTTATTTAGCTGTATCCTGGATTCCGACGGCTTCCCCAAATCAGGAGAGGCTGCAAGACATAAATTTTAATGCTTGAAACTTTCCGTTGATACTTATGTTGAGTATCAGTTTCCATTGTTATTTATTAAGTCAATGGAAGAGTTTCTGATGTTTTTAGTCCATTAATCGATGGGAAATAATGCTCGTATGAATAAAATGTTGCAAAGGGAGGGGGGGGGAGGAAGAGAGGGAAAAAGAAAGAAAAGGAAAAAGAGGGGAAAAGGAAAAATGAGTAGAGGAAGTGAGAGGAGGAAGAAAGAGAAAAAGTAAAAAGGCAAAGCAAAAATAGAAATAAAAATGGAAAAAGAAAAAGGAAAGGAGAAAAATATAAAAAGGAAAAAGGAACTAAAAAAGGAAAAATGAGAGGAAAGGAGAAATATAAAAAGAAAAAAGGAACTAAAAAAGGAAAAATGAGAGGAAAGGAGAAAAAGCTAAGAAAGAGAAGAAAAATAAAAATGAAAGAAAAAATAGGAGGAAGGGAGGAAAAGAGGGATGGACTGTGTATATGTGTGTGTGTGTGTGTTTCGCAATTCAAACTGATTTAAATAGACAAAGGCGAAGTTGTTCACAATGTGCAACCAAAAAATGGATTTAGTTATGAAGGAGAAGGTTGCTGGTCGTAGTCCCTTAAAGATGAAAGGGATTAAAGAGTACTAATAGATCGGTCATTGCAGTTCTCTAAGCAGTGTTTAAAGGCTATAAATAAGGCAAAAATGGATATTAATATTCTGCAGACGTTAGAGAGAAGAGCAACAAAAATGATGCCTTTCTTGAAACACCTTAATTAAATAGGAGGTGCTCATTGGTGATATGATCCAGTTTTGTAAAATGTTCAAGTGGATTTTGATAAATTCGAAATATGGGAAGTTTTTGTGCTAGATACTGATGATAGGAAAAGAGGTCACTGTTTGAAAATTGGAAAAATCTTGATGCGGGCTGGACTTGAGGAAATAGTTTTTCATTAATAAAGTCGTGGATTCTTGAATGGATTTACCTGAGGATGTTTTAAATCGAATGACATCATTCAAAGGAAAGATATACAATTATCGCTGCGTTCATAAATATAGGCAACGTCTATATGATTCAATGGTTTTGACTTCTCTTACATACTGTATAGATATCACATAATCTTCCTTCTCCATTGCGAATACAGATCAATACAAAATACTAAAATAAAAGCGGGTCTAACCGAGACAAAGATTTATTTATCGGGAACCGGAAAAACATAAATTATGGCAACATGAAGTTAATATCTGGTATGACCACTTTCGTCTCAATAATAGCCGTAAGGAATTTCCTAAAGGAATGTAAAAGTTTCCTTTACATTTCTGGAGGGATTTTATTCGACTTTTCTCCAGCAAACTTTTCCAATTCAACAATGCTACGAGGGTCTCTCTTGTGTACCCCCTTCTTCAGCTCTTTCCACAGATGTTCGATGGATTTTAAAGCTGGGGTTGAGAAGGCCAATTGAGTACAGAAATGTGGTATTGGGTTAGGTATTTTTTAGTAGATTTGCTGGTATGTTTGGGATCGTTGTTGAGATGCGAAATGTCTTCCAAGTACTAGTTTCCTTGATAGTTTTGAGAATTCACGGTCCCAACTATCACTTTTACTGCGCCTGTGTCAACAGCAGCAAAACATCACAACATAATTGAACCTCCTCTATGTTTGGTAGTAAAGACGGTGTTGTTTTCAATAAGAGCTTCACCAGAACTCCGCCAAACGTACCGTTCGTTATTTTTACTAAAGAGCTCGATTTTTCTCATTTTGCCATAGTATTTTATTTAATTTAGTTTGGCTAACTCTTAAATGTCCTTTAACTAACAAGACTCAACGTGCCTCTTTATGACCTCTCTTCAAGAGGCTCCCTTCTAGCGACACGTCTATGAAATCCATCCTGTTGTAAATAAGGTTGTACTGTATGGTCATCCATGGTGTGTGTTGCAAGATTTGTTGTAACTCATTTGATGAAGTATTAAGATTGTTTCTGTCTTAACCATAGACCGAACATCTCTCTGACTCGTTTTCTTTGTCATCGTTCACGTGGACGATTTATGGCGAGGCCATTAGAGCTATACTTCACAATAATATTCATTAAATAAGAAATTGGAATGTTCAAAGTGGAGGAAAGTTTTCTATACCAATGATCAGCATTATGCAGTTTAATATTAATGTTTCTTGCAGATTCTGAATTCACCATCTGAGCTAGCCCTCTAGAACGTGCTAGTTGAATCTAGAGTCGTTTCAAAAACGTTTTTTAAAGTTCCGGAGTGTTGATTTATATGAAAAAATGCTTATGTAATCATCAAAACACAAAAGCTGTCTACAGTGCCTGTACTTTTGCACTCGCATAATATTGACTCATATACGAAATTAACATTTACGAGGGGGGTCAATAAGTTTTGAGAATCGGTAAGGCAAAACAGAGGAAGGGGGATGGTTGTTTTGTGGGGTAGTTAGGACAAATTATGGCAAGTCAGGACCTGCAGCCGCAAGATCCTGCCTCGTCTATTTAAGAAGCAGTAGCTGATCGCAGATCGTCAGTCACAAATTTGTCAACAATGGAGAAGGTTGTGCACCACGCAGTGAACAAATTTTTGACCAAGAAAGGCAAGAATGCAAAAGAGATCCATGAACGCATGGTTGCAGTGTACACCAACACCACCACTTCCTATGCAACCATTGATCGCTGGAATAGGGAGTTCCACCATGGTCGTGAGTCCCTTGAAGATGACGCCCGTCAGACGTGAACAACGAGGACAATGTGGCCCGTGTGGAGAAGAGGATCCTCGGAAATCGACGGGTGAAGGTCGAAGAAATCGAGCGAGAACTTGGAATATCACATGGAAGTGTTATCAACATCATCCACGACAATTTGCCCATGACCAAGGTCTCTGCCCGTTTGATCCCTAGAAACCTCACGCCCCATGATTGACTTCAACGTCGTCAAAGTCCACAAGGCCAAAGTTGCACAAGTTGCCCTGTGCGAGTGCGGATTCGAGGAGCCCAACCATCCCCCCTACAGTCCAGATATGGCCCCTAGCGACTACTTTTATTCCACCAGCTCAAGGCTTCACTGCGTGGACGCCGGTTTGGGGACGATGAAGATGTCCAGCTCGCCGTCCCGGACTGGATTGAACAGCAGTCGGGAGATTTCTGGTTGTTGGGAATTCGAAGCCTCAGGGACAAGTGGCGCAAGTGCATTGAAGTCGAGGGTAGTTATATTGAAAAATAATGAAACACTTTTCCTCATATCTCGTTTCCTTATATCCGAATTGCAAATCTTATTGACCGTCCCTCGTATATGTATGTATATGTTTTTATTAATAATTGCATGTTTGTGGCCTTGTATTATAAACTCAATATGACGAGCTTATTAGTTGATGGTGGTAACGCAATCTAATCTCTGCAGATTATAGCCTGGTTGTGGCTTGATAGGTTCTTATGGCTACTTTAACTGGTATGACTTCGATAGGCCTTAGTGGGGAAGGGGTACCCTTTATTTTATGATGTTATTTAAATTCTGTAAATTTATCAGTGTAAAAGAACGAAAGATGTTTAGTTAATTAAAGTCATATATGTACGTAATTTTCTTTTACAACTTTAGTTAACCAACATAATTAAGAGAGTATAAACTTACCTAATTTTAAGTTGTTTTTTAAGCAAATGGTTCTCCTGGAAAAAATGAGGATCTTTATGATGAAATTTCCATTTCGCTTCAAACATTGCAACCATCGAGATGGTTCAATATTAACGCAGGAATTTACTTTATCAGATCTAGTCGTTATAAAACTTAAAAAAAACAGTTGTTACTCTAGGGTTGGTTCAGGAATCAATGAATGCTATCTTTATTTTCCATTTTCTCTCTTACAGACAGAACTTTCGTGCACGCACACATCTTCAAGCAAGCATTCTCGCATGCATAACCCCACCGCTCAAACTACACTTTGCTTTAGAATCCCTATTTACACAGACATAACTACTAACGTATAAGCAAGGATTTTAATGTATACTTTTCACACAAATCCACATTTTCACTTCCGCAGAAGTTTAAAGGTATACAAAGACACTCACCTACAATTACTGTTGTAAACCCAAACCAATACACACGGGCGAACAATACCCAAACAAGGAGATTGCTCTCAGATCTTCGAATGTAGCTAAATAAATCATGGCTTTTTCCTCCATTTATGGATGTAACTAAAGAGTGGGTCTTCCTTCTTCCATGGATGAAAAGGATTGAGGTTTCGTCCTCTTTCCATAGATGAGACTGATCAAGTCATCTTCCTGTTCTAAGGGTGAAACCGATTAAGACCTCCTTCTCTGTCGTGGATGGCCTCCCTTCTTCACGTCGCGCGTCGATCTAGACTCGTCTCCATCGACGAGTCTCGTCGAGACGCAGTAGAAGTCTCGAGACAAAAGAAGGTTCATTTTAACCCGGACAATGCCGGAGCGGAAGACAAAGCGCCCAAGCAAATGTCCGCGAACCAATGTCAGTTTGGAAAAGGGATAATACGTCCATACTCCCACAAACAGTCAACAAATCCACTCCACGAATATCTTGGTCCATACACATGACCACGGAGTCACTATATCGATTAGACAAACGTCTCTGTACATGCATATGACTACACACTCACTAAATCTACAACGCATATGTTCACAACTTAGGTCTGCGCACAAACACCAAAACTATTACAAACACTAACCAATCTGTGCAAATGTGTTACGTCGCCAAACAGTGACACAGGTGTCACTTTATACACATAACTACATAGTCAGAAAAATTATTTTACATATTTACTCACCTGCTTAGATGTATTCACTTGGGCACAAATATTCATCTACACACATTTACACTCCTGTGTAAATGTATGCTCAAGCATTTTCGTATTTATGGCTACACTTAGACATTTGCACTTGCATGCATGAGTGCATGCAAGTTCACTCGTCAAATTAATCAACCAATTCTTATTATTGTTATTATTACTATTAATATTAGTAGTATTATAATTGTCATTATTATTACACCAGACAACGCATATTTTCTGCTGACTTGCATTCGAGACGTTTTCTACTAATTTGGGGCCCGGGTCAAGGGGTTTTCCTCCAGCCTCCCAATTTTGATCAGTTACCACACAAACGTCCACGAATAAATGGATTTTCTCAATCACCTCAATCCTATGATTTTAGAGACAAAACCTTTTAGTAAGATTTATGTATTATATATACTCGTATATCTGTCGCCATGTTACTCGGTTTTATTGACCTACGTTTTGCTCGTCTCGTAACCCTGAAGAAGCTTGAGGGTTTTTGATGGATTTTCACAAACAGGCACACACACACGTACACATACACATATATATAAAGAGAGATAGATAAAAGAGACGCGGATTCGCCACTCCTTACAGGGGGAGGTTGCGTTTCGCATGCAGGCTTTCAGTCTGTGTCCTATGGCCAAGGTAAGGATATCTGTTTCCATTTCAGGATCGAATTTAGCAGTTACCTTTCTTATAGTGTCAAATTCTCCTGAAATATATTTATTACTTGCTTTTTCTATATTTTCTCCCAGTAGAAAACTCTCAATGTCTTTTAAATAACTTATTTTTGATCTTCTGTTTTGTAATCGTAATCTTTATTTTCTTCTAAAACTTTATTAATAATCTCGTCTTTGAATACTTCTTCGGATACAATATTTTAAAAATTTATTTTATTTAAACCTTTCTTATTTTTATTCTTATATTCAGGAATTAAAAGTATTACGTTTCCAGTAAATATCTCCAATATATTTACTCGTGGTCTATTTTTTTCACATCGATGCTAATTTTAGAGGCGGCCTAAAGGACAGAAAAGACTTTTATCGGAATTCTTTTTAAATACGTAAAGAACTATCCTCACGATTCTTTTCTTTTCATCTAAATTTGGTCTAAGAAATTTATTTTGCTTAACTCGTTTTTAGTTATCTCCTCCTGATTAAGATTAAAATTGCAAATATATTTTAGAAATAAGTTCGATAATACTTTGGAGGATAAGGAAAAATAGAATCAAAAATTTAATAAATTTTCTGAAATTCACCATTTGTAATTCTTTCTATTTTAAAAAATTACAAAACATTCGAAAATCCTATTTATTTTTTTCTGAACTTCACCATATCATCATCATCATCATCATCATCATCACTAACTCTATAATTTAAGAAGGGAATTTTTGTTGAGTATATGAATAATAATTTCATCTTAGTTTAGTTATAACTTATGTTTTTTATTAAAGTTATTTCTAATAATTCTTTTATAATATCAGAAAACAAAATGGTGAAGTCCAGAAATAAATATAAGTATCGAAATTTTGTGAATTTTTTAAAACCCAAAGAATTACAAACGGTGAAGTTCAGAAAATTGATTTTTATATATCTTCTATAACTATATTTTAGCAACGTGATATTTTGAAAGGGGGGAAATTTAGTTTAGAGTTCCTTTTTAAGATTATTATAATTGGCGAAGTTCAGAAAATTTATAAAAATTTAACTATGGCTTCTTTTTTTTAGATTTTATATATTAAACCCTATAATTTAAGATGGGGATTTTTTAAGAGTTCAGAAAATTTATTTTAATATATCTTCTATAACTCTTTTTTTAGCAACGTGACAGAAGTCCACAATGCCCTCATGCAGGAAATGAATGATCTTAATTGTGCCTGGATCATGCTATATCATCTCCAGCGACCAATTTAAGAAAAAACGATCTGGCCGCACCCGCTCCCAGGCAAGAACCGAGAAAATTAAAGCAGGAAAAGAAAGCAGGAATTAAATCCATCATGTTCACCTACCAACACAAACTAAAAATATTTACGCTAAACGTGAATGGCTGGATGACAAAAAGAATTATTTACTCAAATATAATTAGACAAGAAGACCCAGATATAGTCATATTAACTGAACATGGTATCAACACCGTAGTTGAAGCAGTTAAAATACCAAATTATAGGATCCTATCTGCCAACCACACCCAAACCAGATTCGATGGTGTATTGATAGGGATAAAAATGGTGATTCCCTACACTGAAATAAAGGTTCTAGAGGAATCCTACTTGGCGGTAAAAATTAAAATTACTATAGGCGATCTGGTAATAGTCTGAGCTTATCAACCCCTAAGCCGTTCGTATTTACCCCTTCCCAACTTTATTAAACTCTGTGGCCGAGGAAGCTCTACAATTCTGACAGGAGATATCAACGCCAGATGCAGAGCAGCAGGCTACACAACCAATATGAACGGCACAGGTAGAACCTTAAAACTACTGGTGCAGAGAAATATAGTCCGAAGAGAAGGACCAGACTTCCCAACGTTCCTATCCTACAGATCCTCCACCACCCCAGATATAGTTCTCACCAACCCCAATTTTAACCTCAATCACCATACCGAGCCCGGGCCCGTAACCCCATCCGACCACCTTAGTATGGTCACAACTATATCCACCTCACCCATCCAAATTAAGATACCACAAAAGAAATCACTCAGCAGAACAGACTGGGCCAAATATAAAGACTACTTAAGCACCATAGATACCAAAACCCTTAACAACCAAGAAACCAACGTAATAGAGGTCGAAATACAGAAGATAAGTGGAAAAATAATAGAAGCCGACGCAATGTATACACCTAAAATAGAATACAGAACCCTTCCTGGACCGAGATGGGACGACGAAATAAAAGGAAAAATGAAGGAAATATATAATAGGCTAAAAACAATCAGAAGACAATTCGGGATAATGATAAAAGAAAAAGCAATTCAAGTATGGAATAATATAATCAGAAAATTGGACATCGAAAGGGATCCAAAAAAAATTGGGACCCAATTTCGAAGACTGTAGGGAACCCAACCAAAAGAAATAATAAAGATCAAAGTTCAAGAAATGGAAGGGCAGCTTCTGCTTAAACGGTTTTTCTGAGTGTCCTGAACGCTACAAGAGATCAGTCATCAATGCCTTAATTAACAGGGCAATTTCCCATTCATCTTCGTGGACGGCTGTTGATCTCAAACTTAAGGATGTTTCCCGAGGTCTCGTTAACAACGGCTACCCACAATAATCCATCCACGCCATCATAAAAGAGAAAATGAAGTTGGCTGCTGGACCCAGCGTCCGTTCTACTCTGAAGAATAATAATATCGACCTTTATTACAAGGCTAATATGAACACCAGCTATCGTGAAGACGAAAACGCTCTCAAAGCTATTCTCCATCGTAATGGAACCCCAACTGACCCTAATACGGATATAAACCTGATTATATACTACAAGACCAAGAAAACAAGTAGTTGCATCATGGAAAAACAGCTGTCTCCCTCCGACGAGCGAACTCCAGGAGACTAACGTTGTGTACAAATATTCGTGCAAAGTCGGTGACTGCGAACACCGCAATTCAAAGTACATCGGCGTAACCTCCACAATCCTGTCAAGGTGACTGACAGCTCACTGCCCTAACCTGTAAAAAAAGATGAATAAGGACACCTCCATCATCCTGAGACTCCAAAACCCCAGAAGATTGCGGATGACTGAAGCTGTCATTATTCAAATGAAGAAACCCACAATTAACGTGCAACTTCAGCAGGAAACCATACGCCCGACATCTCGGCGTCTCCGCATTGACCGCCGTTAAAAGAAGCACGTTTTCAAACTTTCATTTTCCTTTACCTCCTTTGCCAGAGAACTAGATCGGAGCGACAGAAATGAAATGAAATTAAAGGGAAAGTGGAAGAAAAAGTTTTAGATCTCCGTGCCTCTCCCCAAGCAGGGGGGCGAGGCGAGGTCCGGTTCCTCCGGCTTCCTCCTCCCTCAAGGCCCGAAGGCACCGAGGAAAAAGAGCTCCGGAGAGGGGTAGAAAGGGAAAGGAAGAAGAAAGAAGTAAGCATAGCACAGACTAAAATAAAGGCTTGAAAGTTGACTAAGTTGGCCTGTGCACCTGCTTAACTTGGGACCCTGACCACGGTGTTTTTATGTTTTCCTAGCTTTTAATTGTTACGATTTGCTGTACCTGTCACTGGTGTTAGTGTTTGGCCCATCTTTGGATAGCGGTAAAGAGGAAGATAATTGAAGTGGAATAGAGTTGGAGGTTTGCAGAGAGGTGCAAGTTGCGTGGAGGTCACGCTAATCTCTGTACTATAAATTAATTTTACAGTTAAGTTCGAAATAAGTTAGAATAAAAGTGTGACTGTTTGTTTATTTCTGTGTTTGTTTTGTTATTATGTTATATGTGTATGAGATAGGCGTTCAAACCATTGTTAGCGTTATTTGTTTTCCTGCTCTGTTAATAACTCGAGTTTCTATGATTTTTTGTAGCATAATTCTCGTATCTGTATCTGTTGTGTGGGCTCATGTTCCTTGGTTATTTATTTCTTTATTTTTCTCTTCTTTATTTATGTTGTTTCTTTTTCGTTCATTTGCACTGTCGTAGAATAGGCTCTCGACGATATACCATATATAACTATTCGTTGAGGAAATTATTTTTAATATTTCGAGTGAGTGGTAATCTGATTGACCGAGGTTAGTCCAAAAGGGGTGGGGGGCCTGGAGGGGCATTTATCTTCAATATGCTTAAGAAGTGGAACGGAGCACAAGGGTAAATAATATGGCTACCATTAATAAAATAGAGTTTTATTAATTAAACTATCAACAACACACAAAAAAAATGTTTACATAAATGGAGAATGAAAAGGGTCGTGGGAATATCTGACTAATCCGAGGATTAAGATTTGGAGAGATTTAAAAAAGTAAACAAATAAAAATTAAAGCGGGGGGGAAATGGTTCGCGAAACCATTTAAAGCACAGGGTAGCGTTGACAAAAGGTTAGATGATTAAAGGTAATGCTCAGCCTACGTAATTTCAAAGTTGTTGCGCAGATGAAGACTATGCGAAGGAATCTTCAGGCCACTGGCGATTTCCAGCAGAAGGGTTCTTCGGGGGATTGTCCTTAACGTAGGGGAAGGACTGTCTCCGAAGAGTGAGAGCGAAGTAGGGCTCGGAAGTACGAGCGATCTTTGTGACAGCAAATCAGGGATGTTCTAGATGAACAATGGAGGTTATTGTTGAAACCAAACGTTCTCTTAAAGAACGTTAAAAGGGGGGAATTAAATTATCCTGACGTGATGTCTTGGGAACGTGAACCGTTTCTTGACGCACGGAATTGAAGAATAATGGCTGTTCTAACGTTGTGCTATTTCTGAACAACAGGAAGGGGGGGAAGGGTGAGAACCCTTTCTTGTAAACGGGCTCAAAGAGAAATGGCTGTTTTAACGTTGTTCTCTTTCTGAACAACAGGGGGGCCTTGTTGACTTGGCGTCTCGAAGGCACGAACCTTGGCATTCAAGGGATATTGTCCTTTTCTGGACAATAAGGGGGTTCTCGAGGTAGAAAGTTCCTAAGTGCACAAGGGAGACCGGATCGGCGTTATGCCTCGCGAAGATAATCGGGATATGCTTCAATTTGGAAAAGCTATTGTATAAGTACCCGGAGCCGTCTCCATGGCGTAGGGGATAATTGAGTGGGGGACTTCGGGGGAATGCCCCGGTCGCGCCTGGGAAAATACTTTATCTGCCCATAAGCCTAATTCAATCTGGCGAGATCGACATATGGAGGCCGAACGGGGAAATGAACCTCCTTGATTAAACATTTGCTATGGTGCGTGATAACGCGCTCTGCTTCCTCTCGCAGATTCACGTGGGTAGCATGTGTTTCTAACAAGTGATAGCGGCTGAATTTAAGCAGCCTCAGACCGTTCTATCACATGCCCCTTTTTGTTAGTTTTGTGATTCCTTGTGGGTATTAAGTCCAATCCGATGAGTTTTTTCATTATTTGGAAAACTTTTGTCACAATCGGGTTTCCTTATTTGTTTTACACTTAAATCTCCTCCTCTTCTCTTTAATACGCTTTGTTTTTAGCACTAGGAACAGCATATGTGGTCTCCATCCTATCCCTCGTGCTATTTGATTATTTAGTTCCTCTCCTATTTCTTCTTGTGTTTTTTTATGATTGGGGGGGGGGGGCCCTTTTTTCAATTATTTTATTTAATTGTTTATTTTCAGTTCGTTGTGTAAGTCTCTTTGTTTTTTCCTCTCTAATCATGGCGTGTTCGTAATGATATTTACTCCCTTATTCTGTATACGTTGCATTCTTATTAGATTGCTCTTGAAACCCTATACATGGCAATTGCTGGATATATCAAAGTAGGTTGTATCATGGCCTGGTAGATCTTTTTATTATTTTTCATGTTTAGATTTTTTAATCTGTAGAGTAAAGTTAGCATGCCTCGTGCTTTGTTTATTCTTTCGGTCACGTGTTTCTTGTAACCATTTTTTGGTAATAGATAGGCCTAAAATCTTGCCTTCACCGTTATACCTGTATCGGTCTCCATCTACGTAAACGTCTGATAGTTTTGTGTGATACATAGGTATAATTTTAAATTTATCATTTTTATTTTCCATTTGCGTTCATACTCGTTTAGATTTTTTAATTCTGTTGTCCTTACTCTGGCCTGCATCTGTGGGTTCCGATAAACACAGAAAATTAATTGAGTGAAATAATCTGCGTATTGTAGGTTCACGCAGCCCTCGTTCCTGGGTAGGTGAATTTCCGAAGTATACACTAGGTATAGCGAAAGACTTAAACACCCTCCCTGAGCGAGGCCCGCAGTAAGCTTGAATCTTTCACCTTGGCAATGCCCCGTGTCGATGTATGCATATCTTTCTATGACGTAGTCGCATAAAATTCTTTCCAAATAGTTGTTCATTTCCAGATTTAGAATTTTATGCTGTATGCCTCTTTGCCAGACTTTATCGAATGCCTTCGATACGTCCCGGTATACAATGTCCATACTACATTTCTCTCCTTTCACTTTGCTTATTTTTTTCTGTAATCACATGAGGGCCATCGCCGTATTCGTGTTCTTTCTAAAACCAAATTGTTGATTGTTACAGAGGTATTTTTCTTTGATATATTCACTTAAGCTTGTGTTTAGAATTTTTTTCAAACACCTTCCCAATGAAGTTGAAAAGGGATATAGCGCCGAAAGTTTTCGACCTCCGAAGGCGGTTTGTCCGGCTTCGGTATGAATATCACTTTGGCTATCTTTAACTTATCGGGGAAGTATCCCTTGTTTATACAGGCGTTAAACACGTTCCTTACCCCTTCGAGTATATTATCCGGTGCTTCTATATAGTTTTTTTCTGGTGAGGCCTGATTTTCCAGGGGCCTTTTGTTTAAAATTTGAGATGGTATTCTTTAATTCCTCGATTATGATTTTGGCGTTAAATCCATTGTTTGCATACCGTTCCTCTTCTACGTAGTGATATGGGAAAGTCCTCTCAATACATTCATTTAGTTCGTCAATTATTTGGTTTTTGAAGTCTATATCGTAGTTTTCGTTTTCCTCTTCGCTGATGTTGAACGCTCCTTTCTACTGTTCCCCGAACAATTTTTCAATCTCGCGTTCATCTTCGATTAATTTCCCGTTTCTGTCCTTAATCTTTTATTTCTCTTTAGCTTTTGTATTTCCCATTCTTTTTATATTTTTCTAAAATTCTCGGAGCAATAGCTCGTGGTCAATATTTTGAATGGCTATGTCCCAGTATTCTCTTTGTTTTCCGTTATTGCGCTTAGTAGTTCCCTCTTCTTCGTTCACAGATTGCGGTATTTTTCCCTTGACGTTCTGGTTATTATTATGTCTACGTTTATCGCTTTTATTTCTTCATTCTGAGTTTTCATTTCGTATGTCCATATAAAGTATTTAACTGTTTATGTATGTGTTTCTGGGTATTGCATTCTCGTCATCTTTTTGTATTCGCGTCCTTATTTTTTCCAGCTCGCCGTCGATTTCTTCTAAAGTAGCTTCATTTAGTCTGTTTGGTGCGTAGTCATTCAATTCTTGCTTGTATTTTTCCCAGTCTGCTCTATGGTATGCCTTCCATTTTTTAGTGGGTATTTGTATTGGTTCCTGATTCATGGTAAGTAGTGTTGCTGTGTGATCGCTTCAGATAACATCTACAGGTTCCATGTGGTAGTTAAAAGAAATGTTATTGTTTGCTAGGCCGATGTCTGGAGTTGTCGCTGTTTTGTCTTTAATTAGCGTTGGGTACTCTGGTCCTAGTCTTCTTATGATCCGTCTGTCTATTAGAGCTTGTAGGTCTTTTCCTGTTTGTTTCTGTTCCTAAATCCTGTGTACGTGCATCTTGCATTCAGGTCTCCCCAAGACAAAGTTGGAAATCTATTGTTAAATATTCTCACAAAGTTATTTATTGGGAGTTCCGGTCGTCGCGGTGGTTGGTATCCCGTAGCGATTATTATATTGGATAATTCCATTTTGACGTCAATTGCGAGGTAAGATTCACTTATCCTTGTTTTGTTTTGTACTCTATTCCTTTCTTTATTGCTAATGCTGCTCCGTCGTGTTGTTAGTTTGTGTGGTTAGAAGCTATTACGTCATGATTCCATATTTTCAATTTGTACGTCTCGTTGTTAATTCGGTGATATCATATTAGAATTATTTCGAGATCTATTTTTCTGAATATATTTCCCTATGTGTTTTCTTTATCTTTCCATCCGTTCGTATTTGTCTGTAGAATTCTTAATTTTTTGTTCTCCATTTTGTCTGTTGGCTATTAAGACGTTCTTTTTTTATGGGAGAGTGGAGTTTTTACGATTATTTACTTGTATCTTTTTCTTGTGGTTCTGCTCTTCCTTTCTTTCCTCGTAGAGATTTGGCTCTTTTCCATCTCGCATTACGCGGCTACTGTTTCCGGTGTCCTTTCGTGCGGTGAAGCATCTTTGGTCGATTTCCTTTTTAAGCTTTTTTGTTTTTACGCGTACTTTCTTTTGTGCTTTTTTTATTGTTCTCGTCGGTGCTTCTCACTGATTCTGTTTCTTCGCTCTCTGTGTCCTCTTCTTGTTCTATTCGCTAGCATTTCTTTTCTCTTCTTCAATGAGTTTCTTTTTCGTGTCCTCAGAGATCTTAATGTTGAATATGGCCGATGAATCAATGTCCTTAGGGAATTTCATTGGTTCCAGCCCATTTTCCTTGAGCATGGAGTTCAACGCTGTGGCATATATTCCCGGCTGTGCGATATTCATGACGTGTGAGGGGAGGATACACGTCAGTAATTTTACGTTCAGAGTCACGTGGATTGTAACTTGAGTGGTTTGGCTGTTATGCTTAGCTGTCACTGATGTATATGTCGAACTTCGTGAAGCATCTTTTCGTTGGTGGATTTCAGTTTCTTTTTTCTTATAATTTATTTTCTCTTCGGGCATGACATAGCCATTGTTCTATGGCTTCCTCCACAATTTACACATTTTTTTATTATTATTTGAGCAGTTCCGCTATGAATGGGGCCGCTGTACTCCGAGAATATCTCTTCCTTTTGGAAGCAGGTGGCAGTTATGCGATCTTCCATCTTATAACACCTGAAGCAAATTTGAATATTGTGGTACTGATCCGGTGGAATATTGCTGTCAGGGATTCTCATACTGTATGCGAGAATCCATTTTGTAATGCTTTTGTGGCAATCCCTGTAGACTCGCAAACGATTTTAAAAACATGTGTGTGCTCTCTGAATTTAATTATGTCGTGAATCTTCAGCCATGGTTGTTGCTCTTGTAGCTCTTGCCTTAATTCCTCAGGTATATGGTGTCCAATCCAAGACTCGAATTATCTGCAAACAATACTTCGATTCGCGATTATATGTGGAGGTATTTTTGCTTCTAGGTCTATTTTACAGAGAGCGATCGTGTGCGCAGATGCAAGTAGTGGTTTGACGGCATTGCTATCAGCACAAATTACTAATAATCCATTGGGCGTCTTGAAGCATTTGATAAGTGCAATTTGTAAATTCTTGAACGAGCTTTGGGCGACTTCTTGGGGTTTCCTTTTATTTTCCTTCGGTATAACTCGGAGAGGCAGTCTCTTGGTTAAATCCCGCGGGTCCATTATCTTAGCTGATACCCCCTCCCAGGGGGACGTCTTTCTGAAAAGTAAAACCTGGAGAAATATTATTCCCGATCCACTAATGGGAGAAGTCCCCTATATAAACCTATTTCTAAATATCCTACCTCCCTTGGGGCGCACACTCCTCGACCACTCTACCTAGGTGGCCTAGCCATAAGTGATCCTACAGTCGTGTTTGGTCTCATTATCGCTAACTGGGCTCCTTCTCTGGCCCCCTAACGTGGTATCTTTCAGGAGTTCACTCTACGCTACTACCGACTGTTTCTGGGGCCTAACTGGTGGTCAAGTTATACTGCGCTAGGTAGAAGTACAGATTAAGAAAAAAGGCTGAAGACAGTGATAGTTAGAGGCAGAAAATTGAGGAAATCACCGCTTTGTGGTGATGACCCGCGAATCGGAAACAGATCTCTCCTATCAGTCCGATTCGCGCATATACATATGTCTTCTCTCTTCTGCCTCTTTTTTTATGGATAGGAAGTCGTATGTAGAAAAATGCTTCTTGTTTCACAAAGTTATTCAAGACAAATAGTTGTCGTAACTTAACGGTGCGTAGATCGCTGTGAGTATTCAGATGAACTGAGCCTTCGAGCGACAGACAAACTGAGCTTTCCAATTTTATGTTTCTTGTAGCGCTTAGTTTGCCCTTAAAAATTTCCAGCGCCATGATTGGCCAATTCACGTAGAAAGACTGTATATAATGTAGCAATTTGTGAATAATTCCATTCGCGGATTTTTTTTTCTCGCCTCGAAGACCCCGTTAAAAAACTTGTAAGAAATATTAAGAAAATACAAGTTAAAATTAATAACGCTGCCACAGCTGTGGACTTCAATAGTAAACGCATACAACATGGTCTTTTACCTAATTATATATATATATATATATATATATATATATATATTAGGTGGTCCTAGCAACCTGAAATAATAAATTCACATACAGCAACACAAAAGCATTCTTTATTTTATAGGAAAATTTCAATAATATAACTATAATAGTATTGATACAATTAAAAAAAATATTATAGTCACTCAAAAATTTGCTTGCCGAATCAAGAAAACGTTCCATATTTGTACGTAGGAAATACGAAATCTGCATTCCAAGGCTTTGTTTTTTTCTCTCTCTTTCAGTCATAATTTAAACTTTAAACTTATAAAGTTATGTTATTATATCTCCTATCGCAATTGTGTTAAGTTTAAATGAGAGAATTATAATATAAGTAACTTATAAAGAAAAAGGTTGGAATGGAAATAGAATTTTTCGTGAGTTTCCAGATAGACCAAGAAACATGTAAGCGCTGAAGGCAAGCTTTTGTTCCCATATGGGAATTAACGTAACATAACATACCATAACATAATTTCACGGATGACCAAAGCCACAAGGGCCTATCAAAGGTCAGCCGCATCTGTTAAAACCCACCCACAAAATGCATCCATGGGATTGTGTCAGATCATGCATCTACCATATATAATTTAAACAATCCATAGGATTGTGTCAGATCATTCATCTTCCATATACAATTCGAACCATACACATGAATGTGTCAAAAACAGAAGCCTCGTCATTAAGACTCGCTAAAATCCAAATCAATCAAAATATACAATAAATCGCCTCAGGTCTGGCAAAGTTTCTTCTGAGAAAGAGTTCTCATCTGTTCGGTCTCATTTTGTCCAATGCAAAACCGATGTCATCTTAGAACATTTTAAAATCTTGAAAACTCCCCCCGATCTTGTAGTATCTTTCGAATTCAAGAATAATGTATACAAAATATTTTCCTCTTTCTCGAAATTCTAACAAGGTCAAAAGAGCTAATTTAAAATAATTTTGAAAAATATTAGTTGACAAACGTATTATCAATTAGTAAACATATCATCTGATCTTAGGACCTTCAAAACTTTCAAAAACTCAATGAAAAGTAAAATCATTACCATTGACCGCAACCGAGGGAGGGTCAGTCGGTCGGATATATACCAACCTTACTTTCCCACTGTCTTCCTTTACAGCTGATTAGACAAGGTTAGTGTTTTCTGTTATGTATGTAGTGTTTCCTAATATATATATATATATATATATATATATATATATATATATATATATATATATATATATATATAAAAGAAAAATCACATGACGCGTGATATACAATGGATGTTGTTAATAGCCCGAGAAATGAAAACTGGTGTTACAACCTGAGTTGTGATACCAGTTTTCCTTTCTTGGGCTATTGACAACATCCATTGTAAATCATGCGTCATGTGATTTTAACTTATTATAAACAAAAAAACCCGTGCCCCCTCCTACTAGAAAACCACTTGCTTCTCACTGGATAAAAACCTACACTTCGTTATTCAAAAAGCTTCCTGAATCAACCTTTCCAGGGGTTGAGGATGGTAGCTCAGTCGATGAGCGCTTGATGACACAGGTTCGAATCCATTTCTTTATTTTACCTTTCTATAGCGGTTAAAATAGTCTTCCCTATTTCTCCGTTTCTAAATCTCCCATTTTCTTTCTTAAGCTTTTATGGGTCCCATAATACATACATCCCTCAGTGTTTATCCGGGTTATGATACTAGTTTTCCTTTCTTGGGCTATTAACAATATATGTATATATATATATATATATATATATATATATATATATATATATATATATATATATATATATATATATTATATATATACGAGGGGGAGTCAAAAAGTTCTCAGATAAATGGCATAAAATTTTTATTTGTAATAATACTGTAATCATTTTTCTACATAAGCTCCATTAACATCTATACACTTTCTTAATCTATGAATCCAACGGTAAAGACCATCTTTGTAGAATTCACGGGGTTGTCTCTGGCACCAAGTAATGACCTGCTTTTTTTTCTTCATCTAATGATTGAAACCGGGTTCCTTTTAGGTGTCCCTTTAAATTTGGTTAGGTTAGGTAACCTAACCTAACCTAACCTAACCTAACCTAACCTAACCTAACCAAATTTAAAGGGACACCTAAAAGGAACCCGGTTTCAATCATTAGATGAAGCAAAAAAGCAGGTCATTACTTGGTGCCAGAGACAACCCCGTGAATTCTACAAAGATGGTCTTTACCGTTGGATTCATAGATTAAGAAAGTGTATAGATGTTAATGGAGCTTATGTAGAAAAATGATTACAGTATTATTACAAATAAAAATTTTATGCCATTTGTCTGAGAACTTTTTGACTCACCTACGTATATATATATATATATATTTGCATCATGTGGTGTGCTAGTGTGAGATACACTTTGCATTGTGCAGCTGACAGTAAGGCTGGTAGTCGACTTATGGCATTTAGTAAGTGTGTACATGTTAACATTATTTTAATTTATTGATCATGGACGCGGCTCGGATAAGTGTTTGAATTGCGCATATTTTTTTTGTTATGTATGCTGGCTTCAGTGCTCTCTGTCAATGTATGATTATAACTGATTATGTAACCGTGAATTTTGTTTACTTTTAAACAAAACTTGGCGATCAGGACTATCGTGGTCTCCACGAAACGTATGGATGTCTCGTGTTGAACATTTACAAGAGTGGACCGAGAAAACTACTAGTAGATTGGGCTAAAGTCATCTTCTTCCTTTCTCGACATTTAGCTAGACCTAATTAAGCACTATGTTGGAACCCTGAACCAGGATGGTGGCTGCTTTTAGTAAATGTGCGCACATTTCCTCACCTCAGTTATAAAAAAAATACAATTAGGCGCGTTCGAGGGGCCACAAGGAAGAAAACTGAATAGAGGTCCACAATTCGCAGGTTTTGTGAATAATATGGAGAAAAACTGATGGAATTTTTAGATGGCTATTGTGAAAGGTTTCCTGAGAAACTATAGAAGCTAAAACTAAAAAGCTTTTATTGAAACATTGCTTTAGTGTTTTCATGATATGGGTTGCAGCATTAACATTATGGTTCAGTTTCTCAACAGTCATGCTAATAAATTTCTTGAAAATCTATGTGACGTAAGTGATGAGCAAAGTGAAAGATTTCACCAAACTCTATAAATTCTGGGGGAAAGAAGCCAAGGACGGTGGGATACTCACATGTTTGCAGACTGTTTGAGTACTAAAAGAAAATATCAAGAAATTGAGCACAACCGAAAATCTTGGAAACTAGACTTATTCTATGAGTGACGGATCTCAGTAAATGTAAGTAAACCCATGTCGGTCAAGCTGTTGTCTATGGCTCTTTTTTCCGGATTTATAATTACTAGTAAACGGTATTGTAAATAATATAATAGGAATAAGATGAATACGGAACTCCCTATAATCGGGTACTTTTTAGTGATGACTAATATAAAATAGGGTAAGCCGTAGAGATTTTTATATTTAATGAGGAAAAAATTAATGTTATATTTGAGTTTAGCGAAACCAAATTAGTAGAAGCCATTTATCCGATCTGACTCAGCAGAATTTTTTTTTAATATTAACCACTGATATTATTACTATTATCATTTGTGCCAAAAACATCTATACGTGCACTCAAAGGAACAGATACAAATCATTATATACCATACACACACTCAACTTCATACAAATATCCACACATTTACAAAGGCTTTTACATGCAAAATTGATATGAACACACAAGAACATACGCCCCTCACATACACACCAATACCAATGCTGCGAGAGACAAAGTCAGAAAGATCTTTTTCAAGTTAGTAGGTCGGTGAAACAAACAGTCGAAACAAACGACAAACGACGCTTTTGTTTCCTTACTCTAAAGGAGCTTCGTCCGAAGAGATCCCGATCAATTCCCGCCAATCAGAAACCCGTCCAAAGCGAGCAGATATTTTATCCCCAATATCGTAAAAAGAAACTTTCCTTTTTTTAATAACAGTAAAAATCTCCTTAAGACGCAATCCTGGCTGTTCCATTCCACGTAGATGTTGTGCTCTTCTAAATCATTTGCTCACAAAGAAATTCGTAAATTTGACGTTCCTTACCTACCCCGACATTTTGACTTATTGAATGATGTATAGAAATCATTCTCATCCACGAGATTTTTAATTTAATATAACCCTTTTTAATCTTCATTTTTTGTATTTCTCATTATTTTATCCCTCCTTAATAAACCGAAAAAGTACAACCGAATATACGTATTTAACTAAACCAAATTAGGACACAGATGCTAGACGCGACTAGGAAAGGAAGAAAACTTGACAACTTCAATAAAACCAATTGTTAACCAATTCTCTCCTAACCAATAATTTCAATCTAAGTTTTGTAATAAAGTGTAATAACACATTTTATCGGATGAATATTAAGTATATTTTTACTTTAATCGTGTTTTTATGAAGAACACAAAACAGAGTTGAAATTTTAAGGAGAAAAGTTGAAAAGTGTTGTGATGTTTCATTTTTATGATGATCTGTTTAGCGAATATGGAATTTGGCGATATTTTTAGCTGATAAGACTAATGGAGATCTTGGAACTTGACGAGATTGTTTAGCTAATAAGAATAAGGGAAAGATTGAAACTTGGCCCTCGCAAGAGGGTACCCTATTTAGTTGACTACAAATGCTACATGATCACTTACCTTACTGGTTAGTGGCCCCGCCTATCTCTAGTTCTCTTTATAATATACACTAGTCTACCCTCTTTCTGACTTTTGCTCTTACTATCCGAAGAGGCTTTGGAATCTCAGTGCACTTTCGTCCTCTACCTTAACCTATCCCTGTACTAGGATTTAGCGTAAGGGCCGAAAGATCGCCGAATAGGAGAGATATTAGGTCCGTGATATACTGAGTTGTCAGCTATGTTCACCAATTCAAGTATACAAATAAGGTGGTTATGACAGGAGCATACTTTATGTTTCAAAGTTCCATGATAAAGTTGCCATTACGGCTGTTCAAGTTGTCAAGTTACCACATCCTTTATCATTTTTCGAGCTGCCTTTGAAAGGGCTCAACTTCTAAAGGGAGACGGCTCCCTCCTAATCTTTCTGAGAGACTGCTCCAGGGCTCTCCTAAAAGAGAAGGGGTTTCCTCCTCTCCTATATCTCTGGGTGAGGAGCGTTTCCCTTCAACCCCTTTGTTAGACGACTCTTTTTCTTGACCGGCGGCAAACTTTCTTTTTTATTCTAGGAGTCCGCCAAGACCTACGGAAGCAACTGATGGCAGCGCCACCTTCAGTTGCGGTTCCCATGGCCGCATCTAAATAGGGCATGCTGGCTTGGGGTAGTGGGTTCCATTGGCTCATTGTCCTACTATTTCGTATACCTTGGGTAAATAACCTAGTTGGGGCCCGGTATGCCTTCCTCCAAACTACTTCTGGATGGATGTCGGCATGTAGGCCCCAACGACGAACATCATTCAAGTAAGGCTTATACTGATTGAGTCCTCGGGCGAGATCCCTAACATCGCGGCTGGGGGATGGTCATGTGGAAGTCCCATTAATGAGAAAATGAATGTGGACTTGCCCCATGGCCTAAGTGGCAGGCGGCACCAATTGAGCGCTCTTGAATTACAAATATAAGAACTCGGCGAGATATTTTCGTTATTAACGAGGAAAGGCATAAGGCCAGACAGAGGCAAAGTGGTACAAACCCTTTAAGAAAAAATCAAAGCTAGTAAAATTAATAGGCAACATCACATAATATATAATACTATGATACCAAGGAAAAGACGCTGTTAATTGGTATCGCAAGAAGGAATAGAAAGCCTCAGAAAAATATGGCTAAATCATCAATTACATCTCCCATTATCGCGAATAAAAAGAAAATTTGCAGGAAAGATCGACTTATGCGTAGAAACAAACAGGGTAGAAGAGCTAAAGAAAGAAATCGAAAGAAGTAAACAGGGAATTGAAGCACACCAAAAATTAAATTCTGACAATCTACAAATGCTTTCAAAGTAGTTAACACAAACACAGAACAGCAAGTAAAATTGAAACTAACGACCTGCTGGCTTTTATTGGGAAAATACCAGCCAAACATTGAAAGAGAAAAATACATAGACGAATGTTCAGTTGTGCTACAATTTCCATGCACTAGAAAAATATACAAGGAGTAATGGAACTGTAACACATAAAAAATTGTTCAGAATGTTCAAGAGATGGATAGAATGTATCTCTACCACAAAAAAGTGCCCCAACGGCAAAGGCCACCCCCGAACACTGGCAAAAACTCCCACAAGAGGTATGAAATTATGTGAATAAAAATCACAAGCGAAGCAAAGAGTGCAAGATACTACATATGCAGTAGTGGCAAAATCAACTATTAATGAGATGAAAGAAGCAAAGGCGAACATTACCATCCCGGAAGGAGTAGGATCAGACCTATTGGTAGGCATCCTCTATGTGCACTTGGCTAACAATAGAAAGCCCGGAACATTTACAGAAACGATCAATCAAATAGTGATGAAAAATGACATAAAGAAATGTGATTCCCAGAGAACACAGAATCATCAGGTATCATCGGAATGGACCTTTTAAAGAACTAAGAATACACCCTTAGCATTGAACTAAAGAAAAAAGAAGCAACTAGGGAAAACATAAATAACACTGGTCTGCGTCAAAAATGTACCTTAGGTTTTCTATAGTGTTCCTTAATAAAATTGACCTCCTAAATCCGAATCTGTCATACGTTTTTCTCTATCACCTCCAGTTTTTGCGATACAGGGGGTGATAATAATTTTATAGTTTATACATCTCCTATATTACATCAAATTTCAATAGTTTTTGCACTGCTCTATTCGCAGTAAATTTTGTGTACATTTTAAGTAATTATGCAAATAGTTTTATATTTTGCAGGTTAAAAATTGCTTAGCATTATAATAATAAGAATAATAATAATAGTGGTTGAGTTAAAAATGAACAGAAAATGTAAGAATAGCTCCGACAGATTTTGCTATGTTTGCGGCAAAGTGACTTTCGCGAGCAGCAAAGTACAATCCCTCCTGTAATTAAATCTTTGTATCATGCATATTTTGGAGTAAGGCTAAGGGATCAAGATAAAAGTTTTGCACCACATATCTGCTGCAAGGGATGCTACATAAGTTTAAGACGCTGGAGTCAGGGCGAACAGAAGTCCCTCTCTTTTGGTGTTCCCATGGTGTGGAGAGATGGCAAGGACCACACTACAGACTGCTATTTTTGCATGACAAATCTTAAAGGTGAGCATTGTATCAAGTATTTAAGCTTTCTGTATTATACTGGCTCCTGAAAATGTCATTATTATGCAAAGACTTAGCATAAAATTAAAAACTAACATAGTTCACTTCAGCATGAGCATATCCTTTACTAAACATTTATGTACTATCTGCAACTCCAAATCAATTCCTTTATGTAATATGCAATTATATTTTCCACAGGTATAAATAAGAAGAATAAACATAGTGTAGCATATCCGGATGTTCCTTCTGCCATCAAACCCCTGCCCCATGGCTCAGGAATTTCTATACCTTCTCCCCCTGAACATATAGAGGTACATGAAGAGATTAATATGGAAGTTGACCAAGATTATGACACATCTGAGTCTTATCAGGTTTCCACACATGATATGGTCGCAAGACCATTCACTCAAGTTCAGTTAAATGACCTGACCCGGGATCTGGGGGTTTCAAAGGCGAATTCACAACTTCTTGGCTCTCGACTTCGTGAAAGTAATCTTCTCGCTCAAGAAACAACATTTAGAGGGGTACAGAAATAGAGAACAAGAGTTTCGAAGCTATTTTTTACAGCATTCTCCCAGCTCTTTAGTATACTGCGCCAATATTAAAGGACTTGTTGAGGCCCTTGGAATTCTCTACAACCCATTAGAATGAAGACTGTTCATAGATTCCTCCAGTAGAAGTTTAAAAGTTGTGTTACTGAATATTGGTAACAAGATAGCTTCCGTTCCTATAGGCCATTCAATCCAACTTACTGAAAGTTATGAAAATATGAAAAAATTGCTGGATGCAATAAATTACTCTAGCTATAAGTGGAGGATATGTAGGGACTTAAAGGTAAGATCCTTTTACACTTGGCATTTCTAAGCTTTTTGATATTGACATTTTTATTTTTAATTGTTAATACTTGTATACACCTTTTGGTCAACTTACATATTACAAGAATGTAAATCTGGAAATCATGAGTCATTTTTGAGTTATATTTTTTGTTGAAGTGTGTCCCTATAGGTTAATGCATCCTATTGGGTTAATGGGGAACTTATACTAAATGAGAAGGTATATAACACAACTCAATAAACTCAAAATAAGATGTACATATATCCAATTAGTTCCAATACGAGGATTTAATGCATCGGCATACAGGATTTTTCAGTACATATTCATATTCTTATTGTTTTAAGAAATATTTACTTTGAATTTGTTTTTAGAAATATTACACTGAATTTAAATAGCGTGCTAAATTTTTTTCAGGTAGTGTCTCTTACGCTTGGGACGCAAACAGGCTACACGAAGCATCCCTGTTTCCTATGTTTATGGGAGAATCGTGCAGATAGTATGCACTATGAGAAGAAGGTTTGGCCTCCACGAGAAGCATTTAGAATTAGATCAAACAATGTGATAGCTGAACCTTTAGGGCCTCGTCAAAAAATACTCTTCCCTCCACTGCATATAAAGCTTGGCATAATGAAAAATTATGTCAAAACCCTTAATAAAGTAGGCCAAGCTTTTAAATTTCTTCTTCAAAAATTTCCACAAATCAGTGACGCTAAGCTCCATGGGGGAATTTTTGATGTACTTCAAATCAGGAACTTGATCAGCAATTTGATGCATCAATGAAGGACATAGAAAAACATGCCTGGAAAGCTTTCAAAGCTCTAGTTAACAATTCTCTAGGCAATAAAAGAAGCCTAGAAGAATATGTGGCCCTGGTCAATCAGCTCTTAACAAGTCTCAAACATTTGGGAGCTCGAATATCTATAAAGATATACTTTTTACAGTCCCATCCTGATTATTTTCCCGACAACTGCGGGGATTACAGTAAAGAACAGGGGCAAAGATTCCACCAGGACATAAAAACAATGGAATTCAGGTACCAGTGTAAATGGAACGAAAACATGCTTGCTGACTACTGTTGGTGCTTGAAGCGTGATGCACCAGATGACAGGCACAAACGAAAATCGTCAAGGGCGTCTGTTCTTCGAAATTATAATTATTTTCTTTATTATGTTGCATTCTTTTATTTTTTGTTAATTAAAAGAATTATAGTTTACATACGTGTATTCCTGTTTATATGATATAACAGTAATAATGCATTATTAGATAGAGAAAGTTTTTTTTTTTTTAAATTCAGAAAAAATGAGGTAATCTCAATGAAAATGGTGTATGCTGTACTGAGAAAATCTGACCTGATTGAACAAATATACATTCATTTTTGGGCTCAGGAGGTTGGATTCATTAAGAAACCACAAAGAAATCCTGGGGAACATAAATTTTTTTTCAAACGCAGGCCTGTGTAATGAATTAAAAAACAAGCATCCTCAAATGAAACCCAGGGCGAATGACCAAACAATAGATTTAAATAAAAAGAAGGAATGGTGTGTGTGAAGCCAAAGATCTCAATATGAAGATCTACGAAAGCGACGCAATGCCAATACTACGGAAAATGAAAGAAAAAGATTCAGTCGAAACCGACATTGAAGAGAAGTAAAAATGGGCATACGAAGGAAACAAGATGAAAAGGAAGTTGGAAAATTACTCATGGAATGTAGAATTAGAATCTACCTAAGATATGTGGTAACAATCTGAAGTGTGACATTGGACCAAGCCAAGAATGGGAAATTCAACCCCATAGTCGAAATAGCGGAGAGAGCAAGACGACAAACTACACCTAAAGAAAGCTAAGATCGTCAAAAACAATTCTAAGGTGAAAATTAAACTTTTTCATTTGGTTAAGTTGGTATAACTGCCTGGTTTGTTTAGCTATGGAATCAACTCACTTTTGTTACACTTGGATTTGATTTGTTGGATATTTTTGCTCTTACTTTTACTCTGTAACTTTGTTCTCAAATTTGCTTTTTTTATAAATTATACTTTGCTTATTGGGTTGATATATTGGGTTAATTAATATATTGGGTTAAGATTATTACGAATTTGTTAATAATCATTTATAAGAGGATGTTTAGGACATCCTCATCACCAAAATAATTTGCAAGACCTCTCAATTAAACTTGCAGGTAAGCCCTTATATTTCTGTTATTAAAATATTAAAAATAATTCTAGTATAATTTTATTCCAAATTATTTTGTTCGGAATTATTATATCAATTGATTGAGTTTCCTTTCAAATTTTATTTATTTATTTGTACATATTTTATGTATATTTTGCTTAATTCCACTTAATTATGTCTTCTGGGAAAGAGATCAATTGTATAAATAATCAAGCAAGTTATTAGTGGACTTATTGGAACTAAGAGCTGTGTGTAGAAGAAAAATTACTTTTATTCTTACCTAAACGGTTAAATGAAGCTCATTTGAATATGACTGACTATTATTCTATATCAAACACATCTTAAAGGAATAGAAGAGCTGTTACGTAATATAAAAGAAATAGATAATGAAATTAGAACAATTCTTGTTAGAGATAATTTCCAAGTATACGATTCTTCTTTTTATGAAATTGAGTTTGATGGTCAGTTTGATTATCTCTAAATGTTAATTCCAAATTAACTGTATTTGAATCCTATAGGGAAAATTCAATTGATCAGCTAAATAATTCTATTTTAAATTCAACTGAGCAGTTTTTATTTTATTTAAACAAAATGATTTTAAATGAAGGAAAGCTCCCCCCCCCCATCCAATGCATGAAATTTGATGGTCTCTACAGAGGATTAGTTTGCATTTTGTACCCTTTGAATCAATTCAGTAATGTTATTGACACGCGTCATCATCTTACTGATGCAGCTAAGTTAGCTTATATTAAAAGCTATTTTATTATGCTTTGCAGGTTATTAGTCACTTGTCCATAAATGATGCAAATTACTTATAACTATTAAGTTGCTTAAAACGAATTCATTTTCTTATTAATGAAACATTTACGAGTAAAAGGATAGTTGCTCAAAATTTAGAGGATAGTCATTTTTAGACATCTTAAATATATTTAAATGACGTCAGGGCCTCTATATATGAACTTAAAAATCATAGATTAGATTTTTTTTTGAGGAAGACACATCAGGTTGTGTATTATTAAGTCACATCATATTTAATAAATTGCCTAACCTTTACGAAAGAGAACACAAAGTTACCAATGATAATCCATCTTTGAATCCAATTTTTTATAATTATAATGAAGTTTTAAAAACTTTAAACAAAAAACTAAAAAGGAGCTAAACTTAAACATTATGATGGTAAAGGTAATCTAAAAGCAAAAACTTTTAAAACGATTTACAAGTTCCTTATGAAACTTTAAAAGCTTCATATACATGTTTGACTAATCAAACAACATGTAATGAAAATAAATCATTTTCTCGAATAGGAATGAACTTTGAATAGAGACCCTGTTAACTTGTAATATTTATGGACATTCTTTGAATAGATGTAATAAATTACAAACTTTAAATGACAGATTGAAAAGATGTGAAGAGCTTCCTTTTTGTAAAAGCTGATCTAGTTTAAAACATTGCCAGGATGAATGTAACAAAAGACTTGATTTTATGTGTAATCAATGTAGCCAATATAACCACATGACAGCTTTATGTCCTAGCAAGCAAGATAACTCTGTCAATTTGTCTTTCACCTCTAGTAAATAGGGTAAGCGATTTTTTTATTTTACCTAATTTTACATTAGAAATAAGCAAAAGTTCTAAAATTGAAAGGTCTTGTATTTAATTGATTCAGCCAGACAAAGATCGTGCCTATCTTCCAAGGTGGTCAAAAGACTCTCTGATAACTATGAGGGTTTACATGAAGTAAACTACAGTATACAGACTTTCAATGGTATGGAAGAAAGAAATTTTAAGCACGTAGCTTTAAATGTTAGCCTGGGTGATACCTATACAACAACAATACCCTTCTTAATTAATAATCGTTTAAATTTGAATTTTTAAGGTAATAGTATGAATACTGTCATCAATAACTTACTTAATAAATGATTCCAATTGCCTGACGAAGCTTTTAACCTTTTTCAAAATCATTCCTTTTTCAGTATGGAGGCTTTGATAGGAATTGACAACCTTCAGTTTTTTCCCCCTCTTTAAAATTGGATCAATGCATGAATGGAAGCTGTCATTGGATAAAGGATAAAATAATTTCATTTGGAAATGTTGAACATTTTCTTCTCCAACATCAGTTAAAAGAGTATTATAAAATAAATAACCTATATATAGAAAGTGATAAATATACATTGGTTAATTTAAACATGAATCCTGTTAAGTCTTACTTCAATCCTATTTTAAATAAATAAACAGATTCTGAAATTGATAATGGATTTGAAATTTTTTTTTCCTTATAATCTTTTGGCATTAGGAGTGATGAAAACTTAAATTCTTATGATGAATTTATAGTTCGAGAATTTAGAGATAACCTATAATTTATAGATAGACATATCATGTTAAATTACCCTTGAGAGATGATAAAGTAGGATTAGTCTCTTCTAACTGTCAAATTTCTCTAAAACTCTAAATTAAGTTGATAAATTCTTAAAAAATAATAATCTATGTGAAGACTATAATAAAGTATTTAAAAGACAAGCTGATGATGCTATAATAGAAAAAAATGGGTTATACATACTTTGTCAATATACTGAATTCAACTGGGTTCTACATAAGCCCGTGGTTAGATCTGAGGAGCAGGTAACAACAAAAGTGAGACTTGTATTTAATTGTTCTATCAAAAGTGATGCTGATGGTATTTCTTTAAATGAAGCTGCCTATCCTGGTATAGATTTAATGGGGTATTTGTTTAAGTTCATGCTTGTCTTTAGATTAAATGATTATGTAGTAATAAATGATATTAAGCAGGCGTTTCTCATGATTAAACTTAGGATGAAAAGAGCAAAAGAAAGTTTTGTATTTCTGTCAAGAAAATGATAAATTAATATCTTATAGATGCACAACTATAGATTTTGGATTTCCTCTTCAGCTTTTTTATCTTGCATTATGTAATGCAATCTCATGTCTCTCAATACCCTAGAGATATTTGTACTGAAATTTTGAACAACAATTTTCATGTAGACAACCAGGCAATAGCTTCGCCACTCTTCCCCCCCCTCCCCTACGAGGGGAGCTTGCGCTTCGCTGCTAAGATTAAAATTTAAAATCTAAAAAAAAATGCCGCCATGGTTAAATTTTTATAAATTTTTTTAACTTCGCCGATTATAATAATTTTAAAAATGAATTCTAAACGAAATTTCCCTCCTTTCAAAATATCACGATGCTAAAATATAATTATAGCAGAAGAATAGAAGACATCTAAACATAAATTTTCTGGACTTTACCATTTGTAATTATTTGGGTTTTAAAAATAACTTTGATTAAAAAAAAAACATAAGTCATAACCAAACTAAGATGAAATTATTATTTGAATACTCAAAAAAATCCCCATCTTAAATTATAGAGTTAATAATGATGACGATGATTTCCAGTTAGGATTTCGAAAGAACAGGAATAATACCACACCCCTCTGAATAATAATCGATTAAAAATCAAAAGCAAAAAGAGACGGAAAATAGATCGATTTAGTGCTACGCGCCGTCGAGAAACCCGTGACAAAGTCTGGATCAGAGGCTTCCATTATAAGATCTTTAACCTCCCCCAAAACACCAATTTGGAGAGGATTCGCTGCGATTAGATCACGGAAATAAAAGCACAAATCGTGATAAACGAGTACCACGGACCGGAGTTCGAGATGGAAGCCAACGTCCCGAAAAGGCGGTGTCTCAGTCAAACGCTGTATTCAATGGATTTGCCTCCATCAGTGCGGTCAGAGACCCTGAACATCCTGTTCGCAGACTATATCAGTCTACTTATCATTTCCTCAATAAAAACGAAAGAAGAAAGCGAGATAAACTGCACTGAAAAACAGGCAAAAATATAAATTTAAAATAAATTGGAAGATGGAAGGAAACAAGGTCAACAAATCTAAGTCGCATGCTCTCAATTATTTTGACATATGACCTTACGACCTTCAAAACTCTCAATAATTCCCGGACTCACCTTGGAAGGACCTTGGTAATTATATCATTTGGAATAGAATGTAAAACAACATAAGAGTTTCAAATTTCGTTAGAATCGGCCCAATAGTTATGATGTTATTGTCAAAAAACTCATTGAAAACTAAAATGGTGACCATCCGGTCGACCGACCTAGGAAACGACATAGTAACTTATAGTCACTTGACCGTGACTAAAAAGTATCCATTATCGTACACGAAGTACAAAGGTACTAATATAGACCTAAAGGTAAATTTAGTTCTAAAAGTAACATAAAAAAGATACAAAAGTCGTAAAAAAAGAATCAGAAGAACAATTCCAACATTTCAACCATTATAATTACCCCTAGAAATTTCAGCGATAAAAAAGAGAAAAATATACATTTTATTAGGGAGGACAATACAAAGATACCCTCTCATACCAATGCATACGATACCAAAAAACAAGAATGAAGAAAATCCATGTACAAAATAAAGCCCTAAGATTGATTACCAACACGAGAAAAATAAAAGGGAAAAAAAACGAGAGACCTCATAAAATGAAGATGCCTACTAATGCAGTAGGCCAAATTACAACCATTAAATAAGGTACTCATTCGCAGAACAGGTCTCTATACCAAACGAACAATGCACTCAACTTTATTTCCAAAGCTCAAGACATACGCTGAGGAGAGAAGAGGAACCCGTCTCTACATGGAGAAAGAAGAGACAAAAGAAAGGAAAAAACAAAATATGAATAACCATATAAAATAATCGAATAACTAAAACAAACAGGCCTTTAAGAGGCAATGAGGCTGAAATCACCGCAAAAGCTGAATAAGGCCGAAACAAAATTCATGAATTGCAACCAAAAACCGGAGATAACAAACGAAACTGAATAAGCCCTAACAAAATAAGAAAAACGGCAACTGGAAGGAAACATAAATATGAGAAGCGAAAAAGACACCCGATAAAGGGACTTAAAATATCGAACATGGTAACCAAAAAAGTAAAACCAAAGTACTATAGTAGACCAAAAAACAGAACTATATACCTACCGGTAGAGATAGCTAAATGGCATGAATGGCAATACACAATTAAATATTCGACCATTATTAGAAATAGGCGCCCGATCACTTTGGGCCAGGGAAACTTAGGTACTCTAAATGTGAAAAAGGAACGAAAGAATGAAGCGCGAATGAGGTATGGTGGTTCGGATCCCATATTAATCAGTAGTTTTGAGACTAACATATATTTTTATTCTTTTCCATCGGTTTTTTTTTAAAATTTCCATGAAAGGAATAAATATTTTTTTATATTTAAATTAGTGCAGGTTTATTAAAGAGTAAAAAATAATAAGAAAAAAACAGTGCATTTTTTCGCTGAATCCAAAATCGCGCTCTGATTCTGTTCCGGTAGTAGATAAGTTACAGGCCCTGAAGCTTTGCTATTCGATACAAGAATAAAATGATGATAAATGTGGCTTAAATGAATTATGTTGTGTAATTATAATCTATTTCGAAATATTTTGGGGGGAAAAATAAATGTTTGAACCCTTTGAAATTCAAGAAAGGGTTCTTTCCAAAGAAAAGTTTGCAACCATTGTTGATGTACACCGAAGTAGCCTGAAATGCAACAAGTTAGTTGGTTACCATATGGATTAAGGAGTACCATTTTTAAGATCAACAAGCAACGGCTTCGCCACTCACTTCTACGGGGGAAGCTTGCGCGCTTCACCACTAAGATTAAAATTTAAATTCTAAAAAAAAGCAGCCATGGTTGAATTTTCTGAACTTCACCATTTGTGATTCTTTGTGTTTTCAAAAATTCAAAAAATTTCGATACTTATATTTATTTCTGAACTTCACCATTTTGTTTTTTGATATTATAAAATAATTATTAGAAATAACTTTGATAAAAAACATAAGTCATAACCAAACTAAGATGAAATTATTAATCAAATACTCAAAAAATTCCCTTCTCAAATTATAGAGTTAGTGATGATGATGATGATGATGACGATGATAAATGACTTTAAAAAGACTCATTACATTCTTGTGCAGAATTCTTCTGTAGGAAGAAGATCTACAAATGAACGCAATGATTGCCTCTTGGTAAAGTCCCAGCTCAACGTTCGAGTTAGCTCCAAGGCCAAGCACAATCACGATTGGAACGAGGCAAGTGTGAACGATTTCGCGCGCACAGTCAGTCGTCGTCTTTTTCGACAAAGGTATCAAGTCGAGAAGGGTTTCGAAGAAACCAATTCCACTATTAAAAAAACTTTAGGGATACGAGTATGTACCACTTTTAAAAGAAATATGTATATAGAATGGATTGGTAAAGACTGGAACCTTCTCATTTTCTCGCCTCACGAAAACGACTCTCACGAGGACTGCCTTCTTATTCTCTCGCCGAGCGAAAAAGACTCTCGAAGAGTTCTTTTTCATTCTCTTCACTAACGAACACGACTCTCTCAATGACGGCCTTCTCATTCCCTTACCGGAAGTTTTAAGACTCTCTCAATGACTGCCCTTTGATTCTCTCGCCTGAAGAACACGACTCTCATTCTCTCGTCTGAAGAACACGACTCTCTCGAAGAGTGCATCCTCATTCTACTGCATGACAACTATTCTCTCGATGATTGCCTTTCATTCTCTCTTTTGAAGAACACCACTCTCTCGGTGACTCCCTTCTCATTCTCTCGCCTGACGAAAATGATTCTCTCAATGAATGCCTTCTCAATCTCTTACCTGACAAACACGACTCTCTGGATGACGACTGTCTTATAATTCTCTTGCATAACGATAACAAACGTCTCGATGACTCACCTGTCATTTACTCGCCTGACGAACACGACTCTCTCAACCACCTTCCTTTTAATTCTCTCGCCTAACGACTTCAACTCGCTCGGTCGTTGCCTCTTGCCTCCCTTCAACTGCCACCCTTTCCAAATCAGAATTTACGTTTTGCTCATTTTCTCTTGTCTCAATTATTTTTGCCTTTGTCTTCTCTCAAATACTTATGATATATTATATTATTTATCCTCACCTACCAATTACCTGGAATTATCACTCATTACAATCCCATTAACGATAGAAAACTACCGGGGTTGTAAACATATGGGCAAGAATGATAAAATTGAAGTAAAAAATTTGCCTGTCCTAACTATTGTTGGCACAGGGTGTATTATAATCCTGCATGAATAAGTTTATTTCAAAAATCAATGTACAATAATATAAGAACTTGGTCCCTATGGATCATTCATTGAGATGAAATAATGATAATTAAGAGGCCGCTAAGATACATCATATTGTAAGTTTATTTACGTTCGTTGTTTCGAATTCCGCGTCATTCTGACAAATCAGTCCATTAAGATTTTGAACCAAACCCATTTTGATGTTTTCCTTCTCTGTCATTGTTCTTCGACTCTTTCTCCCAGTTTAATGCTATTTCCTAGGCCCTCTCAGTCCGTAAACGGAAATTACCATTATTTAACAAAATTAGTCCCCATTTGTCTTTCGAACACTCTCAAACACCGTGCCTCACTTTCAATTCCACACGCAGACAGACTCTACTCATTCTACTATTACTTAATAGAGAAGTTCGTTCTACGTAATTGCAATTATTGTGTTTTAAAGTTTTTAAGGAACAAAAGATTGAATAAAATTTCGTACAAAATTTTCAACTACTTCAGCAAGAACTTAGGTGAGTTCCTAAAGAACCTTTGGATCAGTTCTTAAACACCCCCAGTTCCCTTTTCAATTACCCCTACGGAAAGACTACATTAGAGACAGATACCTTACTAAAGGTGCTTGCTTTAGTTACATTGTAGATAGCTGAGGTGCAGGTAAAGGAGCGAACAAAAATAAAGCACGAAAGTATCGTAGGCGAGTTGGCGAGCGGCGAATCCATTGCGCCATCATGAGTCTCAAAAATGGAGTCATTCAATCGAATATTCTAAGCCGCTTGCTTGTACTTCTCATCAAGCTACAACAGAACAGAAACAAATTGATGAGAGCTGCGGTTCCTTACAGTCATTAAAAACCAGGGATATATACCTTTCGCACATTTTTTCGCCTTTATTTCAACATTGTTTGCTACTAACTTTATATCAAAAACTTTAAAGGTTTAGGAAAGCTGATTGGCTTTCACCACATTAGCGCTTTGTTTTTTACATCGCGCTGGTATGTAACGTCACGTGAGTTCAGATTCATGTTTTTAATACTCGTAAGGGGCTGGATTGTTTAAGAATAGAAACTAATCTCACCAATACCCCACAATCCATTGTAGGCTAGTCGAGAATAAGCGAGGAAAGTGGTGTGCCTTTATTTTCAAACTCATCTAGGTTGCATCCCTCCATCACGTGATCGTCGCTTAAATAAGTAGTTAGAACCTCGGTTTTAGGAAGTTACCAGACAATAAAATGCTTTCATTTAAAAAAATAAATAAAACGAAGACTTGACTGGTTCCCATTTATCACTGACTGAGTTACAAGCTAGCGTAGTCGTTACCACTTGGCTGGGATATAATGCTATGGTTAGCTTCAAACCGCGCGACCAACCGCAAATTTTATAAAGCTTTTTAAGCTGATAGCTCAGACTTCGTATTTCTAAACATGAAATATAGTTTCTTCATCTGGCAATATTTTCAAGCTCATATACGAGTTTTAGGGATTATGTTCTATTTGAATACCATTTTCAAGCAATGATATTTAATATACTAACATTGCCTTTATTGGCAAAAAAAAGTAAATAATATTAGAATTAGCACGGAAGTGTGGTCATCAGGTATCACCCAGTGTTCATTCCCTAAAATCAATCTTTTTTACTTATATTTAACCAATTTTGTAGTCAAGTTTTCCTCTCATCTTTGAATTATGAGATCCTCTTTGATTAGTCCATCCAAATTTTGCCATCATCACTACCCTCGCCTCCCAAAATAATGTCAATATTTAATTAATAATAATTATTTTCTCTGTGATACTAAAAAGGTACGGATAAATTGAATTTCAGAACGATTCTCCATAAAATGAAATTCTTTTACATGTGGAAATCAATTATGGAACTGATCATTATTAGGCTTTGTGTAGCTTGTAAAATGGTTACCATACTAAATTAAAATCCTAACATATATTTAAACAGGAACAATCTCTTCTAAATCCTCATTTTCTGTGTTTATTTAAGTTTTTATTTTAGACAAAGCGAGGAAGATTGATAGATCATCGCTCTTTTAGGTGATAGAAAAACTCCTCGAGAGAACGGTTAGAGGAAAGGTCTCGTAGTCTTATCTCGTAACTGGCAAAGTGTAAAATTAATATCCGTAATAATTATATTATCATACATGGGTGCAAATTAATATGCACAACTCTTAATTAATGAACAAATGACTGAATTAATGAGAAGAAATGATGGGGGTAAGGTCAGAAAATTATAGTGAGGCCTATTTCGACACTGTTTTAGATTCCAGTTGGTCTAATTCTCAAAGTATCCAGATATCTTCATACTTTAGAACTTCATAGTAAGGGCTTAGAGCAGAGAGTCCTTTTCGTTGTACACCATTCTATACCATACGATACTCCTATATTATATGGGGGGGTGACTTGATCACCTACTGCAACGCGAAGCGTTGAAGGACTGTTCACAGGGATTAACGACCGAAGAGATCAAACTTGAGGCGTTGGGTTTCAAATCCTTAATAATCAGACAGAGTGCATAAATGGTTGGCAAGATTTACTTGAATAGGCCGAGAGTATCGTTCAAGGTTAGTTAAAGATGAATTAACAAAAATATAATTTTTTACACACATCAAAATAAAAATTATAAAATGGCAAAAAGAGATTATTTAAATTGAAATAGTCCCTAGCTAATTATTATGAGGAGGGATTCTCAAATAGAATTAATTGATTAGCGTTACTAGGCTCAGATCAAAAGGGGAAACCTGACAATACTAATAATAGAGGTGGTTGCAGTTTTACGGGTCAGTGATGAGGCGAGTGGTGAACGATCCAATGAGGCAAGTGGGGCACGGTCCGAATGAGGCAAGTGAAGCACGATCTGAACGAACCTTCCGATGAAGATAGCCAATCTTCAATGATGACGTTCGACGGGAAATGGGGGAATTCTCGTAATTCCATTGGAAGAGGAAACATCTTTTCCCCAAAGGTAATCGATGGAGATTTTCTTCGGCTCGATTAAACGAAGGGAGACTGTTGCGAAAATTCAAAGGCTTGCCGTTCACAGAAACTACCAATTGACTGAGGTAGAATCACGGCGGAGAAAGTCATTTTTGTCGGATGAACGCTCACGGGACTTCGCCGAGACGATGAGGACGACCTAGAGGTGCGTATAGGACTCTTTGATCTCCAGTCAAAACCAAGTATTTGTATGGGCGATTCTGAAGGGGAAGGGGAAATTTGGACAAAAGAGTCACAAGCTCCAGGCATCTTAATCCGGAGGCAGAGTCGATTCATCATTTAACAGCAAGGCGCGAAACACAGCGGCTCTTTCTCGCCTCGTCGCCTTAGGCTCGGGACGATTTTGCAGGATTGGGGGATATTTCCATAATGCGCTCAGGAGTCGAAACTTCTCGAATGTTCCCGAACAGGAAGTGACGTTTTCCATAGTGGGATACAATCATACCTGGTCTCCAAATAACGTGAGGTGGTCAGAAGTTGTTATTTTACAGTCCTAACTATCCTATTGATCTACAAAGTAAAATGACCTGAGGAAATTATCAACCTTAGTTTTACGGGCGATCACACAATGGCCTACGGATAATAAAATTTTGGGCGCGTTTGCTTCTAAACTTTTGTAATGGATTTATCACGACGACTTATTGATCAATGAGCTATTTTGGAAGGAGAAGGAGTTGGACGGATGATTTTAAATTAAAAGAATGCATCAGCGATAAATTTGAGCTCTACGTTACTCTAGCAATGATTAGACACCTTCACCCTATGTACATACATACAGCACTGGGCGGAGTTGGGGTAGCGGGAGGAACGGTCCTCATACGCACACTGCAAGCGACTATATCTAAGTAGGCAATCTTACAGTTGAAAAAGGAACCTAACTAGACCTGGATCTGTTTGGTGATCAGAACGTGACTTAGAATATAACTAGAACTATATCTTTTCGCCGATCCGAATTTACTTTTCAACTTAATTAAAATTAAATCTCTTCGGTAATTCGAAATTATCTTTGAACTTAACAAGACAAGGACCTTTTCGGCGATAAAAACTTGCTTTTGGATCTAACTAGACTTGAATCTCATCGGCGACCCGCTCTTGCTTTTGAATAAATAAGATCTGGCTCTATTTCAAGATTCAAAGTTGCCTTCGGGTGATCTAAACTTGATTTTCAACTTAATCAAACCTGGAGCAGTCCAGCAATCTAAACCTACTTTTGAACTTATGTAGATATACCTGGATCTCTTTGGCAATCCAAACTCCCTTTTGAACTTAACTAGATAGGGATCCCTTCAGCGACCTAAACTTGCTTTTAAATTAAGCTAGCCCTAGATCAATTCGTCGATCCAAGCTTTTTTTAACTTAAATAAACATGGATCTATTTAGGTCTCCAAGCTTTCTTTGGAACTTGTCTTTCACTTGACTAGAACTGTATTCATTCGGTGATCCGACCTTGTGTTGATCTTATTAAATCGTGCTCTCTTCAAAACGCACCAAAATCGCGATCAATCCATTACACAGATGACCTTTATGCTTCCCTAAAATGTTCATAACACTTTTAGGATCTTTTACCATTACAAACGGTCCTTAGTTGCATTTCTTCCATAATGAGGACCCTTACCATCTTTACTCCACAATGCAATGATGCTTACTCACTTTTAAAAACATCTTTACTCATCATTGAGATGATTTATACATTATCTGCGAGCTGAACCTTCCGAATGAGTAAATATTAATCATTACATATGAACCATAATTTACCTCCCTAATGATCTTACTCACTAATGAGTGGATCTTTACTCCACAAGTTTGTGATTCTTAACACTTAAATGGTCTTTACTCACCTTCAAGTCTCTCTTTACAAGAAGCCGATATGATCTTTGCTAATGAAAGGATTCTTATCCACTATGAGTGGATCTTTACTGTGCTGAATGATCCTCAACATCGCGATGAGCCTTACTCGGAGGCAAGGAGCAGCTAATCTGTATTTCATTCCCAAGGGTGACCCTTTAAGTTCGAGATTCACCCCCTAATCTACCGTAGGGTAAAGTCTTGGAGTAAGACGAAGAGGAAGAGAGAAATAAAAGGATGAAATCTGAAAGATTCATTCAAAAGAGAAATAGGTAAAGGTGAGGGAAATGAAAAGAAGTGGAAAGCTGGAAACAAGAGGGAAATTGAATAAATGTTTTTTTTAAAAGAGTATAATATAAAGAGAAAATAGGAGAATAGAAAGTAAAGCAAAAGAAAATGCGATCCGAGAAGATGGACAATGGGGGAAGAGGCGAGAGGAAGGACACACATTATTATCATCATCGTTTCTATGTAATCCTTGATTTGTGATCCGTGATCAGCGCAATTATTAGTCCTCGTCGTCAGAGGGATCCGTCATCTACGATCGATCGTCTGGATCATTTTCGACCACGTCGTCGTGGTTGTCGTCCTCTTCAATTACTACTCTTGACATCGTCGTTTTCATTTCGTCGATCATCAGTGCGATTTCAATGCAAATACTCCTCATCATTATCATTATAATTATTAGTGTTAGTAATATCTTATCCACAACAATAATTATCACTAACACCCTTATCTTCATGGCTAGTACCTTGTCTTCTTTATTCTCCTCATCTTTGCCATTACCATCATCATGATAGTAGAATCCATTTTTTGTGCCCCTGAGAGCCCTGTCTGATTCTCTTTTGGCCTCCATTGTTTTGCCTCTTCATTCTCAGTGCCACTTGACCGGCCCTTCTGACCAATCAGTGACATTAGGGCCTAATTTGACCATCACCGATCTCCATAATCTGTCGTTTTCAGTCCGGTTAATACTTTGTACGTTTTTTACTGTTGGCTCTGTTTCTCTCGATCAGTTTCTATATGTGGTTTTTGTCTCTATTTGTTTTTAATTATAGACATCTTCTCACTTTTTTGTCTCACTTTGTTCCTTGGTTTGTCAGTCAGTGTGTATATTTCAACATATCCGCACTTACCCTAGATGTACGCGAGTGGTTATGTGTGTGTCGTTCCCCTCCTCTCCTCTGCTATGGTCAATTATCGTGTATACAACAACATTTCAGTTGTTCGAGAGACGAAATCGCAAAGCTCGATGCTGGGTTGTGCTCAGAGGGGCAGAAAATACTCCCGAGAGTGGCTATTAAGATCGCCTGCAAACGCACCTGGAAGAGCGAATTCACCCAGAGATCCCCCATTCGTGATGCCAGAGTTAAAAAATAATAACCTCGTAATTCCAGCGCACTTTTTCATTTGCGCAAATTCCGTTTCGTTTTTTTGGAAATGGGACGGGGGGGGCGGAGCCCCCTCTTTGTGGTGCTGTCATGTCAGGATGTAGGATAACTCGCCGCGGCTAATTCACTGTATCCACATGACTACAATGAGGAGGCTAATAACTTAGCCCAACATACATAACCTAACTTGACCTAACCAACCCCACCCTACGTTAAGTAGAAGAAATAAAATCTATCCAGCAGATTTGTGCTAGTTGCCCCCCCCCCCTTCATGCCAATTCGTCTATTGGAGTTTTGGTACTCTTCGTCTTCCCTCTTTTGTCTCCTTCTTTTCTTTGTGTGTGTTTATCTTTCCCGCTCTCTATCTAACGCGTCTTTACCTCTTTTCTCTTCATTTTTTTCATTAAAGATTTTTCTCTACGTGTTTCTCTACGTTTGCCTGTATGTTCTCGTTCCTAATTTACTTCAGGATTAGCGAAGTTAAACCACGTCGGCTGTGGTTAGTCGCCAGATGGGGCCCCGCTTCGGATCGACTACACGGCGGAAGCTTTACGCTGTATATACACGTGGTTCGTATTCCACTTTAATCAGTAGGTCCAAACTTAGAAACAAAAAAGCATGTAGAATGAGCGCTGTCCTTAAGCGATGATCCCATATCGTGGCTTAGTTGCCACTGAAGGACGACGCGTAGAAATGGTCCGAATCGCGGCTCCGCCAAAAAGCTAAGAAACGAACATTAACGAGGGCATCTCGTGCTGAGGGTTAGAAACTAGGGAAGGTGAAAATGTGCGCAAGATGTATAGCAACAGATTCTCCTACACGTATTAAATCCGGGAGGGAAAACTGCAGGTGTTGGGACGGGAGGGCACACCAACTTCTAGATGTCACCTGCAGCCCGTTGCATGAGCGGAAAAGGATATACAAGGGAAATAAGGATGGGGCAGAAGAATTAGGGAAGAATAAATAAAAGTTACCCCCTCCCCCCTCAACTGGAGCCAGGAGGGCTGGGTGAACCAGCAATCAACACTGGCCATTAGTGTCCCAACCAGGGATGAATTAGAGTAAGCTGGTTGGCGACTAGCCTGGAATATTTGCAACCGGGTACCCACATTGCAGGGGGGGGGGTAAGTGGTAGAGTAGTGAATACGCAGCAAGAACCATCCATTTTAAGTTCTAAATTGTACTCTTACATGGATCGTCTGATTAAGGTTTTACTCGTGGGCAACATCCGATCGCGAGCGACTGCAATCATTACAACCCAGACGCCTAAAAAAAGCCCTGAAAATCGTTTGCGACGTCCACAAAATATATGACCACAAAAAAGTTAAAAAAAATTAGGACCCCAAAGAATGTTCACAAAATATATTACCCTCAAAAATGTCCACAAAAAATATGACCCCCAAAAATGCCGACAAAATGTATGACCCTAAAGAATGTCCACAAAATATATGAACCCAAAGAATGTCCACAAAATATATGACCCCCAAAATGTCAACAAAATACTGGTGACAGCAAAAATGTCCCCTTTTTTATAATACTGTAATTCATTGGCCATTAAAGCTTGAATGTAAAAATAGGTATCATTACAAAGAACAATATTTGAAATTGTATTAGCCTAGGCTTGCGGTGGATGCTCTATCCCAGCCTATCTATGCAGATATTAAACATTTTTGTTTCAGAATCTTAAAAATGGCACAATTAACTCTTGAAAAGCGCAGGTTGTCGTAGAATTAATGATTCGACATGGCTCCATAATCAAATCAATTCATTTTCAAGCAAGATATGGTTGGTGAACGATTAGACCAAAAAACATTACAAAGAAATTACGCCAAGTGGAATTCACACAACACAATTCGTAATTTAAATAAAAGAAATTCCGGTCCTAAGAAAAGTGTGAGGACGGAAACGAATATCGACAAGGTAAAGACTTGAATTGATGCTGATAAAACAAAGTCGGTGAGAAAATTGGCTGCTGAAACATATTTGAATAGAGAAGCTGTGCGAACTATTCTCAAAAAAGATCTTATTTTAAAGTTATACAAGAGTCAATGTCATCAAGAAATCTCAATGCAGGATAAGCAACCAAGGTTATCCTTTTGCCTCAGGGTTAAAGAAATGTGCGATGATAAACAATTATAATTAAATAACATAATTTTCGAAAGTGGTCACTAACTAAGCCAATTAATCACTTTAAAAAATCTTTGGACTAAATGGAAATAAGATTTATGGGCCATATTTATAGAGGTGCAAACATTTCCGACATAGTCTGGACATATCACTTTAGTTTATGGCCTCCAGAACGTTTAATCAGTTCGAAACCCTGTCGGGCGAACCTTCCCTCTATTGTGCTCGGTTATCATCCCCCAGTGGAAAGTCAAAAACGAGATCTATCACCCCCCACCCTCCAGCCGCTGTGAGGCGCCAGTGACTTGGGGCTGTTTGCACGGCTACATTTTAAGTCTTCCATAGAACTCCAGATGTCTTACGCCTCTCTCCCTAACCCCGTCCCTCGCAAAAACTCGCCGTATTTATGCGTGCGACTCCATTCATTGTCAGCGAGAGTTCATTCGACGTCTGTTCGTCACGTTGCCCGTTGAGTCGCCGTGTCGACTCCCGTCATCCCTTGCGCGGATCTTACCTTCGTAATCTTTCTGGTTAGAGACGGATTACTCTCCTTCGTTATCCGTGTACCTTAACCTCAACCGTGAGACAAGAGCAAGGAAGTCCGAAAAGTCCTTCCGTGCGGATTCCCATCTGGTCACCGAGCCGACACCAGTCCCTGGAGCGGACTCTCCCCTCCCCCCCCCCCGTCGTGATTCCCTTTTGGAGGACAACTTGGAACCTGTTCTACGTTCAATCTTCCGCTCTACGAAGTCCTCCCAAGGCTTCCTTGAATTCACTGCCGCTGAGGTAAAACCGAGGTACCAGTCCCATGATTTTTCCTCCATTTAATTCACTCCACGAAAACACCCGTTATTCCCCGCATTTAATTAATACTATCTCAACCCGCGTTTAATAACGGTCTTCCAAGTGATTGTTACAATTCCCGGGCTATTCCCATTTATTCCTTGCCCGCCTGTATTATCAAATGTTCACATATTCATTATTATTTTAGTTGCTTAGCTTTCGTGACCAATAATAATTTTATTATTTACTTGTATATTAAAGGTTATTTTTGTAAGAGGTTTTTTTTTCAATAACTCCTGAGCTGAAACGGCAATCTCGATTCCCCACTTTTATTGGGCAACATCGGATTAACGGACTCGAATATAAATTGGGTACAAGCCCTTAGGCGAGACTTGCCGGCCTTGTTAAATATCCGTAAGCTCGACTCTGTATAGAGCGTGACACCACCGTGTCGTTCCTCGACACTCTTATTTTGAGGACCATGAACCCGGATAAGCTCAATCAATTAACGCTGCCAGATATCTTGACATGCTCAAAATAATTTTCGCCAATAGTGCATATCTCAATAAATAGTTTCAGCAAGATGGCGCTACAGCTCATACTTCATGTGTCATCATGACATGGTTGAAGGCTCGATTTTCTCAACGACTAATGTGGCATAAGAAAATTTTCCCCTTGTAAGCCAGCTCACCTGACTTGTCATATGTAGTCTACTTTGTATGTAAAAGAAAGACTATTTCGAGCTGCACCACCTAATATCGCAGAAGGGAAGAATTAATTTCGAGAAATCATTACATCCATCAATGTCAATATTTTGCAGAATGAAATTAGAAATTTTGCTAATCGTATTTATAAGGGCATAAAGTCCGGTGGTATTCATTTCGACTGTTAAAAATTTAAAATATCGTTCTTTGTAATGATACATTTTCTACATTCAAGCTTTAAAGGCGAATAAATTACAGCATTATAAAAAAGGTGTCATTTTTAGCCGTCACCCAGTATATGACCCCCCAAAATGTCCAAAAAACATATGACCCCAAAGAATGTCCACAAAATATATGATCCCCAAAATGTCCACAAAATATATGACCCACCAAAATGACCACAAAATATATCACCCACTAAAAAGTCGCCACAAAATATACCCCAAATAAAATCTTAATTGTACATGAAAAATACCGAGATAGAAAATAAATTATAAATTATGTTCAACGTGAATAAGCAAAACTTACCTTCGATGAATTGGCTCATTAAAACACTGATTGGATTTTATGGCTCTTTTGAGGCTGGAGCTAACGAGAGGAAGAAAAAGTTATTGAGGCCATAGGGCAATTAGAAAAAGAAAAGGTATAATACATTAAATATTACGTGTTTTTTTTAATTGATACATTTAATTCTTTCGTATAAATATTAACTTGAAAATTCTGGAATTTTATTTTGTTACATATTTAGTGGACAGTGGAAATCGAGAATAATAAATCTTCGAGAGTTGTATTCGAGTGGTAACCCTCATTGGATGATCTATTGACTGTACTCGCGTAACATAAGAACATCTGGTGTGTAGTAGTGTGTTGCTGCGAGCATTACCGGCAAGGTAGCCGAATAGATAGAAAACTGGCTCTCAACGGGGTAGCCTCGAAATTGGCACCGGTCAGTAGCGGGGTGCCCCAGGGCTCAGTGCTCGGGCCTCTATTGTTCATCGTCTACATCAGGAATCGGGTAACTTTTTGGGGTGTTACCCCAAAAGAATTTGTAGTAAAATGAATTTACCCCTGACTTTGAAGTACTCTAGGGGACAAACCAATTTACTTATAAAATTCATGGATAATAAAGACACGAAAAAATTTATATTGGGATAATGTTTAATTTTTTATTTCATCTATCATTATGAAATAAAAGTCCGTCTTTTTGGCATGGAAATAGCACACAAAAAAAAATTGTAGAAAATTATATATCTATAAATAGAAATAAAACAGTCACTTTTTAGCATTACATGGCACACAAGAAAAATTATCGACTATGTCACTATCATGTATTTAAAATTGGTACAAAAACAAAATAAGAAAATTTTATTGAATCCTCTATTATGGGGAAAAAATGTTTACCCTTTCTGGCATGAGAATGGTACACAAATAAAACTAGTGATAAAATTATTGAAAACTTGAATATATCAGCTCCCTCAGGCTTTGGAAAATGATACTGTTTCATTTTTGATACAACAATTTTAATATCAGGGATTTTTGATGTCCCTGCTACTTTGATACTGTCTTCAGGATCCAACCGGTTTCTGTATTTTGTTTTTAGATTTACAAGGGTAGAAAAACCTTGTTCGCAAAGGTAGGTTGTTGCAAAAGGTAGCAGCATTTTAGTTGCTTCCAAATGGTACAGTTTTATAAGCCTTTGCAGCTTTTGACATCCAAAAACTTGAGAGGTCATCCTTGGTCTCAAATTCCATGCTTGTTTCACTGTTGGAACGCAGTTCAATAAGCTCTTCAGGCAAATCAGCCAGTTCACATTTGAAGGGATTTACAACCCAGCTGGCAGTATGTGAATCAAGCTCTGGAAAGTAGTCGCAAAACCTATTCCTAAGTTTGCTCAGGTGCCTTGTGACTGGTTCCTTCATGTCACTAAGACTGCAGTCTTCACATTCTTTAAAAAACTCTGCCAGGTTTGGAAAGACAGCAATCTTATTGGTATTTACTTTTTGGTTCCAATACTGAAGCTTTGATACAAATGCTGAAATCTTTTCTCTTGCTAAGATGAGATTGATTTTCTTTCCTTTCAATTCCTTGCTCAACGCAGTTACATGCCCCAAAATGTCAGCTAAGTATGCAAGAAGAGCTAGCCAGGTTGATTTTCTGAACTTCTCTGCAAGTGTGTGTTTTTGATCAGTCAGAAATATTTCAAGTTCGGTTTTAAGAGCCCACACTCTATTCAGGATATTTCCACGTGAAAGCCACCTCACTTCCGTATGAAAAAGAAGGGTTGAATATTCAGCCTCTCCACCCTCACATAAATCACAAAACATCCTCATGTTTAGTGCATGCCGTTTTACAACATTGAAAATTTTAATTACATCATTCTGTTGTTTGGCCAAAGTCACAAAACCAGTGACGTGACCAAGCATCGCAGGAGCTCCATCAACTGATACTGCAATACAATCTTCCCACTTTAAATCAACACTTTGTTTTTTGAAGTATACATCAACCTTATTGAACACATCAATACCATTAGTTCCCAACTCAAGAGGAGAACATTTCAACATTTCTTCTTCAATTTCATCAGAACCCCTGTATCGAACGTATACCATCAGCTGCAAATTGCTACTGACATCTGTAGTCTCATCAAGTTGAATTGCAAACTCTTTACAGAAACGTAAATATTAAAGATTATATCATAACTCATCTTATGTAAATAATTATTATATCACTTGATCAGCTCTACTAATTCATCAACTACTCTGAAAGAGTCATGTTCAAAACATGGCAAAATGACGCCTAGTTAGGAGAAATGTTGCCAGATTTTACCGAAAAATAGTAGAAAGGCTCCTCGATGCATTCTTTTTCTCCAACTTTCATATTCGTTTCCCTCACTTAGCGCATCCACATCCATTACCCCCCAATTTTTCTAAATTATCCCATTTGGGGTAATTTACCCCTGTTCCCCGACCACTGGTTTACATCAATGACATAGACAAGGACTACTATGCTCGATAGCCAAGTTGGCCGATGATAACAAGATAGGGGGTAGTGTGAGATTGCGAGAAGTCCTGCGAAATAGCCTTCTCAGGATAGATGAGTGATCCGAGAGGTGGCAGATGTTATTTAATCTTGACGAGTGTGAGGTAATGCACATCAGCCATGCTAACCCTCGGGAAAAATATTCTTTGCTAGGGAAACAGCTAGAGAACACTGACCTTGAGAATGATTTAGGCGTGCTAATCAGCAGTGACCTAAAATTGTCCAGGCAGTGCCTCCAGGTGGAAAAGAGGGCTCAGCGGATGCTGAGTACATAAACAGACATTTTTGCTTCCGAAATATGCAGATTGTTCTCGCCATGTATAACTCTCTAGTACGGTTACATCTTAAAATAAGGCGTAAAATTCTGGTCCCCAACCCTGAAGAAGGCTACACGTAACCACGGTTACAAACTGGAGTTGCCGCAATTCCATACTAGCATTTGCCTTAAAATTTATCACTTCCCTTAGACATAAAATTTATTAGCAACGGCTACGAGAACTAGGAGTGTTCTCCCTGGAGACGCGCTAGGTAAGAAGCAGCTGATTAAAACTTTTAAAATAATAAGATGCTTTGAAAACGTAGATCACAGGAGGTTGTTCACGATGACCATAAATGCTACACGTAACCACGGTTACAAACTGGAGTGGCCGCAAATCCATACTAGCATTTGCCGCAACTTCTTCTCGTACAAAATCTGTGGAACGTGAAACCGTCTATCGCCAGAAGTAGGGAACAGTTCGTCAGTCGAACAATTCAAAATTTGAATGAAGAGATAATCCACACCTTGATCTACATAGATGGCACCACCTTGGTATAGATTATAGATTAGAGTCAATTAGATAGGTTTCAATTTTTCTATAAAAAATTCGTTATTGTGTTTTTTTTGACACCACATTCAGGTATCGTTTCTGTTTTATTCCCCGCAAATGCGGGCCGGGGAGGTGAGTGGGGAGGGCTCTCATCTATGCTATGCTTTTTCTTATGCTATAGGTTAGGGCCTTCACAAAATAGTACCTCTACGGTATGGTCAGCAAGGCCTCTTGAGGTATTACTTTTCCTTGTGATACACACTCTCTCTCTCTCTCTCTCTCTATATATATATATATATATATATATATATATATATATATATATATATATATATATATATATATATATATATATACGATGGGCGGTCAATAAGTTTTGCAATTTGGATATAAGGAAACGAGATATGAGGAAAAGTGTTTTATTATTTTTCAATATAACTACCCTCGACTTCAATGCACTTGCGCCACTTGTCCCTGAGGCTTCAAATTCCCGACAACCAGAAATCTCCCGACTGCTGTTCAACCCACTCCTGGACGGCGAGCTGGACATCTTTATCGTCCCCAAACCGGCGTCCACGCAGTGCAGCCTTGAGCTGGCGGAATAAAAAGTAGTCACTAGGGGCCAGATCTGTACTGTAGGGGGGACGGTTGAGCTCCTCGAATCCGCACTTGCGCAAGGAAGCTTGTGCAACTCTGGCCTTGTGGACTTTCACGACGTTGAAGTCGATCATGGGGCGTGAGGTTTCTAGGGACCCAACGGGAAGAGACCTTGGTCATGGCCAAATTGTCGTGGATGATGTTGATAACACCTCCATGTGATATTCCAAGTTCTCGCTCGATTTCTTCGACCATCACCCGTTGATTTTCGAGGATCCTCTTCTCCACACGGGCCACATTGTCCTCGTTGGTCACGTCTGACGGGCGTCCTGGACGGGGGTCATCTTCAAGGGACTCACGACCATGGCGGAACTCCTTATTCCAGCGAGCAATGGTTGCATAAGAAGGGTCGGTGTCAGTGTACACTGCAACCATGCGTTCATGGATCTCTTTTGCATTCTTGCCTTCCTTGGTCAAAAATTTAATCACTGCGCGGTGCTCAACCTTCACCATTGTTGACAAATTTGTGACTGACGATCGGCGATCAGCTACTGCTTCTTAAATAGACGAGGCAGGAGCGTGCGGCTGCAGGTCCTGACTTGTCATAACTTGTCCTAACACCCCCACAAACAGCCATCCCTCTTCGTCTGTTTTGCCCTACCGATTCGCAAAACTTATTGACCCCCCCTCGTAAATGTTGATTTCGTATATGATTCAATATTATGCGAGTGCAAAAGTACAGGCACTGTAGACAGCTTTTGTGTTTTAATGATTACATAAGCATTTTTTCATATAAATCGACACTCCGGAACTTTAAAAAACGTTTTTGAAACGATTCTAGATTCAACTAGAACGTTCTAGAGGGCTAGCTTAGATGGTGAATTCAGAATCTGCAAGAAACATTAATATTCAACTGCATAATGCCAATTATTGGTATAGAAAACTTTCCTCCACTTTGAACATTCCAATTTCTTCTTTAATGAATATTATTGTGAAGTATAGCTCTAATGGACTCGCCATAAATCGTCCACGTGAACGATGACAAAGAAACCGAGTCAGAGAGATGTTCGGTCTATATATATATATATATATATATATATATATATATATATATATATATATATATATATATATATATCTTTGAGATCTTGTGGCGATCAGACGTGTCCACCGGTTGCCCCCCGCTCTGAAATATATTCAAAGTTCTATTTACGCATGTGTCGTAATTTAGATTATTAATAATGACTGTCTAGAACATGATTGTTTTCTGCTCCGTTTGGTTTATATTTATTTATATAGAAATTTCTTTTGATCCGACAAGTGTTATAAATAATCAATTATAGTGTCCTACAGTCGCCAGAACACAACTAAGTTTAACTCTTCATTTTTTTAAATTATTTTGGGGGGGAGAGTATTTTTTTTATCTCACTTCTTTATTTCATTGAATTTAGTTTATTCTAATTACTTCATTTTGAATTGAGTTGTTCTATGCATGTAAATATATCCCTGAACGGTAGCTTAATTTTGACAGTTTTATGACCTACGTCCTGTTTACAAGACATCCAAGCGCAGAAATTTTGTTTCACCTCCTTCCGCTGTATTCCTTTTGTACAAACACACACATCACACAAATACACAACTCTCACACAGTCACATATGAAGAGGAATACGAATCCGACACGCACACATACACACATATACATTTCCGCTCACCCCTTCTTCTTTATTCAACCTTATAAACACACATCACCCAAATAAACACCCACATTCACAAGCGAGAGGAAATTATTTCATCAAGTATAACAAATCAAATATTCACACACATCCTAGTGATAGAGGCATTATGCAAGGAACACAGAAATTGAATTCAATGCCGTAGTTGTATAGGTACTCGTTGATGCATAGACTTTAGAGAATGTAACTTTAATGAGAGAGTATCTGTATGTTTTGGCAGATCGAGTTAGGAATGGAGAGGAAACTCAGGCAGGTGAAGGAATGGCATCATCCCGAGATGACTGTTGTAAGAGACCACGTGAGGTACTGGAAGGAAACTGCCACCGAGACTTGACTGACTAAGAAATCAAGTCATTCATCGTTGGGAGGAGGTATATGGGGGTTGAGGAAAATAACTTATTGATCGCGGGATCCCTTGGTAGTGGTTTATAGGAAAGTGAATTAAATATCTGACTCCAAAGATGATTTCTTCACTGTGTTCTTATTTTGGCTGTGCTTACCGAAGGTTTTAGGGTAATCGAGGTAAAGAAGGAGGTTGTAAAAATATACATTATTCTAATATTGGCCTATTAACGTGGCAAGTGGTAAGTCACGAAGTTACTTTGCAGGTGACTAGCATTCTATATATATATATATATATATATATATATATATATATATATATATATATATATATATATATATATATATATATATATATATATGTATATATATATATATATATATATATATATATATATATATATATATATATTCAACGCGAAGTATTAAATTCTGGAGCGACAAGACTTGGGGAATTAAAAAAAGGAAAACGTGAACGAGATAATCTTCTTAACGACAGTAATCTAACAATCTTAATAATACAAATATCATTCTAACTGAGCTGCTCAGACTATATGTGTTTTATTTCTAGAGAGCGTGCCCTAGAATCATTGTTCTCCACCCCCAAAGGCGGAGCTAACCAAAAGCTGTGTAAGTCGAATTACTTGCATATCCCAAGTTTAATCAATATAACAGGATACGCTTGTCGCAGCTTCGTGATACAATTCCTTTTGGTCAGCGGGTATGTTTCCCCAGGTGCTTCGTAGACTTCCGCCTTTCGATAAATATATTCTGAGACGCGAAATGTTTGCTTATGCGTTGTCTTATTGACACATGTATTTCTGACCTATCACGCCTTAGTACATTGTTTGTCCCGCGCTCACTTCCAAGGGTCGCTGGCCTTCTATATATATATATATATATATATATATATATATATATATATATATATATATATATATATATATATATATATATATATATATATATATATTAAAAAATTCAAAGATGCGAATTAATCAATGCATTCTCATTTCTATATTACAATTTTAGACGTATTATTTTATATGTGTGGAGTATGCTGGGATTTAATAAACCACCGCACGTCCATTTTGTGGAGGTTTCAGCTGGACCGATTGAATCCTGCAATTTGGTGCCAGTAGCCTACCTATTACATAACCCGATGACTAAAGAGGTACGGCTACTTATCTACATGAAGGGAAGGGGGCGAGTTCCACGGGTGGAAGTGCGAGATGGGGGCAAGAGGATAACCATAGTTGCTCTAGACAAGGAAGGGTTGATACAGTTTGCTCCGAGGAAGAAACGAGTAATGAAGTAGAAGCAGAAGGGGGCCATGCCTTGGTGCGATTTGGTTGGAGGGGATCCCGGCCAGGTTGTTGTTCTCCCAAAATATCACTTTAGAACTACTAGAGGAAACAGAGGGAACAACCCCGATGCCAACAGCAGTTATGCTGACGTTGTGGCTTCGTCGACCTGTCCCGTTAGTAACCCAATGCAGTCTGATATAGGTGTAAGAATCATCACTGTGGATGAGGACATATATGCTGGAAACCAGGTTGTAACCTATGGTAGCCCTATTGTAAGCAAAAGGAGAAAGAAAAGAGAAGGAGACTGTCTACAGCAGCCAGGGTCGAGTCGATGACAACCTTTGAGTGCTCAGAGGCGGAAAGCAGGGCGGGCTCTGGGACCACCGAAGGAAAAGCAGCGCTTCTAAATCGCTTTGCTCTACGGTCAAATGGGAAGGTACAGTGAGTACTGGTGTGAGCCTCTCAAGTCCGAGGTCCGGAGAGTCACCTTGATGAAGTGAAACAATGAGATCTCAGGGGAGGAGGTCGAGAAGGTGAGGATTCCCTCTAGGAATTCGGTCCACGTCTCGATTGTCAGTGGGAACGATTTCTTCCTCAGAGGAGGAATGGTTGAAAAAAAAACCCATCCTAATAAATGTGATCAACTGTGGATGATCTTCGCGCTAAGACCGACCGGAGATTGCTAGTAGGGATTAAATCTCGATAGTTTGCTAATGGGTATACAACTAGCAAACTTCTGGGTATTAATAAGAGAATAGGGCTACGGAACCTCATCCAGAGTAAAAAGGTTTATTTGCTTTCACGTTAGGGTGACTATATACCTCATAAAGGAGTTTTTCGGCCAGAAGCTGCGATCTTTTTTACTGCCAGTCTTCGCTCATCTGCTCCACCTGATCCCAAGGTTGCAGGTTTATAGGGTGTTTATCTGAGGCTCAACAGATAATTCGCCAAATATGTGCAAGCAAGGAAGGGCATAAGCGATAAGTCCTCTGACAATGGAGCTAAAGCGACGGTGGTAGGCGTGAAAGTTAGGAGCCATTAGTTTGACCTCTGTACATAGGTGATCCGAGCGTGATGGTCACAGCACCATCGATTGCTGAGTGACGATGCTCTGGGCAGCTGCACGGACTACCAAGCAGCTCTATTTAGGGACAGCACTGATTACCCCAAAGGGGAGCCTCGATTAAAGGTGAGGTAAACAAATACCCACCCAGATTGACATCTGGCTGGCTTACCTTGATCAGTGGAATTCCTCTACAGCGGTAGGAACCGAGAAAAAAATAGAAATAACAAAAAAAATTAAAACAAATATTGTAACATGGAATGTTAGAGCACTTATTGCTTGTGACGGTAGTAATAGACCTCGGGAAGAACTCCACTAGTTGATAAAGAACTTAAAAATATCAATAGTGATATAGCAGACTGCGAGAAGTACGATTCAGCGGAGAGGGTCAATTGAATGAAGCATTTTATAAAGGAAAGCACGTCCTGAAGCTAAACCAAGGTTGGAAGGTGTCGGTTTTGCCATAGAGAATGATCTATCGAACAGGCTCACAAAGGCCACAAAAGGCATTCCAGATAGAATCATGACTCTTCGAATATGTGTCTCTCGTAATCGTAATATTACAATCATCAATGTTTATGCACCAACCCTGGCTCATCCTGAGGAATAAAAGAAGCTTTCTATATTAAGCGTGTCAACAACTGACAAGCTAGTATTGCTTGGGGATTTTACTTCTAGAGTTGGCATAGAGTGGGAAGCTTGGGGCCAAGCCCTGGGGAAATTTGGACGAGGCAGAGAAAATTCAAATGGTAAACTGCTACTTTGCCTCCAGAGCATCGATACTATTCATGGGAACATCCAAGATCCAAAAGATCACACTTGTTAGACTATGTAATCACAAGAAAACAAGATCTTAAAGACTTCAAAAACACAAGAGCTATGCGTGGCCCAAACTGATTATCATCTTATAAAACCTACCTGTATATTTAACATCAAACCATTATTTAGAAAAGAAACCACAGCGTAAACAAAGACTTAACACGACCAAACTAAAAGATCAAGAATGTAAAGATGAACTTGAGTGTGCCATATGTTCTGAACTAAGACAAAATACAGATGAACCTGAATCTCCAGAACAGCTCTGGAATTCTTTTCGTGAACCAGTACTCATTGCTGCAGCTGAAGTGCTAGGTTATACAGAGAGATAAAATGCAGACTAATTCAATGAAAATGATTCCAACATTAATAAGATTATAAGCGAAAGGAACAGAGCCTTAAAAACTAAACTCAGCTTTCCTACAGCAGCAAATAAGGAAAAGCGGAAGACAATTAAAAAGTGAAGCCCAAGGAAAAATAAGAGAGATGGAAAATAACTGGTGGCCACAAAAAGCTAATGAAATGCAGGTTTTAGCCGATGGAAATAACTTTTCATTCTTAAAGGAGTTTTATGGCCACAGAGTTAAGCTCAGCAGCTTACTTCTTTCGAGTGGTGGAAGAATAGATTTGACTGATCATCAAGAAATAACGAAAAGATGGCAAGAATATTTCGACAACCTACTGAATCTCGAGTCTTTGGCTGAAGCACGAATCCTCGATGAAATACCAATACAGCCGCAACAATTATACTTAGATAACCTACCTACCTTGTAAGAATTAAAAGTAGCATTAATAAAGCGAAAGTTTTAAAGTTGCAGAAATCCAAAGGACCTAAGTCGCTCACATAAACACCTTTATTTTTCACATACATAACTTTAAAATATGTTTACCAATTTAGATTTATGGTGTCCTTTTTTAAAACAATGTTTTTGTAGAGATCGTGACCATGTAGGACACGCTCGGTACGCCCTTGGTACCATTTTTTGCATTTTTTTTATATGCCACACAAATGTTAGGAAAAGATTATATAATATAAAAAAACGGTTAGAATTGTTTTTTAACAACTTTTTACATATGTATCAAAACTAATATAAAAAATAATAAATTTCTTAATTTTATAGAACATTTATGAGCAAATAAGGCACAGGCCTCATTGTTTATCATAGTATAAATATATTAATAACGCCATTAGGCAATGCAAAATCCCCATCTTATTGCAATAATGCAACTGGAAAATTGAAAATTTTAAAAAATATTTTTCGAAAATATTTTTAAAATATAATCACTTAGCCTATTCCTTAATACAGTTAGCACAACACTTTATCTAGTTAAATCTTGCATCTAACGTTAAATAATGTTAGATAATAGCAAAATAACATCATTTAACACTAAAAAAAATGGCCAAATTTGAACTTTGATATCTTGTATTTTTATTCATTTTTGGTCACTTTTTTTACATTTAAAACACAAAAAAATATTACAGGATCAACATACAGCAGTAGTTTCAAAACGAAATCTTCATTAGTATAATTTTCACAAATTTCCAAACTTTGTACGGACCATGTACTACGCGCCATTTTATGTAAACTGTAAACACAGAAATCCCTACCCTTATCACCGTTATGAAATCACACTCATTTTCCTTCCCAATGATCATATTCACCATGGAAACCATAACCAGCGGAATCACGCAATATTCACGAACACTGTGGACTATAGTATAACTCGTAAAAATTACATCAGGCACGTAAAATATCCAAAAATTACCGAGCAAACAAAAATGGCGTCGGAGCTCCGCGGGAAGCAGAGGAAGGTAACGTCCCATCAGACCCATTTTCTATGCCAAAGTTAAACTGAATCAAACCCATATTTTGACAAAAAGGACTTTTGTACGGCCCTTGTCCATGTATGGTCCGAGTCCACTTCATTCCACATCACCAGAATTGAAGAAACACGTGTCCCCAGAAATTTTGTCTATGGAGCACTGCATATAGGGACGCGAAAAGTAGGTGGACAGAAACTAATATATAAGGAAGTAGTAAAGAGACAATTAAAAACTATGGAAATCAATGCTAAGAACTGGGAACGGGTTACAAGCGATAGGGGTAGCTGGAGAAATACCCTCCCCGATGGGAAGGATGTGATGAGAAAAAGAATCGCCAGTGAATATGAACGACGACACTGCCAGGGTATCAACCCGGGTTCTTATTCATGTACCTAGTGTTACAAACCTTTCATACCGAAAGAGAAATGTTCCAACACCAAAGGATGATTCGCCGATTCCCTGACTAGTCACCGTCAACCTTGACGAGCTGCGTGGTAAAATAAGGTAAGGGCACCTATGTACAATTTATTTTTATTTATTTATTTATTTATTTATTTATTTATTCCATATTAATCCAATATACAGTATAATCATATTACATTTTAAATCTTAATGACAAGTTATAATAAGTACTTATACATACTCGTATAAATGTATATACATACAAAGATTAGTTATGGGCCCAAAATAAGTCAGTGACTTTTAGGGCAGAAACTTAAAACTTAAGACTAAGCATAACCTTATCAAGAATAAAATCCCTTCATGTTTACGAACAGAGAACGCCTTTGTTATAAAAATATAAACAACTTAGTATACATTTGAGAACCTAACCATTGTAAAGATTGCAAATAACGAATAATTATATTATTTAAATTTAGAGATAAATTAAAAAGCTATTTTATTTCTAGTGATTATTTCAAAAGATCTGTAGTTAACATAGTCAACAGTCTTATATAAATAATAAAATATTTATAATGTATAAATCAAAGTAATAGTACACAGTATAATAGTGTACGGTAACAAATAAATACATAATAACAAAAACTGAATAGAAATATAGTAAGCCGAAATTATATTGTTTTTAAGAGCTTTTTGAATTGAGCTAAATTGGTTTGGGATTTGATATTGTCGTCCAAGCTATTCCATATTTTGATAGATTTGTACAGAAAGCTACATCGTGATTTTGATTTTTAATACAAGGGTGAAATAAATTTTGTTCTATTGCGGATTTGGTGATTATGGGTATTATCAGCTGTTTGTAACATATTAAATATATAGTTATTATAGGAATAATTTATTGTTTTGTAAAGGAATAAGGATGTTTGAAAAACAAAGATATCATTTAATTTTAGAATTCTGGATTCTTTAAAATATCGATTAGTGTGCTCTTTGTATTCAAGTTGATAGATGGCTCGAATTGCTTTTTTCTGTAATATGACTAATTTATTGAGAAAATTTTGATATTTTCCATACCAACTCTCTATGCCATATGTCAAGTAAGGTTGCACCATTGTCATATATAAAGAGTGGAGAATAGATTTAGGAAGAAACTTATTTAATTTATATAATATTCCAATCGATTTTGATAGTTTTGTTGAGATATGCGTAATATGTTGTTTAAAACTCAGATTTTTGTCAATAAAGATGCCTAGGAATTTGATATGAGTAGTTTCATAAATTATTCCGTCGCCCATTTTAATATGGGACAATTCAATAGATTTTTTGTAAGAGAAAAGAATATATTTGGTTTTATCTACATTTATTGATAGTTTATTAACATTAAGCCACCTGAAGACATTTTAGAGTTCTTTATTTATTGTAGATGCAATGTTGTTCGGTTTGTCATATGGCAAGGGAGTTGATAAGGCACTATCATCCGCGAATAATATAAATTTAAACAGAGAAGATGATTTAACAATATCATTAATATAGATTAAAAATAACAGTGGCGCTAGCACGGATCTTTGTGGGACCCCAGTTGTAATATTAAGGTGGGATGAGTCTTGACCATTGACGGAGACAAATTGCTTTCTTTCAGTTAAATATGATTTGAACCAATTTTGACAGTTGCCTCTAATACCCTACATAGCTAATTTTGACAGTAGAATATTATGGTTGACAAAATCGAAAGCTTTTTTAAAATCGAGAAAAACTGAGAATACAATATGGCCCTTTTCAATGTTATGATATAAATATTGAAGGTGGTTAATTATCGCGTGAATCGTTGATTTCTGACGTCTAAAGCCATATTGGTGTTTATACAACAGTAAATTAGATTCCAGAAATTTATAAAGTTTATTGAATTTTATTTTTTCAAATATTTTACTGAACATTGAAAGACATGAAATAAGGCAGTAATTGCTGACGTTTGTGAGGTCTCTGGCCTTTGGTAACGGTGTTACCCGAAAAACTTTTAATACACTTGGGAATATACCCTGCGTAAATGATTTATTAATTATTGATGCTAAAATTAGAGCAACTATATCAGAAATGTATTTTAAAATTTTAGTGGAGAATGAATTAATACCTGATTTTTTATTTTTTAGTGAACTAATGATTTTTTTATATCAGCTACGCTTATAGGAGAAAAGAACAAGGAATTTGGTACATTAATCTCATTAAAATACGAAAGAAAAGATTTATCGACTATTTTGCAGGAGTCTGAGATTTTTTTACCTACGTTGACAAAAAATTTATTGAATTCTTTCGCTTTTTTCTTATTGTCATCAACTGGTTTGCCGTCAATGATAATTTGTTTAATTTGGTTTGTTCCTCTAGTAATTTCAGGTTTTATCCCATAATTGATTAATTTCCAAGTTTGTTTTATATTGTTTTTTGTTTGATTAAATGGTTCATGGTAATAATTTTTCTTGGCTATTTTAATTTGGTTAGTAACTTGATTCCGAAAATTTTTATGTGTGTGTTCTGGAATTTGACTAAGCTTATAAAGAGAAAAGTATTTTTGACGTTTTTTGATGTTATTTATAATTGCGTTTGTTATCTAAGGTTTTGTTTTGTGTTTATATGATATGGTTTTAGATTTTAGAGGACAATTAAGTTTAAAAGCATCGTCTAGCCTTGAAATTAACTCTTCGGTAGCAGAATTGATGTCATTTATATAGGAAATTTCATATAGATTCTGATTTAGAACATAGTTATAGAAGTTTGTTAAGGTATTTTCGTTAATTATGCGGTAGGTTGTTGTACGGTTTTGATGAATATTGTTCGAGTTGAAAAAAGACTTTTGGATCATTAATATAGGAAGATGGTCCGATATGTGACAAAGGAGAATACCGAAAGATTAAATTTCGAGTTGAACTCTGAAAATATTGTCAATTAGTGTTGCTGAGTTTTTGGTTATTCTTGTCGGTTTTGTTATAATTGGAAGTAAGGAATGGGAATAAAAAGTATTGAGGAAGGACTGAGTTGATACGTGGTTTTCAAAGTTTAATAGATTGAAGTTAAAATCTTCTGTAATTATTATGTCGTCATAGTTTGTAACATTGAAGTAATTGTCTAATTCAGCAATCTTATCTATAAACATGTCAGGGTCACCAGAAGGAGGTCTATATACGGTTCCAATGATTATTGTTTTACTATTTGATTTTACTTCGATAAATACAGTTTCATTATAGTTATAGGAAATACTAATTTCGTCAACTTTTTTAGTATTCAATCTGTCAGATATATACACGCTTATACCTCCCCCTATCTTGTTTACGTCGCGTAGTGAATGTAAAGTGCTATAGTTTGGGACACTGATAAGGTGTTTATTATTATTTGTTAGCCAGCTCTCGGTGAATGCCAAAACGGAAAATTTATAATTAAATGTTGACAAAAATATTGAAAATTCATCAATGTTTGCGTGCAATGATCGAATATTAAGATTTAAAATGGACAGGTCTGTTTTTTCAAATGAAAATGTAGTGTTAAATTTATCACAATCATAGTATAGGTTTCTTACGTTATGTTCCTTAAAATTTTGATATAATTCATCAAAATGGTTTATGTCTGAATCGATATTATTGAAGTGATCGAGTTGTTCAAACATAAAGGTAGTTCAATTGGAATTTAAAAATTAAAGGTTACAAATTGAAATTACGTATAAAATATCTATAAACAGTTAAAATACTATTTTTATGATAACTTTAATAAGAGGTAAGAGGGCTCTAGCCGATCTTATTAAGCAGAACGCCTTCCGGCTTACGAGAGCGGCATGGGCCTTACTGGTCGAACACTTAGAAAAGACAACGTGGTTAGAATCGAGAGAGATAGGCGTGGAGGCACCTAGTATTAGTGAATCAACCATACGTCGAGTCGAGGGGAGTACGGAGAATTCCGTCGCCGAGGAGGAATCGGGCTTCCATGAGAGGAGAGAAGGGTTGGAGCCTGCGGAGATAGACGCCGGGCGCAGGTTGCTGACAAACACGCTGTATCTAAAGCCAAGGGGACTACGGAGCTCTCTAGCGTCAAAGACGATTCGGGTTCCCAGGAGGCAGGTCTCTGCAACTCAGGTGTTGCTCGAGTTGATGTGCCCGCCTCAGGGTACAATAACTTGAGCATACCGCAGGAAACGTGATAAAGTAGGTAACGTGTGAAATAGCCAGATCAATATGAAACAAGTGTGACGAACTTGTACTCATGTTGTCCGGTGACCCCTGTTGCTATCGTTGAGACCTGGCTTTGGAGTAACACTCGAGATTTCGAGGGTGAGTATATGATTTCCGCTTAGACGATGTTCCAGCAGGATAGCCCCACTCGAGAAGGTGGGGAAGTATTGTTATACGTCTATAACTACTTTCCCGCGGTTGATTGCAATGTTAGAATGTTCCACGAGATCTTAAGACTAGACAAGTCAAAAAGGCAGCATGAGGTGTAAAATCACGCGAGCATAATTATGGGGAATTTTAACTGTCGTGGAGTTGCCTGGGGTAAAAGGTTGTTCCATGGGGAGGGGAGACAACTCATCGATTTCGTTGGCAGTAACCTTTTGACACAGTGGGTCAAAAAGCCAACGAGAAGTAAGAACTTATTGGACTTGTTTTGCAATACCGATGATAACATGGTCTCCGGATTGACCGTAGATTAGTGTCTGGGTTGTAACGACCACCGAACAGTCCTATTCACCATACGCACCCCGTGTGGCAGTCCCTCTCACGTTCCTGCTTAGAAACCCGATTACCACAGGGCGAACTTCAAAGATCGAGTGGATGCGATAGGTTGACTCGAGCCTGCTAGTGGCCAAAGTGCCTCAGCTAACTTGTGAAATTCAAAGAGCACTCCATGGACCAGCAGAGCATGTTCGTTCTCCTCCAAAATGTGAATTCAATATCCGTTCAACCGAAATGGTTTAATCTCGGCATCGCCTCAGCAATTTTTTTCAAAAACAGAACTAGGTTAATTGTAAAAGCAGTGTTAGCAACAAAAATCTTATACAGTACAGAATAAAATTAGAAATGTTAAAACACTAGTGCGCCAAACTAAGCGCCACGAGAAACTTTTGGTCGCGTCCCTCGGCAAAAAGAACCCGAAAGAATTCTCCTTCCACGTAAACAGGTACAAACCAGCTCGCCATCGCATAGGCCAGATAAAAGATGACGATGGCCTGTTGCGAGAGTCGAACCTCTGTGTTTACAAGGAAAGAAGACGGTCTCATCCTAGGCAGGAGGTATATCTCAAAGTAGGGGACAACCTAAGCGAGATATAAGGAATTATAGGCAAGAATAAAGAACCTAAACCCGTACAAGTCTCCCGGTTCATATGGCTTTCTCCTTAGAATCCTATTGGAAGTGAGCAGTTAGGTTGCGCCTCAACCTAATGCAATCTTTAACGAATCTCTAGAAATTGGGGAGGTGCCAGAGGACTGGAGGACGGCGGATGTGACTGCCATATTTAAGAAGGGAGAGCCCAAAAGCCCAGATAACTACCGGCCTATAAGTCTGAGGTCCGTTGTGGACAAAGTGCTATAGAGCATAATCACAGAGAACATAGTAAAATATCTAGAAACAAACAACTTGATCCTTTATTCCCAACATGGGTTTCGCAGGAACCGATCGTGTATCACAAATCTACTAGAATTCTTTCACGGCATTTCGGGTGAGTACGATCGTAGTCGGGCTGTGGAGCTCTCACACCTGGACTTTCAAAAGGCATTTGAAAAGGTGCCACACGGCAAATTAATGTACAACGTCCTCGCGTTTTTTATCACCGGTACGGTGGCAGACTAGATTTATAACTGGTTGGGAGGCCAGGGAAAAAGAGTGAGAATCAACGGGTAACCTCCAGATGGGCCCCTGTGAGTAGTAAGGTGCACCTAGGTTCCATGCTCGGTCCTCTATTGTTTATTATATGTTTAAATTATATAGACGATTGATTTCTTTGCTCGATGTCCAAGTTCGCGGGTGATACAGAATTAGGAGGCAGGGAGATTTCGCGCCAAGGATAGTAAGCCTACAAAGAGCTTTCGTAGTTTAGGAAGGTGTTGCGAGACTTTAGAGATGCCATTTAACCTTGACAAGTGCAAGGTGATACACTTAGGACATATGAATCCTAGAGAAGACTATTACTTCTTTGGTAGAGTCCTTAAGATGACTGGTTGGAAACGGACTTATGTAGGTGTGCAAATCATCAGGCACTTAGGTTTTCCAGGTACGGGGGCGGTCAATAAGTTTTGCGAATCGGTAGGGCAAAACAGAGGAAGAGGGATGGGTGTTTGTGGGGGTGTTATGACAAGTTATGAAAAGTCAGAACCTGCAGCCGCACGCTCCTGCCTCGTCTATTTAAGAAGCAGTAGCTGATCGCAGATCGTCAGTCACAAATTTTTCAACAATGGACAAGGTTGAGCCCCGCGCAGTTATCAAATTTTTGACCAAGGAAGGCAAGAATGCAAAAGAGATCCATGAACGCATGATTGCAGTGTACACCGACACCACCCCTTCCTATGCAACCATTGCTCGCTGGAATAGGGAGTTCCTACCATGGTCGTGAGTCCCTTGAAGATGACTCCTGTCCAGGACGCCCGTCAGACGTGACCAACGAGGACAATGTGGCCCGTGTGAAGAGGATGATCCTCGAAAATCGACGGGTGAAGGTCGAAGAAATCGAGCTAGAACTTTGAATATCACATAGAAGTGTTATCAACATCATCTACGACAATTTGGCCATGCCCAAATTCTCTGCCCGTTGAGTCCCTAGAAACCTCACGCCCGATGATCGACTTCAACGTCGTCAAAGTTTGGAGGAGCTGCTGCTCCTATACAACCAACACCCGGCGGGATTTGAGTCACGCATAGTGACAGGTGATGAAACGTGGGTCCATCACTGGGATCCTTAGCGACTACTTTTTATTCCGCCAGCTCAAGGCTGCACTGCGTGGACGCCGGTTTGGGGACGATGAAGATATCCAGCTCGCCGTCCAGGAGTGGATTGAACAGCAGTCGGTAGATTTCTGGTTGTCGGGAATTCGAAGCCTCAGGGACAAGTGGCGCAAGTGCATTGAAGTCGAGGGTAGTTATATTGAAAAATAATAAAACACTTTTCCTCATATCTCGTTTACTTATATCCGAATTGCAAAACTTATTGACCGCCCCTCGTAGTTTACCAATATAGAAAAAAAGGCTAAACGAATATTAAGATACGTAAAGTGACCATTTCGCTTCTGAAACAAGGAGCTTATGCTCAACTTGTTCAACTCTCTAGTTAGACCTCACCTGGAGTACGCCATTTAATTCTGGTCCGCTATACTGCGGAAAGAGTCGAAGGACATAGATCAACTGTAACGAGTCGAGGCCCGGGCTACTAATTCAATTCCATCTCTTAGGCACAAAGGTTATCAGCGCCGGCTTAAATAATTGGAGCTTTTCTCCCTAGAGACTCGCAAATTACGAGGTAAACTAACAGAGACTATTAAGATTTTAAGGGGTGGTGAAAACGTGTAGTGCAGGAAGATGTTGCGTTGAACACAAATCCAACTCGTAGCTATGGTTACAAGCTGGATTTGCCCTCATTCCAGAATAGTATTTGCTTGAACTAGTTCATTAGTTCATTCTCTTTCCGTTTTCCTTTTGCAATATTGCCATTTTACCATTTAGCCTTTTACCCCTTTTGCATTTAGCCTTTCCATTTTGCCTTTACCATTGCCTTCCACTTTGCCTTTGTTCCTGCCCCTCCCTATCCCATTATATTTGCCTTTGCCTTTCGCTTTCGATCTCTCTTTCCTTGCCTCTTTGCCTTCCCTTGACTTTTCCTATGCTTTTCACCTTCCCTTTCCCTTTCTCTCTATGTGCCTCTCCCTCCCTCTCTCTCTCTCTCTTTATCTCACTCTCTCTCTCTCTTTCTCTCTCTCTCTCTCTCTCTCTCTCTCTCTCTCTCTCTCTGCGGTTCAATTTTGGTCTCCCTCCCTAAACAAGGATATAGCGCAGTTAGAAAGAGTGCCCCGCCGGGCTAATAAACTAGTTCCTGGAATCCGAAACAAACCGTACGAAGATAGACTCCGCTCCTTAAACCTACTATCCCTTAAATCTAGGTATTCAAAATCTTAAAAGGATTTACTACTATTGTTTGCAGACTATTGTTCCAGATGGACGAAAGGGCCAACACAATCCAAAGGGGTTTCAAACTAGTGAACAAGCGATTTAACTCTACGATAGCTCAAAATTAGTTCACGTTTAAAATCACGCAAACGTGGGATAGCCTGCACAACCCTGTAGTTGAAAGCATGTCAGTTAATATGTTCAAAAACCGACTTGATGAGTACTTCAATAGTGTAAATATAAGGTAGTAGGGGAATAGAAGAAAACGTCATACGAAATAAGGAGTTGGGACTCAAATGAAATGAGAAATAAAAAGATGTCAGCGACGCCCCCACCCCCTGCATGGAGTGAATGTGAAATCCCTTTTACTTTTTCTGTCGGTCCTATATTATTTTCATCAGGGAGAAGTGAGTACTGTCCTATCCCCCCATCCCTGATTAGAAACAGGGTGCTCTTATATTGGAGGGATTGTGCTGAACCTACATGTAAAGGGTACGCATGTAAATAAGTGTGTACCGTAGAAGTGAAATAGTTAGAAAAGGCATGTAAAGAAAGGCCAAATGGTGCACATGTACATAAGTGTGTACAGTAGAATAGAATTATTTTTAAAAATCATGTAAAAATATATATAAAGGGTACACATGTAGATAAGGGTGTACCGTAGAGTTGAAATAGATAAACAAACCAAAAAACAGCATGTGAAAAAAAGCATGATATACTAACGTTGGAAAGTGGTAGTTAACATTTTTGTAAGCGGAGCTAGGGGGTTCGCTGATCTTTGTTTCTGTTGTTCTGTAGTTCTTCCTTTCTCTCTATTTCTCAACCTCTGTCTTTATATATCTATCTCTATATCTACCCCCTTTCTCTCTCTCTCTCTCTCTCTCCATATATATATATATATATATATATATATATATATATATATATATATATATATATATATATATATATATATATATATATATATATCTTCCATAATATAAATCTTGGAACTTCATTACAAAGTTATGTCATTAAAAGTGTCGGAAACAGCCTTGTCTCCAACGCTATAGACCCGGCGTTCTACAGAGACTCATCGCAGTGTCTATGCAAACAGACTTCACAAGATTTTGGTCTTTGTGGAAGGATCAAAGAATAAAGTATTAGCTATTTTTTTTCTTTTTTACATATCTTTTATATATCTCTTTTGATTGTTGCTCTGTCTCTAGGGAAGCTAATGTAACCAATGATGGATGTTCGCTCAATGGAGACTTGGGGGAAGAGAGAAATAGATAAAGTAAAGGATAGATAAAAAGAAAGAAGAGGACTAGTAAAAACTGTGGATATGACTACTAATAATAGGTTGCGAGGACTAAAAATAAGAGGGTAGGTTAGCAAACTCGAAAACTTGGGGGGGTTGGGGTATTATAAACCTCCTCGATCAACAAACAATAGCACGCTGTGGCCGAAAAAAAAGAATTATTCTATATAGCTTCTCTTTCTTTGTGGTCTGTCACATTCCACTTGTATTGAAAGCGTGTTGAGACTCGAAAAGAGTATAGATTGCCTATCATCTAATTTCCCATTTCTCTTGAGGCCCATTTTAATTCGAAATTAATAATTTTTTTATTAGAATACAGCTAATTCTTATAATAAAATAGCAGTAAATTAATTTCCAAATATACTACTATTTTTTAAATTAAAATATATCTCCTTTGAACTTGATGGTATGATTGATAATAATTATAAGCTTAAACTTTTTAATTTTCACACTAATTCAGAATCCTCAAGATTTATTCTATAAGGAGTTTCACAATGTGAGTGTTTGGGACCTTCAATGTTTGTACCCCGGTCTGGAAGTCCTGTTCTTCCACTCCTTTGCGTTTCTCCTCATACATAATGGATAAATGACAATGTGGTGATGATTGTGTTTTTCAGTTTAAAATAGATGAACTGGAAAATGGGCACTTCCATTATGTCGATTAGTATCGATCTTTATTTTATTTATAAGCATTCTCCTTTTGTTTGCGTTCTATTTATAGTCGCTCTATTGTTTACTCTCCTATTTGACCGTATCAATCTACTTAACCCACGAGTGCATGATACCCTTTCTAAATACTAGATTTGATTTATTTTTATATGTTATTGAACTGCACCTAAACGTATTGTATACCTAATCTTTAAATGATCGGTAGGTAAACTACTGAGTAATGAAGTGGAGTCCTTTAAAAGAACACCACGGAGGCCCGTTCCTTAGCCAACATTAGGTTATGTATATTTGTGTTTCATTTTTTATTGTTTTAATGAAGTAAGGCTAACTAAACAAATCACGAGTAATTTAATATATTTAATGTATGTCCTTGACTGACAAGAAAACAAACAAACGGACAAACAACAAATATTTATCCCGTATAAATACCTCCAGAATAAATCTTCAAAAGAATATCATTGACATGAAAAATCAAATATGTAATAGGTACCTAATTTGCTACAGCTTAATTTCTAATAATGTATTTTCTCATTTATGCATTTATTTACAAAGAATTAATTTCCTTACTTTTTGAGTGTTATTACAACCAGCATGGGACATGAAGTGCAACATCACATTTTGTGCACTTAGGTTTTTGCATATTTTTGCATAGGCCACAGCTGCGCTGTTTATCACCCATAACAATGTTGTGACCAAGCCCTTCACACCGCACAAGCCTCGGAAGCTTTATTGGAATGAATTTACCTGGCTTCTCATTCGGCAACAAGAGAATGTTCACAATATCTTTCAGAAACTCTAACTCTGTTATTTTGCTGTTCCTTCTGTACACTAGCCATCCATTTACAATTGATGCATTTAGAAGAAATCCAACTAGGGAAGAGTACCAGGCACGTTTACGGAAGGACACTCTGTACTTGGACCGAAAGTGATAAAATAAATCCACTTTTCCCATTCCATTATTATAATCTTGAATTATTGCTGGTTGTGGAATGATTACTACCTGTTTCTTTGGTTTTGACCACTTATTGCATTTACTCATGCCTAAGAAAGTACTGTCTGCTTTGTTTGTTGCAACTATGACGTCATTGTCGTCATTCCAGTGACAAATTAGCTAATGTTTCTTCTTTAGTTTCAAATATTTCTGTTATTCTTCTTGCTTGTTTCTTTATATTATTTAGGAAACTATCTCTTATTTTGTATCTGCGTCTGGTGCCTGTGAGATTCACATTTGCTTCTCTGAACGACTGAAGGTGGAGTAGGGCGATGAATAAATTATATACCCATAACTGTTCTTAACCCAAATCCCACGGGCTTTCCTTTGATAAACTGCTTCATGCCAAGGCATCCAAAATATCTTTCTATTGTCTCATCAACAGTCCATGCCATAGGCAGTGGTTGAGCAAAGTCCATAAATTATAATTTATTGAAATGATCAAATAAGGGCCTTATCTTGAATATTTTGTCACCTCCAGTGATCTTAGCATTATCTACAAAATTTAAGCTTCTAACTATGTCCTCTAATCTATTAACTAACATAAAACACTTCGTAATAGCTAATTTTTTTGTATCAGTACATTTTGACCAAACTATGCGACGATTAGTGACAGTGCTATAACCTGATAAGAGAAATATGCCCAGAACTTGATACAGCTCATTGATACTGACCGGGAGCTCTTTACCAAATTTTACTACTGATATGTATTTGTTTCTTTCCTTATGATATCTATGATCTACTCATTACAAAATTAAGTAAAGATATCATAAGGAAATAAACCTTCATCTGCCCATCTATCCAGAATTACTTTAGTATTTTGATTTTATGTTCTACCTTTCTTTTTTCAACATTTGTTTCTGGAGGAGTACTGCATCTTTTCCATTCATATATAGGTTTTGCTCTGTTCTGCTTTGTCCTTACTAGTTCATTTGATTTGTTAATTTTTCCCTGAAGTGAAACCTCTACTAGATCTATCTTGAAAATCTGCTCCAGTTGACCAGGATGAATTGTGATTTAAACCTGAATTTCGGTTTGTTAATTCAATGTGAAGCGCCTTAGCTAGTAGGCGGGATCCAAGAGGTATCACATTTTCTTCTCTTGTATCAACCATATCTTCACTGGGATCTTCTCCATCAGATTCATCCTAATCATCAGATAGATCAAGTGCTATATCTTTGCCTGTAGCCTCATCAGTGTCAGGTAAAGAATAGAGGTAAGAAAGGGTAGCCTCATCATTCACGAAGCTCCTATAAAAGAAACCAATTATTAAATATATATATTTTTTAACTTCTCAACACTAAGTTTACTTTTGGTCAATTTTATACTTACTATAATATAACTGTAAAAATTATGAAAAATAATATTAGGCTACGTACAGATACTTGACAAATTTATATAAAGTTACAAGTGATGACAGATTTTCAAAGTAGCGATGGATAATATCAACGGCCTCCATGATGTTCCTTCAGAGGAACATCACTATTCTGACCCATTATTATGATCAATATTAAAGTTTACTATGATTCGATAACTCATGCATGATCTTTAGGCATTCTCCTCTACATCATATTGCACTCCAATTAAATTATGTCTATTTGAACAAGAATTTGAATTGCATCTTGCGTTTTTTCACTCATTTTCGGAAAATTTCAAGTCATGTGGTAAGGAAAGCAGGAACACTCCTCCTCGTGGTATAAACTGGAGACAAATGGCCCGTGAATGCATTTAAAAACTGAACGTTTTCATACTGCATTGAAACAAAGAAAATGGGAATCAATTGAAATGTGTCAATTCTATGTTCCTTTAAAGAAACATTATGTGTTTATGGGTTAACAGAGTTGAAGGGTAAATTAGGCACGCGAGTGTGGTCATTCAACAATTTTTTTTATGAAAGTAAATGATTTAACTTTCATCAGGAATAGAAAGGAAGGATCAGACAGAAAGAAAATCAATAAAGATATAACAAAAATAAAACTATTTTTAGAAATCTCAAGATAAAACACATTCTAGGCTGTTTCCGGGTCTATGGGATGAAGCCTCTTTGTTCGTGCAAAAAGAATATTTCAGCCCTAAAATACGGATATAAAGATTTAAAGGTTTCAAAACATACAAATCGTTCACCAGTGATGATTAAGTTCATTCGCGCACGATTACAATTTTTCATTCTACCTTTTTCTACTCTTGTGTTGACTTTTAGTAATTCCTTACGTGGTTTACATAAGACATTACGTGCAACCGTTATAAATGAAATAGAATTACGTTCCGTAGCATTTGCGGGCGATTAAAGGCAAGCCCGACTGTGCCTTTCGTGATTTCTTTGCATGCAGCTCAGCTCCACGACTGACGTTTTGTAACTAATTTGCTCTCAAACTAATATCCCGATGTCGCTTAAACAAAATGCTAATGGACATTATGGATATTTAGGGAGCATTAACCCCATACGAGAAGTGGTTACAGGGGGATCCTAAGGTTTATGGGTTGAAAATTGTTTAGTCTTGGATTTGTCTTGATTAAAAGGGTTTTCATGGATAGAAATTCGATGTAAATGGCAAATTTAAATACCTTTTATGGCAATTTGAAGGTTTTAATGGAGTTTTTAACTAGGCTTTAACAAAGTGTACGGGTATACAATGTGATAATTAGCCTGTACCTGTACACTTTTCTTTTACCTTGCGGTAAAAGATTTGAAAGACTAGCCACAACCTTGCCAAGGTGTAGGCAATTATATTAAATGCTAGCTGTGTGCATGGCACATAGGGTATAAGACAGATCATTATGGATTGACCAGTTTTCCTATAGGTTTCTCATTCTCTTTATTCTCTCATTTTGTTCACATCGTTCTTTTCCTATTTTCTCTATTAATGGGTTCACTCTTTGCCAACGCAGTCAATCTTTAGTAGATTACACAAAAGTCCGTTTCCTCTCTCAATAATTTACTAATTTCATAGGATTAGAAACAGGTTTGGTAGAGTTATGCAACTTATGGGCTCTGTTTGCACCAAGTAGTCTACTCTCAGATTTACACACTTCTTCACTTTGTGAGTCTCCTTACAAAAACTTTCTGATGTTCTTATTGGTTTTCGTCTTTTTTCATGTTGGGCATAAAAGGACATTTACAAGATCAGATCAATTAGCGATGATTGATTCAATTTATAAAGACGTATAAAAGGATCACGAGCGAATCAGTCAAGGACTGTGAGCAAATGAGCAATTGATTGAATGAGTGAGAGAACGATGCATTCAAAAGGGTAAATGATTAGTGCTGCGTCAGTTAATAACTCAGTTTAAGAGATAAAAAATAGCGGACTTAAAGAATCAATGAATAGCGGAATCAGCGAGCAAAATGATAACAGTCGGAGAGTCATGGCCTAACCGAGTGACAGAGATAGTGAATAGCAATCAAAGAGTCAATAAGTAACAGTCTAAAAGTCAGTCGATAACCCAGCCATGTACCAGTGATAGCAATAAAAGACAAAAAATAAGAGGGAATCAATCAATGCATAACTGAGTCAAATAATGAGTGAATAGCTGTCAAAGAGTCAATTAATAACAATGGAAGAGTCTTGAATAACCGAGTCAAAGGGTCTGGTATAACAGGTAAACAAATCAAATCAGAATGGGATTCTTAGAAGGGAGCGAATAAATTAATAAGGCAAATAGTCAACAACCGACTCGGAGAAGGTAGCGAATAAATTGTCAAGTCGACAAACGACTCAGAAAAGAGTTACTGACCGGGTGAATAAACCGAAAAAAAGAACGAGTCGGTAAAATTCCCGAGGACAAGGGGCGCGTCGATGAGAACTCGAGTCGCCGAAATAGAGAGATATACAGATAAAGAGAGACAGACAGACAGAGATAAAGAGAGACAGATTAAGAGAGAGACGGACAGAGAGAGAGAAAGACATATAAAGACAGAGAGAAAGATAGACAGACAGACAAAGTGAAGGAGACAGAGAGAAGATACACACACACGCAGGCAGAGATGAAGAGAAATGAGAGACACAGAAGGAGAAGAGACACACACTGATAGAGAGAAAGAAACAGAGAGAGACGTAGACAGAGATAAAAATAAACACAGAGAAAGACAGAGACAGATAAATAGAGAAAGAGACAGAGACATATACAGATATAAAGAGAGAGACAGAGATAAATAGATAAAGAAACAGAGACATAGACAGATATAAAGAGAGAGAGAAGAGACACACAGAGACAGAAAGAGACATAGACAGAGACAAAGAGAGTGAGACAGAGATAAAGAATGATAGAAAGACAGACACTGAAAAGCGAGAAAACAGAGATAAAGAGAGTAACAAGGAGTAACAAGGAAAGGAAGTACCTTAGGAGACCTTACGGTCCTTTTAAAGAGGGTACCTTTGGACTAGCAATCGAACGGGCACATGGCTGCTCAATTGTTTTGCGTCCCTAAACGGCCACTTTTCAAGACTTTGTCTAGTCTTGACTTGAACTGGTCAACAGATTCACTGTTGACAACTTCCACTGGAAGTGCGTTCCACATACCGCAGATACTGTAAGTGAAAAAAATTTCCACACAGATTGCGGTTTTAATGCTTCAGTTCAAGTTAGAAGCCGTGATTGCGCTTTCTGTTCTCACTCAGTGTGAAAATATCCCGGTAGTCAACATTGTCGAACCCTCGAAGTATTTTGAAAACTTCGATGAGCTGACCACGCAGTCTACGGGTTTCCAGCGAGAACAGATCTAATTCCCTTAGTCTATCCTCATAACTTTTGTGTCGGATAGAGGGAATCAGCTTGGTTGCACTGGCTTGTACGCGTTCCAATCTCGCGATGTCCTTTCGCAATGATGGACTCCAAAATTGTACGGCATACTCCAGGTGCGGCCGAACGAGGGAGTTGTACAGACAAAGTACTATCTCCTTGTTACGGTATCCAAACTGGCGCTTTATGTAGCCTAACATCCTTTGGGCTTTCTTCTCTGCCTCGATGCACTGTTTCGAGAACTTGAGGTCGCTAGTGATTGTTACACCCAAGTCTTTCTCAGTGTCACTCGATTTAATAGCAGTGCCTTTAAAGATGTACTGAGATTTGGGGTTTCGGTGGCCGATATGCATTACTTTGCATCTCCTCACGTTGAAAGGCATTAGCCACGTGTCCAACCACTCCCCAATCCTTTGAAGGTCCTCTTGGAGGCGGGCAGTGTTCCCCTCCTTTGCCACATTGCTACCAAGCTTGGTGTCGTCGTCAAATTTGGAGATTTTGGCAACCATGTCTCCGTCCATGTCGTTGACATAGATAATACACAGTAGTGGTCCCAGGACGGAACCTTGAGGGACACCGCTAGATACGGGCGCCCATTCAGAGGCCAATCCATTCACTACTACTCGTTGTCGTCTGTCACTTAGCTAGATAGACATAGAGAGACAAGAATTAGATATAAAGAGAAAGACACATACAGACAGAAATAGATATATATATATATAGAGAGAGAGAGATACAGATACAGATATAGAGATAAAGAGAGAGATAAATTAAAGAGATAGAAAGACAGACAGATATAAAGAGAGAATGAGAGAGAGAAAGAGACAGAGACAGATAGAGAGACAAAGACATGGATAAAGGGAGACAGACAGATACAAATACAGATGGAGATAAAGACAGACAGACATACAGAGACAGATGAAGAGAGAGAAAGAAAGATAGAGTGAGAGTCACAAGGATTCGCTAGGAAGAGTAGTACCTCAAAAGACATTGCTGACCATACCGTAGAGGCAAAATTTGGGGAAGCCCCTAAACTATAGCATAAAAGAAAGCATAGCAAAGATGAAGGCTCTCCCTTCCCACCTCTCCCACCCTCATTTGCAAACTAGAAAACAGAAAGGATACCTGATTAGAAAAGCTAAAAAGAAAAGCTAAAAACTCTCTAATTCCTTTTAAACTATACTGGAAACTACATTCTATAGCAATGTGGTACCAACTAGGTCAAGTCGTGGATTATTTCATCCAGTAGAGATTTGAACTATTCGAAAGACGAGCTGTTAACCACTCCTGGTGTTAGACGGTTTCACGTTCCTTAGATCTTTTACGAAAAGAGGTTTCCGCAAATGCTACTATGGAATTGCGCCAATTCCAGTTTGTAGCTGTGGTTACGTGTAGCATTTGCGTTCGACCTAAAGAGCCTCCTGTGATTTACGTTTTCAATTCGTCGTATTATCTTAAAAGTTACAATCAGCGGCTTTTTTACCGGCATGTCTCGAGGAAAAACATTACCAGTTCTCGTAGTCTATGTTGATAACTTTTATGTCTGAGTGAAGGGATCAATTTTGTGGCCCTGGCCACTACCTTCTCCAGCCGTTCAATGTCTTTGCGCAGGGATGGGGACCAGAATTGAACTGTGTATTGAAGGTGTGATCGGGCTAGAGAATTGTACAAGGCGAGAACCATATGCTTATTTCAGAAGCGAAAATGTCCCTTCATGTATCCCAACAATTTATGTGCCCTCTTTTCCACCTGGTGTCACTGCTAATTAGTGCGCTTAAATCTTTCGGCGCTCAGAGTCTTACACAGGCACGGGGAGACAGCTGGCCACAGGCCGCTGGAGATATGTCTGGGCGATTAATACAGAGTGCGAATTACGGTTAACCGGGTTTAGATTAATGGCTTGCCAAGTTGCAGTTCAAAGGATATATAAAGACAATACCCCAAAATATAATTTAAATATATATGAAAAAAGGGGGCAATTTATATATGTATACAAAAAGTTGAACAAATTACTTATGGTAATTAAATGAATTAAGTGAAGATTAACGAGGTGGAAGACAACGGCGCAGGTATTCAAGAAGATACTTCGCGAATTCCTTCTAGGAGGACTCGAAGACGGGGTTGGATTACTCCGTGATGAAGAATGAGATTTTCTCTGCTCCAGAGAGACGTAGTCTTAAATCGAGACGATTCTGCTGATCGGCAGGGAGTCTCTGTCTCGAAAGACGGGAATATTCAAGGGGTGGTGAAGATGAGAGGGCCGCACAACTCTCCGGAAAGAAGGAGGCTTGATAGCTTTCCTCTGAACTGAGGCCAAAGCTTAACGAATGTAGATCTGCTGACGAGATCTTCGATAACGTATGACGATGAGCTACAGGGGTTCACGGGAAACAGACGGCAGTCCGCACGGAGTGGATGGCGGGCTTTCAATCTCCTCGAGAGATGGTGAGCTTCGTGTTAAATACACAGGTGGCTGCTCTGCTAGACGCCTCAAGGCCATGCGGTCCCCATGGATTCTTAGTGCCAATCCAAGCAAACACAATTCATGATAATGCGTCGTTCCAGACGATCAAACTCGCCTCGCAATATGGGGGTAGGGTTAATATGGCCGCGCACGGCGTTATCGCAGGGAAGGGGAGGGGAAGACGATCGGCGTCTGAAAACAAACACAGCTGGGACGGCTGATTAATCGAGTGACGAATTCTTCCTTGACTTTCTAAAATTCTCACCCTGGCTCACATGGTCTTGAAAGAATATAGCGGTATTTCCAAGGGGCTTTCTCTCACGGTGGTCCTTCGAGGGCATTCCCTCACACGCCTCCTTTTCCGAAGATGACGTTTTTCTGATTTGAAGAGGAGGAAAAAGGACATCCCCAAACATGGGATCAGTCAGGTATAGGAAAACTTTGAGCTGAGTCTACAGGTGCCCAATAAGGGTGGACCTTAAAATTTAAGTCGACACAGCGGTCACAAAATGAATGAATTACTTCCGTTTAATCCCTGGCACAGGGTATATTAAAAAGGGTATGGTCGTTAACCAGGGCAAAAAAAAACACAAAGAGTAATTAAATGCGAGCTAAAAAAAATCAAAAGGATTCATTCATAAAAGGGTAGTGGAACCATATATCAATAAAAATAAAGAAACATACAATACAAAAAAAAACAACACACGTAAAGGAAAAATATGTACAAAAGAAAAACAAAATTTTACATTAGAACCAAGTAACATAAACATACACGGTTAAGCCGGAGTTCTAGAATTATAAAAAACAAAACGAGTACACAGAGTCGATTATGTGCACGGGAGTACAATGCTTAACACATTTTACTTCGCAGGGGGAGGATCATCGACCGGATTCCTACTTAGACAGTCTGCAACACAGTTTTCTGTCCCTTTAATGTACCTTATTCGGAATAGGTATTCCATTAGAAGTAAACCCCAACGCATAAGCCTTCCGTTCTGGTTTTTACAAGTCTTTAAGTAAGCCAATGGGCGATAATCAGTTTCGATCACGAACTCCTTACTTAACATATATGTTTGTAATTTCTGTAGACTCCATACGATCGCTAGAGCTTCAAGTTCTATGACCGCATAGTTCCTTTAGCGTAACGAGAGCTTCCGGCTAACGTAAGTAATGGGGTAAATGTTTCCGTCTTTTTCATACTGGAGCAAGACGCAACCAATGCCTTTATTACAAGCGTCCGTTTGTATCCCAAAAGGTTTGTTCGTATTCAGGATTCTCAGTATGGGAGTTGATGTTTGTCTTTCCTTCTGCTGATGGAAGTGGGCGGTCGCTTTGACATTCCATGCGAGGGGGTCCGGGTAACGTTTCTTTAGTAGGGAGCTAAGGGGTGACGCTAAGGCAGCGAATTTCGGGACAAAACGTCGGTAAAAGGATGTCAACCCGAGAAAAGAGCGTAATTGTTTTTTAGTACGCAGAAGGGGCATGTCGGCGATAGCCTTTACCTTTTCCTTTTGAAGGGCCATTTGATTTTCACTAATGTGGAAACCGAGGTACTTAATAATGCTATAGGCGAAATAGCTCTTGTTAAGGGCTATAGTGAGGCCGTTTTCACGAAGCCTATTGAGGATTGATTGTAGGGAGTTAAGATGCTGGTCCCATGTACGGGTGGCCACGTAAAAATTATCGAAATAAAATAAAATGTTACTCAGCCCATCCAATATCCCGTGCATCATTCGATTATAGTTACTACAGGCAGTAACTAAACCAAAAGGTAGGTGCTTAAACTGCATGAGGCCTTTTTCTGTGGGAAATGCTGTGTATTTCCGGGCAACATCCTTAAGGGGAATTTGATAATAAGACTTACAAAAGAGCCAACTGCGTCTTCTGAGGGAGTTGCAACTGGGGGTGTAAACTCCAGGGTAGAGTTTACACGGGAACCGGAAAGCAAAGGGAGTGGGTAGTTTTCATCCCCTTCGTCAGATACAGTTTGGATTAAATTAAGAGGCTAAGATGGATAAAAGGCTTCAATTACTGCCTCTTCGTCAAGGGCAATTATATTGTTAATGCTTCCTTCCGAGGCTACCCTTGATTATTCGACCCTAAAGGCAGAACTTTTTTCTGCCATTAACATGAATCCCGAATTTTATAGAGTGAGGTTCCGCGCCGCACGAATACAGCCAGGCCAAACCTACAGGCAATTTGTATTCACGCTTCGGCGTAATTTCCAATTCTGGCTGGATTCCTCCCAAGTAGCTAATCATTATGAGTCGCTAGTTGACTTCATCCTAAGGGATCAACTGATGTCAACCCGCCCTCGCGAACTAAAAGCCTTCATAGCGGACAGAAGAGCGTCCACTTTCAAGGAGTGTGTAGAAGAAGCCGATTTTCACGCTTCCAGTCACAACCTCTACCCCAAGGAGGTCAAGAAGAATCATCCCCGCTTCCCCAAACACAAGTTTGCGTTTGACCAAAGCCCTTCCAAGGGCAACAACGGCTTCGTAAAAGTGCAGGCGCCGAGCAAGTACAGGCCATACTCGACGCGAGAGAAAAGGGACGTAAAACTCCCGTTACTCCCCTCCACGCCTAACAACTAACCCCGTAGACCAATCGTATGTTTTACATGTGGCACCCCTGGCCACTTAAGTTATAATTGGCCCGCAAATTCTCAACTAAGCAACTCGTCGAGTTACAGGTCCACAGAATCTCTGCTGCACTCTCGGCTAATCCGCCAGCCGCATTGCCAGAGGCCCCTGTTCTCTCTCCTTCGGATAAACAGGTAAATTTCCCGTTCAACGAGAGTTCCCCCGGTAGGCTCCAGTTAGAAAATGGCGCGGTAAATGGTTGCCGAGTGCCCACTGTTGTTAGAGATACAGGTTCCAACTGTATAGTAGTTTCTGACAAACTACTACCCCCGTAGGTCCCGAACATAAAAGGTTTACGTTGGTGCACGACTTTTTAGGTCGTTCTACTAGGTTCCCAGTGGTATGGTGCCATATTGAGTGCCAGTACTTCACCGGATGGGCCGACGTAGTCGCGGCCCCGATAAAATTCTGCTCCGTCCTCATTGGACAGAGCGCGCAGCACTCCCAAAAACCAATTCCCCAGCCGGTACCCCTATCGTCCCCAGGCATCGTCCTCACCACCAAGGTTCAAGGTGATAAGGTGCCGAAGAATTGCCCCACATTACCACCCCTATAGGAAGAAGAAAGGAAGAAGAAGACTGAAATTGTGCAAGGCGATCGGAAGATCGACTCCACCGTGAAGGATGCGTTAGTATACCGTTCTTCTGTTGCGCCGGAAAACCCCCCGACCAACTCTTTGTGTGTGCCGAGAACAAATATTGAATCCGTTCTAAAGATGGCTCAAGCTGGCCTAATGGCCGGACACTTCGGCCATAACAAAACGGCACCGCGAGTATTTAAATATTTCTTTCGGCTAGAAGCGGTCAAAAGAATTATCGACTTCTGAAAGTCCTTTGACCTTTGCCAGAAGATTACCTCCAAATGGCGTAAAGCCCCCGCCCCCCTTTAAAAGATCCCGAGAGTGCCCGAGCCTTGGCCCGAGTCCCAATCGGCCTAATAGGCCCAATTCGTCCCCCGTCAGGCGAGAGAAACTTCTACCCGGTTGAATCCGTGTGCCTGGTCCAAACGGTGTGCGTAGAAGCTTACGATAGGTATCCCCCGCCTCCTCTTCCTTCCCCCCTAGCGGAGCCTCACTCCGACTTTATCGTAAACCCCAATCTCGCCCCTATTGAGAGGGCTCAATTCCTTGCCTTATTGGAAGGCTTTCCCGTGTCATTATATCGTCGTTTTGGGCCAAATTTCGCTGCTATAGCCGCGTCCCTTAACGATATGCTTAAAAGAACGGCCCCCGTCCCAGTCAATTGGACCCCTTCCGCGGAAGATCGCTTCCGCCAGTTAAAGGACAAGTTAATCTCTGCCCCTATCTTGAGATTACCGAATCCCAATAAAACATTCGGTGTTCGTACCGAGGCTTCCCAGGATGGCCTAGGCTGTGTTTTCGTCCAATATGATGACGATGGAGTGGGATATCCTATAGGATATGTTAGAAAGAAACTGTCCCATAGCAAAAAGGCATATTCACCAAAGAGCTTGAAGCGTTAGCCATAGGGTAGTATATACGTAAGTTTAGGAGGTATGTTAACGGCACCGACAACTGCCTAGCCGATAACTTGGGAAGGAATCCTATAGAAGACCCCCCTCCAACAACCTGAGTGTACAGTAAAATTTCGCGTTTTATTTATTTTTTTGTAAATACCATTTTTATTTTTATTTTTGCCTTGTTGCTGTTGTATGTGCGTATGTATAAATTAAGTTATCTCTGTAATATTATATTTGTTTTTCTGTTAGTAAACATTAAATTTGAAACTTTATAAGGTTCCCTCTTAATGGATTTATTGTAGACATTTTTTTTGCTCCCAAGTTTCCTTCGTTGTAAAAATGTTTGGATAGGGAGGAGTGTGAATGAATTCCCTTTGAATAATATTATTTCCCCACCTCCTAAGACAGTATTTAGGGAGAGAAAGCGAGTCGTTACTCGCCTCCCCTTCCGACCCCTCCCTCTTTTGACCCTCTGCCAAGTTCCCGTGAAATTCACACCGAAGTTCCCTCTCGGTGTTTTCAACCTCTCCCCCCCCCCCTTCCAGGTCGGGAGACTGCTCTGTAGATTCACCGTGAACCGCCATTATGGCCTCCGCCGCTGTCGCCCTTCTGACTGCTGATCCCAGCCGTTGACACTTCCTCGTAAGGAGGCGTCCTGTTCATTGCGCTCGATAACGAAGGTTAAGAAGGTCCCAATCTCTTTTCCTGTTTTGAGTAGCTCCTAGTATATATGCACCCGTTCCAGGCTGACGGACAGATTCGGTTAGCAGTGACTTCCTCGAAAGGAGTGCAATTCAACGAGCTCTTTCACAAGACGTGTGGGTGACGTCGCAAGCCACGGAAAAGCTTGTGTGTGCATATTCACATACACTTGGCCATACCTTGACAATATATAATTGCCAAATTAACTAACAAGATTAGAGTTGTAGAGTCACAAAGAGTCACAAGGAAGAGTAGTACCTCAAAAGACATTGCTGAACACACCGTGGCGGTAAAGTTTTGGGAAGGCCTTAACCTATAGCATAAGAGAAAGCATAGCATAGATGAGGGCCCTCCCAGCTCACCTCTCCAGCCCGCATTTGCGGGGAATAAAATGGAAATGATACCTGAATGTGGTGTCAAAAAAGAACACAATCACGAATTTTTTTATAGAAAAATTGAAACCTATCTAATTGCCTCTAATCTATAATCTATACCAAGGTGGTGCCATCTATGTAGGTCAAGGTGTGGATTATCTCTTCATTTGGAATTTTAATTGTTCGACTGACGAACTGTTCACTACTTCTGGCGGTAGACGGTTTCACGTTCCACAGATTTTGTGGAGTGCGGCCACTCCAGTTTGTAACTGTGCTTACGTGTAGCATTTACGGTCATCGTGAACAACCTCCTGTGATCTACGTTTTCAACGCATCTTATTATTTTAAAAGCTTTAATCAGCTGCTTCTTAACCAGCGCGTCTCCAGGGAGAACATCCCTAGTTCTCGTAGCCGTTGCTAATAAATTTTATGCTAAGGTAGGTGATAAATTTTGAGGCTCTGGCCTGTACTCTTTCCAGCCGTTCAATGTCCTTCCTCAGGGTTTGGGACCAGAATTTGACGACCTATTCAAGATGTAACCGTACTAGAGAGTTATACATGGCGAGAACAATCTGCATATTTCGGAAGCGAAAATGTCTGTTTATGTACCCAGCATCCGCTGAGCCCTCTTTTCCACCTGGAGGCACTGCCTGGACAATTTTAGGTCACTGCTGATTAGCACGCCTAAATCATTCTCAAGGTCAGTGCTCTCTAGCTGTTTTCCTAGCAAAGAATATTTTTCCCGAGGGTTAGCATGGCTGATGTGCATTACCTTACACTCGTCAAGATTAAATGGCATCTGCCACCTCTCGGAGAAGGCTATTTCGCAGGCCTTCCACTCCTTCTCGCGATCTCACACTACCCCCTATCTCGTTTTCGTCGGCGAATTTAGCAATCGAGCATAGTAGTCTTTCAGCTATATCATTGATGTAGACGATAAACAATAGAGGGCCAAGCACTGAGCCCTGGGGCACCTTGCTACTGACTGGTGCCCATTGCAAGGCTACCCCGTTGATCTTTACTCGTTTCCTCTGTCCCGAGAGCCAGTTTTCTATCGATTCGGCTAACAAAATCACAGAGTTCTAAATAACAGTTCAAGAGTGGGACTATAATAGAGTCAGTTTTAATAGATAACAGTCACATAGTCACTGTCACCAACTGTAAAATAAAAGAGTAAGTGAATAATCTCAGAGCTAAACAATTAACAGCGTAAAAGAGGTAATAAATAATATAGTAAATGAATGAGCCCTCCGATCATTAATGAATAACACGGTTAGAGTCGTCAAGGATTCGCATTCCAAGATTCATTGAATAACGAAGTCAAAGGAAAAAAGGGTCAATATTTTGGGTGGTCTTTCCATTTTGCATCGTGGAGTAAGACTGGTATAATCTGAGAAAGAATGTGAATAGGAACAAACAGAAGGTAATAAGATTCGATATGAGAAAAGAATAAGAGAATTGACCGAGGCTGACAGGACACTCCTCGTTCCCCTTCACCCAATGCCCAGATGCCCAGATGCAAGGATGGATAAAAATCTGACGCTCGTATTCTTGCTTAAACTTTTCCTGCCGAATTTTTTTCTTATCCAACATTCTATTTTATTACTATTTTTTGTTCCTTTCTTTATTATACCTCTGCTTTTTATTTTTTCGCACTCATTGTTGTATCTTTTAGATACTATTTTCTTTTTTATTCTCAATATTTCCACATTTGATCGCCTCCATTTATGCGGATTCTGAATTTCCCTCATTTAAGGTTCAGAGTAAGGGGTTAGGTGCCCTCGGATGGGGTTATTGAATTATTCCAAGGCGTTTTTATTATCATCTGTAAATGAAGTTGAAATTAAAAGTTCCCCAACAATAAATTTTTAAATTGTAATTATAGCATGAGGGCATGGCCAGATGCAATTAAATTGAGATTTTTTAATTACATTTGTAATTAAAAGCGCCAAAGCAGGGACGAATTAATAAGGAAACCGTTAAATTTAAGACTCGTCACGAGGGCATCCCAGACGATTTTATGCTTCCTACAGTGCCAATGGTCCACTAAATTTAGGATCTTTTTGTGGTAGCAAAAGCTGCAAGGATTTCTTATTTGGATAACATGCTAATGGGTTACATGTTAACCATGATATCTAGTGGTTGCAACGTCCACTAGATATTAACATTTTCGAGCTTCTTTAGTCAACATTTAGCCACCTACAAATATCGGATTTTTTGTGGCTACCTGTAGAGATTGTTTGCTTTTGCTGTGACAAATGTTCCTGGGTAAAATTGGGATTTTGAACTCCTTCCTTTGAGGCCGAAAGATTAGCAAAGATCTAAACTTCAGTGGACTCTTTAAGAACAAGTCAATTGTACACGCAAGGGAACTTGAGCTACCATTAACATCCTGTTGCAGCACTGAATGTTGTGCAGAGTGTTTGCTTTATCAATCAGACTAAACAGAATATGCGTAGAGAATAGAGTTGATAGATTTAAAAAGATTGTCAGCTTGGAGACATAAAAAAACATGGATGAACAAGTGGTAAGCCTTCTTAATGGCGAGCTTCTTGACCTCACGTAGCGTTGAGATGGAAACTGTTAGGAATCACACATCCTAGCCGTGATAGAGACCCAGTGAGTGTATGAATGCCAATGTGAATACGTGTTCTGAGTTTCTTTTTGAGTGGATATACTAAAAGCCGAAGAAGGTGTATCGAGGCAAGTCCAGTTCTCTCGATGTGCCCAAAGGGTAGGCCTTCTTTCTCCCACTTTCTGGTACGAAAGCCCTGGGATTCTTGTTGTAGTGGCATCTTCTCTCTTGGTACGCGGGCTTATGGCTTGTGAAGAAGGCCGCTAAGGCCTTCAGACATGTGGTTATGATAATATGTCATGTTGCACGTAATGCTGTGAATAAAGGTGTATCCACGGCGACACATGAGAAAGCCTAAAAACATGCGAGTTAAATGCGCAAGAATAAGAGTAAAAGATCCGCGACACAGGCATCTGCCAGTGGCATCTAAGTAGACTTGTGTTTAGTTGCTTTAACTGAGGCTTTCTTTGATGGAGCCTTGAGAAGTTGATGTCGAGAGTTATTACATTATCCTTAAAAGAAAATGAAGCAAGAGGAAGAATACGAGGCTTCAATGGAGTTTAATATTCTTTGACCTGCCGAAAGATGGCGCTCATTCTCAAGGGGTATATTTGCGATTACCTCAGCCGAAATAAATGATTAAGCCATATATGGGATTTTCTATTAAACTCCATGCTAGCCTTTATGCGAATCTCTTTACAGAATATTGTTGATTATAAATATGAAAATAAATTAAATTCAATAAATTAAATTACCTTTAATCTTTCACTCACTATTTTAATTAGTTTTACACTTTAAGCAATCCTTCAATGACCAGAAAAATTGGTTTGATCCATTTTCAATCAATTTAAACTCTCCCTTGGCCTAATGAATTAAGCCAACTTTCTAGTAATTCTAAGCTCTCCTATTGATATTTTTCTGGGAATTAATGAAATTAATTCAAAACTCAATGAATTCTTTATTCTCTTGACAGAGGTCGACATGCACCCCCTAAAGGAGATTCCGACGTGCAAAAAAGCGGCCGAGATTTGTCAGAACAACTCCTGGTGCGGGCAGAGCCTTGATGACTTCTCGCGCACGTGCACATTTTCGAATGATCAGTGCTCGAATCCCGATAGGTAAGTACGAATCCTTCGATTAAGCAGTGCTTCATTCCTGATAGATAAGTTCGAACTTTTCCATTGAGCAGTGCTCGATTTCTGATAGGTAAGTTCGAACTCTTTCAATGAACAGAGTTTGAACTCTAATTCATAAGTTCGACTCCTCCTTTACTGTAATTGGTAAGAAGAATTGGACGCTTTGTTCCTATATTATCAATGAGAGGATATTATTGTAGGGATAAAAGGGGAGTGAAATAAGTATTCGTACACTTTCAAAATTCAATTTTAATAGACTTTCAACCCGTCAAACTTCATATGAAATTTACAATAAATGTATATTAATGTGAAATTAATAGTTCGGTGCACGAAAAGTCATGAAACAGAATTGATATTCAGTAAACTTGAAATTAGTGAAAACAGAGGTGAAAAAAGTATTCGTACAAATCGCTATTTAGTGATTAAAACTTAGTTGAGTAACCTTTGTTGGCTTTCACCGCCATCAATCCTTTCTTGTAGTTCTTCACTAGTGCACTGCAACATTCCTTTGGTATTTTGGCCCATTCTTCTTTGCAAATTACCTCCAATTCTTTGATGTTATTGGGACCCATAAAATTATTCTTGCTCTTTTATGTTCTCCATAAGTTCTCTATTGGGTTCAAATCTGGTGACTGACCAGGCCACTCTAGAACATTTAAATTGTTTTTACGGAACCATTCGCGAATAGCTTTCGTAGTAAGCTTCGGATCATTATCTCCAAGTCTAAGTTTCTCAACAGCAACGAACAGATATTCTTCTTAAATGTCTCTGTAGAGTGCCGAATTCTTTATCCTTCGCCAAGATAACGTCTTTACTGCGAGAACGTTGACTCTTGAATGGCATTTTAAACTTTCCCGAGCTCTTATTGACCGCTGTTCATATTATTGGAACCCTGTAGAAGCTTCTTTGCACCGTCATGTGCTTTTAAAAATTGATTTCATTAGGTTTATATTTATGTACGAATACTCTTTTCGCCTTTGTTTTCATTAATTTTAATTTTACTGAATATCAATTCTGCTTAATGTCTTTTTGTGCACAAAACTTTTACCTTCATATTAATATACATCTATTGTGTAAATTTCATGAAGTTTGATGAGTTGGAAATCTATTAAAATTGAATTTTGAAGGTGTACAAATACTTATTTCACTCCAATGTGTTAGTGTCTGTTTCGTGTGAAGTTAATACCAGGAATACGTGTAGAGGCTCGTCCTGTATGTTATGTCTAGATGACTAGGTGGACAGGGGGTTTATGAGAAATAGAAAAGGCGGAGCCTTTGCGAATTGATTCTAAGCGCAAGTTTAATGACACCCTTATCTTACTTATTTTGAATTGTAATTTATTTAGAGGGAAAAGTAAATTAGTTACACTAACGAGTAAATTTTCTCCATTTCTCCCAATGGAGGGAGCGATATAAGGAAAAAAAGATGAACAATAAAGCCGAAAAACAATAGTGAAAAGATATACGAATAGCTAAACAAGACAATTGTCCAAAAGGATTTATTACCTCATGTGCAAGACCCGCAAAGGATACAACAGCAACTCAAATGTCATAGATAGCCCCCCCCCCCCCCTCCCTTAACAGAAAAAAAATTATAATTTTTTCCTGTCGACCATCAGTTTTCACCTAAAGATGATTCTAACATTTCTGCCATTGCATTTTATATCACTTACAATCATCAAAACTTACCTTTTGGCAACATTCTCGTATTATGAGGGCATAGGCAACTCCTTATCGAAATTTTGACCCATTCAAAACCAAGGTTTTATTCGCGTGTGCTTAGTCGAGTGCGATTCTATATCTCACTAGGACAGTTTTTTGATCCCCGTTTGCTTTTCTTTTGCTTTGGTAATAACATCATAACTATCAGGTCGATTCTAACGAGATTTGATACTCTTATGTTGTTTTACATTCTCTTTTGAATGATACAATTTCCAAAGTTCTCCCAAAGTTAGCCGGGGAATTATTTGGCAATTACATCATAACTATTCGGCCGATTCTAACGAAATTTGAAACCCTTATGTTGTTTTACATTCTCTTTCGAATGTTAGTCCGAGAATTATTGAAAGTTTTGTATGTATTAAGTTCATAAATCAAAATAAGTGAGAGCATGTGACCTTTTGGTCAGCAGACCTTGTTAATTTAAAGGCAGGTTTGGTCTTTTACGAATTTATCCCTGGATTTTATAATTCTCTTTGGGCCCAATATTTGGGATAATTTTGCTATTGCCATTTCAACTACTTTACACCCTTTTTTCATATTTCTTATTTGTAAACTTGAATTAATTTGTTTATCCTTCTCCCAAGATAATGGAATTACCATCGTTAATTACATGTTTTCTTTCCTTTTTCATTTTATAACCTACTTCATTAGAATATTTTCATCTCCGTAATTATTTATCAACAATTCGATTAAACTCTTTTTAATCCGGTTAATCAAATCCTTAAAATTGAGGGAACTTCGTTAATGACCCAGCATATTGAATTCCTATTATATCCTTGTTTGTGTTTGTACTTTCTAGACGTATTGCTTTTTGAAACGGTAATTCCTCGTAAAAAATTGGTAATAGGAATGGTGTGCCTAAGGACTCTTTGTCTTCTACCTTTTTTATCTGTTCAATGAGGATTTAATTTACTTTTCTGTCCTTTTATACCCGCAAATCCCCAAATTCATTTCGATCCCCAATCTAACTTTTTCCTTGTTGTCTTGTTGTGTTTATAACTTCAATACATCTTTTTTATGTTGCCTTTTGGATTGTATATCCCTAATACACTTCTTATTTGCTTTTTTTAGGTTATTATCTATCCTATCCAGGCTTTTTTTGTCGTATTTTGTTGCTTATATCCCCAATCGATGTTGTTTTCCATATTTTGGGGCAGCTATCTTTTTCTGTTAAGTCAAGATATACTCAAGCTACCACAATCAACAATGATGTCATGAATGTTATGGTTTGAAGCCGTTTGGATCAGCAGAATAAAATTAAAAGGCCTATTGCTGTCATTAAAAGCAGTTCAATTGTTTTACTCCCCTATAAAATTAAACATTTTGAAAGCAATTTTCAAAATTACGCTCAGTGATTGATGAGGATGAAAGGAATGCATGCAACTATTAAAAGGCAAATAAATCAACAGAAACAACACTATATCACTTTTAAAAAATATATAACCTAAACACTCATATATCAACAGCTGCATGGGCTAGACTAATGAAAACAAAGTTTCAATCTGGAATTAAAATATTAGCAGTTACTATGAACTAACAAGTTCTTCATTAAAAATATATTGAACGTAAACAACTGAGCCAATTTTTATTCTTAAAATTTCCAAAATAGCAAAAATGACTCCACAATTAAGAAGGTTCGCCATTCCTGTGTTATAATAGAGATTATGGCGCTTTGGTGTTCGTCTGCTTGACTCTCCAGCTAAAACTCTTGGACTAAAAATAACTTTGTGATTATAAAATTGGAGTTGAAAAATAGTAGTGAAAGTAAATCACGTCGGTGTGTAAAACTTTCTTTCCCAAATCACAACCGAAACTCAATCACACATTTCTCCAGGCAGTCCTCACCTCCCTACCTCCACAACAACCAACCAAGAGAGATGATTTCCAAATTTAACTCAAATGAGAGGTGAGATTCCCCATTTCCTCTGACTCTCTTCCGTTTACCAACCTTTTAAGCTCTGGTCCTCTCAAATACCACCAGGAAGGGGTCACTGATGCGTCAGAGCGACGGCGACCGTTGCTATTTGTCGCTGACCCCATCTTCAGCACTCGCGCACAAGACTATATCCAGGTGTGGTTATGCAAGCAGGAATCATGCACCCTTCGTGCCCGAGTGATCTCCAACCCCACTGTGAGCTGTTACAACCAGGTCCGCAACTCTCCCGAGGATCAAACTTAAGCCATCCGCCAACTCCGCGGTCTCGTCCCAGCTGGCGAAGTCCTTTCGGGACCGAGAGCCTCATCGTTCTCACCTTTTGGCCCCCCGCCGGGAACCCTTCTCCCGTCGATCCCTGCCACTCTCACGACCTGCAGGGCACAGTGGGCTTGCCGACGCGTGCTCCGTGAGGAAAGTGCAGGGTTCGACCCCCATCCTCTTGGCCCGAGACTTCGCTACTGAATTCCACATCCTTGTGGACAGTGGTCATCCTTCCAGGATTTCAAAAGCACGGGAAGCCAGCAAGGGCCCCCCCCTCCCTAACCCCAACGCATACTCACTACAACACGAGGCGGTGTCAGGTAGAGCACGCGTAACAGTGTCCGTGACCGTCTCTCATGCGTGCCATGCCCTTGCAGGGCTTGTTCATGGCCTTGGTTTCCATGGGCAATCTACCCCCCCCTCCCCAACAAAAAATATTATACTTGCCTCATTTCTAATTCTACTTCTCGAGAGTCTGGCCAAATAATTAAACACACAACTGAACAGTACATTCACATTCAATCAAATAGTTAAACACCCAACCGAACATTGCAATCAAACAAATAGTCCGCCCATCCACTTTAAGCCGTGTATTTTGTCTCCTGTAAAACCTAGAGCCACTAAAGATGAATTTAAAAAGAATAAAAGAGAGACGCTTTATCAGGCAAGTTCTATCACAACTCGTCTCACCTTTGCATTTTGATGCAAATAAAGATGGCACATACCCATGGCACTTCTGAATTCCGTGCATTAAATACGGTTACTACCCAGAACGATATCTCCTTCCAAATCTTCTTTTATTTTACCTCACTTATTGAGGATCAAATGTCCTTGCTAAGCTTGACCTTCGACAGACATTTAATCAAATTCCCGTAGAATAATCCAGTATAAAAAAAATTCTTCCCCTACCACTTCTTCTTCTGTTTATTTATTCATTATCATGCCACTCGATCTTACGTCGTCATCACCAACGTTTATGTGCTTTTTTTAATGCACTACTCCATGGCCTTCTTTTCGTCTTTTCTTCTTGGACCACATTTTAATCTATTCGTTTTCTCATGGACAGCAGATTTCTCACGTCGGTCCAATTTTCGAGCGCTTAGTTTCATATCGATTAAAAATTGTATCTAGAAAAATTCCAATTTTGTGTAGAATGCGAACTTTCTAGGTCACTTCTTAATTGGATGGCATTTCTTTATTTCTTAATCGACAACAGAGGTGGGTGTAAATCAACACCTACACCTACGCAGCACTACCAATTTTTGTCACTAATTTCAAATTTCTTTTTTCAAGCAGGAATCGATCAGGCTTCAAAATCTAGCAACTTCCTTTATTCTCCACGATAATAAAATTATTTTGCTACATTTCTTGTGTAAAAAAAAAACCTCTCATTATGCCATCGATCGGCTGCTTAGCAGTATATTAAGCGAGAAACTTTCTGCCAATCGTCTGAAGTTACTTTGCCTTTGTAAATATGTTGGGATTTTTTAATTGGTAAACAATGTTTCTATTCATTTTGCTATTTTAAAATGTTTAGATTTAAGTTAAACTCAATATCTCTTTTCATCTTGCTGTGTATTGCTATATATACTTTTAACTATTAGGGTGGAAACAAAGTTCTCGCACAACCTTTTTTTTAGTTTATTTATTTAAATATTAATTTAAAATTGTATACAGGGTATACTAGTTAATGTGTAGTGGCCTAGTTTTTCCTAGGCCTCGCTATAAAGTGCACAGTGACCTATTATAGCCTAGGTAGAGTACGTCACTATGCCCTCTCAAGCGAGGCCCTAGGTCACTACACAGTAATTAGTCGCGACCTTCTTTGATATCTAAAGTTTAAAAAATGGCCTATCAAATAACTCCTAAACAGTAACGTACTCCTTTATTGTATGATTACAAGTCCCGCTTAAACGCTGCCTAATCCCAACGTCATATCAACCATGCATTTGGAGAAGGCAAAATAAGTCGTCGCACAGCCTAGGATTGGTTTAAGAAGTTTCAACGTGGCCAATTTGATCTCCAAGATCAGCTAAGAAGGGGTCGAACCTCGCTTACTAACAATGACCGTTTGTGCATCTGTGTCAAAGCTCATCCACATCTGACATCACTCAAGCTGGCTGATAAGTTTAGCGTCAGTCATACAGTCATTTTGCATTAATTAGAGAAAATGGGCAAAACCAGCAAACTGAGCATATGGATTCCATGTTAACTGATCGACTTCGACCGTCAGAGCTGCATAGACGCTTGCATGACGCTACTGTCCAAGAAACGTCGTTTCGATTGGCTGAACAAAGGGTTACTGCAGATGAGAAACGGCATCTACACTCGAACATGGGAGGCAAAAGAAACTGGACAGACAAATGTGCGCCTGCACAACTTCAGGCAAAGGCCGAACGACATCAAAAGAAGCTTATGGTTTGTGTCTGTTTTTGTTGTATTATTCTAAAGTTTATCGAGAGAAAGGATTAGTTGAGAAACGTTATTTTGGCAATGAATCTAAATTGGTGGAAAAACAGACACCGGAAGAGCATGACTCAGAAAAACAGACACCAGAAGAGCATGACTCAGAGAAACAGACATCGGGAGAGTTTGATTCAGACGCCTAGCATCTCTTTGCATCCTACGACACTACATTCTCTTTACACCACTTGTCTATTTTCATCTATCAATCCACACACAACATTTTTCTCTTATGCATATACACACTTTTACATCAATTCAATTTAGTACCGTTTATAAACCATTATGTGGGTCGTGTGTGAGAGTGGAAGTAGTGTTAAGTTACGAGAGTGCTAAGTGACGACTAGTTTGCAAGGAAATTAAAACAGAGATGATCACAATTCACATCCAAGGTCGTAATTGGTGATAAGTCATGTGTTTCGGCTTATGAATCTTGCTCATGTTATAAGAGGGAAGTCATCCCAAGAAGTCTCTCCAGCCATCGAGGCAGTTCAAAGCAATGCCAATTCCATGCCTACCATTTGTCAACAAAGAACCCCCTTCCCGGTGAAACTACTAAAGCCAAATTTTGCTGCAAAGCTTCGTTGAGATTGACGGTAAGCATCACTCTAAACGGCCAGAAAAGTGTAAGAACAATGACTGGGTCTTCCTCCACGACAACTCATTCGACCACACCTCACTTTTCGCCAAGTAAATAGCTACTGGCTTCCAAAAGTAAGGTAGTCATCCCACATCAATCCTATTCGTCTAACCTTGCCCTCTGCGACCTGATGTTGCTCTTAAAGTTGAAAGTACAGCTGAAAGGTGTCGTTTTGACATAATTAAAAGGATCTGACAAGAAGTACAAGAGGTCCTCAAGACCGATACGCTTGTACACTTCGAATGATGCAAGAAATAATCGAAAAAACCGCCTCGACCGCTGCATACATAGAGAAGGAGACTCCTTCAAAGGGGCCATTGGACTCTAAGTGGGTAGGGAATTTATGTTTCTGCATTTGCCAAATTCCTAGAAAGTTGGGGTAACACGCCGTAAGCTTTCCAACAAAGCAATAAATCCTCGACCTTCCTAGCTACTCTTCAGGTGTCAGTAATTTTCAGCTTATGGAATCAGTTAACTTAATTCACTGAAATCTAATACGACGCTTGTTGTCAAAATAATGGGTTATTTTTTCGTAATTCGCTTATATCTGTTATGCCATTTCTCCTCAACAACTAAATGATGGAGGCTTAGCGTGATTGTAACGAGAGGCATCAATCACGGCCATATATTCTCGCTCTCCAGCACGAAATCTTAAGGGTTACCTCTTTCATCTTATATATTTTTATTTTTATTCTTATTTTTCTTTTTCATATTACGCCGTTGTTTGGGACCACCCGATGGTTTGGAAAAGAAGGAAAGCAAAAATGAGAGGAATTGGTGGTAAAGACAGAGAAAAGTAAAGCAATGTATTGGAAATCGTTTTAAAGGGGCAATTGGGGTCACGTTAGTGACCGTCATGGGGCCTTAAAGGCACGAATACACACCATGTTGGGGGGAAAATAACGGGGTATGAGGAACGAATCCGAACGCGCAAGTGCACATACAAACACACGGAGTGTGCAGATGGAAAAGAACGAATGTACCCATTCCCACGCCGTAAAGAAGAAAGGGACTGTTATTCTCTCCTTCACACGTATATTAATAATGCGTGTGCATATGAAAGAGAAAGGATGTACACATGTTATGTGTTATTAAAATGCTCTTTCTCTCGATCAATTTTGCGTCGTACCTGCCTCCTTTTGTACCTTTTCTTGCAAGGTTTCGAATCGTGCCTTTCTCCATTTTGCCTCCTGCCACCCGAAATTCTTAATCCTGCCTCTCTACATTTTTATTCTTACCATTCTAAATTTCTAATCGACCACCTTCCATTTGAATCCTACTCCATAAATTTCTCATCTGGTTTCCCTCCATTTCGACTCCTTCCTCCATAAATTTCTAATCTGGTCTCCCTCCATTGCAACTTCTGCCTCCATAAATTTATAATCTGACCTCCCTCCATTTCAACCTATGTCTCTAAATTTCTAATCTGGCCTCCCTCCGGAGTTCGGCTTCTGCCTCTCTAAATTTCTAATCTGGCCTCCCTCCATTTCGACCTCTGCGTCCATAAATTTCTAATCTGGCTTCCCTTCATTTCGACTCCTGCCTCTCTAAATTTCTAATGCAGCCTGTCTCCATTTTTCCTCCTGCCTCCGTCCATTTCGTCCCCTGCCTCTCTAATTATCTAATCAGGCATCTATCCATTTTGACTCCTGAGTCCCCGAATTCGACCTCTGCCCCAGGATGGCGTCTAAGAACAGTGTAAGTACAAAGAATAACTTGAATGAGTAAAGATAATGCAAGTCACTTTGATTATAGCAGAGATATTGAGAATTTGAGTGTCGTGGTATAGGAAGGACCGAGTGATGGCAGGATGTTCGTACGTATGCGTTGTTTACGTACTACACCCAAAAAACCCTCCGTAATTAACGTTATATCTCTCTAAGAGTGCTATATATTTTTTTATTATTATTATCTTAATGATTGACTTCTTTAAACTTTGAGGGTTCATTGTGCCGTACTTAGCGATTCGAGGATAGAATACAAAATTTGTTAAAACAAACTAAACTTTAATTAAAAACAAAAAACATTAAACATGAGCCAAAGAAATAATACACACTAAATACACAGAAATCACTACAATCAATTTTAAGTAAGGCTTTCTAAATTGACCTCTCCTAATTATAGTGACAGTTGACCCACCACTCCCTACAATATGAAAAAAATGCTAACTGTCTCTACTGGAGTTTAAATACCTTTGTCCCTCTTGCGACAGGTTTGAGTCTGACCTTGAACTCAATGAGCCAAGACACCTCAGGAATCCTGTTGGCTCGTTAACGCGTGCCTCAGCCAGATGGTTGATGGTGGACGGAATAACTTTGAAAGCCATAGACGACTTTGGGGAGGGTTTCTCTGATGAGAGTAAGTGGAACTTGATTCTTAATTCAAGTTAACTTAAAGTTCGGTGTGACCACCGGGAACAAGCTCGAGGATGAGCTTCTTATTCTTAGTTCTAGTCTTCCTCAAGGGAGAAGACTATCTCGGTGCTTTGGGATACACCGGGATAGGGGAAGAGGTTTCTCTGATGAGAATAAGTTAAACTTGGATAAGTTAACTTAAAGTTCGGTTTGATAACCAGGAACTATCTCGAGGATGAGCTTCTTCTTAGTCCCTTCTCTTGGTAGCCCGGGCCTCTTGCCGGGAACATCGTAGCCTGCTGACTCACGTATTCTACCCCATTTTTCCCCAATTTTTGGTATATATGCGTCGTCACCCCACTGGAGTAGGGGTAGAAAGGCGGGGGCGGACGGGCCGCATGAAGGTTCCTTCTACAATGGTTTTTCTCAGGGCGTCTTAAATCTTGTCTTGATGGACCTTCGGGCTTCAGGGAAACGCGTCTCCAATTACGCACTTGAGGTGAAATTGAATACCCACTCTTAGGGGAGATCTTCGAGTTTTAACCGTTTTGCTTTTCATCGGGACGAGGGCGCTGTGGTTACGAATTTGAACCGTGTCGTCTATACAGCCAGCCTGTTTGTGGTCAACGTCCCATGTCTCAACTGAGAGAGAGGAGAGAGATGGTCGATTCCCCTACAATGAGATTATGATTTTTCTGTTTTGATGTAGATTATAGAAGAAATAAAGAGAAGATAAGAATTTGCGTTTGTGATTGTGAGGGAATACCCACGTGGAAGATCTTTAGCAGAAAGGAACTCCCATGTGCAACAGAAGGCCCGGCTAGGCCTAAATTCGTAAGCCTACCCTCCTCCACTCCCTTTCCACAAGCGGTAGCCTCGAATCGACTCCCCCACGATCCACCTTTATGCGGGCTAAAATAGCTCTGCAAGAAGATTCGAGGCCCTTCGAGAGTAGAGCTGTTTCCCACTAACCCCCAACTCCGGGGAGAGCCTCGGATATAAATAACGCTCGACTCCCCGGAAGAGACACAGAGTTGAGAAGTCTCCCCAGACTCCAGAAGATTCCCCATGGTTCCAAGTCAAGTGCTAGCAACAAAGCAAAGTTACAGCTGTACTATTTTGTGTATTTGGAATTAGCCCCAGCCAGGAGGTAATTCCACTGAACGATCACCCCCGAGTGATTTTCCCGACTTCTCCCATCAACTCCTGTCGAAGCCCTCCTCATTTTGGGTAGCCGAAATACTCTCCCTGGACCGGAAGTTACCCCCCCCCCTTGTATTTGGAGAACCATCATCCCTCCAATCTCCTGCTCAGAAGTTCCAAACGGCTACACCTCACGTACAGAAGACATCCGTAAGCCAACCCCTCCCCCCCTTCAGTAACCCAATTGAGTTAATTCCCCCTTTTATTTACTGATGTGATTTTGCCCGTTAATTCTCTAAGGTAATTTTACCCATCAATTCTCTCATTATTTTTGTGTAAATAAAATTATATTTTTGTACATGTCTCTTAAAATAACCTTGAGCTTTGCCATTGCCCATGATTTACCTGACCTCGTTTCACTCTCTCACGCTACTTCGCCTGTCTAAACTCGTGGTTTTCCGTCCCTTTTGTCGGTTCACTTTCAAGTTATTGGTGTCAAGTGTGTTGGGGTTTTTACGAACCCGTGTCATTTTAATTTCGACATTAGAAGTTCCCTTGTTATTCACATACATCCCTTTTATTTTAATTTTTGTATTATACTGGCAGAAGGCAAGTTCAAGTTATTTGAAGAGCATTGGAACGTAATCTATTTAGATTTTGTGTTGGACCCCAGGTAATTAATTTTTTTTATCGTGTTCAAATTTTGGAGATTCTCCTGGTCATTAATCCAAAAGAGTTAAGGTCTTTGGTGTCCTAATTCCGGTAGGACCATTTTATTTTTTTCCCCCGCTTAGAAAGCCGCGGAACAGCTGGGCGCCCTGCATATTTATGAGGGCCCAGACATAATAGTACACATCCCACTGCCTCACCTCGCAGTCCCGATGATTCTAGAAATACCAGGGCCTAGCGAAGACACGACGTCGGTGTTTTCCAACCCTTCGGATCATGGGGACGTGATCATTGAGCTGATCAGCGATCCCCCTGATATCATGGACAGAGGTAGGGGACAAAGGGACGAAGAATCGGAGCAGGAAGATGTCAACGGGGAAGAGAAGGATGAACACGCCGAGGACCATGATAACAACGAGGGACAAATAAGCTACGAAGACAACCGCAGGAACCAGGATTGGGTGTCCCCAGGAATGGACCCATTGGAACCTAGTCCGCCTAGATCCTTTGATCCAGAGGCACGACTCGACATCGAATCACCAGGCAGTCTCCAGTCGTTACCTTCTGCGAACCACATCACCATGGCCGCCCAAGGAACAGGTGTAAAGGTGTTCATTAATCGACACTATCACAGCTGGGTGAGCTCGTCCCCGAGCGTTGCCCCCTTGCTCGAACAGTTATTGGAAAAAGGTGTAATAGAAGAAAGCAGGCACGTCACTAAGTGCCACAGAGTATTCCCTGTGCAAAAACCCAACGGTTCCGTTCGCATAGTCTACGATATGCACAGACTGGATGAGTATTACACTCCTCCTTCATTTAGACTCCCCTCAGTTCAGAAGGTGCTAATAAAAGCGGGTCCAAAGGACTCCGCGGTGAAACTTGATTTAACACACGGTTTATACCACATTCCCCTCGCATAGAAATGTAGGCGCTGGTTCGACATACGCTGCAACGGCAGATCTTTTCGCTTTAGGCGACTCCCCAAGGGTTTTGCAGGGGCACTATTCATAATGCAAGCCACCATAGGACCGGCTGTTAAAGCAGTAGTGGAAAAGAGAGGCTGCCAAAGCTTCACGTATCTTGACGATATCCTGATAATTAGACTTCGTAGGAGGGTGCGACAGTGCGTTAGAGACCTTATGAATAGCTTATTAAATATTAACTTGGCAAAGAGTGTAGTGGTTCCCACGAAAGTTATCACTTACTTGGGAATAAAGGTGGATCTTAAGCGTAAGAAGGTCGCGTTAGTACCATCCATGTGTCAGAAGATTAAGGAGGCTCTTCACTTCCCCGCTAGCAACACGGTGTCATATAGGGGATGGACCAGGTTCGCAGGCCTGATGAATTTCATCGCCCCTATAATTCGCCTTCCTTTCATGTGGGTACAACTGATGATGGACCAGCCATCACACTACAGTCCAGATAAACTTCTTACATTGGCAACTTTAATTAATACAAAGTGGACATCCTCTAAGGATCCAAAAGCACATTGGGAGCCGGTATATGCGGACGCATCAAAATCAGGCATTGTCATTTCGCTGGGCCCTGACTCATTGGGTATCCCCCTTCCGGTGGAACAGCTTGGCTCAATATTCCTCTCAGAAACAGTAGCCTACTGGACCACAAGACTTCTTTTCCCGTTCAGACCTATCCTGGGCGACAACCTACCAGTGGTCTATAACAGTAGACGTGGCAAATTACCCATATCCATCATAAGATCCCTTTCTACACAATCCTTGGAAAATATCTCTGACATTTTCCGGTTTGCTTCCAACAACTTGAGGGGGGTGAGAACTTCGAAGAACTCGGCTGATGGTGCTTCCCGATTCTACGAGAATTTGAATTTAGCGTGGTTGGGAGGCTGCCTCTAGATGTATATATAAGCGGCGCCTCCACCAGGAAAGCGCCATGGTCGTTTTGAACTACGAACAGAAAGCATCTCCAGACTGACTCCCGCCTCCACCCCGTCTCCTACCATTTATTAGGTTTCCTTTCCTCGGCCATCCCAGGGTCGCCGGAAATTTTGCCAGATTGAGTTTGTTACAAATTTTGGTTTATATAGTTTTGTAATTTTGTACTCTAATAATAAAGTGAGGGGTCACTCATCCCTACGGGGAGGGGGCCTTCACGAATATTCAAGTGTTCGTTTCGCGTGGGTAGTGTCCTAGCTCGTTCGCGTATCAGTGTTCCCTCAGTTAACTGCGTAAAAATGTCATCCTTCGAAAAATTCAAGAGTCAGGATGAAATGTTATGTCTTTCGGGCAAAGACTTGGTAAATTACGAACAGGAAGAAGAGAGGAACGAACGGGCAGAGCGAAGGGAATTGGAAATGGAGAAGAACAAACTAAAGATGGAGATGGAGAAGAACAAACTGAAGATGGAGAAGAACAAACTGAAGATGGAGATGGATGAGAACAAACTGAAGATGGATATGGAGGAGAACAAACTGAAGATGTAGATGGAGGAGAACAAACTGAAAACGGAGATGGATAACAAACTGAAGATGGAAATGGAGATGGAGAAGAACAAAATGGAGATGGAGAAGAGCAAAATGGAGATGGAGAAGAACAAAACGGAGATTGAAGAACGTGAACAAATTAGGCAGCATAAGCTTGAAATGAGCCGAAATCAAATGGATTCTCAGTCCATCGGTTCCCGGGCTGAAATTCACCAAACTCCTCCAGTCCACCTTCCCGCTTTTAATGATGGAGAGGACTTTGCGTCATTTTTGGCCCATTTTGAGAGAATCTTTCAGATCAATAGATGGGATCTGGAAAATGATGGCGTCGCTCGTTTACTTACCCTCCTAAATGCCAAGTTAAGGGATATCTTAGTATCCCTTTCCCCGGAAGCAACTTTGGACTATTTCACGTTAAAGTCCGAATTGTTAGCCGCTGTTCATATGAATAGCGAATTCTACCGCTCCCGATTCCGCCAGGAAAGGATCCGCCCTGGCCAAATATTTCGACAACACGGGTACATCCTCCAAAGAAACCTTCAGTGTTGGCTGGATGCGTGCAAAATTCCCCGAGTCTACGAGTCCCTTATGGACTTTTTCCTTAGGGATCAGCTTTTAGCTGCCGTGGCTCCCGAAATTGGCGCCTTCATTAAGGATAAACGTTGCGAAACTTTCAAGGAGTGCTTGGAAGAGGTCGATGTCTACGCGGGTAGTCACGATTTATACCCTAAGGTTGTTAAAAAGGCTCCCTAATCACCCCTAAAACTAGGTTTTATGGCCCTAAGACCCCTCCTAATTTGGTTCCAAGATTTACCAAAGTTCCTAGTCCCTCGAAGCCAAGAAACTTCCATCCATCGGAACACCGAGACGTTAAGCCCCTAGTTTCTTCTTCCCCAGATGTGCCGTACCAAAAGAACCCAATCATCTACTACACCTGCGGAGTTCCCGGCCATCACCGCACGAACTGTCCTCAAAACTCCCGATTCGCAAACTCTCAGTCCCACCAAGTACACCAAATCTGGGCCGCCCCTGATCCTCGTCAGTTGCCTTAGAAGACTCCCGAACCTCCCTCACCCGCCAAAGACCCGTTCCATCAGGTGAACTTTCTCTTTAATGAGAACAACCCTGGTGGATTGAAGTTCGAGAACGGAACTGTGAACGGTCGCCAAGTATCCACCCTCGTCCGTGACACTGGGTGTACCTGCATTATAGTGTCTGAGGACCTACTCCCCCCTGTTGGGCCTGACCACAAGAAATTTGCGGTGGTCCACGACTACCTTGGCCGGGCCAGTCGTTCCCCAGTAATTCGTTGTCACATCGAGTGTTACTATATGTCCGGATAGGCCGAAGTGGTAGCGGCCCCAATCTAGTTGTGCTCCATTTTATTCGGTCAGAACCCCGTAATTCACGACCATCCCGTGGCCCAGCCCGTGATTACCCGTAAACAGGCGGCCCTGGGATCCCGTTCACCTGTTCCCCTGAAAACCCATATCAACCCGGAGTTCCAAGCCCTCCGGAGCGATAATTTTTTCCGCGCACGGAAGGAGTGCGCAACTCTCCCCCCCCTTTGGGAGAAAACTAAAGCCCTCGAGCGTGAGTCCACCCGAGGTAACAAACGAGTCTCGTATCCCGTGAAGAAGGACTTATTGAGAGGTTTGAGACCTAATTGGACCTTAAGTCACGAGAACGAAAATTCAAGCCTGGCGCGAAGGTGCTGGTGCTACTTCCCACGGGAAGCAACAAAATCCTTAGCCAGTGAAAGGGACCCTACCCCGTCCTCGAGGCTAGAGGACCCGTGGATTACCTTATCCATATTCCGGCGGGAGCGAAGGTTCTACACGTGAATTGTATATATATAATATATATCAATAATGTTCCTAATTATGATTTCTTTTGGGGGGGTCCACTAAGTTAAGTTTTTTTTGGTCCCATATTTATGCCTCCATTTAGTTGTTTCCTTTTTGGGGGTTCCACTGAAATGTCGCCAATGTTCTCCTGTGATTTTTCTTTTGTTTAAAATTGTATTAGTTAAATTCTCTATAATCGACCTGTTTAAGGCTTATGCCCTTAAATTTCCCGCTGAGCTCAGATTTACGTTTTTTTGTGTGTACACCTGTCGTAGCAGGTCAGAATTTCCCTAGACCGTTGATAATTCGAGTTTGACGGGTTGGGATGATCCTTTCCTACGCAATTGCTCTGTAAAGCATCATCTTTCGGTGGGAGATGTGTGAGGGAATCCCCACGTGGAAGATCTTTAGCAGAAAGGAACTCTCATGTGCAACAGAAGGCCCGGCTAGGCCTAAATTCGTAAGCCTACCCTCCTCCACTCCCTTTCCACAAGCGGTAGCCTCGAATCGACTCCCCCACAATTCACCTTTATGCGGGCTAAAATAGCTCTGCAAGATGATTCGAGGCCCTTCGAGAGTAGAGCTGTTTCCCGCTAACCCCCAACTCCGGGAAGAGCCTCGGATATAAATAACGCTCGACTCCCCGGAAGAGACACAGAGTTGAGAAGTCTCCCCAGACTCCAGAAGATTCCCCATGGTTCCAAGTCAAGTGCTAGCAACAAAGCAAAGTTACAGCTGTACTATTTTGTGTATTTGGAATTAGCCCCAGCCAGGAGGTAATTCCACTGAACGATCACCCCCGAGTGATTTTCCCGTCTTCTCCCATCAACTCCTGTCGAAGCCCTCCTCATTTCAGGTAGTCGAAATACTCCCTCCTGGACCGGAAGTTACCCCCCCCCCCTTGTTTTTGGAGAACCGTCATCCCTCCAATCTCCTGCTCAGAAGTTCCGAACGGCCACACCTCACGTACATAAGACATCCGTAAGCCAACCCCTCCGCCCCTTTAGTAACCCAATTGAGTTAATTCCCCCTTTCATTTACTGATGTGATTTTGCACGTTAATTCTCTAAGGTAATTTTACCCATCAATTCTCTCATTATTTTTGTGTGAATAAAATTATATTTTTGTACATGTCTCTTTAAATAACCTTGAGCTTTGCCATTGTCCATAATTTACCTGACCTCGTTGCACTCTCTCACGCTACTTCGCCCGTCTAAACTCGTGGTTTTCCGTCCCTTTTGTTGGTTCACTTTCAAGTTATTGGTCCCTCCCTCATAGATATAATATGGTATTGATATAATGTAATGTCATACCACGACAGTGATCATAAGAAAAATAGATTTAAAAACTAAAGGTCCCAGAAGGCGAAGTAGGGTATTGAGGAAAAAGTGGAGAGGAAGTGACGAATTTTGCTGAAGTCAGTGTCTAGAAGAAGGTATATAGTGGCACGCTGGACTTAATTATCCCAACACAAATGCCCCTTAATCCTTATGATCCTTATAACATTTACTCGGCTGAATATATATAGCTGCGGATAAAATGGCAATGTTGCACTTTGCTACTGTCCATCAAGTCCTTGGTAGAAGCTACCCTTTTAATCGCGAGAAGCTGTTTCATAATTCAGCTTTTCTAACACCATTAAAGTTTAAGTATCAAATAGATTTATATGAAAATTTCATATAATCCATTCGAGCTCATTAATTTTTGCTGAAAGTTTTAGATGGTATCATTGCTGTCGGTGATTCCGTTTTGTTTTATTTTCCTCCAAATATCTCTGGGCGCTAATTCGTTGTCCATATTTTGAATAGCTTCGTCCCAGTATTCCTTTGTTTATCGGCAATATCCCTCAGTAATCCTCTCTTTTTCAGCATAAAATTTAAATATTTTTTCAGCCCTGCGTATGCTCTTGTATTTTATTGTTTTATAAGCTACTCTGGAATAGCTTCATTATCTGCTGCTTATATGGTGGTCCTTAATCTGTCTTGCTATTCGTTGATGCCTTCTAACGTTGCTTCGATGGGTCTGATGCAACGTAGGTTCCTGTTTCTCGTTTGTATTTTCCCAGTCGGCTCTGTGATATGCCTTGAATTTCTTCGCGGGGATCTGGATGTGTTGTTTTTTACAGTCGCTACATTGCTTGTAATAAAGTTTGCGAAGTTCGCTGCTAGTTGTTTTAATATATGTAATTCTCTTAGTATTTGTAGCCTGTTTCAGGTCTGTTTATGATTCTGTAACTGGTTTCGGCGCATCTTGCGCTTGTCTCCCATAAATATGATTGGGTGTCTATTGTGGAATTCTTTCACTATTATATTGCATAATTCCATTTTTATTTCGATAGAGTAGTAGGATTCAGTTTGTCCTTGTAGCTTCCTGTAATCCAGTCCTCTTTTTATCGCTATTGGTGCCCCGTCATGATGTTCATTCGTGTGATTAGTGGCTATTACGTTATATTTCCATATCTATAACTGTTTAGCAGTAAAGTTCTCCTATTTTCAGAGATTAGAATTACGTAAGAGGCGAGCTCTAGGAAAATATTTCAATATAGCTTTTTTTTATCTTTACATCCGTTTGTGTCCATCTATAACATTTTTAGCTTTCTCCCTTCCATGTTCGTTGCTTTGGGTTGTTGTTAGGCAGAGTGAAGTTTGCTTTAGACTTTTGAGGTACCTTTTCTTTACCGTCTTTCTTTTTCCGTTCCGTCCTTGTTGAGGTTTCTTTTTTTCTTTTACTACATTTGTTGGTTAGCGGGGATTGATCCTCAATTGTTGTTTTTTTTTGTTTTTTTGCATTTTCCTTCTCCTTAACGCATACCTCGCTAATGCATTAATGAATGATTTTTTAACGCATATCTGTCTCGGTTTCTTCGCTTTCGGATTTGTCCCTTACTTCAGTTTGTTATCTTCTTTTGCTTTTGATTTTTGTTTGTTCTGTAATGTTGATGTTAAAGAGAGCAGATAAGTCTATTTCAGTCGGGAATTTCATTGGCTCGTTCTCTTTCAACAGAGAGTTTAGGGTGGTTGTGTAAGTTCCTGGTTGTGCAATGTTCATAACTCGTGAATGAAGAATGCACGTTAATATCTTTGGTTGATGGTGCCGTCGATGATCATTTGTGTCGTTGTATTTAGGTTTGTATCAATTGTTGCTGCTCAAGAGACCGTGTTAGCCACTTTTCTTTCTTGGTTGATTATATCTTTTATCTTAATAATTTCCTTTCTTTTGGAATAGTAGTATTAGTATTGGTGGTTCGCCAACCTGCCTATTTCCTAGCCAATCCCTTTTGGAGTAAGACACAGCAATTGTTCTGAGGCCTTCGGCGCAGTTTCTTGACTGTACTCGGGCGGTTTCGCCAATATAGGGTCCGAGTTCATTCCGACAATATTTTTAATCTTTATTTGGGCATCTAACAACAGTGTGTTTTTCCATTATATAAAAATGGAAGCACACCTGTATGCTTATATACTTGTCTCTCTGTATGATTCTCGGTGGGAGGCGAATGTTGTATGCGAGAAGGGCTTTTTCCAAGAATTTAGTCCAAATTTCCGTCGATTCCATAAAATTTCGAATACATTTGTGTTCCTTAAATTTGCTTATATCATGGATTTAACTTAACAACCAGGACTTTTGTTTCTGTATATCTTGTTTTAACGCTTCTGGTGAGAGTTCACCTACCCAGGATTCTACCTTCCGACAGACGATGTTTCGTTTGGCTACAATTCGGATGGAAGAGTGGAGGCGACTCTCGCTTCAAGGTCTATCTTTTTCCTGGTGAATTTTCCGGCCGATGAAAATTCTTTTCATCTCTTTGCTATCTGAAAAATGGAAAAAAAATCCATTGGGTGTTTCTATTCACTCGGTTAGGGATATTTGAAGGTCTCTAAATATACTTTGTGACACATCTTGAGGTTTCCTTTTCGTCCCATTCGGGAACACTCGTAGTGGTAGCCGTTTCGTGAAATTCTGGGGATCCATTATTCCTTCTTAACCCCCCTTCCCCATTTGCAGTATTCTCCTTCGGAATTCCAGTAGAAAGAAGTCCCACAGCTCCGCTACTGAGATAAGACCTCCATCTATTTCTATATCGCCTGCATACTTGGGGGTTTGCACACCCAAGTAAAATGGCTTAGCCCTCTAAGCGCCCCTGCAGTCAGGTTGGGAAAGGTCATCTCTATCCAGATTTCTTCTCTGGCCCCTAACTGGGTCTCCCTCAAACGTTCACTACACCCTACTACCAACGACTTCTGTGACCTTGCTGGTGGTCAGGTTATGATGCGCTTGGAGGAGATACAGTAGTGAAATGAAAGAGGAGGTAAAATAATGAAAGTGTTAGATTTAGACACTCCTGTGGAGATCTCCGCTTTGAGGTGATACTCCGTGAATCGGAAACAGGAGATATCTCCAATTACTCCCATCCACGAATATTTTTCTTCTTTTTTCTTGATTCCAAAGCAGCCATTTGTGAATGATGAAAGACTTAGAACCATTATACAGATGAAAAAATCTGGCAAAACTTAATTTAAAAATAAATTTATTGAATTACAGCCAATTAAAGAAAACCAAATTGTGAATTGCCAATATACAATAAAAACAAAGAAGAAGAAAACTGGACAAAAAATAAAAAAGACTAAACTCTCACACTCTTTCTCAAGAAAAATTAATGCAAAGAAAACAAAAGCTTGAATGCTATTATTTATTAGTTAAACAACGTGATAAAAGGTTCACAAGAGGTACAATGACAGCTTGCCATATTTCCTAGCACACCAATTCTTTTACTAATATACCACATTTTCTATCATTTACTTTTATCTTTACATCTATTTCTATCTTTAAACATTTCCTTTTCCCGACTCAGCTCGGGTTTTTATAACTTCTTTGCCACTTAAGACCTGTAGAAGCTACCGGCTTCTGACTTTTCAGAATCCTGGAAAGAAGCCCTGCATGAGGCACAAAGAAGGTGCCCCATTCGGGGACGAAGTGGTCAAGACCGATAGGTGGGCCCTATTTGACAACATTTACGTAGGGCACAAAAGGTAAACCATAGATTATCTATTAGGCGCACTCCTCGTCGATAAGAGCCTAGTAGACTCAGAAGGAAAAACCTCTCGCCTTGGGCCTTGTAAGCCATCATAGACGAACCTAGTAGAGGAGAAGCGGGTCTCTCTCTGGATCAATTAGCGATGCCCCAAACTAACGATGGAAAAGACTAGTAATTTCGAAACTGGGTATCGCATTCAGCCATTTGGAATAATAACCAGAACCTGGTTAACCTACTTAGCGAGAAGTCCCGAAAGAAACTAGATGATATCAGGTTAATATCCAAGATTCCTTCGCGAGTCTTGGCTCAATGATCTATTCTGCCGACGCCTGTACCCATGGGTCGGCTCACACACCGCAACCACAGCTGAAATAAAGATAGAAATAGAAAAAAATCAGAGCTAGGCCAAAAAAGACGAGGGGTATAAGTTCAAAATCCAGCGATATTTCGAAGAAAACTTTCAAAGTTATAAAATCTGGAAAGTTGGCCTCAGCGAATTGACCTTTTTTCTACACCAGGCCGTTAAAATGGCCAAATTACCTCATTAGATTCGAAGAACTGTATCGGTTAGAAAAAAAAACTATTAAAAACCGAATAAATATTTTAGGATGTTATTTTTACCATTAATTTCTTCTTCAGTCATATTTTATTTTATTTACCTTTATAGATATTATTTATTGACTATTATTTTTCATGGTAAAAATTATTAAGTTAAGGAGGGGGTGTCCTCCAACCATGTTTCTGTAGCAAAAGGGCTTCTCCTTTACCATCTTTGGAGCTGCCATCTGGCCTCTCTACCTAAGTAATGTAGGTCTCCCCCCCCCCAAGTGCTTTCTTAGGGGCTCATCAAAGAATCTTTTAGCGGAGATGGAGTTTTCCAGTTTTCCTATGTCTAAGGGAGAGGCAGCTTTCCCTTCATCTTCTTCTTTAAGGTGTCCCTTGGAAGATTTCACTTTAGGACCAGCAGCGGACCCTCTTTCTTTTTCACAAGGAGTAGCCGAGAAGACTGAGCAGGCTGCCCAAAATCGTCTGCTTCCACAGGGAGCGGTCGATAGAGCGAAACCACTCAGAAGAATTAAGGATGGTGGGTGGGGCGCGTTGGGCCGCGCCCGCCATATCATTGACAAATGTATCCCGACCTTGTTGAGGGACAATACACTTGCCTACCTTTAGTTCCCATGGAGTTCGGCTCACCAGCCCCAATGAAAGGAGTTCTCGGTCTGGATCCCAAGAAATTGTGGAGGGGATGCCCACCTGCAGGTCCATTATAAGATTGAAAAGGTCCGGTAAGTGCCCTCTCCCTAAATATCAAAGTCTTCCAAATGGGCGAACAATGACTTGGAGATTTCTCACACCGAGTCTAAAACCGTCCTTTTGCAAGAGCCTCCTGAGGCGCCATGGAAACACGAGGAGAGGAAGGACCTCCTCTCGCGTTTGCTACACCGTAGGTAGCCGTGGACTTCTAATTTTGGACAAGAACATGGTTGAGGCTGGGTCGTCCGGCCTTGGGGTCCCAACCTGCAGTGAAGAGAAGAGAGCTCACTCTCCGCCATTCTCTGCTAAAAATAAAGGAAATATTTCTGCATGTGACGAAGCCATGGCTGGTACGTATCGCATTCGCGGCGCCCTCAGCCATATTGACCTACATTATGAAGTAGCAAGTAGAGCGAATAGAGCATCGACGACTACGGAAGCCTTCGTCGAGACGTTGCCAGGCGTAACGTAGCCCGCCGGCTTCAAGCGTTTCTTGATTATTCGTTCTACTGGTGGGAGTTGATTGTACAAAGAATATGCTCTATCAGACCTACGCAATAGCTAAGATTTTAGCTAGAGAACTGAAGGTCGGCCATTTTTCGGAAGGGACCTTTCTGGTGAATGCGCGCTCTTCTGAGACACTATAGTTCACCCGTGCACTTTAAACAGCACTCTAGTATAAATTTCATGATAGAAGTAATTTATGCGATGGAGCTCGTTGATTGCTGGTAAGAAGATATCACATAAGAGCTGGCTGACCTAAAGACAAGCAAGGTGGACCATATGGTAAGAAAACAAAGGTAGGGATATTTAGACAAACTCTACACTCTTTATCACGCTCGATCAAGGCCGTTTCCACTAGTTGGTACGAGTTGTATGGTATTACTTCCGCGCGAAGGCATTCGTGTCATTACCACGGGGGTGTTATCATTGCCCTCGTTCAGCCGTACGAATAGAAATTGCAGACGTTTCAATTCAGATCAACCCCAAATCTGCGCAAACTGTTCAAAGGACTTACATGATAAATCTGTAATGTGTAAGGCCAAGTGTCTGAAGTGCATTGAGTTATACCCTTCCTGCTCTTAGCTATGTAGCTGGTATTTCTTTGAGAAGGAGGTCCTGGCCATTCATGCTGCTGACCCACTCTTTTTCAGATAGACTAAGGTTATGTTCCTATTGCGCCCTGTGCAATCTGGGACTTCCTACCTCTCTCAAGCTAATAATTTCTCCAGTTTGGATATCCGCATCTGCCACAGATCTATCTCTCTTAGATAGGGTTGCTCGTGGAGGCAGGTTTCTTTTTCCTGATGGGGCTAGTTATAAATTGGATCATCGACGGATGATTTCATGTTTGTCGATATTCGATAAATACTACTTCAGTAGGGAATTGCCACTATCATTTTTAATTCTTGTGCCCCTGCCTCTTGCTAGAGCAACAACGAAGGTTTGCAGATGGACAACATCTACATGCACTATGCATTCCCCGCTGCCGCACTTCTCAGTTCCAGCGTTGCCTTTTGCCAAGTACGGTAAAGCAGTGGAATGATCTTTCTGCAGAAGTTATGCAGGAAGATCTTAATATCTTCAAACGAGGTTGCAATGCTAGATTAAGGGTGGGTGCTACTGCCTCATAATTTTAATATTGATTTGATTTTAATAATTTTAAACCTATTTTTTTATTTATTTACACATTTCAATTTCTTTCTTCAAGCATTCATTCTTTCTTACTTGACATATGGACACTGTGTTTTATGGGAGCTTGTTTTCAAGTGCATAGCCGCTAGGCTTTTCCCACAAGGATTTTGTGTTCATTATCTCAGATAATAATATCTCTGTTCCTGGCCCCTCTAGGCCTATGAACACGGCAGCTTCCACGCCCCTTCAGAAACTTTCTGCGTCTTATACTTTCATCCCGGGCTCCCCTGGTAGAGCTGCCATTTCCATTGACTCTCGCCTTGCTTCGTTCAAACCAGGGATCATTCCTCCCCTCTTTTGTTATTTTCCCGTAAAGCGAAACAACCGGGTGCCTTCACTAGGTCGAGAGATTCACAGGAGTTGAAGCCCACGAATGTAGTCTTGAGACCGCCTTTGTTGGATATATAAATATGTCCCCAGAAATGAAAGACAATTTAGAGAGCCTCGGCTCCCACACCCACCCAAAGCTGGACGAGCGTCTCTCAGACGATGGACCCGGGCACCAAAGCCTCCCCGCTTGCCAAAGGTTTCTCGAAAGCGACAGCGCCTTCTACGATCAAAAAGTCTGAGAGTTCTGCCTTCGGAAAGCATGCAGCCATTCACGTGAATGGTTTTATCTTGAAGATGACCCTGCATCTCCTCGGAGTTAGCATGGAGGGCATATTCCTGCAATGAAATTGCCGTAGAATCTGAAGTAACTAGGATAAATTGCCAAGATTCGTCTCCAGTTGCCAGCTAGCTATCTGTTTACATGAGACTATGTTGGACGCGTGACAACTACTCACCCTCTCAGATGGGATCCAGGAGGGAGGATGCGTACTTTGTACGCTGCATGATATAGTCGGTTTTACAATCGCCTTAAATTACTCCTTTCAAGAGGTGGTCTTGCCGCTACTCATCGATTTGGGGTATATTTTGATTTCTACGTACATTCCGGTCCAGCCGACTTCGACCGGCTGGACCTCGGCCGAGTAGAGGCATGGTTTCCGAGGCCCTTTCTCCTTCTCGGGGATTCCAACAGGAAAAACATCCTCTGACAGTTCCGCAATCAATGCCATGGCTCAGGGCTTGGTCGACCTCATCGAAAAGTTTGAGATAGATGGCCTCAATTTGAATGATTCAACATAATCTAGGACCCTGCGTCCGTGGCAAAGTCTTTAGGCGACCAGTCTCTCCACATTTTCTAGCCTAGATGTTGCTCCACGAATATTCAATGCACGTCGTAATGTCACTAAAACCGCAGACTAGAATTTATCTTCAGGGGATTAGAACCCTACAACGACAGGTATACGCTGAGTGAAATGCATTACACTCTCTCTTCAAGCGCGGAAACCTACTCTGGTCCAGATTCCGGATGATGTCTCGTATATCATGCTTCGACACCTAGGTGAGCGAGGCATGGACTTTCTGTTAAATTTTTTCAAGGGGATTTGGATAGAGGGTATCCTCCCAGATGCCTGACAAATTTCTGATGTGCTTACTTTTCGCAAAGTGTGGAGAAATCACTCTACCCCTGCTGGTTTCCACACAATTTATCTAAACAACAGTGGGTGCAAGTTTATAGAGAAATTGATAAATCTTAGATTTGCCTTTTTCCTGGACAGCCAGGCCACCTTTCTTCTGCACATTGCAGCTTTTGCAAATTCCGGTCCACGCCAAATGCTCTACTCCAGGAGTAATATGTTATCTACGCCTGTGTTTTTTTATATTGGCCAAAGCCTATGATACCGCATGGGACGAGGGGCGCCTCTCAATCTTCATAGCTGGGTTTAGGGCAGATCGTTGATTCTAAGTACGAGTTGGGGAGCCATTTCCTGCTCAATAGGCTAGGAAGGAGGCATACTGAAAGACGTGTCTTTATTTCCAAACTCTTTGCTTTGAACATCAAAGGAAACACCAGAAGAAATTCTTGCTAGACTCAATGTGAACGACATTTTGATCTCTTTTGGTGCAGGTCAGATGCCAACTTTGAAGCGTAAACTCCAAAGGACATTGGACTGCATCTAGCGTTATGCCGAAGCGCACAGGTTTCGGTTTTCTCTCTCCAAGACTAAATCAGTGCAATTCAGAATACTTCCTACTCTCAACCGTCCCGGATTTGTTCTTAAATGGGGCTCGCCTGGAAGTAGTGGACTCGCAAGGTTTACTCGGTTTACTTTTCGACCTGCGCTTCTCCTAGGAACTCCGATATCGGTAGTCTTAGGATCCCTTGTACCCGCGCCACGAACATTTTTCGTTCCGTGACGTTCAGCATTGTTACGGTGCTGATAGGGCTACCGCTTTGTTGTTTTATCGTTCCTTTGTTCTCTCAATGCTTAACTACAGATATAAGGTTGACACATCCACAGCCGAGAGTGAATTATGGAAGGTGGACTAGATCCACCTCACTGGTTTCCATTTAGTGAGCTGTGCCTTCCGCTCGTCTAACATAGAGAACTAGAATTGCTTGCTTTTCCGCGCGGGCTCGGCGTCTCTCTGTCTCCAAGCGCTCTCATTGAATTCACGATCAATCTCGACAGTGCTTATGCCCCAAGTGACGTCAATCATACTAGCGTGCCAACTAGGTGAAACGCTGGATCGGTGCCAGTGACACGACTGGTTTTAATTCCAAATAGGATGTCGGATTCGACGCTATTTGTATCTTTTAGGGGTTCAAAGGACGTTGCGTATATTTTCACGGCCAGGCTGGTTGCAATACACCTCTCGAGATTATTTTCTGTTGTTTCCTGGATATGTGAGAATTGCGGGGACTGAGCGGTCCAATTAGGGCGATACAGGGTCCGCAAGGAAGGACCGATCAGACCAGGGTTTCGTTTTTTCTCCTACTGACTACATGACAGGAATCATGTCAGCACTTCTAGCTACCTGGTAAATAAGGTGGAGGACGGCCGACCTGAACTTATATGTAGTTGTGTGCCATCGTGCCGCGCCTGTTCCTGTTGACCTATCTATCCCCCCTTGCATCGGGGGGGGGGATAGTTTGCTATATTTGGCACAGTTGCGGGGTTCATCGCCATTTGATGGAGCACTCTCTGACACCTTACTACGATGACACCTTACTACGACAACTGCGTTTTCTACCAGACTATTTTCCTTGATGCAATACGCTTAGTAACTATCTCTTTGCATTTCAGTGTACTTTGGTGCAGAGTAACAATGATCGGCGCTTAAAAAAAAACATTTCACGAATTGGAAAAGATTATAACATTTATTTTTACAAAAAAATATTACAAAATAGCTTATAATTACACAACATCATTCATTTAAGCCATACTTGTCATAATTTTACCCTCATCAGTGAATAGCAAAGCTCTCCAGATAGAAAAACTCAGAGCGTGATTTTGGATTCAGAGAAGGAGTGCAGTTTTTCTTATTATTCTTAAAATGATTACTTTCTAATAAACCTGCAATAATTTAAATATTAGAATATTTATTCATATCACTGAAAGTTAAAACCGAATGGAAAAAATATATATTACTCTCAAAACCTTTCGCCATGACTGAGAGATAATCAAGCTGATTGGTTCCTGTTTTAACAACGCTCTCGTCACCTCATCATGAACTCTGCTTCAAAAGACCTCTAAAATGCCATACCGATCTAGGGTGGCAAGACGCCACCTCATTTGAGAAAGAATCCTGCCTCCACCCTTGTCAAAATTTGCCACAAAGAGACCACCAGCATACAGCATAGAAGTAAACACGGTGGAGCGAACTTACTATTATAGACACCAGTTGTTTTTTTCTTATTTCCTGGATTTTACCTATACCAGCCTTTGCTATGATCAGCTCCTTCTCAATCAGCATAACACAGTCGTAGCTTCCCAGGCCTCGTCTTAAAGTACTTCACACACTCAAAAACCTGTTACTCTTGCAATGATATTTTCTTCTCTCTCCCGTCGACCATTGTTTGTCCACAATACCGTTGGCTGATGACCCACCATTGCTAAACTTCCGCTTACCAATATTTTCTCTTATATCCGTTTCCCTAAGGATGAAAACCTTTTAGAAACATTTTGTAGATAGACTTCCTCTTAAGCTAAATATTTTTCAGTCTCTAAGTCTTTTAATCTTTGAGGCTGATACATCAACAATTATTGAAATATCATTAGGTTTTTTGTTTCCAAACCTGATCATGTTGAAATTTCTGTTTGTTCTGACCCCATAATTCTCCTTTCATTATATTATGAATCCAGCTCGAGAACGCTGCGCATCCTCCCGGACCTTGCCATGAAAGATAATAACCTCTTTCAGTATTTCGGTAAGATATCTTTTACACCAATTAACAAGACTTTAAATCACCATTTTCTTTACAATTTATTTCAAACAATCCAGACTGAATTCCAGACATAAATACAAATCAGGAGAGATGTTTGATGTAGGGTGCTTGTGTGAGCGAGAACACTTGTGAGTGAGGACGCGTCGAGGAGAGAGGAAGAAAGATGAAAGAAAAGGTGTAAAAATAGAAGGCGGATTAGTAAAGAAGATCGAAGACAAGAATGACGACAAATCAAGCCAACCATAATTACTGGGACTGAGAAAGTGTATCATAACAACCAGTATCAAATTCGTACAAAGAACACAATATTGTAGATGCAGGCTAGTGAGGTGTATGTGTAGCCGGTGATATATTTGATTCACGCTGTATTAATTATTGATCATGGTTGTGTATGAAGCCACAGTGCCATTTTCCAATTGGAAACTTGTACCAACCTATATTCTAACACTTCCGCCTCCACACAAAAGCTCCCTGGCGAAGTCTTTCTAAGGAAGCTCCGCTTCCCTTCCACCAGATGCGTCCAGTGCGAGGGCGTCATCGTCCATGAATTTTTGCGGTCGAGGAAAAGAAAAAAAATCAGTTTTTTTTAAATTAAAATTTTTTATTCCGAATCATATTAAGAACGAAAGAGAATTGTGACAAGTATATTTCAAACTGCCGTGGACCGAAAAGAATCTGTTGGCTGGCCTAATGTGGCCCGCGGGCCGTCCATTGGAGACTGCTTGCTTAGAACAGCGCGTAAATAACCTCCGCGTTTGTATCGAAAAACTTTTATTTTTTACTTCTGTGTGTCTTCTCTTCTCTATTGGTCTTCTTCTTGAGTTTATTATCTACTTTCCCTTTCTCCCTCTTCACATTTTCCTTGTGTCCCTTAAATTCATTAATTTTCTTACCTGTTTTTCTTGTGTTTATTCCTTTGGCTTATTTTTCTTTTCCCTATTTTTCCCTCTGCGTTCATTCTTTCTATCACTTTTACTCCATTTTGTGCTTCTAATCTACTTTCCCTTTTTCCATTTTTTGTTTCTGATTCCTTTCCTCATTTCCTTTAATTCTTTATACTCTTCTATCTCCTTTATCGTTTTGTCTTAATTCTCTTCTTCTCTTTAGTGACTTTAATGTTTTCCCCTTCTTTCCCCTTCTAATTTGTCTCTATTTTCTACTTACATTTACGCATTTTTTATGTTTTTAGTATTCTTTCTCTTTTCCCCTGTGCCTTTTTCCTCTTCTTCGCCTTCGTCACTTTTGTGTTTCTTCTTTCTCCTTTGTCTTCATTCTCTTCTTCCCTTTTTCCACTTTTGTTTCTTCTCATCTTTCCTTTTCTCCTTTAGTTTCTTTCCGTTCGTTTTTCCTTTTTTCCTTATATTCCATCCTTTTGTCCCTTTCGTGTTTCTTCTCTTTAGTCACTTTTAATTTTATTTTTATTTTGTCCTCCCACTTTCTCACGCATTTGTTTAGACTCTCTTTTTTCTTTTTTCTAAATTTATCCCTTTGCTTTTTACGAATCGTATCTTCCTTCCCTTTTTTTTCTTTTGCATTAATTCTCCCATTTCTGGTTTACTATGTTGTTTTTTTCTCATATTTCACATGTTTTCATTCTTTTTCTTTTCTCACCTTTGCGTTTCTGGTTTTCTTTCTTTCTCCCTTCTGTCTATATTATCCCTTTTGTCAGTTTGAGTTTCTCTCTTCTTTCTCTGTTTCCTTTTTTTATCTTGTTTTTCTTTTCTTCATTCATTTTTCATTGATGCGTCCTGTCTTTCTTTGTTTTTTTCAATTCTCTCTTTGTTATCTCCCCTTTAGTTTTCAGTTGTGTTTCTACCCATTTTGTCCCTTTTCCGGGTTATCTCAAATCTTCCATTTCCTTTTCTCAATTCTGTGTTATCTTTTGTGTTTCTTCCATCTATTTCTTTTTCCATTATGTTTCTTGCCTTTTCTTTTTTTTGTGGTTTCTTCTTTACTTCTACTCTTTTGGTTATGTGATGCTTCCGCTCTTTCCCTTTTTCTCTTTCCGCTTCTCCTTGCGTTTCTTCTCTTCTTTCACCATTTTCCAATTATTTTTATCTCCTTTCTTTTTCTCATTTTTTTCCTATTCTCTTATTTCCCCAACTTTCTTCTACGTCAGGTCTCTTCTTATCGATTTCCATTTTGTATTTTTCTTAATATTTGTTGATCTTTTGTCTTCTTCCCTTATTTCATTCTTTCTTTTTTATTTACTTCTCCTTTCCCTTTATATTTTTCGTCTTATTGTGTTCTTTCCTTTTCACCCGTTTACATCCGTTCTTTTTTCCTCTTTGCCGATCCTTCTCTCTTTTTTTTTCTTATCCTTTTATTTTTCTCTTTTCTTTCCTTGGGTTTATCGATGTTTTTGGTCATTTTCGAACTAAACTGCGAAGAATGAGGCTGGAAAATAGGTTAGAGCAGCCAATAGGCGAAAGATGCTGAATAAACCACTAGAAAAAAGATGAGGATATACCAATACGAGAAAGATGCTGAATCACTTGGTGGGAGAAATAGGACCCATATAAAAAAGGATACAGAATCAACTTCTGGGTAAATGATTCTGACTCACCTACCTCAAAAAATATGCTGATTTAACAATTAAGAGAAAAATCACAAGATGTTGATTTAATCACTGTAAGAAAAATAGTCAATCAACCAGTGAGAGTATCATCCTGAATTTCAATAAGGCAGAGACAAAAATTAAGAATGCAAAGAGATACTGAATCAACCATATGGAGAAAAGATATTAATATCACATTGGGGGAAATATGCTGAATATACCAATTGGGAGAAGTGCTGTTTTTTCCACTTGTGAACATTTGTCACTTTCTGATATGACGCATTGGCGATTCATTTGTCCACGTCGAGATTCATAGAAGGCCTTGAATTTTCCCTTTGCCTGGCGGCTCTCTGGAATCACAAGCAATTTAAGCTAAATTTCTCCTTGGCTTCGGGGATATTGTGCTGACAGATGGCTGAATCCGAGCGATTTTCTTCTCTGTTACCGAAATTTATTCTGGGCAGCTCTCAAGTTTTACATGGTATAGATATCTAATTTTAAATTCGTACTTCTAAGATATTTTGTTTGTGTGTAAATTAGCTATTTTGAGAATAGTTTCGCGTAAATTTTAATGGGAGGTAGCAGAATATTTCTTCCATGCGTAAAACTGCATATGTTGAGTTGCCCTTTGGTTACGAGTATTCCTTACCCAAAGTAAATAACTAGGCGTAGAAAAAACGTACATAGGCATACATGCACGTCGTACATTGGCATATATGCACCCTATGTCTAGAACCTAGCCATACGTAAAGCATAGGTACACGCGCTAATCCGCCAAACATTTCACGTACTTCCGTTTATAAACCCACATTCGCTCACGAACTGACTTGTGCGTGTGTACATAGGAAGGGCGTGGCCAAAAAAAATGTTAAAAAGTGTTACGAAGAAATAAATGGGAGAAGACGTGATTCGATTGACCAAGACGAGGACGGAGACGAAGGGGGGACCAAAATAAGCGGATAGGTGGGGGGAGCGAAGAGACTGAGGACGGAGTTAAGGCGAGAAACAAAGGAAAACGCGAGGCCGAATCCGAGGGCGATCATGAATCTGTACAAGAAGCCATTCATTGATTATAACGCTGAGGTTGAACACGATGTCAGACGAACATTGTATTAAACATGACCACCCCAAAAAAATAAGTTGAACACATGAGGGGGCAAAATGCGAAGCAGAACTCGAGCAAACCACGAGGACGAATGCAAACACGAAGCCGGACACGAAAGCAAGCGAGTGAATGAGCACGAAGCTGAACACATAGCAAAAAACATAGGAAGAGTCTGCAAAATGGTAATCAATAGTCGATATGAGGCAGCTCCTGTTCCCATCACCCAGTTCAGTCCCACCTAGCATCTTCATCGATAAATTTACCCTTAAAACTCCGCAAAAAGGACGCAGCTATCACATGACTACCTGAACTACTCCATCCCTCGACCACTCGATTTGTAAACCGACATGACTAGATGAGATCCTCGACCACCAACTCCGCCCATTTCCTCCATTAAGGTAGAGATCACTTATAGGAACATCCAAATCCACTCGAGTCTTCCATAAATTGGACGATTCCATCCACTCTCCCAAGGTCCGAAGTCCCCGTCTTAAGGCCTTCCAAGGTCCGAAGTTAGACACGACCCCGTCTTGATCCTCCTAACATCCTCGTAGGCCAAACATGGCCCCGTCTTAAGGCCTCCAAAAGGTCTAAGGTCAGACATGAGGTCGTCTTAAACATTGCCATGGAATCGCTTTTAGCCATTATCCTAAAAGGTGAATCCGAGAGAAAATGATTTTGAAATGGCGAGATTGTATCCGTGAGGGGCTGGGGGGAGGTATATACTCCGCAGTCCGTCTATTTCTATTCCTTTATCTTTATTTATTCTGTTTCTTTGTTTTAATCATTATTTATATGTTGTTTACGGATACAATATTTGGTATTTGGTTTGTTTCTGTTCCCACTCAAAAAGAAGCCACATGTAAACCGTTGCCTGGGCTACGGCTTAAGGGCGTGGAAACACCTCTTCCAATTACATCGATGTTAAGCCACAATGGGTGTTACAAATCACCAGATGGAATCCCGTTTCGGGTCAACATTTCGGCAGTTGTCATACGCTTTAGATACACGTGGTTCTGATTTTGCCTTAGACTATTTATTATCGTCCAAAACCAAAGAATAAAATGGCGAAATCTAAATTTTCTTGAAAGTTCTTTTTTTAATTTCTATGAAACGTCAGCAAAATATTATTTGACATTGGTCTCTGGGCTTCGCCAAGTTTTAATTTATACAAGAGGGGATAAAAAAGTTAGAACCAAAGTAGTTTGAAATTAATTAAAAGGTGCGTCCAAAACTAGAGAACGAAAGCTTACAAATTTCAATTTGCACGTAAAAATTCGTAATGTACGTATGGCAACACTGCCTCGCGCGTATTGTACACTGGACTGCATCAAAAATGCAACATAAATTACAATATAATTTTCCAGACCAATTTTGCGTGCTGAAAACTGTGGTAGTATTAGTTTTGCTCCTAAGGTTCTAGTTTTTGTGTTGCACAGCATGTGTTATAGAGCTAGGTGCATAGGCAGCTATGTATGAATTATTACTGTGTAATGTCCGCGTGTGATCATTAACTGTGTCTTCTGTTTATTTATTTTGTTGCAGATTAACTGAAGGATGCCGCAGAATTGCAAGAACCACCCTGACTCGTTATGCTACATATGCGGAAAGTACACACCCTCAAAACAGAAGCGCACTATCACATCTTCAGTAAGACGTCTGTATCGTGCCTACTTTGCCATTGCACTAGGAGATCAGGACAAGCCATGGGCTCCACACTTTGCCTGTGTGAATTGTATTTCTGAGTTCAGCCATTGGATTAAAGGGAAACGTAAGTCAATGCCATTTGGTATACCAATGGTTTGGCGGGAACCGAAAAATCACCATGATGACTGCCATTTTTGTATGGTGAAACCGCTGGGAAGGAATGCTAAAAGCATGAAACACATTAAATATCCAAACATTCCATCAGCTATGCGACCTGTACCACACAGTGATGACGTCCCAGTACCAATATGTCCTGAGAATGTGCACCGTAGCAGTTAATGTAACTCTTCAAGTAGTGACCGTGAAGATGCAGATGGGGATGAAGAACTTAACCCTGCCGGGATGCGTGGGAAAAACCCTCAGTTGTTTGAACAAAGTGAGCTAGATGACCTTGTTCTAGATCTTGGGCTGTCAAAAGAATCTGCACAATTGCTAGTCTCAAGGTTAGCAGAGAAAAATCTTTTGGGAAGCAGCACACACTGCATGGTATAGGCATCGAGAGCAGGAATTTGTGCAGTACTTTACTAAGACAGATGACATGGTGTATTGCCATGATGTTTCAAGTCTTGTGGGACACATGGGCAAGGAATACCATCCTGAAGAATGGAGGCTCTTTACCGACTCCTTTACAAGGAATCTGAAAGCCGTGCTACTTTTTAATAGCAAAAAAGTAGCATCATTGCCCATTGCGCATTCCGTCACCCTGAAAGAAACCTACGCTACCATGTCACTTCTTCTTAACAACATACAATATCAGGATCAAAACTGGCTTCTTTGTGGTGACCTGAAGTTCCTAAGTATTTTGTTAGGGCTGCAGGGAGGCTACACAAAACATTCATGCTTGTGGGACAGCCGTGCAGATTCCGTACAATACCGACAAGTGCAATGGCTACAACGGACGGAATTTGTACCTGGCCGCCATAACGTCAAAGCTCTACCACTTGTACCAGTGGATAGTGTTTCTACCTCCACTTCACATACAGCTGCGATTGATGTAGGACTTTGTAAAAGCACTTCCGAAAGATGGAGAAGGGTTTAAGTACCTGTCCCACAAATTCCCTTCCTTAAGTGATGCTAAAATGAAAGCCGGCATATTTGTTGGACCACAGATTCGTGAGCTTCTTTCAGATACCGGCTTTACTGAAGCATTAACACCTCATGAAAGAAGTGCTTGGAATAGTTTAAAGTCAGTTGTAACAGGCTTCTTGGGGAACACAAAAGCCGATGACTACAAGGAAAGAGTTGGGAACATGCTTCAAGCATATGAGACGGCTGGCGTACGGATGAGCATTAAAATGCCTTTCCTTCATAGCCATCTTGACTACTTTCCTGCCAACTTGGGTGACTTCCGTGTGGAACAGGGGGGCGAGGTTCCATCAAGATATATCTGAAATGGAGCACCGCTATCAAGGCAATTGGAGCGTGATGATGATGTCTGATTTCTGCTGGTCGCTTCAAAGAAGCCGGGTAACATCTGCTGATACACCGGCACACGAGAGAAAGTCAGGAACGCGTGTCTTTGATGGAGAATAGCTGGCCTCAACATTAAAATACAATGGTGATTTTCGTAAGCAGATATGTACATGCCTGTATGTGTGTAACGTACATGATTTTGTTTCTTCTCAATAAAATAAAATGGCCTGACAACCTATGTTTGCCTTTACTTACCTATATAAATTTACAGGAATTTTATAGACCTGGCTCAGACGCATTTCTGCACGATAAACCTGAATAATTTAGTGTCGGTATTACAAAAAAATGAGAACCTCCCTGAAAAAAATGAGTATGATTTCTGGATTCAGCATGCAAAACTCTAATGGGAAATGGTAATGACGTCTTTGTTGCAAGGAATTTTTTTTTTATGCAGCCCAGTGTTATTTATCATGATGGAGAAAAAGGTTAAGATCAATAAATCCTTCAGAAAGCAGCTTTTTCAGGAAAAGTGTGACGGAATGACACACTCTGACATTATTCGGCATTTTAATTGCTCAAAATGTGTGATTTCGTGCCTAATAAAGCTCCATGAGATCCTCTACTCTGTCCTGAGACTCAACGATGAAAAAGGGTTGGCCTCGAAAATTCACTCTCAGGGAAGATCTCACGATGCAACGGATACCGTTGAAGAACCGATTTGAAAGAGCAGCCTGTGTATGGCGTCGAGTTGCCCAGTACCTGAACCCTGAATGTATCATGCCAGACAGACTGCCGCACGTTGCTTCAGAGAGTTGCGACTCATACCACTCTCCCAGACTAAGAAATCACACATAAGTATTTTGAATAAAGCGGCTATGTTGGCCTTCGCTACTGAGCATGTCTTGTGGAGTGCTAACGAGTGGGGATGTTTTTTCAGAGACGAAAGCAAATTTAATTTGTTTAGATCGGGTAGGAAGCATCATGAAAGGTGTGCACATAAAAACGATTGATTTTGCAGGTGGACGCGTTATGGTGTAGGACATGTTGTTTTCAAGCACGGGAGTCTGTCTGCTCTTCCGTTTTGCGGCAAAGTAAACACTGGGGGATAAAAGCTCTGTTTCAAGAACTTTTGTGTCATCTTTCCAAATAGTGGGAGTACATGAGCTTGCTTTCATGTAGGCCAATTTTCCTACCACACAACAGAGTCCTTGGATGCTGAATATATCGATGTGATGAACTGGCCCGCCCGGTGCCCTGATTTAAGTCCCATAGTAAACTTATGGGAAATATTCACTAAGAAGATTGGCCTCGAAAACCGACGAATGTGGAAAATCTCAGACAAAGTTTTGAAGAAGGAAATAAAATAACGCTTGAACAATGCTACAAATTGGCGCAGTCCAGCAGCCGAAGAAGTGCTTAAACTCATTTGGAACAATGACTGCATTTATATCTTATTAAATTTTTTTTTCAATTATCTAGGAGATAATTATATTGATTTTCTAGTTATGGCTGCATTTATCCCTGGCGTCCTTTAGTTTTGAACGCATCTTTTATTCAAATACACGACTTTCCTCCTAAGTTCTTTTATCCGTTTTTCTATGAGATAACAGTTGGGTGCGCCCAGAGGCCGATGTCAAAGAATATTCTATTCAAGTTTCATAGAAGAAAAAAAAAAAATTCCCAGAAAATGTAGATTTGGGTATTTTATTGTCTAGGAGTCACCACTCCTAGCAATTTTAGGGGAGGAGGGTACATAGATAAGTGGGGCCCTCCTGGCCCAACTGGTTCCAGCAGCCTCAAACTAGATTATGACTATCCAGGCTTTATGCTTTTCTAAACGTTTCCATTTTTCCTTAAAATTGCAAGCTAGTTGCCGACCAGCCTTCGTTCATTCATTACTAGTCTGGGCTGGGACATGGGAGGGGGTGGAGGCTAGTTCACCCTTCCTTCGTGGCTCCGGTTAGGTGCTTCTTTTGAACTAGCCTTTATTCTTCTTTTTTACTTTATTATTACCCTCATCTTTCTTTTCCTTATCCATCCTTTTACCCTCCCGGCCTCAACCCGGCCTCATTTTTCTCTCCTGGCCCAAATGCGTGGGGGTGGCGGAGGATCTGTATCCATAGCCACTTTCCTTGCAAACCCTCGGCGGGATTCGCCTTCTTCCTATTTCGACTTAAATTAAAAATAAATAGAAAAAATTTTAGCCATTATTTTTATGTCTATATTTAATTTTTTCCTTGTTTTCTTCTCGTCATTATCGTTTCGTATGTTATAAATATGGCAATATTAAAATGGTATTAAACCACAGATTTCGATGATACAAATATACATATTATGTACATACACACGTATATATATATATATATATATATATATATATATATATATATATATTACAGTAAATTACTGTAAATTCTATGTTATACTAAAACTTGTGTAATGATTCTATTCTTGTCTTCTTTGTTATTTTTGAATGTGGCTCTTAGTTAATACTTATGAGCGTCGGTTTTGTATGTATGTATTTACATTGCCCCCCCCCCCTCCCATCATATCGAGTGGAGAATTGCTATGCGTTGTGATACCTTAGAAGTCCCTGGTATTTTAATACTGGTTCGCAAAAATGGATGCAGCGCAGCTCACTGCCGTTAAGTGAAGCGAGCAGCGCCCTTTAGGGCAGTGTTTTGGGGATACACGCATTTCTTTTCATCTGACCTCTTATATACCTCATCATCGTCTTCATTATTTCTGTCCCTCTATTTATTGATCGCCCCTGTTCTCTTCCTCGCCTTATCAGTCGCCTGATAGGTGAAATAGAACAATTTCGTTGGATCAATATAGATGATCCCTTGTGTTTTGCAGGGAAAGCTGCTTCAAGATGTGGTTGCGAGTACGCCAGACCCCACTGCTGGGCTGCATCTGCCCCAACAGCAGCGACCAAGAGTGCCTCGCTCTCCAGGCACTCGTCAACACTAATCCCTGCGTTGGTGAGTGTGTGAGTGTTAAGGGTAATGTGTTTGAGCTATTCCTCTAGGTATGTATGGCTTCTTACCTTTTAATAAAAAATAATTCTGCTCCCTTTAGTAAAGATTCACATCTGTATTGCCTGACTCCAAATGAGGGGGTGACTCAGTGCGAAGATTGGAGAGACAAGATTCGCGCCTGAGGCCATCTGGGTAACTTGCGAATATCTCTATGCAAGGGAGAAGAATATTGCCTTCTGGGAGGAGAGTTTGGTTTCTTGGAAGAGACTAGTATCTCTATATGATCTAATTTAAAGCACTTTATATGTTTTCGCGTGGCTGTAATAGCGTGAAATTGAAAGAAAGGTCCTGAAAATATAATTTATTTTTCCTTATATTTTTGCCTGGATGTTTTTTTTTATTTTTCATTCTTAAATAGAGGATATTTCAAGGCATATATAGCACGAAGAGAAATCAAATAATAATACAAATTATAAGCAGCATTATAGTTTCTTACCTCCCAAATGCCTATTTTATAAATTTAAACATAACAAGATAAGCGGCCTTACCACTCCTCCTTACAGGGGGAGCTTGCGCTTCGCAAGCAGACCTTCAGCCTGTGGCCTACGGCCAAGGTAATGATATTTGTTTCCATTTCAGGATCGAATTTAGCAGTTACCTTTCCTATAGTGTCAAATTTGTCTTTTTCTATATCTCTCTCGATATAAAAATTTCTAGCCTAAAAGGCTAGAAATAACCTCATCGGAATTCCTTTTAAATGCGGAAAAAACAATCATCACGATTCCTTTTTTCTCCATCTAAATTGGCTCTAATAATTTCATTTTGCTTTACTCGTTTTAGGGGCCAGTAGCTATTTCCACTCGAGAAAGACTAAAATTGAAAATCTATTTTAGAAATAAATAACTTCCATAAAATTTTGTAATATACGAAGAAATAAAATAAAAAAGCAGCCATGGATAAAACTTTAATCATTTCTCTGAACTTCACCACTTGTTATTCTTTTTCACTAACTCTATAATTTAAGAAGGGGATTTTTTTTGAGTATTTGAATAATAATTTCGTCTTAGTTTGGTTATGACTTAATGTTTTTTTCTCAAAGTTATTTCTAATCATTCTTTTATAATATCAAAAACAAAATGATGAAGTTCAGAAATAAATATAAGTATCGAAATTTTGTGAATTTTAAAAAATCCAGAGAATTACAAATGGTGAAGTTCAGAAAATTTATTTTTATATATCTTCTTCTATAACTATATTTTAGCAACGTGATATTTTGAAAGGGAGGAAATTTAGTTTAGAGTTCCTTTTTAAAATTATTATAATTGCAAAGTTCAGAAAATTTATAAAAATTTAATTATAGCTGCCTTTTTTTTTAGATTTTAAATTTTAATCCTAGTTGTAAAGCGCAAGCTCCCTCCGTCGGGGGGAGTGTCGAAGCCATTGCCTGGTTTGTTTATATCCTTATCACATGTAAAAAATAATATTTGATGTATAAAAACCAAGATATATTCAAATTTAAATGCCTATTCCAAACTACTTATTAATTATCATATTTCTTTCAGCTGAAACCTTTTTCACGATTCTCGCCTTGGAATTGTTCAGTATTTCTTTGATATCATCCTTTTAGCAAGTTGATATTAATTAGAAAATTGTAAAACGAATAAGTACTTCTTTGAATTCATAGTGTGGTTCCTCCTCGGTGCAATGTTACTTTAGCAACCACGGTTAATCACTTCTCCCCCATCCCCTATCTCCTCCAGACCCGTCGCTGTTTATGCGCTATTCGGATACGATGATAAGAGCTGGCGTGATCCTTGGATCATCTCTCGTCCGGCCTCTTCCCCTGTACGCCCAGCCAGCGCTGCTTCCCCCTACATCTCTCCTGGTTTTTTGCAACTTCTCTCCCCAACCGTCTCCCCCAATGTCAGAGGCTGCTGCTGGGATAATAACCTCTCCTTTACAGTGTGATTTTGAGGTGGAGGTGGAAGATATGTCGCGTAGGTCTCCAGCTAATCTCACAACTCGTTACGCCTTCACCTTCCTGGCCTGTTACAGAGGAAGGGGGGTATAATTGTCCTACTTCTAGCACTTCTCCCGAGAGCACTAAACTGCAAATCACCAATCGCCGTATCTCCACCTATGTTAGCATGACTCACGTTTTCGAGCACATTTTGAAGCACGGATCACTTGCATTAAAACAGGACCAAGTTTCCTTCTTTCTTTTCTTCCAGATTTAGTTTGCACCATTATTTTCCGCGATTCTCACTTTATAATTTCCCCTGTAAAATTGAATATATGTATTTATTATGTATTTTTAATTCATTTACGTTCTCTTAGGCTCAAAAGAAGTCTGTTATGGTAGAAAAAAAAAGGCTGGTTTCTGAACATTAAGGCTTTTAACCAGGAAATACATCTAATAATAACTTCGTGATTCATTGAATGAACGTTTTTTGTGCGTTATTCAGTACATGTACATGCTTATCTTGTCACTTACATCTGTTCATCAAATCTATACCAATACTCCTCAGATTCCATTCAAACATCTAAACTTTCCGTAGCAAGTTAACATTGCTTTCGGGTAATGATAATTATCATTATTTTAAACGAATATTCGGAAGGATTCGTTAGAAGGGACTTCACCCCCGATCGGTTGTTTTTCAGTTGGGAGTTACTGATTAACGTGGAATCCGAATCACGGGTATCGACAGCATATGGTAACCACCTGAAAGATGACCATGGGATAATGCCCCTCTTACAACTGAAACTTGGGGTAACGGTACGTCCTCCCAGCCCCACTTGCCGTGGTTGTGCACCCTCCCGGCCTCACTGCCTGCAGGAAGACCGACTATATACCTTTCATTATTTTCACTTCGCTTACTTCACTACTTTCTTTGCTAACTTTCTGCTTGATATGGCCTCGGTGCTATTGCGCTTTAAATTCGAATTTAAACAAAAAACGAGAAAGCGACCCGATTCAGGATCCCATCCGTTGAACCGCCACACCCGATGTGGCTTAACGTAGAATCAGTCAATCCCATATTTCCCAAGAATGTCTGACTTCATAATTATATTATTTACGCACAAAGGAAGTTCCATTTAATGGATAAATAAGTGACATGAAATTAACATTGATGAACAAATGAGGGTGGCCTTGTTCTACTCGGTTTACTTTCCGTGACTAGTTTGAGGCTGTTCTCAAGGCCAAATACAACTGGTGCAACTCAAAACACTGTAACCATGTTTCCTCCTTCCATTTGCGTCATCGCCTCTTGGAACGGTTCCAAAATTTGTATCACTTCTTTCAGCATTGCTATTTCCATTCCTTTCAACTCTTCTACAGTTCGGTTCGATCCTAGGGGACGAAGAGCTGAGTTGACTCCGTCGGTTTCCTTGAGAACTGACTTAAGCATTGTCAGTTGAGAGTTCCATCTAGTAGCGTTGGCAGACTGCAGTGAAACTCTAATCTTTTCAAGAACGGAGCTGCCACAGTAGATCGACGTATTGCAGCTACAATACTACAGCACTTGTGTATCACAGTTGCATTTGCACTGTTTCTGATACAGGGATCATTGAAGGCATCTCGTATGCTGAGTTGTTGTTGCTGTGTGTGTGTTTGTGCAAAGCAACTGGACCAATCCTGTGGAAGAAGGGAAAGCACCTCATTCAGATCAAGTTCTTCCAAAATATCAAGGTCAGTGGTGTCTTCATTTTCACCGCTACTTTCATTACTTACTTCATTTCCATATAATCGTGGTAGACAGACATCAAATGCTCTCACCATAGACGAGGCATTGTCTGCAACCACCTTCCTCACCTTGCCACGAATTTCGAATTTAGTGACTACATACTCATATGTTGTAGCGATGTTCACAGCTGTATTTCATTCTATAAACTGATCGCAAGCAATGACGCGAGACTTTAGCTCCCATAATGAGTTGATGAAGTGTACAGTGACAGCAAAAACGTTAGCATTTTCCGATTTGTCCAGAGGTCCAATGTCAGGTACATACGATTGAGATGTTCGAATTCTGTCATCAATGGCGACTCGATGTCTTATGCTCTCTGCAGAAGTAAAATGTTTCTAAATGTCGTTCTGCTTGGAAATACGAAGCATGGTTCTGTTTCGTGCAGAAGAGCTTTAAAAGTCTTACTCTTAACAATACTCAAAGGCAGTTGGTCAAATGCGATGGAGTTTAGGAGTTTCTTTACTATAGACCGATGTTTGATGTGATTAGTGTAAGGATTTTCTCTTATGCAGGCTTAACTTTGAAGAACGGGGTCATTTTACTCTGTTAGTGTGATGCAGAGCTCTCACGCTTCTTCTTTTCCTCTGCAGCTCTCAAGGTCTCATATTCATCATACTGAACCTTGTGAGTTCTTCTGAGGTGGACAACTAGGTTAGATATTGCCCTTGTTGCTGCCGAATACGACATTTTGCACTGCAAACAGTCGGCTAAAAGATTCTTGTCAGTAGATTTGACATTGACAGAATAAAACTTTGCCAGTGCAGCTGAGAGTTGAGGTATTTGTGTGTCCTCCAGGACCTCCTCATCCCGGATTGAAGGGTCATCTGGTGTAACAACATCTTCGTTATCCATTCAGATCCAGATTTTATATATTTACTGGGGATTTTTCATGTACCAATTCAATAGAAGGTTATATAATAAATACGAGCTATATTTAAGTTAAATTTAAATTTGGGTTATATTTTAATTCCTCATATTATTATAAATAAACATATATATTTTTTATTTTGAATTGACCTTATCATAAATCATATATCTGAGTATTAAAACAGAATGTTAAGAAAGAAAAAACTAAAAATAAAATTGAAATATGACAGTAAAGAAACAAAAGTATAAAGGGGTTAATAACAAATCTAAAAAAATAAGAGCAATTTAAAAAAACAAAACATAATACAATAAGTGAAAAAAACAAAAAAAATAACCAAAAAATAAAATCAACCAAAGAAAATAATGATAATAAATTGGTTAAAACAAATACAAACCGAATAGATTAAAAGTATATATACAAATATGTGTGAAAAGCAAAAAAAGATGGAGGAACCTGTTGATTATTAAATTTAAGTAGTACTTTCTTTAAGTCATTACACTTAAAATTAAACTTAATAAAAGAGAAACAGAAAGATAATCAATGAGTTAACCCAAGAGAATCTTACTTTCAATAATTAAAAATTCAATTTACATACATAATATTATTATGTGCGTTATTATTATGGTAATAAATCCACCGAACAAGAAAAAGAGAGTATCCTTTACACAGCACTATTCAAATAAAGACTGAATGAAAGTACGTCGTTCACGCACCTTATAAACTCTATCGTCTAGGCGCCGAACATTCCTGAACGTTCGAGAATGTTCTAGAAAACTCTCACGCGTTCGGGCGACGTGCGCTCTGCGCGTACCAGGTATAACCGGTTTTATAATATCTCGTAAATCATGGTTCGTTCTGATAATCAGCTATCAGTCTCTCTCTCTCTCTCTCTCTCTCTCTCTCTCTCTCTCTCTCTCTCTCTCTCTCTCTCTCTCTCTCTCTCTCTCTCTCTCTCTCTCTCTCTCTCTCTCTTGGGTGTAACAATCACTAGTGACCTCAAGTTCTCGAAACAGCGCATTGAGGCGGAGAAAAAGGCCCAAAGGATGCTAGGCTATATTAAGCGCCAGTTTGGTTATCGGAACCAGGAGATTGTACTGTGCCTGTACAACTCACTTGTCCGACCGCACCTGGAGTATGCCGTACAATTTTGGAGTCCTTCATTGCTAAAGGACATCGCGAGATTGGAACGCGTACAAGCCAGGGCAACCAAGCTGATTCCCTCTATCCGACATAAAAGTTATAAGGATAGACTAAGGGAATTAGATCTGTTCTCGCTGGAAACCCGTAGACTGCGTGGTCAGCTCATCGAAGTTTTCAAAATACTTCGAGGGTTCGACAATGTTGACTACCGGGATATTTTCACACTGAGTGAGAACAGAACGCGCAATCACGGCTTCAAACTTGAACTGAAGCGTTACAACCGCAATCTGTGTGGAAATTTGTTCACTTACAATATCTGCGGTAAGTGGAACGCACCTTCAGTGGAAGTTGTCAACAGTGAATCTGTTGACCAGTTCAAGTCAAGATAAAACAAGGTCTTCAAAAGTGGCCGTTTAGGGACGCAAAACAATTGAGCAGCCATGTGCCCGCTCGATTGCTAGTCCAAAGGTACCCTCCTTGAATGGACCATAAGGTCTCCTAGGGTACCTTCTTTTCTTTTTGTTACTTTTTGTTGTTACTCTCTCTCTTTGTGAGTTTTCATATCCTCCTCAAATGGCTTAGACTCGAAATAAAAATACAAATACAAAATACTTTTTCTTCTGGGTGTCATACTACAAATACAAATACAAAATACTTTTTTCCCTGGATGCCAAAATACAAATATAAATACATGAAAAGTGTATTCAAATACAAATACAATCGTATTTGATCCACTCCTAGTTAACACTTGCATTGAACACGATAAACATGGATAAAAAAAAAACCCTGTGTGCAGCGTTATTTTTCCTCTCCGCTCAATTTTTCGGTGTTTCGCGCACCATCGTTCAATCGCGCGCCATCGAGAGTTCGCTTTGAAATTGTGGATGCGACTTTTACTTGGCAACCAGTCGACGAATTAAGCCAGGTTGGGGTTTAATGAGCGCAGAGTATAACTACTAATCGTTTTAATCCGTTCTTTGAAGTGTATCGTATTCTGTCTTTGTGCCAATTAATTGAGTTGTTGGATTCTTGTGTGATTGAAGTGTACAATTGTTGTCTTACCTCTTATAATATTATTTTTGCTCCTGGAGTCTTTTTTTAAAACATCTTCCTTAGTTTAAACATGGGACTCGGTTTACTCCTGGGCTTTTCGATGGTTTAGGTTGGCTTGTCATGAGTTCCTTGGATGTCAGGGTAGTACAGGAGGACTATATTTACGGTAGTTGTGTGTTGCAATTGTTTGCGGATTTGTGGTCAACTATGAACTCTTCCTATATAATGTTTTTTTCGGTCTTGAGGTAAGCTTCCGGAACCTCTAAATTTGAAAATATGTATGCTTAGGGCTCTGAGAGAAAGGAAGGAGATTACCTTTTTTATTTTATCGTTGTGGTTAGAATAAAACTGCATGTATGAATTGAACTGGAAGGGTTTGCAGTACACGGATAATTCTAAGGAATTAGAAGCCCTATAATTTGTGAATTACTATGTCAAGTAAGTGAAGGAATGGTGTCATTTTTTTCACATTTATATCTTGAATGTTATGCAATGTGTTGGCAGAGAATTCATCGGAATTACAGTTTGAGGGTCAAAAGAGAAGCAAATCATTTACTTACCTTAGGGATTTTACACTAGAAATAGTTAGGGCAAGGTTACGTTTTTAAAATATTCCATATATATGTAAATTAATCGCGCCGATAATAACTACCCATAATAACCCTTCACATTAGAAGACTACTCATTACACAATGGGAATTTTAAGTTTAGTTTTAATCATTTTCTTTTCAGAAATGATAACGTTTCTCCTAAGGGTACTTTGTAAGAAGGAAATCATCATCGAGGGATACCAATTTATGGTTTGATAATATTTGATTTGGGGCATAAAGTCGGTTTAGGAAATATGCTAACCATTTTGATCATTTTTAAGTGGGTAGGTAATGTATACCTATTGGGCAGTTGTTTTGTGCATTTTGGTAACAACATAAAAGTAGGGTAAGAACTTGGGTTTTTGTTCTGAGATCGCGGGTAAATTTCCCGGGAAAGCACTGTTTATTTTTTATTTCATTAATATTTAGCTTTTTACCTATATTTTGCTGAGGTTTTAAACATGCATTTTTTTATATAAACATAAAAAACAAATAATTGATTTTTTTTTTTTGTAACTTAATAATATTGGTTTCTGTTAAGTTGGTAAACTTGGCAAGCTCGAGAGTGGTCTGAGTAGTATTGAAACGACTCCTCTCCTCTCCCAAAGATAGTAAGTGCCTTAAATGAAACTGCTGACAATGCAAGAACTTAGAGAGTGCATCATGCCCCTTGAGTAAGTCGAAGGGGTCATTAGTAATGATTCGCACCGAGAGAATAGTTCTTAGTGAATAAGAATTATAACAATTTTAAAGAAAAAATCATAGAGTCTGATCCTGATAACTTCCATCATATTTCTCTTTCTTCGGTCGTTGGTAAACTCTAGGAGTCTATTTTTAGAAAGAGGATCGTTCAGCATCTGGATGTAAAGAGCTAAATAAATGACTCACCAAATGGCCTTCAACGCGAACGCTAATGGCTAAGTAAACTGCTCAATTTTTTCAGAAAATCCGCGTGACGCTTAATCAAGATAATTATATACTAGGGTAAAAAGAAGTAATAGTGACTGAAAGCTTTGAAATAAGCTATTCAACCATATAAAAGAGTCCAACTATTCAATTAACTGGAATAAAGACAAAATGCTATACACTGCAAAGAACTGATTAAAATGATAGGTAGTCTAATCTAAGCTAATTGAATTGCTTACAAACTTCGAGCTATCCCAAGGATGGCTATCAGTAGACTGATAACCACTACTGATAGCCACTCAATTAGGAATAACTTGGCCTCTATTGAGATTCATCTATTACAGTGGTTTGCAACTCTTTTTATGTTTGGCACCCTTAAAAATTAGTGGCGCCAATTTATTTTCATGAAAAGTCTGTTTCGCAAAAATTTTTATTTTTAATATTAATTAATTTTTAATCATAAAAATCAGAAGGAAAAGACAATATACCTTTACTATTCAATACTATTATATAATATTTCAAATGAACTATTTTGCGCGGATATGATTTGCAGATCTTTTGGATATTGGGCGGAATGTTGGATTGGCATAATTCTCATTCATTCGACGTTTGTTTGCAACTTTTTTCTCTTGTTAGTTTTGATATATACAAACACAGAAAACACAAATCGCAAATGTAGGCTGTGGAAAATTGAAGAAGATTTACCAGAATTCTTCGCGAAGTATCTCTTGGTGTTTTATTTTTAAACTGCCATCCTTTAGTATTTCTATTAATTCCTCTTCCTCATAGATACGAGGGGTGGTCAATAAGTTAGGCGATTCGGTAGGGCAAAACAGAGGAAGGGGGATGGCTGTTTGTGTGTGTGTTAGGACATATATGAAAAGTCAGGACCTGCAGCCGCACGATCCTGCCTCGTCTATTTAAGAAGCAGTAGCTGATCGCAGATCTTCAGTCACAAATTTTTAAACAATGGAAAAGGTTGAGCATCACGCAGTGATCAAATTTTTGACCAAGGAAGGCAAGAATGCAAAAGAGATCCATGTACACCGACACCGTCCCTTCCTATGCAACCATTGTTCGCTGGAATATGGAGTTCCACTATAGTCGTGAGTCCCTTGAAGATGATCCCCGTCCCCGAAGATGATCCGCGAGTGCGGATTCGAGGAGCTCAACCATCCCTCCTCGGGTCCAGATATGGCTACTAGCGACTACTTTTATTCCGCCAGCTCAAGGCTGCACTGCGTGGACGCCGGTTTGGGGACGATGGAGATGTCCAGCTCGCCATCCAGGAGTGGATTGAACAGCAGTCGGGAGATTTCTGGTTGTCGGGAATTCGAAGCCTCAGGGACAAGTGGCGCAAGTGCATTGAAGTCGAGGCTAGTTATATTGAAAAAAAATAAAACACTTTTCCTCATATCTCGTTTCCTTATATCCGAATTGCAAAACTTATTGCCTGCACCTCGTACTTAGTTCAGATAACTTGAGACTAAAGTAGTTAGTAGATTTATGAAGCTGCCATAAGCTTCAGTGGTTAAATTTGGAAAATAGGGGGCTTTTTTTCTTCCGTTGATTAAAGATGGTTAAAAATTATCATTTTATTTTCTGTTTTATAGCATTCGAGAAAATATCTGTATCAACTAACTTTGCTTCAGAATATCATGATCAAGTATCTCAATTTATGATGAGTAAACATCATCTGCATCTCATTTTTCAGTTCTAAAGCCATCTTGCTTCAGTGTGAAGAAGATTCAAATACATGGCCTTGACTCCTTTACATAGCTTACCAAACAGCTACGACTTAAGGAGCCTACTTTTAATAGACTTAACAATTTTAACAACCGTGCCGAGTACACTTTTTTATTTAACGCCAACTAATTTCCCAAGCAATGTGTTGTTATTACATTCCTGTTTTCCATCTCCATCAAAGTTATTGGGTTGAGGAATAAGTTCTTGCGGTTTAATCAAATTTATTCATTGCCATTAACAATTTCAGAAAAACTTCATTTTTAATTGATAAGAATATGCAATTTAATCAATAATGTATTCTCCGTTGTTATTTACGACTTCTTCCCAACGTTCAACTAGTTTTTTGATGCCTCTGCAATAAAAATCTCTGGATTTTGACTCAAAGAATTCGTCTAACCAGGTTCTTAATTCCACATCAGTATTGAACGAAACGCCGTGCAAATTTTTGGAGAGCGATCGGAACAGATGGAAATCCGATGGAGCCAAGTCTGGCGAATATGGAGGATGCGGCAGGATTTCCCAATTAAGCGTTTGGATGGCGTCTTTTGTCATATTGGCAATGTGAGGACGAGCATTGTCGTGTTTCAGAAGGACTCCATAACATCGATGAGGTCGCTTTTCACGAATAGCTTCGGCGAGTCGATACATTTGTTGAACGTAGAGTTCTGCATTGACAATCTCGTTGTTCGCAAGGAGTTCATAAAGAATGGTGCCTTCACAATCCCACCACACACACATAATCGTCTTTCGTGGATGAAGTCCTTGCTTTAATCGCGAAAGTGTTTTTTTATTAGGGCTAAGCCATTGTTTTCGATGGTTTATATTGACATAAACACACCACTTTTTGTCGCCAGTGATGATGCGGTGAAGAAATCTGTCCTTATATCCACGAGTAGCCTTGTGACGTGCAAGCTAGTCTGCGGCAATCGTGGAGCGTTGAAGTTTGTTGCTTTCCCTCAAAGCGTGCAGAACCCATGCACGGAGTTTCTAAACTTTCCCCATCGAATGCAGGTGATTCACTACAGTTTTCTGATCACACGCCAATTGTACAGCCAATTCTCTAGTCGATTGACGAGGATTTTCATGAAGAAGGTCGTTCAATCGATCTTCATCCAACTTAATCGGGCGACCAGAACGTTCTTCGTCATTAAGATTGAAATGATTGTTTTGGAAATGTCCTTTCTTTCTGATTAAGCATTTTCTCCGTACACAGCAGAAATATCGGGACGAGCTTTGGCTGCGTTTGCATTGTTCCCGTCTCGATTGAAAATGAATAACAACAAGTGTCGAAAATTCGCCTTTCTTTCAACTTGACATTCCATTTTGAGGGCACAGAACAAAAATTAAATTAACACAACTTTTAAATAAACCGCAATGACTTAATTACTCAACTTCAAGACGTAACCTAAGAAAAATCCTAATAGTCTTCTACGCTGTTAAGAGACGTAGCCTAACTTTTGCAAATTTTGCTCTCATTATTTATTATTGTTTCTTAATATGTGCACAAATCATGTCAACAAAAATTAAATCAACACAACATTAAAAGAAACGCAAGAACTTATTCCTCAACCTAATACAAATCCTTCCAATAAGACTACCATTTAAGGAGCACTATCTGTACAAATTTCCACAGATGATTTTTAAGAGAAACCAAAAGATATCAGGCACTTATTTATTATGGACAATATATTTTTGAATGTTGTTTCGCCATTTCTTTGCAACAAACAACTTGATCTACCATTTTATACAAAACGAATGAATGATAGTTGTTTAGCCTTATTCTCTTTATCGATTGCCTCATTATTTGTAGAGCAAATAATTGACTTTCCTTAATGGAGGTATGCGTGTTTACTCCTATGCCTGTCGTCATATCGTAATTCCACTTACTTATGCTGATTTTTAAATTTCATTTTCTGCCTCACTACCCAAAAGCGCTTTTACCATGGTTTATACTATAAGACGGGAGAATTAGAGTATCTCATTTCTGTTTCTTTATGAGGCTTCATCTTTTTAGCAGTTAACTTAGCTCTTAAGTAGCTGACCTCCTGAACTTTTGCAGAAATTTTGTCTAGTTTTGGGAAGTTGAGACTTTTTCTCTCACTTAGGTTTAATATGAAGATGCCTATCTTTCAGAAAGAAATGTCACTGGTTTACTTGGTAGTATAGCACCATTGGACAATCCATTATCGGAGATAACGCATCTGTGTATGGGATTATTTGTCTGATCACATCAAGAAAATAAATGATCAAATTAACTGCTCATATACAAATGATTTTTCTTATTCTAAATTGCAACACTTTCCTGCGAAGGGGGAGAATTAATTGGGTATGATTCTTCTTCACTCACACTCAGTGTATTATTTTGGTCTTTCTTTTCACCTTCACTGCAATCATTTAGATGTTTTCTTCTGCTAATGATAAAGTTCTCCATCATATTAAATTTTAAGAAATAATAAAATTGATGAGTAATATAGTAAAAAGGCGACACGTAGCAAACACGTTTTATGAACTCAACAAATGAAATGGCTAAAGCTTCGTTTATTATCGTATATTTAAGAAATTATTTTTACAAATTTGTTTTTCTTATATGTTTTAAATTTAGAACTTATTTAGAAATTCTCGAAAATTTATAATGAACAGTTTTTTTTAATATTTTTTTTTTACAAATTTTACATTCAACCGTTGGTGTTTGGCTTCGAAGGTTACAATAAGATAAAACAGGAGACAGAAGTGACCTTAATCATGTCCAATATCACGTGATTTAGCCCCTTCCCCACAAAGTAAGCTGTTGCCATGGCACCCCAGTTGAACACCACTGAATTGTGTAAACTGAAAAATGGCGCGTGAAACACCGAAACTGATAATTTACCAAAATATAAATTTTGCTCTCAAACGTCTTTCTTATCCAAGTTAGATTATTGTATTGTGACGAAGATGAATTATGGAATCACTATAAGTTATCGCAGCAGGGAGATTTAATTCGTAATTTTAAGATCCAGTGTTGAAACTACGAACTTGTTCATTTATATTAAATTCTTTTAGACAACACCAGTGTCACTACTGCCAGTGTGATTTCTTTCCACAAAAACTTCAAGGTATCAAAATGGCATACATTAAACCATTGTATGGTATCCATATCTGTCTCCAGCATGCTCGCCTTTTTCAGAGGTACTTCAATCTCTTTTCGACACGCAACTTTCTTCCTGATCTATTCATTAGTTATCCTCTCATTGGCACTTATCCGTTGTTTCGTCGGCACTTAGTTATTTCTTTGGCACTAACTTAATAATTTGGCACTTTTCCAGATGAGCTCGTCTTCCTCTGTTTTATCTATGCTTTTTTTATTTGTTATGTGTATAGATTGTGAGCACTTGCATATGTATACAATTAGCATATTGAACTAAGTTTACACTAATTAATATACTACTTGTTTTGCTAGTCGGAGTAAAGGATCTTATGAAAAGATGTGTAGGCCAGTGATAATGTAGAGGATTATGTAATTTGGGGGCAATAATTTAATCGTATATAATCAAATAAGTTCAATTATATACCTTATTAAGCTTTATTTGCGCTATTATTTCTTCCTGAAGAAGAGAAATATTGCAAACCTTTTCAGAGTATCATTATGAATCAAATAACACGGAAAATCTTTGTCCTAAAACCTAATTGTTTTAATTTTAGGCATAAATGGAAAAGAAGCTAATTTTTTCTCTCTCTTTTTTTACATGGATTTTTGTGACCTTCTTCGTGTACTCCTCTACAAACGATTCGTTCATTGGACGTTAACTATTGATCTTCGTGGAACACAATCCCCTGGGGCTCGAACACATGATTAATAATTAAAAAAACGACCATATCAACTATTTTATAAAATAAAATCGCCCTTGTTGAATAATGGATAAATATTTCGGCTTTATCCTCCGCCGAATGGCCATGAATCTTGCTCTAAGCGTTGACCTGACATTTATTATCTAAACCCCGGAAACCGCTTTGGAGGTATTTATTCCTTCTGCTCGACTGACCTCACTATTGACTCGTCTTACCCTACCCCTCGAACTATTCGGGGCCTTCTGACATACGGATATTCTCACCTCTAATTCTCCTTACGCTTTAACTTGCTATCGCCACATTCCCATGCTTCCCCCTCTACCCCACCCCCCTCCTCTCGTGACTCATCGTCGCTTGAGTCATCTCGCCTCTCGTTCCCTTCGTCCAACTCACCCAGAAACCAACGCGGAAGATTCACTCCGCCAAATCAAGCACATCGTTGGTACATGTCACTCAGCGCTGCGGACTTGTCGAGAGCACCATGGTTGCAGAAGGTATTCGAACGACGCTTTAGTCCCAACCTTTCAATCCCTATTAGAACCAACTTTGACTAATTTATTCGAAATATACTCTGTAGTAGTCTGTCCATCAGTAGTCACGGCTTAGTTTATTTATTTCATCGCCCTATTCCTCTTCTTCCCTCATTCTCTTCATCGAGTGAATAAACCCACCCGACCAAGGGGCGAAAGAGGACGCTGCACCTATTTTAAAAAAGGAGATGCTTTGGTCCGAGTTCGTAATTTTGAGCACCAAAGGATTGTCTTTGTTCATTCAAGCTTGCTCCTAGAGAGTTTAACCTCACCACTTTCGTCAATACTTCCCCACACCCTGTTTAGATACTCAGCCAGGGCAATAAAGGGTGTAAAGACCTTTTCCATTGTTCGTAAGAGTGGAGCGACAGCTCGGACATACGAAGTTAAAGGCCAGCACTGTGGCATGTGTGGATGCGGGTGTATGAAATGGATGAGCTGGGAGAATGAAAAAAATCAATGGCGAATCGTTGTGTGTAAGAACGAGGTAAAATGACCTAGCAGGGTAAGGGTTCTTTATTCCTATACCAATTCCTCTACATTATTCATCCAATACACCTCCCACATGGCCCCAGGCAGGGATTTAAGTTCATAGGTCTGAGTTCTTCGGCCCTTCATTCGAACTTATTCGGCGCTCTCGCTTGCCTCGTGGATACGACGTTTGATTTCTGGCGTCGAGGCAGATGGTGGGTCCCAGCGAGCACAGACACAAAACTTTTAACGTCGGCACGAGTTCCCCCGCCCCCCCGCCCCCAACATCTCAATCATAGGGTGGGGTGGTTGGGTATCAGTATCCATTCTGGAGATTGGTAGGTTCGGGAGAGCTGCCCTCCCTCTCACTCCAGAGTGGATAAATAATCTTCCATACATTTCAACTTCCTATTTCACCAATTTCTCTTCACAAGCTTTCTGGCAGAGATTCCGCCCTCGTTGGTTTTCACCAACAACCCTAATAGTAATAACAATAATTATAATAACAGAGTATTAATAGTTTTTCAACCCCGACTTGACAGCCAGCTATCGGAGATGGCCACCACCTGCCAGATGGCCAACTGCCGGCCCAATAGCTGTCGAGCTGCGGTCGTCCAGCTCTACCGGTACCTGATGGCGGAGGAGCCGACACTTGGCCTTCACATCGGCCTCTGCATTTGCCGGTAAACGGTTCCAGCCTCTGTTTCAGGGGTGTTTTAAGGGTGGGCTTAACGCCATCTTTGAACATAATTTGGGCTAAGGACCAAGTAGGTGGAATGTTGGGCGGCCTGGGTGGGCCGTCTGAAGGCGTCGAGAAGAGGTTCATTTCTATCATTAAATACAGGGGGTTTAATAGTACGAGCAGAAAGCTAAGCGCCCCACCCTCACCCCCAGGAGTTACTTGGCAACCTGAATCTTTGACTCTCCCTTATCTTCATCATTGCTATTTCTGTTCTTTATCCTTCCTCTCATTATAATCTCATCTGAGACAATGCCCTCATTGTTCAGTTCCCCCCTTCCCCACTTGTCTGTTGTTGAATGACAGCAAAATCTTAGTTTTATTTTTATGTATTTTGTTCGGGGGGTTTTATTTGGTATCTTTTATTGTAATATTTTATATGGTTAGGTTAGGTTAGGTTTTATTTGGTCTGTTTTATATTTCCTTATTAATGTTTTATAGTATTTATTGTTTTTGGATTTGGTCTTTGCATTTGGGGAATTGGTGTGTTTCTTGGGGTTTTACTTTGTTTCCCTTTGGATTTTCATTATTTTGCTTTTTTCCATTAGTTTAATTGTCCTTAATTTGTGTTTCCTTTTTGTTTTAATTCCAAGGTGCCCTTTGGTGTGTTTACATGTTCTGTTTGGTGTTTTATTCTCTATTTACTTAGTTTCCTTTTTTATTATTTAATTTCAGATCTCTAGTTTGCATTTGTTATTTTTTAGTTGGTGTTTTATAGTTTTGTTTTTAGTGGACGTTTTTTGTTTTAATTTGCCTTTTGTCTATTTAAAGCAATTTTTTTTTTTACTCCCGTTGTTGACATATTTAATTGCAGGGCTCTTTGTAGTCATAACCTCCCGATTCGGATCGCCTTCACAGCGCCTATCATACGCTCTCGATACCCGTGGTTTGTACCCCACGTTAATCAGTAGGCCCAAATCTCACTAAGAAATAAGAGTAAAGGGCCTCTTAAAATGAGATCGGTGGCCAATTAATTCCTATTCTGTGTCGGAATTTGTTCCTTAAATATCTCAAATATTCGTTCTCGACACCAGTGTTAAGGGTCCGCGAGGTTTGCCCCGTATTTCTTCGTTAACTTTATCCGTGGTCTCTTTAATATCCACCTCTTTAAAATGGACTTTTATGAGAGTTACGAACCCCCTACCCTCGATTCATGGCCTCTTAAGTGGCCTCTTTATTTGGCTTCTCGGTGGACTCAGCGAACGCGAATTTTCCTTTGTCCTTCCCTAACTTACCATTTGCGGGAATTGATCTCCAAATGCAGTTAGAAGACACGTTTGTCTTCGCTCCCCAAATCGAAGATACTAAGAGTTAACCGCTTTCTATTTCTTCTGTTTCCCCATTCCTTGGGGCAGGATAAAATGCGTCCGTTGGATACTCATCCTTTTTCTAAGTTGGATTAAGGCAATCTAATTGGGGAATGGCTCACACGTTTGTCTTTTTTATATTCTGTATAATTGTAATCCAGGTCCAGTCCCGTTAAGGATGAGAGGGCGAATACCTTGTGACTCCCTCGTGTTAGTAGGGTAACCAGACACGAGTTCGGAATGAACGCACAAGGCACACATTGCATTTCAACTTTAACAATTTAGTGCAATGGCTCAGAATATAATAATGATGAACATAGGCAGCTTCAATCGCGATTAGTGTGCTGAAAGTAATAAAATGATGAGAATTAACCTAGGCTAAGTTTGTTGAATGTTTGAAATGAAAACACCTTCGACTCATAAAGGTCAGAGGCTGACTATTCTTAGCATGATCATCAGGTTTTGATTCTTTATATGAAATGAACTCGCTGGTCTCCCCCCCTGCGAATCAGCCTTTCTTGTTTTCCAGTCAAAGATGAACAAACAGGTTCGGGAAAGTTTCCTACACCCTTTTTTATCATGCCTGTCGTAGAATGCCCCCTTTTTTGTTCTCAGAGTGCTAAGAGTGCTAATATTGATATCTTAAAGAAGAGAGCCGTTGGAAACACGTAAGGATATAGAGAAACGCACAATAATTTCCCAAATAAACTTATATTTTAACTTCAACAATTCAATACACAAAAATTAACCATTAACCACAGAAATACTCCGAATATTACCATACACAAGAATTAATTCAATTAGTTTGACCCTCTAAAATTGAGTAATTTCGCTACACACTTCAATATATAAAATTTAGGCTTACGGACTCTACTGGAGTTTAAATACCTCAGGAATATTATTGTCTCCACGATGCGTGCCGCCTGGCCAGATGTAAGTGGGCAGGATCACGAGGTTCTTTTGGCGAGGGTAGCAGCTGGGGGTCCACACGGTATTCAGGAGGGGGTTCTTCAAGGACGAGAACAATTCGGTGCTTTAGGTGGCACCAAAGTAGTCGTGGTCTCTCTGGCGAGAGTGAGTTGAACTTAGTTCTTAAACCAAGTTGACTTGGAGTGCGGTGTGACCACCGATTAAGGAGCTCGAGGGGGAGCTTTTCTCCTTCGTTACTTAATTCCTCATGGGCGAGGACTGAACTCGGAGAGGGTCTTCTTCAAGGGCGAGGATCGATGAGGGGGGTTTCTCTGAAGAGAATAAGTTAAACTTGAAAAGTTAACTTAAAGGTCGGTTTGGTAACCAGGAACTAGCTCGAGGATGAGCTTCTTCTTAGTTCCAGTCTTCCTCAAGGGCGAGTATAACGGAGGGAGGTTTCCCTGACGAGAATAAGTTGAACTTGGTTCCTCAACCAAGTTAACTTATGAGTTTGGTGTGGCACCGAGTAACGGGCTCGAGGGGGAGCCTTTTCCTTCTTCTTTCCTTAATTCCTCAAGGACGAGGAATACCCCTGGTGTTTAAGATGCACCACGATATGAGGAGTCTCTCTGACGAGAGTAAGTTGAACTTAACAAAGTTAACTTATCGTTTGGTTTGATAACCAGGGACTAGCTCGAGGATGAACTGCTCCTTAGCCCCTTAAGGTAGGTAGCCCTGCCTCTCTTGCAGGGCACATCTTGGTCTGGCGAGCTAAGTAATCTACCTGTCCAGTCTCGGTAGCCCGATCTTAATCCGGGGACTTCGTCACCTGGAGACTGACGTATTCTACCTCTACTTTCCTCAGTGTTCCTTATTTATACGTCGTCACCCCACTGGGGGAGTGGTAAGAGGGGGGGGGGCTTGGGAACGGGCCCAGGAGGGTTCTTATGCCAAACAGTTTTTCTCACTAAGCTTGGGAGAAACACGTCTCTAATTTCTTATTTGACGTGAAATTGAACTCACTCTCGTGCGGGAGATCTTGCATTTTAACCTTTAGGTCTTTCATAGCGACGAGTGGTGCGGTGCTGCGGTTACGCGCTTGACCCGATGGTGCCTGGGGCCGGATGTCTTTGCGGTAACCGCCTCGTGACTCCACCACGAGAGAACGGGGGAGTGACGATACCCCTACAATGCCCATTATACTCAATTAGTCAACCTTCGTTTTGTACCTGCCACAGCCTTCCACATTTAATAAATTCAACAGTTTCAAAAAGATTATTTCGGCAGAGATGCCTTAGTTGGTGTGCGCTGTACTTTTATATAGAATAAATTGGGTGGGGCAAATTATTTACCTTGAGGAAGTCCTTGTATTATCTAAGTATAAAAGTTAGTAATATTGGTAGATATACTAGCAATTTAAAACTTATAAATGTAAGTAGTTTTCTCCAAAAGTTTTAAGACTAGGTAAAAAAAGTTCCGAAAGTTTAACAAGTTCCAAACATTCGCAAGTTTCCCAGGTTTCGACTCAAGTTCTGGAGTTTTACCAAATTTCGATATTTTACTAAAGCAATTTAACAACTTTTGCCAACTTAAAAAATTCGATGCAATTGTCCCTGTGTAAATAGATAAACCATAAGGCCTACAAGAGTAATGACCTTTCATTCCCTCTGTATGATCTTCAATGATGTGCTGGTGCCTACTGCGGACATTTTCCAGGAGGACGGGAGACCGAAGCGATGCAGATTGTGTCAGCGCCCAGGATTTTCTTCACCCCGAATGTGCTGAGAAGCAGAACTCTGGGGTGCCTATCACCCATTGTCATCGGCTTGGCAAGGAGTGCAGGCAGGATGCGCGTTGCAAGTAAGTGACCCGGCTTCATAACTGTACCTTCCTTCCTTCTTGCCTAACTTCCTTTCTTTGTCCCTTCCTTCCTTCCTTTATTTGTCTCTTCCTTCTTTCCTTTCTTCCTTCATTTTTTTTCTTTGTCCCTTCCTTCCTTCGTGTCTGAGTTTCACCAAAGAAGTTCACATGATCAGAATGACAATCACCGACCATCCCGACCACACAAGGGGCTGGTCCTCGTTGAAAGGGAAGGTGTGAAGTGGGGGGCTTTAACTACGAGTCAGCGGGGAACCCTTCGTTACCTAGAGAAGGGGCTGAGGGTCACCCTTAAGGTAAATGTGGATATGGAAATCATTTCGCCAGGTTCCGAGACGTAATTAATGCCAAGCAAAGGAAGGGAGAGAGGGGAATGAAAGACATAGTGGCTTTGAGGAAACAGAAACAACCAAGTATTTTCGTGTCCAATGCATCAACCATCCTTCCTTGTAGAGCTAGGAGAATTGCGCGCTCTCTGGGTATATAACCATGAAGAATTATAACGGTGCTTCGGAGTGGGTAGCCAAAACCGATTACCTAGCTACATCTAGGGTAATCCACAGAGAGATGTCCTGTGTAACCTCTGATTCTGAATGGGGAGGAGGGGTCTGTGAGAAGTTTGGCAACTACAAGTACCGTGACGGCAACACACAAAGTCCCGGAAGTTTCTTTCTTACAACGGACGAACTGTCTACTTTGTGAGACTAGCTCTCCACACTCAACGTAGGTCCAAGATCTTCTGCCTGACTCCAGGGAGAATTTTCCCTTTTATTTCCCTCACGAGCAAATATCGAGAGAGAGCACCGAATTCTCATAAAATCGTATCGCTGCGCGAAAGACCTTTTCATCTGCTGCCAGACAAAGTAAATCCTTCACACCTTCGAGCTATCCTTGCTCCACGTCGCGGTTTAGGACGGCGTAAAAACTCAGACCTTCGAGGCACACATTCTCCTGAGCGGCCAGGGGCAAAATTGGTCATCTCTTTGGTGCGAGAAGGGGCGGAGGGAATTCGAGGCGAAAAGCGAATTTGTAATAAGGGAGGGACGCACAGCTTGTGTCGGGGTATTTCTGCGTACACTAATGTACGTGGTATTTAGACTTCTACAGAGACTTATTATCCCCGCAAAACAAGTGACCTCACCCAGTAGACCAATCAAAGCCGCTAGAATAAGTGTTTAAAGTTGATATTTTGACCCGGCGCAAGACACGAAATTTTGACCCACTCTTAGGGACACGCTGTATGTCGGGGCACGCTATATGTTGGAACACGCTGTACGTTGGGACACGCTATATGTTGGGACACGCATTATGTTAGGCATGTTATATATTGGCACACGCTATATGTTAGGACACGCTACATGGCGAGGCACGCTATATGTTGGGACACGTTTTATGTTGGGACACGCATTATGTTACGCATGTTATATATTGGCACACGCTATATGTTTGGACAAGCTACATGGCGGGGCACGATATATGTTGAGACACGTTTTATGTTGGGACATGCTTTATGTTGGGACACGCTATATACTGTAACACGCTATATGTTGGGACACGCTTTATGCTGGAACACACTATATGATGGTACACTATATGTTGGGCACGTCATATTTTGGGACAGGATATATTTTGGGATACGCTATATGTTGGAACATGCTATATGTTTGGACAAGCTATATATTGGAACCCGCTTTATGTTGGGCACGTTATATTTCGATACACGCTATATGTTGGGACAGGCTATATGTTAGGCATGTTATATGTCGGGGCACGCTATATGTTGGGACACGCTATATTTTTAGACACGCTATATGTTGGGACACGCTATGTGTTGTGAAAGGCTATATGTTTGTTCGAGCTATAAATGTCGGGACACGCTATATGTTGAAACACGCTTTATGTTCGGGCATGCTAAATGTTGCGAAACGCTATATGTTGGGACAAGCCATATATCGGACAGGCTATATTTTGGGACATGCTTTATGTTGGGACAGGCTTTATTTTGGGACACGCTATATGTTGGGACACGCTGTATATTGGGACACGCTATCTTTTGAGACACGCTTTGTGTTAGGATACACTATATGTTGGAGCACGTTATATCTGGATACACGCAATATCTTGGGACACGTTTTAGGTTGGGGCCTGCTATCTTTTGAGACACTCTATATGTTGTGAAACACGATATGTTGGACATGCTTTAGATTAGGACGCGGATAATTTTTGGACACGCTGTATGTTGTGACACGCTTTATCTTAGGACAAGATTTATGTTTGTACAAGCTATATTTTGGGACACGCTATGTGTTGGGACACGCTATGTCTTTAAAAATGCTATATGTTAGGACACGGTTTATGTTGGAACACGCTATATGTTGGACACGCTTTATGTTGTGACACGGTTTATGTTGAGACACGCTCTATGTTGCGCAACTCTTTATATTGGGACACGCTATGTGCTGGGACACGCTATGTCTTTAAAAATGCTATATGTTGGGACACGGTTTATGTTGGAACACGCTATATGTTGGACACGCTTTATGTTGTGACACGGTTTATGTTGAGACACGCTCTATGTTACGCAACGCTTTATATTGGGACACGCTATATTTTGGGATAAGCTTTATGGTGGGATACGTTATATTTGGATATATGTTCGGACACGCTATATGTCGGGACACACTATATGTTGCGAGACGCTATATGTTGGGACAGGCTATATCTTAGGCACGTTATATGATCGGACACGCTATATGTGGGTATATGCTATATGTTGGGACAGGCTATATGTTTGGGTAAACGATATATGTTGGGAAACGCTATATGTTGTAACATGCTTTATGTCGGGGCATGCTAAATGTTGCGAAACGTTATATGTTGGAATACGAGATATGTTGGGATAAGCTATATATCGGACAGGCTTTATGTTGGGCACGTTGTATGTTGGGACACGCAATAAGTTGCGATGCGGTATATGTTGGGAGACGCTATATGTTTGCACGCAATATTTTTAGGACACGCTTTACGTTGGGACACGCTTTAGGTTAGGAAAGCTTTATGTTGGGACAGGCTTTATGTTGTGACACGCCATATATTGGAACACTCTATATTTTGGGAAAGGCTTTATGTTGGGACACGCTATATGTTGGGCACGCTTTATGTTGGGACACGCTATATATTAGGACAAGCAATATGTTGTGACACGCTGTGTGTTAGGATACACACTATATCTGGAGACACGCAATATCTTGGGACACGCAATATCTTGGGCCACGTTATATTTTGGGACACGCTATATGTTGGCACGCGCTTTATGTTGGGACACTCTTTATGTTGGCACACGCTTTACATTTGTACAGGCTATATGTTGGGACACGCTATATTGTGGGAAACGACATATGTTGTGACAGGCTTTATTTAAGTACACTTTTATGTTTGGACATACTATATGTTTATACACGCTTTATGTTGGGACACAGTATATGTTTGGTCGGGCTATATGTTGGGACACGATCTATGTTGCGACTCGCTTTATGTTGGGACGCTATATGTTGGAACACGCTATATGTTGGGACACGCTTTAGGTTGGTCCACACTCTATGTTGGGTCACGCTTTATGTTTAGACACTATATGTTAGGACACGCTTTATTTGGGGATACGCTTTATATTGGTACACGCTATATGTTGAGCTACGCTATATGTTGTGAGACTCTATATGTCGAGACACGCTATATGTTGCGACACCTTTTATGTTGGGGCACGCTCTATTTTGGGACACTTTTTATGTCTGGACACGCTATATGTTGGGACACGCTATATGGTTAGACATGGTATCTGTTATGACACGATATATGTTGGGACCTGCTATCTTTTGAGACACGCTATATTTTGTGACATACTATATGTTGGGACAGGCTTTAAGTTAGGACACACCTTATGTTGGGACACGCTATATGTTGTTACACACTTTATCTTAGGACACGCTTTATGTTTGTACACGCTATATGTTGGGAAACGTTATGTGTTAGGACACGCTATATCTTGAAACACGCTATATGTTGGGACACACTATATGTTGGGACACACTATATGATGGGACACGCTATATGTTGGGCACGTTATATTTTGTGACAGGATATATTTTGGGATGCGCTATATTTTGGAACACGCTTTATTTTAGGACACGGTTTATGTTGGATACGCTTTAGGTAGGTTGAGACACGCTATATATTGGGACACGCTATATATTGGGACACGCTATATGTTTGGACACGCTATATGTTTGGACGCAATATATTTTTGGAACACTCTTTATTTTAGGACACGCTTTATGTTAGGGCATTAAGCATGAAACTCTTTATCTTAAGACAGGCTTTATGTTGGAACAAGCTATATGTTGGTAGACACTCTATGTTGAGACAGGCTTTATGTTGCGACACGCTATATGATAGGACACGCTATATGTTGGTATACGCGATATATGTTGGGACACGCTATTTGTTGTAACACGCTTTATGTTGGGGCATGCTAAATGTTGCGAAATGCTATATGTTGGAACACGACATATGTTGGGACAAGATATATAGCGGACACGCTTAATCTTATGCACGTTATATGTTAGGGCACGCTATATTTTGGGATGCGCTATATGTTGGGATACGCTATATGTTTGGACGCAATATATTTGGGGACACGTTTTAATTTAGGACACCCTGTATGTTGGAACATAAAGCGTGAAATGCTTTATCTTAGGACAGGCTTTATGTTGGGCCACGCTATATGTTGGGAGGCACTATATGTTTGTTTATATTGAGCATGCTATATGTTGAGTCATGCTATATGTTTAGAGTCTAAACATAAAGAGTGTCCCAACATATAAAGTGTCTAAACTTCAGACACTATATATGTTGGGACACTCTCTATATTGGCACATGCGTGGTGTTGGTACACGTTATATGTTGGGCTACCCTTTATGTTGCGACACTCTATATGTTGGGACACGCAATATTTTGTGACTGCTATCTTTTGAGATACGCTATATGTTGTGACACGCTATATGTTTAGACAGCCTTAAGTTTAAGTCACTCTTTATGTTATGACACGCTTTATGTTAGGAAACGCTTTACGTTTGTACACGCTATATGTTGGGACACGCTATGCGTTGGGACACGCTTTATCTTGAAATACGCTATATGTTGGCACACGCTACATGTTGGGACAGGCTTTATTTTAGGACACGATCTAGTTTGTGTCAAGCTATATGTTTGGACACGTTTTATGTTGTGCCCCCTTATGTTTGGACACGCTTTATGTTGTGCCACGCTTTATTTTGTGACACTCTATATTTTGGGACCAGCTTTATGTTCGGACACGTTATATTTTGGGACACGTTTTATATTGGGACACGTTATATGTTGGGACACGCTTTATGTCGGGACAAGCTATATGTTGGGACATGCTTTAGGTTGGGACACGCTATATTTCAGGACAGGCTTTATGTTAGGACACGTTTTATGTTGGGACATGCTTTAAGTTGGGACACGCTATATTTTAGGACAGGCTTTATGTTGCAACACGCTATATCTTGGAACACGCTTTATGTCGGGACAAGCTATATGTTGTGACACACTTTATGTAAGGACACGCTTTATGTTGGGACAAGATATATGTTGGGACACGCTATATGTTGGGACACGCTATATGTTGGGACACGCTATATGTTCCGTTTGTCAGTTTGTCCTCACAAACCTTTTCCCTCTCGTTTCTCTTAACCACCGAGGGAATTACATAAACATGATACACTCATACTAATTATCTTTTATCTGTTTTACTTCGCTTTTTTCTGCGGACGTTCATATCCTCATTTAAATACCCGCTTATACATCCAGGGCTTTCAATCTACGGTGCTTTAAATCCCTATTTATATTCCTACAAACATCCTGGCCTTTATTTCTCTTTTGTATATGATTTAAACACCCCTATTCGACTTTCTATATATGCTATGCAACCCCTAAATAATTCACAATTTAATGGCATAGAAATTACAAACACAAATATTCTCCTCTTTTAGCTAGCCACCCTATATATCTATCTTCTGCACATTTTTGCATCTCTTTAATTCATTACTAATCATATTCTTCCTGAAAACGCCGAAGGAATTATCTTAATTGCTGATGTCGAGAAAGTTTGGGAGAGATGAGTGACAGTTCTCAGATGCGTCCATTAGTTAGGGCCTATGAGAGGTGTTCCGGTCGCTTCACCCTATTGATTTCACATGGGAAAATCAATATATTACATTGTTTGTTTTGGAGACATTTACTAATAGCAGTGTCCGAATAACCTACCTAGGTTAAGTTAAATGGTTTTTTTTATGTTACATTCATGTAAATTGTGAATCACTTTTTATAAAATTAAAATGGGAATATAATCGATTGTACCCGTGTTTCCTTTGGAAAATAGCTCGATCCCCCAAGATAATCCTACCTCTGACTTTGCCCTTTAGTCTTTGTTGGAGTCTCCTAGTCATCCATAGCTGGTTGTCCTTTCTAGGTATTTACTCCAACTCTGTCAATCCTGGAATGACCTACCACTACTATAAGCCTATGCTACTCCCTCGGTGATAACTTCGGTGTTTCTCGCAGCCCATCTCTTCTCCCCAGCATTTCTTTATCTGATAGAGAAGCTATGATAGACAAGCTATGATAAACAAGCTCTGATAGACAAGCTATGATAAACAAGCTCTGATAGACAATCTCCGATATATAAGCTCTGATAAACAAGCTCATATATACAAGCTCTTATTGACAAGCTCTGATAGATAAGCTCTGCATTGGCCCCACTGGCCTTGAAGACCGAAATATAAAAATGCGTATTATTACAATTTGGGAAAAAGAGTCAAATTGAACCTAATAATCTTACCCCAGTTACCAGCTGGAGTACTACGAGCAGGCGTGTGCCGCAGACACCTTGACGGGGAGATGTGCGGGCCAACATCGGGAGTGTCGTAACGCGGCGATGGGTCTTTTCGGAACGCCTCTTCACATCAACTGTGTGTGCAAAGGCAATGATGCTAATAGCCTCAGCCAATGCCTCACATGGAAGCGGTTAATGTGGGGTAATCCCTGTGTTGGTAAGTGTCCTAATAAGTTTTTTTAGCGTTATAAGCGAGAAAGATAAGCTTCTAAGGTTGTGCTATAGGTAAATAAACTTTTAATGATCTCATTAAATGGAGATACGACGCCAAGATGTAATTAAGGGAGATAAACCTCAAAATGCGAATTAAAGGGGATAATCTTCCTAAGGCAAAATTAAGAGAGACAACCCTCCAAGGGTGGGCTTAAGCGATAGAACCCGCTAATGCGCAATAAAGATAAATCTCCCTCCGATGAGATCACGAGAGAATAAGCAACCCATCAAACTACACCTAAAGACAAATGACACATTTTTTTCACCTAAGCTGTCTCCTGTGGTCCTCTGGATAGAGGACTCTCTCCTGTGCTTCCTAAATTAGGTCAGGTTGTTTTGGATTTGGGGTTTTATTATATGATAAAGAATCTCTCCTGGTTTTCCTAAGTTAGGTCAGTCTGTTTGGCCTCTTTAGTTTTCTTGATTGATAAAGCGCTGTTTCTTCTCTTTCCTGGCTTGTGTTCGATTGTTCCTAATTATTGTTTTTATTACATAACCAAAGCTTTCTCCTGTTTTTCCTGGTTAGGTGTGGTTGGGTTTTGAGGGGAGTGGGTTTATCAAATGAAAAACAGCTCTCACATCTGTTTACTACGTTAGGTCAGGATGGTTGGATTTATGGTTTTATTACGTGACAAGGAGTTTTCATCTATGTTTCTTAAATTATTTCAGGTTGTTTAGATTTATTGGTTTATTATAGAATAGAGCTGTCTTTTCTTTTTCCTAGATTTGGTTATGTTTCTTGGATTTATTGGTCTTAGTACATGGTAAAGAGATGAATGACTGCTTTATGCTTTTGTTGGTCAAATTAGGTTTATTTGACGCTAACGCGTTGTATCATATTATGGTTTATTATTTTTTGGCTTAGGCATCTTATTCGTAAATGAATAGGTGTATTCTGTGAGGATGGTTTTCTGTTTTTAATGCTCGCTCAACCCCATCAAGATCTCTGAGCTCCGCCGAGTGCTATTTTAGAATCGCTGGCCAAAAGCAGTACCACAATATTTTGAAAATAGCGACGAAGCGTAATTATATCTTTAAAAGTAACTCACTTTGATTTTGGTTTTGCGATGATGATGTTGTCCAGATGTGTTTTTCTTTTAGTTGACTCAAATAGTTATATTTTCCGGTTCAGAATCGGCTGACTCATATATTTAGGTTTTCCAATTTAGTCATCGTTGCAGTTTGGAGTTGTTTTATGTGTAGATGCAAGTGAGGATAATGTTTACATTTTCCTTTTAAGAGTCAAATGAGTAGTAATGTTTTTTTTTATTTTGCATTTAAAAGTTAGAAGACTCATGAGGTTTACATTTTCATGTGAGAGTCACATGACTAAACTTTTTAAATTTTGAAAGTAAGTTAAAAGCACATATTTACATTTTGTAGTCGAGAAAGGACTGGGTTAAATGTTGAAACCTTTCGGTTGATAGTCATCTGACGGAAATATTCATAATCTTAAATTGGGCGTCAGCCGACTCATATACTTGAGAGTCAGATGACGCAAATGTTTATATTTTGCTGGCAAGTCAAATGACGCCAATTTTTTTAATTTTGCATCTGAGAGTCATGCCTCAAATATTTCAATTTTCCAGTTGAGAGTCAGTTGACCTATTACCTCTCTGTGATGGGTTCGGATTTCAATCCCGGTCCCGAGTTTCACATCCCCCATCAAGGAAGACCTGGACCAGATCCGTACCAGAAGATATTTCGCGGTCAGTCTTCCTCTAAGGTTCATTATCTTCATCTCTGTTTTTTTTACATGTCCTCATCTTCTCAGGGCCATTATACACATTTCTTTATCTTCTTCACAGGGTCTTTAACCTTTTATTATTTTTTTCTCTGGGCCAATTTTTTTCCATAATCTCACTTTCATCATCCTTCATTATCTTCATCACAAGGTAATTACCTTTCCTTAACCTCTTTTTAAAGTCATTATATTTCCTTATCTCCTCCTAATGCTCAGCATTTTTTACTCTCACTAACTTTACCACATCATTTTCACCTTATTTTAGAAATATAAATTCATTTGTGCTCAAATTCAGAGCACTTACCTCTTCGACAGCACTTATTTCCTAATTTAGCTCATCCCATCCAGGTGTTTGGGGTTATTTTTAAAGGGGCTTAATGCCATCTTTCGCTCTAGACAGGAGAAAAATAAATAGAAAATGATCGCTATGAAAAAAGGTAATCCTTATACAAAGAGTCAAGTGCAAATTCGTCAAATAAAAACAGGGAGTCATAAGTACGAACGAAGTGAAACAGAATAATGACGTTTTGATGGGATTGACTATCTTTTTTCATCCCGACCTAGACATTATAACTCTCCTAAAACCCCTCCCTGTTTTGAGTATTCCAGCTAGGGGGCGCTTGTTCATATTCATAATAATTTTCATCTTATCTCCCCCCCCCCCCACCATAACTCCAGATTACGAACCAGGTCCCCCAACGGACGACATAGAAAAACATGTCAAGAATACGTTTGAAGCAGGAGGGCCAAGACGACGGCTTCCGGGTTCCAGTTTCGATAGGGGCGATTCCATGTCGGAAGCCCGAAAGCAGGAAACAACGCCACCCAGCCTCGTCACTCTACCAGGCACCATTTTGGAGAGGGGAAATCACCCCTACACGGGAAGAAACATCTTTCGCTCTGTCGCCTCATCCACCAGGAGCGTCATCCATGTTGAGAGGGTCACATCCACGGCAGCATCCACTAGTTCCCTTCCGGAGAGTGAGTTTTGAGCGTATCTCAACGCCTAGTTGGCACCGCCTGGTCCTTAGTGTTTATGGTGGGAGGAGGAACTTAAGGTGGAAAGGGGGGGAGAGCAAAATTGAAGGTGCATGGGGAGGTTTCATGTTTTTCTCCATTTTAGTTGTTCTAGATTGAAGATATTTTACTGTAGTAACATTTCATATGTTCTCTTTTGTTATCAACGTTCTTTTCAGCCGGAGTCTTATTATTGCCCTTAATATTTATCCAATTTCGCCTCCATGCACCTATCCAATAATGGTTTTTGTTTTCATGTGTATCTCTGTTTGTTTTTATTTCCATTTTCTAAATACTTATTTAGATTTTATTTTTCTTAACATCAAATATTCTAATTCCAACCTCTTTTACCACGCTCTCTCTCAGAATATAGAGTGGTTCTTATAATCTTCGATACCCAAATGTTTTTCATGTTAAATGACATCGAGTGTGGTAAGTGGTAGAATGGAATCCCGATTCCCTTCGACCTCACCTTGGCTACCATACGCTGTATATAGATCCTGGTTCGGATCCCACGTTAAATTGTAGGCACATAGAAATAAAATGCCTCTAAAAGAGGGCGATTCGGTGATAAACGCCTACCTAATTAGGTTTGCTCTCTACAGTTTATCTTAATTTCCTCAATAGAAGAGAAGGAATTACTTCAAATAAATGTTGCTAATTTTGAAGCTACATTTATTTAACTCCCTTAAATTTGCTCAAGATTCTCATATTTAGCCAAGACTCGGGAGTTTCTAAAATGCCGTTAAATATAAAGTGGACAAATTGCTCGCTATACAATTTGGGATAAACGTAAGATAAAGTTATTCTGAAAGCTGAACGTGTTTGTCTGTCAGTTCCAATGAAAATATAGACGTGGATATTTAACTTAACTCAGGATACTGATTAAAAGAACGCTGCAAATTTCAACTGAATCAGGCAACTACTTTAGCTAATAATCATGATCAAGTGGAAACTTTAGTGCCTATATTCAAACCAGCCCTCTCATATGACCCGGAGTCACTATAGCCTAGCCTACATAGCTGATAGGTGAGCAAATCGGTGACTCAGCATTGTTTTAAAGAAATACGCATTATTACATTTCAAATCTAAATTTTCATTCGTGCAACGACAGGTATTTCTAAAGCCATGGCCCAAAGTTTCGAGACTAATATATATATATATATATATATATATATATTAATGTTACATGATAGGATAAATTATTCTAATATTAAAATGATTTCCGAATTTATTAAAAAGCCAGCATTACAACAAATAATCGCGCTCTGGCTTTGTTCCTCTAGGAGAGGTGAATTTGTCTTTCTAGGTTTACTATTTGATCAAAAGGGTAAAATGATAACAAATATGGATTAAAAGAATGATGTCGTGTAATTATAATCTATTTCTAATTTATTATCTAAAAAAAAACGTTTGAGAAATTTTAAGTTCCAGAAATGGTTCTTTCCAAAGAAAGGCATTCACTCATTGTTGATTTGCTAAAAAATGGAGTGAAATGCAAGGAGATTGGAGCTACGGGGATTCCATCAATGGGCACCATCATTAGTATCATTAATGATTTTAAAAATATTAGTTACACTCCTATGAAGAAATCTTCTGAACGCCCAAGACCTAATGAACGGCAAATTTGGCTCCTGGTAAGGTCCAAGCTCAAGGATCGGGTTGCCTCCTTTTCTAAGCTAGCTCACAATTGAAAAGCGCCAGGTGTGAGCGCTTCAGGGCACAGAGTGAGGCGGAGAATATTTGAAAACTGTCTAAAGTCGTATAAGGCTGCGAAGATGCCTCATTTCACAGAGAATAAGCTTACGGAAGAACCACTTTGGGCGGAAATATAAAGAATGGACTTATGAAGACTGGAGCAAAGTGATATTTTCGGATGACGGTCCCTTTGGCTGGTTTGGAGCTTCTCGAAGATTCCTCTTTAGGAGGGTAAAAGGGAAGCGCTTTCACCATTCCTGTTTCGTGCTCACCGTGAAGTATCCGAACACTCTCCATATATGAGGCTTATTCACAATTAAGGGAACTGAAGCACTAAAAATAACACTACCATGAACTCAAAATGCTACCAAAACGTGCTTGTTCATCATCTTTTCCCAACAGACCAAGACCAATTTAGGGACGATAACTGTACCCACAAAGCTTTGGAGAACTTTGCCCTGAAATTTGCCAGATTTGAACTAAATAGAGATTTTGTGAGCTATAATCAAACTGGCGGTTAATAAAGAGAAGCCATTAAATTGTGAGCATTTGTGGGGTTTTATTGAACAAAATTGGAACAATATTAGTCAAGATATCCTAAAAAAGTAGGCCTCCAGTATGCCAAAAGGAATTAAAGCAGTCCTGAAAACAAGATACATCATTAGAAATATTGACTGCGCGCATCATTTGAATGTATTTACAAATAAACTTGATTTGGGCTCTATTTTTTTTATATTTCACTTTCAAATTATGATGAAAAACATACTCAAACAAAATGCAACCTTTGTTTAGTTCTCTGAACTTTCTTATATGAAAAAAAATATTCGTCTCTAAATTTTGGTCATGACTATTAGTTAAAAATAAATAGCTATCAGAGTGTTCTGTGTATGTAATAAGCTTCAGTAAAATATTCATATCATCTCGTAATACTTTATCGTTGCGAAGATTCTTGAGGAAAGTTATAATTTAACTAGATTTATTCGATTTCAGGTTACGTTTGGTTAGAAAGTTTGATGCGAAATTACCTCTAGGTTGGACTAATTTAATTATATTTATCATTTTTACGAAGAAACTATGGTAACTATAATACAATGCCGGTTTCTTTTAAGTAAGTTGCTAAATATTATCACAATAAACCCACATGCTGGTGGTAATGAATAATTACAGGTATTTAATTCTTTTTACAGAAATCGCTAGGTTTCACAAATGAAGCTAAAGTTATATAATATTAGTGCATAACAATAGAATCCGGTTGGTGTATTTTTTAGGTAGCTCACTCAGTACGCAAAGAACCAGAAGCCGTTTTTCTATCATATCAGATTCTTGCTGTCGCTTCTTAACTAAAACATGGCTACTCATGAAAAAAGAGCAGGAAAAGATAAGGCAAATATAATCAAGGAAATAAAAGCAGAGATATCAATACAGGTTTTCAGCTTGAGTTGAGGAATTTTAGTTTATTAATTTAGCTTTGCACTTCCAACTGCAAACGATTTACAATATAGGAAAGAGACATGATAATATTTAGGTTTGTAGGTTGGATGAGTGGTGTTGAAGTCAGTTAGGCCTTGTTAGCCTACACAACCTACTTTGATTAGAAAAGTACCACTTAGAAACGTTTGATTACTTTACCCTTCAAAAATATTGATGGCGTTACATTCTTGAAAGTTTTCTTGGTAAAGAAATTGAAAAATTAAAGAAACTTTAAAATTCTCTCTCTCTCTCTCTCTCTCTCTCTCTCTCTCTCTCTCTCTCTCTCTCTCTCTCTCTCTCTCTCTCTCTCTCAATGAAGGGGAGAACCTAAGCGAGATAATATTAGACGATCAGGAAGTGGAGGATGTAATTAAGAACCTTAATCTGTACAAGTCTCCCGGTCCAGATGGCTTTTTTCCTAGAGTCCTTCGTGAAGTGAGTGGTGATTTTGCTCCACAACTTACTGCGATCTTTAAATAATCGTTAGAAATCGGGGAGGTACCAGCTGACTGGAGGACGGCGGACGTGACCCCTCTATTTAAGAAAGGAGAACGCAAAACCTGGTTAACTACCAACCTATAAGTTTGACCTCCGTTGTGGGCAAAATGTTAGAAAGCATGATACTCATAGCAGAAAAAAATAGTCAAGTATCTACAAACAAACAACTTTATCCTGGTTTCCCAACATGGGTTTCGCAGGAACCGATCGTGTCTCACAAATCTACTACAATTTTTTCACGGCATTCTGGCTGGGTAGGATCGTAGTCTGGCTGTGGATAACTTATACCTGGACTTTAAAAAGGCCTTTGATAAGGTGCCACACCGTAAGTTGATGTGCAAATTCCGCGCTGTTGGCATTACACGTAGGGTGGCTGGCTGGATTGAGAACTGATTGTCAGGCAGGAGACAAAGAGAGAATAAACGGGTTAGACCCGAGCTGTGCCCCCGTGAGTAGTGGGGTACCCCAGTGTTCCATGCTCGGTTCTCTCTTGTTCATGGTCTATATAAATGATAGCGACAATGTGTTGCTTTGCTCGATATCCAAGTTCACGGACGATACAAAATTAGGAGGCAGCGTTAGCTCACGCGAAGGAGTGGGGAATGTACAAAGCAGCCTTCAGAGGTTAGGTGAGTTGTCCGAGACTTGGCAGAGGTCATTTAACATGGATAAGTGGTAAGGTGATGCACATTGCCCATATCAATCTTCGAGAAGACTACCACTTGTTAGGTAGAGTTCTGGAGGTGACAGACCTGGAAAAAGACTTGGGTGTGCAAATCAGCAGTGACCTGAAATTTTTCAGGCAGTGTGCCGATGTAGAAAAAAAGGCACAAAGAATATTGGGTTATATGAAGAGGCAATTTCGCTTCCGTAATAAGGAGACTGTCCTCAAATTGTACAACTCTCTAGTCAGACTTAATCTGGAATACGTCGTTCAATTGTGGCCATCTACACTGCGTAAGACATAAATAGACTGGAACGTGTCCAGGATAGGGCCACAAAGATAATTCCCTCACTAAGGCACAAAGGTTATCAGTGTCGGCTTCAAGAATTGAGGCTTTTCTCTTTGGAGACCCGCCGATTACGAGGCCAGCTAATAGAGACTTTCAAGATTTTAAAGGGTGTTGAAAACGTCGACTACAGAAGGATTTTCTCGTTGAACACAAATCCGATCCGTAACCATGGTTACAAGCTGGATTTGCCCCCATTCCAGACTAGTATTTGCTGGAACTACTTCTTGTATAAGACCTACGCTACATGGAAGTCTTCCGCTCGAGGTGGTGAATAGTTCGTCTGTAGAACAATTCAATTCTAGACTGGATGTTTTACTCCATGAATATGTATAGAAAGTATATTATAGAAACAAGTAAAATAGGTTTCAGCTATACTATTATCATTTCCTGATTCTGATAGTTTTTCATCACAATCAGGTGTCTTTTCCGTTCCTTGTCCCCGCAAAAGCGGGTGAGAGAAGTGGGAGGGAAGAACCTTCACCTATGCTACGCTTTCTTTTTTGTCATAGGTTAAGGCCTTCCCAAAATAGTACTTCCATGGTATGGACAGCAATGTCCTTTGAGGTACAACTTTTCCTTGTGACCCCTCTCTCTCTCTCTCTCTCTCTCTCTCTCTCTCTCTCTCTCTCGACTCTCTCCCCCTCTCTCCCTTTCTCTCCTTCCCTCTCTCTCTCGCCCCTCTCTTCCTCTCTCCCTTTCTCTCCTTCTCTCTCTCTCGCCCCTCTCTTCCTCTCTCCCTTTCTCTCCTTCCCTCTCTCTCTCTCTCTCTCACACACACACACACCCTCATGAGGTGTTAAGGCCCATGGCCAGATTCCGAAAATTGTTGAACTGGATCGACCCTCATAAATCCGAGCCCCTAGCTCTTAGAATTTATTTGTACGTATGTCATCTATTGTTCAAAATTCGAGAGCAGACACAACTTGTGGGAGAACCTCTCTTCACAGCTAACTCTAAATGGACCAGACATTACTGTTGGAACTATTTCTGGAATATCTTGTTTGACTTGTGATTTAAATTAAGTAACTAAATTAATTGACCACTATGAGTAACCAGTGGCCACTCACCAGCTACTCAAGGGAAGCAGCCAATTCAAAGGATAGCCACCGTCAAAGTGCGTGCGCTCTCTCTCTCTTGCTCTCTAAATATTTATATATATATATATATATATATATATATATATATATATATATATATATATATATATATATATATATTCCTTCATTCTTGCCTCAGCAGCGACCTTGAATCGATCTCGCCGCCCTAGCGCGAGCGTAACCACCTCAAAATGCTAAGTCTCTTCCATTGTCGGCAAAATTCAATCCCGGAACTAAATTATTACAAGCCTTTTTAATAAATTGTACATATTCTAGTCTGTCTTTGTAACATAGGTGTTAAAGATATTCACTTTCCTGCTCTATAGATTAATAATTTTTCCAGAATTCTGCAAAGTAAAGCCGGAATGGGATGTTCGTTCACGCATTCTAGAAGTCGGCCAAAGCATCCGGGTAAGTTCCACTGAGTTGCTTAAAAACTCGTGAAAATATTTCATTATTATAACTTTTCCTGGTCATTTCCGATATTCTTTTGTAAATAAAAAGTGCACATTAATATGTGAATGACGTATAGTGCATCATCTAAATATGTTGCAAAATTAACCAAATTAATCATGTCACATTAAAAAAATAATTGCACTAAAGTTAACAATGATATAATTATTTATATGTTTTATAAACCCAAGAAGAGTTGGGACGACAACCGTTAGGCTTTGCTGTGCTATTTTGTCAAGTAATATTATTCATAACACGTTAGGTTGGAAAATTAATTATAGGGATAAAATAAAATAGGCAAATGCTAATGTAAATATTTTTTTATATCGATAATTAAAAATTAGGTAAATATATAAAGTTATTTAAGCTGCTAAAAGGAAAAATTGCTGGAAATTTGGCAACTCTGCTTTGAAACAAAACCTTTTCAAAATGTTTCGACACTAGTCCTTGAAATACCGTAATTACGTAAATAATTTCACTAAATTTAATTTATTTTATTAGTAAATGCCCTATTTAGTTTGTTTGTAACTAAATATACCCCCAAACAGTCCATCTCTCATCAAATGATAATATATTAAATTGTCAGTGAACGAAATTCATCGTAAAGTGTAGCATGATTAATTGTGGCAATTGTGCATATAAATGCTTTATTTAGCTCTGCCCACCTTGGAAATACGAGTGAGATACATTCCTTGCGAATGTGTTAATAAATGTTAGCGTACCTCATTACCGGAGACACTGGTATGTTTCCTTACCCATAACTTGTTGTTAGAGGCTTAGAGATTCATCCTTCCTCTTTCGATAGAGAATTTAGGCCTTAAGCAGCGATGCCTCTTAAATTCTGTCTTCTCAATAAATATATCTGACTCGTCTCATATTTAAATTGAAGGTTACGCCATTGTAAAAGAGAGCTACTTTCCACCTCTTAAGAATTATTCTTAAATTTTAATATCCACGCGGGCTTCAATTATTCCAGCATTCTTTCTTCCCAGGCTCACTCCTTACTCATTAGTTGGCTTCTATTATAATGTCACCGTCTTCATTAGTGGAAGGAGGACATCCTTTTGTACTAGTCAGCTTTTGCTGAAAATTGTAATTGTAATTACACACCGAAACAGGTCTTCTCTAATGAATATTTACATAGCCTGGTAACGTGGCCTTATTAACATTTATTTCACTTATTGAGTAATATATATATATATATATATATATATATATATATATATATATATATATATATATATATATATATATATATATATATATATATATATATATATATGCATTGTAGGGGGAACAAAAGGACAATCATTTCTCTTTAGTGCAACGTTTCGGGTGCTCATTTCGCCCATCGTCTGGTACTAAAAGAACGAAGTAAGGAAGAGGCTAAGCCTTTAAGTTAGTTTTAAAATTAAGAGCAACATTCAAATTATGGAAATGGGGTGATGGAGAATTTTTCCTGTTAATATAAGGAGTAATTCAAAACTTACCGTTTATTATGTTTGAATTTATGTTGCAATATTTAAATACCTAAATGAATCATATAGGTATTGGTGGAAACTATATACACACGAAGCAAACACTAACCTTATCCATGTAAATTTAATATTGGGTTGTATATGGTTGGCATTTTACAGATCTCTATCACATGATTTCTCAGAACTGAAAAGGAAGGAGGTATGTGTCATCCACAAAGCGACGGTACAGTGTAGGTCGAATGTTTAACAGTTCTTGAATGAATAATTGATTTTCAAATCAGGTCATGAAGATATCAGCAAAGACGGGGGTCAATGGTTCCCTCGCAATTTTGGATATTCATATCTAAAATTCATTAACCGGATTTGAAACCAAAGTTTTTCGAAAGCCAACCTTTACTTGCCAAGGCTTCAACTTCTGATCCTTTTGTAATTTTTTCTATAAAATCAGCGCCTTAAAATCACTAATTTTTCAAGCATACCTATGACATTTCTTCATCCTCACCAATTTTCTATAAAGATGTTGAATTTCTGTCTAGATATTTCAAAGGAAAGGGGTTTTCTGTGACTCTAGTGAAGAGGAGCAACCATAAATTTCTATACAATATTTACAAACCGAAGTTGAAATTCTCAAATGTGTATAAAGGTATGCGTTACGTAGTTTTTCAGCATATGGTATTTTTTTAACTCTAAATTTCAAAGGGAATTTACAAATGTTCTGAAAATCTTATTTTTCCATACCAACTTCAAGAAACGGAGTGCTTCGTCTCTATGAATTCAATTGACTCAGATGAAATCAAAGGAAACATATTGGCAGTGCAGTGCGCTTGTGCCGGCAAGGTTCTTCTCCCATATGGAAATTAGCCAAGGAGTACTGGGAAAGTTCTTTCTAAGAAGAGTTCTCACCGGTTTGGTTACATTCTATTAATTTTAAAACTGAATTTACCATCGAAGATTTTAAAATTTTGCAAACTATCACCGATCCTGCGCTTTGATGGTAAATTCAAGAATCCATACATGTACATCAAGTCCGTTTCCCCTTTTCTAAATTCAGATTCCTCTTCACATCCACTACTTCTAATATAAAAACATTGACCAACCTCCTAATCCTCTCTTTCTTCTTTCTCTCCTTGCTCTTCTCCAACACAAGGTTAGAGTTTGTTTGATGTGCATATAGTGTTTCCATCTATACTTATATGATCCATTTTACTATTTAAATATTGCAACGTAACAAACGGCAAGTTTTGTCCAAATTCTCCTTCTCTCCCCCATTTCCAAAATTTTAATGTTGTTCTTTATTTTAAAACTTTAAATGCTAACACTCTTTTTAGTTTGCTCTTCTAGTACCAGAAGATGGCTAAAATGTACATCTGAAACGTTCGACTAAAGAAAATAATTTCTCCTTCTACGTTCTCTTGTTCATCCTCCAATATTATATATATATATATATATATATATATATATATATATATATATATATATATATATATATATATATGTATATATATATATACATATATATATATATGATACGCATGGGAACGCTCCAATGGGCCAATCTAACAGCTCCTAGCTTAGCGAGGAAGAAGAGCGTTCCCCAGACTTGCCCGATGGGGAATCATGAGGCGCGAGAGCGCTATACTAACCGCCAATCCCAACGGCGTCAGTGGCACTGATCTACAAACAAAAACAAAGACAACTGATGTTTTAAGAGTCAAAGTTAATTTGAGAACAATAAAGGTAATTACTGTTTTCCAGCTCTACAAGAATGGGAACAAAGATTGCTCAGAAATCTGTGGTTGCAACAACAAAGAAGAAACCCACTGCATGGTAAGACCAAAATGTATGGAAGGTTGTTTCTTTTAAAGATGTAATTGCATTATTAATTAAGAACGTAATTGTAGGAAGTGGGTGAGATAAATGTACAGGATCGTATTCAAAGTTTTGTCCGTTCAATAAAATCATATAATATTCTTGTTAATTGTGCGGTCTCCATGGCATCGGAAATTTCCATCTATGTGGTCTCTATGGCATCGGAAATTCGAGTAACGTTATGCCTAAGCTATGTGGTCTCCATAGCATCGGGAATTCGAGTAACGTTATGCCTAAGCTAAGTGGTCTATATGGCATCAGAAATTCGAATAACGTTATGCGTAAGCTATGTGGTCTCCATAGAATCGTAAATTCGAATGATGTTATGCCTAAGCTATGTAGTCTATATGGCATCAGAAATTCGAGTAACGTTATGCCTAAGCTATGTGGTCTCTATGGCATCGGAAATTCGAGTAACGTTATGCCTAAGCTATGTGGTCTCCATAGCATCGGGAATTCGAGTAACGTTATGCCTAAGCTAAGTGGTCTATATGGCATCAGAAATTCGAATAACGTTATGCGTAAGCTATGTGGTCTCCATAGAATCGTAAATTCGAATGATGTTATGCCTAAGCTATGTAGTCTATATGGCATCAGAAATTCGAGTAACGTTATGCCTAAGCTATGTGGTCTCTATGGCATCGGAAATTCGAGTAACGTTATGCCTAAGCTATGTGGTCTCCATAGCATCGGGAATTCGAGTAACGTTATGCCTAAGCTAAGTGGTCTATATGGCATCAGAAATTCGAATAACGTTATGCGTAAGCTATGTGGTCTCCATAGAATCGTAAATTCGAATGATGTTATGCCTAAGCTATGTAGTCTATATGGCATCAGAAATTCGAGTAACGTTATGCCTAAGCTATGTGGTCTCTATGGCATCGGAAATTCGAGTAACGTTATGCCTAAGCTATGTGGTCTCTATGGCATCAAAAATTCGAGTTACGTTATGCCTAAGCTATGTGGTCTCTATGGCATTGGAAATTCGAGTAACGTTATTCCTAAGTTATGTGGTCTCTATGGCATCGGAAATTCAAGTAACTTTATGCCTAAGCTATGTGATCTCTATGGCATCGGAAATTCGAGTAAGGTTATTCTTAAGCTATGTGGTCTCTATGGCATCGGAAATTCGAGTAACGTTATGCCTAAGCTATGTGGTCTCTATGGCATCGGAAATTCGATTAACGTTATACCCAATTTATGTGATCTCTATGGCATCGGAAATTCGGATATTTAATTCCAAAATTTAATATTTTTAATTTCTTTAAAAAGTTTAAGTCAATGGAAAACCATTTTATATAAAAATCGGTTTTGCATTTGTTAAAATGATACGAATGGTAAAATTATGTGCTATGAATTGAAACAACATTGATTATTTAAATAAAGGGTAAAAATGAAGTGTTGAAGTTAGGAGAATTAAAGTATAAAAAAATATAGTGCAAGTAGTCTAAATAAGAGAAAAGATGGTGTGCTAGAAACTGTGTGGAACACGTAGCTCACCCCGCCTCCCTGCAGGGTACTAAATGCAAGAATAATAACAAACACTAGTCAACATAACTACCTTAACTCATAAATAAGTTTTCGATTCAAGCTGCCATCTTTTCTCACACATTTATCTCTGTTTTTTGCTACCATAATAATTCATATTAGACTCGAGTCTTTATTTTTATCTCTAACTCCATTTGAGTGGTTGTTTTTTTTTCAATATTTTTTCCATTTCGCTATTTTATCACGCATTTTCATTTTTCCTAACCGTATCACTTTCTTCCTTAACTGCAAATAAATTTTATCGTAAATCCCACGTCGGTTTTAGCCTTTTTAAATAAATAAACAAAAAATTAAATAAATAATCGGTGTTCCGAAGAATCAACCAATAAAAATTCCACCCACGAAAAATCCCCCCAGAAAATTCCATCCACACAATTTTAGGAATGAAATATAAATGCTTGTTTGGGTTAATGATGGGTGGAATGTGATTGCCAAACCATTCATCGGAACGGTCCAGTATTCTCCTAGAACCAATTGTGAGCAACATTTTGGGATACATGCAGTCCATGAATGGTTTCGAATGGTAACCAAGCAGTATAACTACGGGTCATCAGTCACTGATATGTATAGGCATCCTAGAGGACCCAGCCAACGCTACCTGAACACACCTCACACCAGTATGGAGCCACCATCCATCTGCACAATGGTAAATGCTGATAACTTGGGTCCAGGGCCACATGGGGTCTGCGTCATACTCTAACCCTACCCTCAGCCCCAAACAACAGTAACCGGGACTCATCAAGCCCCATTACATCTTGCTAGTATTCCAGGTCCAATTAGTAACGTCACGAAGCTAGATGCGTCGTTGTATCTGGTGTGATGGTGTTGACGGGGCTACTCTGTTGGTTCTTCTGTTTTCCTGTCCCTTGAAGTTAAAGAATGTTCACTGACTTGATGGATATGAATCCGTTACATCCCGCTTTGAATAGGGAGGAGTGTAAGTGGTGCTCGTCTGTTACCGTGGGTAATTCTAGCCAGTGAGTGCACGTCACGATCATAGTGGTCGGCCACTAGCTGTATAGGGTGGGCGAGAATGCCTCCCATGAAGTATTTTCAGTTCACACGTAACATCGAGGAGGGATATTGAATGTCCGTACAGTTTCCTAATTGGAAGGTCACATCCGCATAATACCCACTATCCTGCCCCGTCAGAGCCTTGTCATCAGAAGCCTAGCCGGTGTTCACACATCCCCACTAGATTCCAGGTCACAAGTGATAGAGTTACTGGAATTTTCAGGACGTCACGTTGCGGAAGCTCACCCCACCATTACCCCTCCATAATGCAATCACATGAGCTTTTGGACTTCTCATCACCATCTAACATTGCACTTTCTAATTCAAGGTCTAGCACACCCATTTACTTCTTATCATAGCCTACTATCCTTCTTTGAACTTGTTCCTGATTTGCTGTAGCCCCATGTTTATACTTAATTTTTTTTCTTTCTTTAAACAAGCTTCACAAACACTTCCCTCTCTTGCGAATTTTCCATTACATTCTGACTTTCTCGTGGACTCAAATTCACATTTCATCCTTCTTAATCTTGCACAATGCAATCGTTGGATTGTATAGACTAACATTCATACAACCCCCACCACCATCCTCACTACCAGCATCTCTTATACCAAACACCTCCCTCACAGGAGGGGTGGGAAGGGAGAGGTAATGAGTGTTTCACGCAAAGACCCATAATAGTCACCCGATGTTCCAAACCCTAGTAGCTTGAAAAGAGGCGGCTTATAAAGCCGGTTTCAGCTGCTAGAGGGCACTTATCAATTCGTCTCGGCGACGTCGAGTCTCATGCTTCGCATCCTGCCACACACTACTTTCTTTTCTGACCTGCCCTTTTTCCCTTCCCAAAGATACTCAATAATCGAACGCTGTTAGACGAATCGAGCAAGAATAGGGAACTAAGAGGCCTAAATAACGAGGCTGTGATCTGTTAATTTAATGTCGCAATATTTTGCAGTCCGGTTGTGGTAGATGATTAAATTAAGAAGGCCACTCCGAGTGAGAGGTTTGACTGGTGAGACGAAAACAGACGTGGAAACGCCCTAGAGATAAATATTAAATTGAATTATATATTATGGAGCAATTTAATCAGTTATATGTATTTTCTTGTGGTTTACTTTTCTTTCTTTCTTGCAATCAAATAGTTTAAGTTGCAAAAGGAAACCTCGGTATTCCAAAGAAGTCGGATAACTTAGAGGGAAAAAAAGGACAGAGTGGGAAAGAGATGAAGTAAAAAGGTTAAGAAATAAAGAAGGACACCAACTTGTGGGATTCAGGCTCCACTTACTTATATGCATTGACTCCGAAACCAACGAATTCATTGACTAACTCTGAGCGAAATGAAGACGTCGAAAGGAAACTACTCTTAGGAGTAGCATTTAATAATTATGCCAGGGTTAAAACACTTTAATGACTGGTCAAACTTGCAATTAAGGATATACGAAGTTATCCATTGGTAATAATTTGTCTCAGCAAAGGTGGAACGAAAATTTAGACACTGGTTACTACTAGAACGCATTGACTAATCACTTTCACTTACTAGCAAACAAGTACTTGGATAAATTGTTCTTATTCTTCTTAGAGTCAGATACCTGCACTTCAGTCTGCACAGTTGGAATGAAAACCAGTTTGAGCTCAGGGATCTTGGAGTCTCGGATCGAAGCGATTATGGAGAGAGAGAGAGAGAGAGAGAGAGAGAGAGAGAGATGACCGTTACCTATTTATGGGAAATCTCGCATGAAATCTGCGCCTTGGAGAAAACTTGACAGAGTTGGAGAATGTCTTCTCTACTTGAAGATATTACGTGTCCTTGATGCGAAAGCCTAACAACCTATCTGGCCCATTTAAATTCGTAAGAAAGTTTTGTTTCCACAAACTTTAGGAACTTGACGCTTTCCACTGCTTTGGGTTATTGTTCCCATGAAGTTCAGAGACTGGGCGGAAGCAAATGTATTTAGGCTAAAAGTTTTGTCTTCCCTTCCGGGCTTCTGTGAGATTAAAAGCGGGACCAGCGCTTAGTCAAAATCGGAGCGAAGACGAAATGGAAACTAACAAGGGAATTTCTTTGCATGTCTCGCGGCGGAAATAGGAAAACTGAGCCAAAGGGTCTTCTTGCTAGGTATGTGCATGTGCCTAAGACGGTAGGGTGGAAAGAAACGGCTTTTTCACAGTAAGTGGGGCGCTCTTCTCCTCCATGAACTTCATAACACCACATATTAGTGGTGTGCATGAGTCCGAGTCTAGCTCAAGCAAGAAGCGGTAGCTAACTCCCTTGTCCCAGTTCTGAGATGGTACAGCTTCCTCAAACTAAAACATTCAACCAAATTATGGCGTATATTTTGTGGGACTGAGCCGTCTTTGCAGAAAGATTCGGGGGTGTGTTCCTTTAGATGGTTCAGCATCTCACGAGTGTGTCTGATTTGGAAGCGACAGAAAATGATTTATGCCCTCGAGGCATTGGTGAAATTGATCCTCTAGAAATGTCTGGGCACAATGGCACGCAACTTACAGCAGCCGTAGCACCACGGATACTTCAAACCAGACTAGGTGTGTGTAGATTCCAATAACTAAATGGCACCAAGCACCTACAATATAGATTACCTAACAGTATTCGGACAGGAGGCGGGGGGGATGGCGCGTTATCTCCGGTACCGACTGGTACATTCCAACTAGCTCAGCAAGGAAGACAGAGGCATGGCCGGAGAAATGCCCGCTAAAGATTATCTAGCAATTCAGCTAAGCTAAAATAGTGTGAAGTTTGGCAGAGGAAGTTTCATGATTTTGGGCTTGATTTTGGAAGAAGGCACTGCGTCACTTATACACTTACGGGGCACAGTAAATGCTCAAGTGTTTAAGGAATTGCGGTGAGACCACGATTTTTCCCATCTGCGAGTCTTGAAAATCCCAACCTGAAAATCTTATGTAGTTATAACGCCCCCTGCGACAGGGCCAAGTCGGTGAAGACCTGTCTGGATGACGAGCACATCACTGTTATGAACTGGCCTGAACAGAGTCCGGACCTGAATCCCTTTGAAAATGTAATCCGAAAACAGTTCAAGAACTCTGGATAATTCTTCAAGCTGAAACGAGCACGATTACTGCGTACAAGTGTCAGACGTTGCTTTGTTCGTGTGGCACCATCGAGAATAAAGGCTCACATACTAAATAATAATTACTTTAACTTGTGCAAATATTTTTGTACTGATAATTTATTCACTATATTACAATCGAAATTTGGGGATCTGGTGAATTTACCGGCATCAATTCCTCGACATGTTCAATTTATCGACATACACAATTCATCGAGAGAAAGAAAATCGTGTTAAATCTCTATGAAAGTGCCGAAACAACAAATCACCTAATTAGCTTGGATTGCAAAGTAGGTGGGCGAAGTAAATAGCTAAGGATATGGCAGTACACTTGTTTATGAGTTGCCAATAATCAAGTATGAAACAGCTGAGGCACTACATAAATCACCTATCACTGTACATTTCTTGTCTCCTTCTTCGATAACTCTTGCTTTTGAACCGGCAATAATAAAGACATGCGAAAATAGAATTCTCCACCGTAAAAGAATGTTTCTTCCATTTTTTCAACGTCGTTGATTATTTGCGGGAAATAAATAACCCATAGATTGGTTTCGATTTTAAATAAACCAATTTATAAATTTAAGTTTAATTTAAACTAATTTGTCATTTTTAATACTTCTGTCATTAAAGAATTTTAAATATTCTTAATAAATACTACGAAAACAAATTATACCTTGTTTTTGTAATATCCTAAATAAATCCTATGAAAGTAATTATTTTCTGTATCAAAGATAAAAGTATGTTAAAACAAGGATCAAAACACGACTTTAGTTATAATTTATTTCAAATTAGATTTTTTTCCGTGGAATTCTTGTGGGTGAATTGTGAATATCGATAAATTGAGCTTTTCGCAGAATTGCTGTCGATAAATTCTGACCCAGAAATTTGTTTCCCTTGTTGCTTGGATCATTTTGTTTAGTTTTTCGAGTAAATTGTTTATCTGCCGATACTTTAGATTTATCCATCCAAATTGGCCTAACCTGTACCCGTACGTAGTTTAACCTGTGGGTATAAATCAATTTTGGAAACCTAGGATTTTCTCTGGCAAAGTTTATGAAAGATGTTGTGATAGAAGTACAGCGTTCTGATCTTTTTGGACGGTACTATATGTGGAAAGATTTATTTCTATAAAGTTTCCAAAATACTACTGTGTTCATTCCCACCTTTCAGGTGGGAATAATTATTATAAGAAAGATAATCGTTTGTTATCAGGTATAATAAAGTCCCCATAAAAAAACTTCATACAAAAATGGCGTTAAACTCCCGAGATATCTCGTGATGATCCTGGAAGGGTTTAATGGCTGTGTGGTGTTTCCCTCTGCAAAAGTGCTGCCTTCTCCCAACAGGTTCTGGACTGCACCGAGAACAAACCATGTGAGACGGGTTTTGCTGTCTACAACCACAACGCCCCCGCCTACCAGGCACTCCGAGGGGAGTGCATCTGCTATTCCGGGGACTTCATCTGCATGAGGCCCAAGAAAGGTAATTCAAACCTTGGTCGCTTTACCCTCGGCCTCTTTATCCTTAGTCTCTATACCCTCGGCCTCTTTATCCTCAGTCTCTATACCCTCGACCCCTTTACTCTCGACCTATTTATCCTCAGTCTCTATACCCTGGGCCTCTTTACCCTGGACCTCTTTATCCTCGGACTCTTTACCTTTGGACTCTTTACTCTCGGCCTCTTTACTCACGCCCTCTTTTAACTCAAACTTTTTTCCCTCAGCCTCTTTATTCTCGGCCTCTTTACTCTCGATCTCTTTGCACTTGGCCTCTTCAACCTCGGCCGCTTTACCCTTTGCATCTTTACCCTCGGCATATTTACCCTCGGCATCTTCACTCTCGCCCTCTTCACCTTAGGCATCTTTACCTTCGTCCTCTTTATCCTCAGTCTCTATACCCTCGGCCTCTTTACCTTCGATTTCTTTATGCTCAGTCTCTATACCCTCGGACTCTTTATCCTCAGTCTCTATACCTTCGGCTTCTTTACCCTCGGACTCTTTATCCTCAGTTTCTATACCCTCGAGCTCTTTATCCTGCGACTCTTTACCCTCGGACTCTTTACTTTTGGACTCTTCACTCTCGGTCTCTTTACTCACGCCCTCTTTTAACTAGGATTCTTTTCCCTCAGCCTCTTTATTCTCGGCCTCTTTACTCTCGATCTCTTTACACTTAGCCTCTTCAACCTTGGCCTCTTTACCCTTGGCATCTTTACTCTTGGTATCTTTACCCTTGGCATATTTAGCCTCGGTATCTTCACTCTCGGCCTCTTTACCCTCGACTTCTTTATCCTCAGTCTCTATACCCTCGGCCTCTTTACCTTTGATTTCTTTATCCTTAGTCTCTATACCCTCGGACTCTTAATCCTCAGTCTATATACCCTCGGACTCTTTATCCTCAGTCTCTATACCCTCGCCCTCTTTACCATTGGTCTATTTCCCCTTCGACCTCTTTATCCTCAGTCTCTATACCCTCGGCCTCTTTACCATCGGACTCTTTATCCTCAGTCTCTATACTTTTGGCTTCTTTAACCTCGGACTCTTTATCCTCAGTCTCTATACCCTCGGCCTCTTTATCTTCAGTCTCTATACCCTCGGCCGCTTTACCCTCGGTCTGCTTATCCTCAGTCTCTATACCCTCGGCCTCCTTACCATCGGCTTCTTTATCTTCAGTCTCTATACTCTCGGCCTCTTTACCCTCGACCCCTTCATCCTCAGTCTCTATACTCTCGGCTTCTTTACCCTCGGACTCTTTATCCTCAGTCTCTATACCCTCAGACTCTTTCTCCCCCTGAATGTTTACTCGTAAACACTTTACTCTCGGCCTCTTTACTCTCGCCTTCTTTTAACTCGGACTCTTGTTCCCTCAGCCTCTTTATTCTCGGCCTCTTTGCCCTCGATCTCTTTAAACTCGGCCTCTTCAACCTCGGCCTCTTCACCTTTGGCATATTTACTCTCGGCATCTTTACCCTCGGCATATTTACCCTCGGCATCTTCACTCTCGGCCTCTTCACCTTCAGCCTCTTTACCCTTCACCTCTTTATCCTCAGTCTCTATACCCTTGGCCTCTTTACCCTCCACCTCTTTACCCTCTACCTCTTTACACTCCACCTCTTTACCCTCCACCTCTTTATCCTTAGTCTCTATACCCTCAGCCTCTTTACCCTCAGACTCTTTATCCTCATTCATCATACCCTCAGCCTCTTTACCCTCCACCTCTGTATCCTCAGTCTCTATACCTCGGTCTCTTTACTTGCGGACTCTTTATCCTCAGTCTCTATACCGTCGGCCTCTTTACCCTCGGCCTCTTTATCATCAGTATCTATACCCTCGGCCTCTTTACCCTCGCCCTCTTTACTCTCGCCCTCTTTTAACTCGGACTCTTTTCTCTCAGCCTCTTTACTCTCGGACTCATTACCCTCGGACTCTTTACCCTCAGGCTCTTTACACTTGGACTCTTTACTCTAGGTCTCTTTACTTTCGACCTCTTTTAATTCGGACTCTTTTCCCTCAGCTTCTTTTTCTCGGCATCTTTACTCTCGATCTCTGTACACTCGGCCTCTTCAACCTAAGCCTCTTCACCCTCGGATTTCTAACCTTGGGCCTCTTTACTCTCGGCCTCTTTACCCTCGGCCTCTTTTCTCTTGACCTCTTTACCCTTGACATCTTTACTCTCAGCCTCTTTAACCTCGGCCTCTTCACTCTCGGTCTCTTCGCCCTCGAACTCTTTACTCTCGGCTTCTTTACTCTCGGCCTCTTTACACTATGCCTCTGTACATTAGGCATTTTCACCCTCGGCCTTTTCACTCTCAGCCTCTTTACTCTCGGCCTCTTCATCATCGGCCTCTTCACTCTCAGCCTCTTTACCCTCGGCCTCTTTACTATCGTTCTCTTTACCCTCGGCATCTTTAGCCTTGGCCTCTTTACTCTCGGCCTCTTTAGCCTCGGCATCTTTAACCTCGGTCTCTTTCACCTCGTCCTCTTTAAGCTCGGTATCTTTCACCTCAACCTCTTGGTCCCTCTTCCTTTCAGTCACCGATCGAGTCCGGATTCCAGTCCACTTTGTGGCTCCTGCCAAGTGGAGGTCTTCACCGAGTTACCTATCAGACAGTGCAATTTGGTAGTGCAAAACGTGATAAACATTGCTATGTTCGATATCTTTTCTTGGGTGGATGTGAGGGGGCCGGATAAAGTGGGGCTCGGGGTTTGAGTAAATATGTATTAGTTTAATAATCAGCACTTTTAATACTTCTTACCCTTTAAATAAATAAATAGCCTTTTAGCTATTCTCAACAATTTAATAATAATCATCACCCGTTTAATTATCTTCAACTCTCTAATGATCTATCCCCATTTAATTTCTTTTATCCGAATAATATTTTGCGACATTTAAATTTTCATCACATCTTTAAAATTCATCCTTTAATACTAATGACTTCTTTAAAATTCATTATCTCTTCCCATGATAATCATCTTTTTAATAACCATCACTCTTCTAACATCATTTTCTCTAGCATCATTATTTTATTAATCATCACGCTTTTAATAATGGGCATCATTTTAATAATCATAACTTTTTATTGTCGTCACTTTTAATTACCTTACTGTTATTATAATTACCACACTTTATAAGTGTTATGATTAGTAAAAAATTTGATTATTAATAATCAGGGTCATTTTTGTAGTGTTTTAAAAATAATTACTCTTTCATTAAACGCTTTTACTTAACCATAACTCATTTAATAATCACAACTTTTTAATCGTCGTCACTATTTTAATAATCATAATGATTTTAATAACCCTCTGCCTTAGTAATTCTTTTAATTTTTAACTCGCCTATTATTACCCTTTTGGAAAAAATAACTTTTAATAATCGTTACCCCTTTAATAATCCTAACACGTTTGATAACCCCTGCCTTTTAATAATCCTCCTCCCCCCTTCAGACGAATGGCGACTCCCCATCGGGCTCTTCCTCCTGCTGGGGTTCAGCCACAAAGAAGAAGCCCTCCTTAAGACCGCTACGAATGGAGGGGCCATAGACGCCCTCCAGCCCCTCCTGGAGCTATTCGAATCGACTTCTTACAAGATGGGGGTAAGTAGCAGCTGTTGAATTCAGGGAGAATCCGAACAGCATCTCTACAGGGAATCAGGGAGGATCAGAAGAGCATCGTGACTTAAAAAAAAAACTAGGTTCATAGTGGAAACGGTAAAGTTAGATGAAGTGAAAATATGGCTTTGATACGGTTCGCACCCGTCGGTACGTATCTTAGTTTTAACCTAAAATTCTATGCCAGCAGAGATAGTCGGCGCAAAGACAAGTAGGTCCAGTATGTATCCAGCTGGTTCAAATCCACTCTGACAAGCGATTGGTGGCACCCTCATTTAAATTTTGTGGGGGCTGATTTATGGGGTAGTGTGGAGAGTTATTGAGTTCGGTGGTTTGGAGGAAGCTACTGAGGGACATTAATAAAGGAAAGAAAGGTAAAAACTGCAGTCATTAGTGTAATCAGACAGTCATAAAACCAGTCAACCATGGAGCCATAAAGCCAGTCAGTCTTTAATTCCGCCTCTCGGGATTTCAGGTTGTTAAATTACCTTGCCCATAGATACCCAGACACTAAATCAAATATTTAAGTCGATAATGATGTAAGATTGCCTAATTCACCTCCTAATTAGCTATCAAAAGTATATCATTGTACATTAAAGTTTGTATTGTCATGTCATGATATACAAAAATAAGAAATACTTTTGATATTTTAATTTTAGATCAACTTATTATTTCCTCTTCGTGTTTTCCAATTGTGCCACGATCAAGCTAGTGTCAGATTTTAAATTTGGGGGGTCGTGTTTTTGGTGTAGCTGGATCTGGTCAGGTGTACAAGAAAGTTCGTTCCTTTTTTTAACCTATGAGGATAAATCAAAATACAGCTCAAACGATAGAGTTTATTCTAAAATAGTTTCATTCTGTTTCAGAGATCTTTCTCCAACATAATAAAAGTTTATAGATGCCTCCTGAATAAAAGTCCTTAGTTTTTGATGCAAAAACTGTTTGTCTCTTTTTCCCCTCCTTCTTTACCAAAGAATCTTTTATTGTGACTATGATTACCTAAAAACGATAAAAAAGTGCTAATTCGAAGGAGATATGTCAAGATAGTATGGCGGAGGAGGCAACGCACTGTCTCTCGCACTACACGTGCGATGTGTGGTCGTTCACTGCATTGTAAAAACTCAACTCCGTTGCTGTTTATCAGCGCTGGGCGCTTTTGATTAAGTTTACCTTTAACTCTTCACTGTTGTGCAGCGTATACTTCGCTTCTTTAAAGAATGCACTCGAAGAGACCTTAACGGTTTTTTTGCTTCAAAGGCAAAATAGTTGTATTCAAGAAGCATAGATAAAGATTTATCTGAAACATATGGAAGCTATTTGTTAGAATATATTATTATTTGAACTGTATTTGTATTTATCCACGTGGTTTAAAAGAACGAACGAACTTCCTTAGACACTTGATAGGCTATTAATTTTAGGTTTTTTAGGTTATATTTGGTTCTATACCACGTAGAAAAGAGTGACTATGTTTGTAGAGAGCGTACTAAAGAAACACCATCTAGTTTAATGCCTTGGTCAGAGATAATTTCAGACTAAAATTTTGAATATATGAAACTTTTGATTAATTGTGTGAAGACAAAGAGAGGATTATGACGTTAGACATAAAACTTCGAAGAATGACTTTATCTAGAGTTCTGGCCTTGTACATTTCGTATATATTTGCTTCCACTAACTTCATCACTTTATGAATCGATTCCAAATCATTCGGGCGAAAATGTCCTGATTGTTGTCCTGCTTTTTCATTTTCTTACTATTTCAAATTAAAAATGCCTTTTCTAGGGAAAAAAATATATGTGAAAATTCCACAACGTGCCCATTGGTCTTTGGGAAATTTGTCAAAAGCCATTATTAAAATCGTGCATGCGTCGACTCCAACTCCATCCAATCAGCCAGCCAGCTATTCATCTATTCAGTCAGCTAATTATCCAGCCACTCAGCCAGGGTAGAGATTCCAAATTAAAATCTCAGATTCAATGAACATGCTATTAAATCTAAAATTAAAACCCTCGGTCTCGGCAAGGCATTTGTCCAATATTCGGCCCGATTCGACCATTAAATGGACGTGGTTTATTAGCCATAAATGGACCCCGGTCACAGTTTTAGGCCAGAAAAGCGACATATATAAAGATTGATCAGAATTTTTAACGCAGACCGAAGTGTCTATTCTAGATGGGAATTCAACTATTTTTGGACTTTAATATTTATTTGACGGGTTTCTATATATAGTTTAACAAATTATCTTCATTCAGTAGGTTATATACCAAAACATTTTAATTATCTTAACCAAGGTATGCAAGCGAATAGTGAATAATTATTGGTCTTCAAGAAGCTAATATGTTTTGATTATGAATAATAAACGAATTTTCTCGAATACTATAATCTGTTCCTCTACTAAAACAAGCTATTTACAAGCATGAGTTATTGTCCCAAAATAAATTGACTATTTTATATATCTTGAAGGGGTACCATTAATAAATTTTGCAAAGAAAAATTGTCAAAATTGCTATAACAGGCAGACCTTCGGTCTGTGACTTACGACCTATCACACTCTGGCAATGGGTCTTTGTTCTAAAGAAAATTAAAAGTTGTCCAGTACATATCTCCTAATAATTCAGTCTTGTTCTATGTTTCTTTTTCAGATCCATGCTTATTTTCTAGGCCTAAAGGCAAGAAAAAACATTTATCGGGATTCTTTTGAAATATGGACAAAAATTCCCACATGGGGTTTTTTCTCTGATCTAAATTGAATTTTGTTCTAATTATTTACTTTTGGTTTACCTCTTTTTCGGGGCCAGTAGCTATTTTTGGTGGCTAAAGGTTAAAATGGAAAATATATTTCAAATTCCCTTTTTCTCATACATACGTATATATAAGTGGCGTGCAGTCAATAGAAGCAAGGGAAGTAATACTTTACCTATTGTATTCACTTTCAATCGAATTGGTATTAGATCCTGAAGAGCGCAACTGCAATTGAAAAAATGCATCTTTTTCGTCGAGATTTCTACTCTTTTTTTTTCTCTTTATTTCATTAATAGTTCTGCTTTTTAGTGCTTTGGAATGAATAGTTTAAAAGATGTTTTACTTTTGTTAACAATAATATACAATCATTAGAGTTTTATAATTTTTATTTAGATATTTCAACGCCGTGTTAAAATTAAGAAAAAAGTAATCTATTTGTATAAGAACAAGGTACAAATTTACCTTTGCAGTCATCTGCTTGCATCTTGCAACTCTGCCAGTTGCCAGAATATAGGAACAGATTGACGCAACTATTATTATGCTCTGAAACTTAAACAACTTTTTGGTTATATTTAAATACTGATTCTGAGAAAGAAAGCGGCTAAATAGCAAAAACTCTAGTATTAAGCTCTTATATCTTAATCATTTTTTTAATATTTTCGGGATTCTGGCGAGCCTACCAGTTTGTATCTTTGAGATCAGTAGCCCTGAAGCAGTGCTTAGATAAGTGTGGCGTATTGTTTATTCGTTTTATTAAATGATAACCTCATTTTAAACAAAATGGATGCGAATGAAGTTGGGAGAAAATACGATTGCATTAATGAAAAATTATTTAAAGGAAGTTCAGTGCGATGACTTATAATGAAAGAGAAACTATTATTGAAACAGGTATGCTTATAGAGGTGGTCGCCAGTTATGGGTTCACCAGTGATGATGTGTTAGTTAAATAATATTTTAGACGACGAGGTTACCAGTTGAATAGGTCCTGAAGACTGTAAATCAATGGTATGTGAATGAAATATGTTTACGTAAATCACCACCTTTTGAGGGAGCGACTAGTTCCAGTATATCGGTGAAGGATAGCGTTACGGCGAATTATTTATCTGAGTCTAAATATAAATTACGAGGGGCGGTCAATAAGTTTTCCAATTCGGATATAAGGAAACGAAATATGAGGAAAAGTGTTATATTATTTTTCAATATAACTACCCTCGACTTCAAGGCACTTGCGCCACTTGTCCCTGAGGCTTCGAATTCCCGACAACCAGAAATCTCCTGACTGCTATACAATCCACTCTGGACGGCGAGCTGTACATCTTCATTGTCCCCAAACCGGCGTCCACGCAGTGCAGCCTTGAGTTGACGGAATAAAATGTAGTCGCTAGGGGCCAGATCTGGACTGTAGGGGGAATGGTTGAGTTCCGCAAATCCGCACTCGCGAAGGGCAGCTTGTGCAACTCTGGCCTTATGCACAGGGGCATTGTCGTGGAGGAGCAGGACACCACGTGTCAACTTGCCGCGCCGCTTCTGACGGATGCACTTCTTCAACCCAGCGAGTTCCTCGGCGTAATATTTGCCTGTAATGGTCCTTCCACGAGGCGCATAGTCCACCATCAACACTCCCTCAGAATCCCAGAAGATGGTGGCCATGATTTTCCCGGCTGAGGGTTGGGTCCGGAACTTGATGGGGGTCGGAGAGCCCCTGTGCTTCTAGGCCATGCTTTCGAGCTTGGTCTCAAGATCCCAGTGGTGTACCCACGTATCATCACCTGTCACAATGCGTGACTCGAATCCCGCTGGGTCTTGGTTGTACAGGAGCAGCAGCTCCTCCAAACTTTGACGACGTTGAAGTCTATCATGGGGCGTGAGGTTTCTAGTGGATGATGTTGATAACACTTCCATGTGATATTCCAAGTTCTCGCTCTTTTTTTTCGACCTTTTCAAGGATCATCCTCTCCACACGGACCACATTGTCCTCGTTGGTCATGTCTGACGGGCGTCCTGGACGGGGGTCATCTTCAAGGGACTCACAACCATGGCGTAACTCCCTATTCCAGCGAGCAATGGTTGCATAGGAAGGGGTGGTGTCGGTGTACACTGCAACCATGATTTCATGGATCTCTTTTGCATTCTTGCCTTCCTTGGTCAAAAATTTGATCACTTCACGGTGCTCAACCTTCTCCATTGTTGACAAATTTGTTAAATAGATGAGGCAGGAGCGTGCAGCTGCAGGTCCTGACTTGTCATAACTTGTCCTAACACCCCCACAAACAGCCATCCCCCTTCTTCTGTTTTGCCCTACCGATTCGCAAAACTTATTGACAGCCCTTCGTATCTTACAGTGTTCTTCTACTTGGCTGGGCTTACCGAATGTTCAAGGTAAAGATGAACATACGCAAATAAACTCTTTATTCTAATATGAAATATTATGATGCGAGCAGCGTGGCATGCAGCGCACTAGACGGAAGACTAGTAGTCTATATATTATAAACGCGAGTACAAGTTAAGGGCGAGACAAGACTTAGTGCATTTAAGCGAAAGCGTGAACGTGAATGAATTCTTTACTCTCCCCTGTGTTCCTCTTTCTTTTCTTATTTATATGTGCGCAGGGCATGGCCTGGAAATGACCGTGAGACGACCTAACTGCCTATGGTCGCATTTCTCTTCCTTTTGGGTGGGGCTAGGAAGCCTGTGTGTGTACGGTGTGTACATTCACATGATAAACTCTTATTTATATAACATGATACGATTATCGCTGCGCCATCTCTTACGGTTAACAGCTGTGTTTACTCGGGCTCCTTAAATATCCATCTTTTATAATTCTATCTCGAGACACTACTCAGGCTACTCCTTAAATATCTATCTTTAATAATTCTCTTTCTAGACACAACTTGGGCAGCTTTATTAAACGCCGGTGTTTAACCATTTTCCTTTGCTCCTCTATCTCTCACGTTCGCTTGCTTATATATGTACATTTACAAATCCCATCCTATTTCTCATGCAATATTTAATTTTTACATTATATATATTTAATAATGCATGCTTGGGTTCGCGACCATTTTGTTGATGTATCTTTTGGGCCTATTGAATCCAGCAATTTTGGTGCCAGAGGTCTACATAATGCGAAGTTCGATCACTACAGGCTTACGCCAATACTAGATCTCTCATCTAAAACAGTGGTGGACTCGCAAATATAATGTAGGCCAATATGATAGAACATCTTGGTTAGCTGGTTGTCCATACTTACAGAAGTTATTTAAAATTTAAATAAAGTTTAAAAAAAATAACGTATAAAGAATAACATTTGAATAAAGTGAATAGCTTACAATTTTATAGTTATTTTTAATGAACAGCATATTTACTTCAATTAACATATTTATTTTTGTACAACTTGAATTGCATCCTCATCTTCAAAAGTCACCGCATGCCACTTGTATATATATATATATATATATATATATATATATATATATATATATATATATATATATATATGAGATTGGTCCAAAAGAGAACCTTGCTTAGTTAAGAACATATCCACAAAATTTCACGTTGATATTCCTTTATTTAGTGTCCGTGTCCAGGCCTTCAAGTCATCCACTAGTGGCACCTCTCCAGACGTTGACCTCAGGGTGAATAAGAACCGAAAAATTATTCTTACTTAGTTATGAAAATTGAAACAAAGAAAATGCACACGTTTTCTTCCTTCAGAAACACAAGAAAAAAAATAACAAGAAAAGGTTAACATTCACCTATTGGACGACAGCGTAGCCTTGTTCAGGGTTCTAGGCAGTCAGTGCGGGTACTCTCACACCAGCCAGAGGCAAAGCTGCTTCTGTTTTTCTTCCTTTTGTGAGGGTGAAGTTGTATTGTTCCATCAGAGCATTGGCTCGTTCCGCAGCATCATTCACGACGCGCAACTTCGCAGCCCGTGACGCCAGTGAGATTAAGGTCTCCTACTCCGCCCAACGGTTGGGGATTTAAAGGATGAACCCTTCCTGCGCTATCTTTTTATGCCATCCATCAGCAGGTCAAAGATGGTGGCAGACCGACGCGTGATGAACTGATCGACGGTAACGGAGCTATCTTTGAAGGGGGCACGAGTCGATGGAGCACACCCATATTCGGTTCCTAGAACCGCGTCACCATTCTCGGCTTCACTTCGAGGGACACATGCTGGTCAAAGAACGCTAGTCTGGCCAAGTGCTCCGATAGGAACCAAAGGTGTCGCTCGAAGGCAGCAGTGAACGGCTGAGCAATGGTCTTGTCCGGGTAGCTCTTGAGGGCTTGAAGCAAGAGCAGGTCGTTGAGAGGGGCCTCATCCCAGGCACGCGCGTCAAGTAGCGACGAGAAGAGCGACAGTGAGAGAATGGTCATAGCATCCCTGTTTGTGACCTGGACTTGGGATTGGAATTGTTAGAATTCTTTTTTCCTCCGAGGAAGATGTAGCTGAGGAGCAGCAATTCCTTCTAGTGGGCTTTCGGCTGCTGATCCTGCAGGGCCCGTTCCAGGTAGTCGACATTCACCCTCCATGGGTGCTGGAGCCCTCGCTGCTCGAACACCTCGTCCGTGGGAAGAACAAAGTAGTCCTGGTTCACTTTGCGCCACACCTTCTGGGGTGGCGAAACATAAAGCCACGCTCTTTGATCGAAGAACCCATTAGTCGATGGTGGCGAAACAAGCAGCTGCTTGGGCTTTTCCCTTTCCCCTCTGGATTTTGAGAACACCGAGCAGCTTCTCGAAGTCCCCGGGACTCATGACGAGCACGGCAACTCAATCAACTGTGTATCGATCGCCCTCTCCGGTAAAATCAGGCAACAGCTTGCTGTCCCGGTAGAGAAAAAAAGGGCCATCAACCGTGAAGTCTTCCTCCTCCCGGGCTGCGACACCAGACAGCCCGAGGAGACGAGACCACCGCACATGGCTTCGTGACAGCATCAGGTCCGACAAGTTATCACCAAGGGCCGATGTGACAGCACGAATAAGACACCCTTCCAGTCAGTGAGGTTTACGCGATCCAGAACACCTGCAACTGACGGGATCCGTGAAGATGTTTTTTATCCTTTGGGGTGTCAGCGCTGTAGTTGTCGAAGTGCCTGGAGTCGGGTGGTACTCCTCGTCTTGCGATTCCGGAAATGAGGAGGAAGTGGACGAGAGAAATTCAGCAGCTGCTGCATTTAGACAACTGATCTACTTTAGGTCCATCGTGATACCCTTCGTCCTCGAACTGGGAAACCACAATCTAGGATCTAGGATAGCTCATCCACCAGCCAGATTGTGGTCTCGTCTGCATCAAAATCATATTTATGTATCAAATTCGTGAAAGGAAATTAAATGAAATGTTCACAATCGAAAGTATATATTTATATATATATATATATTATATATATATATATATATATATATATATATATATATATATATATATATATATATATATATATAAGATGTGCGTTATACAAAAAAATATTTGATAGAGCCTTTAATCTGTTTATTAAGGAGCAGTCGGTAAAATAGTGGGCGTGAGTGGCGTGCTGCCGAGCGGCCATATTCTGTGCTGAATAATTCTCGAGGAAAGACATAAAAGGAACAATTTAATTTCCGGTCTCGTAACTTTCTTGGCGAAAATACTTCATTTAATGACCCGCGTCAAATGAAAACAAAGACGGCCTCGATTCCCCTTATTTTACTTCTCTATCGACGCCATATTTTTTATATTAGTACTTCCTGTTGGCAATTCAAAGAAAGGGTTTTCATTTTTAACATAAGCACACGCCTACACATTCATGGACCGACACCCACTGCCTCTACGACTTCATAACCCTCAACACAACAATGGATGGGTTTGTATCGCTGAATAATAAAATTATAGAAAATACTCCATCTAGCGTAGTTAGTCCCAGAGTAAATGAGCTGGACGACTTTACGTCCCCAATTTTCTTGGGCTTATATTTTGGGGGTTTCAGAAAAGCTTTCTGGTAAGACTAATAATTATTGTGATTCTTTTATCATTTAGACGGCGTAATCTTCCATTTAATAAATGCAGTTAATTAATAAACTATTATGTACGATATTCTGATAAAAAAATACGTTTAGTTTCAATGATTAAAATAAAGCATGAAGAAAACATAAATGCTGCTTTAAAAAAATCATTATTAATCGCCATAAGGTAAAAGAAATACGCTGTTTTATTTATAAATTTCTAAGAAAACCCCCCAAAATAGTTATTCACATTGTTGAGGCAAAGCTTTACTTTTCATTTTCTTCCTAAAGATTTGCATTCACCTAATATCCACCAGCTTTCTTGCACAATCTTTTTATTTTCTCTGCACTATGATAATTCCCAGCATTATCACTCAGTCATCTCTGTGGAATTGTTCTCGATCGGTCTCAAAATTTTCAACTTTTGTGCAGTAACCCTAACTTCTGATGGCGGTCATATCCGTGTAACACCTTCTCTGCCTTCTCCTCGTTCTTTCATCATACCAAATATTACTCTCAAGGTACGATTTCAGATTTTGGTAGCTGAAGATATTTTTGCATCGCGTTTGTAAGGCAGGCAATTATTGACAATCACTGTGTCACTTGTATTAAAGATGTGAAACAATTTTTGTTCCTGGCCAGTAAGTGAAATTTCCAACTTATTTTAGTGCAAAACAATGGAAAATAGCCATTATTTGTGTCAAACTTTACTGATGTGTTTTGTATGATGAAATATTTACTAAAAATATACACATTTGGGGGTTTTCATCCATTGTAGGGCTAAAAACAAAACCATAGTTAATTTTATGCATTTTTATTGAAACTTCCACGTAAAAAAAAGTTAGAAGTAAACAGTATTTCTCGATTTCCGTTTATAATGTGAATCAGTTTCCCATACAAGTGTTCAGATGTAGTCTTCCATCTTGTTTTCATTTTCTCCTCCTTGGTATCGATGTTCAAATTTCAGTATATCTTGATGGAAGCGTCTCCTTTGCTTCTTTGATACGCTCCCATATTCTCTTTGAACTTGGTAAGAAGAACATCAAGGATGTGCACCTTCGGGAACATCCTGCCGCTCATTTAGCCATAGCTTTTCACCAACTGGTCAACCAGTTCCACATAATGTTAGCCTTGCAATTGCCAAAAAAGCCCTGACACACCGAAACAAAACTCGTCCAGTCTTGTTTTTACTTTTTTATTATTTGTACTCCAATAAAAACACCAGCTTTCACTTTTGCCTAAAAGAGTTTGTGGAATAAATTTTGAAGGTACTTGAAGGTTGCAGAGTCTTTGTTAAGAACTCTAACAAACTGCTTCAAAAGACCTAGTTTTAAATGGGATGGAGGCAACGACACCTTGTGAGGGTCGATCAATTGCTCATGCTTGCCATTACGCCCTCCAACAGGGAACTTAGTTCTCTTTGGCCAGCACTTCTTGTGGTAATATGATGTGGTATCCCTACTGTCCCATAGACAAAGATAACATGGAAACTTGGTAAATTCTCGATGGAGATACATAAAAAATGCTACCATTTTGAAGTCACCATTTGAAAGCTTGTAGCAGGATCTTGACACTTGTAGTCTTCCTTGTGATATAATGAATGAGCCAAGGGAAGGAATGGATACTTATTCCAATTATGGAGAACTACAGCTTTAATGCTTCTTGATGATGTTTCAATGAAGAGTCGGGACTCATCTAGATTACATGCAATTCCAATTGCATAACAGACCAGATACTTCATTTCAGGAAATTGCTTAATAAGTACAGAATCTTAAGAAATGTTTCTGACGTTTCCTTTGGCTAGTCATTTGCACAGTTTTATCAGGCAAATCTCCCTCTTTGAGGCTGGTAATCTAAAGTTCAGCATTTTACTTTGACAAAACAAAATCTCTGACAATGTCTTAGAAGTTTCTGGTTTGGATAGGATGGATTCCTCTCAACAACCGTATCATTATTCGTAAAATAACTGTCAATTTTGTTTTTGAAACTATTCACACTACGAACATTTACATACTACCCCCGCGGGGAGTGCTTTCCATTTATCGAGGATTTTAAAGCCGAAATGTTTTTTCAATATTCACGTTTTCAAATATATTTAGAATTTTTAATGCTTCGATAAGCTCCCCTCGCAATCGCCTAGTTTTGAGACTCGGTACTTTTAGTATATTTAATCTTTAGTATAGAAATCTTTCGATTTCTAATCGAGCGAATTAGTTTGGTTTCCCGTCGTTGAATTCTTTCCATTTTATTGATGTTTACATATGTATAAGGTGACCACAATTGTATAGCGTATTCCGGGTGTGTCCTTACTAAACTTTTATATAGAGATATGATTATATCTTGGTGTTTGTAGTGAAAACTTCTCGCAATAAATCCAAGCATTCGGTTCGCCTTCTTACACGCTTAGTCACGCTGTTTTTTAAAATTAAAATTTTTGAAACTCACACCCCTAAATCTTTTTCTTTGTCCACGGAGATTAAATTTTACCACCCATTTCATAGTTAAAACCTGGGTTATTTCGACCTACGTGCAAAACTCTACACTTGTCTAAATTTAATTTTATGTTCCATTTATTAGACCATTCGGAGATTTTATCTAGATCACGCTGAATTAATTTGCTATCGTTTTCATTTATAATTTTACCCCCAATCTTTGTGTCGTCCGCAAATTTGGATAATCTACCAAGTACGCCGGTGTCCATATCGTTTACATAAATAAGGAACAACAATGGTCCCAATGAAGACCCCTGGGGCACGCCAATAATTAAATTTTTCCACTCCGAAAATTTACCGTTTAAAACTACTTTCTGCTTGCGATTACTTAGCTAAGACTCTATCTATTGTAGGAGGATTGCCCTAATTCCATGAGCAAGCAAAAAATGTAGTTAGTAATCGCTATAAAGAACAGTGTCGAATGCCTTAGCGAAGTCTAAGTAAACTATGTCCAAAGATCTACTTTCGTCATACTTTTAATCATGCTGTCATAAAATTCTAAAAGATTGGTTAAATATGAACGTTTGAGTCTAAACCGTGTTGACTATCATTAATGAGATTATGCACTTCCAATTGATCGATCACCCTATCTCGAATGACGGATTCCATTAATTGACCTACTTATGGGTCGATAATTTGTGAGAAGTTCTCTTTTTTCCTTTTTAAAAATAGGAGTTATATGCGCTAGCTTAAAATATAATAGCAGGACACCTTCTTCTAAACATTTGTTAACAAATTTCGTTAGCGTTCACACTAACATGTTTCCAATGTCTTTTAAATCCGCTGGATAGATTAAACCAGGACCCGAAGATTTACTGGATTTTAACTTACTGATATAAAAATCTATTTCTGCTTCGAAGAATTCGATATCGGTTAAAAGATTATGCTCTTTAAAGTTTATCACGTTGTACGCCCGTAGTATATTATGTTCGTCGTCGTTTATAAAAGCCGATGCAAAAATGTTATTTAATATATTGGTCACCTTTTCTGTATCCGAAACTAATTCGTTATTATCATTTTTGAAAGGTCCGATTATTTCCTTTCTTGGGTTTCTATTGGATACATAATCGAAAAACTTTTTAGGGTTATGTTTACTTTCTTTGACAAGTTGAATTACCTATTTTCTTTTAGCGTTTCGTATTTTCTTCTGACATTCCCTTCGTCGGGCTACGTAAATTTGATTATTTTCTGCGGATGAGTTACGCTTGTGACGCTTGGATGCACAGTTCCTATCATTTGATTTAACTTCGATATCACGATTCCACCTTTTTGGTTTACTTGAGGAGTTTCGTTAGTTTTTTCGGGGAAGGAATTGCTCATTTAATTCTCTAAAATGCTTGGTGAAAAAGGATCAGCACTGATTAACTCTCTCTAAACTTGCGGTTGAAGCCATTAAAATTCGCACCTTTAAAATTTGGCACTTTAATATAATTATTATCCTCGTTACGATTTATATTAATATCGAACTCTATTGATTTATGATCGCTGGAACCTATACCTTCCCCAATACTAATATCCGATATAAGATTAAAGTTGTTATTTAGAATTACGTCTAGGATATTTTCCCCTCGGGTTAGTTCATTGGCTAATTGAGTTAAGTAGTTTCCTGAACATAAACTCCAATAGCCTCTGCCCCTCCCCGTCCGCATTAAACATTTCATAGTTAATATTTCTACAGTTTAATTCCCCAATTAATAGGGTGCAATTATTTTTAATGTTACTTCCAATAATGTTATATCATTACGTGTCAATCTCGATCTGTTGTGGTGAGGGTCTATACACTACAAAGATATTTACTGAAAAACCATTCGATTTTATTTCGGTGCATATTACCTCAACTTCTTTACTCACTCAGAGATACTCACAGAAGATCTTCTGGAAGAGGCACTTATACCTTTGGCTCCAGGATTTTGAAATCAGTGTTATCCTTCTCTTAGGGGGACTGTCTTTCATGGCTACCTGCTCCACTTACACGTCCCCACCGTGATGCCCAGTCACGGAGGTAACCTCCCTAGTAAATAGTGTCAGCTTAAAAAGAATCCGGACAGAGATTCGAACTGCCGACCCAACGATTGCCGGGCAAACGCGCTAACCACTATACTAGTCAATTTTAATTTTGGTTAAACTTATATGACTTTTGGTGTAGAGTAGTACTCCTCCACCCGGTTTATGCTTATGGTCTTTATTGATTAATTTATATTATACCCTCGTAGTTGCAATTCGCCCATATAGTCTCTCCTAGATTTCTTCGCCCATAATTCCATTATTACACTGTCGTATAATCGTATTGTATTTGTTGTTTTAAGGAAGCAGGTCTGATCCTATTTATTATGAAAGACAACAATACTTCAAACTTGGCTGAGTGGACTTTTTAATTACCTTATTGTTGAGAGAGTTTCACAGCGTTTAATCCGTTTTAAGAAGAGAGCCCGTTAAACACGTAAAGGATCCATTGAAACACCAGAATTATCCCAAAATAAACATATATTTTAAATTTACCAATTAACTAGAAACAAAAACAGCAAAAACATTTATATTCACCTAATAAGTCTAACGAGGTTGACCATACTGAAAACGGGGCCTATTACAGAATCTATTCTTGACCAAATCAAAACATAGTAGGCTACACATAAAACAAACCAATTGCCGATTAGTTATTTTATAGTGACCCTTTTAGATTAGCGTTAAACATCAAATTAAATTTCTCTCTTCTACTTGTAAATATGACGGGTTCACTAACATTTGTTTATACTTCAGTTAATTTGAATACCGTAATAAACTCATACTAAAGCAATACGAATATAAATGGTCATTCCATGGAGGGTAAGGGGGCATTCCTTATTTTCATTTAGGTATTTATCTAGAATTTTATCTTTAGCGAATCTTTTACTTTCTGAATTTCCTTTATCTTTAAGCTTGCCCTTCAAACATTGTCTTCCATTTATCTTGACTTAATATTCTTGTTGGCTGGGTTAGTTTTTGATCTTCGATTTCTTTCTTGATGTATCTTCATTTTTTCTTCCAATTATCTTGAGTTGATGATTTCTTCTTGCTTCGTTAGTCCTCGAAGTCGTTTTCTTCCGTTTTTCTTTCTTGAGGCGATCCATTTTTTCTTGAGTCTTCTTGAGTTGGTCTTTGAAGCGTTTTCCTTGATTTCCGTTTTCTTCTTGCAATCTTTCTTTATAAAAGGTTGTGGGCTTTAAGTTTCGAACGCGGTACCTCTTGATTTAAACGTCAGTCACTTTAGCCATTACGCCACAGCTTAGTCCGTCTGAGTTGGTAATTTAATGAGCTATTTATATTATCGATTTGGAAGGAATTTTTCTCTGATACATCTTCGCACCCCTACAATTCTAACTTACATGAAAGACAGGATCAGGGTTTGCCGGATGTCACTAGATGGCTTTTCTCGCGCTTTGGGGTGTTGGAGCGGCCGATGGTAGACTTTCTTCGAGATGGGATGGAGGTAAGGGAATCCGATATCTAATTTTTTGGTCTTAAAATCGCAATTTGAGAGTCACTTGAGGGTGACTGGTTCTTCTATTATCTTATTTGCGAAATTCCTGTTTGACACTAGGAATATTAGTCCTGCTAAGCTTTTTACTAAGCCTGTTCAGGATGCTTCATGCTGGCACCGAAATAATCCTTCTGCTGAAATTCCTGGTTTGGCACTAGGAATGGTAATCCAGTCAGACTTTTTCTAAGTCTGTACAGGATGGTTCGGTCTGGTACCGATACAAAACGAGAGGTTTTAAGTTAATTCGACACTGGGGGGGAAGGATCGATCTTCTCGAACTGATCCTTTATCGTCTCTCCTCGAATAATCTTTTCTCTTTCCTTCAAGGGCTTGTTTATAGGCTGGCGACCGCCCCATCTAAGGGGGAAGGGGCGAAGCCGCAGAGGGAAGAGAGAGGGGTGGGGCCGCACCAGGGAGAGCGAGGAGTGAGGAGGGTTGCACCGCGGTGCCCAAGTCGGTTTGTTTTTAAGAGACACCACCAACCGTCACTATCCTTGGTGTTCCTTTAGACTGGCACCGCTTTTTTGGCGATTTAACCACGGGTCTACAGATCTCGTAGGTAATTGGATCTTTTGAGCGCTGTTTAAGGGCCTTTGGTGGTCACCTTAGCAACAGCGGTTCGCACCGACTACCTATGCGGCGGGGAGACCAAGGGCAGGCAGTTAGATGGTTATTCGCCAGCTAACCTTCCCACCACTCTCCTCATGTGGCTCGATTCTCTTGCTTTCTCCGCAAGGAAGGAACTTTAATGTATACGTCCGCCTAGCCCTCCGGGAGGCTTTATGTTGTAATTCCTCTACATGCACTAAACATATAAATTCATCGATCTTATTTCAAATATTACTGTGTTACAGTAGTAGTCATGGAAATTTGTTTTTCGAAAGGGTACATTATCATTACGACGTGGTGAGTCACTCTACTCTATGTGTTATCTACTCTCCGATGCTATTCTATCTGAAAATTTACAAGAGAATTATAAATTATTCTTCCCAGCCTTGCTGCTCCCACCCCGTTTTGAAGAAGTCCATCTCGCTAGAATGGCTTCATTTGTTCGTAAAAAGCCTCCCACAAATCGATGAAGTATACTCTCTCTTCATTACAAAGAACTTTAAGAGAGTTATTAATATACGATGCTCTTACATAGAAAACATTCGCCGCACCTATTCTTGGAAGGATACCTGTAAACGACACGTTCCCACTCTTTTCTTTCATCTTCCTCATCAGTAAGAGGTACCTTGCTAGAAGTTCCTCGGACCTTGTAGATAAAACACTATTAATACCGATATGTATTATATAGGTGTGTCTTGGGTATCTCCGTTTGCAAAATCTTCCATTGAATCAACAAGATCCTCGACTCTTTCTCCAGGATAACAGTACCTCCTCCGTTTGATTTTTTGAGGGGCGGCAGAATTCCTTAAGTTGTCCCCTAATAATAGAATGCCGTACAATTCGAACTTCGAATTCCTCGTCTTGCTCGGTACCCAAAACATAAAATTTGTTAGTCAAGATTATCGGCAGTCTCTGCATATGCCGTCTTGGAGTGACTCCTCCTTGAACCGTAACAAACCCATATCCATGGCTCCAGAAACCAGGCGAGGCAGGCTATCTCGAGGGGCTGGATCAGCCACGGTTGAAGGTGGTCGTTCATTTTGCTGTGCACCTTCCGTTACCTGAGTATCAGAATCAACCATGGCTGAGGGTCACTGGTCATCCGGCCGGTCATATCTAGACGGCCCTTCTCTTACCTGAGTGTTTAGCTCCCTCTTCAAGGACAGCACATCAAATCGCAACACCTTCATTTCCTGTTCGAGAGACATAATTTTGACTTGCAAATCCTTTCTCATTTCGCAGCCTCTGCAGCTTCCACTCGCTCCGACAAAGTGTGCAACCAGGAAAACGCCATTACAGACGGAGCAATTTCGCTTTTATGGTGTCATATTCCTGCAGAGCAGTACACCGTAAACGAGAGCGAGAGGAATGATCCGCTAATTCACGCAGCAAAAGTTAAATTAATTAAGTGACTATTCTTGAAGAATTTAGGTAGCGGAATTAGGCTATTAACACGGTCAAAGAAACTGAAAGATTCCTTGGATTATCAAGAGGGATGACCGAAAATGTTCGTGTGTGTGTGTGCGTGATAGATTGTTTCTCTCACAAATGCGAGTCTAATGAATGTGTATCAGTGTGGTCTGTTCCGTAAATAGGAATACTGAGATGTGTATCTGAGTGATGCGGGTGTACAATAAGTATACAGAAGAGGAATGAGATGTAAATTTCAAGGTGGAATGTTGAGTAAACAGGTAAAAAATTTTAAAAGTGTATAAAATTAGAGAAGCACGCAGAGATAAATCTACGCACGCCAAACGGATATGGGTGAATGATGAAACAATGGGAGCAAACTTAATTCAATTAAATTTGGAATGAGGTAAACTAAAAAATAGGAAAAATTAGAGATACACTTAGCTTTGCAGACAAACACAGCCGTGTTCAGCACTGGATGACAATGTAACTCTATATGAAACAGTTTCCTGGAGCTCTTTGCTTGGTTGTTTCGTGGATTACTTTGTTTGAAAGACTTTCTTAGTTGTTTGTGTAATGGATTTTGGGGAGTTCTCTTTTTAGTGGAATTTTATGTTCGTTATTTTTTTTTCGCGATTCTTGGTTTGAATTATTTTAGTGTTCTATATTTGGAAGAATTGTGTAATTATTTGACGGGGGGGGTTAATGAAGGTCTTTGTTTAGGGGGTTTTCAGATTTCTTTATATGGAAGATTTGTGGAGTTTGTAGGGCTTAAAAGAGTTTCCGAAAGTTATTTGTTTAAGGGAAATTGATTTTATTTGTTTGGTGAATTTGTAGTTCATTATTAAGGAAGTGTTGCGGAGTTCCTTTTAGGAAGTTTTGTGGACTTCTTTATTCACAGGAGTACTCAGAGACGAGATCCCAATGGGAGTTCTTGGGTTGCAGAGATTTAGTATAATATCGTATGTCTTGTTTTCCCAATTGGAAATTTTTTTATTCATTCTTTATTCCGTTTATTACCTGGCCTTAATGTACCACTTCTTTTTCGGTTTTACTGAAACCCTTTCGGAGAAATGCTTCCTTTGGTTTCATTTTTTAACAAAAGGTGCCCAAGAGCATTTCCCCCCCACATTCCCCCGCCCTTGAAATTCACCCTTTTGCATATCGGAGGTAGTTTAAGGTCTTACTCTCAAGTTCATGCCTTCTTTCCTCGTGGTCCTCATAACCGGATTTCTCGTAGGTTTCATTTATTTTATTAATTTTTCAGGTCATGTCAAGAATATGGAACCAAACATTTGCCTACATGGGCCCTATTTTTGACAAGGAAGTTGGGGCGGGAGGAGACGCTATTTTTGAAATGGTAAAATTGGCTTTGCTATTCATAACAGGACTCAATTTTTATTCATCTGTCTCTCGGTTCTCTCGTTCCATTGCTTATAAACACACTCTGGACTTTCTTCACATGCTTACTGCAAAATAGACCACATGTGCTACAAGGATAGTTTTAAATAATTTCCTTGTCAGGTATTGCGTAAAAATGTCTATTGATCCAGAGGTTTTGGACGATGGTTTCAATGGCGCCTGACGGTTACCAGTAGGGGAACTAATCAAGCACCTTCAAAAACCTATTAAAACAGGTGTCTTCGACAAAACCCAACCCTGTTTCCTGGTTGATGAACTAGAAAAAAATCTACTTCGATCTCCAAAAACTCTACATATATGTACTCATTTGTGCTCCTGGGAGGTGGGGGCTAGAAAAAAACGCGTGCATATACATTTCCTTGTACCCGTACAATCCAAAGGGGCTCTCTTGATGATACCCGAATATCAATGTAAAAAACTTAATGTGAACTAAGCACTACTCATAAATGCATGTACATACCCCTAACTTACCATAATGACGTTACTCTGTCAATGCACCTCATCGCGCCAGGTATTCGCAGACAACACTGTTTCTGAGCGACTACCTCGCCCCGATGTCCTTAAACCTAGCTTTTAAGGAGCAATAAAATTATAGGAAAAATATAATCCAAGAATATAAATGACTTTCTTAGTCATAGGGGACTTCCAGAAATTATGTTACTTAACATTAAATATTAAAGTTGTACATATACGGAAGAAAAATACTTCAGAAACCTATCAAATATCACACTATAAAGGGAAGTTGGGGTAACAATAAGGAACAAATAAATTTAAGATTTCCCTGAAGAGCTTGATACCAAGCGCTGCTCTAACGTGGAACAGACTTTCAAAATAATCATGAACTTGTCCCGTGAAGTGAACCGAACACTAAAAAAATATAAGTAACATACAACAAAATAATAAATCTGGAGTTCCTAAATAAAATAATAATTATAATTTATAGACAACACATCACTCGCCTACCGATTAAAATACGTAGCAAAGGTTCAAGCTAATCAAATCCGAAAAGAATTGATTGTTAAAATTAGTCGAGATGAAAAGATGAACTTTCAAACGAAGTAGCATTAAAAATTATCTTCTTAAAAAGCAACGAGGTCAAACAAGCCTTCTTAAATAGGGTGAGAACAAACGAGTCTTTAAATGAAGCAGGGACAAACAAGCGCCCTTAAATAAAAAAGGAGAGACAAGTGCCCATAAATACAGGACTTCTTCAACTGAAAATAGTCTTCCTCAAATGAAGAAAGAAGCCTTTTCAAATGAAGTAAGGGGCCTCCTCAAATGAAGGAAGCAAAAAGCCACTTTAAATAAAGCAAGAGGCCGACTCAAGTGAAGCAAGAAGCCTATTCAAATAGAGCAAGAGGTCTCCTCAAAGGAAGGAAGCAAGAAGTCTCCTCAAATGAAGGAAGCAAGAAGCCTCTTCAAATGAAGCAAGAGGTCTTCTCAAATGAAGCAAGAAGACTCTTCAAATGAAGCAAGAAGTCTCTTCAAATGAAGCACGAGGCCTCCTCAAATGAAGGAAGAGGCTTCCTCTAATGAAGCAAAAGGTTCGCTTAACTAAATCAAGAGGCTTGCTCAACTGAAGCAAGAGGTTTGTTTAAATTAAGCAAAAGGCTTATTCAAGTGAAGCATGAGGCTTGTTCAACTAAAGCAATAGGCTTGTTCAACTAAAGCAAGACTTGCTCAACTGAAGTAAGAGGCTTGCTCAACTGAAGCAAGAGGCTTGTTCAACTAAAGCAATAGGCTTGTTCAACTAAAGCAAGACTTGCTCAACTGAAGTAAGAGACTTGCTCAACTGAAGTAAGAGGCTTGCTAAACTGAAGCAAGAGGCTTGTTCAACTAAAGCAATAGGCTTATTCAACTGAAGTAAGGCTTTCTTATATGAAACAAGAAGGGTAGGCAGACAGAAGAGGAAACATACACGAATAATCCATTCTAAGCATTCCAAATGTAATCCATACCTAATATCCATTTACCCACGAGCACAAACTATGCAAAGGATAATGAGCGTCTCACCGACATGATCAAAGGGATTACACAACCTTGATCAGAACCTTGAATCACGACGCAAAAAGAAATCACGTGACGAGCTAGAGTTTTTGCACCCTGCTCCCCAAATACCCAAAGATCTACCAATTTACCATAAATTATGTTGATAGGCGTCCTATCGAATTAGCCCTCTCAGTTTGTTAAGACATTCGGAACCCCTCAAAGCCTATCTGCACTAAAAATAACAACTTAAATTTAATCCACTTACAGTAATTTACAGTAACTTACATACAAAAGAGGTTATACTACCGAAATGATTCAAGTAAAGGTTTAGGTGCAATTAAAATCCATAACTGCAATAACTTGCTGCAAAGTTATCCATGAATGGTTTAGAAATCCAATTATCTTTAAAGGTAGGTAGGCAAAATAGATTCATACTCAGGATGTCTTGAAATTCCTAGGGCAGCAAATTAGGAGGTCGATAAAAACCCGGGGTGTAGCAAATTTATCTGAACCAAAATGGAAGAAATAATAAGTGAATTCTTTTCAATACAAAGCATCGCAGTCATTTATGCCTCAATAAACCTCGAGAACACACAACAAGAAATAATTCCAAGTCGATCCTTACGGACTAAATAATCCCATGGGAACAAATAGAGTTTTCCTTGAAGTTCGCCATAGGAGAAACTATTCACGGTTTCTAATCCGAAACCCTAAGTTAAAGAAACCTAAATTATTTTAATAATAATCCCCACTGGATTACAAAAACTTCACAATGCAAGAGCTTAAGTAATACACTAAGGCAAAACGAAAAAAGATTTTGGGTGGGAATCTAAAATAATTACTTGCATTGGGTTGCAAAAAAATATCTTTGTAAATCATTAATTTTTTCAACTGATTTACAACAATTTTGCACCGCTGATTCCTGAAATTACATTAACTGACACTTCAGTTCCCCCTATCAGGTCAGTTTTCTGTATTAAGTCGATTTTTTAAAAAAAAATCCGATTTTATAATTAAATCGATTACATTTTCCTGACATTTTTGGTTGGTTTTTGTCATTATTTCTCACCAGAAATAGGTTTTTAAGGTAAAAAACATCGTTTTTTAACACAAATTATCAATTAAATTTACAAAACGTGATTAGTGTACATTGAATAGTAAACATTGATAAAGGTAAGTATAGGTAAATTGGATATTAGGTCATCATTGTTTAGAATTCAAGGCATGAGCTTCCGTTTCTTCGCACTCCTAGAATGATCAGAGGTAAGGAAGTCTCTCTTCAGAGTCCAACATTAATCAACCATCATGACTGCATCCCATGGCCCTTGACATCTGGTCTCCATCTCCTTCATATCTTGAGAGAATCTTTCCCCCCTGCTCCTCCCTCATTGATACCAGATTCTCAGTAAACCGTTTCATATGTGAAAATAAATAATGTATTTAGATGATAATGTTGTATCCGAGGTTTCTGAAAGGAGTAAGCATATTGGTGACAAGTTCTGTGTAGTTCCTGACTTTCTTGTTGCCAAGACAGTTCTTCACGACCAGAACAAAAGCCTCCCACAGTTACAGCTCCACTTCGTTCATTGATTTCTCAAACTCTGGATCTCTGGTGAGCTGAAAGAGTTGAGGACCGTAAAAGATGTCAGCATTGAACTCTTTCATGGTCAATTCTAGAAAATCGTGGTACAAGTAAATGAAGCAGCCACCATCGTTGTCCAGAGCTTTAGTTAACTGTTTGACCAAGCTGAGCTTGATGTGCAGCGGTGGGAAAAGTATCCTGTCTGTCCACCAGAGAGTTGTTTATGACGTTCCTTGCTTTGCAAGGCACCAAATCCTCCCATAGCCAGTCCTACTTCGTGCAATGCTGAGCTCGATCCCTACTATCCTACATGCACAGAAAGCGCGGGTACTTGGTGAACCCGGAATCTTGTCCGAACAAAAAGTTCACCATCTTCAGGTCAACATAAAAAACTCATGAAGAAATTTATTCAGAACGTACTTTACCTTCGTGTAGTCAAGTGAGCGAGGGGTATAGAGGTATACTGGTTGTCTTTGTACATGAAAACACATTTCAGCGGTGATAGCTTGCTGCTGGCAATGAACAGTCTACAATCTTCGGGTTGGTATTCTGGCAATCCCAGCTTATGCAGAGGCTGTGCAATATCTGTAAAATACACCAAATCCTTCTCCAGAAAAAAACACGTAGATACTCTTTATGTTTGGGGCTGTAGAAGATGATGCGAGAACTGTCAGAGAGGAGGTTTTTCCCCTTAATTTGGATGCTAACAGTTTGTTAGAGAACTTTGACAAGCTGAGATCGCGAACGAGATCGAGAACGAGAAGGAAAAAGGATGTGGAGCATCATCGTCAAAAATCACTTCTTCATTTTCTTCAACATTGGAGGAAATTTCGTCACTAATGTCAGAAATTTCTCCCAAGACAGGTACTGGAATTTCATCCCTATTATCTACAAGATGACGTTCTGATTGAAGATCAGGATCTTTGAGGCTGTTCAGGTTCTTTTCGTTGATCTGAGTCAAATCAATAGTGCATAAGTAGCAGTCAGTCCCATGGTTTGTCGGCTCCCTCTAAACCATGGGAATTCCAAACTTTAGACAATTCTTCTTGCCCTTGGTCCAATCACACATATACTCGGTGCATGTCTTGCATACCATGTGTGGTGCCCAAGCTTTTTCTGGGTCACCAAGTTTCGTACCAGAATAAGCATGGTAAGTACGCTTTACGAAACTTGTGACTGGACTCCTGTTAGGAACAACGGTGTATTTACCGCAGATGTAGCAGAAATCATCGGGCTTATTTTTGCAAGATCTTCTGACCGAATCTATTTCATTCCCCTGCAAAAGAAAACTACAAATTAGTCAAAAATTGCCACGAATAAACTTTTCACAATTCCTTTAAGAAAGATTTCGGCATCATATAAATAGAAAACACACGTACATGTAATAAAAAAACCCCGTCAAAAACATCGTGTCGATAAATCAAAAGGTCAACCTGGTTGAGCAAAACCAATGTGATTTGGGGATTCAGCGCATCAAAATTGTCCTAAATCAACTAAAAAAAATGGACAATAAAGTTGGTGTTGATTTGTGGAGAGCAATTATACCTTTTCTGCTCGAAGAGTGTCTCATTTTTAAAAGGTATTTATTTTCAAATAGTAAAAAGAATTCGGACATATGGCGCTATGAGATAATACACTTAAGTAGTTAAATCATTAATGATAATCACAGTAAATTTGCCCTTATCGCCTTTAATTAAACGTAATAACCATATTCATCCAGTTTTTTTTCGTTCATTTCTGAATAAAGTTAAAAGAAACTCTAACATCTCCACTTTCTTCACGTTTTTGTATTGTAAAAATCAATTAGTCAATCAAATGCTTTTAATATCATTTTTATTGCGTCAGTTATAACTGCTGCTGGAATGAGTTGCCTTTCCCTGGCCTAACTGTAATGGCTTCACTCTAGGCCGTCGTAAATTTATCATTTTTGAGCCGATATTATTTTAAGTGTCTAACGCTTTCTCTCCACCAAAACCAGATGTATCCAGGAGGTGAGAAAGAACAGAAATGGGGCAGGAAATAAAGTCTAATGAAGAGAAAGCAATACTTGAAAAATGAAGGTTGAATATATCTGTTATAGCATATTTTAACCAGAAATGTTAGGACTACGAGGAAGCACTGAAAAACCTGGAACATCTTTGTGCTAAGAGCACAGCTATAACCAAAATACTAAGCACTTGAATGAGCCAAAAATTAATGTTGTGATCTTTTTTTAATAAGTCATTTACTTCCCTTCTCCTCTACGTAAATGTTCGAGTCTAAGAGAAAATTCAGAGAACATATATAATAAAGATAGAATATGTATTTTCTACAAATTTCTTCCAGCTAACATCCTAATGAATCCATTAATTAAGCAATTATGTGTAGTTGTCACTTCTTTCGCAGCACGAATGCCACTTCAAACTATTTCAAAATACATCGGACAACATCGTTCTCCACATCAAGGAGAGAAACTTTGAGTCAGTTCCTGCCAACATCTCATTATCACCTTACCAGTACAACATGAAGAAATTACTGGATGAACGAGTAAGTGAATTTTGTTATGTTCTTCTAAAGAATAGCGACCTAACTCCTATCGCTTTCCTCATAGTTGGCGATGACATTTTGAGGTTCCTATTAAATTGAGAATTTGATATATATGTTAAATAGGTTGCGTTACCTAATCTAAGGTTATCTAACCTGAGATAACCCAAAATGAGGAAAATACACTTATATAACGAATAATTCCTTGACCACATGAATTTTTGCCGTCACTGCATTACAATTCCTTCAACTGGTTTTGTACTATATCATCCTGGTAGGCTTGTATTCATTTTTCATCCATAACGTTTGCATTGCATCTACATAAATTATCCTCATTATTAAGTTTGCTATTTATGAAGAATTTAAGGTTGATTATTCTTGCGTAGAAAATCGTGTTCGCTTTTCGTTAACTGATCTTTGATTTTAGTTGTAATAAAACAATATAAACAAGAGGCCCCTGTGGTGGAAAACTATTGAAAGAATTCTTGTGGAGGAATAAAGTTAAGGACTGGAGAAAATATATGGAAATTGCTTATCCAAAGTAGAAGAGACTGTTTGGACAAGTTGCAACATGTAGGACGGGCAATTCTGATCAACTCGCCCACCCTGTTCTCCAACGCAGAAACATAAATTGGCCCCTTTGCGGCAACACTTGACACAAATCACGGACCTTTTCTCACGAAGCAAAATGGCAACCACGTTTGTTGAATACTGTCTTCAAACAAACCATTATTTTCTGGTTGTGAAAGTTGTAGAGTTGTCTTAATGAAGCAGTGAAAAATAAAGAAAAAGCGGAAATATCTTAAATAAATCAATATTATCTTTGCATCACACTAGGTCAAACTTTGTACCTTGTCGCATTATGTTACGGCCGTACATTGCGTTATTTTATGCTTGGAACAATAATTCAAATGTCTTTACCAGCTACTACATAAATTTCACTTAAAAAAAACTCCTTAGAGTTGTTTCTCCGGAGATTTTGCTTGTTGGCCATAACAATCATTAAATTAGCAAATTTTTCTCAGCCTGAAACCAAACGGAGAATTCCATCGCTTTCCCCCCTTTACAAAAGGAATTAACTAGTTCTCCGCATTGTCAACGCTGGGACATTATTTATATAGCTGTTTAGTAAAGCAAATGATCTGGTGGCAGTAGAGGATAAGTTGATTAGAATGAGGTAGGGAAATTTAATTACCTCGTAACGATTTATTCAAAGTTAATCAATGTGGGTTTGGATCTCCGTGGACGTTTATACTAATTAACAAGAGGTGAGGAAAGGTAGTTAGGTTAGGTGGATATCTTGAACGTCCTCCCCTCTTTCTCATTTTAACACCCACCAACACACACACACACACACACACACAGACACACATAAAAAAAAATCGCATACAAGAGTTAGCTATTGAGAAACCTTCCCTTCCCCAAGTCCCCAATTTACGGTACTGAGCTATTGAACATACACACCCATAATTCCAACTAAAGAACACCTTCCCGCCATAAGTTTTGGCTATTATACCTCTTCCCAATAGTTTTCACTATTGAACATATTCCCGCTATTTTTTTTTTTCAGATAACACCACCACCATACCTTTTAGCCCCAAACGCTTTCGCTTTTGAAAATCCCTTACCCCAAACCTTTCGCTATTAGAGATTCTTCCTAGTAGAATTTGTTATCAAATATCCCCACACCCGTCCCCTGACCCCTGCAGTACTTCGAATAATTATTATACGCATGTGCGACTATTTTACATTCTTTTATTTTTCCATTGAATTTACTTAGTATTCGATGCAGTAATTAATTCATGATTGAAGCGAGAATGGTTTGCATACATAAATTTCTCAGAAAAATGATAAGCTTATTGTTCTCTCCGTACAATAATTTATAGGGTGTAGTTATTGTCGTATGGAAGAATGGTCACATGACTAATGTTTTGAAGGCTTTTATTTGTTCAATTGAGTTAATTCAGGCAATATTTGGGGATAGAATGCAATGAAATAACATATGCTGAATAGGGTGAAATCAATCGAGCTAATTCCGGCAATGTTTGGGATGGAATGTAATGAAATGGTATGTGTTGAATAGGGTGAAGACAAATATAAGCGAAGTTGCCCGACAAACTTTGTCAGTTTTGCTCTTCCCTTCATCTTATTCTTATTTTTTACATTTTTTTATAATTTTAGCTTTCAAGCCTTTGTTTTCTTTTCCCCTTCTTCCTTTATCTCTTTTTTATTCATTTTTTTTATTTCGTTTGTTTGATATATGAATGTGAGCCTTCTCATCCCAGTATGTTGTTTCTTCTCTCTTCCCTCATGGTATAGATTGTTTTGTTTTTCTCTAACTTTCCATGATTTCCTTTAGCTACATTTTTTTTCTTACCTTGTCTCCTTTGTTGACTACTATTAAAATATGTTGTGTATCGTCGGTGCATTCTCACTTACACAGTTGGCGTGATTTTGTACAGTTCTTTCTCTGGAAATATTTGATGGAAAAATAGTGTTGACAAATAAGGCCATTGTTAATTTGTTATCGAGTTTTATTGAAAAAAATCCCTCGTTTATAAGTAGAGAGATACTGATAAATACCTGTAAGCCCGCATAAAACATGAATATACCCCCCTCCACAGTAAAGAAAGAACTGTTTTGATTGATAAAGTATTGTAAGGCAATTTTTCACTCAAATTTCTTTCAGGATCAATGTAAATCCACCGCTGAAGAAGTGGCTGAGATGATCAACAGTCGAGACAATGAGATCCACCAACACGTTCGACTCTCTCTGTTTGTTTTGGCTGAGGTATTTGATAACACTCCCAAAGCGCTGCCCTCTAATGATGCTGTGACCACGGCTTCATGGATTCCTTTAAGTGTCCTCCCCATTTTCTCAACTGCTACTTACATCCTTGCTTCCCTTTGATCTTGGTCTTTTTAGTGGCATCAACTCACCTCAACTTAAATAACTGAAGCTCAAACTTTTCGTGTATCTGTGCATTCAAGCAACTAAACTTTTATTAAGTGTGTACAGTACTTCGAAACAAAATGCACTATCTAAGATTTATATATGTATACAGTGTCGCCAAACCATTTATACATTTTATAGAACTTAAATTAGGCGAACGCACTAAGATTCAGATGATTCTTTTATATATAGGTAAACCATGTAACATCTTACTAATAACTAGTTTAATTTTTTTTAAACTCGAAAGTGTTCTAACTATCGACCATTAACATCAATACACAACTGCCTTCTTTGATTCAATGAATGTCAGACTTCAAAATAAATGGTTGTAGGGATATTTTTTCAGGATTCTTCGAGTGTGTTATTTACTTGTTCAAGTGACGTTGGTCTTCTACTCTAGACTTCATTTTTCAAATGACTCTAGAAAAAAGTTAAACGGGTTCAAATATGGTTAACGTGGTGGATACTCGATACTACCCTATCGTCCGATCCACCTATTGTGAATGGTTTCATCAAGGTAGTTCCTGGTATCGCGATGGTAGTGAGAAGGTGATCCGTATTTTGGGAAATAGATGTCCTCATCTCCGTATAATTGGAAAATTGCAGGAATCATTTTTCCCTGAAGGTGCTGTGGTAGTTATGACCCGTAACTCTACCATCAACAAATAATGAAACAACCAAACCTTTGAACGAAAACCTACTCCAGACAGCTCCCACCCGGTAAATATATATGCCATTCCGCATAAATCCCTGGATTTCCTTGTGACCAGTGTATGCAATTTGACAATTAATTATACGATTCTAATTGAGTCTAGCCCCATCACACTAAAGAAAAGCATCCGCAAATTCGCCTTCTTCTCTGTTTTTTCCTCGAAACCATTCACAAAACTGGATTTTGCCATCCGTATCATCCTCATTCAAGATATACTTATTTCTGGAGCACCCTGTATCACGCTTATTCAAGGTATACTTATTTCTTGAGCACTCTGTATCATCCTAATTCAAGATATACTTATTTCTGGAGCACCCTTTATCATCTTCATTCAAGACATACTTATTTCTGGAGCACCCTGTATCATCATCATTAAAGATATACTTATTTCTGGAGCACCCTGTATCATCCTCATTAAAGATATACTTATTTCTGGAGCGCCCTGTATCATGTTCATTCAAGGTATACTTATTTCTGGAGCACCCTGTATCATCCTCATTCAAGATATACTTATTTCTGGAGCACCCTGTATCATGCTCTTTCAAGATATACTTATTTCTGGAGCACCCTGTATCATTCTTATTCAAGGTATACTTATTTCTGGAGCACCCTGTATCATGCTCTTTCAAGATATACTTATTTCTGGAGCACCCTGTATCATTCTTATTCAAGGTATACTTATTTCTGGAGCACCCTGTATCATGTTCTTTCAAGATATACTTATTTCTGGAGCACCCTGTATCATTCTTATTCAAGGTATACTTATTTCTGGAGCACCCTGTATCACGCTGATTCAAGGTATACTTATTTCTTGAGCACCCTGTATCATCCTAATTTAAGATATACTTATTTCTGGAGCACCCTGTATCATCTTCATTCAAGACATACTTATTTCTGGAGCACCCTGTATCATCATCATTAAATATATACTTATTTCTGGAGCACCCTGTATCATCCTCATTCAAGATATACTTATTTCTGGAGCATCCTGTATCATCCTTATTCAAGGTATACTTATTTCTGGAGCACCCTGTATCATCCTCATTCAAGATATACTTATTTCTGGAGCACCCTGTATCATCCTCATTCAAGATATACTTATTTCTGGAGCATCCTGTATCATCCTCATTCAAGGTATACTTATTTCTGGAGCACCCTGTAGCATCCTCATTCAAGATATACTTATTTCTGGAGCACCCTGTATCACAGATTTTCTTAGTGGTTGGTAGAATAGGTGAGGAATTTCATTAGAATTCTTAGCCTTTGTTAATGTCTTTGGACGCCCAGTCTCTGCTCCTCTCGCTTGTATGCACCATGCTATTGACTTCCACTCCCCCATAGAAAGGGGAAATGGCAAGTCGAGCTTGAAGATTAGTTCCCAAATTATTTCTCCATTGCCATTGTATCATTGGTAGCTTCTCAACCCTAAAACACGATCTCATTTGATTAGCTTTCGTTGCTCATACGATAAGCGCACGCTTCCATTTTCCATGTTTACGGTAGGTTAGAGCTCTTCCTAGCCGAGTGGATACGGCGTTGGTCTCCCAACGTCATTCTACCGGGTTCGATCCCGGCAAGAGCGGATACAAGCGTCAGCGCACGTAGAGAGAGATTTGGCTACCAGTTGGTGATAGCGCTGTGCTCAGCCCTGTATTCGGGTGGGTTGATCTTACACTTCTCATCACACACAACCAAATACAATACTGCTTTCTTTCCTCTCCCGTCTTTGCAGCACAACACACACACACACACACACACACACACACACACACACACACACACACATATTCTCTCTGTTCCAAGGAATCCTGCCAATGAGTATCTATATCCACATACCTCTGACACGGATCAGGCCCCTCTGCCCCTGGGCGACCAAGGTTTCACCTGAACGCTGCTTGGAGTCAAAACATAATACTTCCTGGTACCTCTCCCCAAAGAGGACGGGCTCCTAGTGCCCTCGGTCTCACCAGCGATTGTCATTCTGACCCTTATGTCTATTTCACTATCCGTTCGTGGATCCTCAGGATAAATGGCGAACCACCACTACTACTACTACTGTAGGCAGGCAAGACTATTAATAATTTCGGTTTTGTATCTCCTTAGACTCGGCGAGGTTTTAACAATTCTACTATGGGGGTTTTAATAGTGGAACTTCCGCAATAAAAAAAATATAAGGGAATTCTGCAACTGCGCCATTTGAATCTTTGATTGGATTCGCCTCTGATAAGTTCTGAAAAGTGCAAACATGGTTTGGGGACATTGTACGGAATTCTAATAATTTATCCTTCCGTAGCCCGATCTTGCAAATGCTTCTGTTCCGCATAGCACTAATTTTTTTACATTTTTCCTCGAGAAGATGAGGAAATAAATATTAAATTACTTAAACAAAGGATAAATAATAAACAAAGGATAAATAAAAGCAATAAGGTTTAAACCAATCGAATTATTCCCAAACTGAAGAAATACTTACATTTTTGACGTTTCCAAAGCCATTTTTGGCTATTGAGATAAGTAATGCTTAGATCGGGAACTGTGTGAATTTTTTATCTTGATTTATAAACTACTCCAAGCTACCATTATCCATTTACTTTTATTATTATTATTTTTTAGTGTGATTTTTATATTATAATTAGTATTTATTATGATATATTATTTATCATTATTGATTATTATGAACCAAAGTTATCTGACGCCACTTCTTTGAACAAATATTTCCCTTCTGCTAAAACCTGTAAGTACTGAACACGTTTTAAACTAAAATTAATATTAAATAAGCCTTATTAAAATCCTTGGTTCATACATTTTTTTGTATCAAATTCAACTCTAAAATGACCTTTTAAATTAACATAGGGTATAAAAATGCTAAAATTTGTCGATAATCCCATATTCTAATGAATCCTTAAAAAAAAAAAATTCTAAACCTAGAACGATCGAAATAATAGCGTTTGTTATTCTTAAAAGACAAAATTATTTGCTAAATGACCTTCACTCTACCTGATATGGTCATAATCCAAACGAGGTGGTATATTCATTTTACTAAAACTAATTGTTTGAAGAGAAAAAAATTCCTTAGTTCCATATGAAAAAAATTACATGTCAAATTAAGGAAAAACGTGTATCATTTAATATTTTTAGTTATGAGCACAAATGAACTATGTTTAAATAATGCCTACTCAATTAGAGACTAACTAGGCACATTTATGTTTCATCTTTTTAATCGAAAAAGTTGGACTAAAGTATCATATGTGAAAGTAACAAGCGGGGAATTATATGTAGTAGTGTATTTTAAACTCTATAATTTAAAGTTTACTTATCTTTGTGAAAAGCTACAATTTACATTTCTTCCTGACAATCCGTGGTTTTAATTAAATATACTTTTAGATGGAATTTGGTACAGAAATAACTGAGTTTTACTCAATTATAACCTAACTTTAATCTGTGTAATTTCATCTAAAACGGTAAAAATGGGAAATTAAAAATATTTAGTTAAATTTCATTTAATTTCTTCAAATCTAACTTGTGTCGTAATGTAAACACTGACTCTAAGCTAAATATAAGTTAATCTAAATATTTGAAATTTGATCTCCCAAAGGTGACGTCCATTTACCCCATAAACTTGTAGTCTGCATGTTAAATGCATCACATACTCGTATATGTAAGCTGGATGTAGAGCTGAAGAGTTCTCTAGTACCGTGTTCCGACCCGTCTGGATCGGGGAGCTTTGGCCTGAGAAACCACCAAAGGTGGTTGCGCCGACCCAGCTAAATCGCAAAGTGGTTCGCGATTCTAACGATGAAACTGTTGAATTTAATGTTTCTATTTAGACAAGTTTGCAATGCAAGTTATGCATTTTTAGAGTCTATTAAGAGAAAACTATGAACTTATTCATGTAAGCAACCACACATCTGTTCTTTTTTTTTGTAAATATTTGAGACGCTTACATTAATGAACTTCTTGAAGAAGTTTATTAAATTACTCATTCTTAATAGAATGCTAATTTTCTAAATCGTGTCCATTTTAATTAATTTCCTCATTAGACGAGGTTACCTTAGAGATGAACGATGTGTCTATTAAACCCCACTACTCATGGCTCCAAAATTATATTACTGTAAACTGGTTGAATTTTTGCCCCATAATGTTGATTGATGTTCCATATTTATCGGTAATATAAAGCTGTATTCTGTCATTTTTGTATAGAGTATATATTATTTAGATTAGGCCTCTATTTGTGTTTGCTTGACTGTACAAATTACAAATTTGTAAATGACCATTATATCTCTTAAATCACAAGTAATTGTAAAACAATATTCGTCTTTGGGCTGTTAGTACTTATATGAAATAAATTATCGAACAAAATACACAGTAATTATCGAAGTAATATTATTGTGCCGTAGATTAGCTAATTTCCTATAACAAACTGAAACACTAAGCCTAAGACATGGATTATTTCATACCAGTTGCTAATACCAACTTAAAATAGCTGTTCAATGGTTTCCTCGTGCATTTTTAGGGAAATGGTAGACCTTTTGAAAGGTTAATTTAGTTATAATAGAGTATTATATATAAAAAAAAAACATTTTTAAACTTTTTGTCAAATATTTAATTTATACAAATATGGCATATACAAATTCGCAATTTTGTGCCTATGAAAATGGAAAGTTTTAATTTTAAAATGTGTTTGTTTTCACAATTTAATGGCATCTATGAGCTACATGGGAATACTGGGAAGTATGAGGGAAAGATATGAATCCAATTTTTTAGCTGATAAAATCGTGTGTTTTTTTTTTTATTTAAAAAGAAATTTAACCGACGAGACCTTTTTCATTCAGTAGGGAATGGTGGGCAGAGAGATAAGGACATTATAAACTAAACGAGGATGCATTGTGAAAATGGTTAAAGATAACACTTTAATCCGTTTGGAAGACTTTAATTTATTGGCGACCCTTAAAGTTAAGCGGTCCTAAGTGCTTTGGATGTCTCAGCTTTCGGTGAGAAGAAATGGAAATCACCCTTTTTCAAAAGTGATTTAAGAGAGGAGGGGGGGCACTTATTTTCCTATGATCAGCTTATAGCTTCCCCAGACAAGAATTAAACATATTGCATTTTGATTTTGACATTTTTACAAATTAATTCCCCTTTTACATCCCTTTAGCATACAACTTGTAACATGTAATCATGTTGACAGAACTCCTTGTCAAGCGTGAGCCTTGCAGCAACGTAAGTTTTAGGTAGATATGGCTTCTTTGCACCTAGGTAGTCAGGAGCTCATTTTTGTCGAGGAATCTCTTGATTCTCTTCTCTGATATAAGTCCGTATGCAGACATACCTTCTCATATTCGCTTCTTAGGATTGTGTGGGGCAACCTAACCTTCTGTACAATGTTTCGAATATCAGTCGAGGAAAATTTGCGTTTCCTTATCTTCGCAGCATCCGTATACAATTTAGGGTGGAGCGAAAAAAGATTTTTCTGAAATTTATTTTATCACCACGATTTTTTTAGGGCGCTATCTGTCAAATTAAACCTCCTAAAATTATTTTTTGATATAACAATTTTTAAAGGTTCCTCAACGTCATTGAAAATATTGCGATTTTCAACTAAATTTTGACTTCCGTGGATTATATCTGAAAATTAAATCTGAATTTTAAATTGATACCTCCAAACAAATAATTATTGTATTTTAAAGAACAAGTAAACGAAATTTGAAAGTAATCGATTGATATTTAGAGGATCTTCAATAACATATTATAGCGGCGTACGTGACAATTATGTTTCAGTAGCGCGGAGGATCTCCTTCAGAGTGGATCTGTGTATGTGTGTATGTGTGTGTGTATGTATGTGTATGCGTGTGTGTGTGTGTGTGGCCCTGTCTAGTGTGTATTGTTTTGATCCCATTCTTCTATTTGTAATTAAGAACAGTTATTTATAGTGTACAATAAATTTTTATACGCGTTTTATTATATTTCAGAGCTAAATAATATGTAAGAAAAAATTAAAACAATATTTAATTAGGGCATTTAAACCTAGAACGTGTCATGAAATTGAAAGCTCTTTGTTTGGTGCACCTTGCGCCATTAGTGAACGAGTATTGTCAACTTATAAAGATGTTATAAAATATGTTTTGTTTGAGCGAGAAAAGGAAAAGAACCGCTATAGAAAAGACCCGCCAATTAAACAAATTATCACATTAGTAGCGGAGAAGTTAATTTTCATTTGGAAAACGGCATCAATCCCTTGTGTGTCAATAGAGGCAGTTAGAAAAGGAATTTTAAATTATTATTCAAAATATCAGGATTTAATGAGAAATATTAGCAGGAAAAATGTGACATCATTCAAACAGAAATGTTACGATTTTACAAAGAATGCAGAACAATTGTTTGATATCTCCTGTTGTAAATGCGATAGTTTTGAAACTCTTCTTGTAGCAAAGAAAAGAAGGTGCCGCCATTAGAGCAAACTTTTCTGGAAGACTAACAAACAACTAGGAAAATGGCAATAGGTAATATCTATCAAATTCAATTAAAGAAGAATACTCAGAGTGTAGTTAGGAAAAATCGTGAGTATTGTCTCTTAAATCAACCATCTACTTCGACAGATAATATCGAAGTGATTCTTCCTTTATCCAGCCCAAAGCAGAATCGGCTGGCGAAGGTAGCCACTATGAGCTTCCTTCATCCGTGAACCGCAAAGAAGTAAACAAAAAATTTGCATCCAAGACTCCATCTAAACGAATACAATTGTCAGAGTTTACGTTGGCATGTGACCCCACTGGTGTGTCTTATTGAGCTGAAGCTATAATAACAAGTTCAATCCTAAAGGACTTATCGTCAATTGAAGGCAAAGAATCTTCTCTAGTAGTTGATAGGTCAAAAGTTAGAAGAGAGCGTGTCAAAGAACGTACTACACTACAGCAAGAAATTAGATCAAAGAAGCCATTATATTCTATTTATTTTGATGGTAGAAAATATAGCACATTTGTTGTCGAGAAGATGGAGGGAACTCATCAGAAAACGAAGATAATGGATTAGCACATCTCTTATGATAGAAGAACCTGGTTCAGGATACCTTGGACACCTGAAAATGAAGACACGTTCTGCAAAAGCTATATGCGACGCAATATTCTCGTATCTAGAAGCAAATAACACCGCAACTGATGAACTCGTTGCTGTGGGATGCGATGGAACGGCAGTGAATACAGGAACAAAAGGAAGTGTGATCAGAATGTTAAAAGAAAAACTTAATAGACCAGCTTCATGCAAATAAGCTCCCATTGCGCCATCTCATCTATAATTTAGATGGTAAAACAACGGGGCCTCATGGATTTGTCGGACCTATACGGAAACAACTGGATAAATGTGAAACTCTTAAGTGTCGTTGAATTCGAGCCAATTCCGCCTACTAAATTACCGTCTTCTGGCAGAGGAAATCTAAACACCGATTAAAAGTATCTGTTTGATATCCTTCTATCTACCTCACAAGGTAAATGTTCTGCTGAAGTGGCTCGTAAGAGTCCTGGGAAAATGTCGCATGCACGATAGCTTACAACGGCAAATTGGATACTTCGATTATATGTTTCGACTTCCGACCCTTTGACACGCTGAACCCCATTGTCTTGTTCATCATGAAGGTGTATACACCATGCTGGTTTGAAATAAAAGCTAATGCTTCTTCGCAAGATGGAACACTCAACCTCCCCAAGACAGTGCAATCACTGCAAGGGTTAACCAAACATATTAAAGATATAGTTGCCCCATTGTGATTCAAAGGAATGCTTATTTTGCACATGCGGAAAACATTCTTCTCTGTATGCTGCAACATGAAAGAAATCATATCCGAGAAAGTATTATAAAGGAAAATCAATACGCACTTTCAAGATCCCAGGCATAAACTTTGAAGCTGACGACTACATCTACCAAATTAATTGGCAGCTGACCGTTGTGACCGAACCTCCGCTGACGATGACGCTCTCTGATGATCAACTTGAAGAATTTATCCGTCAACAACCTAAATTGGATATTCCGAAGATTCCTTGTCACACACAGACGATTGAGAGATGCCTTAAACTAGTCACAGAAGCGTCACTAGCAGTTTGTGGGGAAGACAAACGTGACGGCTATATAAGCAGTAGAATTTAGTCCAGCACGAAAAGATTATAAAGGGAAACCATTGCGCACTTTCAAGCTCCCAAACATAAACTTTGAAGCTGATTACCTCATCCACCAAATTAATTGGCAGCAGACCGTTGTAACCGAACCTCAGTTGACGAGGACGCTGTCTGATGATCAATTTGAAGAATTTATCCGTCAACAACCTAAATTGGATATCCCGAAGTTTCCTTGTCAAAACACAAGCGGTTGAGAGATGTATCAAACTGGTCACAGAAGCGTCACTAGTAGAATTGAGTCCAGGAAAAAAATACCCTCATTTAATACCAAGAAGGACTTCGTAATGAAAGGTAATAACACTACAAAAGTCTAACTGCATTGAATAAATGGATATTCAATAATAGTGAAAATTTTAATATTCGACTGCTAATTAACACCCTCCCCCCTTTTCGATCCACCCTAGTATACATGCTTGAAGTGATGCCCGTAAATGTTCCTTTGCACGACTATTTGTTTCTCTATAGTTGTTTTGGTTGTCTTGAAATGGAGTAGCAGCCTTCTTAGGTCTTCCCAATGGTCCGTGGTTTTGCCCATTCTGAGATGTGGCAAAAATGTAGGCCGATGATCCTATGATGAATGCCACACATGTAGGCATCCAACTTAAGGGCTCTGAAGAAAGCCCCCTCATGTACTCCTCCAAGCTTAAGGACTCTAACAAATGCCACCCCTTGTACTTCTCCAAGCTTAAGTACTCTGACGAATGCCATCCCATTACTCCTCAAAACCTAAGGGCTCAGACGAAAGCCACTCACTCCCTGCACACCTCTAAGCTTACGGTTATTTTGTGTCTTCAGCGACGCAAACAATTGTACAAAAACAACACAATCTGACTGTTAATTTGGAGAGAAATCCAATCTTTCAGTACATTTTGTTATCATCTCAACCACAACACACCCAACTACCACCACTACTCCGAAAGAAGCCATACCGCTCTGGTAAGTAAAGCTGCCCATTTTGTGGGGTGAGTACATGAAAATGTGGAGCACTCTCAGTCCCCTGCGCCCCATGTATGCTTTTTTTTCGAGTACTATGGGCTAGGTGCCTTCAACACGTTTCACTTCCACTTACTTCAACACAAACTTATTTAGAAAATCTTTCTGCTGAATATTCCCACGTTAATTTTCGCTTTTTATAAATTTAAAACAAATCATGAATTTTTGATAACCAGAGGGAGTGGAAATACGAAAATAAATGTAGAGAATAAACAGAAATCAAGAGACAATAATAGCAACCATCATTAGCCAGGGACACTCGATTTCTTGCGGCAGATTCGAACTCCCTCTGTTAATCTGTCTCCGGTGGGACGCTTGAAGAGAAGTGAAAAAATCAACGCGTGCCGTCATTTTTTCTATTTCCTACGGGGCAACATCCTAAATCCCTAAACATTCCTTCATATTTTTCTAAAATATTTAATACTATAAGTTGATATGAAGTGTAATGTGTTGGTTGAGCATGCAGGTCTTATTTTGTAATCCTTCGTCTCTGTTCCCCTCATTTACTGCAAAAATTGAGCTTTTATATATACATATATATATATATATATATATATATATATATATATATATATATATATATATATATATATATATATATATATATATATATATATATATATATATATATATATATATATATATATGTGTATGTGAATAAACTACATTAAAATTAATCAATGTTACTATAGGCGACTGTATTATTCATTAATAAAATTAATGTATTATTTTAGGTAAATTTGTAGTGGATCCAAGTATGAAAGAGGAAACCTCGATCGATCCACTTCTGCGTTGTTGCTTGCGAGAGTAAAAATTAATTTTATAAACTATTTTGTTGTAGTAAAATAAATGGTTAAATCCATATAAAATATATGTGTAAACGACTCTCATTTTATGCCCTTTGATCATGGATAATTAATAGCTCTGAATTTTCTAGGCAGAAAGCAAGGGGAGCGGGGGGGGAGTAATTATTTTTAATAAAAAGCACTTATCTGGTGAGTGTCAGCGAGTGCATGGCCGCCGAAATCATCATTAAGCCTATTTTGAAGATAATTTAAATATTAAAAGACGAAACAGAACAACAAAAACAAAAAGCCCTACACCAAGAAAATATTAGGTTTAGGAATAAGTCCTTGCGTTTTTTTAATGTTGTGTTGATTTACGTTTTGTTGGCGTGCTTTGTGCACATATTAAGAAACAATAATAAATAATGAGAACAAAATTTGCAAAGGTTAGGCTACGTCTCTTAACAGCGTAGACTATTAGGCTTTTGCTTAGGCTACGTCTTGAAGTTGAGTAATAAGTCATTGCGGTTTATTTAAAAGTTGTGTTAATTTAAATTTTGTTCTGTACCCTCAAAATGGAATGTCAAGTTGAAAGAAAGGCGAATTTTCGACACTTGTTGTTATTCATTTTCAATCGAGACGGGAACAATGCAAACACAGCCAAAGCTCGTCGCGATATTTGTGTTGTGTACGAAGAAAATGGTTTATCAGAAAGGACAGCCCAATGGTGGTTTTCACGTTTCAAAAACCTTCATTTCATTTAATGACGAAAAACGTTCTGGTCGCCCCATTAAGTTGGATGAAGATCGATTGAACGACCTTCTTCATGAAAATCCTCGTCAATCGACTAGAGAATTGGCTGTACAATTGGCGTGTGATCAGAAAACTGTAGTGAATCACCTTCATTCGATGGGGAAAGTTAAAAAACTCGGTGCATGGGTTCCGCACGCTTTGAGCGAAAGCAACAAATTTCAACGCTCCACGATTGCCGCAGGTTTGCTTGCTCGTCACAAGGCTATTCGCGGATATAAGGACAGATTTCTTCATCGCATTATCACTGGCGACGAAAAGTGGTCTGTTTATGTCAACATGAATTATCGAAAACAATGACTTAGCCCCAATAAAAAAATACTTCCACGATTAAAGCAAGGACTTCATCCACGAAAGACAATGCTGTGTGTGTGGTGGGATTGTGAAGGCATCATTCTTTATGAGCTCTTTGCGAACAACGAGATTGTCAATTCAGAACTCTACGTACAACAAATATATCGACTCGCCGAAGCTATTCGTGAAAAACGACCTCATCGACGTTATGGAGTCCTTCTGAAACACGACAATGCTCGTCCTCACATTGCCAATATGCCAAAAGACGCCATCCAAACACTTAATTGGGAAATCCTGCCGCATCCTCCACATTCGCCAGACTTAGCTCCATTGGATTTCCATCTGTTCCGATCGCTCTCCAACAAGTTGCGCGTCGTTTCATTCACTACCGATGTGGAATTAAGAACCTGGTTAGACGAATTATTCGAGTCCAAATCCAGAGATTTTTATTGCAAAGGCATCGAAAAACTAGTTGAACATTGGGAAGAAGTCGTAAATTATTGATTAAATTGCATATTGTTATCAATTAAAAATGAAGTTTTTCTAAAATTGTTAATGGTAATGAATAAATTTAATAAAACAGCAAGAACTTATTCATCAACCCAATACATCAAAAAAGGCACGCAATTACATCACCACTTTTACATCAATGCCGCGGGGGGTGGGTGAGGCCAGCGTCCTCATGGGCCTGAGCGTGCAGCCTGGAGGAACTGGACTTCCTCCACGTTTTTTCTATTTCCTAAAGACTATTCGCCACCCTCATCAGCGCGCTCATTTCCCGCAGTCCTTTCCTGTACAGAACCCCAGCACAAGACATTTCGGCTCGCATCAACCGTAGTGTCACAAATGCTGCGAACCAGGCACGTTGAAGATTCCAATGGTTAGAGAGCACTCAGTGCTGTCTGAATCTCTATATAGCACAGCTTGGTCTCTGAATGGGGCACGGCACATAATCCCACCTACTAAGTGGCTTATTGCAATTACTTAGATAGTGAAGACAGACGAAATGCCCGGATGAACCTGCTGACTTCAAACAAGGATGGAGGAAAGAAAACTTAGAAGCTTACTTCCTCTTTGTAATTGGAGCTTTGTATACTGGCACGGCTCCAAGGGGACAATGTTTGCTCCAAGAAATACGAACGCAATAATCCCGGTGATGTAAAAGCACCTAAAGTTGGTATCCTTCAGGGTTACCTACTGGTCAGAACGAGCGACCCCACCGGCCCGAGAGCTACATCGAACACTCTAATGAGTTTACTTTACCTAAATCCAAAAGGATTAGTTAATGATCGGCGCCTCCCGGTGGCATAAGTAGGGTCTAGATCGCCTCTGAACGAAATGAGAGCCGTTGGTGAAAGGAAAAGACTCTCTACAGAGATGTGCAAGGCAGAGGTTGACAAACGGACCAGGATTTTGTATCGAGTTTGCTTTCCGCAATTTTCCCAATGCCGCGCATGCGTAGAACTCACATCTGTGTATAGTTTAGAAGGATCAATGTAGAAAAGGAACAAGATCTGCTGACATAAAAGTCGCGCACTCTCACTTATTCTGATTTATAACCTTACGACCTTCAAAACTTGCAATAATTGCCGGACTAACCTTGAGAGGACCTTAGCAGTTATATCATTCGAAAGAGAATGTAAAACAACATAAGGCTTTCAAATTTCGTTAGAATCGCCCTAATTGTTATGATGTTATTGCCAAAGCAAAATAATTCCCGGGCTAAACTTGGGAGGACTTTGGCAATTATACCATTCGAAAGTAAATGTAAAACAACACAATGGTTTCAAATTTCGTTAGAATCGGCTGAAGTGCTATGATGTTATGGTCAAAACAAAATAATTCCATGGATAACCTTGAGATGACTTAGACAATTATATCATTCGAAAGGGAATGTAAAACAACATAAAGGTTTTAAAATTTCGTTAGAATTGGTCCAATAGTTACAATGTTATTACGAAAAAAAAGAAGAAAAACATGGACTGACTGACCTATATAGTGAGATATTGAGTCGCACGCGACTAAAAACAGAAGAGTAGCCCTATCAGCACCCTAAATGCTAAATGCAACGAAACGTAGAATGTTCATGGCGCGGATACAAGAGAACTTAAGGCTCCGAATATGCGGCTTCCATCTAACGTTGTTCAAAAACAAGACCCCCCAAACCAGTGCAACTCTAGCACATCGAAGTGAGTCCCATTTTGGAACAAGTCCGTGTCAGTGTGAAACTCGTGTATTTCGTCATGGCGAGAAATACGGTTCAGAGCCTGTTGGAGTTGACGCTCAATTGTAGTCATCAAGGCCGCACCAAAAGTGATCTAAATGTCGTCTACGTAGAGCGTAATGAGAACATCTTCCGGCAGCACCTAGGTTATACCTCTGATTCTCAAAGCAGAGTTACACAGAAAATTTCTCTGCGGAGCGCTGTCTCCTTGTCCTATTAAAATAAAGAGCTCTCCAAAACGCACCCATACACGGAAACGACAATCTCGAATAAAATCAAAATAAAATTGGGACTTATCCCCTCGAGCCCATAGAACGGAAGATCTCTATTATACCGTATCACATGCGGTATTATATGTATTCTCCTGATCAAATAACACCGTGGTGTCCACGAACGAAGGCCTTAGAGCATTTCCAACCCGAGAAATAGATTCGAAGTTGATTGAAAAAATCTGTAGCCACACTGTGCAAGAGACAGGTGAACTTTGCTGTCCTAAAAATACGCTAGCCTAAGGTTAACTAATATTTCCATCAATAATTATTACAGGTAAGAAGTTATAGAAATTGGGCGAAAACCTGCTTGGGTTTAAATTATCTCTCCCTGTCTTGCAAAAACTAAGGAAAGTAGCCATCCGCTATGAATCTGGATAGATAACTTTCGTCCAGATCCTGTTGAACAAAGCTAACATAAATGTCATGTCTTGTTCACCAAGGTTTCGAAACATGGCATGCATGATATCACCCGGACTATGGGCGGTATTGAGAACGAAGTGGAAGCTGAACGAAGCTTACTTAGCTTAAACAGGTCATTTGAAGGTTCTCCTCCCCTGAAGTTCAAGCCAAATCGGCAATTTTCAGCGATCCGACGAAGTGTTTTAAATACTAAGCAGAGCAGCATCCCAGCTAAAGAATTGGGGAAAAGAGTTTTGAAGTACTCCGCCAAGAACACTGGGTCAGAGATTGCGTTTTCGCCCTCCTGGAGGACAGGAGAAGTCTCCTGCGAGAAGGCGCTGAAGGCGACCCTTGGCTGTCGGTCTGCTTGGGATTCGAGTATCCAACATCCTTTGGAGGGGGCTTGACTTGGACAAGGACGAGAGCTCCAAAGTTTCCTTGTTGCTGCCCTCCTTTCGGCGGGTGGCGCCGCAGCTTCGCTATTTACGAAGCGGTATCTTGGATAAGAAAGAGCTTGTTTTAGCCAATACGACTCGCTAGCTCGAATTGCCGCCAGCAATATTAGAACCAACAAAGGGATTTTTTAATAGGCACGGTAGTTAGCGTGCTCATAACGTGGAAAGGCCAGTTGCAGTGTTCTCTTTTAACCTTAATAGCGTAATAAGTCCTAGGTCACGCATAGAGCAACAGGACCAATTTCCTGGCTCTCTGAACAAAGTTCGGTCCTCAGCCAGGAAGGCAGTCTCCCCCTTCCTTCTCGAATAAATATGAGTCACATTGCTTCGGAGAAGCAGAGTGTGGCTCTCAAAGATTTACATATTTAGTCTTGTATGATACAGCTGTATCGTGTAAGGCCCTGTAGCAGTTACACCAGATTTCGGGTTGACCTGACTTTGCACGCTGACAAGTTATATTATTATGGTGAAAGCAGTAAGTGTTTACACCTCTACAGTAAGGGCACGAGTAACTTCTAGGTTAGAACTACCAAACAGCTAGTACCAATTCGGAGAGCCTCACAGTCAAACGTGACGAAGAGAGTAGGGGTGGGTCTCAATGTCCCTCCCTTTTTCCTCGTCACACACTCGACCTTTAATGCTTCACGGCCGGCCAGCCCATCTTTAATATCTGCTATGGGGTAGATAACGAGTTCTCTCTCGTTATAGACTACTCATGTCATGAAGTTCAGGCAAGAGTGAGGACTCACCTGTATAAACGAGCCACCGAGGGTATTTTACACCGTTTCACTCTCCTCTCCTAGGATTGAACATGCCATCTAGGGCGAAGGTGCCATGGGGCGCATTTTTACTTCACCTTAAGAGGGGCCTCCATTTGGTCATCCTCTCGTTTGGTCCGAGACCCCGACCGTGAATCTGATAGGCTCATTTACTATTTTAGAACTGAAAGTATGGAGCGCCTACATGCCTGCCCCTAACAGGTAGTTTAGGTGGACTACCAGGCTTGCCCAAAAGGTACTTATTATTTAAAGGTCGAAAAGGTGAGGGTCATGCCTAAAGAGGTCAACCGCTCATAGCTCTCGCCAGCGGATCTCGAGAAGCTACCAGCTGCCTTCTCCCTTCTGGAGTGGCTGTTCTTTCTTGTCGTTTCGGTTACCCTTGAGAAAGCAAATGGGAGTACCAAAATCTTGGACTGAGTCGCTATACGGTGACTCTTAAAAGAGGAAGCAAGGGAGAAGTTCCATTGCACGGAGACTTGGAAGAAAGGGAGACTCCATCTCCACTAAAAGAATTAAGAGAGAGCAGGGCGCATCCGAATTTGAGGTATTGCTGCCCGATGGTGACTCAAGAAGTGGTAGAGAGGAAACTCTTTCCCTAATTCAGGTGGGTGAGAGTAGAATCTCTCCACCAGACAGAGGCATGTTGTGAGGAACCTAGCACACTCCAACAGCAATGCCGGGCGTGGGTTCACTTTATTTTATTGCTCTACTTTTTTAAACCGGAAGAAATGAAATTTTGTAACCCTTAAAACAACAAAAAGTGGTAGGGGCATATTTTCCTTCCAGCCTTTTCCATTTCTGATTTTTGGACATTTGAAGGGCCACAATATGGGCGCGCTAAAAGGTGATGTTCGCTCCTGTGCGACAACACCCAGCGACTAGAAGTTTTCCTGCGGAGGGTCGCCTATTTGCCGTCGATAAGACACCAAAAGGCTAACTTCAATCCAAGTAGTAGTAAAAATAATAGTAGTAGTAGATCTAAACAGAGAGACACGATCACCAATGTAAAACGGACAATTTCTTCAGTGTCAGATCGGCCTCTTCTGGTTCGCTAAAATATTTTAGGTGCTGCAATTCAGCACTGTTTGGGACAACGGATTACTTCATAGCGACGGGCGAGATACGTGCCTGGTGGCAGCTTACAAAGTGGAAATTCCCTAACTTTATAAAATTACCGTGGTCGATTCTCCGTCTAATATCATTGTTGTCAACCAGGGGGACAGCTACACCTATTTGAGTTCTTACTATTTAGTGAGCAGAAACTAAAAGCGAGATTGTTTTCTTGTATTGTAATTTGTTCTTCGAATAACTAAACGTCTCGCAAGGCTCTATATCAATGGTGATATATTGGTATAGCATCAAAAAATCTGTTTTTATCAAAATCAGGGCAATATCTACCTTTTAAATATGTTTCGATCTTAATATACCAATTTCAACGTAACAAGTCGGTCTTCATGAATATTCATTAGGCACCGCAACTAGAAGCTACATAGGTTGATTAGCCAATGGAGGACGTTTTCAACTTTAGACGGTGCTTGCATTCAAATCGAAAGCCAAATGATATTTTGGCGGAGTAGCTGAGATGCACGACGTCGATCCGAAGCGATGTGAAATAGTCATTGACCCAGAAGGGCTTTTCTTTTGAGCTCGAGGTAAAGATATCCTGGTTAAAAAAAGCCTCATATTCAAGGCACTTCCATTAATTCTTAAATAACCTTCGAATTCGTTGAATTAAGGCCTAATTAAATTTCTTTTATCAAAGCAGCTGATTTTTTTTCCGTTCCTTCAGGACGCAACAAAATTATAGTTCATTTTAGAGAAACGGTCAAAGCATCACCAGAGTTACAATCTTGTCGTCCTAGGACTTCTTCTGCAGGATGTCCTCGTGCCATTCTATGATTCAGTGAGAATAACTCTTCGTTTAAGCTTCGAACGTAGCAAAAAGATTCCAAATTAGGCCAACAAGAATAGTAAATTATTGTAAACCTATTGGATATTGTGGACATGAAGCCAGAAGGAAGCCTCCCCATCCCCTTAACTATAACCAATATTAATAACATGAGTGAGTGACCGGAAGATATGAGTGACAAGCCTTTGGAACTTTGACACAGTATAGCTTTTTTTGGCGATTCAAGGTTTGCTCAAATTTCAGACACTGGGCGACTATGAGTTCGGATATTAGCCCATAAATGTTTTTTGATATAAACAAATTACAACCAACGGTGAAACATTGGGGCGTTTTTGTTATGGTGCGGAGAGCAATTTTGAATTATGAAACGTCAGAGTTGGTTAAAGAAGTTGGGAATATCAACTCCTAAAATACATTTTCATTTTAAAAGGGGGACTTCTACTAGTTTTTGTAAATGGCAGGCTTATAAAACCCGTATCAAAATTACCACTTCCACCTACTCAGTCCCCTGAAATGAACCCACAGTAGCATGTGTAGAGAATACTCAATAAGACTTTAGAAAAAGAGTGAAAAAAGAAAGAAACACGATCAGAATTGCTGAATTCCCCTAGTATGACAAACACATTATCCTCTATTCTTTATAACCTGTTCTTGGAATAGTTTGAAACCACCTACTCACCACTAACCAAACTTAACACAAATTTTGACTGGTATATGTATGTAGATGACTTTATTTCAATAAGGCCATTAAATCACTTAGACTTTTGATGATTTATTAATCAACTTAATAACCTCAATCCCACCATAAAATTAAAAGTAGAATGGGAGAATGACAATTATTTAACTTTTATTGATGTAAAAATCTTAAGAATTATCCATAAAGCATTTTATACTATGTACTGTAAGCCCATAAATTCTTTTTCATATATTCACATTTTCATATGACGATGTTAAAATCTAAAAAGCTATTGAAATATATGTATATTTTAACAGCTTTTCGAATTTCTGACCAATGTGTTGTTTTACATGAAATTATTTATTCAACTTGCATGTTTAATAAATTGAAATGCCCACCATATTTTATCGATGACAGCTTTTCTAAAGCTTGGTCAATATTCTACTCACCACCGGCAGAAAAAGGTTTGATACAAAAAGAATTATTTATGCTTTCCAAATTTCCCTGTATGAATGATTAAACACGATTGTGTATCCCAACCTGAAAATTTTGCAATACTTTTCAACAATCAGGAGATATTTCCGTTCCAAGCCGCAAGCACAAAACAAAGATGCAAGTGTGTATTTAATCCCGTGTGAAGCTACTAACTGTCATTTATTTTAGCTTGGGGAGATGGGGATGTCATTAGATAAGTGCATATGGGAACACAAGGGGGACGTTCGGAAAGCAACTAATGCATCAAGTATTTTTAATCACGTTAAAAACGCCAGCCATGTATTAGATTTATCTCGTGGCAAAATAATTTACCATTGCTACGGTTTTAATAAAATAACAATTATCGAACCTTCATTAATTAAATAAATTCCAAATTTTAATTTTTCGTAAGGGCAGTGCAAATATAGCCCCAATGGCAGCGATTAGTCGCTCAGTATATGTAGGATTGGATTTTTGTTTCTCTGTTAATTGCTGATGTTGATGCGGAAAGCTACATATGTAAACTAGTTCCGTCTGAATAAAGTTTATGCTCTGATAACGTGTTTTATTTTCTACATCTTATTTACCCGTTATTGAGTATATATATATATATATATATATATATATATATATATATATATATATATATATATATATATATATATATATATATATATATATATTAATTGAAAATGACATGATATGTGATATATAATAGATGTATTTAAAGGCTCAAATAAATGAAAACTGATATCACAACCCGGGAAAACGCTGAGGAAATTATTACGTGAACCATTAAAGCTTAAGAAAGAAAATGGGAAATATAGAAACTGATAAATAGGGCAAACTGTTTTAATAGTTATATGAAAATGAATAAAGGAGTCGGATCTGAACCTCTATCATCAAGCGCTACTCGCTAAAATGACCAAGATGCTCATCCTCAACCCATAAAAGGTTGATTCAAGAAGCCTTTTGAATAATGCAATCAACCTTTTATGGGTTGAGGATGGTAGCTCTGACGATGAACGTCGTGGTCATTTTAGCGAAGAGCGTTTGGTGACACAGGTTCAAATCCAACTCATCTATTCATTTTCATATAACGGTTAAAATAGTTTGCCCTATCTCTAAGTTTCTATATCTCCCATTTTCTTTTTTGTAAGCTTTAATGGTTCACGTAATAATTTCCTCAGCGTTTTGCGGGTTGTGTGACCAGTTTTCACTTGTTTGGGCCTTTATATATATATATATATATATATATATATATATATATATATATATATATATATATATATATATATATATATATATATATATATATATATATATATATATATATATATATATATATATATATATATATTTATATATTCAAAGTGATTGTTTCTGGAAAGCTTCAATTTGATATTCAGCAAAAAGCCGACGACTAAGAGGATAATAAAATTCTTTTTAGGGAATGATTTATTTTCTACGTTTCGAAGTAATATGCTCATCCTCGACAAATATTATATAATGAGACATACATACAGTGTATGATGCTTATAAAATTTAAAGGTTACTCACTTGAAAAATTCATAATAAACAGTCATTTTAATTGGTAATATTTAAATTAAGACAGACGAGCGGAGATATACTGAGACAAGTTATTAAATAGACACTGATGAATCAAGGATTTTAACAAACACAGCAATCGAGAGACTAACCTTTACTGAATTACATCGGATCGTATACTAAGGGACATTAAGTAAATGGATTACATTATTGAATGTTGCAGAATATTTACTTGGCAGTGGTTATGAGATTAATAACCTAAGCTCAACTCCGAACATAGCTCTACTCCTTTATTATATCTTGAGTCTTTTATTTTCATTCATTCCTTTCGTGGTTTTGGTTTTAATCTATTTATACATGTTCAAAATTCTTTATGGGATGCTTCTTCATCTATTTTCTGGATGAGTTGATCCCATTTTTAATCTGTTTCCCCAATATTTTGTCGCAAATTTATGCGGTATTCTAACTATCCAAGGATTTCGCTAAGACGAACCAACCGTCAGTTTTTTCTTTTTTCTTTTGCGATGGGACGAGAATGGGAGTTTCGGAGGGCCCTCCCTCCACTCTATTGTTATACTTTGTAGCATTCGGTTCTCTACGCTCTAGCCTCAACGATTTATTTTATACATGTCATATTGCACTCGTTGAATCTATTGATTCTATTCTTGTTGGCTAAGTAGTCGCGATCCCTATCTAAACATTTTAGGTCGCGACTATCCCGTTGTTGTTGAATTCTATGCGAACCATTTGGGAGATTGTACCCAGTGTAATATAGTGTTAAGTATAAATTTAAGTTTAAGGGAATTAAGTGTAAATATATAATTACTTACAATTGTAAATACATAATTAAAGAAGTTGAGCGCCTCCTTCTCCAGTACAGGCATCACATTTCAGTACAAGAGGGCTGTGCGATTGTGTAGTGGGAATAAAAAAAATCCTACTAGATTAGCGTAACTAATGCTCTTTTCCTTCTCTAAATCTTCTTATATTTTCTTACACATCTTTCATTTCTTCATTATTCCTTATCATCTGGGGTCCATCTGTATAGCTGAATAGACTTACACAAATTTGTGGGATTGATTCTTCATCTTCCTTCTTTATTGCTTCTCTTAATCTGTACATTTCTTCATCGATCTCTTCTAAGGTCGCTTCGCCGAGAGGATTGGGGACTTATGTCCCAAGTTTTTCTCTATATTTCTCCAAATCCGCTCTTCGTTGGTATTTCTTCATTGGTATATGAAAAAGTTCTTTAGTTATGTATGTATATTAGCGTTGCTATTTAGTCATTGCAAGCACGTCTACTTCTTTATGTTGTAGTTAAAAGGAGATTGAATTTTGGTTAACAGATGCCATGCTTTGTTGCTGATTGTAATTGTATGTTGGGAAGTTAGGTCCTAAACGCTGAAATATTCATCGATTCCGCCAGGTTGGGAGCTGATTCCCTGCTTTGTTGGTAATTCGATACCCAGATGCCGCGCAGTGGTAATTTAAATCCTCCATAAAGATGACCGGTGATCTATAATTAAATAAGTTAGTGAAGTTAAGTACCGGTATTTGGGGCGTTAGGTAGTTGATATAATGTGGCTATTATTATGTTGGTAGCTCCATTTTTTTTTATTCCCGAATGTGCTTCTGTTAATCTTTGTATTGTTTTGTATTGTAGTTCTTTCATTATTGCTTTTGCTGCCCATCGGATGGATTTTTTTCGATGAGTTCGTGGCAATTAGGTCGTAGTTTCTATATTCTTATGTTTTCATTTTCTAAATTTCTCCCGCAAGCTGAGATTAGTATCACGTCATGAGTCGATTATTTCGAAAAGAATCGGAAGAAATTTAGAGAATTAAAACTTGAGAATATAGAAACTACGACCTAATGGCCTAATTTAATTTAATTCGGTTAGATTTGGAGGCATTTAGGGCAGGGGTTTTGTTCCCGCTGTGGGTTTTGAAAAAGTTTTAGTGAGTAAATTTTTACTCTTTGGAGATTTACGAGTTCTAAAGAATTGCTAACATTAGTGTTATGTGTACTTTGTAGTCACGTCGCCGTCTGTCAGTGTCTTGCAGCTTTTAAAAGGTCTTATTTGTCGAGTGACCTCGATGTCTAAATGTGTACGAGAGAACTCGGGAGCAGGCGAGTACTAATGGGTTGCCAGATCCTCTTTGCTCTCCCGTGGAGTGCCGCGTTGATCAGAGATAATCCAACCGAGTCGCGGAGCTCCCTCTGTCTTTTGTCTTCACTTCTTCGGGTGTATATAATGATAAGCACCGCTTTGTTCTGGATTCTTTGTAGTTTCGCAATGTGGGTCTTGGCGCTCGTGTTTAGCGGCACGGGGGGTACAGGAGTCTCGAGCAAATGCACGCATTGAATATCTTGAGTTTATTTGAGAGATTTAAGGTACGGAACCTATAAAATTATCTCAAATATCTCTTAGTATTTGCCACTGTATGCTCGATATGACTCGTGTAACCCCTGGTGGTGATCTTGAGGGTCAGAACCGTCCCTACCGTGCAGTAAGGGATTCGCTCCCCGTCCACACGTATATCGTTGAAGCTCTTGCGAAATATGGGAATTATTTTGAATTTGGGGGCGTTGGTTGATATCTTCCATTTCCTCTCGGGGAGTTGATGTTAGCTATCTCCCTAACCTTGTTCCTCGCCATGAATTCCCTGTGAACATAAGCGGCGGTACAAATTTGCGATATATCGTCAGCGAATTGAACGTATATCGAACCCTCGGAGCTTGGTTGTGGTAGGTCACGTTGTGGCGGGCCGTGAACCTACACTCTAACCCCATTCTATCCAACTCGCTTCCTACACTAAGACAGACGTGAGAAATCGAGGGAAAAATGAAACGGGTTTTATATACAGTCCTTTATTTACAAAAGTATGGATAATATATATATATATATATATATATATATATATATATATATATATATACAGAAAACAACAATCATACGTGCGAAAAAGAAACAATTCTCTTATTCAAAACCAAACAAAAAATATTTTTTTAAAAAACATACAAAGAGAGGCCTATAGTTCTCATGGTACCACGCTTTTAGATTTACGGTCTCCCGGGAAAAAGTCTTGCCGGCAGTCACTCCTTGTGGCTAAAATTGTTGCGTGCGTTAAAGGCCAGATGCCTCCGAGCTCAGCACAACAAATTAGCGATGCGGTCGCGGTCTCAAGGCTATTAAAGCCCTCCCGTCCAAATGAATCATTAATTATGGACGTATATCAAATTTTATTAAATTACTCCAAAATTTTGTTATACCAGCCACTCTCTACAAATTGAGGGAACACCTTCACAAAATTTAACAGAGTAATAAATAGAGTAGCTTCTGGAAAGAGAGAAATTTTTTTTAAATATAACATGAAATCCAATATATATATATAAAAACATCTCCCCATTCACACACACTTTCTTACAGAGGGAAGGAGAAGTCCGCTAGAAAGGGGGTTGGAGAATGGCCCTACAAACAACCTCACATTTGCTCCATCACACCCCTCCTTCCTTAGGCTATTCGACCACAGTCACTCACAATACACTCCCAATCCCTACTCACGGTACCATTTATACTCAATCGCGCCCTTCTGCACCCATTCACACTCGTCCACAGGTCCCTGGCTACGCGTAGCAATCTGTCAGGGTCATTCGTCAGTCTTTCTGTCAGTCTCCTCGTCACTATCAATCATATCGTCCATCATACTCTTAGCCTTCTTCACTAGCTCTTTCACCTCTCGACAGAACTCTTTCATACTCTTCCGGTCAGAATCTTCACTCTTCATACCCCCATTAATCAGATCCTCACTCGCAGCTCTCATCCAACTCAAGGTGCACTCTTGTGAAACAGACAAATCACTCACATCCCCTCTTCTCTCGGCCGACACACAGGACACCCCTTCAACCCTATAAAATTATCTCCAATTTCTCTTGGTATTCGCGACTGTATGCTTGATATGACTCGATCTCTCTTCGTAAAACCAGAAAAATCAGCCACACTAGGTTCATTCAGCCTAAACACACTATCATTCATACTGTTTACAAAACCAGAAAAATCAGCTACAGGAAGCTCACTCATTCGCCTACACATATCAGCCAAAGCCTGCACCTGCTTATGCAGACACTCAATCTCTCTCAAGCTCCCCCATACAAGAGAGACTCTGATCAGACTTACGACTTTCATTCGTACTTGCATCTTTCCTTTCACTCTTCTTTGCACGCTTTCTACGCTTTCTACGCTTCCAAGCCAAAACAAGCTCCTTCCCAGACAAATCCATACTATCAAACTCCACCTCATCATCATGCACCTTGTCCCTCTCTCTCTGCACAGTTCATACGCCGGATGACTCACCAGGTAGTCAGGAGGTTCTCTCCATCTCTTAAACTGACTCTGATGAGCCCGCACTCTCTCAGTGACACATTCATTCAAACTCTCCAAAACATACGTCACACCATTCTCCGAGACTCACAACTATATACGGTCTTTCAAACTTTTCACTCATCTTCGACACATCCAACCTACCCTTTACTTCTTTTACCTTCAATACTTTTGCACATATTTTAAACGAATGAAACCTTAGCATACCTCTTAAAACCACTTAAACATTCAGGCTATTCATTCAAATCAACACGCATCATCACACACCTCTTCAACTCACTAACAAAGGGACACATCTTTGCATTTCAAGAATATCATCATCCCTTAAAATCTTATTCTCATCATTCATGACCAGCTCAATCATACCACGAAACTTGACAACATTCTTCGCACACTCATTCAACCTCATCACCTCACATTCACCTTTCATGACACAATCCTTATCAGCATCTAAAGACAAATCATTCATTCTCATAAAGTCCACACCAAGCAAGAAACAACACGGCATTTGCTCATCTTTCAGAATCACACCACTGCCCAAACTCACTCACAGACTAACTTGTTCCCACGCCACTATCATTCCATTCCCCAATCCACTCATCCGTATCTTCATAGGCTTTCGCTCGCAACATCTAAATTCATCATACTTACTCAGAATCCTCCGTTCACTAAAGACACTTGCGCTCCTGTGTCAATCAAACCACAGAAAAACCTTTCACCAACTTTCACTCTCGCTTCCCTTATACCAGGTCCACCGTGTTTACAATACACGGAAGAAACAATCACACCAACATCAGCACTGACATCCACAGCATCATTAATACCCACATCATCACTCACCACACACTCATTTTCCTTCAGACAACCATTCTTCTCTCTCCTATACGAACACTTCTCAATCATCCAATAATAATTTCCACCACTCAAACACTGCAGATGCACTACACTAGCATTCTAACCTTTCACTTTCTCATCCTTGTACACAATTAGCCTCTTACCACCAAAGGGCACATAGACAATCACTCCATACAGACGACTTACGAAAATCAACACTTCCTGAAACGGTGGAAACCCTGTGACACACATTGCTCTCAATTCTTTCATAAAGTTCCGCACTCTTGCCATACCAATACTCTCAGGCTTCCTACATACTTCACTCATTACCTCCTTCCGTAAGTCATCTACACTATCGGGCACTCTCACATCTACTCCATCACTCTTCAACTCTTGCAAATCATTCCATACGCTCTCAAACAAAGAATCACCACCACCCTTAGTCTTCTTTCCATTCATAATCCCCCTCGGCAAATACTCAGGATCACTCACTCCACACACATTTTCATCATTTGTACCAGGATACCTTGACATCAAATCAGCCACTCCATTCCGTTCACCAGGCACATATTCAATCACATAGTCACACTCAGTCAAATCTTCCAAAGTCCTCGCAATCCTACTATCAGCCCATTTCATACGTTGCAAATACACAAGAGGTTGGTGATCTGTTTTAATCACAAACCTCACACCATACAAAAACGGACGCAACACTTTTAAACAATACCTAATCGCAGCCAATTTTCACTCCACAGTCGAATATTTTAGCTCTGTCGCATTCATAGCCTTACATTCTCTCCATTCAAACGCTGCTCTTGCATTAGAAATCCTCCCATACAGTACCCACTCACATCCTATACGATAAAAGCATCTTAGAATTTACACTATAGTCCGGGTATGCCAACTCAACATCTTCAGCCGCTGTCTCATTCAGTCTTTCATATGTTTCATTCATCTTATCACTCCACCTGATCTTTCTTTCCCATCCAATTAGTCAGAGGCTTCCTTATACCCGAACAATCTCGTATAAACTTTCGCTGAAACTCAATCAATCTCAGAAACGACTTAAGCTGCTTCACAATCACCGGTTTCGGAAACATTCGTATTTTCTCAACAAACTTCAGCGACTTTCGCAACCCATTTTCACTCACTATATGCCCAAGGAACTCCACTTCTTTCGTAAACCATTCACACTTCGCTACCTTCACCACATTTATAACACGCTGGAAGGCACCGGGAGCGTTGGCCAAATCAAAGCTGAAGCTCCGGAACTGGTAAGGCCTCTTCGTGGAGGTAAAGGCATTCATCGGTCGGCTCTCATCAGCAATTGGCATCTGGTAATACCCCCAAACCAAATCCACCTTAGTAAACCACTTCATCCCATGCATACCATACACACAATCAGATACCACACATATCAGAAACCTCTCCTTCACAGTTCTTTTATTCACCTTTTTATAATCCACACACAGGCGCAACCTTCCATCTGTCTTACGTATCGGCACAATCGGACTATTCCATGCACTCTCACTTTCTTCAATCACCCCAATCGTTCCAACTCCACACACTGCTCCTCAATCTCATCAGCAACCGGACGCCGGAAATGTCTTGGCCACTGAAAGATTGGGGTGCCCTCCTTCAGGACAATCTTAAATTCCTGGAGCTTTGCTACCCCGAAATCCAGATCGCCCTTACTGAGGACCCCCTTTTGCTCAAATAGTATTCGATCCATATGCTCCCTTTCATACTCAGCCAAAATTCATCTAATCTTACCCTCCTTTTCACTTCATCATACGTCCACTCACAAGTTTTTTTATTCACAACATTCACCCTGACATCAGTACAATCATCCACACCTGCCTCACTGACAGTGGAGAGGTGACCCAGCACATCGCCATCTTGGACTTCCCCCCCTACCTGCCCTTTCACTCTGGGCTGCACCTGCACACATACAAAAGGATCATTCATTCTCATCAAGCCATCAAATACACAAGCAACACGCGTTACCTTATAATACGCACCCTTTCCATCCAATAACAGTGTTCTCACCCAGATTCAACCTCAAACCCTTACTCTAACTCACTCTAACAGACACCCTTTCACCCTTCACAACCTTACACTCTCCATAGCAGTCACCTCAATACCACTAAACACACTCCTCATAACACTACCATCTTTCCCTAGATACAACTTATACACCCCACTCTTACCAATCTTTCTCTCAATCTGATCACGCGTAGGATGCACAACCATACGATTCCCTTTCATAAAATCATACCCTAAAATGACAACATACTTATTACGCACATTATCAACCATGGAGAATTCACACTCATTCATCAACATACCATGCATTCGAACAGCTGACCTTATACTCTCATACCACTAACCCCTACTAAACTACCTTTAGACTCAGACAGGTGGGCTTTTTCACTCAACTTGTCATATACATCCCTATATACCAAACTCTTCTTGCACTCAGAATCTATCAATGCCAAATACTCAATCCCGTTCAATTCAATCTTCACACTCAGACACTCATACTTCCTACCGGGCAGATCTTTCACACTAGACAGACCTACCAACACATCACTCACCCTCATGCACCCAGAGGAACTTCACCAGGTACCCTCTCACAATTCAGTTTCACGACTCAGACTTTCCATTCACACCTTGCGCTCTCAGTCTAATCCAACACATTTCACTCAAATGCCCTTCCACCGCACAATAGCTACATACATTCCTCTGGTGACCGGCCTTTCCACAGGTACCACATGCGTATTTTCCACTCCCCCCAGCATTCGCTCCACCATTCAACTTCGGACAATCTCTCTTAAAATGACCTCTTTCTTCACATTTGAAACACTCTTTCATACTTTCCTGACAATCCTTAACATATGCCCCTTCTTATTACACCGAACCACGCGCCAGACGTCCACCTACATTCCGCCAACATATGCCCCTTCCTTTTACACCTACGACATTCCACGATCTTTTTCACACCATTCAACCGTTCACTCGCTGGAACATATCTCCGTTGCTCTCTCATACCACCATTCGGTCGTACGCCAGCCATCTGTCCCCTACCACTTATCCATCCCCCATTCATCCGTCCACTCTGCCGGCCCAGGAAGCTCGACATCACCCCAGCTGGGGTAGCCTTCCGGGCATCCCGATAGCTACGAAACTGCTAAGGTGAAGGAAAGCTCTTGGGCTTCCTACCACTAACATTTACACTATACCATCCATCCTCATCCAAATCACTCTCTTCATCAAATCGCCCATCTTCCAGGAGCTCCCAAACATCCTCCCACATCAACCGTTTCCCCGTCAGCCTCATTCTCTCCTTTCTCATTGCATTCAGCCATTCACTTATCTTTCGCGGGACCGTATCAAGAAACTTTCTCATTAATTGCTTACATTCATTCACACCATCATCACCATATCTCTTTCTCTCCATACTCCCAATCCTATGCGCATACATATTCACACTTTCACTCTTCCCCATGCGAGTCTTCTCAAATTCATTTACCCTTTTATACTTCACACTCTCTCTCTCTCTCTTTCTCATTCGTTTCACCTGCCCAATCAGTCTCTCCTTCACCACCTCATACTTCGGTTCACCCACACTCGTTATCAGTCGGAATAATTCTAACACTTTTCCATCCAAACACTCTCCTAAAGCATTCACCCAGTGCCCCTTATTCTCCGGGTACTTTAGCTTGCAATAGCTTTCAAACTCCCCAAAGAACTCTTCCACACTCTTATTACCATGCAATTTGAACCTATCAACTTTCGGGACTTCCTTAATCAAAATACCCTTTTCCACCTTCACTTCACTCTCACTTGAGCTGCTCTCACTCTCACTCATGACAATCATACATTCACTTTCTTCTTTATCCGAATAGAGAGAGAGTCCACACTCTTACATCTCATCTTCCTCTCCTTACCATTCAAATCATTCTTCATTCCCTTCTTACCTTCCACTCATTTCCATTCACCTTCTTTCCTACCACTCACAATCACCCTATCCTCTCGAGATTCACACACACTCCCATTGTTCCCATTAGTCTTATCCCCTTCGGTCGGAAGAGGGGTCAGGGTCGAGGGTCCTGGGGTCGGCCCTGAACCCTTCATCATGTCATAAAGGTCCCGTTCTTCTCTCAACCTCCCTTTGCCCCTCATCCATCTCCACCTTCATCTAATCAGTCTTTTCATTCATACCCACTATATTAACTTTCAGTCCATCAATCACTGTCCTCAACAATGTACATTCTTCTCTTCCTGTCTCAATTCCAGCCTAGGTCTCACAATATCACCATAGAGACCTTGCTCCACAGAAGCCATCCTCCCAGGTTAGTATGAAAGGACAGAAGAGGGAAAAAAGAATCAACCTACTCGTGCAGCCTAAACCCTTTACCAAGTCCAATCCGATGACGGACTGCAATCCAATCCTGTCACGCTCCCAGTTTCTAGATCTCACGTCCTTGTTCGGGCGCCAAATGTGGCGGGTGGCGAACCTACACTCTAACCCCAATCTATCCAACGCGCTTCATACAATAAGTCGGACGTGAGAAATCGAGAGAGAAAATGAAACGGATTGTGTGTATCTATGTATGTATGTGTATATATATATATATATATATATATATATATATATATATATATATATATATATATATATATATATATATAACAACAATCATAGGTGCGAAAAAAAAAACAATTCTCTTATTCAAAACCAAACAAACAAAACCAAAGTCGGACGTGAGAAATCGATGGAGAGATAAAACGGATTGTGTGTATCTATGTATATATATATATATATATATATATATATATATATATATATATATATATATATATATATATATATATATATATATATATATAAACAACAATCATACGTGCGAAAAAAAAAACAATTCTCTTACTCAAAACCAAACAAAAAAATATTTTTTTTAAAAAACATACAAAGAGAAGCCTTTAGTTTTCGTGGTACCATGCTTTTAGGTTTAGGGTCCCCAGGGGAAAAGTTTTCCTGACAGTCACTCCTTGTGGCCAAAATTGTTGCGCGCGTTAAAGGCCTGACACCTCCGAGCCTAGCACAGCAAATAAGCGATCCGATCGCGGTCTCTGACCCAATAAAGACTGCATGCTTTATAATAACTCTAAATATATTGGCATGCCAACTACCACACTTTTTAGACGTTTAACTCTGCATCTGCAAAGTGGAGGACCTAAAAATCATATGGTTAGCAAGCATAACATCATCTTAACGAGAGATATTATAATGACAACCCCCTAATTAAAGAAAATAGGGAAATAAAGCTAGGTTGAACATCTTAGAAGCCATTTTAATAAACGAATAAAAGCCGGCCATCAATTGTCAAGCGTTAAGTTGGAATTGAACATTAAAGTTGTTTTAAAATTCTAATCACCTGATTGGCTCGTTTCCTCTAACGTTACGATCAACCAGTTTGATTCTGACTCCACATTTCATTGATAAAGGAGGAAAGAATATATCAAGACGATCCGAAGATGATCGAATAAGATCGAAAGCTCAGCAATTAAGTTTGTTTTTTACCAAACCCATTAATTTAAAAGAGAGATGAATACAGGACAAGTGATCTACCATCTACAAGATGGAATAAAAAATACAGTTAGAAGAATAGAAAGTTGCTAAAGGAAATTAATTAAGGTGAAATACACTGTAAGGGAAAAGGGAGCACCAAGAAGCTTTTGTTTCTTGAATTCCTTCCCTTCCTATGTCTTATAACTATAACTCCACATAGAGTAAAATTAAGCTCTGTATCCAAGGAGAAAAATAAAAAAAAATAATTTGAATATCAGTTAAGCTGATCGCTAAAAGCTTTCACCTCGCCGATGAAATGCTAATCTACGTAGTCGGGAAAAGGATAGCCGAAAGTTCTCACCCACATCTTTGGAGACGATTAAGACTGGTGTCTGGCATAAAAAGCTAATCCCTCTCGGCGCCGGAAGCTTTCTTTCAGACGTTGTGCTTTCCAGCAAGGGAGTACCCTAAAAATGGCCGTCATATAAATACCCTAGGTTTTTCAAAGATCGGCAGATTGAGTTTGAGATCTCGTCGCCTTCGGTCCAGATCGTGTCTCTGTTTTCCCAAGACCCTGGTATTCGCGTATACCATCGAGGTTGGATTTCACCAGGCAGATCCATCTCTTTTGTGAAGGCTTACTCTGTTCAGAGCAAAGCCTCGAATCGTTTTGTCCCCTAAGAACTGGCCGGGATTCTTTTAGTCTCATCAGAACCCCCCTCCCCTCAAGAATCTCCAGTTTTCCGTGTGGGATTTTGCTTCGAGCCGTGTCAGAGTCTCGAATTTTGAAGGTTGCACTTCTCTGGTGCAGAGGTGCCTTCGTCCGTCTTCAAGGAGGATCGGGAACTCGTCTTGTGTTCCCATCCCCCTGTGGAGCCGCATAATGGAGATTCTCTAGACTGCGGTGCTAAGACCCCCCAGAAACAAAATGACGACCCGGGCAACCAAACCTCCTCTAAGGCACGGTCCTGCATACGATGCACCCAGTGGGCGAATCTGTCGACCCGTACAGAGGCAGAAGTAAAAAAAAAAGGAGAAGAGGCTAAGCTGTGGCCGGATGGGGCACTGAGTCCGTCAGCACGGCAGCCAGGAAGTCAAATCGCCACGCCCCTTACGGGGAAGAGAATTGGTACAGAAGACGAGATAGGGGTTAGCAGAAGAAGAAAAGGAAAACCAAGCTGGGGCCGGACGGGGCGCTGAGTCCCGTCAGCACGGCGTCTAGGAGAGAAAATCACCGTGGCTCTTACGGGGAGGCAGATAATAGAAAAAATACTTTTATTTTCCAGGCGTAGGCTCTCTCAAAATAGTAGGTCCATGCACAATGCCCCCTCTTCATTTGCCTAAGCGAGGAGGAGATTGCGGTTTTTCTCCGCAAACTTGATTACTTGATCATTCGAAATTTGAATGTCATTGTGGACGGCGAGTAGTGCGAGGCCATTGGGGCGATACTGGTCAATGGTGCTCCTCATGTACGTCTTTAGCCGTTTCAAGGCTGAGAATGAGCGTTCGGCCTCTGCATTTGAGACCAGCAGAGTCATTAAGATGATAAGGAGCTTCGTACTGTTCAAGAACATGCGGGTCACGGGTCACTGCTGAGCAGTTCGGTGGCTTTTTTGTATCTGCAAATCTACTTTAACAGCAAGGTGCCCAGCCTATGGTCTGCATCTCCGCCCGTATTTCCCCGAACAGCACACATGCAACGCAGTATCCACCCTCGTTCAACAACGAGTACTTCAGTCAGGGGTATGCAATGCACCAGCTTGGTTGGAATCGCCTCTTATGATTAGCTTCTTCAATGAAGGGCAGCGATTCGACAGACGGGGCAATCTGGTTGATTAAGGCCACTTTCTCAGATTCTGTGGCCGCCTTGTTCCCAATGAAGTTGGCAACGGCCACTGGAACTGTAGGGAGTGTCAATGTGCCATGCCAAAAAAGAGAAGTGAGTTCCTTGCCTTCCTGCTCCTCATGGTGAAATTCGGCTTCGCTGTCAGATCTGCCAGCTGTCGATGTCGAAGTGCTTTGCTGTTGCTCCAGCTCATTGACATCACGCTCGCAATCACCACTTGCCTTGGCCACTTGGGGCTTGAAGAACGAGGGGATCTTCATATCGCCCTCCTGCTTCATGGTACACGCCCTGTGGATGAAAGGGAACTAATGCATCACATGGAAAAGCCCAGCCGCTCACATCACCCCATATCCGTAACAATATATAATAAAAAAATCACTTACTTTGCAATGCTGTGTTTCAGAGAGAGGATGACGCGGAGATGATGCTGGTGTAGTTGCGAGGATGGACATAAGAGAGAGAGAGAGAGGATGCTGGAATTAGTTCCGAAAGTGAAAGATGCCAGTGAGCACATGCCCAGCTCAGGCTAGCTGACAAAGAGCTGAAGGGCGTGTGAGTCAGGATGCGCGATCTGCAGTGACTCAAGACACGAGATGCTGACTCGAAAAGCGATGCAAGCCAGGCATACTGTGTAAAATTTAACCATGGTCATGGGAGGGGCCCTACCCCGGCCGCTCCTTGGCTACCTCATTTCGGGCAAGTGTAATTGTTGAGTTTTCCGTGGTTCCTTTGTGTGCTTACGTCTTTTGCTGACTATCAGTGGGAATATGGACGGACGGATTGAGGACGAGTTACGGACTGGTGATATTACTACTACTGATAATAATAATGCTAATAATATACTAATCAGAATGAGAATAATAATGAGAATGTTTCTGCCCGCTTATTTATTCTATGGTCAATTATTAGTGCGTGGATTCTCTTCACTTAATCTGAACGCGGGGCGGAGCTTGTTTAGTCAAAGGATGTCTTGTATCAAGATAGTATCTGACTTTGGGAACCTAGCCGTGCTTTATCAACCAGCATTTATAACAAGATTGATTTTATCTTTCACGGGTTCATGTAAATTCTGGCGGGTAAGATCAGATTCCATTTTATGTGTACACAGCTGTTTCCACCGTCTTTGTTATCTCTGTGGCCAGACCTTCGACTCTAAACTGTTTCAAAATGTATGTGTCTGTACGTGCGCGTAGGCGCACAACGATTTCACTTGCCTTCTTCTTACAAAATACTCTGGTGATGGTCGGCCCACACACATACTGTATTTTACAGTATACAAATAGAATGATTTTTTATACATTTAATGAGTTCCCATAATATTAAACTTATTCACTCTACTAAAATTAATTTATTTTATAATATTGTTGAATCCTCGCAATTATTATATTATTACACACAAGCATTTTAATAATATATTGGAGCTCGTGTGTTGTTGACGGCGTCAACTGTTTATAGATGACGAGTTTGGTCTGACTCCAAAGTATTCTTTTGGCTAATCCGCTTGTAGGCTGGGTTCGAGTGGTAATCTGGTTGTTGCTTGGCTAAAAGAAGGAGTTGGAAGAAAAATGGCTATTTATTAGCCTTTAATCTTTACTTAGGGCTACCTCAGTTCGGGCAAGTGAAATTGTTGAGTTTTCCGTGGTTCCTTTGTGTGCTCGCGTCTTTGGCTAACTATCAGTGTTTCTTGTAAGTCTCCTTCTGCGTCAGATTGTTGGGATTATGGACGGACGGATTGAGGACGAGGTACGAACTGGTGATACTACTACTACTACTACTAATAATAATAATAATGCTAATAATATACTAATCAGAATGAGAATAATAATGAGAATGTTTCTGCCCGCTTATTTATGCTATCGTCAAAAAAAGGGGCGTGGCTTCTCTTCTCTTAATCTAAACGCAGGGCAGAGCTTATCGGATCAAAGGTATAACATAACATAACATAACATAACTCCTGGGCAGAGCTTATTTAGTCAATAGGTGCGTGTGTATCAATATAGTATCTGATTTGGGGTACCTATCGCCGTGCTTTATCAACCAGCGTTTAAAGGTAGATTGATTTTGTCTTTCACGGGTTCAGGTAAATTCTGGCGGGTCAGATCAGATTCCATTTTATGTGTACACAGCTGTTTCCACCGTCTTTGTTATCTCTGTGGCCAGACTTTCGGCTCGCATATGTTTCCAAATGTATGTGTCCGTAGGTTCGCGTGGGAGCACAACGATTTCACTTGCCTTCTTCTTACAAAATACTCCGGTTTACATTGATACATATTAAGTGTAATTTTACATTATTTACATGTAATTGTTTGATCTTACTTTAATTCATTAGTACAGGATGGTATATTATTTCAATTTTCGATTTGTGTGCCCAATTTCAAGATTTCATAGAGCCAACGGGGTGCTCATTTGTTATCTTGTATTATTATTGTTATGATTATTTATTATTTTTCATTATTATTATTATTATTATTATTTATTACGGCTATCCCCTCAACCTTTTCTACCTCCACTTTATACCAAGAGGACTTTTCCCACTTGTACAGAGTTCGGTCCGGTAGCCATGGTGCCTTGGTGGACTGCATGCCACCCTGGGCTCACCTAGCACCGGGGTAGGATAATAATAGGTGACAACTCACCCTCTCGTAGTAGACCCACTTATATCTACTTCTCTTTATTACATATCCATCTACCCCCTTCCAACCTGCTCTTCTATCCACAGAGGTTCTAGCTGACCGGTGCACTTCCGTCCTTTTATGGGACCTGAGTCGAGTGAGGAAGTATACCGTGAGGTCCCTAACTGCCGCGAGGGCCCAACCCCCGCTGGTACGGGATGTGTTGGACCGAGGACTCTGCTTACCTTCCTCCAGTACAAATATATGGTGGCTCCGCTGGCACTATACTTTATGGTTAAAGTTCGAGAACAATTTTACCTTGTGGGGGTCGGACCAAGTAAACATTCGTTTGATTAATTTAAACGGTTCATACATTGAACCTTATAAATGGGAATACAAACTTCCCGCTTTGTATTAATTCTCTTTCGTAAATGAGAAGATAGACTTCCCTCTTTGTATTAATCTCTTTGGTAAATAGGATGAAAAACTTCCCGCTTTGTATTATTTCTCTTTCATAAATGGGAAGATAGACTTCCCTCTTTGTATTAATCTCTTTCGTAAATAGGAAGATGGAGTTCCCGCTTAGTATTCTCTCCTTTATAAATGGAGAGTTAAACTCTCCAGTATGGAGTACTATATCTTATAAATAAAGGAACGAAAATCCGAGTGTACTCGGTCGGTGAAGGAGCCGTCCGAAACCGTTGCCTTCTGTGCCGAGTAGTGAGGTAAAGGGAAATGTCATGGACCTTTTTGGAGCACAAATCGTGCGGGTCAGAGAGAGCGACATTGTTGAGTCGATGCTACTTGGGAGCTTCTGTTATTCTCCTTGGAAGACCTCGTAGGGAAAGGTTCACGCTATCGATGTCGCTTCCCCAAAGTTTTACCTCCTTTGCAGAGAATACACATTCAGTATCGTGTAATGGATCCGAACACTGATTGAGAGCTTAAAAATTCGGAAAATAGATTTCAGTCGTGTTTATGTGCAAACGATTTGAGCGTTATTAACCTTTTAAATCTACCATGGCACTGATTGGACAATTATTACAGTGTTTATGTCTAAAAGCTGATTGGTCAATTTGTAAACGCTAAGGCTGTTATTCCAAAAATGAACATAAGTATGACGATTAAATGTATCTTAATCCTGATTGGTTGAATTTTTTTAGTATTATTAGTAGATGAAATTACTATTTATATAGGTGTACTTTTGTGGAAGAGGTATTCTGACTGCTCTCATCGTTGGATACCTGCCCCTGTATAGGAAAAGGAGGAAAACTGCACGGTAGGTTTCGACTGCCTAGCGGATTTTCCAATACGGATTGTGGGTGAAGAAGTTTATTTTGCTCCTAAGTCCCACAACCTAGTGCACGGATACCTGTGCTACACACGTGCGTTCGCGCGCGTGCAAACGCACGCTCCAGATCCTCGCTCGGGCCACCGGTGGACGAAGTTGATCTTTTTCTTACCACAGCAGCACATCACGAGTTCGGATAACTTTTCTGCTAGTTATGGTCTGTAGAAACCTCCTGTCTTCTGACGTGTTCGAACCCCTGAAAGAAGCCCTAAAGGGAGCGCGAAGGTGGGGACCCCAATCTGGGGTGGATTGGTCAGGACAGATAGGTGGACCCTGTTAGACACGATTATAGGTAGAGCAGATAAACGAGAACTCAGTGAATAGTATTAGGTCAACGCCTAGCAATAAGGGGCTGTTAGGTTCGCAGAGGGAACCACTGCCTTGAGCCATCATGGATGACCCCTATGGCGAAAAGCGCTTTCCCCTTAGGGTGATTGAGCGCTGTCAGAAGCCTACAAAGAAAAAACTGTTTGAACTCGCCTTTTCAAAGCTTCGAATTGAGATTTGCCGAGTTAAGAACAGACATATGGTTACCTAGTCATATGCGACACGACCCAGGATATTGACAAGATACTGAGTACAAAGTCGAAAGAAGAATTCGAGAAGATCGGCCTCGCTCGTTAGGTGCCCCCTCAAGTTGCAGTCAGCGATCAATCGTCTGTCGATGCATAGACCCTTACTTCGGTTCGCACTCTATTCAGGAAATGCAAGATGAAATTGAGTCCAAGCAAGTTTGGGCCAAAATCGAAGAAGTGTACAAATTTAAGAACCGCGAAGGAGAGGAGTATAGTCACGTTTTTAAAGTGACATTTCAAACAACCTAGATGGCGAAAAAAGCTTGCGAAAATGGATTAGTGATGTTCAATTCAAAAGTCTCTACGTCCTGCATAGAGCGTGAAGTGTTTGTTCTGGTCCAAGTGTGCTTCTCGTGTTATGCCTTAGAGAAGCACCCTACAAAGGATTGCCCGTTCGAGGGTAAAGTATGTTCTGAATTCGTCGGTAAAGATCATACATGGAAAGAGTGTAACCAACACCGTACCATATCAATGGCCTGTCCGCTAAAGAAGTCCATAGTGGCAGACAATAAAAAACAGGTTATAGATGACAAAAACAAGAAGGCTACTACAACATACGCACAAGCAGCTAAAACGGATAAGCAGAGTAAGACGCTCTCAAACATAGGCCCGGGAATGAGACCTGATTTAGTAATGGGCATCATTCACGCGCAATTTGCGAACGTTATCAAACCAGGTAGTTACGCTACCGAATTGAACAAAATGCTGATTCACAACGGGCTAAAGCCGACCTGATTTCTGGATAATCCTCCGTCAGTAAAGTTGTTCCAGGCCCAACTGAAAACGATGAAAGACGCTACACCAAAATCCCGCTTCTCATCTAGAGACTCCCGCCTCAATAGACCTAAAGTGCCAACATCTAGTGTCTCCCAGACGGAATCACGCTCCCCTAAGGAAGAAGGAATCGCCACTGCTTCAAGGCAAATTGGAAATAGAAACGAGACCGTCCCAATGGACAATACTGCAACATCAAAAACCTGCCAAAACAACTGATGAAATAGGCATGAGGATATACGGCTCGCCGTCTGCACCATTACCTAAAATCGCGAGATCAGCTGACATCATCTCAGGGATCATGAAAGGGAAGTATAAATATGACTATGAAGCGGACATAAATGAAGATAACTTGTTAGTGGCTCTGAAACAAGGAATAATCGTGATAACCGAGGAATCCTGCTTTAATCTCGCACATTAGATATTTAAAAGGAAGAGAAACGGAAGGAAAAGATCCCAGTATGAGAGAACAGGAATAAACCTAAACAACCACATAAGAATTACAAATCATGGACAGCCAAATATGATACATCAGAAAATTGAAAAATCTTCTCCTTCAATGTTAACGGATGGAAAAATAAAAAAAGAATATACAACGAGATTATAAGGAACCTGGACCAAGACATCATCCTCATTTCCAAGCATGGCGTCGATATGCAAACAGAGTATATTAAAATATACAATTATGAGGTGCTGATGGCCAACCACTCTAATGAGAGATTCGATGGCGTCGCAATTGCAGTCAGGAAAGGAATAAAATTCCAAGAAATTCTAGGTTTGGAAGAGTCTTACCTGGCTGTGAAGATCAAGATGACCTATAAAGACGTTGTGGTAGCAGTCGGTTATCAACCACCTAAATGATCATATTTGCCAGTTCCCAATTTCATCCGCCTATTCTGTAGAAACGCCTCAACAATTTTAATTGGAGACCTCAATGCCCACTGCAGAGAGGCAGGATATACTACGGCTTTAAATGGAGTGGGTCACTCACTAAGCCTTCTAATTAGGATGAACATAGTGCAGAGAGTAGGTCCATGTTTCGCCATATTCTTAACAGGAAGATCTTCGACAACACCTGATGGTGTATTGACTAACACCAACTTTGCTCTCAACCAAGTGACAGCACCGGGTCCTTACCTACAATCGGACCTTATCAGCATGGAAACTACGTTGTCAACCTCACCAATACAAGTCCAAGTACCCAAACGGAGATGCCTGAACAGGGCTGATTGGGAAGCTTATAAAGACCACTTGAGCACCATACAGGTAAATAGACTGGAAGGCGCCTCAATTGATGAGATAGACCATCATCTTAACAATATAATGGAGAAACTCAAGGAGGCCGACCGTCATGCTATCCTATGGACTGGATTTAAAACTCCCCGGCCCCGAGGTGAGATAGAGAAATTACCGAAAGAATGAACCAATTAGATCTCCTTATCAATGAGATAAACCTATATGGTAACACAGCCCAACGCTTTAGATAGCTACGAGAACTGAGAGAAACAATCAAATTTCTCATCATGGAGAAATCCAAGGAAACATGAGACAACATAATTGGTAACCTAGACATTAAAAGGGATCCAAAAAAATTGGGGGGTCAAATTAAAAGATTAATAGGAACCCCTTCATGGGAAAGGATAAATATAACCATCAGCGGAGTTGAAATCAATAGAGATGAGCACGTGGAGCGTCACTTCAAAGACTATTGGAAACAAGATTTAGTATCAGCGAAGCGGAGAACGCAGAATTTGCTGGGGACTACAAGGATGAAGCTAATGCAAGGCTGAGAGAGCTGGGTGAAGAACTCACACCTCATCTTCTGGTTGACCGTTCGCGCCGTGCTTGGGAGGAGGGTAGGCCATTCACATACGAAGAATACGAAATTGCACTGAAGAGTTTGGAACCAAAGGCTCAGGGGTTGACCGGATTTACGAATACTCACCTAATAAACGCACCCCCACTCCCCACCTTAACGTAAATCAAGCAATTTTAAACATCCTCAAAGCTTACATGAATATTGGCTACTTTCCCGAGTCATTGAAAAAGGCTAAGATGATATTTTTCTTGAAGCCTGGGAAGCCTAAAGAAGCGATAAGTAGCTATGGATAGATCTCCTTATTAGAGTTCATCGGTAAACTATTCGAAAAGCTCCTGAACACAAGACGTATGAACTATTTGGAGAATAACGGCCTGTACAACGATCAACAACACGGTTTTAGAAAAAAGATCGGAACCGAAACCGCATTAGCCCTCATAACAGAAAAGATCGTTGTTGCAAAGGCCAGGGGCAATAATGTAGATGTCGTACTTAGAGACGTGGCCTCGGCCTTTGACAAGGTCTAGGTGCCGGGCTGAAAAATAAGGTCTACGACCTTAGAATTGTGGATGGCATGACAAAGATCCTGTGCAGCTACTTCGATAATCGTAAGGCCATGGTCAGCATTAACGACATCGAAGGAGAGCTCTTTAACCTGGAAGCAGTGGTTCTACAGGGTGAATCTTTGAGTCCCACGTTATACGCGATATTTAGCAGTGACCTACCACATCCTGCCTACGATTTTGCCTAATACATACAACTCGCAGACGATGTCACACAGATCGTGACGAGCGATTACCCTAATCCGAGAGATGTGGCCAACAGGACAGGAGGAGAAATTGCTATAGTCAACAACTATGAAAGGAGGAATAAAATCAACACGAACATTGGCAAGTTCAAAATGATTCCGATGGAACGCAGACGAACGAGGGAAGTTGTGGCGGAGGGTGTACGTTACCAGTACTCCACAGACGGCAAGGCACTAGGCCTAAAAATAACAACAAGTGGTTATAAAACACATCTCAAGGAGAAGATCGCCATAGCCAAAAATGCGCTCCGATCTCTCTTCCGTTTAAGATTAATGTCGCCGACCAACAAAATGAAATTATATCTAGCGATCGCGAAACCGCTGTTCCCATACCCAGTCATCCCCGCATACACCTTGAGTCATACAGCACTGAGGAAAGCGCAGAAGGTACAGAACACGGCGCTAAGATTTATGTCGCATGTAACTCTTTGGGACCGTCTCCCCTCGGCGTTTTACATGCAGTAAACGATGTAGATCCAATTAACGTGACTTTACACAAGCGCGCAATCACTCTGTGGGATAAAATACATCAAATTATACCAGAAGAAATCACGAACCAATTAAGACTACCTGATGATGAATACCCGAACATACACTTTAAGCAGGCGTTCAAAAGCAGTCAGCTAAAGATTGAAATAGATATAATACCACTATATACCTAAGAAATAATATAAAGGAAGATAAAACATAATTTAACGAGACAATAATGAAAAACAAAGAACAAGACAAATATAACTCAAGAAAAGATCCGTAGAGGACATGTTTTAATTTTTTTAAAAATCCGAAATGACCACAAAAATAAAAAATCTCTTATACATAATGAATAATTAAAAAGGAGTAAATTACAAAGTTTAAACAGTTAAACAAAGTAATAGAAAAAGATCCGAAGTGGACACATTAATAAGTTATTTAAATAATCATTAACATAAATACCAAGAATCAAGAAGAGTAACTCCATTGTCAATTATCCAAGATTAATTGAGCTGCTAAAACATAAACGAAAACAAGGGCTTGAACGCTAAAGCAGTTTTCATCGCAAGAATCGATATAAATACTTAGCTTGCCAGACGACCTGGCACATACAACTCTCTCTCTCTCTCTCTCTCTCTCTCTCTCTCTCTCTCTCTCTCTCTCTCTCTCTCTCTCTCTCTCTCTCTCTCTCTCTCTCTCTCTCTCTCTCTCTCTCTCTCTCTCTCTCTCTCTCTCTCTCTCTCTATCTATCTATCTATCTATCTATCTCACTCTCTCTCTCTCTCTCTCAAAAGAAACCAGAGGGGGAGGTGACGCCCCCTTGTCGCGGGAAGAGAGCTTGTGTGGACCTTTGACTTTTTGAGCTATGTCGGCGGGGGTACCTCTTCTGGGTACCCCTGGCAGGGCTTCACTTGTCGATTTGGCCGGAAACGAGGTTCCAGACTAAGTGCGTCATTCTTTTCTTTTTTCTACTCTATCATTCTCTTTTTTTTTACTTTTATCCTATTTCCCACTTATACAAAAAGAAAAAAAAACAAAAAAAGGCCTACTCTTATCATGTTACTCTTTCCCTTTTTTCCCTCTATCTACATATAAGGACCTGGCAGCTACCTCACGCGTCAGAAGAGAGGCTTTGGAACCTCTATAAACAACGCCAATCCACGCTCACTGGTTGCGAGAGACTAGGACTAGAGGTGTCCTAGGCGTTGGGGTACGATGAATGGATGAGGGTAGTGCCCCGTTAACCCCTTCCCTGGCACGTAATTATTGACCGTTCCCAGTGCCCGTTGACGGATGCTTCTGGTAGCATTGGTCCGAGGGGACGACCCTTTGTTCCCATGTTGGTTGCCAGGCCAATAAAAAGCCTTGGGTCGAGTTCCTTGGTGTGGCGCGATATCCATTGAACGCTACTCCGAGATCCTGGCCGTTGTGAAGGGAACTAGTAGGAGTTTAGTAAGGGGCATTCTTCGTTGTTGTTCACCTGGTGACAAATCGATGGCCCCTTCAGGGCCAGTTTGTGCTGCTTGGTTGGGAGCCACGGCATGCCGAGGCTTGACGAATCGGTCGGACGAACAGCAGCACATGGAGCGTGCCTTCTGGAAGACTCCGAAACGACTCCGATCAACAGGCGGGAGCGACTCACGCGGGGAGAACTAACCAACCCCTTTTTATATATTGATTGGTCACAAGCTTAAGAAATAGAGTGTTGAAAATGGCAGGAAAGAAAGGTCCAGCAGCGCTAAAAATTCACGTGTGCCACATGTAAGAAGGACAAGTGGTGCGTTGACTTCCCGGAAGGCTGCTATGCGAAATGCCACCCAGGTAGTGTATGCACCACTTGCATTTTAAAGAAGGAAGTGGAGGAAGTAGTCGCCTACTTCAGGGAAAGAACTACAGACCTCAAACAGAAAATCGAGAGGCTCAAGGAGGAGCACTCCCACCAGATCCGCAGGCTCGAAGAGAAATTAAACGAGCTCTCGAGTCCTGTGGCAAACACCACCTCAGCAGAGAGCCCGGGCCCGAATGTGGCAGAGACGCCAAAAGGAAAAAAAAAAAAACGAAAAAGGGAAAGAAGAAAGAGGAAGAGAGAGAAATAGAAGAAGAAAAGCTAGAAGAAATTAATGAAAAGGATGACAAGGGGAAAAGATGATAGAGAAGAAGAATAAGAGGAAGAAGAAAAGGAAAAGCCTGAAAAGACCATGACGGGGAAGAGAGAGGAATCAGAGAGCTTGCCTCCGAAAATAAAGAATCCGAGTTCAGCAGGCAAATGTGCCAGGCTCATCCTTGTGGGCGATTCCCAAGGCACGGGATCTGCAGCCCCTGCTAGCGGCCCGCCTTCGCACAAGCGTTAGGGTAAGCTGCCTGCCAGGATGTGGTAACCACCACATCAAAGTAGAGGCTGAGAAGTCACAGATTTCTGAGAGCTCAGTCGTTGCTCTGATGGTCAGTGGAAACGACCTCTACCTGAGAGGAGGTAGGGTAGGCCCTACAGATAAAATCCTCCACACAGTCATGGGTGCCATGGACAACTGTGGGCTGAAAACCCGCAAGCGCGTGGTAGTCGGGATGCTCCCGAGGAGAGGTCCAACACGGACCGCTCACTCGATGAATGTCTCTTTAAACCGGCGCCTGGCAGATTTGTGTACGGCAGAGGGGGTCTTTTTTTGTGGACCCGTACCGCACCTTTTTATGGTAGAAATGATCTCTACCAAAGGGATGGGGTACATCTTTCCTTTAAAGGAAAGGCCTTCCTGCCGAACATGATCCAGGATGTCGTAGAGAGGAGCGAAAGGAGTATCCGGCCCAGAGTGAGGGTGGACGTACGCCAGTACGCCCGTGTCACTCCAGGAACGACCTTCTCAAAGGGCGCAAAAAGGGGTGCCTCACCAACAAACAAGCCGGGAAACGGAAGAGCGTAGGGAGTCCTACAGTCGGGGACTCCCTGAAAGTTCTTCTGTTCAATGCGAGGTCAATCAGGAACAAGTTTCCTGAGCTCCGTGGTCTCATAGCGACGGAAAAACCCGAAATGGTAGCAATAACAGAATCGCGGATAAAAACCTCAACCCGAGACTTTGAAGGCGAATTCACGGTCCCTGGCTACCAACTCTTCCACAAAGATAGGCCAGACAGAGAGGGTGGCGGTGTAATGTTGTATGTCAAGGATACAATCAAATCTACGAACTCCAACATTATATCCGATCACGAGCTCCTAGGCGTTGACCTAGAGATAGGTCCTGTCAGATACAGGACCCTGGTGCTTTACAGACCCCCTTCCCAACCCGTTGAGAAGGACAGGGAACTGTACAAGCTGCTGGGTGAGCTGGTTCAAGGCAGAGTGTGCATCGTTATGGGCGACTTCAACAGACAAGTTGACTGGGAAACCAGAGCAGCCTGTGGCGAGAGCGCGCTACTCCTGGAGTTCGCGAACAACGAGTTCCTCACTCAATTGGTTAGAGAACCGACGAGAGGAGACAATATCCTCGACTTGGTCTTCACCTCTGAGGATGATATCGTTGAGGATGTCTCCGTAGGCGAAGAGCTCGGTGGCAGTGATCACCAGCTAGGTAGATTTAGCGTCAAGATCCCGAAGGTAAGGTCTGTTGCCAGTCAATCAAGGAAACTTGACTTGAGAAGAGCAGACTTTGCAAGCCTTCGTGCTGGGCTGACTGATGTAAGGCTAGCGGTATGCGAAGAGGTAGAGGATTCGTGCAACAATTTCAAAAATAAGTTCATGAGTCTTCAATCTAGTTGCATCCCTCTGAAATGCCTCCGTCGGTCTTCTGTTCAACCAAAGTGGTTTAATCGAGAAATCGGCCAACTGCTTAGGGAGAAAAGAAATGCGTACCGGCGATCGAGGATCTCGGGTGCCTTTGACGAGTACCGGAGGCTAGCTAGGAGAGTGAAGTCCAGCATAAGGGCGGCTAAGGGTACTGAAAAAACTCCGAGTGGCGAGACTCTGCAAGGAGAATTCCAAGGAGTTCTTCGGCTATGTAAATAGCCGTAAACCAATCCATCGAAGGATTGGGCCCTTGGTGGACGAGGAGGGTGCATTAACTCACTCAAATGCAGAAAATGCTAACCTTCTCAATGACTACTTCTCCTCAGTGTTTACTAAAGAGTGTGGTCCCATCCCCCAGCCCACGTATTCCTACTCGGGGGAAAATCTGGAGGCAATGGACTTCACCGAAGGAGAAATAAAGAAAAAGATCGCTGATCTAAAGACGAATAAGTCCCCTGGACCGGACGGGTTTCTACCCAAGGTGTTGAAGGAAGTGTGCGATGAAGTATCACGACATCTGTGCGCTATCTTTAACATGTCAATTCAGACCGGATGCGTTCCTAGAGACTGGCGTGAGGCGGAGGTGACTCCGATCTTCAAGAAAGGAGACCCCAGCCATCCGTCAAACTACCGACCTATCAGTCTGACTTCGATAGTCGGTAAACTCATGGAAAGCATCATGGTGGACAAAATGACGTCGTATTTAGAGTCAAACCTGCTACCGAGGAGTTCCCAGCACGGCTTCCGAAGGCAACGGTCATGCCTGACAAACCTTGTGGAATTCTTCCACTTCGTTTTCAGTTAGCACGATCGGGACAAGGCGGTGGATGTGGTTTACTTAGACTTTCAGAAAGCCTTTGATAAGGTACCACACCGCCGCCTTCTCCGGAAAGTGCAAGCGCTGGGCATAGACGGAAAAGTAGCCGGCTGGATCGAGAACTGGCTAAGTGGCAGACGGCAACGGGTGGTGGTAAATGGACAGGCTTCTGAGTGGGTGCCCGTTACTAGCGGGGTGCCTCAAGGTTCTGTCCTGGGACCACTACTATTCATCATCTACGTCAACGACATAGACGGTGACAAAGGATGGAAAGACTGCCCGCCTGCAGGAAGATATTGTGAAGATTGGGGAGTGGTCGGACACGTGGCAAATGCCTTTTAACGTGAACAAATGCAAAGTAATGCATATCGGCCACATAAACCCCCAATCTCATTATATCCTTAAGGGCACTGCTCTTGAATCGAGTGACACTGAGAAGGACTTGGGTGTTACTATCACTAGCGACCTCAAGTTCTCGAAACAGTGCATCGAGGCAGAGAAGAAAGCCCAAAGGATGTTGGGCTACATAAAGCGCCAGTTTGGATACCATAACAAGGAGATAGTACTTTGTCTGTACAACTCCCTGGTTCGGCCGCACCTGGAGTATGCCGTACAATTTTGCAGTCCTTCGTTTTGAAAGGACATCGCAAGGTTGGAACGCGTACAAGCTAGGGCAACCAAACTGATTCCCTCTATCCGACATAAAAGTTATGAGGATAGACTAAGGGAATTAGATCTGTTCTCGCTGGAAACCCGTAGATTGCGTGGTCAGCTCATCGAAGTTTTCAAAATACTTCGAGGGTTCGACAATGTTGACTACCGGGATATTTTCACACTGAGTGAGAACAGAACGCGCAATCACGGCTTCAAACTTGAACTGAAGCGTTACAACCGCAATATGTGTGGAAATTTTTTCACTTACAGTATCTGCGGTAAGTGGAACGCACTTTCAGTGGAAGTTGTCAACAGTGAATCTGTTGACCAGTTCAAGTCAAGACTAGACAAAGTCTTGAAAAGTGGCCGTTTAGGGACGCAAAACAATTGAGCAGTCATGTGCCTGCTCGATTGATAGTCCAAAGGTACCCTCTTTGAATGGACCGTAAGGTCTCCTAGGGTACTTACTTTCCTTGTTACTTGTTACTCTCTCTCTCCCTCTCTCTTTCTCTCTCTCTCTCTCTCTCTCTCTCCTCTCTCTCTCTCTCTCTCTCTCTCTCTCTCTCTCTCTCTCTCTCTCTCTCTCTCTCTCTCTATCTCTCTCTCTTGATTACACATACTTCTATCTATCTTTTCACTAACTATCCCCACACCAATTTCTCTCTTTAAACATCATTGATTATTGAAAAGGTAGTCAGAAAAAGTTATCATTATTATTCAAGAAGAAAAGTTGTCATTATTGTTCGCCATTTCGAAGCTTATTCCAGCTATTTACCTAGAAATAAAAAATCTAGCTATATATATTTTCCTTCATCCCATAAGGAAGCGTTTGATCACATAACCATAGGTGGGCGCGATAACCGATAAATCGATAATCGATAAATCCAAAATTATAATACAATATTGATTATAGCGTTATTTTATAATACAATATTAAAAATATTTGAATATTGTTTTTTAGTTTCTTACCTGGTGAGGCTCTCCTTCATCTCCTCATAGGTTTTGAGGATCCTCCTTCCAGCTCGGACCTACCTATTTCTGCCTCCAAGACACGCGCGGCTCGCCCCTGTGTTAAACTGGAACCAAAAACTGAACTGAAATTATCGATTATCGCTAGTTTGGAACTAAAAGTATCGGCGATACCGATTAATCAATAACGCGGAAAAAAATATCAGATAACCCAATATCGTTATCGCGATAACGCCCACCTATGCACATAACCTAAGCTACAAAACTACAAGAGAGAATACCTTACTCAGTTCCTATAACTGGTGACCTCTTTTTCCTCAAACGAAATGTGATCATACAACAAAATGGATTCGCTAGGCGACGCAACAAGACAACAACAAGCTGCTCATCTTCTTCCACACCAAGAAGTGAAACTCGCGAACGCGATCTCCATCAGACCTCCTGTTTTTAATGAAGCAGCAGTCTCAGGATGGTTCATAGTTGTGGAGGCGCAATTTCACATCTCAAGAATACAACGAGAAGAAACGAAATTTTACCATATTCTGGCTGCATTACCTCCCGAGACAGTCGATCTACTTCAGGCTGCAGTCCTTTCATCGCAGAACTACTCTCTCCTTGAGACAGAAGTGCAAAGTGTGTAAAAATTAATAATACAAAAATAGTGTTAAAATCCCAATGTAAATAAGTTTAATAGTGTATATTCAGTGCCTATTTACTTTTAAAAATGAAAAGTGTAAATAGTGAAAAATGAAGGGTCCAGTAATGAGAATAATATAGTAATTTTGGGTGTGTACAAAATTCGTGTAGACATCAATATAAAGTTAATTCCGTTTAGTTAAGGAAAATGGTGTGGTGCCTACACACAAAGTAACGTACATAACAAGAGGTTTAGTTAGCGACAAGAAACTGCAACTACTTTATGCCGTACGCTTTAATCGATGTTGTTAAATCGCTTGGTATAACATAGGTTATACGAAGAATCTCAGGACTGCTGACCCCTCTGAAATCTATGTTATGCAGTCAAGAAATACAAATGAAATACGAAAGTATATAATTTTGTGGGCGCTCGCACAAAGCTGTAGGTATGCTTAAAAATATAATTAACTTATACTGCAGCTAATGGTAAAGTAAAGGAACGGCATAGGAAAGTTGTGGCGCGCTCACACACGCACGCAAACATAATTTTGTTCGCATTTAAGTGCTGCAGTTCCTGCGTTCGAACACTCTAAAATACTTCCGAATTGATTTAAAGCACCTCTTTGTTTAAACATAACATAACATAACATAATTACACGGATGACAAAAGCCACAAGGGCCTATCAAAGGTCATCCGCCTCCGTCAAAACCCACCCACAAAAGCACCATCACCAGGGAAAGACAAAATCAAAGTTCCCCACAATATAATATAACAGATGACAAAAGCCACAAGGGCTCATCATAGGTCATCCGAGTCAAACAGCCTCTTTTTTAAGGCACCCAAACTCCCAGGAAAACTACATCCAGAGGATTGCATCCAGAAACAAGGGTATCACCAATCAAGGCTTGTCAAGAACTAAATCATGCAGCTATAGATATATACAAAGAATATTAATATATACAAAACTTAGGAACCATCACAACCTTCCCTTCCCATAAACTCATCCAACCTACTCTTAAATACATTTAGATTTGGACTACCTACTACCCTCTGCGGTAATTTGTTCCAGAAGTCTACCACTCTGTTGGTGCAAAAATATTTTCTTAAATCCAACCTACACCCTTGCTTTTTAATTTTCAAGTGGTGACCTCTAGTCCGATTTCCATCATCTAACTCAAAAAACTTGCTAACATCCAATTTATCTATCCCGGAAAATTTTTTAAAGAGCTCAATCATATCCCCTCTCACACACCTCCTTTCGAACGAGAACATATTTAATACTCTATCTATATATTCAAGGTGCGTCAGGGAAGGAATAATCTTTGTTGCCCTCCGTTGCACTGACTCAAGAAGGTTAATATCGTGTCTAAAATGTGGGGACCATGCCTGCATACAGTACTCTAGATGTGGCCTAACATAAGAGTTATAGAGTTTAAGAATAACCTCCTTACTTTTGTAACTGACATTTCTCTTAATAAAACCCAGCACTCTATTTGCCCTATTTCTTGCTTCAATACACTGCTTAGAAAACCTTAATGACTTATCTATTACTACTCCTAGATCTTTCTCATCCTCTACTGAGCTCAGCCAATGCCCATCCATTTCATAGTTAAATTCTCTATTATCTTTTCCCAGTACACAGTCGTAAAATTATGTTAAACGATTTAAATGATGTGATAAAATAAAGTTCTATATACTCTTTTGCTGGCGATACCAGAATTTTAAAGGTTATTGAAAACAAGAGGGACTTGGGTATTTTGGTAAGTTCAGACCTTCATCCTAGAAAGCAATGCCTAAATGCTAAGAATAAAGCTAATAGGATATTAGGATTCATTAGGAGGAGTGTAAGCAATAAGAGTGCTGAAGTCATTCTAAACTGTATCTGGCGCTAGTTAGGCCTCATCTAGACTATGCAGTACAATTTTGGTCACCATATTATAGGAAGGATATTGATTTGCTTGAGTCTGTGCAGAGAAGGATGACAAAGATGATTGGTGGGCTAAGGAACTTACCTTATGGTGAAAGGCTCAGAAAACTAAATCTACATACATTGAAAAGGAGAAGAGTCAAATGGGAATTGATTGAAGTCTTCAAATGGGTAAAGGGATATAATAAAGGGGATCTGGGTAAGGTTCTTAGGTAATTGTGTAGACGATGGCAGGATCCTAGGCCTAGTTTTTTGGGGGCTATTTTGGGCTACTTTTCGTTGTTACTTGTTTAGAGATGAAATCGAAGAATTTTATGGCGATTCTCGTTTTTATACTGGGGGGCTGTGCCCCCCCGAGCCCCCCCCCCCTCCAAAGGATTGAAACTCAGGGGCATCGCAGTGTTATCCCCGCGGCGAGCCGTACCCAACAACGAGCCGACGCTCAAAATAATCGCATCCGGCCATCGTCTACATAATTACCGGTTCTTATACCTAGTGAACATGACAGGACACGTAGCAATGGGTTGAGGCTTGATAAGTATAGGTTTAGGAAGGAGATTGGGAGGAATTGGTTTACAAATCGTGTGGTAGATGAATGGAATAGGCTCACTAGACATGTGATAGAAGCCTCCTCTCTAGGTAGTTTTAAGAATGTTTATTCACAATATGTTAACACACTCCGCGGCTAACTCCTGTGGTGCTAGAACCACATTGAAAAATTGAATGTGACTCAAAAATACCTCAAAGATGAGCATTTTGAAGTCTTAGGAAATTCTATAATTGGTTCTTCACAGTGGAACCATAGCATATTAAAATATATTTGTGCGTATATATATATATATATATATATAAATATATATATATATATATATATATATATATATATATATATATATATATATAAATATATATATATATATATATATATATATATATATATATATATATATATATATATATATATATATATAAATATATATATATATATATATATATATATATATATATATATATATATATATATATATATATATATATATATATATATATATATATAAACGGATGCAGCATCTTTTAATTTTTCACAACGTTTCCAAAACTACAAGTTTTCATCTTCAGGCTAGAATAAGTTTACAAAGTTAATACATATGAAGAAAACTTGAAAAGGCTAACAAGATATTATTGTAAAAGGTGGCCAATTATAAAATATCAGTAAAATGTACTATAAGTTGAAATTTTAAAGAGGGCTTAGATCATGAGACAGTCTGGCCACTCCACGACAGGTTCCTCTTCTTCCCTGGCGGATATCGGGAAGGCCTGGTTTGTTGCCGGTTCGGCGAACGACCCTTGGATGAGGAAGCATTGATAAAGACCAAAGTCGCAGGTGCGCTGAGTGGAGCCTCGATTACGTCGAGGCCCTTCATTTAGAGACTACCCTGCGTATTTGAGTCCGCAGGTTTCAAGCGCTTCCTGGGTTTTGCTTCACAAATGGTAGCATGTTGGCCAAGGATAACATGACCCATCAGTTGAGGTTATTAGCTAGCTTGAGTGGTAAATGCTTCTGACCCTTACGAGACGGCAATGATCAGTGTCATTCAGACACTTAATGACACGCCAGTGAGTGTGACGCCGTACTCTCCTAAGAACTTCGTAAAAGGAGTGGTTTATGCGAGGGAACTGTTCAGAAGAACATATTTTTTTCAATGGAATTGCCACGGACTTCAGCCATTTGGGAGGAGCTTGGGATGCCTGTCTCACCTCGTTCCCCATTTACTATCTTTTTGCAGGAGACCATGCTGGACGCTTGCTCCCTGCCACCACCCCGAGGTATAAGAGTTTTGTGACCCCACCACCAAAGGATAGGGGCCGAGCGGGATGATGCGCCATTTACACCTGTCATGATGTCTCCGTTCTTCTTTTTGCTTTAAATACCTCCTTTAAGGCAGTAGCAGTGCAGCTGCACCTGGATAATAGGTATAGTTATTTTTGTGTACATTCTACCGTAAGCTGAGTTCGACGCAGGAAACTTGCGCTGCATCGTGTCACGGTTGCTGAGGCCCTTTCTACCAGGGCTGTGGAGTCGGAGTCGGAGACCTCTGTGGTGGACGCGGAGTCGGAGTCGTTTAAAAACATCCGACTCCTGTTTTTATCTTATGAAGATAAATAATATAATCATAGGAAGTTGTTTTTTAAATTTTCTTATGGGCGAGAGTAGCAAAACAATATTACACACTTTCATCGAAATTATAGCACTAAATAACTTTTGTAGAATTGTATGGGCATGTATTACATGTATACACTATGAAATTCTTCTCAGAATCTTCCAAGAAAATTCTTGGAAGAGCTTCCAAAAATGTTTAGGAAGAATGCACAATCACCACATGGCATTTGTTTGTAAACAACATCGCTGATTCAATATTAAATCAGTGTTGAAAGATTGTTTTCTGCTTTGAAAATGATAAAATCAGATCTTAAAACTTCAATTAAGCAAGATCTTGCAGAAGCTATATTATTCCTTAAAAAATGATAATTAAATACATATTCACTCCTTACATTTTTTTTTTTTTAGAAAAATTTGTATATGATAAAAAAAAATCATGTTCATATATATTAGGAAATAAATTCAGTGGCGGCTCGTTGTTAAAATTAATGGGGGTGCTGCATCAGAATTCTTTTTACCATGGTTATAATATTGTCTAAAACAAGAGTCGGCAAACTTTTTGGTCTTCCGTGCCAATTCCATTTAAAAAAGGAATTTCTGGTCTTGAGTACCAAGCAACTATAATGCCCAATGTACATAACGTAACATGGTCAACAGAGCTAAGTCGATATGATTAAAATATACGGTAAATATTGCGTTAAAGGAAATATATTAAATTTTATAATTGGAAAATATTAATTTTAATATATATATTCTTTTTAATATGATCAATTCCTTGCTCAAAGGAGAGGGAAAATCTTTTCACGAGCCAAGGATAGATGCCTCGCGTGCCAGGGTTTGCCGAAGCCTGGTCTAAAAGGAAATAAACATACCTATAAAAAGAAAATTTATAGATAAACTTGATAAAATCCTAAACAGAACGAATTCAAACATTTTTTACTTACTAATAGCCTAAATTGTTACAGTTCAAGCTTGATCCATTCATTTAAAAACTATATCCATTCTTCTTGTTTTAATTTGCGCGAAAAGATTAATAATTATTTTCCCCTTGATTTCTGGATGACTACTGCGAAACCTTTTCTCCATTGAAAGCACTGCAAGTGAATTTAATCTGTCAGAATTTATAGTCCTCATTAGAAAAGTTTTTATTCTTTTCAGTGTTGAAAAGCAGCGTTCTGCCTGTGATGTATTTATTCATGGGAATTGTCAAGAGGATTTTTATCCGTTTCGTAATTTCACTAAGAACATCATCTAGATTATTTTCCAAGATAAATTTCAGCAGCTCAACTAATTAATAAAAGAACTGAAAAAAATATAAAGTAAATTCTACACTTTACCACATTCAAGAATATAAACATGTTTTTAAGCCCAACACACGCTGAGTCAAAAAGAAAAACTACCTTCCACCACCACACTAGGGTCGGCACTGCTGGAGCCACACTATTCTTTCTTCCTAGCGTGCAGCTTCCTATCTCGAACACGTGAGTATGCGCACAACAGGCAACCAACGCGTCACTGAACTGTGAAGCGCACAGTTCTATACAAGGATTTTTGTATTGTTTTCATAAACTAAGGGATGTCTACTGACATTAAGCTTAAGGATTGTATAATGTACAAGTATAAAAAAAAGTATTCAAGAAAAAAGGACTAATTATATTGAACGTTATCGATAATATCGAGTGGAAATAGGGAGTGCTAAAGTTCCGCAGTGCCTATACACGAGCCACCAATGATTTAGGATATATTTTCTCATTTAAATTTTCGTTTTAATTATGCATATCAGGAATGTTTTTCTTTTGAAATGTCCCAAAAATCTGAATTTGGTTTTCTTTTATAAATTAAATTTCCATATGGCATATTTTAGTTTATTCAACCACTTAAGCTGATAATTTATAAAATACGAGTTATAAAAATAGCTAGATGAATAAACTCAATAAGCAGGGAAAGCCATCATCACACTTTTCAGGCAATAAAGGATTTTTTTAAGATTATTAGATAAAACCCAGAGTTGAAATTATAGTCAAACTATTAAAAATTTTAAGGAGTTGGAGTCGGGGTTTTAGACTGTAGCGACCGGCGTGTACGTCCAAAATAGGACACACGCGAGAGTCGCTATACACATAAAGTACAGAGAGAGAGAAAAGTAAAGTTAGCGCCGTTTATGAGAATGTCACACGGTAGTAAACGGAGCACAGTTATCTCTGTTAGAGTTGGTCGAGGCAATCTTATGCAAACATTATAATCAAGGCACAATCCAGAATAAACTGGATAGCTATCACTATTAAACAAATAGAAACCAGTTGAGGAAGCTGTCTCCATGGCAACATGCCACCGCCCACAGAGAATTTTAGCTAATAGTTGGAGTGCCTCCCTTATCAATATGTTCGGCAGTAGCGAATCAAAGGTCGAGATATGTTAATACCGACAAATCAACAGGACGTTACATAAGAGGGAGGTGTGGCTTAGTTAGACGAGGAACTTGTAGGGCGTGGCTTAAATTCAATATATAACTGTATGAAGCCAGAACAAGCTAAATAATTAGATTACTGTTTATATAGCAATATATCGCGTTATATATCGTTCGGTCCGATCTCTCGGATTCGCGTAATTCATCTTTGTAAAGGGTCTTTCAATAAGGTCGCTCGATTTTTAAATATAGATAAAATGAGTTAGGTGTGATATATGCACTCAATTTATTTTAAATCTGAAATTAAATTTTATGGCATTAAGTGTGGAATATGATGTTGTTCAAATGTCCACTGCGGCTTTGCTTGGTGGAACGTATTCGAGAGACCCAATTTTCGATGAATTTGTCGCATAAATCTGGCTGAATTTGCTGCATGGTGTTCGTTATGTTGACTTTGAGGACATCAACTGTTTGCGGATTATTCGCATAGAACTGCGATTTAAGGTAGTCCCAAAGAAAGTAGTCTAATGGCGTTAAATCGCATGATCTCGGTGGCCAGTTGACGTCGCTGCCACGTGAGATGACCCTGCCCTGAAATCGCTGGCGCAAAACGTCTATCGTGGCGTGCGCAGTGTGGCACGTAGCGCCTTCCTGTTAAAACCACATGTCGTCAGTATCCATATCAGGCATATAATCCAGTTGAGGTCACAAGAAGTTGCTTATCATCGATCTGTAGGTCTCGCCGTTGACGGTTATGGCAATCCCATCTTCGTTCTCAAAAAAATACGGACCGATGATTCTGTTAGACGAAAATCCGCACCAAACAGTGACTTTGTTGGGATGCAATTGGGGCTGGTGTATCTCATGTAGATTGTTTTTCGTCCCAAATCCGACAATTTTGCTTGTTCACAAATCCATTCATCCAAAAATAGGCCTCGTCGCTGAAGATGATTTTGGGGCAACTTCCAACTGTTCTAGAGCCCAATCAGTGAACACACGGCGTTGTCTATGGTCGTTTACCTTGAGTTTCTGTGTAAGTTAGATTTTGTACGGTGCAGACCCAAGTCCCTACGTATAATTCGCCAAACTGAAGTTGCAGAAAGACCAAGTTCTTGCGAACGACGAGAAATTGACTGCCTCGGATTTTCACGTACACTCTCATTTACGGCAGAGATGTTTTCAGCAGACCTTGCGTTTCGGTGACGTACGGGTGTTTAGCTGAATGTTGATCGACCCTTTTGCCTCGAATTTGTCCACCAAGCGTCGAACAGTGGACTCGGCTTTACGATTGTGGCGAGGATAGAAATCACGTAATGCGCGGAACGTTTGTCGAACGGAGCACTGATTTGGATAATAATATTTCATGATTTGCACACGCTGTTCAACGCTATAACCTTCCATTATGACTTGCTAAGTACTACTGAACAGTTCACAGTGAGGTTGCCAGATGTCGCTTTAACAACATGGCCACCATCGCCTGACAAAGCTCGAGCGTCCTTGTTGAAAGACCCTTTATATAGCCGTGTATATAACGCAGACATTAAGGTGTAACTCTTAAAGGCTCTATTCGTCCGGCCTCCTTTAAACCTTGCCCGCACTTGACCTCGAACTTAATTTATATCATAACTTAATTAAAGAACTTTTGTAAAGTGCAATAAGATCTAGTTCAATAATAATTCTATTTTTGCTTTAGCGACTTCAGTATCCTGACGTTCCTCAATCTTCCTGCTTCAAGGCCTTATTAATCGGGAAAACAGCCGTTGCGCATTCTCTTTGTTAATCGCAATTCCTCGCTATTACATAACTCCCGAAATACCGGTGTTCTACCCTAGTGTGGTCTATCCCCATCCTCCGGGCTATTTGACCCCGTCGCTAGAATAAGATTGCCCCTCAGCTTAGGGCACCCCATAGCAGTCAACAAAATAACTCTCGTGGGAAATAAGGAAGGGCAACGCAAACCAACTGCAGCATCTGTATCAACCCGAGTCCTTGCCAAAAGATTCCGCGATAACTCGGTAATCTATCACCATTACTAGCAACCAGCGTCCCCCTTCCAAGGCTCTTAGGTTGTATTCACGATTACCTTCAAGGTTCCTCCCATAATTAGAAACGACCTTCAAGAACCTCACCCCACCCCACTAAGACTACCGACTTCTTAGCCCTGCTCTTTACTGTTCAGGGATTTGAACGGTGGACACCCCCTCCTGGGGGTCAGGTCTTTGCCAACCTGATGATAGGTGATCTAAATGATGATGAGCTTACGCACCAATGCCCGAGAAGCACTTTATTTTCAAGGTAGTGATCACTTTATCTTCTAAATATCATTTTCTGGACGGCGTCTGCCTAAAAGACCCAGCCGGTGCTGCTTGGGGCGGGCGCAGTGATCTGCATTTCAGGAAATGAATGATTTCTGTGTCTCAGTCGAGGAGTTTAGGACGGTAGATGAGGCCGTTGAGTTCTTCTCCGGCAACCTCATCGCCGTGGGCCTAACTACTATTCCCAGAACGTCTGGTCATTTTGCACGCCGATCGCTGCCGTGGTGGTCAGCCGTGTGTGGCGGCCCTCAAACAGAAGCGTTATGCCCACATGCGCTATAAGTGCTGACCAAACGATTTCACTGTCGGTGAATTTCGTCGAGATAGAGCTAGGTTCCTCTATGTTTGAAGCATGCTCGTCGCATTTCATGGTGGGCATACATGTCTTCACCTAGTGGGAAAGACCCCTCTTGCTCAGGTGTGGAAGAGAGTCAAAATGATTTGGGGTAAGTTCTCGCAAGATCCCCTCCCGTTCTCTAGGATAATGAGACCGCAATCTCGGAACCCACGTCCGTTGCGACCGCTTTCGCCTCATTCTATACCCGCAATGCTTCTCCTACAGCATTCAATGCACGTCCTAATTCTCAAGATAAATAACAATCTCGTCACCGACAACAGGAAGTGGTGAATATAATAGCAAAGTTCCTAAAGGTGCATACACACTGCGCTGATGACACGTGTTAACACGCCATATGACGTGTTAACACGTGTTAGCAAAAAATCTGGAACATGCGTTCTCATAATGAAGTTCACACTGGTCTGATATGTCGCGTAACACGTCAGCTGACGTGTTACGCGACATATCACGTGTTAACACGCATCAGATGAAAATCAAAACTCCCAGATATTCGTCAGAAGGAAATCTGCGTCAGATAGGTGTAGTAGGCACATATTATTGTATAGTGTTTTAATATTATTGAATGTTTTGAAGTATTCTATAGTGTTTCGATATTATTGTATATTTTGAAATTATTCTAGTATTTCGATTTTATTCAACGGGTACTATTGTATGGTGACAAATTGATAAAATAAAGTAAAAATGTTTTCGTTATGGAGGAACAGTTAATAGAATATGTTAGAGGATACGATCACTTATTTAATCCACAAAACAAGGATTATAGGGACCTGAAGGCCAGAAGAGAAGCTTGGGAGGAAATCAGCGAACGAATTGGTATTTCAGGTAAATTAACATTATATTTATTTTATTTATTGAATACAATATATAAAAATTACAGTTCGGTAGCAGTTTCAAATAGCTTTTTAAGCAGTAGTATACTAATTTCATTTGCTCGCTTGTTTGTTGAGAATTTTCTATTTTTAAAGGTCACAATAATTCACCGTTGAATTCCTTTCTGGTTAATGTGTATTCCTGCCTTTACGAATAGCGTCCCACTGCATGGGCATTTTAAAGCTCCTTCTTGTGTGACAAAATGCTTCTTGAAACTTTCTCGTACTGCACCAGCTTCTCGCACATGATTTCTTCTGACTGATTGTAGATCTCCTAATGCCTGAATTTCTGTCTCGGATGCCTGAATACCTTCTTCGAAATTCGTATTCCTGGAAACACGAAGCATGTTGTGAAGGCAGCAGGAAGCCAGTACAATTGAATCAACTGTTTCTGGTTGAACTTCAAGCGGTTTCAGGAAAACCCTCCACCGCCCAGCAAGAATGCCAAAGGCATTTTCCACAACTCGCCTTGCTCTTGACAACCTATAATTAAAAATATTTTCTTCATTTCCATTGATGGAATTTTTAGCGATAGGTCGCATAATGTACGTTTTAAGAGGAAACGCTTCATCTGCTACCATGACAAAGTCACATGGATCACCAGAAGCGTCAAGTTTTTCAGCTTTTAGAAAATTAAGCAGATTTTTGGCACATTTTTTACCAAAATTAGACCTTTCAAATGTTCCACCATCACTATTCCTTCCAAAAGCTCCTACATCAATCATAATAAATTTATAATTGGCATCTACCAACGCCAGCAAGACAATGGAATGATTTCCTTTATAGTTGTGGTAAGAGGATCCCCCATTGTAAGGGCATCGCATTTGAATGTGTTTACCATCCATTGCTCCTAAGCAATGTGGAAACCCCCATATCTCTTCAAAATCTTTCGCAATTTCTTTCCACTTTATTTGTTCTGGCTCTGGAATATGAATAGATTTAAGTGATTCCCAAATAGCTTGGCAACATTCTTTCACTATTTGTCCAGCCGTACTGAAGGCCATTCGAAAGGAGAATCCAAGTGATCTGTATGAATTTCCTGTCGCCAAATACCTGAAAAAGATAAAATAAAAAAATGAAGCTTCCTTTCTTATAACAATAATTATCATAAAAATAAAATATGAATATTTTTAATTTCGTTATTAATCAAAAAGTTATCTTTTGCAGCTGACGCATGCAAAGACACATGGACAAAACTTCGGAATGCTTATACAAATGCCAGAAAGAGAAGGAACACAAAATCTGGTCAAGCAGCTAAGAATGTTCCTAAGTGGAAATATGAAGACCAAATGTCATTTTTGATCCCAACATTGGAACCACAAAGGTATGTATGATAAATCATTTAAACACACTAATTTCACGTGAAATTTAATCATTTTTTTAATGTCCTTTGCTGCAGTGGTTGGAGGAAAGCCCCAAAGTTGAAAACAATTTGTGCTTTTACATACTTTTATTAATTGTTTTTTTTATTTTTCTATTGTTTCAGTACCCATGGCAATGTGGAACCACTTTGTCCAAGTGTTGATGATGTGTCTAATGCGGTCATCAATGAAACTACTGAAGAGGACTTAAACAGAAGCCAAGTAGACAAAAATGCAGCATCAGAGAAGGGTGCCGATGACAATGGTAATCAAGAAACTACAATTGAAGATCGTACATCAACTCCCAAACCAAAGTATAGGAAAAGGCAGACGGTGGATTCATCCATGAGTGAAATAGTAAACATCATGAAGAATAACAGCCGTATGCGGGCCCAAACTCTTCAACTTTCAGAAGGCAACAAAACGGATAGAGACGAAACGGAAATATTCTTTTCAAGTATTGCCAGCTCTGTTAAAAAACTTAGTGCCATTGAAGAAGCCAGAATAAAGATGGAAATAAGCAATATGGTGTTCAAGGCCCAGATTCGGGAGATGGAGCAGCAAAACCTTTATCAAAACACTGCATCTGGCCCCTTTCATCCACCCGTAGTACCAATCCCATCACCCTCTCCCACATCCTCCATTACATCCTTTGGTGAATCAAACCCCAATTGCTATTCTACCTCGAGTACAGCACCTTCTACCCCTTTACCCGAAATGGAACATTCTACATGTCCTACAGGAATGGCCACACCATATTTTTTTATGTAATATCTTACATATTTATGTGGTTCATGTACCTAATTAGCTGAAAATAAAATTAAGACATCATTGTGCAAGTTTTACTCACCTCAAGCATACAGCAAGTCTCTCTTCTGCTGGTATACATTTCCTTAGTTGAGTGTTGGATTTTGTAATTGCTGGTTTTATAATGTGTAAAAGGTTGTAGAACTCTTCTTTTGTCATCCTAAAGTACATAACAAAACGATCTTCCTCTGACAGTAGTTGAGGAAATAGGTGATGAAACTCACCTAAACTTTCCCTTTTGGCGTTTATAACATTTGTTTGAGTTTTTTTTCCAGAAGTAACAAGCGCTATAGCTATTGCTACTAACTGCTCCTCTTCTTCATCGAGTTCATTTAACATATTATGATTCATTTTCAATATCTGCAACACAAAATTAGAGGATAAAAAAGAAAGAACGTGCTCACTCCACAAAAAATCAAATCTTTCTGACGTAACATGCATCAGATAAATGAAAACGTTGTTGTGTTATATGATGCAATCTGTTGCTTTGTGTTAACACGTAATATGGCGTGTTAACACGTGTCATCAGCGCAGTGTGTATGCACCTTAAGAGACATAAAAATGATCCCAAGACTGAAAACAGAAATACAGGCAATACTCCTGAACTTCTCAATGCAACAAACCACTTAAGTATAACAACACACTATCTCAATTCACAGTTGAAGCTTCGGTCTCAAACTGTCCCAATATTTCCACCAAGACATGACTAATTATCTTACCCAATTATCCGAACGGTATATCCAAATTCTCTTGGAGATTTCTTAGACCCCTACAATAAAATTTGGCGAAACGGCAACTTTCCAGAGGAATGGTGCCATGCAACCGTACTACCTTTCAAGAAACTCGATAAGGACCTTACGCACCCAACCAACTACTGGCCAATAGCCTTAATAGCATGCTCTGTAAACTCCTGGAAAGAATGGGCTCCACAAGACGGAAATGGTACTTCGAAGTCAACAATCTCTCATCCCCCAGCCAATATAGCTACAGGAAAAATCGATCCACACGCGAACCTTTAACTATGCTGGACCATGACATAAGCCGCTCCTTTGCAGGGGGAGGAATCCTAACGAACTAATTGTTTTTACCTCACCTAATCCCACTATGCTAGAGTATGAAAAAGACATTCTTAACCAAATTCATGACATGGTATCAGAAGCTTTCTCGCCTGCTTGATAAAAACTTTATGACGAACAGATACTTTAATTTAGACCACCAGGAAACCTGTTCCTACACACAAATCCAGCAGCAGGGGTTTCTGAAAGAAAGCGTTTTGAGTATTACTTTACTCTTAATAGTCATTAATGACCTACCTCCCATTAAGTGCTCTTAATACGTAGATGATTTTGCCATTTGGCTTTCAGGAACACACCCTCCAGAAGTCATCAACCACTTACAGAAAGCTATAAATATACTCGTATTTTACTAATATACAAATAAACAGTCACCTTAAACAGAACAACCCAACCCTGTATATAAACGGACGACCAATTACCCCACATACGAGATATCGAGACTTTTAGTTGACCAGGCAGCTAACAAAGGGATAGAGCCTGCCTTCCATAAGCAGTACACAGCTTTAATCACCCGAGAACGTCGCAGAGGTGGTCAGCCCATTACACGAGGGTAAGTAGTTATTGGGGCAAAATCAATATCTAATTATTCGCGGGCCAACGCCAAAGTCCTCTCAAGACCCGGTCTCTTGCAACCTGGGGGCGGTTTATAGATTCCAAAGCCTCTCTTTAGACACACCATGAGGTAGCTGGTCAGGTCCTTAACCCTAGACAGAGGGTTGAGGGTATATTCGTAAAGAAAAGGGAATGCTGAGAGGGAGCGAGGAGGAAACGCACCAACAACTTACCCCGGCGCAGTCCGAGATGAATTGAACCTAGTGACCAGCCGTCGATAATTTTCACTTTGTCCTGGTGAGAACGGTTCCTACTGGTAGGAAGTGTAACAGGCTATCCCTCTGTGTGATACATTCAGTCAATTCAACACCTAAACTATGGTGCTTGAACGCCACTAAATACCCCAACCCTTTAATGGCTGGCCTATTAAGCACAATGCCATCCATCATTTTGCCCGAGCCACAGCCCTTTCATAGTGCTGTATTATCTCCAACACTTACAAGAAGTATATACATCTCACTTGCTATGTCCTCAATCTTGCATTCACTCACTTCTTCACAATACAGAATACAAGGCAACTCCTCCCCACCCCCAATTTAACCGCCTACACGATGAAACGAAGATCCTCCTAATAATACATGGCCTTAATCTCCACGGAAGGTAATTCCCCTCATAGTACGCGAGCCACACATGCCATTACATCCATAATCTATACCATCCCCCACGAAACACCCTGGACTTAGTGCTCTTAGATAGTTCAAGGAATTTCACTACCCTTTAAACAATCCACACACGCAACATGGAATCCAACCCCGGGGTCGAGACCTCCTCGACGGCATTCCATTGTAGACCAACGGAGAAGAAATACACCTCCATACCACGGCAAGGTTCTGGTGCGATCAAGACCCATAACTAAGCACAAGTACCATTCCTGCCGGACATATGTTCCAGGTGTGACCAGGAACCAATCAAAACATATCAGACGCTTTGCACAATTAAAACAAATTCTAAATACACGGAATGCTGGATCTCTGGGAGAAACAAGGGCCGCTCGGTCATGTTCTAGAGGATAATTATCTCCAAATAACCGTCTTAGCCCCTTAAAATTAAACGTTTATTAAATAGGAAATAAAAAATCCGATTAAGAAAGAAATTTAATCGTCAAACTCTTCTATAAAATAATCCTCTTCTTCTTCTGGGTGAGAAGCTTCGAGTGTGGCGGCGTCCACATTCGCTCGACGACGTTTCGAGTCCGAAGCAAGCCTCGGAATGGACTCGGCCGAAGAAGGATAGAGGAGTCCCACTTCCTCGACGAACCTGTCAACTTGAATGAACACATCATCATTTCTATCTAAATTCTCTTTTCACGCCCCCACCCCACCCCCAAAAAATGAGAAAAAAGAAAAGAATCAATAAACTATACAAACAACAACAAAGGCATGCTCAAAGGGAGGCACGGGATATTCAGGGACTTAAGCGAGTCATGAACAATGAGAAAAATATTGTAGAGGAGGCACCCCCACCCCCCTCTATCACGCCAGTTTGGTGCGCAGGAGCAAGAACCAAGCGGTACCGAGGCCACCTGTTATCGATATTTAGACAGGTAGGAGCGCGCACGAAACACCCCCCACACCCATCCAGAGCAGAACATTCAACCATAATGTGGCAGGCCGGGGAACCAAGCGACAGTCTTCGCAAAAGGTTTGGGGGATATTTTACTATCTCATCTGGCGACCACCGGCAAGGGCACAACTCCAAAACGAGGGCCTATATTTTGGCTACACTAAAAATGAGGACAGCCAATCCACAAAAACTAGACAAACGAAAGAAAAGGCGTCAGAAAGAGGACTGCCTCCACTAGGGAGGGGCCTGAGCATGCAGTCAAGAATCTAAATAATTAAATACTATGGAGGAGGGCCACCCCATCCCCAGACTCCTCCAAAACTCAAGCGCATGACAGGAACCTGATCCCAGGACGAGGGACATGCTGGGGTAGGGACTAGGAATGGGCCAAAAGATGTTTGTCTCACCGTCTGGTTGGGGAGGGCGGCGAGCAGTTTTGAGATAAAGCTTCAAGGAAAGGCTACGTCCCACTAGGGTGTGCGATTCGGCGGCAGAAAAAAACCCGAACTGAAAGCGTCGATGCATGAGGAGGGAAGGGGGGCTAAGTCGGTCGTAACTTTAAATTTCGGTTCGGCGTTTTCGCTCGTCTTTACCAAGGAATGTTATCTTGGTCCTTACCATGTAACCGGAATGCGGAAAAGCAATACGCAGTCCTTCATTTCGACAAGTCCGTGCGAACAGCCAGCCCGGCACCCCTCATTTTGAGCAATTCTTACGTATGAGGGAACGCAACAACAGAAGATTCTCAACATCACTTAGACTCGCATCCCCTACGGGCTCGAGTATAATGCGAAAACACCAATGCATCAAGGACACTCAGTGATTCGCTATTAATCACAATTCGGTGTCCTAACCGGTCACGCAGCATAATCTCCCGTACCGAGTGATGCATTGCAACCAGCACGGCCGTGAAGATGGACGCAGCGTCTGGTAGAGCCCCGCTGAATAAAACAGAGTAGAAATGGATATGGAGCCACCCGTGTACACTGCTCCAATACAAAGGCAATACTCACGGTGCCGTAATAGCTTTGAAAGCAGAGGCTTGGCGAATAACATTCAAAGGTGGTACCCTCCAGGGTAGCGTCTTGGGAAGAACAAACGGGCCGAGAGTCAAATCAGGATCTCGGGAGTTTCCGAGCAGTGAATGCGAAAGGCTTAAGGCATGAATGGCATCTTACATATCGGCATAAAACCCGTCGAGATCGGCCGCGCTCGAAAGGAGAGCCTTTAGCAATCAGACGAGACCTTAAACCGCAGCGCAGAGGCGTCTAGTGCATTGTACGTCTTAAAGAGAGCGGCATATGCGCACAATCAAAAAGGAGGGGCAGTACAGTGAACATGACCAAGGCAACAGTCGCCAGTGCGGGTTATTTTATTTTGTTTTTCTTTAAGTGTCAATGTGGCGACTGCCTACGAGGACATAACTCAATTATTTTCTAGCCTAATGTTAGGATAAATTAAAAGAAAAATACTACCAAAAACAAACAACTAAAGGCAAAAGTAAAACACACAAAAAAACACGCTCCGGCGTCGGGTGAGGGGCTCCTAGCCGCGGCGTGGGAGTATGCGACCAATGCCAAGGAGTCAAATAAAATGGGAGGAGGCCAGCCTACTCCAAGAAGTTAAATATTCCACATCCTCAAGTGCGTTCCTTTTGATCTCTCAAGAGCCCAAGTTACGTAAAGGGAAGCTTGCACAAGGGCGGATTCAGGTTCGGTGTTTGACACCGAGCCCAGGTTCGCCTAACATGTAAGATCCAGCAATCTTTGGCTGGGTCACCTTCGAAATCATGTCAAGCTCGGTGGGGCCTCCACGTGGCCATCTCCCCCACCCCCAAGGGATTACAAATCCCATTTGAGGTACCTTCTGTCGTGTCGTCTCTGGCCGGCGAATCGGCCTTCTCGAGTAAAAGAGAGGGGCAGGCACGCCGCCCCCCTCCCCACAATGTCAAAATGCAGGACTGCAGGGGGCATGGCCTGACGGGCCCCGCTTTGCTTGGCTCTCTAAGGGTTTGGCCCTATCGAGTCGCTCCCAGCGGGAGCGGTCGATTTTGGACCATCTCCCTGCGTTCTTGGCAGTCCCTTGTGAAGAAAAGTGTTGGTTGGTTGAGATGCCTTGGCGCACACTGCGAGGGGTACAGCCATTGGTCGAGAGTAGGTTCGAGGGGCTCCTGAGAAAGCACAGGGGAAGGGCACCTCCTTTTCAGAGCTGGAGCTGACCGAGAGCGGCTCTAAGGATGGCAAAGGGCTGCATGGGGATGGTGAAAAGGGAGCCCCTGCAGCGGTCGAAGGGGCGTCTTGAGCTACCTCGTCCTCCTCGACACCTAGGGAGGGTGGGGCCGTGCTTGGAGGTGGACTCTGCTGCGCATTCCGCCCATTGACTTCTATTGTCCCTATTGTTGAAAAGAGAAAAAAGGAACACATGGAAGTAGATAACACAGGGGAACAATTTTAATCACATTTTCTGGTGACTTAGATTTATCTGCCAATTTTAATTCATTTGTACATACTGATTTCAAATATATAATCCATGTTTACCTACATGCTATAGTTATTCTGTAATTTCTATTTTCTCGTTTCCCCGAAAACTGCCCTCCGAACGGACAGAGAGGGTGCATGTAGAAAGCAAATACTTCACAGTACATAGTAGTAAGATAGTAATAAGTGTTATTGTGAAAAATATTGACATTATTGTTTCTTTTTTTCAGATCTCATGTTAGAGTGATGGCTTCTTCAAGAGGAAATTGCGTTAATGATCCAGACACCTTCTGCTACATATGTGGCTCTTACATGCTAGTTCGTCAAAGGTGCAATATATCAAACTTTGTGATCCGCACTTATAAGACAGATTTTGATGTTCCTCTTGGCGATCAAGATAAGAAGTGGGCCCCACATGCTGTTTGCCATAGTTGTGTGGAACATCTTCGTGAGTGGACGAAAGGAAAGAGAAATGGTCTTCCTTTTGGAATCCCCATGGTGTGGCGAGAGCCAAAGGATCATGTATCGGACTGTTATTTCTGTCTGGTGAATACTAAAGGGATTGGCAAGAAAAATCGGCACAAGATCGACTACCCCAACATTTCCTCGGCGATCCGGCCAGTATCTCATTCTGAGTCTTTACCAGTTCCGATTTTCAGTGGATATGATTCCTCCGAGGATGAAAATGATATACCTGATATGGACGTCCACGGAATGGATACAGAGTCTGCAGATTCATTATCAGATACTGAACAGATATTAGCTCCTCACTGTTTCAATCAAAAGGATTTGAATGACTCGATACGTGATTTGGCGATCTCCAATAAAGCTGCAGAACTTTTAGCCTCCATGTTGAGTGAAAGACATATGCTTGACAGGTCGGTACGGGTATCATATTACCGAACAAGGAAGAGTACGTTTGTTAAGTATTTCTCTGGGGACAAACAATTTGTATACTGCCAAGATGTTCCTGGTCTGTTTAGTGATGCGTCACACGAGTGTGCCCGATTCGGAGACGACCAGCAGAAGGGATATACAAAGTTTCCATGCTATATCTGTATGTGGGACAGTCGAGCCCGTGACAAACAGTGGTCCCAAAAAGATTGGCCAGTTCGGGAAACTTTGGAAACAGGAATGCCAAACATTGTTAATAAGCCAATCGTAAGTCGAGAGAAGATCGTTTTCCCTCCACTTCATCTCAAACTGGGGTTGATGAAGCAGTATGTCAAGGCGTTGAACACTGACAATGATTGTTTTCAGTACATAGTATCGGCGTTTCTTGCTTTGTCATACCAAAAAATAAAAGCAGCAGTATTTGATGGTCCCCAAATCTGAAGACTTCTGAGTGATTCTAGATTCGAGAACACCATGAATGAAAAAGAGAAGGCAGCCTGGCTCTCATTTTCTGCCGTTGTTCGTAACTTCTTGGGAAACCAAAAAAGCGCATAACTACGAGGATCTGGTTACTAATATGCTTTTAGCATATGGTGATCTGGGATGCAACATGAGTGTGAAGCTGCATTTCCTAAATAGTCACCTCGACCGACTCCCAGAGAATCTGGAAGCCGTAAGCGACGAACAAGGAAAAGGCTTCCATCAGGATTTGATGACGATGGAAGAGCGCTACCAAGATCACTGGGATAGACACATGATGGTAGACTACTGCTGGACGATTAGAAGAAATCAGCCAGAGAGGACTTACAAGAGAAATTTTTGCCCAATTGAAATCAAGAAGAGGTCCTCCAGCCTGATGTACGATCATTAATAAATTAGCATCTATTTGATTGCAGTATTTGTAATCCTAATGTGTAATTCAAGTTTCTTCTCATATGCAATAAAATGTTTGTGCAAAAAAACTTGTTTTACTATAAATAACGCAAAAGGATGATTCAAAATTACTTTAGGGCATGATGATAGGCGTGATCAAATAAAAATTATTGTATAATATTAGTTATTGATATTACGAAAAATCTGTAGCATTTAGAGAATCTGATTTCAGATTTGAATTAGGTAGGAAAATGTATTTTTGTCAATTCACCAAATACATTGTTCCCCAGTGTAATATGACTTAGGAGGTTGAGAGAAGCGTTTCAATAGGATCAGAAGATTCCAGAATGTGATAATTAACAGATGCTTAGGACGCAGGTCCTGAGTTAATGGTTTGCTAACACGGCCCACCATTTAGGCGAAATTGTCCTGGAGCTTTAACCATAATGAATGGTGCCGGCAGAGCCACTTTATATGTGTACTGGAGGAAGGTGAGCAGAGTCAACGATCCAGCACACCCCGTATCTAATACTTGCCCTAGCCATCGGGCTTTCGGCCATCACAGTACCCTGCCACTCGACTAAGGCTCATAAGAGAACGAAAGTGCACTGGGCAGCCAGAACCTCTGTGGATGGGAGAGCGGGTGAGGAAAGGGCTAGGAGGGTATGTAATAAAGAGAAGTAGAGAAAGGTGGATCCACTAACGAGTAGGGTGGGTGATCACCTATTATTATCATACCCTGGTGCTAAGTGATGCCAAGATGGCATGCAGGGCACGAAGGCACCATCACCACCGGACCGAACTCTCTACAGGTGGAAACACTCTTCCGGGAAGAAAACATTGAGTGGAGAGCCGGAATTATAATAAAAAATAATACTCATAATAAATATTTAAAAAAAATTAATAACTTGTACTAGTATAATTAATACTAATGATAAAAATTCTAATAATAAGCTCACCGGACATAATATTAGTCACTTGTAACCATATTAAGGGCCTCTTGCACGCCATTTTGCTCCATATGTTCATGCTATGGAATTCCCTGGGTAATGTTCTTTCTGAAATGGGTGGTGAAGGACCAGAATTGACGTTTTGTATCAATTCCTGACTGGAAGCAAATCGATTTGCAATTACATACAAGCCTGGAGATTCTACGACTGTCCCTGTCTGTCAACACCTTCTTCTGTCGGCAATTCTGGCGAGAGTTTTTCGCATTTTGGGAGTTCTGCCATTGCTTGTAAATTCGGATGACCATACTAGTTGAAACACTGGCAAATTCCGCCACCTCCTTCACATAATGAATGACCTTTGGCGTGGCCAAATACAATCACACCTTTTTGACATTCCATGACGTCGCTTTTCCGGCCCATTTTAAGTAGAGCTGATTTGCTCTCTACTGATCTTGACGCCGTCCGCAACACAAATAAAGCCTAACTAACGTCTCGATGTAAACTAAGCTACGCCTCTCGGCTGCCTAAGGTTTTTACACGCTTCAGATGTTAAATTATGATTTTTCTCCTTAGGTGACAAATATTTTGACCGGTGAGCTTATCATAAACGGTAATAAACATACTAAAAAATAATAATAATGATAACGACAATAATAATGCTAATAATTATGAAAATAATACTAATAAAAGGGTGAAGTAAAGCTGAGTGGAAGTGAGGGGGGAAACTCATCAACAACTTTCCCAGGCGCCACCAGTGTTCACATCAACACAAAGAAAGGGGTTCCCTAATTTGCCGGCACGACGTGCAGCTCCTCCAGGTACAGTGTAACAGGCTAAACAGGGTGCCCCCCTTCGGGGTCAGCCCATTACACATAGGGAAGTAGCTATTGGGACCAAATATATATTCCCATTATTCTCGCTCCAACGCGCAGGTCCACTCAAGGCCTGGTCTCTTGCAACCTGCAGGTGTTAAAGGGCCTTCTTTATAGAGATTGCAAAGACTGACTTTTGACACACCATGAGGTAGCAGGTCATGTCCATAAACCTAGAGAAAGAGGGTGGAGAGAGAGGGTTGAGAGGGAGGGTTGAGAGGGAGGGTTGAGAGCAGGGTTGAGAGGAGAGTCGCAGAGAAAAAGGAATAATGAGAGGGAGCGAGGGGGAAGCGCACCAACAACTTACCCGGGCCCCATCCGAGTTCGATTCAACCCAGTAACGGGGCCTTCCTAATTTGCACTCAAGTCAGGAGGGCGTGCAGCCCATCCAAGAAGCGAGTGTAACAGGCTACACAAGGTACTTCCCTGTAGCGGTGCCAGAGGGAATCCGGCTCCGCCAGGTACCTGAGTGTGGACCAAACACTAAATACTAGGGAGGAGCTCGACTCCTCCAAAGTTCCGAGGAAAAGTTGAAACGAAGAAGATACCTTCAAGTCCAAATTAGCCTTCCTTTACATAGGAAGAAATGCCCCCCCTCTCCCCATGGACTTATCCAAGAACAAAATACAGGCAATTTCCTTACTCTCGGTGGCGGAAGATGGGTAAATCTTGGGTAAGAAGGGCACATAGTTACAACAAATTTCCTCATTGGTCATGTTTGAGTGTTTGTCCAAACGCCTGATACGACAGAGGCGCTCTGTGGAAGTCTGCCGGATGGCAAACCACTGGGGTCGGGTGAGTGCCCGAAAGGTGTTGGGCGCTGCTTTGGGCGCCCTCCCAACACTGTGCATCATTCCTCGCAGAGCTACGGAGGAGGTGTAAGTCTTCAGCTGCTCTGACGGCTGCCGACAAAAAAAAACAACTAAATGTAGCGTCTATCACCAAAAATTACAACCTCAAGGCACAATCATCCGAACCTGTGCATTTTAATCATTGCCACTTCAGTAAGCAATAAGCTTTAGGTAGGGGATCTTACCACACATTAGCCCTATGTTTAGTCTCTCTCTCTCTCTTTCAATGAGGATCAACAGTTTAATGTAGGGTCCGAACCACCAGTTACTACATTGTAGTCGGCTAGACTCGAGAGTCCAACCATCCGGCGAATAACCACACACAATATGGCTTATCTTCGCCATAACCTGTAACTCACCCTAAACTACTCCAATAGGTGTGCTACATAGACCTGATCGGGCTAGAAATAAGCTTCGGCACCATGGAATCTCATCATAGAGATTCATTTCCCCCAAGTCAGAGCACTAAGCAATCAAATCCGATTATTCGCGCTTGATTATGCCTCTTACGCTTTTTTCAACGCCCATCTGGCACGTGCCTACTAGGAAATAAGTGGCCGGAATCATTCTATAGCCGAATGATAGATTAGATTAAAAAACAAACGAGCAAAAAACCAAAAATATCCCAAACAAAGAAAAACGCAAGAAGAAGAAGGAAGCATGGTTCAGGATCAGGGAAGCAGCATGCAACCGACAACATAATCAAATAAAATGGAGTAGGCCAACTTCCTCTAATCGGCGCGCTCATTCCCACTTGTCCAGGGACCCAGCACAAGATAATCTCAACATCCACTCGGCTCGGGAGAACCGTGGCGTCAAAGAGGATGCCACGAACCAAGGAGATGTGGAGATTCTAATGGCCCGAGCTCTCAAGGAGCTTTGTGAGAAACTATAGATCACAATCCAGTCTCCGAAGCAGAGAGGACGCGTTATCTCTGGTACCGAGCGGTGTATTTATTGTAAGCAGCTCAGCCGTGAAGACAGACGTAGCGGATGGTGGAGGTCCACTGACTTCAAACAGAGGGGATACGGCGTGGAAGCCATCCGTATATACTGGCACAGATCCAGCGTGACACGAAGTGTGCACTCAAAAGGCCGAACGCAGTACTCACGACGCTGTAGAAGCTTTGGGAGCAGAGGCGTGGCGACGTATAGTCAAAGGTCGTACTCTCCAGGATGGCATCTTGGGCAGAACCATGGGCGACACCGGCCCGAAAGCTATACCGAGTTCTCGAAGAAGTTTCCTAGCCCTAAACCCAAAGGGCTTAGGGTATGACTAGCATCTCTCGGCATCATATGCACCGTCGAAATTAACTGCGGATGCAGTGAGAGCTGTTGGATACTTAAGGAGGGCAGGGCACGGGCGCATAATGTACTGCGGTCGGCACATAGCGAGAGGCATCTCCTCGCATCGATAAGTAGGCTCTCAATAGGCAACGTGCGGAAGGCACTGGTCCGCAGACGAAAACCGCTGTGATGTATTAACTCCAACTTCCGCAATACACGTCCAGCTGTTGATGCATAAAACTCGCATCCATTATCTAGCTTCGAACGAACATAAAATAGAAAAGCAAGGCAGTAGCCCACTCACGGAACGAACAATGTCCATGGCGCAGGTACAAGTGACCCTAGGGCTGCGAATCTAAGCCTACTAGGTGAGGCATGGATCGAAAATAAGACGAAGGAAAAGGTACGAATCAACCACTTACAGGAAAACCCCGTTTAGGAATCAATCAGGTTGAGTCGTAGATGGCGGCAAAGTGCACCAACTAGTCCTAGCCAGGGAAATCCAAAGCCTGTGCGCTTCGGAAATAGCCTGTTGGAGTGGACGCTCCAGAGTAGGCATCTGGGGGGTACCAAAAGAGATAGAAAGGAAAGTCCACGTAAAGAGTAGCGAGAAAATCTTCCGGCAGCGACGAGGTAATGTCGTTGAAGCTCAGGGCAAACAGTATCAGACTGAGGACACTTCCCTACGGCAAACCCTCTTCCTGCGCCATTGGGCCGGAGAGCGCTCTCCCCCTCCCGTAGGCGGAATCGACGATCTCGCAAAAACTAGGAGACAAAGATTGGGAGGCGTCCCGTCGTTTGGAGAGTCTCCATGATACCGTATCGCCATGCGGTATCATAGGCCTTCTCCAGATCGACAAATACCGTGGTTTAATGCCGTCTACGAAGAAAGGCCTCGCAGAAGGCATTTTACAGTCGGAGCAGAGCATCCGACGTGGAGTGGAACTTGCAGAAGACATGCGGCCACAGATGCCCAAGAAAAAGGCTATTATAACATTTAAAATTTTCTCCATCAACTTGCACTCGCAGGAGGTTAGAGAGATTGGGCGAAAACCGGCCTGGATTAAGTGATTTCTCATCCGCGAATGCAATCCCATTCAGCTGGAGAACGGGAGGGGTTTCTGCGAGAACTTGCCCATAATCCTTTCGACTCGCTTTCATATCTCTGCTAGAGTGGTCTTCCCGTTAAGTGAAGACACGTATACCCGCCAGCAAGAATGGCGGGCGTGCTTCAAAACATACCGGAACCTAGCCCGACGAAATTCACCGACTGTGAAATCGTTCGTCGGGGATTATAGCGCATGTAGACATAATGCTTCTGTTTGAGGGCGTCTCACAATCGGATGACCACCATGGAAGTAGTGAGCGTTCAAAACGGCTAGATGTTCTAGGAATAATAGTTAGGCCCAAAGCGATGAGGTCACCCGAGAACTCAACGACCTCATAAACCGACCTAAACTCCCCGATTACGACAGTGAAATCAGACATTTCCTGAACTACGGACCACCGCGCCCATGCCAAGCAACAACTGGGGGTCTCTCAGACGGATGCAGTCCAGAATATGATATTTGAATGGGAAAGTGATCACTTCCATGAAGGCTATTGACTACCTCCCGCCAAATATCAGCCGGTGCATCCAGGGAGCACAGATATATATCAAAACAAGTAAATGAAGCGGTTCTCGGGCAATGATGAATAAACTCATCTACATTTAGGACACCTATCTGCAGTTGGTTGATCAGGTCTGCAAGGAATGTTCGAATAGTCTCGCCAGAGGGGGGTGTCTACTGTTCAAATCCCCGAGCAAAAGAAAGGGCCTAAGCAACCGTGCCGAGACGTGGCGGAAGTTCCCCGCGAAATGAGAGTATACCTCCTATCCAGGTAAATAAGTAAATAACATAACGAGGATAAAAAGATCATGGACTAAAAACAAAAACAAAGCAAAAAAGTAACACGATGCAAGCGCGCTCCAGCATCTGGGTTAGGCCCGACTGCCCCTGGCGCAGGAACATGCGACCTACAAAAAGAAACACACTCAAAGGGCAAAGAAAGTGGAGCAGGACAACCTCCCTCCAAAAGTCGTAATGTCCACAAGTCGATGTGCACGAACTCGTCCCGAGCACAAGAGACGAGCGGTAGCGACCCCGCTCGTCTCGATACCGGGACAGGTAACGTGCGCGGAGATCACCCAGACTGGGACATGCAACAAGAATGTGCCGGACATTCTGGGGGACAATGCAGTCTTCACAGAATGGCGAAGGCGAGCGGTCCATGAAATGGCATTACGTCCCGCGAGGCGCGAGTGTCGCCAATTCGAAGACGAAAGAAAGCAACCTGAAGCTGTCGCGGCATTCGGAGGTAGTAGGTCCATGGGAAGAGTCGAGGCGCAATGGCACGCAACTTTAAGTTCCCCTCGACTGTCTCCCATTTTCTTTGCCAAGCAGCCGGGAGAGGTGCCCGTATTCCTACCAAGTAATCGGTGTGAGGAAGAGCAAAACGGTGTTCTGGTCACCAAGGCCTCGCGCCCTCATTCCCCGCAATTCCTACATGTCCAGGAACACAGCAGAAGACAATCTCAACATCAGCCCGGCTCGCCAAAACCGTGGCGTCACGGATATCGTTAATCAAGGGATGCGGAGATTCCAATGCCCCCAGAGTAATCAGGGCTCTTTGTGAATCGTTATAAATCACAATCTGGTCTCCGAACCGGGCACGTCGCGTTATTTCCCGTACCGAGTGGTGTATTGCAAGCAGCTAGGCCGTGAAGACAAATGCAGCGCCTGGCAGAGCCCCGCTGACTTCAAACAGAGGGAATACGGCGTGGAAACAGACCCTCTCTTGGGACTTGGAGCCATCTGTATACACTGGCACGGTTCCAGCGTGACACGATGTGTGCTCCAAAAAGGTCGAACACAATACTCCCGGAGCTGTAGAAGGTTTCAAGAGCAGAGGCGTGGCGAAAAATAGTCAAAGGTGATACCCTCCAGGGTGGCGTCATGAGCAGAACTAGGGGCATCCATAGTAGAGCTTCAAACGAACAAAGGATCATTAAAAAGGTAAGGCAGTAACCCTATCAGCGCCCTAGGCGCAGAACGTCACGGAACGAAGAATATGAGCCTCCCAGGTGAGGCGTCGGTCAAATACAAGACCAAGGAAACAGTGCAAGTGGGTCATTCCATCCGAATTCAACAAGGAACATTTAGTCACCATCACCGATTTTGATGAAAATTGGTATACAGGTTGATTTTGATGAGAGAAAAACAATGAGACACTTCCCAGCCCTCAATTTTGAATAGCTCAAAAGTTATAACCTGTCAAAGTTGAGAAAAATTGTCAAATTTCTTGATACCAGCATTGATAAAAAAATTATTTCTCCCTTATTATAACACATAAAACAATGAATTATGTATTTTTTTAAGCTTAAGGGTTGCTCTAAACATTTTTAACAACAAAATTAATTTTTGGTAAAAAAAGTTTGTTTGACCTTAAAGGTCAACTTTTGACCTTTAAAAAAAATATATTGGTATCAATAAATTTTTGTGTAATTTTTTTTAGAAATATATATGCCTTTAGACTACAATATAAGATAAATTTCATTCTGGGTTTTTTATTATATCAGGAGTTATGATCAATTTTGTAACCACTGGTATGGCCATTTTTTGCTATCTTCACAAATAAATTTTTTTTATATGCATCTTTGTCATATTAACAGAGTTACGTCATATTCACAGAGTTAGTTATCAATTATTAGATGCCTAAGTATTATATTTGAATGCTTTTAATATATACTCGTGTATTAGAATTATTAATTCTATAGATATGTGTTAAATCCTACCTACAAGAAAAAATGAGCTTTCAGTAATTTTTTATTTAAAATTATAAATATTTTTAAAGCTACCTACCTATGTATTTAATTTATAATTTGTTATGCTCAATGGTGGCAGAGCCACTACCAACAGTTAAGATACCTGCATAACTGCTGGTATCCCCATCGCCTAAGGGGCCACTCCTGATAGCTCAGCAAAAAAGCCACAGGTCCCACCCAACCTCCCAAAATGAATTTATTCTTTTTATAATAATTTAGGAATCAATTTTTTTCTGCATTATTTCTGTTGATTTTAATTGTTCATTTTTAGATAGTTTGTAAGTTCTTCCTGTTGCTGTTACAGGCTCAACAATGCTCAATATGTCATCTAATGGCAATACTAATACATCTGGTTTTCTTGGATATTTAAATGAATTTGATGGTCCTTCTGGTTCTAGGAATGTTATTTTAACAGTCATTTTCTCAACATTGGTATCCAATACACACCCTAAGTACCATTTGTCATTATACTTAGCAGTGACAAATCCTTTTACATCCTCCAATAATATTGCCTCTGTATAGGATATTTTCACTTTCTTGAATTCTGATGCAGATGATATTGTTTTCACTCTTAGTTCATTTTCATTAACTGGCTCAAAACTGTGTAATTTTTGGGTACCAATTATTGCAGAGGCCTGGTCAAATAATTTTTTTCTTCAATGTATTCACTATTTGGGACATGAAAATTTGATTCCCTTAATGTGTCTTTCAGCAAAATCAAAGAGCTGTTGAGGAGTCATTATCTGATCATTATATGCTCTTGGCAAAGAAATGCCATTCTGCTTCCAATCCAAAATCTGATTTATGGTGACATAAATTAATAAAGTTTTTAAAACTTTTATATTGTGACGCAGCTCCATCAGAAAAATATATAATTTTTGTTATTGGGAATTTGAGTTCTTTTTTAAAAAATTCCATAAGTTTTTTTTTAAATAAATGTCCTGCAACAGTGTCATGCTTTAAGCAGTTTGAAATCACAACAAAACTTATGTGTTGTGTTTCCCCAGCTTCTTTGTAGTAGGAAAGAAAGGGATGTAATGTAGCTTGGGAGTTATTCCAGTGGTACCCTTGTGCTGCATCCTGAAGAAGGAATGAGCAATTTTCAGCAAAATCGCATACTACTAAGATTTCACCATCTTTTAGTTCTTCTTTTTTAGTTGAACAAAATTGTGCCTGCTTTTTTGCTATGAAATCATGTTTTTTTAAATTGAGAAGACTTAAGGTAAAAGTGTCTATAAATTCTTCAGTTGTTCTTGAAACAAGTTCTAAAGTTGAGCGATCAGTTGAGAGCCACTGCTTGTAATTTACCTCATCAATCATATTGTCATCCAAAATTTTGGTAACATATAGTTTTAGTTCGTCTATTTTAGAAAAAACATTCTGAACATTCATCAAAATAGCACTCATAAGTTGGAGGGTCACATGTAATGAATGATAGACATGTTTTGTAATCATCTAAATGCAGGTCACTGTCTTTTGTCAACTGTGGTAGCCTTGTACCAATAATCATCAGTTTAACATTTTGATGATGTGTGCAAACACACACACTGTGAGTTCCTGCACCACCAGCTAATACACACTCGTTGGGTCTCAGCTCAGCAAATTTTGAAAAGCCAATCTTAGTGTCTGGGTATTTTGTTTTAAATAAATGATAAATTTCTTTTAAATTTCCCAAAATTAAGTATTTTTGTTCATGAGTTTTCTGTCCATCTTTTCTAACACTCTTGAAATCTTTTTTCCCTGGCATAATTCTGCTTACTTCTTCATTTTTATACAAGTCTTCTACTACTTTAATTGTTTCTGATGGAAATGTACCTTTTCTTTTGCTTGGCAATGACATTATTCCTTCTTCCATTGCTAGTTTTTTAGCTTGTCTGGCCATGTAATTAGTAACATTAAATTCAGATTTAATTTTGGATAAGCTCCAGCTTTTTGGCAAAACAGTTAAGATTTGTAGCTGCTCAGACCTTTTACTAGTAGTTTGAAATTGCTCCTTCAGTTGATTTATCATTTCTTCGCCATCTTTACTTGATTCTGTTCTAGAAGACTCTGGGTCTTGATCCAAGGGTAATGGATATTTTGTTGCAGAGCCTACAGTTCTGAGTTTACTTGAAATGGATTTTTGAATTTTATTCATTTTATCTGAACTATATTTTTTCACTACATCCATTTTAAATTTCTTGACTGGTGACTCTCCAATAGCTATTAATGATTTATTTAATTCAGTTAATGCTTCTTGTGATTCTTCCTGTTCAGTAATTGGCTCAATTTCCATTCTTTCTTCTGAAAGGCTTGGATTCGTATTTTGAGATGAAGAACTATCATCATCAGCTATCTTTTTTCTGCAGTTATCACAGATTTTTTGGTCCTTAAAATTTTTTAATTCTGGATATTCTCTTATTAAGTCTTCTGAAATTAGTCTCAGATTTTTCTTTATTAATTTTTTGTGACCTTTGTAAGGATCGCAGCTATACTTAATATTTAAAAAAGGCTTTCTCTTCTCATCCATAATAATTTGTTAAAATACAAATAATTGGTAATGCAAATTATTAATTACTTTTTTATCTAAATATTAAACTTTCTGAAAAAAAAGAAAAAATTTTAAATTAGCTTTCATAGTTTATAAAGTAACACCTAATAGGTAAAATTTATAACATAAAAATAGGTAAAAATTGGCATACCAATGGTTACAAAATTGATCATAACTCCTGATATAATAAAAAACCCAGAATGAAATTTATCTTATATTGTAGTCTAAAGGCATATATATTTATAAAAAAAATTACACAAAAATTTATTGATACCAATATATTTTTTTAAAGGTCAAAAGTTGACCTTTAAGGTCAAAAAAACTTTTTTATCAAAAATTAATTTGGCTGTTAAAAATGTTTAGAGCAACCCTTAAGCTTTGAAAAAATACATAATTCATTGTTTTATGTGCTATAATAAGGGAGAAATAATTTTTTATCAATGCTGGTATCAAGAAATTTGACAATTTTTCTCAACTTTGACAGGTTATAACTTTTGAGCTATTCAAAATTGAGGGCTAGGAAGTGTCTCATTGTTTTTCTCTCATCGAATTCAACCTGTATAGCAATTTTCATCAAAATCGGTGATGGTGACTTAAAATTTCCCCCCAAATTGGTTGATTTCATATGGAATGACCCATGTGCACCCCATTGAGAAACAAGTCTGGGACAGGGTGGAGCTGTGGATGGCGGCAGAAGTGCACCACCTTAGTCTTGGTCAAGGAAAACCGAAGCCTGTGCATTTCGGCATAGCGAGAGATGCGGTTCAATGCCTGTTGGAGTCGACGCTCCAGAGTTGGCATCTGGGCCGTGTCAAAAGAGATCGAAAGGTCGTACGTAGAGCCTAGCGAGAACATCTTTCGGCAGCGCCGATGTGATGCTCAGGGCAAAGAGAGACACTGAGGACACTTCCTTGCGGGACACCCACTTCATGCTCCATTTGGCCGGTGATGGCTCACCCAACCGTACGCGGAATCGAAGATCTCGCACAAATTCAGATATAAAGATTGGGAGGCGTCGTCTGGCACACATCGTGTGTAGTCTCCATGATACCGTATCGCAATACGGCATCATAGGCCTTCTCCAGATCGAAAAATACCGTGGTGTAGTGCTGTTTACGAAGGAAGGCCTCGCAGACGGCATTTTCCAGTCGGAGCAGAGAGTCTGACGTGGAGTGGAACATGCGGAAGCAGCACTGTGCAGAAGACAGATGGCCTCCGTTGTCCAAAATGAAGGCTAATGTAACATTTACCGATTTCTCCATCAACTTGCACAGGCAGGAGGTTAGAGAGATTGGGCGGAAACCGGCCGGGGTAGAATGATCTCTCCCCGGTTTGCGAAAAGCGAGCACAGTAACGATTCGCAGGGAATCTGGGAAGATACCCTCTACCCAGATCGTGTTGAAAAAATCTAACAGAAAAGGCCATGATTCGCTCACCCAGGGTCTAAGCATGGCTCACGGGTCATCGCCTGGACCAGGGACGGCGTCCGCGCACCAAGCGAGAGCCGAACGCAACACACTCAGTGGATATCTGTCGTAGAAGGGTTCTACGCCTCTGGGGGTAAAGTCCAGTCAGCGACATTCTGCGACGCGCATTGAATGCTGGCGGAGCAGCATCGACAGAAATTCTTCAACTCAGAGAGAAATCGCCCATTTCCTAAAATGCAAACTACCAAGCATGCTCAAAGCACCAACGATGTGGTTTCTCAGGCAGCAGCGACCAAGAAAATAATATTTGAATGGCATACTGGTCCCGACCATGAAGGCCATCGACCACCTCCCACCAAAAATCAGTGTGCATCCTGAGAACACAGGGATGGATCAAGACACTGGTAAACTCATCTACATTCAGGACAACCTATCTCTAACTCTTCGATCAGGTTAGCAAGGACCTGACCCTTGGGATTGATCATTAGTCCGGCCAGAGGGGGATCCAATTGTTCAAATTCCCCAAGGAAGAGAAAGTTCCTGGGCAACAGTGTCATGACGTGGCAGAAGTGCTGCTGCACCTCCTATCCAAGTGCATCTGCACAGCTACTGCCTGAAAGGGGATATCTAAAGCAAAGAGAAGAACGGAAACATCATGTTGAGCATAAATGGTGCATCATCGGCATGCTACCGGGCTATTTCCTAACGAGTCATTGTTTAACCCAAGGGAAGAACCTGCCATCTGGGGTAGGGGCCACCTCCGGCTCCATTCACCACATAAAATCCATCAGTCCACAGGTGTGTGCGTGTGTTTGTACGAACATCTCAGGCACAGGAGACAAGCGCAAAGGAGAGGGGGGAAACAACCTTCTCTACTAGGAAATTCATAGAGGAGCCCCTGTAAAACAGGGAGGGGGGAGGGTCAATGGAGGAGATTCCCCAGGGCAGTTCCGTCGGAATATAGCAAAGGGAAACCCCTTTGTCCCATGTACAAGATAGGATGGGCACCGCTCCACCAGGGCGAGGCCGCACTTGTAGGCGGATCTCGACGCATCACTCGAACCAATGATTATCGCTCGCCAATGCCTCCATAATAAACCTCCCAATACCTTGGAAATTCAAGAGTAGAGAAAAGCTTTCTTCTTTAATTTCCCGTAGAGTTATTAATACGAGAGGCGGTCAATAAGTTTTGCGAATCGGTAGGGCAAAACAGAGGAAGGGGGATGGCTGTTTGTGGGGGGGGTTAGGACAAGTTATGACAAGTCAGACCCTGCAGCCGCACGCTCCTGCCTCGTCTATTTAAAAAGCAGCAGCAGATCGTCAGTCACAAATTTTTCAACAATGAACAAGGTTGAACACCGCACAGTGATCAAATTTTTGACCAAGGAAGGCAAGAATGCAAAAGAGATCCATGAAGGCATGGTTGCAGTGTACACCGACACCGCCCCTACCTATGCAACCATTGCTCGCTGGAATAGGGAGTTCCGCCATGGTCGTGAGTCCCTTGAAGATGACCCCCCATCCAGGACGCCCGTCAGACGTGACCGACGAGGACAATGTGGCCCGTGTGGAGAGCATGATCCTCGAAAATCGACGGGTGAAGGTCGAAGAAATCGAGCAAGAACTTGGAATATACCATGGAAGTGTTATCAACATCATCCACGAGAATTTGGCCATGATCAAAGTCTCTGCCCGTTGGGTCTATAAAAACCTCACGTCCCATGATCGACTTCAACGTCGTCAAAGTCCACAAGGCCAGAGTTGCACAAGGCGCCCCGCGCGAGTGCGGATTCGAGGAGCTCAACCGTCCCCCCTACAGTCCAGATCTGGCCCCTAGCGACTACTTTTTATTCCGCCAGCTCAAGGCTGCACTGCGTGAACGCCGGTTTGGGGACGATGAAGATGTCCAGCTCGCCGTCCAGGAGTGGATTGAACAGTAGTCGGGAGATTTCTGGTTGTCGGGAATTCGAAGCCTCAGGGACAAGTGGCGCAAGTGCATTGAAGTCGAGGGTAGTTAGATTGAAAAATAATAAAACACTTTTCCTCATATCTCGTTTCCTTATATCCGAAATGCAAAACTTATTGACTGCCCCTCGTAACAATAACTTTCCCTAGACCGTCGGCTTCGGGCCCTCGCAGCAGGTTGGGACCGGGGACCTCGTGGTGTAACAGCCAGTCAGCTGGGTAACATTAAGAGGACAAAAGTGCGCCAAGCAGCCAGAGTCCCTCTGGATATTAAGAACGAAAATTGGAAGGGGATAGACAAAGGTATGGAATAAAAAATAGAGATAGGCGGGGGCCACTAAATAGTAGGGAGGATGAACACAATGATCATACCACTTCCCTGGGGAAACTCGAAGCTGTGCCGGTCCTCCTGCTTTTCGTTGCAGTAGGTCTGCTTCCCTACCCCATTCTCCACCCTCTTGCGAGAAAAAAGGGGGAAATACTGGGAGGAAAAGTGGGTGCATAGAGGAAAAGGGAAATGCGCCAGGTTGCCCAGGCCCAGCGGATTCACCACAGTGAACTAGGCCTTCGAGGGGAGAGGCTGCGCAATTCCTCTGGATACCGGCTGTATCAGTAGACACAGGGTACCCCACTGCGGGTACTCGGGGCAGGATGGCATGGCTGTGCGAGCCTTGGCTACACCATCCATCCACTTGCGGGGCGAAAAAATAAAAGGGTGATTGGAGGAAAATGGGAAGGGACCAGGTTTCACAACCAGTGCCACAGTTCAAGTCAATCCAGTAGGCCAGGCCTTATTAATTGCAGTCGGACTGCGATTTTTTTTTATTATTTATTTATATGCGCCCATCTTGCAACTGGCACCTAAGGCATAATTCGCCTTAATCGAAAATTCAAGTAGTACTCGGGTACTTAAAAAACAAAGAGAAAAAACTAAACAAAAAAAACGCAAGAAAAAAAACAACAAATCCTAACCCAGAAGAAGGAAGCACTCTCCCCGAGATACCCCCCAACCCCACCACACACACTTCAGGAGCATTCTACCTAAAAGAAAACCAAAGAAAGCGGACGAAATTCAGACAATGAAATCGTGAGGTCAGCGCTTATAGCGAAGTAAACATATTCCTTGTCTGAGGGCCGTCTCACACAGCCTAAGGAAGCGGTCGGAATGCAAAAAGAGCGGACGTTCTACGAATAGTAGTTAGGCCCAAGACAATGAAGTTGCGGGAATAGAACTCAAATGTCTCATTCACTGAACTTAACTCCTCAGCTGGAACAAAGAAATCAGCCACTTGTTAAAATGCGGAGCACCGCACCCGTTTCAAGCACCGCCGAGGCATTTTTTTCAGGCGGCACAACCATGGTGACAACCATGAAGGTCATCGACCACTTGCCAACCAAAATCAGTGTATCCATCCAGAGAAAACACAAGGAGAGATCGAGAGAGGAAAAGGAAGCTGTTCGCGAGCAGTGATGTATAAACTCATCTACATCTAGGACACCTATCATCTTGTGGATCGGGTCGGAAAAAGTACCTAACCCTGGGATTGATCGTAAGATCCCCGCCAGAGGGGGTGCCTACCATTCAAATGCCATAGCAGGAAAAGGGCCTCGGAGCTCTGGTTTTAGCTGAAGCTGTGTACGAACCCTTTGTGTGCCACCAGATCTACCAGGGAAACTTCCAGGATGGGGGGGGTTAGCACCCGCAAGAGGATTCCGAATGGAGCGAAAGCGACCGTAGTCGTGTACTCGTAGGCCTAGAGAGGTCAGGAGCAGAGGGTGCCGTTTTAATTATCGGGGCATAAGACGCCCCAGGTAAGGGTGAGCGCGCCAGGACCAAGTCCTTAGCCTCGGGAAATAAGAGACGATCCGCAGCCCGAAGGCGAGGATTTCCTCGAGGGGGAAATCAGGATGCGGCTCTCCAGTATTGACAGACTTGCCTATACCCGATAAGGACTTATCGTGCACGGCCTTGGAGCGACTTACAGAGACCAGGGTAAACCCGACTTTGCACAGCAGTGGCACGAATGCCTTCACGCGTTAGCGATACCAACCGGCTCACACCAATTCAGGGAGCCTGTCAAGATCGAATGTGATGAAGTGTAAGAGCGAGTCACGAGCCTTCCCCGGCTGCTGCGAACCTTCCTTCAAGCAGCTTCTACAAGGCCTCCATGAACCTGCTCCTGCGAGCCCTCCTTGTAGCCCCTAGAGATGCTTTTCGCCATTTCCTTGGGCCTTTCCCCTCACTCATGGCTGTTCACACAAAACCGCCTGACTGGACGGCTTCCAACAGTCCCTCTTAGCCTATCGAACACGCCTTTGGGTGAACATATTCCCAGGACGGACGACAACCAGGCTTAGTAAACTTTTAAGGCGCGCGACAGATGTTTCATCCTGCAAAACACTTATGCATCTGGAGCTTGGAAAACCTGGCAACATCTGATTTTTCATACAGATTTTAACACCGATACACAAGCAGGAAACGCAACTTTAACGAGGTCGGAACCACTTATCTCAATCCCAGCAAAATCGACCAGACTCATGGTGCCAAGTACTGAAATCTAATAACCCTCACTCAGATAACTCAGGCCTCTTGGAAACCCCGATACCAAGGCGAGCCCCGGAAGATCCTACCACCTCACAACACGTACATCCCAAAACGCATCCAGAACATCCGCGTCGCTTAGATACTCAGCAGCGGCGCTCAAGTCTTCGATCCGAGTGAAGAAGTGAGGGCAGTTGTGGTGGAGAAAGAGACAGAAAGTGCTGGCCTCGGTCGAGCTCCGCTCAAACACCTCCTCCGGGCTCTCCAGAGTGGGGGTCCTCTCGTGCTCCCGCAGATGGGGAGGAAGGGGGGTGTGGTCTTTTGCGTGCGCATTCTCTCCTGCCAACATAAAAGAGGGTTTATTCACAAGAGGAGAAAAAGAGAGGGAACAAACTTGGATACATTAAAAAAAGACTTGACAATGGTGAAGTTAGGTGAAGGGAAATTTTGCAAAATGACCTGAATAAACAAAAGAGGAGAATACTAAGGATGCAAGCGATAAGAAGAGTCTACAACCAACCAACCCCACACTCCCTCTCCGCAACGGTGTCTGCCTGCAGGGTGCTAAAAACTTGAAATCGAGCAAGTGTGAGGAAGAGGAGAGACATGAGAGAAAGAAAACAGAGCAATGAGTAGGGAGAGTGAAAAAGAACTGTGACAAAGGGTTGCAGTAGAAACCTTTTAATTGCTGAAAATGGTAGGGTGCATTTAAGAGTGATCTCGGAGAATGTAAAAGAGAAGACAAATACTAAAGTACAAATATGAACCTATTACCATTTAAGTTAAACTTGAACAAGTTACCCCTCGACCGTGGCGCCATTTAAAATGGATTGAGGAAGGAAGAGCAAATTCCTAGTTTGGAGACCTGGTTCTGGTCATATAATGTTTCTAATGCATCCTTTGGCCAAGCCTTTAATTCCCAATTTTATTTTCTACTCATTCACTTTTTCTTCTCCCCCCTCCCCAATAAGACTGATACAAACAACTTCTCAGATATTGGTGCCTGCGTGAGTAACAAATGGTGTCACTTGAGGTAAGCTAAATAAAAACACATTCCGAAACTTTAAAAAAAAAAAATCAAATTCTTTAATAACATTCACTTATGCACTTTTGAACAAAAGCATTACACCTAACTAAAACTTTAGAATATAATGGCTGTACAAGATGAAGGAAAGCAGAGATGAACGAAAGCAGAGACGATAGAAAGGAGGAAGCTAACTTTGCCTACTATCCTTATACACCTGTACCAACCATGACTCCTTTATGATATTTATCATTCAAATGATTAATTGATCATAGCACTGAAGATCTAGGCATGTCGTTATGTTAAGATACGAGCGCTTGCACACACATCATTCCAAAGCACAACACTTACACATTCTATGCTTGTTCAAGTGACACACTGCAAGATAAAATCTTCCAAGCCAAATTCATGGGAATACTATAGAAGTTTTCAATTCACTCCACCCACTTCACGTAAACACATTTAGTGACCTAATATGATCTGTATGACAAGAGGTTTAAAGTGTTCTTACTTCGTCAATACAATTGATTTTGAAACAGTGAACTATAACAGGACTTGTCGAATGAATGGATCTCAGCCCTCTCCCCGAAGCAATGAACTAAAGTCCAAGGACACTAACTTTTACAGTAAAGGATCTTCCCCAAGGCTCTGAAGAGGAAAAGACTCGAATCCTTACACCCGATGAGGTTGTGGACAAGCGCTTTCTCCTCCGAAGATTTCTTCTCCCCATTGGCGCCACTGACAACATCAACATCATCTGAAGGTGGGAAGTGTCAACGATACTTTTAAATTGTGGAGGTCAAATTCACTCAACAGCCCCAACCAGTAAGGGTTGGAGGGGTTTGTATGGTAAAGAAAGTGGGAAAAAGGGTAAGATGGAAGAGCTCAGATAGCTTCAATCTAGTTAAGACTACCAATGGCACTGGGGGCGGGAGGGCGTCGCTCCTCCAGGTACCGGATGTATGTCTACAAGGGAAACCACCTTGTAGGGGTGCTCAATGAAAGAGGGCAAAGAGAGAAGGGAAAACAAAGAAAACCAGTAAAAAAAATGATCCACTAATAATAGCAGACCTTACCCACTGAACAGGGTGGAGCAGGGATGGCTCTTTTCAACCCTCCTTTGAGAAGTCCATAAAAGAAACAAAATGACACAAATTGCAATCTGTGGGGCAAAATCTGCCAAGACAAGGCCTAAATGGGCAAAGAGAATCAATCACATACAGTGCTCATGAAAAGTATCCGATCCTGCTCAAAATTTGTATTATTTTCAATGATATTCGCAGATGCATAATTCACTTTCTATTTGTTCTAGCGACATCTGGTAGCTTTAATATAACACTGATATGACAGCTTTCCAATGCAATCTTAAGTTAGTATTGTGTTAGCATTTGTTGCGTGTGAGTGGGTGTCAAATTAGTCCGCTTTGATATTATTTTGTGATTTTTTACAGAAAGTAGTCTAAATAAAATTTATTTCTAATGTGTGCTAAGAAACAACTCGAGTGATTGTCAAGGTGCTATTGTTGCTTTTCATAAATGTGGAAAATCTCAGAGACATAGCTAATGAATTAAACATAGCCCAAAGTACTATTAATATATGGGTTTCACATGCTAAAAAAGAATGTTGGCCTATCTACGCCAGTACCTAAAAAATGATCTGGCAAACTGAGAAAAACAAATTTGCGAATAGACAGGCTTATGAAATGTTTAGTAGCGAATAATCCAACAATAACTGCAAAAGAAGTCAAATTTAATATGAATATAATTTATTATCTGATGTTTCTGAATAAACTATCGAGGAGCGGCTACAAAAAGAACTTAGATTACCATCTAGCCATGCACAAAGAAACCATTCATTAATGAAAAAGTGGGAAACAAACGTGTTGCATTTTGTAAAAAATACATTCATTGGACTGTTGAGGAGTGGAAAAAAGTTCTGTTTAACAATAAGAAGCTGTCCTAAAAAGGTTCGTCGGCGGCCCATTGGCTCAAATAGAATAGATCCTAAATATATCCAAAAGACAATGAAACAACCTCCACGTATGATGATTTTGGTATGTTTCAGTTACCAAGGGAGAGAAAACATAAATTTCCTTGCTAAGAACACAACTATGAATGACACACAGTATTTAACAATGTTACAGGAGAAACTTCCAGTGGTAATAACAATCCATGAGACAGAAACATTCATGCATGATGGGGCACCTTGTCACAAGGTTAAAATTGTGACAAAGTTGCTTACTGACAAAAAATTTAATATTTTGGATTGGCTGGGTAATAGCCCAGATCTCAATCCTCCCATAGAAAATTTATGACTATTAATAAAAAATAAGGTTGAAGACACTGGCTCCATCAAAAAATTAAAAGAGGCCATCATAAAGGTATTGTGCAATGAAATACGAGTGGAAGTTTGTCAAAACTTGATCAAACCCATGCTGAAGCGTCTACAACAAGTCATCAAATCCAAAGGAAAAATAACAAAATACTAATATAAGGTTATCAATATTAAACATGTTTTTTTATGTTAAAAATATCAATTTTGAGGGTGATCGGATATTTTTTGCAGGGACTGTAGATCCAACTTAAGTGGGGCCCTTTAGGAAGTTCACCAGGGACGGATTTCAAAACATGTTAGGAATTATGTCTCTTATCTAGGTTTGCACAGGGCCAACAATATCAAAATAGTAATAGTAAAAACTTTGGATTCAATTACTTTTTATCATAATCAAGTTGTGAGAGCATCGTTGTCCCAATCTGAAAAATTCTATGCTATTTTATGGCACAGTCACAATGACCTTGACCCCGCAGGACATATTTGGTGTGAAAACTGCAAGAAGTATCTGATCGTATGATTGGGGTGTATGAGGTTAAAAAGTTGGTGAATGGATGAGAAGATGCGAGGAAAATGGGAAGGAAGAGAGAATCAGAAGTGAAAGGTTATTAAATCAGAGAAATGGGAAGGAAGAGAGAATCAGAAGTGAAAGGTTATTAAATCAGAGAAATGTGAGAATGCTTGAGAATAGAAGAGGAAATAAGTGAAAGCATGGAGAGCAAATGTGAATCAAATTAATTAAGTGCTAGTAACTTATTCCTTAAAGAGCCCATCTGGAGAGTGCCTAGTTGGGCAAAAGTCACTGTACATAATCAAGTTACAGCTTAATACTAGGCTATAGTTAAAAAAACATGAAAGAACAAAATAACAAAAAATAAAAGGCTATGGGAGTAAACCCAGAATACAACCCCTGCTGCCTTATAGGTTAACCTTTTGAGGCAAAGGCTATGGGAGTAAACCCAGATTACAAATCTTCCCTCTGGTGTATGGAAAAAGTATGCCAGACCTGCTGCCTATCTAGGCAAAGGCTATGGGAGTAAACCCAGAAAGAAAATCCGAGGGGAGAGGGCTGGGAACCCCATCCCCTTGTATCTTTCTTTCCCACGAAGGAATCAGACAGTGATAAGGGGGAGGATAGGCGAAAGCTTATCAGAACCTTAAATATTGGGGCCTTGAATGAGTGTGGTTGTAGTTCAAGTGAGGAAAAGAGGGAGGAGATCGGAGACCTATTTAGAAGTAGGTCTCTCGATGTCTTGGCATTGAGTGAGACAAAGCTAAAGGGAGTAGGCGAAGTTAGCTTTGGAAGTGGGAAGGGCAGAACGTCTGGAGTGAGTGAAAGTAGTAGGGCGAAAGAAGGTGAGGCACTGATAGTTAGAGAGGATCTGAAAGATTGTGCGAGAGAGTGGCGTGAGGTTTCGTCAAGACTGATGTGGGTACGAATGAGGATTGGTTCTGAGAAATGGGCGTTCGTTAGTGCGTATGATCCAGGAAAAGAGAGGAGTGAAGAGGAAATTGAGGGGTTTTGGAATGGATTGAGAGTGTGTGTGCAAGGCTTTGATTATAATGAAAATGTTGTTGTGTTGGGTGATTTGAATGCTAGTGGCAGAGGTGCCAGTAGAAGGTGTGATTGGTAAGTATGGAGTGAGTGGAAGCAATGAAAGTGGTGAAAGGTTAGTGGGGTTTTGTTTGGAATGCGAGATGGTAGTAGGGAACACCTTCTTTAACAACAGAGGTGTTCATAAGTATACCTGGTGTAGATATGAAAGAGGAACGCCTGTCGAGAGAGCATTAATGGATTATGTGTTGGTGAGTAAGAGGATACTTGATAAGCTGTTGGGTGTGAATGTGTTGAGAGGTGTAGCTGGTGGTATTCCGATCATTTTTTGGTGGCCGCAAGATTGAGAGTGGTGTATGGCTGGAGGAAAAATGGAAGGAAGTGTGATAGAGTAAGAATCATGGTTGAAAAACTGGGTGATGAGGGAGTAAGAAGAGAATATCAGAGTTTGCTAGAGTCTAAATGGAATGAAGTGAAAGGAGAAGAAAGGAAGGAAGTTCTCTGCCTCTGGAGATAAAGTCCAGCCGGCGGCCTTCCACGACATCACGACGTGCAAAGAATGCGGGCGGAACAGCATCTCGGCTAGAGAATACGGAGAAAGCGGTCGCGAAGGATAACGCCACGGACGCGGGGTCCGAGATTGCGGTCCCATTCTCCTGGAGAACGGGAGGGGGGGGGTCTTGCGAGAACTTGCCCCGAATCCTTTTGACTCGCTTCTACACCTCTGCCAGAGGGGTCTTCCCGTTAAGTCAAGACACGTATGCCCGCCAAGAAGAGCGGCGGGCGTGCTTCGAAATATACTGGAACCTAGCCCTAGCCCGACGAAATTCACCGACAGTGAAATGGTTCGGGAGCCGCTTATAGCGCATTTAGGCATAACGGTTCTGTTTGAGGGCTGTCTCACACTCGGCCGACCACCACAGTCTGGGGGACGACGCAGTCGTCGCAATAGGACGCAGGCGAGCGCTCCATCAAATAGCGATGCGTCACACGAGTGTGTCCGATTCGGAGACGACAGAAAGCGACCTAAAGCCGTCGCGGCATTGGGGGGTAGGTCCATGCAAACAGTCGCGGCGCAATGGCACGCAACTTTAAGTTCCCTTCGACCGTCTCCCATCTTCTTTGCCAAGCAGTCCGAAGAGCTGCCCGTATTCCTGCAATGTAGTCGGTGTGAGGAAGACCGAAACGCTAGTCCGGTCGCAGAGTCCTCGCGGACTCTTTGGCGCAATCATCGGCGCGCTCATTCCCCGCAATTCCTACATGTCCAGGAACCCAGCAGAAGATAATCTCGACATCTGTCCGGCTCGTCAAAACCGTGGCGTCACGGATATCGCGAACCAGGGGATGCGGAGATTCCAATGCCCCGAGAGCACTCAGGGCACTTTCTGAGTCACTATAGATTACAATCAGGTCTCCGAACCGGGCACGTCGCGTAATCTCCCGTACCGAGTTGTGTATTGCCACCAGCTCAGCCGTGAAGACAGACGCAGCGCCTGGTAGAGCCCCGCTGACTTCAAACAGAGGAACTTTGGGAGCAGAGGCATGGCGACAAATAGCCAAATGTGCTACCCTCCAGGGTGGTTTCCTGGGCTGAACCAGGGGCGCCACCGGCCCGAGAGCTATATCTAGCTCTCCAAGGAGTTTCCTGGCCCTAAACCCAAAGGGCTTAGGGTATGACTGGCGTTTCTCGGCGGAATAGGCACCGTCGAGATCAGCTGCGGATGCAGTGAGAGCTGTTGGCGACTGAGGGAGGCGCCGGGCTCGCGCGTACAGGCGAGTGATGCACTGCACGCGGCGCAGAGCGAGTGGCATCTCCCCAGCATCGACCAACAGGCTCTCAATGGGGAAAGTGCGAGAGGCACCGGTCGCAAGGCGGAGGCCGGTGTGGTGGATCGAATCCACCTTCCGCAATAAACGCTCGGCTGCGGATGCATAAAACTCGCATCCGTAGTCGAGCTTCGAACGAACAAAGGATCGATAAAAAAGTAGGGCAGAAGTCCTATCAGCGCCCCAAGCGCTGAACGTCACGGAACGGAGAATATCCATGGCGCGGGTACAAGAGAACCTAAGGCTGCGAATATGAGCCTCTCAGGTGAGGCGTCGGTCGAATACAAGACCAAGGAAACGGTGCGACTCAACCACATACAGGCGCACCCCATTAAGAAACAGTCTTTTCTTGAAATGAGGGCCACCGCGCCCGCGCCAAGCACCACCGAGGTGGGCTCTCAGGCGGCAGTTGCCCTGAAAATGATATTTGAATGGGAAAGTGATCACTACCATGGAGGTCATCGACCACCCCCCAATCAAAATCAGGCTGTGCATCCGAAGAGCACAAAGATAGATCAAGGCAAGAAAATGAAGCGGTTCTCGGGCAGTGATGCATAAACTCATCCACATTTAGGACACCCATCTCAAGTTCTTCCATCAGATCGGCAAGGACTTGTCCCCTGGGATTTATTGAATAATCTCCCCAGAGAGGATGCCTGCCTTTCAGATCTCCAAGCAAGAGAAAGGGCCTCGGCAACCTGCCACGAAGCGGCGGAAGTCCCCCGCGTTGAAGTCAGCTGATGGTGGAATGTACGCAGAAATGATAGTATACCTCCTATCCAGGTGAAGCTGCACAGCCACTGCTTGAAAGGAGGTATCTAAAATGAAAAGAAGAACCTAGACATCATGCTGGGTGTAAACCGCGCATCCCCCAGCCAGGCACCCATCTCGTAGTGGTGGGGTCGCAAAACCCTTATACCCCTGGCGGGCGGGCAGGGGGCACGCGCCTAGCATGGTCTCCTGCAGAAAAATAGCTAACGGGGAACGGGACGAGACGAGCCTCCGCAGCTACTCTCAGTTGGCCCGGAGTCCACGGCAATTACATTGAAGGAATATGCCTAGGCCTAGCTCGGAGGAGACGCGGGGGCCCTCTTCAAAAAGAAGACCCTCACGGGAATGGCCGTACGCTTCCCAGAGGTAGAACCCCGGGCGCTGTTGGCCGGACAATGCGCTGTCGCCTTCGAGGAGTTATTGGGGATGGTTAGGCTCGCCATGCGAGTCTTTTGCTCCCCCCGCCTCGAAATCTTAGGCGGGCGTTGAGGTTTCGGAGGCGGGGAGCCCTCTTTTCGAGGATCCACCGTCTCCGAGTCACTCAGCCCACCACTAGCGTAGGCGAAGGAGCCGAAGCTCCTTTGTTGATGTCCTCATTTCAGGGAACAGCTTTAGGAACCCCGGAAGATGGCCTGGCGACCAACTTCAGGGGTGTTGCCTCCTATGAGTCTAACGACTCGGTGGAGGCGCGTGGTCGTTTCGCCTTACGGGAAACGGTCACATTGGGGGAAGGAGGGGGAGCCCTGGTTTTAGACGGGGCTGGGTGTGAACCCTTTGTGCCTCCAGCTTTACCAGGGGAGCGCCCGGGTTGAGTAGAACCGGCAGAAGGGCTCCGAATGGGCGCGGAAACAACCGTGCTCGATGGCCTGGATGGGCCAGGAGCAGAGGGTGTCTTTGTAATCATTGAGGCACAAGTCGTCCCAGGCAGAGCCGGCCGCGCCAGGACCAAGTCCTTAGCCTCGCGGAATGAGAGTCGATCCTGGGCCTGAACGGCCAGGATTTCTTTCTCAAGGAGATACGCACCACATTGCTTTGAAAAAAGCTGGGTGCGGCTGTCCGCAATTGACACACACAATTTGGACTTATCGTGTGTGGCCTTGGAGCAATTTACACATACTTCGGGTGACCCCGACTTTGCACGTCTACATGAGCGATTCGTATGGCCGAAGCGGTGACAGTAATAGCACTGCCACGGCAGTGGCACGAATGCCTTCATGCGGTAGTGGTACCAACCGGCACGAACCGACTCAGGAAGCTTGTCACAGTCGAACGTGACGAAGAGTGTAGGGGTGGATCTCGAGGCCCCTCCCTGTTTTCTCATCACACATTTGACCTTGACTGCCCCATGGTCGGCCAGCTCTAAAGTGATGTCCTCTATGGAGTAGTCAACGAGTTCCCTCGCATAAACTACTCCTTTCACAAAGTTTATGGTACAGTGCAGGGTCACACTCACCGGGGTGCCATCAAATGTACGAAGAGCAGGCTCCCGTCCAAGAAACGGGTCACCTTCGGCTCTCTACCAATTAAACTAGCTAATGCTCTCCTCTGATTAATCATGTTGCCCTTGGCCAACATGCTCCCATCAGTGGACCGAATAATGAGGAAGTGTTTAAGGCCAGCGGGTTCGGAAACGCCAGGTAACGTCTGAATGAGGGGCCCCGATGTTATCGAGGCTCCGCTCTGCGCACTTTTTGTCTTAGTCTGGGGCTGTGCACCCAGGGGTGCAGAGGGGCCGGATGTGACGATCTTGACTTCGTCGCTTACCGAAGTAGCAGCAGACACATCCGTCCCCGCAGCCCCCGCGGATGAAGAGGAGCCCCGAGTCTTCTTGGTCTTTTTCCTATTTTTTTTCTTTTTAGGAGAGGAGGGCGGGAAATGAACCCGCTTCTCCCCTCAATGGCAGGAGCACCCAGGCCAGATGGAACGGCCTCAGCCAGGTCCTTCTCCGAGATGGAGAAAGTCCTGGCAGTCGCAGGGGCACCGGGCGGAGGAGATCCATCCCCTCCTTGTACTACCTTGGAAACCTAGGCCGTTTGAGGAGGACCTTGCATAGGGGTGGATTCGGATTCGGTGCTTGGCGCCGAGCCCGGATTCGCTCCCATGGAAGGCCCTACCGTCTGAGGCTGGATTGCCTCAAGGACCATGTTTATCTCAGGGGGAGCTCCAGTTGGCCATCCCCCCCCCCAGGACATCGCAGGTCCTGTTGGCAGCGTTGTTACGAGTCACAGGCCTTGACCCCGGCAAGGTTCAATATTCTTGCCAGCAGGTCTTTTGAGGGAAGCGACCTAAGGGGCCTGGTTTCCCTCTCCCTTCTAAGGGGGTTTGCCCTAACGAGCCGCTTCAATGGGGAGCGGTCGGCTATGGGCTGCCTGCAGGCTTTCTTGGCAGTCCCCTTGGAAAGAAAAGGGAGGGACTACGGTTAGAAAGAGGGAGGTCCCCGAAAGCACCTCCAGAGAAAGGGGTGAGCGGAGTCCCCTACACCCATAGGCAAAGGAGAGGAGTAAGCCTCCTCTCCGGTTAGAGAAGTTTGGAGGGTCCCCTGCACAAGCACAGGGGGGGAGGGGGGGTGACTTCCATTTTTTCTGTAGAGCTGCCCGAGGGCGGCTCCGTCGATGGATAAGGGAAAATTGAGGGTAGATTTTTAATTTCTCATCATTGGGCATGGTGACCCTAAATTTTTCACGGGATGCATACGCTCATCACCCCTCGCAGTAGCCTGCCCTGCAAGGGGTGCGTACAGGCCTGGCAGAGCCAGGTGCCGCCATTCAGGACCACCCCTCCCGCCCGGTGGCCTGGCAGTTCGTCGGCATGGCGGCTCCACCTTGGACACGGCGTAAAAAGAAATAGATGGTGAAGTGAGAAGGAAAGGGGAGGTGAGGAAGCTATGGGTGGGGATGAAGCAGGTTGTTAAAAACCCACCACCCCGGACCGGAGCTCAGGGGTTAGGGAACTTGTCCCCTCCCCCCTCAGACCCGATCCGGGACGGTTGGCTGAGAAAAAGGTCAGCATCTACCCTGTGAAATTAGAGGCAGACCAGAGAAAGGTGTGGGAGAGGTTGTATGAAAAGCAAGAAACAAGTGTTTTGAAGGAAGGAGAAGAGGCTAAACTGGGGTGCTGAGTCCCGTCAGCACGGTGGCCAGGATGGTAAATCGCCGCGCCCCTTACAGAGCATGGGCAGGAGAAGAGGATAACAAAAGGGGTAGAGGAAAGGTGATTGTAAAGGGACGACGAAAGGGCAGGAGCAAGATGAGGCAAAAGTTGGTACAGGAGACAGAGATTAGGGGTTAGCGAAGGAAAGAAGAGGGGCTAAGCTGGGCCCGGACAGGGTGCTGAGTCCCGTCAGTACGGCAACCAAAGAAACGCTTCGCCGTGCCCCTTGCGGAGAGTCATTTCCTAAAATGCAGTGGCAGCGGTCCAGAAAACTTTATTTCAATGGCAAAGTTTTCACTACCATGGAGGTCATCGACCGCCCCCTACCCAACCAAGTCAGGCTGTGCAACTGGAGAGCAAGGGATATGTCAGGGAAGGAAAATAAAGCGGATCTCGGACAATGATTCGTAAAGGATTCAACATTCAGGACACCTATCTCCAGCTCATCGATCAGGTTGGCAAAGACCTGACCCCTGGGATTGATCGAGTAGTCTTCCCAGAGGGGCTGTTTATCCTTCAAATCTCTGAGCAGTAGAAAGGGCCTCGGCAACTGTGCCACATGCGGCTGAAGTATGCAGCTGCACAGCTACTGCTCGAAAAGTATTATCTAAAGCAAAGAGAAGAACAGAGACATCATGCCGCATGAAAATTGTGCATCCTCCGGCCCGGCCCCCATCCCGTGGAAGTGGAATCACGAAACCCTTATACCCTAAGAGGGTGGGCAGGGAGCACGCGTCCAGCATGTTCAGACGCAATAAAGAAGTCCCAGCACACTCCTTCCAACACATCTACAATAACATTACATTTGTCACCCATCACCAAACCCCCCTGACTTAATCTAACACATCCACACTAACTTCACCCAAAGAAACTTCCACACACTACCACAAAACGTCTTAAACAAGCCTCGCCACCCCTAGTAAATTAATCAGAGAAATCACCTACACAAAGCAATCCTCTCTTAACTGGCAAGGCCACTCCAATACAAACAAACCTCGCCTAAAAACCAGCATGTACCAGATGCAACCAAAGCCCAGACAACATCGAACTCCTACTTTTAGACTGCCCAAACCTCAAACAAGAACGTACTACACACATCTTTTCTCTTAGGGACCTGTGGACCGGCCTAGGGAGCGAAATAGCCCTCCTAGGGTTCTGCCACATTGCAGGAGGTAGTATGGGGGGAAGGGGGGGGGGGGGGGGGGCAGTAACTCGTATATACTTTTTGTGGGCACTGTAATGTTAAGCAATCGCTATGATGAATAAATGCCCTTCATAAAAGTAAACTGAGTGGGTAGGGTTGAAAAAGTTTGTGGCCTTCTGGAGAGGGCCACAAATACGAACCTTTCATGAGGGCAAACTGGAGGGCATTAATGGCGCTCCTCGCATCTCCATCACTCCTAACCGCGAGGTTTTGAAGGAATTGTTTTTTAGATGAGGGGGAATCAAATAGGGAGGACCTAGTATTCCCGGTTAAGTCCAAGACCCGAACTAAGGCACTGGTCAGGAGGGTAGTAGAAACTGGGTTGAATCTGAAATGGGGATTTCTATTCAATAACTCAGGACAAAGAGAGAGTGGAAGGAAAGGTGTACAATGGATAGAAAAATAATGAAAAAAGGATTGAGATGGAGGAAATAAAGTCACAGCTTGCACCAGAACTCAACTAAGCCTTTCCTTTAGGGGCTATTTATCAGGTGTCTAAAAAGGTTGAGAAGTTTAGGATATATACAGGGATGAATCTGAATTTTAACAAGTTTCTTTTTCGGATATGGTTCAGAAACAGGCAGATACATTGGTCCCTCGTGTGAACCACTAAACACTTCTGGAGTGGATTTAATTCAATACAATTCCAATTCATCATCATTAATGCATTTTCAAGTTCTCTGGGAGGAAATATTATCCAATGACTCGTCTCCAGTCAAAGCCTCTCTTGAGTATGGTGGTCATTCATTCACCATCTCCACAGGACTGTGCGCTCTTGTATCCTGAGAATTGCTAAGATTCTGAGTTAACATAACTTATGTGGCAATCTTTGTCTTTTTTACAAATTCCTCCCATGAACACACCATAGTCATTGTGTGGTAGAGGGAAGCAAGATGGTTTAATGTTACAGAAAAAGATATTTTGTTGCCATTCAAATGGCCTCATTACCTTTATGAAAACGAAACAAAATATTCCAAAAAAACATCAGAATTTGAGTGGCCTGCATGAAAATAAACTCGAAATGCCAAACAGTTGTGGAAAAGAGAGGTTTATAGTGAAAGTGGTAAAGTTAGGAAGTAAAAATAGCCAAATGATACGACACTTGGGACTATTTTCACCTCTAAAATTTGAAGTGAAAACCAATGCAGGTACTTCCTGTAAAGTTTGTATGGAGATCTGTATGGAATATGAAGATAAAAGTGAAGATGTATGCAAAACATATAGCTGCAAATCCTTCAGCAGGCAGTGGGGACAGAAGACCACACAATTCTCTGGTTGTCAAATGCAGTAGTGGCTGCCTATGCTACACCAGATTCTCTCTTGTGGGTACATAAATAGATAGGAAAAGAGGGGGTGGGGTGTGAGTAGAAAAAGGGCGGCAGGAATGCAGGCATGTTGATAAACACCTAAAAATCAGAGCCAGGAGGGAGGGGTAACCCAACCCCTCTTCTGGCCTTGACCTGGTATGAATGGCTGAAAACTGGTCAGTGACAGGCCTGCAAAATGTGCCAATGGCCAACAAAAGATGTGAGAAAAGGAACATAAAGAAAGTGGGGGGAAAAAGAAAGGGAGGTGGAAGTCTAGAAGGAATAAAGCCCAGGTAGTCTTAATCTGATGTGACTGCTACTCCAGCTCAAGTTTTTTATTCAATGGTGACATTTTACCATCGATTTGCAGTCACTTAAGATGCCTTTATTTCACAGTGGGGAATGATTGATTAACATGGATTCCATACTGCAGGCATCTTCTATACCATATAAAGCTGCTGAGAAGTTGACCCAAATCAGGACTCCGTCTGGCCGCTAAACACATCTGATGTGTGAACATCAGTCTATAGGGTCCACCCCGTTGAAGGAGAAAATAAGTGCTAGGAACTGTGAGAGAGCCCAATTCAAGCCTGACTCGCTTTCATCAATGAAAACAAAAGTTACGCCTGTATAGAATTAGCTAAGGAAAATAAATGTAAACTAGCCCAAATTGAAATAAATGTAAACCAGCCCCAGCTGAAATAAATGTAAACCAGCCCCAACTGAAATAAATGTCGACCAGCCCCAACTGAAATAAATGTCGACCAGACCCAACTGAAATAAATGTAAACCAGCCCCAACTGAAATAAATGTAAACCAGCCCCAACTGAAATAAATGTAAACCAGCCCCAACTGAAATAAATGTAAACCAGCCCCAACTGAAATAAATGTCGACCAGCCCCAACTGAAATAAATGTAAACCAGCCCCAACTGAAATAAATGTCAACCAGCCCCAACTGAAATAAATGTCAACCAGTACCAACTGAAATAGATGTCAACCAGCCCCAACTGAAATAAATGTAAACCAGACCCAACTGAAATAAATGTCAACCAGCCCCAACTGAAATAAATGTCAACCAGCCCCAACTGAAATAAATGTCAACCAGCCCCAACTGAAATAAATGTAAACCAGCCCCAACTGAAATAAATGTAAACCAGCCCCAACTGAAATAAATGTAAACCAGCCCCAACTGAAATAAATGTAAACCAGCCCCAACTGAAATAAATGTCGACCAGCCCCAACTGAAATAAATGTAAACCAGACCCAACTGAAATAAATGTCAACCAGCCCCAACTGAAATAAATGTCAACTAGCCCCAACTGAAATAAATGTAAACCAGCCCCAACTGAAATAAATGTAAACCAGCCCCAACTGAAATAAATGTAAACCAGCCCCAACTGAAATAAATGTCAACCAGCCCCAACTGAAATAAATGTAAACCAGCCCCAACTGAAATAAATGTCAACCAGCCCCAACTGAAATAAATGTCGACCAGACCCAACTGAAATAAATGTCAACCAGCCCCAACTGAAATAAATGTCAACCAGCCCCAACTGAAATAAATGTCAACCAGCCCCAACTGAAATAAATGTAAACCAGCCCCAACTGAAATAAATGTCAACCAGCCCCAACTGAAATAAATGTCAACCAGCCCCAACTGAAATAAATGTAAACCAGCCCCAACTGAAATAAATGTAAACCAGCCCCAACTGAAATAAATGTAAACCAGCCCCAACTGAAATAAATGTCAACCAGCCCCAACTGAAATAAATGTCAACTAGCCCCAACTGAAATAAATGTAAACCAGACCCAACTGAAATAAATGTAAACCAGACCCAACTGAAATAAATATAAACCAGACCCAACTGAAATAAATTTAAACCAGACCCAACTGAAATAAATGTAAACCAGCCCCAACTGAAATAAATGTCAACCAGCCCCAACTGAAATAAATGTCAACTAGCCCCAACTGAAATAAATGTAAACCAGCCCCAACTGAAATAAATGTAAACCAGCCCCAACTGAAATAAATGTAAACCAGCCCCAACTGAAATAAATGTAAACCAGCCCCAACTGAAATAAATGTCAACCAGCCCCAACTGAAATAAATGTCAACCAGCCCCAACTGAAATAAATGTAAACCAGCCCCAACTGAAATAAATGTAAACCAGCCCCAACTGAAATAAATGTCAACCAGCCCCAACTGAAATAAATGTCAACCAGCCCCAACTGAAATAAATGTAATCCAGCCCCAACTGAAATAAATGTCAACCAGCCCCAACTGAAATAAATGTAAACCAGCCCCAACTGAAATAAATGTCAACCAGCCCCAACTGAAATAAATGTCAACCAGCCCCAACTGAAATAAATGTAAACCAGCCCCAACTGAAATAAATGTAAACCAGCCCCAACTGAAATAAATGTAAACCAGCCCCAACTGAAATAAATGTCGACCAGCCCCAACTGAAATAAATGTCGACCAGCCCCAACTGAAATAAATGTCAACCAGCCCCAACTGAAATAAATGTCAACTAGCCCCAACTGAAATAAATGTAAACCAGACCCAACTGAAATAAATGTAAACCAGCCCCAACTGAAATAAATGTAAACCAGCCCCAACTGAAATAAATGTAAACCAGCCCCAACTGAAATAAATGTAAACCAGCCCCAACTGAAATAAATGTAGACCAGCCCCAACTGAAATAAATGTCGACCAGCCCCAACTGAAATAAATGTCAACCAGCCCCAACTGAAATAAATGTCAACTAGCCCCAACTGAAATAAATGTAAACCAGACCCAACTGAAATAAATGTAAACCAGCCCCAACTGAAATAAATGTAAACCAGCCCCAAATGAAATAAATGTAAACCAGCCCCAACTGAAATAAATGTAAACCAGCCCCAACTGAAATAAATGTCAACCAGCCCAAACTGAAATAAATGTCAACTAGCCCCAACTGAAATAAATGTAAACCAGACCCAACTGAAATAAATGTAAACCAGACCCAACTGAAATAAATTTAAACCAGACCCAACTGAAAAAATGTCAACCAGCCCCAACTGAAATAAATGTAAACCAGCCCCAACTGAAATAAATGTCAACCAGCCCCAACTGAAATAAATGTCAACTAGCCCCAACTGAAATAAATGTAAACCAGCCCCAACTGAAATAAATGTAAACCAGCCCCAACTGAAATAAATGTCAACCAGCCCCAACTGAAATAAATGTCAACCAGCCCCAACTGAAATAAATGTCAACCAGCCCCAACTGAAATAAATGTAAACCAGCCCCAACTGAAATAAATGTAAACCAGCCCCAACTGAAATAAATGTCAACCAGCCCCAACTGAAATAAATGTCAACTAGCCCCAACTGAAATAAATGTAAACCAGCCCCAACTGAAATAAATGTCAACTAGCCCCAACTGAAATAAATGTCAACCAGCCCCAACTGAAATAAATGTCAACCAGCCCCAACTGAAATAAATGTAAACCAGCCCCAACTGAAATAAATGTAAACCAGCCCCAACTGAAATAAATGTCAACCAGCCCCAACTGAAATAAATGTCAACTAGCCCCAACTGAAATAAATGTAAACCAGCCCCAACTGAAATAAATGTCAACCAGCCCCAACTGAAATAAATGTAAACCAGCCCCAACTGAAAAAAAAGGAAACCAGCCCCAACTGAAATAAATGTCAACCAGCCCCAACTGAAATAAATGTCAACCAGCCCCAACTGAAATAAATGTAAACCAGCCCCAACTGAAATAAATGTCAACCAGCCCCAACTGAAATAAATGTAAACCAGCCCCAACTGAAATAAATGTAAACCAGCCCCAACTGAAATAAATGTCAACCAGCCCCAACTGAAATAAATGTCAACCAGCCCCAACTGAAATAAATGTAAACCAGCCCCAACTGAAATAAATGTAAACCAGCCCCAACTGAAATAAATGTAAACCAGCCCCAACTGAAATAAATGTCAACCAGCCCCAACTGAAATAAATGTCAACTAGCCCCAACTGAAATAAATGTAAACCAGCCCCAACTGAAATAAATGTAAACCAGCCCCAACTGAAATAAATGTAAACCAGCCCCAACTGAAATAAATGTAAACCAGCCCCAACTGAAATAAATGTAAACCAGCCCCAACTGAAATAAATGTAAACCAGCCCCAACTGAAATAAATGTAAACCAGCCCCAACTGAAATAAATGTCGACCAGCCCCAACTGAAATAAATGTCGACCAGCCCCAACTGAAATAAATGTCAACCAGCCCCAACTGAAATAAATGTAAACCAGCCCCAACTGAAATAAATGTAAACCAGCCCCAACTGAAATAAATGTCGACCAGCCCCAACTGAAATAAATGTCGACCAGCCCCAACTGAAATAAATGTCAACTAGCCCCAACTGAAATAAATGTCAACCAGCCCCAACTGAAATAAATGTCAACCAGCCCCAACTGAAATAAATGTCGACCAGACCCAACTGAAATAAATGTAAACCAGCCCCAACTGAAATAAATGTAAACCAGCCCCAACTGAAATAAATGTCAACCAGCCCCAACTGAAATAAATGTCAACCAGCCCCAACTGAAATAAATGTCAACCAGCCCCAACTGAAATAAATGTAAACCAGCCCCAACTGAAATAAATGTAAACCAGCCCCAACTGAAATAAATGTAAACCAGCCCCAACTGAAATAAATGTCAACCAGCCCCAACTGAAATAAATGTCAACCAGCCCCAACTGAAATAAATGTAAACCAGCCCCAACTGAAATAAATGTAAACCAGCCCCAACTGAAATAAATGTCAACCAGCCCCAACTGAAATAAATGTCAACCAGCCCCAACTGAAATAAATGTCAACCAGCCCCAACTGAAATAAATGTAAACCAGCCCCAACTGAAATAAATGTAAACCAGCCCCAACTGAAATAAATGTCGACCAGCCCCAACTGAAATAAATGTCGACCAGCCCCAACTGAAATAAATGTCGACCAGCCCCAACTGAAATAAATGTCAACTAGCCCCAACTGAAATAAATGTCAACCAGCCCCAACTGAAATAAATGTCAACCAGCCCCAACTGAAATAAATGTCGACCAGACCCAACTGAAATAAATGTAAACCAGCCCCAACTGAAATAAATGTAAACCAGCCCCAACTGAAATAAATGTAAACCAGCCCCAACTGAAATAAATGTAAACCAGCCCCAACTGAAATAAATGTCAACCAGCCCCAACTGAAATAAATGTAAACCAGCCCCAACTGAAATAAATGTAAACCAGCCCCAACTGAAATAAATGTAAACCAGCCCCAACTGAAATAAATGTAAACCAGCCCCAACTGAAATAAATGTCGACCAGCCCCAACTGAAATAAATGTCAACCAGCCCCAACTGAAATAAATGTCGACCAGACCCAACTGAAATAAATGTAAACCAGCCCCAACTGAAATAAATGTAAACCAGCCCCAACTGAAATAAATGTAAACCAGCCCCAACTGAAATAAATGTAAACCAGCCCCAACTGAAATAAATGTAAACCAGCCCAAACTGAAATAAATGTCAACCAGCCCCAACTGAAATAAATGTCAACTAGCCCCAACTGAAATAAATGTAAACCAGCCCCAACTGAAATAAATGTCAACCAGCCCCAACTGAAATAAATGTAAACCAGCCCCAACTGAAATAAATGTAAACCAGCCCCAACTGAAATAAATGTAAACCAGCCCCAACTGAAATAAATGTCAACCAGCCCCAACTGAAATAAATGTCAACCAGCCCCAACTGAAATAAATGTAAACCAGCCCCAACTGAAATAAATGTCAACCAGCCCCAACTGAAATAAATGTAAACCAGCCCCAACTGAAATAAATGTAAACCAGCCCCAACTGAAATAAATGTCAACCAGCCCCAACTGAAATAAATGTCAACCAGCCCCAACTGAAATAAATGTAAACCAGCCCCAACTGAAATAAATGTAAACCAGCCCCAACTGAAATAAATGTAAACCAGCCCCAACTGAAATAAATGTCAACCAGCCCCAACTGAAATAAATGTCAACTAGCCCCAACTGAAATAAATGTAAACCAGCCCCAACTGAAATAAATGTAAACCAGCCCCAACTGAAATAAATGTCAACCAGCCCCAACTGAAATAAATGTCAACTAGCCCCAACTGAAATAAATGTAAACCAGCCCCAACTGAAATAAATGTCAACCAGCCCCAACTGAAATAAATGTCAACCAGCCCCAACTGAAATAAATGTAAACCAGCCCCAACTGAAATAAATGTAAACCAGCCCCAACTGAAATAAATGTAAACCAGCCCCAACTGAAATAAATGTCAACCAGCCCCAACTGAAATAAATGTCAACTAGCCCCAACTGAAATAAATGTAAACCAGCCCCAACTGAAATAAATGTAAACCAGCCCCAACTGAAATAAATGTCAACCAGCCCCAACTGAAATAAATGTAAACCAGCCCCAACTGAAATAAATGTAAACCAGCCCCAACTGAAATAAATGTAAACCAGCCCCAACTGAAATAAATGTAAACCAGCCCCAACTGAAATAAATGTAAACCAGCCCCAACTGAAATAAATGTAAACCAGCCCCAACTGAAATAAATGTAAACCAACCCCAACTGAAATAAATGTCGACCAGCCCCAACTGAAATAAATGTAAACCAGACCCAACTGAAATAAATGTCAACCAGCCCCAACTGAAATAAATGTCAACTAGCCCCAACTGAAATAAATGTAAACCAGCCCCAACTGAAATAAATGTAAACCAGCCCCAACTGAAATAAATGTAAACCAGCCCCAACTGAAATAAATGTAAACCAGCCCCAACTGAAATAAATGTAAACCAGCCCCAACTGAAATAAATGTCAACCAGCCCCAACTGAAATAAATGTAAACCAGCCCCAACTGAAATAAATGTCAACCAGCCCCAACTGAAATAAATGTCGACCAGCCCCATCTGAAATAAATGTCAACCAGCCCCAACTGAAATAAATGTCAACCAGCCCCAACTGAAATAAATGTAAACCAGCCCCAACTGAAATAAATGTCAACCAGCCCCAACTGAAATAAATGTCAACCAGCCCCAACTGAAATAAATGTAAACCAGCCCCAACTGAAATAAATGTAAACCAGCCCCAACTGAAATAAATGTCAACCAGCCCCAACTGAAATAAATGTCAACTAGCCCCAACTGAAATAAATGTAAACCAGACCCAACTGAAATAAATGTAAACCAGACCCAACTGAAATAAATTAAAACCAGACCCAACTGAAATAAATTTAAACCAGACCCAACTGAAATAAATGTAAACCAGCCCCAACTGAAATAAATGTCAACCAGCCCCAACTGAAATAAATGTCAACTAGCCCCAACTGAAATAAATGTAAACCAGCCCCAACTGAAATAAATGTAAACCAGCCCCAACTGAAATAAATGTAAACCAGCCCCAACTGAAATAAATGTAAACCAGCCCCAACTGAAATAAATGTCAACCAGCCCCAACTGAAATAAATGTCAACCAGCCCCAACTGAAATAAATGTAAACCAGCCCCAACTGAAATAAATGTCAACCAGCCCCAACTGAAATAAATGTCAACCAGCCCCAACTGAAATAAATGTCAACCAGCCCCAACTGAAATAAATGTAAACCAGCCCCAACTGAAATAAATGTCAACCAGCCCCAACTGAAATAAATGTAAACCAGCCCCAACTGAAATAAATGTCAACCAGCCCCAACTGAAATAAATGTCAACCAGCCCCGTTGAAATAAATGTAAACCAGCCCCAACTGAAATAAATGTAAACCAGCCCCAACTGAAATAAATGTAAACCAGCCCCAACTGAAATAAATGTCAACCAGCCCCGTTGAAATAAATGTAAACCAGCCCCGTTGAAATAAATGTAAACCAGCCCCAACTGAAATAAATGTAAACCAGCCCCAACTGAAATAAATGTAAACCAGCCCCAACTGAAATAAATGTAAACCAGCCCCAACTGAAATAAATGTAAACCAGCCCCAACTGAAATAAATGTCAACCAGCCCCGTTGAAATAAATGTCAACCAGCCCCGTTGAAATAAATGTAAACCAGCCCCGTTGAAATAAATGTAAACCAGCCCCAACTGAAATAAATGTAAACCAGCCCCAACTGAAATAAATGTAAACCAGCCCCAACTGAAATAAATGTAATCCAGCCCCAACTGAAATAAATGTAAACCAACCCCAACGGAAATAAATGTAAACCAGCCCTGTTGAAATAAATGTAAACCAGCCCCAACTTGCATAATGTTGGTAATGAAAATTTCCTCTTGAAACTCATTCGGGAACAAGGTCTTGGCAAAGGTGGAGTTGTTGGCTTCTGAGAGGATAAAAACAATAGGTGTGTAGCATGACGCAGAATATCTCCTGAAGAAAATAGGAAAAAAAAAATTAGGATGCAAGCTCCAATTAAAAAGAACACTGGTAGAGAGAATAAAAGAAATTTGTTGTAAACCCAATATGCGAGGATCTAAAATGGTATTAATATCATACATGATTCAGGATAGAGTTTGGAATGAACCACAAAGTACATTAGTAGAAAAGGAATAAAAAAAAGATAGGTGTGTGTGACAAGAATAAGTGGAGTGAATTATATGTCCCCCAATGCTTGGATTGGAAAGAAAGAAGAAAAAAAGAGAGTACGTTTTAATTTCACTAAAAAAAAATAGAGGAGGCCTAATATAGACAAGAGTCCATTTTTTTATTTTTTTTTTATTTAAGGGGCTATCTGGCGACTGCCGACTTAGGCATAAGTCGCCGTAAACAAACAGCCTAGTTCTAGGCTACTTTAAAAGATTGAACAGGAAACAACAATAAAAAGAAATAACAATAACAGAGCAATAACAAAAACAATAACAAAAACAACAATTAAACCTGGTTAAATGAAAGGGAGAAGGCCGGCCTCCCCCAAAAGTCAACAAGTCCACCAGTCAAAGTGCACGCAACCGTCTCGAGTACAAGGGACAGGCGGTAGCGACCCCGCCCATCCGGGTACCGGGACAGGTGTCGTGCGCGAAGATCACCCAGACTGGGACATTCGAGAAGAATGTGCTGAACAGTCTGGGCCGCAACGCAGTCGTTGCAATAGGGCGCAGGCGAGCGCTCCATCAAATAGCGATGAGTCACACGAGGATAGGTCCATGGGAACAGTCGCGGCGCAATGGCACGCAACTTTAAGTTCCCTTAGACAGTCTCCCATCTTCTTTGCCAAGCAGTCCGAAGAACTGCCCGAATTCCTGCCATGTAGTCAGTGTGAGGAAGAGCGAAACGCTGGTCCGGTCGCAGAGTCCTCGCGGACTCTTTGGCACCCTCATCGGCGCGCTCATTCCCCGCAATTCCTACATGTCCAGGAACCCAGCAGAAGATAATCGCGACATCCGCCCGGCTCGCCAAAACCGTGGCGTCACGGATTTCTCGAACCAGGGGATGCGGAGATTCCAATGCCCCGAGAGCACTCAGGGCGCTTTGTGAGTCGCTATAGATCACAATCCGGTCTCCGAACCAGGCACGTCGCGTAATCTCCAGGAACCGAGTGGTGTATTGCCACCAGCTCGGCCGTGAAGACAGACGCAGCGCCTGGTAGAGCCCCGCTGACTTCAAACAGAGGAGATACGGCGTGGAAGCCGACCCCCTCTTGGGACTTGGAGCCATCCGTATACACTGGCACGGTACCAGCGTGACACGATGTGTGCTCCAAAAAGGTCGAACGCAATACTCCCGGCGTAGTACAAGCTTTGGGAGCAGAGGCGTGGCGACAAATAGCCAAATGTGGTACCCTCCAGGGTGGCGTCCTGGGCAGAACCAGGGCGCCACCGGCCCGAGAGCTATATCTACCTCTCGAAGGAGTTTCCTGGCCCTAAACCAAAAGGGCTTAGGGTATGACTGGCGTCTTTCGGCGGCATAGGCACCATCGAGATCAGCTGCGGATGCAGTGAGAGCTGTTGGCGACTGAGGGAGGCGCCGGGCTCGCGCGTACAGGCGAGTGATGCAACGCACGCGGCGCAGAGCGAGTGGCATCTCCCCAGCATCGACAACAGGCTCTCAATGGGGGAAGTGCGGAAGGCACCGGTCGCAAGGCGAAGGCCGGTGTGGTGGATCGAATCCACCTTCCGCAATAAACGCTCGGCTGCGGATGCATAAAACTCGCATCCGTAGTCGAGCTTCGAGCGAACAAAGGATCGAAAAAAAAAGTAAGGCAGTAGCCCTATCAGCGCCTCAAGCGCTGAACGTCACGGAACGGAGAATGTCCATGGCGCGGGTACAAGAGATCCTAAAGGCTGCAAATATGAGCCTCCCAGGTGAGGCGTCGGTCGAATACAAGACCAAGGAAACGGTGCGACTCAACCACATCCAGGCGCACCCCATTAAGAAACAAATCTGGGTCGGGGTGAAGCCGTGGATGGCGGCAGAAGTGCACCACCTTAGTCTTGGCCAAAGAAAACCGAAACCTGTGCGCTTCGGCATAGCGAGAGACGCGGTCCAATGCCTGTTGGAGTCGACGCTCCAGAGTTGGCATCTGGGCCGCGCCAAAAGAGATCGAAAGGTCGTCCACGTGGAGCGTAGTGAGAACATCTTCCGGCAGCACCGAGGTGATGCCGTTGAGGCTCAGGGCAAAGAGTGTGACACTGAGGACACTTTCCTGCGGGACACCCTCTTCCTGCTCCTTTGGGCCGGAGAGGGCTCCCCCCACCCGCACGCGGAATCGATGATCTCGCAAAAATTCAGATATAAACATTGGGAGGCGTCCCCTCACCCCCATCGTGTAGAGAGTCTCCATGATACCGTATCGCAATGCGGTATCATAGGCCTTCTCCAGATCAAAAAACACCGTGGCGTAGTGCTGTCTACGAAGGAAAGCCTCGCAGACGGCATTTTCCAGTCGGAGCAGAGCATCCGACGTGGAGTGGAACTTACGGAAGCCGCACTGTGCAGAAGACAGATGGCCTCCGCTGTCCAGGAAATAGGCTAATCTAACATTTACCAATTTCTCCATCAACTTACACACGCAAGAGGTTAGAGAGATTGGGCGGAAACCGGTCGGAGTAGAGTGATCTCTCCCCGGCTTGCGAAAGGCGAGCACAGTAGCGATTCGCCAGGAGTCTGGGAGAAGGCCTTCCACCCAGATCCTGTTGAACAAATCTAACAGAAAGACCATGCCTCGCTCACCCAGGTGTCGAAGCATGGCGTACGGGACATCGTCCGGACCATGGGCGGTGTCCGCGCACGAAGGGAGAGCGGAACGCAACTCACTCACAGTAAACTTGTCGTTGAAGGGTTCTCCGCCTCTGGAGGTAAAGTCCAGCCGGCGGCCTTCCGCGACATCACGACGTGCATTGAATGCTGGCGGAGCAGCATCACGGCTAGAGAATGCGGAAAAAGCGGTCGCTAAGGATTCCGCCACGGACGCGGGGTCCGAGATTGCGGTCCCATTCTCCTGGAGAACGGGAGGGGGGTCCTGCGAGAACTTGCCCCGAATCCTTTTGACTCACTTCCACACCTCAGCTAAAGGGGTCTTCCCGTTAAGTGAAGACACTTATGCCCGCCAAGAAGAGCGGCGGGCGTGTTTCCAAATATACCGGAACCTAGCCCTAGCCCGACGAAATTCAGCGACAGTGAAATCGTTCGGGCGGCGCTTATAGCGGATGTAGGCATAACGCTTCTGTTTGAGGGCCGTCTCACACTCGGCCGACCACCATGGGAGTGGTCGGCGTGCAAAACGGCCAGACGTCCTAGGAATAGTAGTCAGGCCCACGGCGATGAGGTTGCCGGAGAAGAACTCAACGGCCTCATCTACCGACCTAAACTCCTCGACTGAGATAGAGAATTCAGGAATTTCCTGAAATGCAGGCCACCGCGCCCGCGCCAAGCACCACCGAGGTGGTCTCTCAGGCGGCTGTTGCCCTGAAAATGATATTTGAATGGGAAAGTGATCACTACCATGGTCATCGACCACCTCCCAATCAAAATCAGGCTGTGCATCCGAAGAGCACAGAGATAGGTCGAGGCAAGAAAATGAAGCGGTTCTCGGACAGTGATGCGTAAACTCATCCACGTTTAGGACACCCATCTCAAGCTCTTCGATCAGATCGGCAAGGACTTGTCCCCTGGAATTTATGGAATAATCTCCCCAGAGAGGATGCCTGCCGTTCAGATCTCCAAGCAAGAGATAGGGCCTCAGCAACCGTGCCACGGCGCGGCGTAAGTCCCCCGGGTCGAAGTCAGCTGACGGTGGAATGTACGCAGAATTCAGAGTATACCTCCTATCCAGGTGCAGCTGTACAGCCACTGCCTGAAAGGAGGTATCTAAAGAGAAAGGAAGAACGGAGACATCATGCCGGGTGTAAACCGCGCATCCCCCAGCCCTGCCATCCCGTGGTGGTGGGGTCGCAAGACCCTTATACCCCGGAAGGGCGGGCAGGGGGCACGCGCCTAGCATGGTCTCCTGCAAAACGATAGCTAACGGGGAACGGGATGAGACGAGCCTCCGCAGCTCCTCCCAGTTGGCCCGGAGTCCACGGAAATTCCATTGAAGGAATATGCCCTCCAGGCCTAGCTCGGAGGAGACGCGGGGGGCCCTCCTCGAACTGAAGACCCGCACGGTACGCTTCCCGGGAGCTGTTGGCCGGACAAAGCACTGAAGGCGCTGTCGCCTTCGAGGACTTATTGGGGGAGGTTGGGCTCACCATGCGAGACTTTTCCTCCCTCCGCCTCGAAACCTTAGGCGGGCGTTGCGGCTTCGGAGGCAAAGGGGCCCTCTTTTCGAGGAACCACCGTCTCCGAGCCACTCGCTCCACCTCGGGGCGTGGGCGAAGGAGCCGAAGCTCCTTTGTTGCTGTCCTCCTTTCGGGGGACAGCTTTAGGAACCCCCGAAGATGGCCTAGCGACCATCTTCAGGGGTGTTGCCTCCTGTGAGTCTAACGACTCGGTGGAGACGCGTGGCCGTTTCGCCTTGCGGGAAACAGTCACGCTGGGAAAAGAGGGCCAGGACCAAGTCCTTAGCCTCGCGGAATGAGAGTTATCCTGGGCCTGAATGGCCAGGATTTCTTTCTCAAGGAGATATGCACCACATTGCTTAGAAGAAGCAGGGTGCGGCTCTCCGCAATTGACACACTTGGCCACACACGATTCGGACTTATCATGTGCGACCTTGGAGCAATTTACACAGACTTCAGGTGACTCCGACTTTGCACGTCTACATGAGCGATTCGTATGGCCGAAGCGGTGACAGTAATAGCACCGCCGCGGCAGTGGCACGAATGCCTTCACGCGGTAGCGGTACCAACCGGCACGCACCGACTCAGGGAGCTTGTCACAGTCGAACGTGACGTAGAGTGTAGGGGTGGGTCTCGAGGCCCCTCCCTGTTTTCTCATCACACGTTCGACCTTGACCACCCCATGGTCGGCCAGCTCTAGGGTGATGTCCTCAATAGAGTAGTCAACGAGTTCCATCGCATAAACTACTCCTTTCACAAAGTTTATGGTAGAGTGCGGCGTCACACTCACCGGGGTGCCATGAAGTGTCCGAAGAGCACTTATCTTGGCCACCTCGGCGGTAGTCGCCGCATTCGCCAGAAGGTTCCCGTCCGAGAAACGGGTCACCTTTAGATCTCTACCAATTGCGCTAGCTAATCCTCTCCTCTGATGGATCATGTTGCCCTTGGACAACATGGTGCCATCAGTGGAGCGAATAACGAGGAAGCGTTTGAAGCCAGCAGGCTCGAAAACGCCAGGTAACCTCTGAATAAGGGGCCCCGATGTCATCGAGGCTCCGCCCTGTGCACTCTTGGTATTAGTCTTAGTCAGGGGCTCCGCAACCGGGGGGGCAGAGGGGGCGGATGTGCCGATCTTGGCTTGGTCGCTTGCCAGAGTGGCAGCAGACCCATCCGTCCCCGCAGCCCCCGCGGATGGAGAGGAGCCCTCGAGTCTTCTTCTTTCTTGGAGAGGAGAGCGGGGAATGAAGCGCTTCTCACCTCCGCCGGCAGAAGCCCCCATGCCAGATGGGCCGGCCTTAGCCAGGTCCCTCTCCGAAATGGAGAAGGTCCTGGTAGTCGTAGGGGCACCTGTCGGAGGAGATCCCTCCCCTCCTTTTACTGCCTCGGAGCCCTCGGCCGTTTGAGGGGGACCTTGCATAGGGGCGGATTCGGGTTCGGTGCTTGGCGCCGAGCCCAGATTCCCCCCCATGGAAGGCCCTACCGTCTGAGGCTGGGTCTCCTCAAGGACCATGTCTATCACAGGAGGGGCCTCCAGTTGGCCATCCATTCCCAGGACATCGCAGGTCCCCTTGGCAGTGTCGGCAGTCTTGTGTGGGGAGGCACAGGCCTTGACCCTGGCAAGGTTTAAAATTCTTGCCAGCAGGTCTTTTGAGGGAAGCGACCGAAGGGGCCTGGCTTTCCCTCTCCCCCCTAAGGGGGTTTGCCCTACCGAGCCGGTTCGATGGGGAGCGGCTGGCTAAGGGCTGCCTGCTGGCTTTCTTGGCAGTCCCCTTGGAAAGAACAGAGGGGACTGCCGCTGATAAGAGGGAGGTGCCCGAAAGCACCTCCAGAGAAGGGGGTGAGGGGGAGTCCCCTGCACCCGTAGGCGAAGGAGAGGAGTAAGCCTCTTCTCCGGTTAGAGAAATATGGAGGGTCCCCTGCGCAAGCACAGGGAGGGGACCTCCATTTTTTTGTTGGAGCTGCCCGAGGGCGGCTCCGTCCATTTTTCAGGGGAAGTTGGGGGTTGGGTTTTTTTTTTTTATTTTCATCATCGGGCATGGTGACCCTCTTTTTTATACGGGACGCAATAGCACATCACCTCTTACAGTTGCCCGCACTGCAAGAGGTGCTTACAGGCCTGGCAGAGCCAGGCACCGCCATTTGGGACCACCCCTCCCGCCGGGTGGACTGGCAGTCCATCGGCATGGCGGCTCCACCTTGAACACGGCGTAAAAAATATATAGATTGTGAAGAGGAGAGGAAAAGGGATGTGAGGAAGGTATGGGTGGGGATGAAGCAGGTTGTTAAAAACCAACCACCCCAGACCGGAGCTCAGGGGTTAAGGAACATTGTCCCCTCCCCCCCCAGCCCCGATCCGGGACGATTGGCTTGAGAAGAAGGTCAGCATCTACCCTGTGAAATTAGAGGCTGACCAGAGAAAGTTGTGGGAGAGGTTGTGTGAAAAGAGAGGAAACAAGTGTTTTGAAGGAAGGAAGAGAGGCTAAGCTGGGGCCGGACGGGGTGCTGAGTCCCGTCAGCACGGCGGGCAGGATGGCAAATCGCCGTGCCCCTTACGGGGTAGACAAGAGTCCATTATACAACAAAAACAAGTATGAAATGCACCTCATTATCTGGTGAAATTCAAGAGGATTCAGAATAAAAGCATTGGGGATCTCTTCAATTAGAATCACACTGGAGGTTGCTGGGGAAGATGCACATATGTTTCTGTATTTGCTTGAGCGGTATATGAAGTCTGCAAACCTATCAGCCTGAGTTGAAGCAAAATCTGGAAGGTAATTTTACACTTGAATTTTATAATTTTACAATTAATGCATCAAAGAGCAACTTAGTAATTATCAACATGAAAGAAAAACCAACTGATATAGGCATATAGCAGGAATTGAGGTTGCAAATGAGATTAAATATTTAGGAGTAACTATAAATAACTCAAGAAATTATTTTTAAAACTACATTCAATAATTGAAGAAGCACAAACTGCAAAACATTTTATACCCTATTACAGCTAAGAGTTGTCATAAGTTGGTGATTGGTAAGACCTATTGGAAGAATGTTGCCCTTCTTGCAATTCTATATGGGTCCAATATAATTAATAGAAATGATTCAGATGTCAATAAATTGCAAACTATCTTGGGAGCCACAAAATATGCCCCAAACTGTACTTTGAAGACAGAAATAGAATCCTCTTTAATGAAGACAAGGATAGTATATGTACATATATTAAAAGTATTTTGGAATGAGAAAATGATCTTTTGAAATATATATTGAATATGATAGAAAAGAACCATAAATTTATCAGAGACCTAACAAAACTATCAAGTAGCTCACAAATAAGTATCAAGGATATTAAAATTTGAAATAAAGCAGATATAAAACAAAAAATACAGTCACTGCAATGGATATTGATCATCTGAATCAACACATATCCAGCAGCTTGGGATGATTATTTTTCAGTCCGGCAGCTATAATGAAGGGATTCTTCAACACCTCTCATAGTAGCAGTGGATCAGACTTCCTGGAAGTCTTCTTTTGTCCCCCAGTCCTGAGTTTGCACTTGAGGAAAACGTTGGTTGGTAAACTGCAAACTGTAGCAGCCACCCTCCTGATGGTCGCTTCTCCTCTTCCTGTCTAGTGACAGATCTCTTTTGTAGACAAATTCTCCTCCCTCAAAGTGAGTATCTGTGCCTTCTCAGATTCAGAGAGGTGGTTAGGCATGTCTAAAATCAGACACACAAAAATAATAGTCACAAACACAACGAAAATAGCCCGACTGAGCAGAAAACTAGTAGCAAAGCAACATGTGCTATGCAATAGCTGAGAGGCAACTGAGAGCTGGTAGTGTTCTCTTTCAAACCACAAGGCTGTACAGAGCTGTCAGATGTACTATGTTTGTATGCTCTGAAATGCAACCAAATTTGATTGTGCTTTTTTGTGTATTTCTAACGCAACCCAATCAATTTCCATTGCAGTGACTGTGTATTTTAAAACTGTGGAAGGAAAAAATCTCAACAAAATCAACTCTTTGAGGTATACAGAAATTGGAAAAGAGAGAAGGGAAGAAAATATTTAAGACAACTCGTATTCATCAGTTATACTCTATAAAGCAAGAACAAATACTCTGCCACTATATGACAGAAATATACATTCAAATGGAAATATAATGTGCCCAGTTTGTGAAGGTGAGATAGAGAATATTAAGCACTCTCTATTGCACTGCCCATCATACAACTGTTTGAGGAGTAAGTTGGGTATAGAACAGTCTGAATCTGATGATAGAATTCTTGGAAAACAGCTCTTTCAAGAAAATAAAATTGAAAACAAAAGAAATAATGTACAAAATGTGGAAATATACAACCAAAATAAGACAAAATGATTAAGAGAATTTAACAACAAAGGGAGTAGCTGCTGCTGTGAGACTCCCGATCCTGAACTGAACTTCAAAATTTTCTACTAAAAAAATAAAGGGCATCATTGGGTAATTTTTAAAATGAGAATTTAAGATATGACTCATAGGAAACAATTGAAACAATCAGCTTGTATAATTTAAAAGATGATACCCAATATAGATGTGAAAAACTTGTTCAAGCTATAACAAAATGAAATTATTAGTTAATATATTATTAAATGTTGCATTTTTCCCTTAGTTCAATGTTTGCAATGAAACTTTTTTCTCTATGTCACCATTTGGTGACTGATTTAAGGGGAACATTTTTTATATCACCCACCTGGTGTAGGAAAAGGTGCGATGAAAAAGTAGAATGAGTGTAGCATGAGGTAAGTTGCGAATGGCTTCAGGGGTTTACGGATAACCCGTAATTCTTCCAAAGCCTAAGGTTGGGCTAGATTAAAAACAAACATGCAAAAGGCAACAATAGGAAAAAAAATATACAAAGACAAACAAAATAAAAACAAAAGGAAGCAGGCTCCAGTAGGGGGAAAGCTCACCTATCCCTAGTGCAGGAACAGGTGTCCAACACTAAAGAAACTAAAGTAAAATGGAGGACAGCATCTGAGCATCTACCAAAAAGTCAGAAAGTGCACAAATCTGAGTACTTGAAACAGTGTTGAGTGCAAGGGACAGGGCAAGTGGTAACAACTCCACTAATCCCAGTAGCGGAATAAGTAATGTGTGCGAAAATCTCCCAATATGGGACAATGCAGTTGGTGCAGGTGAACGCTACCTCTAACAGTGATGCATCCTGGGAATGTGCACAATTTAAAGATGGCAAAAAGGGACCTAAAGCCATCACAGCATTGGAGGGTAAGTCCATGGGAGCAGTCGCAGTACAATGGCAGTCAACTTCAAGTTCCTCTCGGCCATTTCATCTTTTCTACCAGGCAACAGCTGGCATGATTCCTGCCATGTAGCAGGGATGAGGAAGAGTAAAAGGCTGGTCTGATCACATAATCCTCGCAGACTTTTTGGTGCCCTCATTCCCACATGTCAAGGAACCCAGCACAAGATAATCTCAACATCCACTCAGCTCACAGAAACAGTGGAGTCACAGATAAAGTGAACCAGAGGATTGTGGAGATTTCAATGCCCCAAGAGCACTCAAGGCACTTTATGATTTATGAAAGATTACAATCAGGTCTCACAACTGGACATAACAAATTATCCAACATAATAAACGGTGTATTGCTACCAACTCAGCCATGAAGACACACACAGCACCTGGTAGAGCCCTGTTGACTTCAAAGAGAGGGGATACAGCATGGAAACCAACCTCCTGGGACTTAAGAGCCATCCGTATACACTCCCACAAATAAGGTTCAACACAAAGTGTGCTCCCCAAAGGTCAAATGCAATACTCCCGGCGCCGTAGAAGCTTTGGGAGTAGAAGCATGGCGACAGTCAAAAGTGGTACCTTCCATGGTGGCTTAGTGAATGACTTATCTCTTGGTGGCATAGGCACTGTCAAGATCAGCTGCAGGTGCAGTGAGATCCATTGGCGACACTCACAAAACAGATTGAATAATCTCACTCTAATGAGCCTTGAACATTTTCAATACCATCAACAAATTTGCTCATGCTAAATTTAGAGAATATAACTTTTAAATCATAGTTTTGTTACTTTTAACATTTAAAATTGATCCATGTAATATTATTACTACATTTCCAGCTGTATTTTCCATATCTGTCTTGATATCAAATAAAAAATAATAATTACCTTACTATGAAAGTAAATAATTTGATTCAATATTTATGTGATTTTCAGGACCCCCTTACAACATATGCTACAGGCTATGCACTATATTTATCCAGGGATAAACACCATAAAAAAACCTTACCTCTAGCTATACCAGGAACATAAACTCTTTCTTGAGCCGATGCGAAATGTGAAGACCTATCTTTGTAGCCATCATGCATCAAAGAATCAGAGTTTCTCCACTCTCTCAAAGCCAAAGTAAGATCTCTGGCAAGGATAGACATAGTAGTTGATTTTCCTGAGCCAGGTGGACCACTTAGCAAAAGTATCTTCTTTTCCTGAAATAATAGAAGTATAATAATCCCACTAACTCATTAGAAGACCTTGGACTGGGTCAGGAGATTCACTGGTCTCAACATGTCTACATTATAATGGCAGGCATCATGACAAATTTCATGCTATTGTCTAATGCCCGTCCTTTACCATTTGGTGTGAAAGCCAATGAGTGATCTTTGGGCTAAAGTTAAGCTAGTCCCAATGACTAATCTGATCACACTCCATGCCACACAGTTTTCATTCCCTTTCATGTTTTTTGTCTCATATAGAACAAGCATCTGCAAGATCTGTGTTTTTAAGACATTGACTACCACTTCACTCTTTTGGTTTCACAGATAGCCCTGAAATTCCATAACCCACTCAATTCACACATTGAGGCAAATAAACCAGCCTCTTGTAGGATAAAACCTTTAGGGATGTGGCTTCCCAGGCCAGTGAAAACTGTATCTGGGTTTGGTCACCATTTATGACACTTGCCAGAGGATGTTATGGGTCTTCCTACCTCACATAATACAGGCACTCAAAATAGCCACTAAATTATTTCAATCAATGCACAACATGAAATTTTTTAGTCATATTTGTAAAAAGCTGAGTGTATGATAAACAAAGCAAGATTAAATGACTTAAAATCAACTGGACAACAAGACTCCAGTTCGCCACACACTGTGTCAAAATGATGATTTTACTGACTTGACAACTGTTGATGATGCTGTTTCTCAGTAACTAAAGTACATGGTACTGGTAGCCGATAGGATCTCTAAGCGAACACATGTCATTTCAGAACTGCCAAGTGAAAACTGGTGGATAGCAGTAGTTATGAATGTCAGTGACTGTCACAGTATGTGTGGCTGGAGTTCTGAGTAGTGATTATTTTAGGCCTACAAGCCTAGGAAGCTACCTAAGATCCAAAGTCCAGCACCAGACACATGACACTCCTATTCCGAGAAGCTAGGGAGAGGATTTATGGGGGTAAGAAACAAAGGGGAGGAGTGATTGAGTGAAGGTTCTGAGAGGTGAAACATCAGTCTCAAAGTTCAAAATGACAGCATAAAACATTCCAGACTCGATTGTCAATTTAATTGTGAGGAAGGAAATAAAAATGTGAGGAAGCAATAATCATAATAATTTAACATTGTCATAACAATAATTGTCCATAGTTGATCACATTTAAACTAGCTGTACGGAAAAAGACAGTTCTTACAAGTATTCTTATAAATATAGAAAGTTCGATTGCTTTTTCAATAAATTTTTTTAAAAAGCATGAAGAGGGAAAACTAGGGGCAGAGGGGTAACTGTTTTGTTCTTTTTAGCCATATAGCAAACAATATTCAACCACTCCTGACTAAACACAATCCGCCCCAAGCTGGTAAAAATGCCAACATCATACAAATATTCAAGACAGGGAAACATCCAATACAAACCAACTCATACTATGCACTCAAAAAACAAAAGAATAAGGCTAAATAACCTCTCACTCAAAATACAACATGGTTTACAAAAACACCACTCAACTCAGAGCCCCCTCATTAACCACACACAATACATACTCAATGGTTCAACAAGCACACAGACATACAAACACCTCAGTGCCATAGAAATAAACAGAGCATTCAACACAATACCAAAACACATACCACTACTTTTCATCTTATTCACACAAATGACATCCGACAATCACCAAAACCAACAATGTGGATGACATCTCAATCACTGCATAGCCCTCATCAATCTATACTGCAAGCAGAGCAGTCCAACAATACAAAAGCACACTGGAACATTGGCTCACGCAACACCACATGACAGCCTCAGCCCCCAAATCAACCATCCCACCAGACTATCACGAATCAAATGCCCCAAAATCAGAGTAAATGGAGAACCCCTTTCCCTAAACAAAAGCTCCACTGCCCTGGGAGTCACAGTAGACACCCACATCACATTTAAAATACTACAAGCAGGACCATAAAGAAAACCAACACACTTAAAGCACTATCAAACATCACATTGTGGTGGATGGCTGATGTATGAGTGGAGAGTATATTTGGGGGACCTGTGGACCCATCCTGGGGATGTGGTATGCTTACTAGGCGCCGCCCACCTTGCAGAAGAGAGGTAGGGGACTGGAAAGTAAGTCGGCTGACTAATCAAAATGCCTCCATAATTTCCACTACTTCAATATATTTTACTTTATCTAATGCAGTTAATATTCCTTCCTTTTTTTTGTCTTCTTCCACAAGGTCAACCACTTTTATTCCTTTTTTTTGTCTTCTTCCTCAAGTTACGTCTCTTTTATTCCTCTTTTTTTTTGTCTTCTCCCCCAAAGTCTGCCACTTTTATTCCTCTTTTTTTCTTCCCTAAGTTCTATGGCTTTTATTCCTCTTTTTTTTGTCTTCTCCCCCAAGGTCTGCCACTTTTATTCATCCCCCCCCCCCTCCAAGTTCTGCAGCTTTTATTCCTCTTTTTTTATTTGTCTTCTTCCCCAAGTTCTGCGGCTTTTATTCCTCTTTTTTTTTTCTTACCCAAGTTGTGCGGCTTTTATTCCTCTTTTTTCCCCAAGGTCTGCCGCTTTTATTCCTCTTTTTTCCCCCCCAAGGTCTGACGCTTTTATTCATCTTTTTGGCTTCTTCCCCAAGGTCAACCACTTCTAATAGTGTAAATAAAGGCTTTGGTAGTTTCATCCTTAATGTTGCCCCAAGACTTATTCAAAGGCACTCATCTGGTGACTGCCACCAAATGAATAAGTGGCTGTAATAATCATTTAAAACCTATTACTAGGTTACATAAAAAATTTTAAAAAATATAAAAAGCAAGAATGAACCCACAAAAAGCAGATGAAGAAGGAAGCATGTTATGGTATCTAGGAAAGGCCCACCTCCCCTCAGTACCAAAGCATGTGAACAACACTAGTCAAATAAAATGGAGGCCGGACTCCTCCAAGAAGTCAGAGAAACCACAAGTCTGTATGCGTCAATCTATTCCAAGTGCAATGGATAAACGGTATTGACCCCGCTCATCCCAGTACCAGGACGAGTAATGTACACAAAGATTACCTTGTCTGGGGGACAACACAACCAGTGCAGAAAGGTGCAGGGGAGTACTCCATCAAATGGGCTGTATCCTGCAAGTGTGCCCAATTTAAAGATGTCATATTTTTTTAAATTTTACAAGCCCACCTGGCGACTGCCTACTTAGGCATTAGTCGCCATACTCAGGATATCCGAGTAATAGGCTAGATTAAAATAATAGTATGCAGAAGAAAAGCAACAACAACAAAAAGAAACAATAACAATAAAAGGAAAAAGGAAAAGGGCAGCAAGCACGCCCTGGAGTGGGGGCAAGCCCTGGCACAGGAACATGCGACCTAGAAAAAAACAGTTAGATAAGGTGGCGGAGGCCACCCTCATCCAAAATGTCAAAAGGTAAGAACCTGTCCCAATTACAAGTGACAAGCGGTAGTGACCCTGCTCATCTCGGTACCGGGACAGGTAACGTGCACCAAGAACACCCAGACTGGAACATTCAACGAGAATGTGCCAACAGTCTCGAGGACAACGCAGTCATCACAATAAGCACAGACGAGCGCTCCATCAAATGGCGGTGCGTCTTGCGAGTCTGTCTAATTCGGAGACGACAGAAAGCAACCTGAAGCCGTCGCGGCATTGGGGGGATAGATCCATGGGAGCAATCGCATCGCAATGGCACGTAACGTTAAGTTCCCCCCCCCGACCGTCTCCCATCTTCTTTGCCAAACAGCCTGGAGAGCTGCCCACATTATTGCCATGTAATTGGTGTGCAGACGAGCGAAACGCTGGTCTGGTCACCCAATCCCCGCGGACTCTTTGGCGCCCTCATTCCCGGCAATTCCTACATGTCCAGGAACCCAGCAGAAGATAATCTCGACATCCGCCCGGCTCGCCAAAACCGTGGTGTCACAGATATCACGAATCAGGGGATGTGGAGATTTCAATGCCCCAAGAGCACTCAGGGCGCTTTGTGAGTCGTTATAAATAACATTCCGGTCTCCGAACCAGGCACGTCGCGTAGTCTCTCGTACCGAGAGGTGTATTGCAACCAGCTCGGCCGTGAAGACAAATGCAGCGCCTGGCAGATCCCCGCTGACTTCAAACAGAGGGGATACGGCGTGGAAACCGACCCCCTCTTAGGACTTGGAGCCATCCGTATACACTGGCACAGTGCCAGCGTGACACGGTGTGCTCCCAAAAGGCCGAATACAATACTCCCGGCGCTGTACAAGTTTTGAGAGCAGAGGCGTGTGGACAAATGATCAAAGGTGGTATCCTCCAGGGTGGCGTCCTGGGCAATACCAGGGGCGCCACCGGCCCGAGAGCTATAGCTAGCTCTCGAAGGAGTTTCCTGGCCCTAAAGCAGAAGGGCTTAGGATATGACTGGCGTCATATGGCACTGTCGAGATCAGCGGCAAATGCAGTGGGAGTTGTTGGTGACTGGGGCGGGGGGGACGGGGGGCTCGCGCGTACAGGCGAGAAATGCACGACGCAGAGCGAGTGGCATCTACCCAGCATTGACAAGTAGGCTCTCAATGAGAGAAGTGCGGAAGGCACCGGTCGCCAGGAGAAGCCCGGTGTGGTGGATCGAGTTCACCTCCCGCAGTACACGCTGGGATGCAGATGCATAAAATTTGCATCCATAGTCGAGCTTCGAATGAAGAGGATCGATAAAAAAGTAAGGCAGTAGCTCGAGAGAAGGGGGGAGGGGGAGTACCATAGACCCGTAGGCAAAGGAGAGGAGTAAGCCTCCTCTCCGGTTAAAGAGTTTCGGGGGGTCCCCTGGGAGAGCACAGGGGTGAGGGGAACCTCCATTTTTTCTGTGGAGCTGCCGGAAGGTGGCTCCGTTGGTGGTGAAAGGAAAGAGTTTGATTTTTTTAGATTTTTATCATCGGGCATGGGGACCCTATTTGTTATACGGGAAGCAAAGGGTAATCACTCACCACAGTAACCCCCTCTACGAGGGGTGAACACAGGGCTGGCAGCACCATCCGCTGCCATTTAGGACCACACCTTTCCGCCCAGTGTCTAGGCAGCCCTTTGGCATGGTGGCTCCACCTTGGGTTGTGCATAAAATCGATAGAGATTGAAAGGAGATAGAAAGGGGTATGTGAGGAAGGTGTGGGTGGGTCTGAAGCAGGTTGTTAAAAGCCCGCCACCCCAAACCAAAGCTCAGGGGTGAGGGGTCATTGTCCAACCGTGATCCGGGATGGAAGGGTAAGAGGAAGCTGGTCGGCATCTACCCTGTGAAACTAGAGGCTGATCAAAGAAAGTTGTGCGAGAGGTTGTAGGGAAATTGAGGAAGTAGGGTAGATACGCAAGCTGTCTGAAAGGAGACAAGGCTAAGCTGGGGCTGGATCGGGCACTGAGTCCCACCAGCACAGCAGCCAGTAAGGCAAATCGCCGCGCCCATTATAGGGGTTTAAAGATGAGAGAGAAGGCTTCATTGGGGTGTTAGTGCAGGGCGATAGGCTTCAGGTCTCCTGATCATAGGCCACTAGGATCAGTACTCAATATCCACATTGAGTCAAGAATTTACAAAGTAACCCATAATTCATGAATCCTCCAAATAAAACCAAAAATTTTGGTTGAGGTTGGTCCATGGATCCACTCTCATATATTTATCTAATGAAAATTTATATTTCAAATATCTTTCATTTTTAAAGAACCCAACCAAAAAATTACAAATATAAAAAAAAATCAATTTTTTCAGCCTAACAACTTTGACTTAATGACTATGCTTCAAACCATCTACCTCAAACATTAATATTTGAAAAATAAAATTATATAATTTTCCCTGTTAACCTTCTCTTCTTTACCACATAGGCAGAAAAGTTGAGTGAAAGGACAGACTAATAAGACAAAGTGGTGAAAATCCATTGAGGAAAAATTGGGAGAATGAGTCCTGTATAGAACTATCATGTATTTACCACACTATGAGATAGTCCCATAGGAGATACTCCTACCCCATCAATAGGGGGTTACAGAACTGAGGAATGGGTGGATATATTGTGCTCCAAAGAGGGGAAGAGAACTGATAGCAGGGTTATGATTGACTAAGCGCATGATGATGCATGTGGAGCTTCTTACTTTCACAGGGGTATCAACCAATGAGCTCTATCTAATCTGTGCCTTGATGCTAGGAGTCCAACAAAATATCTACTAGGCTAGTGTGAGCTCTCTGAGGCCCCCTTAAGATTATAAGATCATAATACCTTTAATCCATGCCCACTATCAATTAGCCAGGTCCTAACTTCTTCAATTTTCTTTTTATGAACAGAGAGATCTTTGATACATAATGGTGGATACTCATCCACCCAGAGATTTGTACAACTTCTTTTTGATGGCTGAAAAATGAAAAAAATAAAATTACTTACTGGTTTCATTAATTAAAGCTGAAAAAATTACAGTAGGTAACATCTAGTTTTGGAAAATTCTAAATAAAAATAAATATGAGAACCTAATCAAAATTGTATGAAACTTATTTTTTAAATTTATAACATTTCTAACTTAATATAGGGTTATTCAAAAAGAAAGAACCGATTTCATAATGCATTGCTTCATTTTTCAAGCATCGTCCTGGAATGAGTAGGTGACTATTTGAAAGAGGAGTTTTCTAAGTTTTGAATGGCTACCACAGGGGCGCTGTAGTCACATCATTCCTCCAGCAACGTTCAGTTGTTTATTCACCCTCGGAATGGTGAGGCCTCAGCAAAATGCGTTCTGCGTTCTCAAGTTCGCGAAAACAAATTCTCCTAAGAACATTCAACGGTGGTTTTGAAAGTGTCAAGAGAGTGGGTGTCTGTGTAAATAAAAAAGTTCAGGATGATCACGAGTTTCAGCAGAACAAGTGGAGAGAATCCATGCTGCGTTTGAGAGGAGCCCGAGGAAGTCTACAAATTGAGCTAGCCATGGGCTTGCAATCCCTCAATCCACTATCTGGCGTGTGCTAAGAAGACATCTACATTTGAAACCATACAGACTACGCCTCATTCAGGCACTTACCAAAGAAGACCAGAAGTTGATGGAATTTTGTGATTCGATGCTGGAGATGATGGGAGACAAAACCATCATTTTATTTTTAATTTTTAGTGATGAAGTGACTTTGCACTTGCACGGCACAGTCAATCATCACAATGTGTGTATTTGGAGAACAGAGTATCCACATGAAACAGTTGAGCATAAAAGAAATTCCCCTAAGGTGAATGTCTTCTGTTCTGTGTCTTGGGATAAGGTTTATGGTCCTTTTTTCTTTAAAGAAAACAGATGTAAACAGGACAAATCTATCTCAATATGCTCCAAAACTGGCTCTTCACTTCACTCCAAGCAGATTCACATAACTTCATTTTAACAAGATGGAGCACCGCCCCATTGGCACCTGATGACTCAAACTTTTTTAAATGAAAAAGTGCCCCAGTGATGGATTGGTCGGAAGGGAACACAAGACCTTGCTCATTGTGCTTGGCCTGAGAGATCTCCAGACCTCTTTTCTTGTGGGGATATGTAAAAGATCGTGTTTATGTTGCACCGCTACCCAATAACCTCGATGACCTTAAACAAAATAACAGTGATCAACTCAGTGAATCATGATATGCTTATATGTATCTGGGAGGAATTCTCTTATCACATTGATGTTGCCTGTGCTGCAGGTGGTGGCCACACTGAATACTTGTAAGACAGGAAATAAAAGTTGATTGTGAGTAGAATACTTGTGACTTTGCTGGAGTTTTCTATTGCTTTTCCTTAATAAAATATTGTGTAATGAAATTGGTTCATTCTTTTTGAATAACCCTGTATATTAAAGATAATTTATCATGCTTAATTTATATTGATGTTAATACCACAATAATCTTTTCTTTATATATAAATGATAACACTGGTCTGCAGGATTTTTGATATCCAAAATTTTTCAAATGATCTTAGAGGAAATTTTCACACATTCAAAGGATTTTTATCCTCAAATATGCTGCCAAACATGCAGCAATAACTTCAGGTAATGGAACAAGGGAAGCCAGCAGCCATCACCTTATAGTATACCTATAGAGTGAAGGGAAAGAAAGGACCATGCAATGGATTTCTACTTTTGCATGATGATACAATTTAGGTAATTTCAGGCAACTTTTTGCTAATTTTCCAAAATACACATGTGCAATTTGTGACCATTTGAAAGTTCTCTAAATTTAAAAGCTTTTGGTGTATATATGTGTAAATCATTTCTAAGCTAATGCTTACCAAAAATGGCTTACCTAAAAAGAGAGACTTCTAGTTGTCACTTGGTTACCAAATGCCATGTAGGCAGTTATGGTTGATAACTAAGAGAGCTGCTATTTTTCACAGACTAATGCAGCCTGCCTTCAAAAGTCATGAAACTGGTGTTCTACTCCAATTTTTATTTAAATATGGTATACTTACCTTAAATATCTATATTTTTCTCAGAAATAAAAAATGAAAGCAAACATACTGTGGTAGGTTTTGTTTTTGTTTGCCTAAACTCACCTGTGCCCACCCTAAAGCCCAACATTTGTTTCAGGTTTCAGTGAAGGATGGAGGACAAAAGTTGCCTGGAAACAGTGTCAAACCCACATCTTTCAATGAAGAGCAACTCCACACCCACAGAATTTAAGTATAAAAACAGAGCAAATGAGATATTTGTGAGTGTGAAGTGATGATTCTTCCCATTACATGTGTTTAGGAAGTGGAGCTGGAAGGCAAGTCCTGGTGTGATTTTTTTCCCAAAAATTTTTTGGATAGTTGGCAACTGCATACTTGACATAAGTTGCCGTAATTCTGTCAAAGCCTCCTGTTAGAGTAGATTAAAGACAAATATGCGAAAGGCAAGCAAAAGCAAAAAAAAAAAGAAATAAAAAAAAATAAAAGAGAAGAAGGAAACACACCCAAATTTGGGGGCAGACCCACCTCCTCCCATCCCAGGATGCAAGCTACAACAAAGAGGATTAAATAAAATGGAGGTGGCCAGACTGCTCTAAAAAGTAAGATAGTCCCCATGTCTGTGCACACAAACCCATCTTGAGAACAAAGGACAACCAGTAGCAACCCCAATACTGGGACATTCAACAAGAATGCGCTGAATTGTCTGGGGTACAAAGTAGTCATTGCAATAAAGTGCAAGTGAGGGTTCCATCAAATGCGTGTCCTGCGAGTATGGCCAATTCAAAAGAAGAGAGAAAGCGACCTGAAGCTGGGGAAGGGTAGGTCAATGGAAACAGTCGGGGCACATTGGCAGGCAACTTTAAGTTCCCCACAGCCCTCTCCCATCATCTTTGCCAGGCAGTCTGGAAGCTAACTCGATTCTTGCCATGTAGTGAGTGTGAGGAAGAGTGAAAAGCTGACTAGGTTGGCCAGTCAGCAATTTACACATGTCCAAAAAACCAGCAGAAGATAATCTCAACATACACCTGGAACACAGCAACTGGCATCACGGATACTGCAGACCAGGCAATTATTAGTCTCTATTTGAGGGACATCTCACACTCAGCTGACCACCAGGGATGCAGTCAGCATGCAAAATGGCGAGACATTTTAGGAATAGTAGTTAGACGCAAGGTGATGAGGTTGCCAAAGAACTCAATGGTATTATACACCAACCTAAACTTCTCGACTAGGAAAGAGAAATCAGTAATTTCCCAAAATGTGGCACAATGCAACCATGCCATGCACCATTGGAAGGTCTTTCAGGTGACAGCAATCCAGGAAATGATCTTGGAAATGGAAAGAGATCACTACTACCATGGAGGTCATCAACCACGAATATATAAAGGCAGAAAAATGAGCATTTCTCTGGCAATGATGTGTAAACTTATCCCCATTTAAGACATTTATCTCTACAAGAAACTGACCACTAGGATTGATCGAGTAGTCTTCCCAGAGGGAGTGTCTGCTGTTCAAATCCCTGAGCAGTTGAAAGGATCTCAGCAACCATGCCACGATGTGGTGGAAGTCCTCCACATCAAAGTTAGCTGAAGGTGGAATCTAAACAGAAATAACAGTATACCTCCTATCCAGGTAGCGCTGCATTGATACAGCCTGAAAGGAGGTATTTAAAGCAAAGAGAAGAAAGGAGACATCAAGACAAGTGTTGTTGTTGTTGTTGGGTTGCTCTCCAGTCAGTTCTAAACGACCAGACCAGCATTCCTGAGCGAGGCAACAGAGGGACCCGAGCGATCCCAGAGATCACTCATACCGAGAGGCGGTGTGTGTGAGTGTCTCAGTGTATTGATTGACGAGGACTCTTCCATTATGTGGTGAATTGTGTAAATCACACATCATCCTACCCAGCCACAATTTCAGGTAGTGGTAGAGTCGCAAAACACTTATACACTAGGAAAGTGGGCAGGGGGCGCAGGAGTCACCAGGAAAATGATTGCTAATAGAAGATGAGCCTCCGCAACTCCTCCCAGCTGGCCTGAGTCAGCTGCAATTCCATTGAAGGAATATGCCTTCTAGGCCTAGATCGGAGGAGACATGGGGGACCTCTTTGAAGAGAAAACTATCACAGGAATAGCCATACCCTTACCAGAGACAGAACTCCAGGTGTTACTAACTGAACAAGGCACTGTCACCTTCGAGGACTCATGGGTGAAGGTTTGGCTCACTATGCATTTTTCCTCCTTCCACCTTGAAACATTTGGCAGGGGGGCAGCTTCGGAGGTGAGGGGATCCCTCCTTTGGAGGATCTACCATCTCAGAGCCGCCCAGTCTAGCCTTGGGTGGGGGTGTAGGAACAGAAGCTCCTTAGGTGCTGTGGTCAAATCCAGGGGCACCTTGAAGAACCCAGGAAGACAATCTCATGAGTACCTTCAGGGGTGTTGCCTCCAGTAAGTTTAATGTCACTGTATAGGCACACAGCAGTTTTGCCTTACAGGAAACTGTCACACTAGGGGAGGCAGGGGGGGGGGGGCAGCTTTTAGCCAAGAGTGGGTGAGTAGAGCTTACAGCAGGGTGCTAAATGGGCACAGAAATGAATGTGCTCACAGGCCTGAAGGGGCCAGGAAGAGAGAGTAGTACCTTTTTCTCAATTGAGGCACAAGATGTCCCAGGCAGGGCTGGGGTGCCAGGACAAAGTCCTTAGCTTGGCAATGAGAGGTAATCAGTATCCTGAATGGCAAGGATTTCCTTCTCTAGGCAATACTTACCACATTGCTTTAAAGAAGTGGAGGGTGGCTCTCGGCAAGTGACACACTTAGCCATATACGATAGAACCTTATCGTGTACTGCCTTGAAGCAACTTACTTGTGGAGTAGTGCACAAGTTCCCTTACATAAACCACTCTTCACGAAGTTCATGGTAAAATACAGCACCACACACACTGGTGAGCAATTAAGTATCTGAAGGGCACTAACCATGGCTGCCTTAGAGTGATCTGACACATTCGCCAGAAGTATGTGATCCAAGAATGGGGTCACCTAAGGTTCTCTACCAATCAATCTAGATAATGCTCTCCTCTGATTAATACATCATGTCTATCAGTGCAGTGAATAACCAAAAGCAATTGAAGCCAGTGAGCTTAAAAATGGCAGGTAGTCTTGAATGAGGGAGCCAGACATAATCTAGGCTATGCTCAGTGTACTTGTGACTTTGCTCTTGGTCTGTGCCCCCCCCCCCCCGACTAAGTGTGCCAAGCTTGGCTGGTTGCTTGCCTGAACAGCAGCAGACTATTGTGTCCCGGGAGCCTCTATGGAGGCAGAGGAACATTTAGTCCTCTTTGTCTTTTCTGTTTTCTTTCATTTGGGGAGAGGAGGGTGGGGAATGAACCCACTTCTCTCAGTAAGATCATTCTCCGAGATGGAGGTCTTAGCTGTCCAAGTAGCACCAGTGGGAGAGTAGATTCCTCCTTTCCTTGCACAGGGGGCAGATCACGTTTCAGTCTTAGGCATTGAGCCTAGATTCGGCCCTATGGAAGAGCCTGCCATATGTGGCTGAGTCACCTCAGCAATCATGTCAAGTTCAGGGGGGGCATATATCAGGGAAGAGAGAGGGGGCAGGCACACCTACCACCCACAATATAAAGATGCATGTGCAGATGGCACAGCCCAGCGCAGCCCACACTTTCTCTTGACCCTTAGGAAGGTGGGCCTTATATATATATATATTTTTTTAAGAGCTCATCTGGCGATTGCATACATGGGCATTAGTCGCCGTATTAAAACTGCCTAGTACTAGACTACTTTAAAATAAGATAAAAAAAAAAAAAAAATTGTTTAAAGAGAGGAAAAAGGCAAGAAGCAAGCCCCAGCATCGAGGGGGGGTCTGCCTCCTCCCGGCAAAGGAACATGCGGCCTACTAAAATAACAAAAAAATACAAAAATCAAACTAGTTAAATAAAGGGAAAAAGGCTGTCCTCCAAAAAGTCTAAAAGTCAACAGGTCGGTGTACACGAATCAGTCCCAAATACAAGGGACAGGCGGTAGCACCCCCACCCCTCCTGGTACCAGGACAAGTAATGTGCATGAAGATCACCCAGACTGGGACATTCAACAAGAATGTGCCGAACAGTCTGGGAGATTACTCAGTCGTCACAATAAGGTGCAGGCAAGCGCTCCATCAAATGGCAATGCGTCACACGAGTGTGTCCGATTCAGAGATGACAGAAAGCTACCTGAAGCTGTCGCAGCATTGGGGGATAGGTCCAAGGAAACAGTCGCGGCGCAATGGTACGCAACTTTAAGTTCCCCTGGACCATCTCCCATCTTCCTTGCCAAGCAGTCCGAAGAGCTGCCTGTATTCCTGCCATGTGTGTGTTAGAGTGAAACGCTAGTCCGGTCACCCAGTCCTCGCGGACTCTTTGGCACCTTTGTTGGCATGCTCATTCCCCAGAATTCCTACATGTCCAGGAACCCAGCAGAAGATAATCTCAACATTCACCTGGCTCACTAAAACCGTGGCATCATGTATATCACGAACCAGAGGGTGCAGAGATTCCAAAGCCCCGAGACCACTCAGGGTGCCTATGAGTCGCTATAAATCACAATGTCTCCAAACAGGGCACATCGCGTAATCGCCTGTACTGAGTGGTGTATTGCCACCCACTCAGCCATGAAGACAGACACAGCACCTGGCAGAGCCTCGCTGACTTCAAACAGAGGGGATACAGCGTGGAAACCAACCCCCTATTCAGACTTGGAGCCATCCAGTTACACTGGCACGATTCCAGCATGACATGCGATGTGCTCCAAAAAGGCTGAACGCAATACTCCCGGCGATGTACAAGCTTTAGGAGCAAAGGAATGTCAACAAATAGCCAACTGTGGTACCCTCCATGGTGGTGTTCTGGGTAGAACCAGGGAAACCATCAGCCCGAGAGCTACATCTAGCTCTTGAAGTTTTCTAGTCCTAAATCCAAAGGGCTTAGAGTATGACTTGCAGCTCTTGGTGGCATAGGCATCGTCGAGATCAGCTGTGGATGCTTTGAGAGCCGTTGGCAGCAAAGAGAGACACTGCGCTTGTGCATACAGGCAAGTAATGCACTGTGCACAGCGCATAGATAATGGCATCTCTCCAGCACCGACAAGCAGGCTCTCAATAGGGAAAGTGCAGAAGGCACCAGTTGCCAAGCGAAGGCCGGTGTGGTGGATCGAGTCCACCTTCCACAATAAACACTCGGCTGCACATGCATAAAACTCACATCCATAGTCGAGTTTTGAATGGACAAAGGATCGATAAAAAAGTAAGGCAGTAGCCCTATCAGCGCCCCAAGGGCTGAACATCACGGAACAAATATTATGCATGGCGCGGGTACAGGAGACCCTAAAGCTGCGAATGAGCCTTCCAGGTGAGGCATTGGTCAAATACAAGACCAAGGAAATGGTGCGATTCAACCACTTCCAGGTGCACCTTATTAAGAAACAAGTCTGACAGAAGTGCACCACCTGTCTTGGTCAAAGAAAACCGAAACTTGTGCGCTTCGGCCTTTCGAGAGACACAGTTCAATGCCTGTTAGAGTTGAAGTTCCAGAGTTGGCATCTGGGCCATGCCAAAAGAGATTGAAAGGTCGTCCACGTAGAGCGTAGCAAAAAAATCTTCTGGCAGCACCAAGGTAATGCCGTTGATGCTCAAGGCAAAGAGTGTAACGCTGAGGACACTTTCCTGTGGAACACCCTCTTGCTGCTCCATTAGGCCGGAAAGGGTTTCCATCCCCACCCGTACACGGAATCGGCGATCTTGCAAAAATTCAAATATAAAGACCGGGAGGCATCCCCTCACCCCCATCGTGTGGAGGGTCTTCATGATACCATATCGCCATGCAGTATCATAAGCCTTCTCCAGATCCTTAGACACCATGGCGAATTGCTGTCTATGAAGGAAGGCCTCGCAGACAGCATTTTCCAGTTGAAGCAGAGCATCTGACGTGGAATGGAACTTGCGGAAGCCACACTGCACAGAACACAAATGGCCTCCGCTGTCCAGAAAAAAGGTAATCTAACATTTACCAATTTCTCCATCAACTTGCACACGCAGGAGGTTAGAGAAATTGGGCGGAAACCGGCCATGGTAGAATGATCTCTCCCCGGTTTGCAAAAACCTAGCACAGTAGCAATTCGCCAGGAGTCTGAGAGGTTATCATCTACCCAGATCCTGTTGAACAAATGTAACAGAAAGGCCATGCCTCACTCACCCAGGTGTTGAAGCATGGCATACAGGACATCATCCGGACCATGGGCAGTGTCCACACACGAAACAAGATCGGAACACAACTCACTCACAGTAAACCCATCATTGAAGAGTTCTCCGCCTCTGGAGGAAAAGTCCAGTCAGGGGCCTTCCACGACATCGCGACATGTATTGAATGCTGGTGGAGCTGCATATCGGCTAGAGAATGCGGAGAAAGCGTTTGTGAAGGATTCCGCCACAGAGGCGGGTGCAAAATTGCGGCCCCATTCTCCGGGAGAACTTGCCCCGAATCCTTTTGACTCACTTCCACACCTCTGCTAAAGGTGTGGAAGAGCGGTGTGCATGCTTCAAAATATACCAGAACCTAGCCCTAGCCCGACGAAATTCAATGACATTGAAATTGTTTGGGCAATGCTTATAGCGCATCTAGGCATAACACTTCTGTTTGAGGGCCATCTCTCACTTGGCCGACCACCAAGGGAAGGTGGGCCCTATAGATTCACTCCCACTAGGAGCAGTCCCTTGTGATAGAAAAGGGATGGGGGGGACTGCCATTGCTAGAAGGTTGTAGTCATCCATGGGCAATTCCACACATAGGGGTGAGGGAAAAACTCCCACATTTGTAGCCTAGCATACACACTTCTTTCATCAAAAGGCATATTCATTGCATCCAAACAGACAGCCATACTTAATTTCCCTTTTATTTATTATTCTCAAATTTATGAAATTTTTGCAAAGAGAATATACAGCGCCTAGGTTCAAAATTTCTTAGCAAGATGGTTGATGATGTAAAAAAAAATTTGAACTTCCCATGACAAAAATTTATCCAAATTATTATAAAAGTTTACCACCTATTTAAATTATGCTCATTGCAAATAAATTCCATCCTGAAATACTACTTTATCACAACCTGCAAAAAATATGAAAAATTTATAGAAAAACAGTGAATAGAGAGTGAATAGAGAGCTCACTGAGAACATGTCCAATCGCTAGCCTATTATAAGGTGACCAAAGGCTCATCGCATAGTCAAGATAAGGCCTAACTAATGCCAAGTAGTTTTAGAATCACATCAGCACTCTTCCCAATAAACCCCAATACCCTATTAGCTTTATTCCTAGCACTTATGCACTGTTTTATAGGCCAAAAGTCAGACCTTATCAGGACACCTAAGTCTCTTTAAGATTCTGACCTTACTAAAACTCTCAGATTCAGTTTATAATTATTCAGTGGATTACACTTAAGTAGGCACTACACTTGCTTATAATAAATTCCATTTGCCATTTCTCTGTCCATTGGGATAGTTTGTTTAATTAATTTTGTAATACCTCAGCATCAGAGTCAAGCCTTATAATCCTACCTAACTTAGTATCATCAGGAAACTTGTTCAGGTTGCTACTTATTAAATCTGGGTGTGGGAATGTTACCAGTTGGTTGCTCAGGGGTCATTGTTGTTTTTGATTTGTATTAATCAAGAATAACAATGACCCTAAAACTGACCCCTGAGCAACCAACGGGTAACATTCCCACACCCAGATTTAATCTCATCTATAATAAATGACCAGCCTCTATTTTGTGGACATTTTGTTATGAATATCTCTATTTTTTTAAAATATGTAAATGTTATATAGTGTATATCTTAGATAAACACTATATCGCACTTTTACTAATTAAGGCAGGCAAATTTCTAATTTTGATGATAAATAGATTGGCAGCCATCTAGTTATTGATATTTTGTTTTTATAGATGGTGACATTGTGTTGGATGGCTGGTGTGTGAATGGAGAGTATATTTGGGACCCATTCTCCCCATTTTGTTCACTATGGATTTTTCACCACTTTGCCTTAGTCTGTCCTTATACCCTACCTTTCCTTGTTTAGGATAGAAGTGTGAGTGTTTCGCTAGAAGGGAGGGGGTCAGATAGATTAGGGTAGAAATGTATTGGTAGTGTAGATTGGGTTTTTTATATATTTTTTTATATGATTAAAAAATTTTCTTATTGTTTGCGGGAAGTATTTTTGGTCTATAAAATTCTGGCATAAAAATCAGCCTACCTTTTGGCTGCTAAACTAAGGCTTAATTTTTTTGCCTAAACAAAGGCTCAAATTGCTCAATAATTTTACCGCCAGGCCCATTTATTTGTGGCAGTCTCATTATTTTGGCATCCCAACCCAGCCTTTGGCAGCAGTTTTTCTGGGTTGATTTGGCTGACCTTGCTTCAATATCTTTGGTATTTTTGCAAGTACCCTTGAGACCATTCTTGGCTTGCACACAAAGATATTTCAAACCATTTGAGTCAATTTGGTTCTGCCTGCTTCCCAGCCAATTGTATAAGGGAAACACCCCAAGACAGTTGAGTGTTGAGTGGAAGCCAGAGCCAGTTCAGTAGAAAGACGACTTATCCTCATATTTCCCTTCCCTTTCCCCGACTCTTTTCCAGGGATTTAAGAGCTCAAATATAATTTTGTATTAAAGGAGAGTGTAACTTGGAGTTATTGTATGGCTGATGTGGCCGTTATGATCTCCAATATATTTTTTATCTTCTCATAGTCCGACATCGCTGTCTCAATTTTATATATTTCTATCTCAATTTATTTTTATATTTGTAAATATTTATCGTTTTCCTTGTAAATTTACTCAGGGAAATAAATTGAGATAGGGTAGAAGGTTGTGTATCTGTCTCCTTTGCTGCCAGAAGTTTCTTTATTTCCCAATCATTTGATTCACCAACCTTAGTGAAAGTGTGGGAGGTGCATAGTATCCTCCCACAGTCACTAGTTTATAGGTGTGTCACCAGCAGTTTATGGTAGGTCACTAGTATAGGGGTTACAGTTGATGATCCAATTTATTTAGTAGAGAAGGTAAGGTGGCCTTACAGTTGAGTTTGGTCCAACTACAAAGTGTTCTTTAGGGTAATCCGCTTGTAGGTTGAGTTCAAATGGTAACCTGGTTGTTGCTTGGCAGAAGGAAGGACTCAGAAGAAAAATGGTGATTTTGTAGGCTTTAATCTTGGCTTAGGGCTACCTCAGTTCTGGCAAGTGAAATTGTTGAGTTTTCCGTGATTCATTTCTGTGCTCACATTTTTAGCTGACTATCAGTGTTAATACTCAGTGTTTCTTGTAAGTCTCCTTCTGTATCTGGTTGTTGGGACTAGTGACGGACAGATTGAGGATGAGGTACTGAGTGGTGACACTAATAATAATAAGACTGCTGTGTGTTTCTGCCCGCTTATTTATAGTAACACCGATTAAGGGGGCGTGGTTTCACTTCTCTAATGTGAATGCGGGGTGGAGCTTATCAGATCGAAGGGTATGTGTATGTGTTCTATACTAAGACTGTTGGGCGGAGCTTGTTTGGTCAAAGGGTATGTGCCTGCATCAAGATAGTATCTGACTTTGGGAACCTAACTGTGATTTATCAAGCAACGTTTATAGCAAGATTGATTTTGTCTTTTCATGCGTTTATGTAGCCTCTGGCAGGTCAGATCAGATTCCATTTTATGTGTACACAGCTGTTTCCATCATCTTTGTTATCTCTGTAGCCAGACATTCAGCTGGCATCTGTTTCCAAATGTATGTATGTTTGTATAATTGAGTGGGAGCACAATGATTTTACTTGCCTTATTATAAATATTCTGCTCTGCATTAATACATAGATTATTAAATTGTAAATTTTACATTATTTACAAGTATTTATTTTGTCTTACTACATTAATTAATTATTACAGGATGATATATTATTTCAATGTTTAATTGTGTGCCCAATTTCAAGATTTCATAGCCTTAACAGGGTGCTCATTTGTGAGGATCCTTGTTGGCACTACTCCACTTTGCAATTGGGTACTACACTTTACTCTACCAAAAGAATTGGTTACGTGGGGGTTTGGGTAGGTTGGTTCTTTTTATTTTTTGAACAAACTTAAAACTAAATATGCTTAAATAACCTAATACCCCTAACCTTCTATATCTTAGTTAAATTGGTATCACTATTTTATATCTATTTCTTGAATCGGTGCTATTCTGTGAGCACTGTTATAAATATCTCTATTTTAAAAAAATATGCAAATACTATATAGTGTATATCTTCAATATATACTTTATAGCACTTTTACAAATTAAGGCACACAAATTTCTAATTATGATGGGATGACAAAAAATAGATTGGCAGCCATCTTGTCATTGATCTCTTGTTTTAACTGACCCAAAGGAATGTGTTATGTAGGGGTTTAGGTAGGTTAGTTCTTTTTATTTTTTAAAAACACTAAAAACTAAATGTGCTTAACCAAATACCTACCTTAAAAGTATAGGAACAGCCCACACAAGTTGACAAATCATTATCCATTGTTTTAACTGATTTAGTTTCAAGTAGGAGCGGAACAGCATCATGGAAAATACTGAATGCTGATTGGCTATGGAGCAAAATACTGAATGATGATTGGCTATGGAACTAGGTGTTGTTGGCTCAGACTGGATCATGGGCTTGGGACAAGAAAAACTAGTGCCAATTTATGTACAACATTATAGCTTGAAGAAGAATTTACCCAAAGTTTGGGAGCTTGTCTCAAGTTAATTTAAGGTTGTTGATTAACAATATATAACTAAAAATTGGCATGGGATGGCTGGTCATTTATGGAAAATTTATCCCCTTGGGAGTCTGTCACTAAGCCATGACTAAATCGACCTAAAAATACTTCCATCAATCCCATGTGCTTTAATTTTATTCAAAGGTTTCAAAGGTCATAAATCTAGCACCCTGTGATAGAAGCAGGGATGGTTGGTTTAAACCAAGCAAAAAAACATTAGTTTTAATGGGTTTTTTCTTATCTTTCTTGTTATTTTCAGGTTAAATGCTACAAATATATTAAATTATTATTTAAATATTATTTATATTTTATACAACTATGTACACCAAATTTCAGCAAATGTTTTGAAGTATATGCACTGAACTACTGATTTTGCAAAGCCTAGTATGAATTAACAGACTAATTTAGTAACTATTTAATTAATTAAAAATCAGAGATGGGTTCAGTTTTTATCAGCTTCAATTAACCTAAGGTCAAATTCTTTAAAGTATAAATAATATTTTTTCATAAATACCTACACAAATACATCACAACAAATCTACATAACATTATATACTATAAATTTTATGATTGAAATGCAAAAATATAGTCTAGACCAACCAATACCATTCATTCCTAATTTTAGCAGGTAGTTTTACAGTATTGATGGTTGTTTGAGTAGCCAAGTGGGCTAAGGCATTAGTACACAACAGTGCAATGCTGCAAGTTCAGTCTTTACAGCAGGCAAGCTGCATTTATGTGTGTGTGTCTGGTTATGGGAAAGCTGCTGACACAGCAAAAAATGCAGTAGTATACTGAGTCAATCCACATGGTGTGCTGAGGTTAGGAGGTCAGTTGTTCCAAATAAACACTCCTAAAGAATGGCATAAAATTTTTCTCATTGGGGTCCTATCCAAGCTTGTGCTAGAATGCCTTTGAGTTGGAGAATGATCCTTCCGTCTAACCCTAAATATCAGGAAAAGAAAGATGTAAAACGATAAGCAAGTAAGCAAGGTAATTTGAGTGTGGAACAAAGCTTGTTCTGCTTCTTTATCAAACACTTTATAGCCCAGCATGATCAGAAAGGAGACTGTGAGATGCAATCTGATTTGAGTCTGCACATAGATGCAAATGAGTTGTGCTTGTGAAAGGGTGTTCTCTACTATATTTATAGACTTCTAATAGTTTTATATATTTATTATGATAACAATCAGGGCATCATGTCACATGTATATACTTATAGTGTAGCAGACTAGACTAGCAGTGCTTCCTCGAGGTCATTGGTTAAACCAGGGTGTCCCCTGAAATTCCAATTTCAAATTCCCTGACTTTTTCCTGACCTATATGAAATTCTAGTAAAGAATCAAAATCTTTGGTAAAATTATAAAAATAAAAGAAAGCCTACCAGGACCCAGCCCATACCGACCTGGTACAAAAGAAATGTCCTAATAATATATAATAGTAATAAAGAAATAAGAAAACCAAATTCAATTTTTTTAGCAATAACAAATTTTATGAAGGTACCAAGTTCATGCTCTGCTTTCTTTTATATTTAAAATATATATATATATATATATATATATATATATATATATATATATATATATATATATATATATATATATATATTAAGTTATACAATATGCAAGTTATATACAGAAAATCATAATTCCTAAAAAAAAAAAAAATTCAGGTTAGAATTTGGTCCTCTAGGATTTGAACTTCTTTTTCTTTTTCTTCTATCATTTTCCCTTTTTTCTTCAAATCTCTTATTTCTTCCATTGCTTTTCTTTTATTCGAAGCTGCATTTTTTTCTTCCATATTCTTTTTCTTTTGTTCAAGGTAATCCTTATAATATCCACAAGCATTACAACAGCTTAATAACAACCGTTTGTCTATTTCAAAATGAGACGGGTGCCAATCCATCTCTCTGATTTCATCAACTAATGACTGATCATGTAAATTACTGTCCATGCAATATTTATTTATTGAAAATCCTCTCTCAACTGAGGCATTTCCATAAAACATTGTAATTATCATATTAACAAAATCTTGATAATCATTTGTAATGTTAACCCATTTAAAAATTGTTGAGCAAAATGAATCTAATCGATCTTTTTCAAAGTCATAATTATGACATATTTCTTTAACAAACGGATTCTCAATCAATCTAGAATGAGATTCTTTTATGAAATCTGCTTCTATTTCTGTTAGGCAATTTACTTTAATAAGGTTTTCTAACAATAAATCAAGTCTTTGACAGCTTACTTTAAATGATATCATGACCTTTGGAGAAATGGAGCAGAAGCCTTTAACTATACGAAACCACAAGGGGGATTGTTATATTATTTTTAAGATGGTATTCTGAAAGAAAATCAAGCAAGCTTTTTTGAACAACTTTATTTCTTCATCAGTTGGTTGTCTTGGCGAGTTTCTAATAGCCATTTTTGTAGTAAATGACAAATCTATATCGTTGAAATGTAAAAGATTATCACGTTTGTAAAGATCAGCTTTTAGTAAAGCACTACAAGCACTACTATTTTCCTCATATACTTTGTGTTTCTGAATTCTTTGGCCAATATACTTTAGTAAACAAAAAAGTTCCTCATAAAGGAATGGTGTCAATGGGAAATCTTTCTGAAATTTTGACAAAAATCCTTCACATTAATTTGCAATAATTGAAAAGAAAGCGAGTTTTGCCCCTAGCATATTTAAAAGTACCACATGAAAAAAGTACAAAAAGGTCCCGTTACACACCATGTTTTCTAGGTTATCCCTGACCAATTATAAATTCCCTGACTTTTTCAGGTTTTCCAGGTTGGGGGACACCCTGGTTAAACAGACTACTTGATCAAACTTGCTATTTTCATAGTTTTACATAAAAATATTGAAAAATTAGTTCAATTTTGTGGTTTTTGCAGCTTTAATTGACTACAGTCAACTATCACACCATAGATTGTAGCTATTACATGTGTTTTATTGATTAAACTAAAGGTTAAAGCTTATCCCTTTGATAATCTGCATTTATTTGAGAAGAGTGTTTTAGAAGATTTATCTCCAGTTTCATGGTGGAAGGGATATTCCTTGCAGAGAAGAGTACTTCAAAAAGACTGTAGAAAATATTGAAGCATTTTTAACTGCTATAGCTTTAAGCTCAAGTGTAGAGAGAGTTTTTCCAACATTTGGATATGTACACTCCAAAACCCGAAGGCCAGTAAGCTGGTATTTCTTCATAAAACGCTTAACAGCCACTAGTCTAAATAATAGACAAGTGTAGTCACAATTACAAATCTAATATAACAAGTTATTTGGTCTTAATAAGTTAATAGCTTTTGTTTGCATTTCTTTCAAGTTGTTTGTTTTATTTTGTAAGGGATGTAACAAATATTAGTCAGTAAATTTGTAAAGTATCAGAATCTACCTATTGATTCTTATTCCCTACTACCATAATAAAGTTATTGGAAGGTTTTTGAACTTGCTATGATGTAGCTATTATGTTCAGTTTATGACAAGTACCTGTTTATTAGGTAGAAATTAACTTAGAAATCTATAAAAAGTATTAAAACCAAAAAATATAAATAAATAAATTAAACCAATAAAACCATGGGGTTGTTTTTTTTAACAATGTTTTTTGGGGGAGGGGTTTTAAAGAACCACTGTTTTTTTCCAACCCTAGATAGAAGAATCCGTCCTGGGAAGTTTTAAGAATAGATTGGGTATATTTATGTATGAGGATGCTGTAGTAGTTAGGTTGTCCACCTCCCATTCATTATGTCTAATCCCTTTCTTCTTTTTCAACGTGTGTGGGTAGTGTGATGTGACGACGTCTTCACTCTGGGTGGGGGGGACTAGATGATAGACTTCTATTGTACCTTCTAATTCATCCCTGTCTCTTCTTACGTGCAAATTTTTCAGCAGTTGATAGATTTTTAAAAATGATTTTGAACTAAATAAATAAAATCAATAATTATTCAGTGGTATATAAAAGAATAGTAAAGAGACAATTGAATGAAAGATAGGCGAGTGTCAATTGTGTGTGGTTGAGAGAGTGTTAGGTGTAAGGATGTTTGAGTGTGGCAGTGAGTCGGTGACTGTAAATGCCTTCTCTTTTCCAGCTCTATGGTGCCGGTAAGACCAGTTGTACATCTGGCTTTTTAAGAGGTGGCAGCAGCCAGCCCTGACCTTCGCCCGTGAATGAACAAATGTTAAAAGACAAGTTTTTCATGAATGTTATTTCTGAGTGTGTTAACATTATGTATGGAATGAAAGTGTTTATGAAGATAGATCTGGTACCAGGCTACTACCAGATGCCTGTGGCTCAAGAGACTGAAGAGAGTAGACCTATTACAGCATTCTCCACCTCAAAGCGCCATTAGCAGTTCAGAATTTATTTATTTTTTATTTAAGGGGCTATCTGGTGACTGCCGACTTAGGCATAAGTCGCTGTAAACAAACAGTCTAGTTCTAGGCTACTTTGAAAAATTGAACAGGAAACAACAATAAAAAGAAATAACAATAACAATAACAAAACAATAACAAAAAACACAATCAAACCTGGTTAAATGAAAGGGAGAAGGCCGGCCTCCCCCAAAAAGTCAACAAGTCAATGTGCACAAATCTGTCTCGAGTACAAGGGACAGGCGGTAGCGACCCCACCCATCCCGGTACCGGGACAGGTATCGTGCGCGAAGATCACCCAGACTGGGACATTCAACAAGAATGTGCCGAACAGTCTGGGGAACGACGCAGTCGTTGCAATAGGGCGCAGGCGAGCGCTCCATCAAATAGCGATGCGTCACACGAGTGTGTCCGATTCGGAGACGACAGAAAGCAACCTGAAGCCGCCGCGGCATTGGGGGATAGGTCCATGGGAACATTCGCGGCGCAATGGCACGCAACTTTAAGTTCCCTTCTTCGACCATCTCCCATCTTCTTTGCCAAGCAGTCCAAAGCGCTGTCCGTATTCCTGACATGTAGTCGGTGTGAGGAAAAGCGAAACGCTGGTCCAGTCGCAGAGTCCTCGCGGACTATTTGGCGCCCTCATCGGCGCGCTCATTCCCCGCAATTCCTACATGTCCAGGAACCCAGCAGAAGATAATCTCGACATCCGCCCGGCTCGCCAAAACCGTGGCGTCACGGATATCGCGAACCAGGGAAGGCGGAGATTCCAATGCCCCGAGAGCACTCAGGGCGCTTTGTGAGTCGCTATAGATCACAATCCGGTCTCCGAACCGGGCACGTCGCGTAATCTCCCGTACCGAGTGGTGTATTGCCACCAGCTCGGACGTGAAGACAGACCCAGCGCCTGGTAGAGCCCCGCTGACTTCAAACAGAGGGGATACGGCGTGGAAGCCGACCCCCTCTTGGGACTTGGAGCCATCCATATACACTGGCACGGTTCCATCGTGACACGATGTGTGCTGCAAAAAGGTCGAACGCAATACTCCCGGCGCAGTATAAGCTTTGGGAGCAGAGGCGTGGCGACAAATAGCCAAATGTGGTACCCTCCAGGGTGGCGTCCTGGGCAGAACCAGGGGCGCCACCGGCCCGAGAGTTATATCTACCTCTCGAATTTGAGTTTAGGGTATGACTGGCGTCTCTCGGCGGCATAGGCACCATCGAGATCAGCTGCGGATGTAGTGAGAGCTGTTGGCGACTAAGGGAGGCGCTGGGGTCGCGCATACAGGTGAGTGATGCACTGCACAAGCGCAGAGCGAGTGGCATCTCCCCAGCATCGACCAATGGGGGAAGTGCGGAAGGCACCGGTCGGAAGGCACCGGTCGCAAGGCGAAGGCCGGTGTGGTGGATCGAATCCACCTTCCGCAATAAACGCTCCAGGCGGATACATAAAACTCGCATCCGTAGTCGAGCTTCGAGCAAACAAAGGATCGATAAAAAAGTAAGGCACTCTTTGCTCAGTGCAAAGAGTGTGACACTGAGAACACTTCCCTGCGGGACACCCTCTTCCTGCTCCTTTGGGCCGGAGAGGGCTCCCCCCACCCGTACGCGGAATCGACGATCTCGCAAAAATTCAGAAATAAACATTGGGAGGGGTCCCTCGCCCCCATCGTGTGGAGAGTCTCCATGATACCGTATAGGCCTTCTCCAGATCGAAAAACACCGTGGCGTAGTGCTGTCTACGAAGGAAAGCCTCGCAGACGGCATTTTCCAGTCGGAGCAGAGCATCCGACGTGGAGTGGAACTTACGGAAGCCGCACTGTGCAGAAGACAGATGGCCTCCGCTGTCCAGGAAATAGGCTAATCTAACATTTACCAATTTCTCCATCAACTTGCACACGCAAGAGGTTAGAGAGATTGGGCGGAAACCGTCGGAGTAGAGTGATTTCTCCCCGGTTTGCGAAAGGCGAGCACAGTAGCGATTCGCCAGGAGTCTGGGAGAAGACCTTCCACCCAGATCATGTTGAACAAATTTAACAGAAAGGCCATGCCTCGCTCACCCAGGTGTCGAAGCATAGCGTACGGGACATTGTCCGGACCATGGGCGGTGTCCGCGCACGAAGCGAGAGCGGAACGAAACTCACTCACAGTAAACTTGTCGTTGAAGGGTTCTCCGCCTCTGGAGGTAAAATCCAGCCGGCGGCCTTCCACGACAAAACGACCTGCATTGAATGCTGGCGGAGCAGCATCCCGGCTAGAGAATGCGGAAAAAGAGGTCGCTAAGGATTCCGCCACGGACGCGGGGCCTGAGATTGCGGTCCCATTCTCCTGGAGAACGGGAGGGGGGTCCTGCGAGAACTTGCCCCGAATCTTTTTGACTCGCTTCCACACCTCAGCTAAAGGGGTCTTCCAGTTAAGTGAAGACACGTATGCCCGCCAAGAAGAGCGGCGGGCGTGCTTCGAAATATACCGGAACCTAGCCCGACGAAATTCAGCGACAGTGAAATCGTTCGGGCGGCGCTTAAAACGCATGTAGGCATAACGCTTCTGTTTGAGGGCCGTCTCACACTCGGCTGACCACCATGGGAGTGGTCGACGTGCAAAACGGCCAGACGTCCTAGGGATAGTAGTCAAGCCCACGGCGATGAGGTTGCCGGAGAAGAACTCAACGGCCTCATCTACCGACCTAAACTCCTCGACTGAGATAGAGAATTCAGTCATTTCCTGAAATGCAGGCCACCGCGACCGCGCCAAGCACCACCGAGGTGGTCTCTCAGGCGGCAGTTGCCCTGAAAATGATATTTAAATGGGAAAGTGATCACTACCATGGAGGTCATCGACCACCCCCCAATCAAAATCAGGCTGTGCATCCGAAGAGCACAAAGATAGGTCAAGGCAAGAAAATGAAGCGGTTCTCGGACAGTGATGCGTAAACTCATCCACGTTTAGGACACCCATCTCAAGCTCTTCGATCAGATCGGCAAGGGCTTGTCCCCTGGAATTTATGGAGTCATCTCCCCAGAGAGGATGCCTGCCGTTCAGATCTCCAAGCAAGAGATAGGGCCTCGGCAACCGTGCAACGACGCGGCGGAAGTCCCCCGCGTCAAAGTCGGCTGACGGTGGAATGTACGCAGAAATGATAGTATACCTCCTATCCAGGAGGTATCTAAAGAGAAAGGAAGAACGGAGACATCATGCTGGGTGTAAACCGCGCATCCCCCAGCCCGGCCATCCCGCGGTGGTGGAGTCGCAAGACCCTTATACCCCAAGAGGGCAGGCAGGGGGCACACGCCTAGCATGGTCTCCTGCAAAAGATAGCTAACGGGGAACGGGACGAGACGAGCCTCCGCAGCTCCTCTCAGTTGGCCCGGAGTCCACAGCAATTCCATTGAAGGAATATGCCCTGAAGGCACTGTCGCCTTCGAGGACTTATTGGGGGAGGTTGGGCTCGTAATGCGAGTCTTTTCCTCCCTTCGCCTCGAAACCTTAGGCGGGCGTTGCGGCTTCGGAGGCGGAGGGCCCTCTTTTAGAGGAACCACCGTCTCCGAGCCATTCGCTCCACCTCGGGGCGTGGGCGAAGGAGCCGAAGCTCCTTTGTTGCTGTCCTCCTTTCGGGGGACAGCTTTAGGAACCCCCGAAGATGGCCTAGCGACAATCTTCAGGGGTGTTGGCTCCTGTGAGTCTAGCGGTACCAACCGGCACGCACCGACTCAGGGAGCTTGTCACAGTCGAACGTGACAAAGAGTGTAGGGGTGAGTCTCGAGGCCCCTCCCTGTTTCTCATCACACGTTCGACCTTGACCGCCCCATGGTCGGCCAGCTCTAGGGTGATGTCCTCAATGGAGTAGTCAACGAGTTCCCTCGCATAAACTACTCCTTTCACAAAGTTCATGGTAGAGTGTGGCGTCACAATCACCGGGGTGCCATGAAGTGTCCGAAGAGCACTTATCTTGGCCGCCTCGGCAGGATTCGCCGCATTCGCCAGAAGGCTCCCGTCCGAGAAACGGGTCACCTTCGGCTCTCTATCAATTGCACTAGCTAATCCTCTCCTCTGATGGATCATGTGGCCCTTGGACAACATGCTGCCATCAGTGGAGCAAATAACGAGGAAGCGTTTGAAGCCAGCGGGCTCGAAAATGCCAGGTAACCTCTGAATGAGGGGCCCCAATGTCACCGAGGCTCCGCCCTGTGCACTTTTGGTCTTTGTCAGGTCAGGAGCTCCGTACCCGAGGGGGGCAGAGGGGCCGGATGTGCCAATCTTGGCTTGGTCGTTTGCCAGAGTGGCAGCAGACCCATCCGTCCCCGCAGCCCCCGCGGAGGGAGAGGAGCCCTCGAGTCTTCTTCGTCTTTTTCTTTCTTGGAGAGGAGAGCGGGGAATGAACCCGCTTCTCACCTCCGCCGGTAGAAGCCCCCAGGCCAGATGTACCGGCCTCAGCCAGGTCCTTCTCCGAAATGGAGAAGGTCCTGGTGGTCGTAGGGGCATCATCTGGAGGAAATCCCTCCCCTCCTTGTACTGCCTGAGAATCCCCAGCCGTTTGAGGAGGACCTTGCATAGGGGCGGATTCGGGGTCGGTGCTTGGCACCGAGCCCAGATTCCCCCCCCATGGAAGGCCCTACCGTCTGAGGCTGGTTTTCCTCAAGGAGCATGTCTATCACAGCAGGGGCCTCCAGTTGGCCATCCCCTCCCAGGACATCGCAGGTTCCCTTGGCAGCGGCATGAGTCTTTTGTGTGGAGGCACAGGCCTTGACCCCGGCAAGGTTTAATATTCTTGCCAGCAGGTCTTTTGAGGGATGCGACCGAAGGGGCCTGGCTTCCCTCTCCCCCCTAAGGGGGTTTGCCCTACCGAGCCGCTTTGATGTGGAGCGGCTGGCTAAGGGCTGCCTGCTGGCTTTCTTAGCAGTCCCCTTGGAAACAACAGAGGGGACTGCCGCTGATAAGAGGGAGGTGCCCGAAAGCACCTCCAGAGAAGGGGGTGAGGGGGAGTCCCCTTCACCCGTAGGCGTAGGAGAGGAGTAAGCCTCCTCTCCGGTTGAAGAGATATGGAGGGTCCCCTGCGCAAGCACAGGAGGGGGAGGACCTCCATTTTTTTGCTGGAGCTGTCCGAGGGCGGCTCCGTCGCTATTTCAGGGAAAGGTGGGGGTTGGGGTTTTTTGGTTGTTTTTTCATACATGGGCATGGTGACCCTCTTTTTTATACGGGACGCAATAGCTCATCACCTCTTGCAGTTGCCCGCACTGCAAGAGGTGCTTACAGGCCTGGCAGAGCCAGGCGCCGCCATTTCAGACCACCCCTCCCGCCTGGTGGCCTGGCAGTCCATCTGCATGGCGGCTCCACCTTAGACACGGCGTAAAAATGGATAGAATGTGAAGAGGAGAGGAAAAGGGATGTGAGGAAGGTATGGGTGGGGATGAAGCAGGTTGTTAAAAAAACCCATCCCGAACCGGAGCTCAGGGGTTAGGGAACATTGTCCCCTCTCCCCTCAGCCCCGATCCGGGACGGTTAACTGAGAAGAAGGTCAGCATCTACCCTGTGAAATTAGAGGCTGACCATTGAAAGTTGTGGGAGAGGTTGTATGAATAGCGAGGAAACAAGTCTTTTGAAGGAAGGAGAAGAGGCTAAGCTGGGGTCGGACGGGGTGCTGAGTCCCATCAGCACGGCGGCTAGGATAGCAAATCGCCGCGCCCTTTACGGGGTAGCAGTTCAGAAACCTGAGCTTTGAAATAGCGAATGCCCCAGCCACTTTTCAGTGTGCTATGGATGTAGAGTTGAGTGTTTTTCTGCATAAGTGAGTGTTTTGGGATAATATTTGGTGATTAGTGAGAACATGCAAGAACTTATGACTTTAGTGAATGAGATTTTGAGAAAGTTGGAAGAAGTTGGGTGAAAATAAAGTTGTCTAAATGTGTGTGGTTTGCCAGTAAAGTTGAGTTTTGGGGACATAAGGTGAGTGTGGCTGGATGCATAAATCTGAGAAGTTTATGGACAGGGTCAGGAATTTTCTATAAATACCACAGTGAGAGAGTTGCATGGATTTCTTGGTTTAGTTGAGCTTGGGAGAAAGTTTATGAAAGATTGTTCGGGTGTGATGAAACCGTTGAGAGTATAGACTGGGGAAAAGAAGAGTGCAGTGATTAAGCTGAAGTTGCAAGAGATGTGGAACTTGCATATCCAGCATATGGAGCAAATGCAAGAATGCTTCAAGTATATACAGATGCAAGTGGCCATTCAATGAGTGGATGCTTGATGCAAGATCAGGTTGTGGATGGGGTTGAAAGGAAACAAGTAATTGCATGTTTCCAAGGCGTTTAGTGGGGCAGAGCATACACATTCAATGATTGAGTGTTGGCTGCATTACGATTCTGTCGCAAATCATTACAACCATTTTTGTATGGAGTACCCGCTATTCGCGTCCCATTGGACTCTGCACAATTCTTGCGGAATCACTCAAGCTCCCGGTATTTTCGTTAATTCCCACGAGTCTACTCGCCCCGTTTTCCCCACTCGTTGAACACAGTGTGCTCAATGTCAATTTGTGTTACTCGAAAGCAAGATTTAAGATCACCCACTGTAATAGTCATTATCCAGAGACTATTGTTTGAACTTTGCACCAAGGCAAGGATTACTCCCTCGAACCAAATCTTTAAGGTAACAGTAATGTGCAACTCTCCTGTGCAAGTACTCTCTCTCTGCCAACCCCCCCCCCTCCCCAGTATAAGCCTCATTGTTGGCTTCGTCTATGCTCAAGGTCAGTCGAGGCATCCCTCGGTTCATATTGTCCATTTGTTTGTACGGTGACCACCCTCACCAAGTCTCCCTCGCTTCTTTAGCCACTGAGATCCATGTAAATCTAGTGTGTGCATAGCTCATATTAAAACTTTGTAACATAATATTGATTTACATATTAGTAAAGTTATTTTTGTACCCATTTTCTGTTATCCCGGAAACCTACTTTGTTAATTTGCATATTGCTTATATTGTAAACTTCCCATGCACTCGTAAAGCAGAAAGGGTGACCTTGACCCTATTCTACAACATTTATATTAAACTGGTGTAAGGTGTGTAGGGTTAAACTATGAGAGGGAGAGTTTTCTGGATTTTTGCGAGATTGAGTATATGTTAGACGTATAGTATTTTAAGTTTCTTTGAATGAGTGAGTCTATGCTAGCGAGTATAAATGGGATAAGTGTGCAATTGGAGCAAGAGTCAATGAATGCTATGAAAGAATAGGAAGGAGTGATCAATGAAGTAGAGATGATGGTTGAGGATTTGAGTGAATTAGCCAGAGTGTGTCAGATGTGGGTGTGGATGAAGTACATAGAGAAGGGGACATGGACAGACATGATGTAGAGACTTTGCGACAAATGACAGAGATGGTTATCAGCCTTGTGACTAGGAGGAGAGTATGAGTATGAGTGGGTGATTCCGAAAGCCTTGTGAATGAGCGATGTATGTTTGTGAAGATAGGGATTGAGACTACACTGTGGCAGGCAATGTGCCTGTAGGGAGTTGCGATTCTTCTGCCACAATGCTATGCAGGATTGAACTGGGTGATGGGAAAAGGAGCTGCCTTGTATAGGCTATTGATAAGTCTTTTGCAGACTCTTTCATTTCCTGTGTTCTTATATGATCATAATGGGAAAAATATAAAAAATTTGAGCAGCTAATCTGTAATTTTACCATCTTTGTACCTCATGAGGCTTATGATGTCATAGCAGTGACAAATAATAGTATTGGAAGAACTACTTTTAAAAATAATGCAAAAGATAGTGCTTTGCATGCCAAATAAATAGCAACAGACATATTAGGTCTAAAGAATAGATTGAAAGTAATATTTTCTTAAAGGTTTTCATCTATAAAATTACAAAATAAACAAAAAGACAATCTCATCCAGAGGTAATCTTAATTATTCAATGGTATATTTACTTGCCTTTGCTGTGCTTCCAGATTGAAACTTATTCTTTCTCTCATTTGCTGATGGCAAAATGTCAAATGATGATGACACCCAATCCATTGCTAGTCTATATGATAAATAACCTACTTTTATTTGCCTGTCTAAAGACAAGTGTAGGCAATATAGAAAAGCGTAATATTCATTAGAGATTTTAAATTGAAGGTATAAGACTTAAGGCTAGTTTGACCATTGGTGAATAACTGAGCCAAACATTTCCTAATTTAGATGACCTATGGTACTATACCAACTTCTATAGCTTATTCAGTTTGATCCACATTAAAAAGAAAATGTGGACATTATAAACAAAAATATGAAAATAGTGAAATTGAACTGGACAAGGTTGGAATGAAATCTTTGTTTAAGTTAAGGTAAGGTTGTTATGCCACCCTTTGTATCAGAATATGGGATTTATTATTTCTGCGGAGAAAAAAAAAAATAATTAGCATTATTCAATTCTCTTCTTCCACACACACAGCAAAGTTCTTGTTGCCACTACTATTCTCAACCCCTTGCCATCTATATCTTTTTTTCCACATTCATATACTAACACCAATGCATCACACATTCTTTCAGTTTCTCCCTCTCAACACTGTGGCCCACACATTCCACAATCAAATGTTCTATCTACTCTCTCTGCCCCAATGGACAACACTCACAACTGTCCTCCCCACCATTCCATCTATATATTCACCCCTTCTCCTCCAAAGATCCAGTTTGTGGCTTGCAAAACTATCATCATACATTTCCTCAATGGAAGGCACCATTTTGCATCCATATAGATTCAGGCTCCTTTTGTCATTTAGGTATTCTCCTTTTCCAAAACCTCTGTCTTACCTCCGGCATTTTCTGCTTCAGTTTTCCTTTTGCTCCATCTTCCCTATAGATTGCCTCAAATTCATACTTTGCATCAAGTTTCCTCATCTCCTAGTGCCACTCAGTCTCATCGTATACAGCATGCACATAGCCTGCCAAGGTCTCTACTCCCATCCCTTGCAATCTCAATTTATAATTTGCTTTCATCTTTGCCACTCTCTCTCTCTCTCTCTCTCTCTCTCTATTCATACCTAGTCCATCCCATTTCACCTCTTAGTGCTTCCACTGCTACGTATGAATTTGCTCCTATGCCTTTGTTTTGAATGTTTTCCATTCTCTCCAATTCCACTTTTGTGCTATCCCTTTCCACAACTCTTATCATTCTTCTAAATATATTTGCTTGCTTGGTCACCATTTTCCTCAATATACCAGCCATTCTTAACATATTCATCTCATTCTGTCTTATGCCTTCTGCTTGCAGACTGTCATACCTAGGTATCTATACTAATTTACCACTTCTAGAATGTCATTCCCTAAGACCCATCCTTCACTAAATATTATTTTGCACTTTTCTCTACTAAACTTTACTCTCCATTCTTTACAATACTGGAACACCACATTTATAAGTATTTGCAGACCATCTGTGTCTCACTAAGCAGAATGCTATCATCTGCAAATCCCAGGGTTGAGAGTAAGCATTCTCAAACCATCATGATCTTTCCTCTTCCTAAAAGCTCCTCAATGAAAAAGCTGAATAGGCTAGGAGACACGGTACACCCTTGTCTAACACCAATATCATTCTTCATCTATCCTGTTTCTTTACCTTCCAGATTGAGTTTCACTTTATTATTCTTGTACAGTTTTCATATCACACTTAGAATATTCACATCCATCCCCAAGAACTGCAGTCTCACAAACAATTTTTTCTATCAACTCTATCAAAGGCTTTCTCTACATCTAGAAAGCTGACATATAGTACACTCACTAGCTTCCTTACCCATTCTACTACATTCATGAGAATATACCTACAGATTGTCCATGGCTCCTCTTCCAGCCCTAAATCCATTTTGCTCATCACCAGGTATCCTTTCACTTTCCTCCCACTCCTTCAGCTTCTTTGTCATGATGCTGTCAAACATCTTTCCCAACACACCAGTCATTATGGGTACCGGCCTGATGCTATCTATCAGTTTATTGTCCTTATTAACTCCTTTGTGTAACAAATGAATCCTACTTTGCTGCTAATTCTTTGGCACTAATCCATTCATTAGCATACCATTAAATAAAGTTGTCAGCAGTTCCTTCATCCTTTCACCCCAATATTTCAAAAATTCCCCAACTATCCTTTCTTCATACATTGCCAGGTGATTTTTTTTATTCTTTGCAATCTATACTCTGCATCTTCCCCTTCAATTCTTACTCATCCATCCTCTATTTCCTGTCTTGCATAATTTATTTCCTCATTAGCTTCAATTTCTTCCCATTCTGCCCTTGCCAGAAGGATTTTTTCCCAATAATCCTCAATTTGGAACTTTATTTTTTCTTCATCTTTACTTCTCCTTCTCTCCTTTTGTCCCCTTCCAAGGCCCTTTTCAGATATCGACACTGGTCTCTTTCCCAATCGCTTACACCCAGCTTGTTCCAGCATCTTATTTTTTCACCTTGCTCTTTCCTCCCAGATTACCTTTATAACTTTGTTTTTGCATCCTATAATCCAGTTCCATCCTTTCCACTTGATCTATCCCTATGCTCCCTCTTTCCTTTGCTTTAGTTCCTTAGTTTCATTCCATGTCAAGTGGTCTAATGCTTCCCACCTCACCATCTCAGATTTTGATTAAATTTGATACACAAGTTAGTACTTGGCCAAAACAGAACTGTGCAAAATTTCAGCTCTGTAGCTGCTATAGTTTCCAAGATACAATACCCCTGTTTTTGACCCCAAACACAGGAACTGGGACTGGCAGTTTCACAGAGGCATTTTTAAAGGACCTTTACTCAGTTGCTATATGCTTTGAGGTGCTGAAAATGACTAGTCTGGCCTACTTTTTTGCCAGGGTTTCAAAAATTGAATCAGTTTTGATCCAGGTGGCTTAGTTTTCTCACAAACTGAGATTTAAAAAGCAAAAAAATTACCAGTAACCCCAACCAGTGCTGCACTCATGAGCCTATATCTCCTGAACATTGGGGTTATATGATACCAAATTTTTTTCCTGGAGTGGCATCTAACTTTTTAGTCTGTGCCAAATTGGAAGTTTCTAGGTCTAATAATCTCTACATTAGACCCTATTAAAGTTGGTCACAAACAGAAAAATGACCTATGCTCAATCAGTTATTTGACTATCACACTAGTATTTGATCCTTTTTTTTTTTTTGTCTCGTCAGAAAGAACATGTCAAATAGCCTCGGAGACCAAAATATCTTTTTTGACTGAGTTGCTTCTTGGTCAAATGCTAACTTGAATTTGCCCTAGTTTTGGCCTTTTGGAGCTTGGCTGGAACTTTTTGACGTGTAAAAAATGTGTACTCTCTCAGACAATATACAACCAAGATTTGTACTTTTAATCCTGCGTTAGTCCACTACCAATTCTGTGACAGCTGGTCACAGATAGCTGTGCAGGTCCAGCCACCGGCACTCCCACCTACCTCTCTTCTCAAATCCTCCATGCCATGCCAGTGTTGTGTTGCTTGCTGGTTCCCAAGGGAGTGTGGGTTTCTTCTCCAAGGTTCCCAAGCCTTCAAGTGGGTTTCTAGCTGGTTCCCAAGCCATAGCCAATTTCTTCTTATTACATAGCTGCAAACTTTGCCTGCACATCTTGGATAACAGTGTTTTGCAATACCCAATACATGTGTAGCTACCATTCTCCAATCAGGTGGAGGATAATTGTCACCAAATACAGATATATCAGGATAGAATTCTCGCAATATATTGGAATATTGCTCAAACACCTTCCTATATCCTCATGAGTAACTTAGGAGTGCCTACCTTAGGAGTGGTTAAGAGGCCAGGGAGCCAGGCTCATAAGTTGCCTCTTCTCACACTATTATAGTGTTTATCATAATTGTTTTTAAATGCTATAGTACTTGCACTGGACAACATATTCTGGTAAACCATTCCATTTATTTACCACCCTAACTCCAAAAGAGTGGCCCCGCTTCGCTGTTCTATGATGGGGCTTCAGGAGCTTAAACCAGTGGCCTCTAGTCTCTGACTGGATGTTGGTACCTTCCACAGCAAGTTGAAAGAACTGGTTGGCTTCAATATTCTCATAATTATTCAATATTTTGAACACCTTGATCATGTCACCTCTAGTCCTTCACTCCTTCAATGTGGTAATCCCCAGCCTCTCAAGTCTCATTTCATATGGCAGACCCCTAAGCTCTGGTACTGGCTTTGAAGCTTTTCTCTGGACTTTTTCTAGTTTTGTAATATCTCCTCTGCCCTGCGGGGACCAGGCCTGTACAGCATACTCCATTAGTGGCCTGACCAGAGCCAAGTATAGTGCCAGGAACATTTCTTTTCATGTAGATAAAAGTAGATTTTATCCTACCCAGCATCTGGTTGGCCCTGGCTGCCACCTCATTAACATATGCCCCAAGTTTCAAGTTATTTGAGATAATAATTCCAAAATCATTCTCTGATGTAGCAACATTCAATAAGGTTCTCCCCATAATGTACCCATATCCTGGGTTAGTTCTTCCCACATGCATCACACTACACTTATTTTCATTGAATTTAAGTAAACAGTTGTTGCTCCATTCTTGTAGCTTCTGCAAGTCATTTTGTAATTTATCAGCATCACTGGGCGCTTGTATTTTTGTGTAAATTTTTGCAGCATCTGCAAATAATTTTCCTGATGAATTCACATTGTCCATGATGTCGTTGATATAGATTAAAAATAGCGTAGGATCCAGAACGCTACCCTGGGGAACCCCAATCCAAATATCTCTCTGGCTGGACAAGACCTCTTTTACTGCAACCCTCTGTTGTCTGTTCTGCAGGAATGATCTGACCCATTCCAACACTTTTCCTCTGATTCCTACAGCCTCCATTTTTGCAATGAATCTTTGATGCGGTACTTAAAGAGTCAAAGGCCTTCTTGCAATCTAGGTGTATGATTTCTACATTCTCCTGTTTGTCCAAGGCATTCTCAAGGTCTTCTAGATATTCTAACAGTTGAGTGAGGCAAGACCTTCTTCCAGTATCAGGCAAACAGTAATTCCTTCCAAGCGTTGAAGCTATTGGTGGTACAGGAACAATGCACAGAATGTGAATTTCTGGAATTCAACATTTGTCAAGTGTAGATGGCCAGTGGAAATTCTTGCAAGGTCCATGCGGGTGCATGAAATTTATCAAAGGGTCTTCTTCTTCCAGAGGCACCTTGCCAATGTTTCTGATCCACCATTTTGCATCATATATGCAAGCAACATATTGGCCTGGATGCAGATTTGCAATTTTCACAAAAACCTTGTCTGACACAGACAATGTGGCCATGAATGATGTGCAGTCTGCAGACACTCGGCTCACATCACTTGGCTTGAACCAGTGGTAGTCCCTTGTACCAGCCACTGTATATGCTTTGGCAAATCGCTGCTCCTGGAGTTCTTTAACCTCTGCAACATCAATGCTGCTGACAAAGAAACTGTTCACTCCTGGTACCTGCTTCTCACAAAATTTGTACAGGTCTTAGGCAGTGAGAATGTGGCCTTCCAGTGGAGACTGTAGAGGCGGGCGGCGATTTTCCTTCCTGGCCGCCATGCTGACAGGACTCAGCGCCCTTTCCAACCCCAGCTTAGCCTCCATGTTTCTTCCCTACTTCCTCACTTTACCTACTACAACTCCCACAACTTTATCTGGTGGGCCTCTATTTTCACAGGATAGATGCTAACCTTCTTCTTAGCTAACTATCCTGGATGAAGGCTGAGGGAGGAGAGGACAATGTTCCCTAACCCCTGAGCTCCAGTTTGGGATGGTGGGTTTTTAACAACATGCTTCATCCCCATCCACACCTTCCTCACTTCCCTTTCCAATTTCTATCCATTTTACGCTGTGCCCAAGGTTATGCCACTATGGTGAAGGGCTGCCAAGTCACCAGACGGGAAGAGTGGCCTAAACTGATGGCATCTGGCTCTGCCAGCCCTGTACTCACCCCTTGCAAAGCGGACTACTGCGAGGGGTGATAGCGTATGCATCCTGCAGACTGAATCGGATCACCATGCCCAATGATGAAAAAAAAAAACAATCTCCCCTTAATTTCCCATCATCCACCGTCAGAGCAGCCCTTGGGCAGCTCCACTGAAAGAATGGAGCCCCCACTCCCCCATGTGTTTTTGCAGAGGAACCTCCAACTCTTTGACTGGAGAGGAGGTTTGTTCCTCTCCATTTCCTACAGGTGCAAGGGGGGCTTCCCCTTCTTTGGAGTCACCTTTATGTGACTCCATCTTACAACTGGCAGCCCCACCTTCAGTGGCTCAAGGGACTGACAAGAAAGCCACCAGGTAGCCCATAACCAGCCGCTCCCCATTGAAGCAGTAAACCCAACAAGATAAACACAGAGGGAGCTGCTATATCCATTAAGAAAAGCATCGATTTCAGAACTTGTGGAAATCTAGATGAATCTTATATCGCAATTGAGGTAAGAATGGACCTAATGTCACAATCAAAACGGGATATCAACCGCTAAGAAGAAATCAATTGCCTATTAACAACTTCATCAACATCTTCAATAACAGAAGCCTGGTACAATTCATGGGCAACCTTAATGCTCACTACCAAGCGAGCGGTTACAGAACCAAAAATGGAATAGGAAGAAAACTTGAAGCACTATTTGCAAGAGGTATCTGCCAAATATTAGGCCCAGAGTACCCAATCTTTGTGACTGGGACTACAGCCACAAAGCCAGATATCTGCCTAGGCAATAACTATCTCCCATATATAAGTATTATATGAGGCTGGAAGATATACCCTGTACATACCATACATCAACTCTTCTCACCATTAACCAAAGACCTATACAAATCCCAGGTAAAGTAAGAAAAGCCTTCCACAGAGCAGACTGGGAAAGATACAAGAGGGAACTAAATTCATACGAAACAAAACCATTAGTGGCAACATTAAAAGAGATAGATATTGAATGGCTATCACGGCGATTGGACATGTTAACGGTGAGCTCTGGGTTCTAAAGAGGGTTTTTTTATGCTTACTGGTGAAGTATTTGAGGCAGGGTTGTTATTTATTGCTTATAGGGGTGTACTGGTCATATGTATAAGAGAATATTTAAAATGTCAGAGATATATGACAAGGTGCTCTTCTAGAGGGACTGATACAACACATAGGCAGGTTGAGAGAGTGTTTAGCCCACAATCACATCAGAAGAAACCAAGCAGTAGAGCCACTAACAAAATAACTACATTAAATAAACAAGGTGGGAGAGGGTATTACTCCCCAACACAGCAATTTAAGCAACAACAGTCCAAGAGAATAAATGATGTTAAACAAAGAGCAGCAACAGAAATGAGTCAGACTCAACCTCAGGACAAGTCTGTCAAGAAAGTAGGCCAGCAGGATGATGATAACAACCACAGTCACAATACCTTTGGAGATGATCAATGTCCAGGGGGAGTCAGAAGGTGCATATATCAACCAGATGAACATTCAGAACTATGCGACTGGATTAAATGCAACGATGTGTTGAATGGTTTCAGTGTGAATGTGTGGACTTGACCAAAGAAGTACTAGCCTATTTTCAATGCCAAAATAAGCCTTTCTTATGTATTCCGTGTTCAGGAGAGATGCCAAGCCTATTTAAAGCTAAGGATTTTTTTAAGAGTCTAGGTGATAAAATGGACAGAATGGAAAAACAAATGGAATTTGTGAATACTAGAGTGGAGGTACTGAAAGAAAAAACTGACTATAAAGTAAATGAAGAGTTTAAAGAGGCTGTGTGGAAGCAGATAAATGAGTTTAAATCAGATGAAGGAGAAAGCCTACAGAAAGTCAAATCTCATAATCAAGGGTATGGATAAGGCACGGGTTACTGAACCTATGGCTAAGAAAGCTGAAGATACTAAAAGAGTAAGAGAGGTGATAAAGAACCTGGGTATTGATGATCCAGTTGAAATTAGGTCAACAACCCGCCTAAACCCACCACAGAGTTGGAAACCACATGATGTACGATGTAACAAACCAATATTTCTCAAACTAGTTCTTGGAAGTGAAGAATTGAAATGGAAAGTACTGAAAAAACACAAGAAAGTTAGTGGAAATGCAGCATCTGCTAAGGATGGACTTCAAATAATGCCAGATCATTCTTTCAAGGAGAGGCAAGAGTATGCAATTTTAGCCAAAGAACGTGACAAAAGAAACAAGAACATTGAGATGACTGAAAACAAGGCAAAAAAGTGGGTAATAACTCAAGGAAGACTGAAGCAAATAACCTCAGAGCAGGGGAAAGCAAAATAGCCTCAGGGAGGACCAAGACACCAATCCACCCCACAGAGAAACATGACCACAGTGTGATAACTTTCAACTATCTGGTGGAAGGAAGGCCAAATGAAGACCAACTGAACTCTAAAAGGTGTTTCTATAAGAGAGACTACACAACTGTGAGAAGACTGTTTAGAGCTGTCAACTGGGAAGAAGAATTAAAGGAAAAATGCATTGAGGACAAATGGAATGTTTTCTTACAGCATTACAATACTGTAATAGACATATGTTTACCATATCAAAGGATCTCTACACCTGGAGCAAAACCTAAGCCTAAGTGGATGACCCCAAGAGTATTTAGTAAAATTCAGGCAAAGGAGGAAGCCTGGATCAACTATAGGGAGAAAAGATCTAAGGTCAGATATGCTCGATACTGCAAGAAGAGAGATGATGCAACCCATGCAGTCAGAGAGGCGAAGTACATTTTTTGCATATGCACGAAGTAAAGCCAAAATCAAGGAGGAAGTACTTCAACTTAAACATCCAGATGGCTCCTTAACTTTAAATGCAAAGGAAGCAAGTTTAGTCCTCAACAAAGAGTTCCAGAAAGTATTCACCAAGGAAAGTGAAAGTAATGTGCCTGTACAAATAATAAACAATGTGTATCAGGGAGAGGGTCTAGAGGGGTGTGAATTTTCCATAGATGTCAAGACCATGATCTAAAGTCTCAAGGCAGAATCGGCACCTGGTCCTGATGGAGTATATCCCACAGTGTTGAAAGAGTGTGTAGATCACCTGGCATATCCCCTCTGGATGATTTACTGGGATTCACTAAACACAGGAAAACTGCCTGGTGACTGGACCAAAGCCAATGTTTTCAAGAAAGGAGACAGAACAAATCCACTTAATTATCAACAGGTAACAAAGGCGGTAGCGAGTGCCAACTCGATGCTTGGACTCTTGAAGAAAACCATGACCTGCCTTAACTCAGAGATGATGTTAAGCCTATACAAGTCACTAGTTAGGCCATGCCTTGAGTACTGTATTCAGGCTCAGTCACCATATGCCAGAAGGGACATAAGGAAACGAACAAGTTCAACCTAGAGTGACCAAACTAGTGCCGAATCTAGCGGAATTGCCATATGAAAAGACTTGCCCAGCTGGGTCTCACAACGCTTGAAGAGCGGAGACCAGAGGGGACATGATTGAAACTTTCAAGATCCTGAAGGGCTTTGAAAAGGTTGGTGATAGTAACTACTCACAGCTAGCTCCTCGAGACCAGAACAGCTAGACTAGAGGACACAGCTTGAAACTCATAAAGCCACGTCATAGGACATCAAAAAGGAACAAGTTTTTCAGTTCTAGGGTAATAGATAAATGGAAGTCTCAGTGAGAGTGTGGTCAGTAGCACAAGTTTTAACATGTTTAAAAACACATATGACCAGTTTGAGACTGAACGTAATTTGAGAAGAGGCACCACTTATGAGCTGTGACTCTCTTGCCTCTTTATTTTCACTAAGGTAAGCATTAGAAAATATAAGGAACTCGATGCAAGGAGCTAACGAAATAGCCACCGCTACACGACAATCAAAACATTTACTTGGGCGCCAGAAATGGTACGGAAGCACAGACGTCTAAAGGAAATCTCAGAGGAAATAAAGAGAAACGGACCAACGAAGGAGCTGCACACTGAAATGAGTAGGATAAAGAGAGAAGTGAATACGGAGATATTAATAAAGCAAAAAGAACACTGAATGAAACAATCCAGAAAATTGACACTGATGCACCCGTAATAGAATTTTGGAAGAAGGTAAACCAAATGAAAGGCAAAGCAGGAGCTAGAATAATAACAATAAAAGTTGAACACGGAAACACCAGAGAGGGCGAGGACATGATGGGACAGATATTCATGGACCACTGGGAGAAGATAAATATTTAACATAAGTGAAGAGGACAACGAAGAATTTGACATCGATTCCGAACGAAACATCAGTAGAGCACTCAACGAGGAAGCAGATAGAACAGTCCTACACCCAACTGTGGAAGAAATGAGAGACACATTTGACGGTACCGGTGCGAGAAATCTAAACTACAATTTCGCAATTCAAACAGAAGGCTCCAGGAAGATCAGAACTCACTAAGAAGCACTAAGGAGAAACCCCTGAAAAAATACTGCAAGCAATCACAACTGTATTTAATGCTTGCCTCAACACCGGGTACTTCCCGAAGGAACTAAATGTAGCAAGGATGATCTTTATCCCCAAAGCATGAAAAACATCAACACGAGTAGAGAATTACAGACCAATTTCTCTACTCGAGTTCATCGGAAAGGTGTTTGAGAAAATATCAAACCATCAGCTAGTGAGGACCTGGAGGAAAACTATCTTCTGAAAAAATTTCAATTTGGATTTAGAGAGAAAAGGAGCACAGAAATGTCCCTCACGGTCATTACCAAAAATATCCAAAGGAAAAGGCTAGCATTGATATGGTCTAGACGAACATTTCAGAGGCATTTGACAAAGTCTGGGTTGAGGGAATGCAATGCAAAGTAATATAGTTACGTATGAACAGCAAGCTTGAATGACTATTCTGAAACTACGTTATTGATTGATTGATTAGTTGGTTTTAAATGGCGCAACTATGTTAAGGAACAACGTGTATACATCGAGGAGAAAAATTCGAGATGGAGACTGGCCTTCCGTAGGAAGGGTGTACGAGTCTTACAATATATGTACTCTGTGTATTCCTCAGATAACCCACCACCATTCACGGAAGGGTGCCTCATTATACAGTTTCACAGACGATATCACACAAATCTTCGTCTGCCCATACAGGAACCTTGGCATGCAGGCAAGATTAACATCAAAGGAAATAAGAATGATCAACGTATATGAAAAATAATTGAAGATTAGTACAAACAGGAATAAGTTTAAAATCGTGCCAATTCACAGGAGGATACTAAGCGGCATACTAATCCAAGGAGACAGATACAACTACACTAATGAAACTAAAGTACTAGGACTAAAGATTACCAAGGCAGGATACTGCAAGCACATTAAAGAACGAGTGACAAAAGGAGAAGGGGCCTGGGTCTATTTTCCAGGCTTAAATCCCTTAACCAGAAAAATAAGAAGAAAATTTAGCAATCGATCATCCAGTGATCCCTATGTACACCATTTCAAATAGTAATATTATTGAACTGCAGCGAATTCAGAACAAAGCAATTTCAATAGTCACAAATACAAGAAGACAACAAGACTTGCATAGAGAAGAGTAGATGGAACCACTTAACAAGATAATAGAGAAAAGAGCGAAGAAAGTGATTGAAAAAACGCATCAGGAAATAAGAGGGGGAATCATGGAATCATGGCAGAAGGTGGACGCCGTGGCGCTAACGTGAGTACGCTTAAAACCGAATGTAACGGCAAAAGAAATGCCACAAATAATAAGAAGGACATGGATAAAGATAACACTATCCCTAAAGGGGAAGCATATAAGTGCGGTGAATGTGGTGAGTTGGTAAAAGAGAGTGACAAGGCCATAGAATGAGAAATATGTGTAATCTGGTTCCACACAAAACGCAAAAGTTTCTGACAGCCTGTACCAAGTATTAACAGATGAACCAGACGAATGCCACTGGTACTGCCAAAACTGCAAAAAGGGGGCGAAAAAGCTCTACCAGAGTATAGTAGCAATGACAGGAGAAATACAGAAGGTAAATGAGAAAATAAACCAAGTGAGCCAAGAACTAAGTGATGTGAAGATAAACCTAGGAGAGAAAGTGGGGGAACCGAGTGACAACAACATCTCTTTAGAAGCCAGAATTCTTCGACTAGAGGAAACACAGCAGTGCTTAGAGGTAAACCCACAACAGACAGGGCTTGGGAGATTAACTGAAGAACAGCTAATTGAGCAAAGTCAGCAAAACAACTGACACAGTAACAAAATCATTGACTGACAAAGTAGATCTGAAATTGAATGAGAAGGAAGACCAAGAAGCTAGGAAATTCAACTTTATCATGCATAATCTAGCTGAGACAAACTCGAAGGAGGGTGACATAAACAGGGTAACCGAACTTATTCAGGAAGAGTTTAAACTTAAGATCAACATCAATAATGCACAAAGGATGGGAAAGCCAAACTGTGAACGTGCCCGACTACTCAGGATAACAATGGCCAGCTTAAGTGAGAGGAAGCAGATATTGATCAAGGCCAAAGAATTACATAATAGCTCGCAGCCTATCCACAACCAGATTTATATACGTCCTGATCTAACCAAGAAACAATTGGAGGAGTCCAAAAACTTGAGAGAACAACTGAAGGACCAACGAGTAAAACAACCAAACAAAAGGTGGATAATAAGAAAGGGAAAAGTGGTGGAAACAAGCGAACAGAACTAAGAATATCATATACCAATACAGATAACTCATTTATCAACAAATATGACGAGCTCTGTGCTTTAGTAAATGACAAGCAATATGATGTAATACTAATAACACAAATTAAACCCAAACATGGGGAAGTGCCAGAGTTATCTGTTATGCAAATTCAGGGATACAATATATTCACCAGTGATTTATATGCAGAAAATACCAGAGGGACATGTATATATGTAAGATCTACACTTAATGCTAAACAGATCAAGCCACCAATGGACTCATTCTAAGACTGCACATGGGTAACTATACAGGGAAGTCACAACAACAACTTGCTTTTAGGGGTCATCTATAGATCCGGCTCGCCTCTACTTGCAACTACACGAGACACAGCATTACATGATACTCAGGTGGGCAACTTACAAATGGAAAACTCATCTACTCATCACAGGAGATTTTAATCATCCAAGCATCACCTGGAACCCATCACCTCAAACGCTGAACATAGAAAATCCAGACAATCCTGCATCCAGATTTGTTGAATGTGTACGATATATATTTACATCAGCACGTTACCCAGCCAACCAGATATAGAAATGAGCAGACTCCAACATTGGATGATCTCATGTTTAGTAATGAGCAAGGGATGATTGAACAACTAGTACATCATGAGCCACTAGGAGCAAGTGATCATGCCAGATTGGACTTCAAATTCATCTTCTGCACAACACCTGAGGAAAAGAAGAGGACAATATGGAACTATGAGCAGACAAACTATGAAAAAATGAGAGAAGATCTAAGCATTGAATGGGACGAAGTGCTTGCGGGCAAGTCGACACAAGAAGCCATTGATATACTACAATCAAGAATCATGAAGGCAGTGAGGGATCATATACCAACAAAAAATTTAAAGAATAAGAACAAACCACTATGGATGAACAAGGATGCCTTCCGCAAAGCTAGGAAAAAGTACCACGCATGGATAAGATATCTGAATACAGAGAGCAAACTTGACTGGGTAGCTTACACAGAAGCTAGAAATTCAGCTACACATGCATCAAGGCAGGCCCGTAGGGAATTTGAAAAAAAAAATTAGCAAAGGAGGCCAAGACCAATAACAAAGCCTTTTGGAACTATGTCAACAACCGCAGGAAAACTCGAACTGATGTAGGTGACCTTAAGGATACACATGGTAACTTTGTAAGTGACGATAAGGATAAAGCCGAAACACTAAATGAGCAATACTTTAAGACCTTTACACAAGAGGACAGAAGTAACATTTCAGATTTTGAGCCTAAACCCTTTCCAGTATAAGGCACTAGGAACAATAGAAATTACAGAGAGCATGATTTTTAAGCATCTGAATTCACTTTGAACTGATAAATCTCCGGGAAACGACGACCTACACCCTAGAGTTCTCAGAGAAGTAGCAAAGGAAATAACCAAACCTCTGACAGCAATATTCCAATCCAGCATCACCAACTCCGAGTTTCCAGAACAGTGGAGGGAAGCGAACATCACTCCCATTTACAAGAAGGGAAATAAGGCTGACCCAGCCAACTATCGCCCAGTATCTCTAACCTCAATAATATGCAAGATGCTAGAGAGAATTATCTCGGAGGCAATGATACAACATATCAAAGCCAATAATCTTGGATGTGTCCAACAACATGGTTTCTCTAAGGGAAAATCCACAGTAACAAATCTCTTAGAAGCGCTGGATATATGGACAGGGGCTCTCAGTCACTGCTTACCAGTGGATATCATTTTCCTGGACTATGCAAAAGCATTTGACACAGTCCCACATGAAAGACTACTTAGAAAAGTGAAGTCACTTGGTATCGTCGGTGACCTCCTGCAGTGGATCCGTGGTTTTTTGACGGAGCGTAGGCAAAGAGTGATAGGAAGTGGTACAGCATCATGTTGGAAACCAGTTACAAGTGGCATACCACAGGGATCTGTGATGGGCCCCCTTCTCTTTATGATATTTGTCAGTGATATACCTGACAAACTACAAAACTTCATATCGCTCTTTGCAGATGACACAAAGATATATGCAGCTGTCCAAAACTGTGAAGGCAACTCCCATACTAACTGTTTACAGGCAGACTTGAAAATGCTACAAGAATGGTCAGTTAAAATGCAAATGAAGTTCCACCCTGATAAATGCAAAGTAATGCACATGGGAAATAGCAACCCCCAGCACAAGTACAAAATGACAAGAGATGATGGAACAGATCACACACTACAGAACACCACGGAAGAGAAGGACCTGGGAGTCCTTATTGATTGCAATCTAAGCTTTAGTAACCACATCTAAGCTCAAGCCAACAAGATACTTGGGGCAATTAAGCATACATTCCAATATCTAGACAAAGATGCCTTCCTCCCACTGTACAAGAGTCTTATTCGACCCCATCTGGAGTATGCATCAGTAATCTGGTCTCCAAAAACTAAAAGAGACAGATATATGGTAGAGAGGGTACAGCATAGAGCAACATGCATGGTTCACAGTAACTCTCATCTCTCCTATTCGGAGAGACTAAAAGCCCTTAATCTACCTACCCTATACTTTAGAAGACAGAGGTCAGATGTTATGCAACTATATAAGATTTCACATGGACACGACAAACTGCAAATAGGAAACCACTGTAAGCTGTGCGACAGGTTAATGTTTGCTCCGGGTCTCTCGACTAACACAAGAGGACACTGCTTTAAGTACCAAGTGCAGAGCTCGTCCGGTCCAAGAGCCAATTTCTTCCCGACAAGAGTCACTTCAATGTGGAACAAACTCTCATCAGAAACTGTAACCAGCAAAACTGTAAATATCTTTAAGTCAAGATTAGAAAAAGAATGGAAAAACCACAAAGACCTACACAGTTATATATTCACATATTGAAAAATCCATTCTGCATACAACAACTAAAAACAACAGTACGGTCTCATTACCCAGAGGGTACCTATCGACCGGGATTCAAGGTAAATTTAATAAACCCAAAAGAGGAAGGGGGAGCGCATACACTCTTTCCCATATATACCTCTAGGATCGACCAAGAATAACTTGGAATGTTAAGAGAGAGTAAATAGCAAAATGTTAGGGTAAATATGTAGATTATCAGCACGAACGATGGGACGTACTATTTCGTCCGTGTTCCAAAATGTTTCACGTTTTTGGAGTACATTTAAGTTGACGTCTTGTGTGGGGGTAAACACAATGGGGGAACTACACTATGATGATCCTGAGTTTCATTAAATTGGGGGAGGTCTGGGGGGCACAGCCCCCCAGTATATAATCCTAATTGTTTATAGAATAATAATTCGAAAAGGACTCAAACGTGCATGAATATTCTGACACAAGTGAACGATAATATTTACACACAAATTTTTTTTTCCGGCCGGGCCGCTAATCTACATATTTACCAATGTTAGTTTACATCAGACTCAGAAAACTAATATAATGAAAACTATGTGAAATTAGAGAGGAGAAAAACTTTTACCAGTAGTAAAAACAACAGTAATAACGGTTTAAACGCCCCACAACAATACAAAGCAACAATATAAAATATTACAACACAGAGAATGGTAGGACTGAGAGGAGGAGCCTCGTTTACAAAGTAAATGGCAGTATAACGAGGCCGGGAATAAAGACGAAGTGCCTATATTCATTCACAGCAAATTTCCCTCCTCTTTGATGGTTCTGGGCTTGGCCAGCAGTGAGGGGTACGTTATGCCTTCTCACATCTTACTCTAGTTCATTAAGGTCAACGCGAACGTTTACATTGTGGTGCTAGAGAAGGTAGGCAAACCTTGGATGGGCCAAGTGGCCACAGAAAGACTACTCCCCATACAAGGCTAGGGTATGGTTGCTCAACAACACACCGCACCAGTAGTCCTCGACTTATGGCCGCACAGCTCTGCCGACTGTAACTCCCTGAATTATTTCGTGGGGCACGTCGTTAAGAAAGATGTCAACAAAGCTGCTCATAGCGCTTTAGGACAGTGGTTCTCAAGCTTTTTCACTCCATCCCCCATTCGTGAATTTTCAACATTCTTATGGCTCCCTTTCAATTTTCTCCTAAAATCTATCCCGCCAAAATAGTAAAAATATTTTGTCAAAAAAAGAGAGAGAGAGAGTGTGTGTGTAACAAGGAGTAACAAGGAAAGTAAGTACCCTAGGAGACCTTACGGTCCATTCAAAGAGGGTACCTTTGGACTAGCAGTCGAGCGGGCACATGGCTGCTCAATTGTTTTGCGTCCCTAAACGGCCACTTTTCAAGACTTTGTCTAGTCTTGAATTGAACTGGTCAACAGATTTACTGTTGACAACTTCCACTGGAAGTGCGTTCCACATACCGCAGATACTGTAGGTGAAAAAGTTTCCACACAGATTGCGGTTGTAACGCTTCAGTTCAAGTTTGAAGCCGTGATTGCGCGTTCTGTTCTCACTCAGTATGAAAATATCCCGGTAGTCAACATTGACGAACCCTCGAAGTATTTTGAAGACCTCGATGAGCTGACCACGCAGTCTACAGGTTTCCAGCGAGAACAGATCTAACTCCCTTAGTCTATCCTCATAACTTTTATGTCGGATGGAGGGAATCAGTTTGGTTGCCCTAGCTTGTACGCGTTCCGATCTCGCGATGTCCTTTCGCAATGAAGGACTCCAAAATTGTACGGCATACTCCAGGTGCGGTCGGACAAGTGAGTTGTACAGGCACAGTACAATCTCCTGGTTCCGATAACCAAACTGGCGCTTAATATAGCCTAGCATCCTTTGGGCCTTTTTCTCCGCCTCAATGCACGGTTTCGAGAACTTGAGGTCACTAGTGATTGTTACACCCAAGTCCTTCTCAGTGTCACTCGATTCAAGAGCAGTGCCCTTAAGGATATACTGAGATTGGGGGTTCCTGTGGCCGATATGCATCACTTTGCATTTGCCCACGTTAAAAGGCATTTGCCACGTGTCCGACCACTCCCCAATCTTCCCAAGATCTTCCTGCAGGCGGGCAGTATTTCCATCCTTTGCAACGTTCATACCAAGCTTGGTATCGTCGGCAAATTTGGAAATCTTGGCAACCATGTCACCGTCCATGTCGTTGACGTAGATGATGAATAGTAGTGGTCCCAGGACAGAACTTTGAGGCACCCCGCTAGTAACGGGCACCCACTCAGAAGACTGTCCATTCACCAACACTCGTTGCCGTCTGCCACTTAGCCAGTTCTCGATCCAGCCGGCTACCTTTCCGTCTATGCCAAGTGCTCGCACTTTCCGGAGAAGGCGGCGGTGTGGTACCTTATCAAAGGCTTTCTGAAAGTCTAGGTAGACCACATCCACCGCCTTGTCCCGATCATGCTCACTGAAAACGAAGTGGAAGAATTCCACAAGGTTCGTCATGCATGACCGTTGCCTTCGGAAGCCGTGCTGGGAACAGCCCAGTAGCAGGGTTGACTCTAAATACGACGTCACTTTGTCCACCATGATGCTTTCCATGAGTTTACCGACTATCGAAGTCAGACCGATAGGTCGGTAGTTCGACGGTTGGTTACGGTCTCCTTTCTTGAAGATAGGAGTCACCTTCACCTCACGCCAGTCTCTAGGAACGCATTTGGTCCGGATTGACATGTTAAAGATAGCGCACAGATGTAGTGATACTTCATCGCACACTTCTTTCAACACTTTAGGTAGAAACCCGTCCGATCTAGGGGACTAATTCGTCTTTAGGTCAACGATCTTTTTCTTTATTTCTCCTTCGGTGAAGTCCATTGCCTCCAGCTTTTCCCCCGAGTAGGAATCCGTCGGCTGGGGAATGGGACCACACTCTTCAGTAAACACTGAAGAGAAGTAGTCGTTGAGGAGGTTAGCATTTTCTGCATCTGAATGCTTTAATGTTCCCTCCTCATTCCTCAAAGGGCCAATCATTCGACGGATTGGTTTACGGCTGTTCACATATCCAAAAAACTCCTTGGGATTCTCTTTACAGAGTCTCGCCACTCGGAGTTCCTCAGACCGCTTAGCCGCCCTTATGCTGGACTTCACTCTCCTCGCTAGCCTCCGGTATTCGTCAAAGTCACCCGAGATCTTCGATTGCCGGTACACATTTCTCTTCTCCCTAAGCAGTTGCCCGATTTCTCGATTAAACCACTTTGGTTGAACAGAGAGAGAGAGAGAGAGAGAGAGAGAGAGAGAGAGAGAGAGAGAGAGAGAGAGAGAGAGAGTAACAAGGAGTAACAAGGAAAGTAAGTACCCTAGGAGACCTTACGGTCCATTCAAAGAGGGTACCTTTGGGCTAGCAATCGAGCGGGCACATGGCTGCTCAATTGTTTTGCGTCCCTAAACGGCCACTTTTCAAGACTTTGTCTAGTCTTGACTTGAACTGGTCAACAGATTCACTGTTGACAACTTCCACTGGAAGTGCGTTCCACTTACCGCAGATACTGTAGGTGAAAAAGTTTCCACACAGATTGCGGTTGTAACGCTTCAGTTCAGGTTTGAAGCCGTGATTGCGCGTTCTGTTCTCACTCAGTATGAAAATATCCCGGTAGTCAACATTGTCGAACCCTCGAAGTATTTTGAAGACCTCGATGAGCTGACCACGCAGTCTACGGGTTTCCAGCGAGAACAAATCTAACTCCCTAAGTCTATCCTCATAACTTTTATGTCGAATAGAGGGAATCAGTTTGGTTGCCCTAGCTTGTACGCGTTCCAATCTCGCGATGTCCTTTCGCAATGAAGGACTCCAAAATTGTACGGCATACTCCAGGTGCGGTCGGACAAGTGAGTTGTACAGGCACAGTACAATCTCCTGGTTCCGATAACCAAACTGGCGCTTAATATAGCCTAGCATCCTTTGGGCCTTTTTCTCCGCCTCAATGCACGGTTTCGAGAACTTGAGGTCACTAGTGATTGTTACACCCAAGTCCTTCTCAGTGTCACTCGATTCAAGAGCAGTGCCCTTAAGGATATACTGAGCTTGGGGGTTTCTGTGGCCGATATGCATCACTTTGCATTTGCCCACGTTAAAAGGCATTTGCCACGTGTCCGACCACTCCCCAATCTTTCCAAGATCTTCCTGCAGGCGGGCAGTATTTCCATCCTTTGCAACGTTCATACCAAGCTTGGTATCGTCGGCAAATTTGGAAATCTTGGCAACCATGTCACCGTCCATGTCGTTGACGTAGATGATGAATAGTAGTGGTCCCAGGACAGAACCTTGAGGCACCCCGCTAGTAACGGGCACCCACTCAGAAGACTATCCATTCACCAACACCCGTTGCCGTCTGCCACTTAGCCAGTTCTCGATCCAGCCGGCTACCTTTTCGTCTATGCCAAGCGCTCGCACTTTCCGGAGAAGGCGGCGGTGTGGTACCTTATCAAAGGCTTTCTGAAAGTCTAGGTAGACCACATCCACCGCCTTGTCCCGATCGTGCTCACTGAAAACGAAGTGGAAGAATTCCACAAGGTTCGTCATGCATGACCGTTGCCTTCGGAAGCCGTGCTGGGAACTTCTCAGTAGCAGGTTTGACTCTAAATACGACGTCACTTTGTCCACCATGATGCTTTCCATGAGTTTACCGACTATCGAAGTCAGACCGATAGGTCGGTAGTTCGACGGTTGGTTACGGTCTCCTTTCTTGAAGATAGGAGTCACCTTCACCTCACGCCAGTCTCTAGGAACGCATTTGGTCCGGATTGACATGTTAAAGATAGCGCACAGATGTAGTGATACTTCATCGCACACTTCTTTCAACACTTTAGGTAGAAACCCGTCCGATCTAGGGGACTAATTCGTCTTTAGGTCAACGATCTTTTTCTTTATTTCTCCTTCGGTGAAGTCCATTGCCTCCAGCTTTTCCCCCGAGTAGGAATCCGTCGGCTGGGGAATGGGACCACACTCTTCAGTAAACACTGAAGAGAAGTAGTCGTTGAGGAGGTTAGCATTTTCTGCATCTGAATGCTTTAATGTTCCCTCCTCATTCCTCAAAGGGCCAATCATTCGACGGATTGGTTTACGGCTGTTCACATATCCAAAAAACTCCTTGGGATTCTCTTTACAGAGTCTCGCCACTCGGAGTTCCTCAGACCGCTTAGCCGCCCTTATGCTGGACTTCACTCTCCTCGCTAGCCTCCGGTATTCGTCAAAGTCACCCGAGATCTTCGATTGCCGGTACACATTTCTCTTCTCCCTAAGCAGTTGCCCGATTTCTCGATTAAACCACTTTGGTTGAACAGAGAGAGAGAGAGAGAGAGAGAGAGAGAGAGAGAGAGAGAGAGTAACAAGGAGTAACAAGGAAAGTAAGTACCCTAGGAGACCTTACGGTCCATTCAAAGAGGGTACCTTTGGGCTAGCAATCGAGCGGGCACATGGCTGCTCAATTGTTTTGCGTCCCTAAACGGCCACTTTTCAAGACTTTGTCTAGTCTTGACTTGAACTGGTCAACAGATTCACTGTTGACAACTTCCACTGGAAGTGCGTTCCACTTACCGCAGATACTGTAGGTGAAAAAGTTTCCACACAGATTGCGGTTGTAACGCTTCAGTTCAGGTTTGAAGCCGTGATTGCGCGTTCTGTTCTCACTCAGTATGAAAATATCCCGGTAGTCAACATTGTCGAACCCTCGAAGTATTTTGAAGACCTCGATGAGCTGACCACGCAGTCTACGGGTTTCCAGCGAGAACAAATCTAACTCCCTAAGTCTATCCTCATAACTTTTATGTCGAATAGAGGGAATCAGTTTGGTTGCCCTAGCTTGTACGCGTTCCAATCTCGCGATGTCCTTTCGCAATGAAGGACTCCAAACTTGTACGGCATACTCCAGGTGCGGTCGGACAAGTGAGTTGTACAGGCACAGTACAATCTCCTGGTTCCGATAACCAAACTGGCGCTTAATATAGCCTAGCATCCTTTGGGCCTTTTTCTCCGCCTCAATGCACGGTTTCGAGAACTTGAGGTCACTAGTGATTGTTACACCCAAGTCCTTCTCAGTGTCACTCGATTCAAGAGCAGTGCCCTTAAGGATATACTGAGCTTGGGGGTTTCTGTGGCCGATATGCATCACTTTGCATTTGCCCACGTTAAAAGGCATTTGCCACGTGTCCGACCACTCCCCAATCTTTCCAAGATCTTCCTGCAGGCGGGCAGTATTTCCATCCTTTGCAACGTTCATACCAAGCTTGGTATCGTCGGCAAATTTGGAAATCTTGGCAACCATGTCACCGTCCATGTCGTTGACGTAGATGATGAATAGTAGTGGTCCCAGGACAGAACCTTGAGGCACCCCGCTAGTAACGGGCACCCACTCAGAAGACTATCCATTCACCAACACCCGTTGCCGTCTGCCACTTAGCCAGTTCTCGATCCAGCCGGCTACCTTTTCGTCTATGCCAAGCGCTCGCACTTTCCGGAGAAGGCGGCGGTGTGGTACCTTATCAAAGGCTTTCTGAAAGTCTAGGTAGACCACATCCACCGCCTTGTCCCGATCGTGCTCACTGAAAACGAAGTGGAAGAATTCCACAAGGTTCGTCATGCATGACCGTTGCCTTCGGAAGCCGTGCTGGGAACTTCTCAGTAGCAGGTTTGACTCTAAATACGACGTCACTTTGTCCACCATGATGCTTTCCATGAGTTTACCGACTATCGAAGCCAGACCGATAGGTCGGTAGTTCGACGGTTGGTTACGGTCTCCTTTCTTGAAGATAGGAGTCACCTCCACCTCACGCTAGTCTCTAGGAACGCATTTGGTCCGGATTGACATGTTGAAGATAGCGCACAGATGTCGTGATACTTCATCGCACACTTCTTTCAACACTTTAGGTAGAAACCCGTCCGGTCCAGGGGACTAATTCGTCTTTAGGTCAACGATCTTTTTCTTTATTTCTCCTTCGGTGAAGTCCATTGCCTCCAGCTTTTCCCCCGAGTAGGAATCCGTCGGCTGGGGAATGGGACCACACTCTTCAGTAAACACTGAAGAGAAGTAGTCGTTGAGGAGGTTAGCATTTTCTGCATCTGAATGCTTTAATGTCCCCTCCTCATTCCTCAAAGGGCCAATCGTTCGACGGATTGGTTTACGGCTGTTCACATATCCAAAGAACTCTTTGGGATTCTCTTTACAGAATCCCGCCACTCGTAGTTCCTCAGACCGCTTAGCCGCCCTTATGCTGGACTTCACTCTCCTCGCTAGCCTCCGGTATTCGTCAAAGTCACCCGAGATCTTCGATTGCCGGTACACATTTCTCTTCTCCCTAAGCAGTTGCCCGATTTCTCGATTAAACCACTTCGGTTGAACAGAGGACCGACGGGGGCATTTCAGAGGGATAAAACGCGATTTAAAACTCATGAATGTGGTTTTGAAACTGTTCCAAGAGTCTTCAACAGCATCGCACTCATCTAGCCTCGCGTCAGTCAGTCCCGCGCGTATACCTGCAAAGTCTGCTCTTCTCAAATCGAGTTTCCTTGATTTACTAGTTGCAGGCTCTGCCTTGGGGACTTTGACTACAAATCTAATTAGTCGGTGGTCACTGCCACCGAGCTCTTCGCCAACAGAGAGGTCCTCAACGATGTCATCCTCAGAGGTGAAAACCAAGTCGAGGATATTGTCTCCTCTCGTTGGCTCTCTCACCCACTGAGTGAGGAACTCGTTGTTTGTGAACTCCAGGAGTAGTGCGTTCTCGCCACAGGGTTCTCTGGTTTCCCAGTCAACTTGTGTGTTGAAATCACCCATGACGATACACACTCTGTCTTCGACAAGTTCTCCTAGCAGCTGATACAGATCTCTGTCCTTTTCAACGAGTTGGGCAGGAGGTCTATAAAGCACCAGGGTCCTGTATTTGGCAGGACCTATCTCTAGGTCAACACCTAGTAGTTCATGGTCGGATATGATGTTGCAATCCGTCGAGTTGAGAGTATCCTTGACATACAACATCACACCGCCACCCTCTCTGTCTGGCCTATCTTTCAGGAAGAGCTGGTAACCGGGAATCGTGAATTCACCTTCAAAATCTCGGCTTGAGGTTTTTATCCACGACTCCGTTATGGCCACCATCTCAGGTTCCTCTGTTACTACGAGGCCACGGAGCTCAAGAAACTTATTCCTGATTGACCTCGCGTTGAACAGAAGAACTTTTAGGGAGTCCCCCAGTGTAGGACTCCCTACGCTCTTCCGTTCCCCAGCTTCTCTGTTTTCGTGGTCACACCCTTTTTGACGACCTCGGAGAAGGTCGTTCCAGGAGTGACACGGGCATGCTGGCGCACGTCCGCTTTCGCTCTGTTTCGAACGCTCCTTTGGGTGCGTTCCACGACATCTTGAATTAGATTGGCGAGAAAGGCCTTCCCTTTAAAGGAGAGATGTACCCCGTCCCTTTGGTAGAGGTCGTCTCTACCGATAAAGGTACGATAGGGGTCCACGAAGAAGACTCCTTCTGCCGTGCAGAGATCCGCCAACCTTCTGTTCACTGCGACGTTTCTTTCGTGAGCGGTTCGGGATGGACCTCTTCTCGAAAGCATCCCAACCACCACACGTTTGCGGGTTTTAAGCCCTATGTCGTCCACGGCTCCCATCACTGTTTGGATGGTCTTACCACTGAGGCCAACCTTACCCCCTCTGATGTAGAGGTCGTTGCCGCTCACCATCAGAGCAACAACTGAATTCTCAGAAATCTGAGCTTTCTCTGCCTCTACTCTGATGGTGTGGTTACCCCGTCCTGACAGGCAGCTTACCTTCACGCTAGTGCGAAGGCGGGCCGCTAGCAGCGGCTGCAGATCCCGTGTTTGCGAGTCACCAATGAGGGTGACCTTCGGACACTTGGTCTCTGAAGACGGGGTCTTCCCTTGTGGAAGAGGCCTCCCCTTTTCCTTTTTACTCTCCACAGAGAGAGAGAGAGAGAGAGTCGCGCGGACGCAGAGGTCTAGGGAGTATTTGACAGACGAGAAGACCTCCAATCGGCGTCTTTGGGTAAACTTCTGGGGTGATAAAATGAGCTGAGTCGAGCCAAACTGGAACCCAGGAAAAAATCAGTGAGAGGTGCGAAGTTCACGTCCGCAACGCCACTTCAGATTGAGTGGGTCCCACTGCTGCCGATGAGAGAAATCGCTTCCGGCGACCCCGTATATAATTCCCAGCATGGGCATGAAAAAATCAGTAGTCTACAGAATCAACCAAGGACATGACGCGCATATTCTCAATCGACTCCCGCCCCCCAAGGGCTCGCAGGCAAGAAACATTTATTCAGAATTGACGACAGTCAAGCAACAAGAAGACTCGTCCTTCTGCAATGACCAGCTCAGCTCCTTTCAGCGATAATATTCCCTCGAGGCTCACCACGGAAATTGCTATACAATTACGTTTTCTCTCTATCAACTTCGAAGAGGCGCGATGCTATTCGAACTCGAGGATGCAAACACTGCGTCACTCTTCTCAACTCGTCGTTCGCGAGATGGACTTGCCTGACAATCCTTCCAGGCGCATCCGGGTTGACTATTCAATTCCTGACTGCCCTCGTCCTCTCATTCCTCTCGCTTACCGTCGGCACATCTTCGACCAAATTCATGACCTCTCTCATTCTGGCGTCAATGCCACTCGCAAACTCGTTGCACAACGCTTCGTTTGGCCAGGTATGAATGCCGACGTGGCTAAATGGACTTGATCATGCCTGTCATGCTAGCGTGCTAAAGTCCACCGCCACACAAAAGCTCCTCTGGTTCCTTTTCCTCTTCTTTCATCATGTTTTGACGCCGTTCACATCGATCTAGTAGGTCATCTTCCTTAATCCCGGGTCTGGGCACCATTGTAGATAGAGGGGAGTAGGAAAGGGAAAAGTTATGCTTTTGGAGACTACTTGGTGCAGTATGTGAAGAAGCCTAACTGTGGCTACAAGGCTGTGTACAGTGTACAGCGTTGTGCCCGTACCTTTGATGATGCCAGCATAGGCCCTGATGGTGAGAATAGCTGGAAGAATGAGGTTGATAATTTTGCTGTCTCTCACCTCTTGCATTGGGATGCCCTCGTTGGTTTCTCTTTCGTGGACCAGAGCGGGACCTGCACTTCTCGTATGCTAAACAATGGTGCCCATACCCGGGAGGCAAAGCGTTAGCCCTTGGATAACATTTCCAAACGGGCTCTCTTCATTTCTTCATTCACGCTCCGCTTATAGGAGATGGGTTGTATAGCCCACTCGACTCGCAGCTTTCTTCGTATAAAGCCCCAATTCAGTCCATCATTAGATACTATATATTATTTACTATATTATTGACTACATTATTACACTATACTATATATTATTCACCTTATTGTTTCACCATATTATTCCACCATATTAATTTCACATACTTCAACTCTCTACGCATCTTTTTACTGTAAATCATATGTTAAAATATCTTATATTGTATACCTAACCTACTTATCTCATTGTACATTCGTTGATTTTATGAATATATTCATATTTGTGTAATTGTATTTCTTAAAGCCCAAGTCATTATTCCAAAATTTATTTCGCTGTCACCTTAGGCCTAAAACTAACGGCAGACAGCTTCGATCAGACAAATTTATGGTTATGGTTTTCGAAACGCTATTTAGGCTGATCTATTAACATAGAATAAAACACATAGATAACTATGTACTATAACAATAGTGCCCAGACCCGGGAAGGGGAGAGTTAGCCCTTGGATAACATTTCCAAACGGGCTCTCTTCCTTTCTTCAAAATACGCTCCGCTTCTAGGAGGAGGGTTGTATAGCGTACGAGAAGTGCAGGCGAGCGGCTTAAAAGCTGCGTTAGAATGAGTCTGTTTTGATAATCAGGATGGCCGAGTAGATTCGCCGCTGGCTAACAGTGGTCCAGCGACGCGGGAAGCTGATCGCAACTCGCCTACGCTATTATTTTTTATTTGCCCCTTTTCCTTCTCCCCTCTATCTACAGGCGTTTGTGCATGCTCACGGCGCGTGCCGAAGCATCCATTTAAATCAATTTTGCTTTCTAATTAGTCTGGTGTATTCCCCATAGTGTATCCTTTATGGTTAAATTTTATTGTTTGTATAGAGTAAAGATTATTTTTGTTTCCCCTGCTTGCTTCCCAGAACCACATAGCCATTTGACTGAAATCAGCCAAAAGTAGAATAAGCACTCCTATATAATTTCGTAGTGACCCACGTCAAAAAGGGGCATTGCTCCGCACCTGCTTGTCGCCTCATTTCCCCGCATCCAGGCAGGGTGGCAAGTGAAGGTCAGGGAGCTCATACCTAACCTACGCATAGAATAGAATATATATATATATATATATATATATATATATATATATATATATATATGATAGTGAAACCACTGTATAAGAGCCAAAAGTTTAATTTACGAGACTAGTTTCAGTATGTGGTTTATCATACAGTATGATAAACTCAGTATACGACTGAAGAGGGTATGATTCATACTCTCTTCAGTCGTACACTGAGAATGCAATTGTTACAAAAATCTATAAATAGCGTACAGATCAGGAAAAAACAAAAAGAAAAAACACAAAGAAACACAAAAGGGGGGGGGGAAAGGTATTAATCAGGGGGTGTAATCTAAGATCGTTGACTAAGCTGTTTACGATGAGGTTACGAGAATGGGGGCTGCATTTCAATTGCCCATCTGACAAATTAAAATTGGGAATTTCTCCTATTAATATTGATTCTACTATTTTTCTTTTACGGAAATCTTTACAATTATATATGATTTGTGCCTTTGATTAGTCTATTTAGTGGTTGAAATTGTTAATATGATAAAAAATACTGGATGTGGTAAGAATGCGGGTAAGGGTCAATTGGCACCGTCTCAGTGACACCGCGTACATTCACCCACATGAAGAAGATCAGCAGTCAAGAAACTCCGTTTTGCAAACTAGACGAATTAGCCTTGGTAGATAGCATTCAAGTCACCAAACGAAACTGCAATCTACGGTTCAATATTCAACGTGAAGCTCTCCGTGAACTCCAACCAAACGTAAATCCAACCCGACTTCCCTACACACTGAGACGGTGCCAATTGACCCTTACCCGTGTTTGTATAAAGTGCCAAAAGCACTTTCCTAACAAAGGGGGAATGGTTTTCCAAAATAGCCTATGGAAGAAGGCTTCAAATCCTGCGAAGAATGTTCTCACTCTTTCTTCTTATGAGCTCTCGCGTGATCAAGAAATTATCCTCGACTATGGGTTATCCTTCGCGTTCAAAAATAGTGTTTTATTTTCCCTTAATCATCTCCTTTCTATAAATAAATTTTGTGAAAGTGATCAGTCGAACATTGAGTTCTTAAGTGGTTTTGTAGCTGGTTCTTTATCCCATATTGACAGTGTGAAATACTTAGAGATCCCCAGGCGCCTCATGCTTGCCACAAATTACTTAATTCTAACAAAATATCCTCCTAACAAAATCGAACAAAACTAACCAAATCGTGGTGTTAGAAAAAAATTCATACACTGAAAAATTACAGGATTTACTCAATGATGTGAACATTTATGAGAATTTATGTTCCAACCCATTGAAAAATAAAACCAAAATCTTCAACAAAACTCTCCTAAAATGGCTCAAACGATCCAACGCAGACCTTCTTCATCGTTTTAAACCTACCAACCCATCACTTCTCCGTATGTATAGTCTGCCAAAAACCTGCAAAAGAGGAACGCCACTCCGACCTATTATATCGTGTATTGACTCTGATGCATACAAACTCTCGAAGTGGTTAGCCTTCCTTCTGCTGACGCTTCTGGATTGACCTCTCCTTCCCGCATAATCTATTCCTCTGATCTCATTGAAAAATTTAGGAAAATCAACATAAAAGGAAACCGCTTAATAAACTTTGATGTAGACAGCTTGTTCACTAATGTCCCAGTTAACGAAGTTCTTGATTTTCTTTCTAAGGTATTAGATAATCAAAAAATAAACCTCCCTCTAGGCAAAAATAAAATTATAAATATTGTTAAAATTTGTTACTGAAAATGTATTTATCAGCGATATGGGTTTTCCGTAAAAATATATAGTCTTAGCATGGGTAATTTTTTATCGCCCATATTATGTAACCTTTTTATGGAGCATTTCGAAGTATCATTACTTCCTTCTGTAATTTCCCATCATAATTTTGTATGGTATATGTATGTAGATGATGTCATATCGATTTACACTATAAACAGTTTAAACTTATTTGACAATTTCCTTAAAGATCTTAACGATCTCCATCTCACTATCAATTTTAAAGTGGAGTGGAAAAAAGATAATTTTATATCCTTTCTTGATGTAAAAAAATGTTAGTCATTTATAGATATAGGGCCATCGTGGTATGAACCTAGATAGAAACTTCACAACAAACCTATATCTATAAGTTTTTGAGGAGAGTTATTGAATCGTATAAAATGGCTCGAGCGGCTAATCTTATGGCGAAGTTAGGCTTAATGGTTGGACACGAAATCGTTAAGGAATGGATGAAATACAACGAGGATACAACAATATATATATATATATATATATATATATATATATATAGCTGCAGAACTGCTACAAATACCCCCCTCCAAGAGAGTTACTCGCTCATCAAAAAAAATTCTAAACATGGAATATAATTTTTAATTCAGATACCGACGAGGTCTCCTAACAACGCGGCCAGAACGTGTCACGGTGTCATTTGGCTGATTTATATCATGGGGACACAATTGACTGGCAGTGCCAATCATTTACGGCGCAACACTATCGCGCGCGAGGGCAGGCGGGGCGAAGGACATCCGTTCTGTTCCCCCCAAATTAGCGTCTGACGGAGGCTGGCTATTGTGAGACTGGCTCTCTGCTGCTGACGAGAGCTCCTGCCACCAAAGGGAAAGTTGCAGCAATCGAGAAGGAGAATTGGGCGTTAGAAAATGGTTTGTTGGAGGGTGTTGAAGAAAAGTATGAGAAACCACTGGATCATTAACAGTCATAGTGAGGGGAGAAGACAGTGGCTGTTCAAGGTGAACGAGCTCTATAAAAGCGGGTTTCAGGCGATCGATGGAGACAGTATCCTGCTTGGTGCCAAACTGTAGTACAAATAATTTCGGCTTCCTGGAGATGACGAGAAATGGTCCGTCATGGACTGGTTGCAAGGAAGAGCGAGTTGAGTCGCGACCGACAAAAACGTGAGAACAAGTTGCTATCTCCTTTGGCACGAAAGGTTTCCGATTAGCAGGCACTCTTGGGGCGTTCGGCTTAACTTCTGACATCGCCCGTACTAAATTACATACGTATCCAGCAGTATGAACATAATATGGTAGAGGACGGTCAGAAAAAGAAAAAAACATTGACCAGGAAGACGAAGTTGAGTACCATAGACAAGTTCCACCTCAGAGCAAGCTAAAACCTCTTTCAAGGATGAACGAATACCCAGGATAATTAAAGGTAGCTTGTCCACCCAAGTGATGTTGGGATCAGTGGAGCGTAAGCTTGCCTTGAGAGTTCTGTGCAACCGTTCGACTTATGCAATGCTTTGTAGATGATAGCTAGTGGTACAAAGACGAAAAGAGCCAAGCACTGACATTAGTGCATCTCATTGGTGGGATTCAAATTGGCTGCCGCGATCAGTCATGATCGTTGAGGGGACACCAAAACGAGTAACCCGTGCTGAGACGAATGCTCGAGTTACAGTGGAAGCTCTGATGTCCTCTGGCAAACGAGTAAAACGGTCGATCATGGTGAGAAGATAGGTGCAACCACGCGAAAAAGGCAGATGGCCTACCAGATCGATGTGAACGGCGTCAAAACGTGCCGATGGAAGAGGAAAAGCAACCAGAGGGATCTTTGGGTGGCGTTGAACCTTTGCGCTTTGATACGGAAAACTTGCGCGGGTCCATTTGGCCACGTCGTCGTTCATACTTGGCCACACATAACGTTGTGTAATGAGATTGCGAGTTGCTCGAATACCAGGATGGGAGAGATCGTGAGTTTGGTAAAAAATGTGCTGACGGTAAGCGAGAGGAATGAGTGGACGAGGACAGTCAAACAATGAATAGTCAACCATGATGCGCCTGGAATGACTGTCCGGCAAGTCGATTTCGCGAACGACGAGTTGAGAAGAGTGACGCGGTGTTTGCGTGCCTTCATCTTGTTCCTGTGCGAGCGCTATTGTCGCATGATGGATGGGCGCAGTGTGGGAGAGTTGCGTGCCCGAAATCGATGAAATGCAAGAGAGAGGGTCCGGAACGACGTTTGATGAACCAGGAACGTGGCGAATATCATTTTTTGTCATCTGCAGGATGAAATTAAGATGACAAGAATCGACGGCAGAATGCACAGCGGGGGTGCTACTAGCGGCAAGCTCATCAACCAGCGGCTTATGCTCGGTAAAAACAGTACATTCACGCCTCTCCAAGTATTGGCGGAAGTGGCGGAGGGCAAGGTAAACACCGAGGAGTTCGCAGGAAAACGTACTGTACCTCTGTTGAGAAAGAATAAGTGCTTTGGAGAAGAAAGCAAGCGGTTGCCAAGAGTCACCAACCTTCTGCTGCAACGTCGCACCAACATGGGTAGCGGACGCATCCAAAGTAACGCTTATGGAAGCTCCTGGGCAAGGATGGGTCAGGGAAACAGCGGAAGCCATAGCCTCTTTCGTGCGAAAGGAAGCCTTGCACGTTTCGGAAGACTAGGATAGAGGAAGGTTCTCCTCGGATTATTAAAACAGATCGTAGAGAGGTTGCATGATGTTAGAAATGTTGGGAATGAAATATGCTTGAGGGGAAGAAGGTCGGGGAAAATCCCGAATAATTGCAACTTTATCCTCGAGAGGACGAATTCCGCCAGGCGAAATTTAGTGTCTCAAAAAGAGAGTTGCGTGACACCAACAAGACACTTAGAAGTGTTGAGTACGATACCATACTCTTCTAAACGAGCGAAAACCTGACGAAGATGAGAGAGATGTTCCTTTAAAGACGAAGATGCTATCAGGAGGTCGTCTATGTGGCAAAATACGAAGGGGAGCCCTCTCAGAACCTGATCCATAAACTGTTGGAAGGTTTGACCACTGTTACGAAGACTGTAAGGCATTCGCTGCATGACGAAGGAACCGAATGGCGTCGTGATAGCCGTCTTTAGGACATCTGGGGGAATAGGGATTTGGTTGAAAGCACGAGCCAAATTGAGTCGAGAAAAGATTGAACAACCGAAAAGAGCAGAATTAAAATCAAACAGGTAAGGAAGAGGATATCTATCTGGAATGGTACAAGCATTGAGTCGCTTGTAATCACCCACAGCCCTGAACTCAACCGGCGTAGACTTTGTCACTACGTGAATCGGTGAAACACAGGGGAGGGAGATAGAAATGCTATTCCGTCCTCCACCATAAACTTGAGCTCCTGCTTCATTAGAGCACGTCTATCCGGGGCCAGTCGACGGGAGTGTAATAATACAGGCCCTCCTGTCGTCTCTATCCCATGAACCACATCGTGCTTGATAGATTTGTCCTTTGAAAGTGGCAGAGTAAGGCCAGGAAATTCCCGCATGAGTTGTTGGAAGTGTGGGGAAGTTGTAGGGAGATGAACAGACAGGAGAGAACTCTGAGAAGGTAAAAACGAACCAGAAACGGTCAGAGTAGTAGTTCTGTTGACAAGCTTGCAATTGCGAGAATCGACCAAAAGGTCGTGAGCCGAAAGAAAATTGAGGCCTAAAATTGGAATGTCGACCTCGGCGACGATGAAGGTCCATGGAAAAACACGACGTAGCCCAAGAGAGAGCTCGAAGTTACGCCTTCCATATGTCCTTATATCCGAAGAGTTAGCGGCTTTAAGGACAAGGTCAGACAGGCAAGCTTTGTCGTCCGGAGAGGTTGGAATGACAATGCATTGAGCACCGGTGTCAACCAAAAATGAAAAACCGGAAAGTGGGTCGTAAATACTAAAAGGTGATAAACCCACGAATCACTTGCGTTTTTAGTTTAAAGGATTATGCTGTGCTGATGAGCTTGAAATCTGGGTGAGAGAACCCGTAGAGTTTTGCTGATTTTGCGCGTTTGAGGTTGGTGAAATTAGGGTATGTGAAGAAGTTAGAGTTGAAAACGCACATGATGTTGGTACGTGCATGGGTGTAAGCATTTGTCTGCCTTGGCACCAAACCTGCAATGGTACCAGCACCAATTTGAAAGTTTGAGAAAAAAAACTTGAGCAGCATGATTTGTTGAAGGGGAAGATTTTGCGAATAAGAATTAGGTGAAGAACGAGGATTAAATGCGTGGTAGAAGCTACAAGGCTGTACACAACGTACGGCGTTGTTACCATATTTAGAATGATACCAGCAGAGACCCTGAGAATTATCGTCAGGATAGGCGGAATTGGGACGAGAATGAAAATGATTCTGCCATGCCTCACCTCTTGAGCTAGAGTTCCCTCGTTGGTTTCTTTTTCGAGAGGAAGGACGACTTCGCCCCCCCCCCCACTATATCCTGCTCACGATTGTGCTCTCACTGCACCCCTTGTCGCACCTTTAGGGCACGAAGATCGCTCTCTATCCTCTCCAACACATCAGCAAGATTCTGTGCCAGGGGTGGGGGGATGACTTACGTGCGAGTTCTGCTCGGTTGTCTGAAGACTCCCTCGGCAAACGAACCTGTGAAATAGACACATTTGAACATGGTTCTTGAAAGATTGAAATAGTTCCCCAGCTTACATATGGATTATTGAACAACTCATCGGCTGCCTTTGCCATTTGCTCCACATTAGTGGGTGATGTCATTAGGATGAGTGGCCTAATATTTTCAGGAATCCCACGCATAAATATTTCTGTGAGCAGGGAGTCGACAAATTCTAACTCAGTTCCCTTAGTTCGAATTAAGTCTTTTAGATGCTCCAGAAATCGCGTGAGACGCCGGTCACCCATCTCCTGAGTATTTAATAGCATCCTTAGATCTTCGACTTGCAATCTCTCAAACTCCTCCCAAAACGCCTCTTTTAATTTGTCCCAAGCCCCAATTCTACTACTTTCTAGCAAGATGTTTTTAAAATGCGAAAAGATACTCAATGGTAAATTCTGAGTGATGCAGAAAATCTGGTTTTGTTCAGAGATGGCGTGATGCATCATTATAATTTCTGCCATTTCTAACCAGGCAATGTAGTTGCCCTAATCATATTTTGGGAGGACAATCGATGAAGGAAGGAATCGAGATCGATCTTCTTGCATGCTGGACGAATGAGGAAGGATGCTTGCTGAAGTAACATTGGAGCTACTCGTATTAGTGGAAGCAATAAGGCCAGCCTGCGATGTCGTAATGGTGTGAGTTGTCAACGAAGCTGCTGATGTAACCATCGTGATTTTTAACTAGTATGAGGTGTATGTGTGCGTGTAAAACCCAGTAACGCGAATGAGCGTAGAATAAAAATTATCTGAAAAAGAAATACTATTCACTCGTTGTATTTATATAGATATAAAAATGTAATTTAATAAAGATATTATTAATTCAATTAAGGATGTAATTGGAAACTTGGGAATATAAACTAACACTTGTTGAGAGTCTACGCTCGGAAAATGAACGCGCGAGTAAGTGACTCGAAAAATGTGAAACCACGTGACTGGGCTGAAATTTTATGTTTGATTTTATAATTAAAAATGGATGAACGTACGGGAGATAATTAAACAAATTCTAGGGATCAATTTATTGATATAGAGCCATCGTGGTATGAACCTAGATAGAAACTTCACAACAAACCTATATCTATAAGTTTTTGAGGAGAGTTATTGAGTCGTATAAAATGGCTCGAGCGGCTAATCTTATGGCGAAGTTAGGCTTAATGGTTAGAGACGGAATAGTTAAGGAATGGATGAAATGCAACGAGGGTACAACAAAATATATATTATTATAGATTAACAAGAATGGAACATATTTTAAATTATATTGGTTGAATTTGAATTTAATTATGCAAAACGAACATGAGTTTAACACTGAACTTTTGTCTTGACTAAACTTGGCGTAAGGTAGATAGGTAATTTGTAAAATCTAAGGAATATATGGAATAATTGGAATAATTGGAATCGTTAGTCGTGCGTGTAAATGTTGCCAAAAAATTGTTGTCAATGGTTTTTTAAGATTTTTTACGAATATATAATATTTAAGAAAATGGATTCAAAATTTTTTGTTAAATATATATATATATATATATATATATATATATATATATATATATATATATATATATATATATATGATGAAAATTAATGCAATATCGCAAGAAAAGATGAGGAATTAAACCACATTCTTCCCTGATTAGCCACAAATAGGGGATTTGGGGAAAAAGAGGGGATCTTTCACGACCTGACCCTGTGTTTTGTTTGTAGGCACTTTTCCTTTATTTTCTATCCAGTGTTAGTTGAAAAGGGGTGTGAGATACACCGAAACTGTTCTGAATTAAATTGTCTTCGGAGAATGTGGTTTAATTCCTCATATATATATATATATATATATATATATATATATATATATATATATATATATATATATATATATATATATATATATATATATATATATATATATCGTCAAGTTCTTTTTTTCTTTTCTAGTTTTGACATCACGTCCTTATTTAAAAAATATTTCCCTTCAGGCAACTATAGAGTTTATTTTGACTAAAGCCTTTCCGGATAGAAATGCCCTATTTAATGGTTTCAGTTTTTTACAATTTTCGCAGTTATTGCATCTAGCTGTCAAGGACAACTATTTCACTTTCAATGGCGTGGTTTATCATCAAATCAAAGGTGTTGGGATGGGAAGCCCACTGGGTCCGACTTTTGAAAATATTTTCATGTGTAATTTTGAAGATAGACTCTTCCGTGATTGCCCTTCTCAATTTTGTCCCTTATTCTACAAAAGATACGTTGATGATACCTTTACGTTTTTTTTTTCTTCTGGTTCTTGTTCAAAAAGGTTTTTCGATTTTATAAACAATTTACACCCTAATATTACTTTCACTCAAGAACATGAGATTAATAATATGTTGCCCTTTCTAGATGTTAATGTCTCTCGTACCCCTTCCGGCATTCAAACGTGTGTTTTTAGAAAACCAACTTTCACAGGGCAGGTTTTAAATTACTTTAGTTTATGTGATTTAACATACAAAATTGGCGCCATTAAAACACTCCTCTTCAGAGGTTTTAATTTGTCTTCCACTTATTTTAGTATGCATTCTGAATACAAATTTTTAAAAGAATACTTTGTAAAAAAATGATTACCCTTTATCTTTAATTGAAAGCTGTATTAGGAAGTTCCTCTCCATTCTTTATAACCCCTCCACTTCTTTTAATGTCCCAAAGGAAATCAGGTATGTCCTATTATCAGACATCAGCCCTTGTAATGACCTTCTTCGAAAACGTTTAATTTTCATTTTTAGGAAATTTTATTGTCAAATTAATTTTAAACTTATATTTATTAATAACAAAAATATTGGTAATTTCTTTAAACTGAAGGACAGTATAGCCACGCCGTTTAGTTCGTGTATTGTATATAAATTCATTTGCCCGAGCTGTAAGTTGGGGACCTATATAGGAAGCACAGTACGTACTCTTCAGTCGCGTCTTTGTTCTCACATGTGAATTAGCCATAGAACCGGTAAAACATTAAGTAACAAAGAGTTTTCTTCCATCAGGAAACATGCTATTGATTGTAAAACAGACGTGTCCTTAAATGATTTTTCTGTCTTAAAATTTGCTAAATCTATTTCATCTCTGCGCATTAAAGAATCACTCTGTATTAAATACAACCACCCAAATTTAAATGAGGATTCGTTATCCTTTCCTCTGTTTATAACCTAACAACCAACCAAGCTGTATTCATTCTTTGAATTCCTTCCTGTTTTCACTCGTCATTGTGATCCGACCATGTAAGGTAATGTTTCAGTGTCTATATTTTAGTTTTCCCTTTTGTTTGTATCCAATTATCTATTTTTCCATTTCAATTGTTTAATTTTGTAATATTACGTTTACTTTGTTTGTCCTTAATTGATAGTATCTCTTTACCAATATTTTGCTGTTCTTTACCTCACTATTTTGTTTGTTCATTAACGTAACGTTCATTTTATATTTTTAACGTCCTTTTCTTGATTTTCTCTGATTTGTGGTTTTTAACTTTGAACTTGTGCTGTTATTTATGTTTTTAGGCTTAGATTATTCATTTAGAATTTGTTTCTAGCTCCTTAAGATGGGTTTTGTAATAACCCGAAACGTTGGAATTAAAAATGGTACCCGCCTTCATCGATTTGTCCTTCCTACTGAATATAAGACTCAAGCTTTGTAGAATAAATGCATGTGAATATATATATATATATATATATATATATATATATATATATATATATATATATATATATATATATATATATATATATATATATATATAGGGGGGGAAAATTCCACGTGTAATTTCTTTTCCAGCACGGAAGTGATGTCCCTGCGCTGGAGAAGATTCTAGAAGTTGGTTAGGCTTAAATTTGTAAGCCTCCCCCCCCATCCCTTCCTTCCACAAGCGGTAGCCTCGAACCACGTCCACCACTGACCACCTTTAACGCGGGTTACAATCTCTTCGGCGTGAAGATTCGAGGCCATTCGAGAGTAGCACTGTCCCCCCCCCTCCCTTGCGGGGGGGAACCTCGGATATATATAGGGCTCTTCTTGTAAGTGGCAGACACAGAGTTGAGAGTCTCGCCCGGGCCCAAAGAAGATTCCCCTAGTTTCAAGTCAGGTGCTAACAACAAAGCAAAGTGACGGCTGAACTTTTTTGGTGTTGGAATTAGCCCCAGCGAGTGAGGTAATTCCATATGACGATCGCTACCGAGCGATTTTTCCGACCCCACTCATCAACTCCTGTCGAAGACCTCCTCGTTCGCCCCTCGTTTTCGGTTGGCCGAAATACTCTCCCCTTGACCGTACGTTACCGCCCCCGTCCCTTTTGGAGAACCGTCATCACGTTAACTTCCCGCTCAGAAGCTCCGAGCGCCCTCGCCTCACGTGCAGAAGACATCCGTGAAGCCTTACCCTGACGTCTCACCAGGAATCCTCCGTAAGCCAACCCCTCTCCCCCTTCAGTAACACATTTGAGTTAATCCTCTCCTTTTGAATAGTCTCCTTCTGTAATACATTAAATTTGAACTTTAGAGTGTGATGCATAAATACGATTCACCCCTCGCTTACTGATGTAATTTTGCATATTAATTCTCTGATTAATTTTGCCCATTAATTCTCCGATTATTTTTGGCCATTAATTCTCTTATTTTTATATAAATAAAATCATATTTTTGTACATACCTGTCTAAATAACCTTGAGCTTTGCTATTGCCCAAATTTTACCTTACCTCGTTGCACTCTTATCTCGTTGTTTCGCGCGTCGAAACTCGTGGCGTTCCGTTCCTTGTCGGCTCGACTTTAAGTTATTGTTCCCTTCCCATAGATATAATATGGTATTGATGTAATGTAATGTCATGCCACGACAATATATATATTTATATATATATATATATATATATATATATATATATATATATATATATATATATATATATATATATATATATATATATATATATATATATATATATATATTTGTAGCTGCAGAGCTGCTACAGATTGACAAAATTAGCTTCACTTTGTATCGAAAACCAACCCATTCCAACTCTTATAACTATCTTTTCTCATCATGATATTAACATTAAGCGAGCCGTTGCATTAGATTTGTTTTCGAGAACACTAAGGATATGTGGCCCTTGGCTTCTAGAAGACGAGATTACATATATAACTTGCAGTTTCATTCAATTAAATTATCCCCTCCACGTGATTAATGAAAGTTTATCTAAAGCAAACTCTACTCATTACCGTCCCAAGGATAAAAACAAATTTAATAATACGAAGTGTCTATCCCTCCTTTTTCCTCCCCTCCTTAAAGTAGTGAACAAAGTTATTTCTCCAGTCCTATATACATTTAAATACCCCTTTTTCTATCCTTAAATCTTTCCCTTGGGCCAAGCCCGTGGATCAGCCAAATAAAGCAGGTGAATATATTTAATCCCGTGTGGCTCTACAAACTGTCCTTCATTTTACATAGGAGAGACCGGAAGAACCTTAACAAAACTAATTTATCGACATAAAGGTGATGTCAGACGAGGCAGTGCCACATCCAGTATTTTTAATCATATTAGCAATTTTAACCACGAAATTGACTATTGAAAGGCACAAATCATATATCATTGTAAAGATTTCCGTAAAAGAAAAATAGTAGAATCCATATTAATAGGAGAAATTCCCAAGTTTTTTTGTCAGATGGGCAATTGAAATGCAGCCTCCATTCTCGTATCCTCATCGTAAACAGCTTAGTCAACGATCTTAGACTTACACCACTTGATTAATGACTTTTTTCCCCGTTTTATTTTTTTCTCTGTGTTTCTTTTTTTTCTGATCTGTACGCCATTTATAGATTTTTGTAACGACTGAAGAGGGTATGATAAACTACATACTGAAACTAGTCTCGTAAATTAAACTTTTGGCTCCTATACAGTTGTTTCACTATCATATACCATAACTCGCCTTTGAGTTATTTTACTTATAAATATATATATATATATATATATATATATATACTATTATACTGTTGTCAGGTTTTGAAGTGGTTTAACGGTAGTTTTTTTTAAGGGTCTTGAAGGCTTTTATAAGATCTTTAGTTCTGGATACCAAGGAAACCGTGAATCAATAATTTTCTTGCTAGGCTAATTACAAACGTTTTATACACGATCCCAGTCACTATTTGAATTTATTTACTTTTGTGTTTATTATTTTTGGTGACTGTGCATAACTAGCTTTTCCATGTGGATTTTATATTTGTTTCTTTGGCTTCGTATACTCTACCCTTTGAAAGATTCAGTAAGAATTGTATTGTTCGTTTTTGGGGGGGCGTACTTAAAGGGTAAGTGCCGAGGCTTTCATCTCAATCACAGAATTCGTATCGTGCGAAATAAGTGAGAGCTTTCGCCTATTTTTATTTTTTTTTTATTTATTATTGGGTTAAGTAAAACCCAGTTGCACTTCCGTCAGTGATTCTAAATGCGTTTAAGTAAAACACGATTAATTCGGGTTCGACAAACCTGCTACATTCTTTTGTTGTGCGTTTATTATTTTTTAAAGTGTGAACAGTTAATACGACATCATGTCTCCATTCGAAACCCTTAAATCACAAGGGGAATCTCTGGGTCTAACTGGAAAAGACCTAATGTCCTATATTCAGGAAGAAGAGAAAACAGTAAGAGCAGAAAGAAGAGAAAGGGAAGAGAAGGAAAGAGAAAAGGAACGAGAAAGAGAATAAACGAAAGAAAGGGAGAGAATTCATTCACACGAATTGGAAATGACAAGGGCAATGAAAGAAATACCCTATCAATTCATGGACCGGGGTACAACAACTCGCATCTATCAAACTTCCTGTCTTCAAAGAAAGGGAAGACTTCAGTTCATATCTAACTCACTTCGAAAAGATATTTAAAGTACCTAAATCACTGGGAAGTCGAAACGACGGCGTATCTAAATTGTTGACCCTACATAACACCCAACTAAGGGACATCTTTATTTCACTCCCATCAGAGACAACTATCGATAATTCCATATTGAAGGCCGAGTTACTTGCCGCTTACAACATGACCACATATTTTTACCGCGCGAAATTTAGACATTGCGGCATTTAGCCAAATCAGACACTCCGTCAGTTCGGTTATACTTTGCAGCACTTCAATTTCTGGCTTGGCGCATCCACAGTGCCCCATGACTACGATGTTTTGATCGATTTCATCCTCAAGGATCAACTCTTGGCGTCCCTACCATCAGAAATTAGATCTTTCGTCAAGGAAAGGAGATGCATCACTTTTAAAAAATGCGTAGAAGCTGATTTCTACGCAGCAAGCCACAATTGTTACCCCCTAAGAGGAAAGAAATGGAACCATTCTCTCCCAAATCTAAGGTAAATAAACATAAATTCATTCCCCACAATAAGGACAAATTTATTCAGATAATAGGTAATTCTAAACATAAACCTGTCCCATCGCCTGTCAAACGTGAAATCCAGCATTTCTCTCTCATCTAGTCCCCCTGCGTCAGCGTTTCCCAGGAGGACTATCGTTTGCTGCTCCTGTGGAGTCTAAAGCCACGTAAGAACTATTTGCTATCAGAACTCTAACTTGAGGGATAACCATCCCCACCAGGTGCCATATGTCACCGCCACACCTTCTGAAACCCCGTCTCAACCGGAAACTTCACTCCCTTCAAATGCACCGAGTTCCGCCGGCCACCAGGTGAACTTTTTGTTCGACAAAAGCACCCCTGTGGGCCTCCAATTCGAGATTAGAGCGGTGAACGGCTGCCGTATCTCCCCACTCGTACGAGATACAGGTTGTACGTGTATTAAGGTATCGGATAAACTACTCCCACCTGTAGTTCCGGATCATGACAGATTGCCAATTTGCCGCGACTATCTGGGGCGCGCTAATCGATTTCCCATTGTTAAGTGCCATATCAACTGCACCTACTTCACTGGCTGAGCAGAAGTCCTACCAGTAACCATCAAATTTTGTGCTCTTCTTATTGCTCAGAGTCCCAAGGTTTCCACACCCCCTGTGGTTCAACCCGTGATCACCCGCTTACAAGCAAAAGAAGATTTGGAAGCGACCGCACCACTGGGAACTCCCAGAGCTTTAGAATGCAACAATGTTGTGAACGAAGACTTTGCTAAAAAACAGAAGGATTTTGAATCACTCCGCCCTCTGCGGATTAAGGCCCAAAATAAAACACAAGAGTCTATTAGAGGTAACAAAGTAATTTTTTTCCTCGTTAAGGATAACCTCTTCTATCGCATATGATCAGAAAGAGATAACACCGATTCCCGAGTATTATGTATTACCGCTCTCATGTTCAATTCATTTTGCAAACCACACATGACATTCTCTTCTCGTGTCATTTTAGCCACACGAAGACTGCCGATGAATTTTCAAGTATTTTTATTGGCCTGGAACTTCGGATGAAATTCTGCGCTATTGTCAATCATGTGGCATATGACAGGAAACTGTAATTAAGGGACGAGTTAAGCCAGACCCATTGCAGAAGGGCCCAGTAATTTCAGAACCATTCTCCCGAGTGGCAATTGATTTGATCGGACCAATCCACCAACCGTCCAGTGAGAGTCATAGATACACAATCACTATGGTCGATTTTGCCACCAGATTCCCACAGGCTGTAACCGAGCAAGAAGATCGACAGAATCTTGTGTGCCGAAGCCCTTGTTACCATTTTTTCCCGTGTCGGATTACCAAAGGAAGTATTGTCGGATCGTGGCCGTCAATTTACATCCTATTTGATGGCGCAAATGGGCAAGTTGCTTATGGTAAAGCCCTTATTTACCATCCTGTTTCACCCTGCCAGAAATGGTATGTGCGAGAGGCTGAATGGTAATCTCATGGCTATCTTGCGGAAGGTATGTACCGGGAAGTCAAGAGAGTGGCATTGTTATCTCTTGGTGGCTCTCTTTGCCTACAGAGAGAGATACCACATCGCACATTGGGGTTCGCTCCATTTGAATTGTTATTTGGTACGTGTGGGGAAATCAATATCGCGAGGATAAAACAGACGACAACTCGGTTGCAGAGCGTCAAGAGCTAAGTGGCATGTAGGCCGATCCTTTTACCCCCCCCTTCCTCCCCTTTTGCCCCGCTGGCACAACAATCATCGATATTCCTCACAAGGAAACTCAGAATCGGCAGATTTCGTAGCCCGTTAGTATAAACAAAGGAGGGTGGTAGAGCCCCTTGAATAAAAATCTATGAACAGGCCCACTGCCCCCCTCCTATTGTTTATGTCTAGTTTCGCTAAATAGACGGAACTTCATTCTCTCCGTCGAAAATCAGAAGAGACCATTAGGGCTAAGGGAGACCACTCTGAATATGATGTCCCTAGGAGAGAGGCTTAAACATAGGCACTCATCCCCCCTACCCCCTGGGGGATAAGTGAGGTATATATACGTCGATCTGGAGAAAAGAGAAACATGTGGACGAAGGGATATGTTCACGAGTCTTCAATACGGCGCCGGATGTGGTGCCCACCCTCCCGCCCCTGGAGGGAACGGTAGCGAAGAAGGAGAATGAATAAGAAAAAAGAAGAATAAATATAAGAAAAGTAACGCATACGCCTAATGAGCAAGCTGTAACCAAGCAAGTTTCTCCCGATCAAAGGGCAATCAAATAAACTTTTCAATAAAAAGTTCTGACTGAGAAATCTTCACAGGATCAAAATAAAAGTGCAGATTCTATGCCTGATCAACCCCCCCCCCCCCCGCCAAAAAAAAAAATCATTCTCAAAAAAAAAAGATGAAAGATGGTGACCGAAAACTCAAGGTTAAATGCATTGGTTGAAACCGGAGTAAAAAGCTACTTTCAAGAAAAGCACGGTCTTGAAGAGAGTTTAATGAAAGAAGAGATCAAAGAAAAATTTCTAGAAGATCAAAATCCTCTCCCTGATGAAGATGAAGATCAACCCTATTCCCGAGATGAAAATTCAATAGCAAATAGACAAATAAAGATTAAAAGAAAAGGATAAGTAAGAAGATGTGTAGATGGTTGGAAGAAGGCATCCTTCTATTTGGCCCACGTATACGTGACTACCCCTACACGAGACTGACACTTACATGACCACAGAGCCCTCCCAAAACGACACCGCGAACGCGTTCCCACTGTGGGAACTTCGAAATACCACTTCGCTGATGAGGTCATCTCTGATCTAGGAGTCCCAATTGGGAAAAGCGATCTATTCACCCAACAGGATAAGATGGATGCAAAAATTAACATGCCACTACCCCGAACCAAGAAGCAAGTGCGTTCGTTCCTAAGGACCACCCCATGCGACCAAAGATTCGTTCCACATAGCTAGTCGAAAACTCACGATGTGGAAAACAACGTATGCGACTGGAGTACAGAAAGCATTAGCCATAATGCAATAACAGGTTAATATAGTTTACCTACGGTATTTTTTTTGTGGAGATAGAATTTTGTTTGTGTATTTTGTACGTATAAGTGTATCTCTAATGTTGTAGTTTTTTGTATTGCGTAGAAACGGTTACGATAAGTGTTAATTAGGCGCACGGTGAATGGAGCGTTCCCACTATCGGTCGAGTAGCTTTTGTAAAGATGTTAAAGTAGGACTCTTGGCGTAGAGCACAGGCAATCCCCCCCCCCCCATCCATGATCATCTTAAAGGTGGAGGAATGTAGAGGTATAAGAGTTGAGCAAAAAATCTTGTGAACCAGCGAGTGTATATATGTATCGAGACCTCCCTCTTGGTGAGGAGAGCTAAGGTAATAATAACAAGAGACATCTGGGTTTAGCTTTGCCCCTCCGATGTTCTCCGGTAACATAGGAGAACGGTCAAAATGGTAAATTTTAGGAGGCAGATTCCTGACCTCAGCTCAAAAGGCAGGCCCTTCGAGGGTGTACTTATAAACAATCCTTTCATAAGTGCAAACTGCCGATTTCGTATTACGTGCTCCCCTAAGTTCAAAATGCCAAATAGACAAACAACAGACACAAGAAGGGAAACTCCAGTGACGTCCCATCTGTGAGTCCTCCACACCCCATTTACCCTGTGGGGTTAATTGAGGTATAAAACAGGTTGACACGAGGAAAGGGGTTTTTGTTTGTTCCCACCGAAGAGACAAGAAAGTCACCGGTTGACAGAAGATTTTTAGAGTTCGACCAGAAAACTCAAAAATCACCGGTACAAAGTTACTGCAAGTTGAAGAGAACTTGTAGTCCTTATACAATACCAGATTGTACCAAGGAAGCTCGGCGCCGTTCGAGCCCCAAGATTATTGAGTACCAATATACACAGCTTGAGGACTCCAAATCTTACTCTATCTGAGTTTGACAACTCCAAACTAGATAGATTTCTCATCCAAAATCGAAATTATATAAGCGAGACCCAAATCGCTAGAAAAGAATATAAACATATTCCAACCTCTTCTGAAGGAAACCTTTTCAAAGTCATAAACGTCCGACAACCCACTTGCCTCATTGGCGTCTTTGTTTTGATTCTCTTACGCCCACTCGAAATTCCGTGTGACGTCACTCGCCCACCTTTTTTTCGAAGGAACGCCATCTTGGGAGCAGCCAGCAAACTACTCGAGCTACGCCTCTCACGAACAAAATCTCCGAAGATATTCTAACAGGAATCGGGTATAAAATCTCCATTACCCTATGTAAGTAAAGAATAATCCTGTTGTTTATGTCCCCGTGCATGAAAATTAGTTTATTGGATGTCTGGCTAAGGCCAAAGATATTAACTTAAAAATTATTCGCCCGTAAAAGTCTATCTAGAATTGAACCTCGAGAGTTCGCCAAGTAATCCCATTTTCTTTTTATCCCTTTATTAGATCAGTATGTTTTAATGTTATTTAGTGAGGGGGTTTATGTTCATTAAAGTCTATTTTTTTTAAAGTTAAAAAGCTCTGTTTTAATTATCCTCGAACGAGTTGAAGTGGCAATATTTGATAAAGTCAAGAAACAAACCCCTTTTATTCATTCCCTAGAATAAAATAAAGTTTATCACTCTTAGAGAACGATCCTCAAGCGATCACCAAGGCACGAACCTACGCCTCAAGTCAAAGTTTATTTGGCTTATTAACCATAATAAAACAAATATATATACATATATATATATATATATATATATATATATATATATATATATATATATATATATATATATATATATATATATATATATATATATATATATATATATATATATATATATATATATATATATATATATATATATATATAATATCTCGGCTAACCCACGACAGTATGACCCCTTAAGCATTCTTGAAGAGCCTTTTTCCAAGCCAAAATTGGATCAGGAAGTCCAATCTTCGCATTCGCACCTGATCGAACTTCCTCAGAGGTTGGAGGAATGTGCAGAAATAGCATACCAAAATGCGGATATTAATATGGACAAATACAAAACTTATTTCTACTGCAAGTCCAAAGACAGTGGCTAACCAAATTGTGGCGATAGACGAATAATCGTCTGTGGACTCGAATTAAACCCTGGACCCCCGAAGCGTAGTGCAAATTGTTTGCGTAGAGCAAGATAGTAAATACCCATTGCTCGTTTTGCCAGATGTAATAGAATCCTCATCAGCCGAACTCAAGACAAACGACCAGATATAGTCCACTCAGACGAACCAGCTACAATCGCTCCTAAATCGATTCGGCGACGACATTTCGGAAATTCCAGGTTATGCTACCCAATTTGAACACAATATTCAGCTGACCACCCGAGAGGCTATTAGGTCCAAGCTGTATCCGCTACCCGTACATTTGAGAGGAGCCTTCAATGCTAAAGTCGATAAATTGTTAAATTTAAAAATTAATTGAACCCTCAAAATTCGACTATTACTCTCCTGTCGTTATGGTCAAGAAACCCGATAATTCTTATCAGATGTGCATCGACTTTAGGAAGCTAAATGCTGTTACTGTGTTCGATGCAAAGCCGATTCCCCTTATTGATAAAATCTCCATTTGTTTGAGAAAGCCAAGTTTATAACCGAACTGGACTTGTGTAAGGGCTATTACAAGATCCCATTACGGGAAAAGGTTAAAAGGTACACCGCTTTCCCAACCGAAAAGGGGTTAATGAAATTTCGTCTGCTCCTCTTTAGTCTCGTCACCTCCTGCAGCAACTATAATAGAATAATAAGACGAATATTAGATGGGCTACCCCATATATCGTTCTATTTTCACAACATTTACGTAACAACAAAGGAATAGGAGCAGCACCTGATCACCCTCCAAGCGCTGTTGCAAAGGCTCAGGGAACATAATTTAACAATTGGTCCGAGTAAATACCTTTTTGCATTTAGAACCATAGACTATTCAGGCTTCCGCATAGGAAATAACCAACTAGCTTCCGATGAAGAAAAGATCCAAGCCATCGTCAAAATGCCGCTGCCCACGATCAAGAAACAGTTGAGGTCATTCATGGATTCCATCTAATTTCATCGGCAATTCATCCAAAGTGTTGCCACCTTTTCCCCTTCCCTGTGCGAACTCCTGAAAAAGCAAGGCCACAGAACAACTCTAGGGGACTCCGCTGTCAATCAACAGTTTCAACCAACTCAAAGGTAAATTAGCGTCAGCCTCGATATTACGGTTGCCCAATCCCTCCGAGGCCTTTGGCATCCGGGTGGACGCCAGTAATAATGGTATAGGTTATTGTTAATCCAGTACGGGAACAATAACGAGAGCTTTCCTATCGCTTACGCCAGTCAGAAGTTGTTATCTTGCGAGAAGAACTATGTTGTGATTGAGCGAGAAGCCCTCGCAATAATCTGGGGAAGCAAAAAATTCAAAATGTTTATAGTAGGAAAAGTGCTTATAATATAGACAGACCACAAACCTTAGTCTTATCCCAGAAACATTAAAAATAATAATGGCCGATTAATGCGCTGGAGCTTGTTCCTCCAGGAATTCCAATTCAAAATATTGTATATCAAAGGCTCTAAAAAATGTATGGCTGACAGTTTAAACCGAAATCCTTTGGATTCCCCTCCAAGCGAATCTTGAGCCTATTATTATATTTTTTTCTGTATATATATATATATATATATATATATATATATATATATATATATATATATATATATATATATGTTCTGTCTAAATTTCTGTTAGGTTAAGGAAACATGAACCTCTTTTGTATTTATCTTTCTGTTAAATTAACTTGAACTGAGGTAGATGTGCCTCCCTCCCGAAACTATTTGGTAATAATAGTGGATAGTGTAAATTAGTTCTTTTCTTTATGACAATGATTGACCCATGTATATTTTCCCAGGCCCTCTATTGGTATTTATTTTGTGTTCCTTTTTTTTAATTTAGTACCATGTATTCTTTTTCTTCTTACTTTGTGATGCGAATTTATTATGCCCCTTGCACAACCCTTTTTTTTACCCGGGAAGTGACTTCTTCCGGAAGTTCCATCTTAAGGGGAGAGGAGATGTCAGAGAGAGAGAGAGTCACGCGGACGCAGAGGCCTAAGGAGTAGCTCACAGACCAGAAGACCTCCAATCGGCGTCTTTAGATAAACTTCCGGGAAATAAGACGAGCTGAGACGTGCCAAACTGGAGCCGGGGAAAATATCAGTGAGAGGGTGCGAAGTTCACGTCAGCCGTGCCACTTCAGATAAAGTCGGGCCCACTTCCGTCGGCTAGCGAAATCGCTTCCGGCGACCCAGTATATAATTCCCAGCACGGGCATGAGAATATCAGCATTCTCGAGTATTCGACAGAATCAGCCAAGGACACAACGCGCAAATTCTCAAGCGACTCCCACACCCCAAAGGCTCACAGGCAAGAAACATTTATTCAGAATTAACGACAGTCAAGCAACGTGAAGACTCGTACTTCTGCAATAATCAGTTGAGTTCTTTCTGGGGAGAATACTCCCACACCCCAAGGGCTCGCAGGCAAGAAACATTTATTCAGAATCAACGACAGTCAAGCAACAAGAAGACTCGTCCTTCTGCAATAACCAGCTCAGCTCCTTTCAGTGATAATATTCCCTCGATTCAAACCCTTGAGGCTCACAATGAAAATTGTAAGACAATTACGTTTTCTCTCTATCAGCTTCGAAAGAGGCGCGACGCTATTCGACCTCGAAGATTCACCCATGATCCCCTCCTATCGTTTTTTTTCGGTTAGTCGTTTGTGCATGCTCGCGGCGCGTGCCGAAGCATCCATTTAAATCAATTTTGATTTCCAATTAGTCTGGTGCATTTCCCATAGTGTCTCCTTTGTTGTTAAATTATATTTTTTGACTGAAATCGGCCAAAGGTAGAATAAGCATTCGTATATAATTTCGTTGTGACCCAAGCCTAAAACAGGCATTCCCCGCGCCTACCTGTCGCCTCATTTCCCCGCATCCGGGGAGGCAAGCAAAGGTCAGGGAGCTCATACCTGACCCACGATATATGTATATAAAGAGAGCACCTTTGCGTTATGGTTTATTACAAAGTTGATAATCATAATTATCCTATATTTTGCTAGATTTTTGTGTTATACTCCTTAAATGTTCAATTAATGTCTTTTTTTATAAAAAAAAACAAAAGCATTTGTATCTGTAATATTATTTTTGCATATCAATCAATTAATGTATTTTTTATAACAAAATCGAAAGTATTTGTATCTATCATTGTATTTTTGGAATATAAAGTTTGAAAGTAATTGTATTTTACCTCACAAAAGTTTTATCACACCTCAATGAGAAGGATGACATTGTTTCTTTTCAGTCAGTTGACGAATCCGTGTTTGTGTCACTGTCATTGCATATCTCATGTCGGGGTCCACATCCAGTCGGTTTCGGCTCAATTTTTAGTATATATTTAGAAGGGTGTAGAAACCAGAATCACCTAAATAGGTAGTTGAAAAAGGCAAGAAAAGTCGAAGTGCAATCTCACTAACTTTGGGATATGACTGATACAATGAACACCTGAATACATTCAGAGATTTTTCTTTAGAGAGATCTTTGGCAGGATAATCCTTTTAGAGATCAAGGAATTCGTCATGAACATCATTGAGAATGGTAATAATATGAAGCGTGCCAGTGAATGGATTCCTCAAGAACTTCCCTTCTTCCTCCTCGAATTCTGGAAGGTACATTTTAAGTTCACTTTCCAAGGATCACAGATGATGGGCAATTTCAGTTTTAAGCTATGGGTCTAAAAGATGATCATCTTCATTCTTGTCAGGAACAGTTGGAAGGTCTATAAACATGAGAACATTGACAGCACCGACTTTTTTTTGCCAATTCTAGTAAATGAATGGTAACTGACGATTGGCCAGAGATATGTCTAGCTTCAGACCCTCTCATTTAAAGAGGTGTGGAAGTTTGGGCCAATTCTATAGCCGGACACCTGGCACCTGGCATTTGGGTCCTCCATTAGGATTGTGGGGAGGTCATTCTGCCAAATAGGCCAGTGAGAGACTGTCAAGGTAAAAAGTCTATCCTTGGCAACTGGAATCCGGTGGCTATAACTATTTTCCCTTGTCGATTTCGATCTCTATCGCGAGATACTATTCTTCGAGATTCCTGAACTTCTTGTATTTTATCCGTTTTTTAATCGCAATAGCGGTACCGTCGAATCATTCTCGCGAATAATTTGTGATCAACACGTCATAATTCCAAATTTTAATTTGATCACTACGCGTGTCATCCCGTGTTCTGAGATTAAGATGACATCCACATCAATTTCTCTTAATATATTTCCGTAGAGTCCTTTTCGTGTCCAGCCATTTGTGTTTATTTACAAATCCTCAGTGCACTTCGTCGCACGATATTGTGTTATTTATCGATTTCTTCTTGTTTTTCTTTCTTCTATGCCTGTGGGACATCTTTCAAGTGTCCAGGATTTTCACTTTTCGGTGGGAGGCTAGAATTCTTTGATTTGCTCTTCCTTGCCCTTGTACTAGTGCACGAGCCTTCGTCGTTTTATTAAGAGATATTGACTTCTTCTGTTTCCTTTTCTTCATATTCCTCCTCGGGTTCTTCCGAAGAAGGTGCCTATACCGTTGCTTCTATGCCTGCGTTTCTGTGCGAATTATTTTTAATCACAGAGTCCTTGAATGGCTTTGAACATTCAAGGTTTGTCGGCATAATGACTGTTGGGGGATTGTTCCCTTTCAACAGTGCATTTAGTACTTTGTTGTAGCATCCAGGTTTTACCACATTTGCATGCGTGATGCATATGGATATGCAGGCATTTAGGTCCCTTGTGATTTTGGTGTCTGATGGAGATTCTTCGTTGGTTGCATCTCGCTTTTTTTTCGCGGCGTTTATATAGCTGGTCGAAGTGTGCGCTTCAAGTTTATAGCCTACAAAGCACATTTGTATGATATGAAACTTTTCCTCTTCAATGTTCTCTCCCGGGATCCTCATACTGAAGACCAAGCGACCTTCCGTCGTCGCTTTCAGGCCATTTCCGTGGACGTGAAAGTTACTTTAATCAAATGGGAGTGGTCTCGAAACTTAAGGATTTCTTTGACCTTTGCCATGCATGTTGTTGTTTGATTTCCTCTCTAAGTTCGTCGGCCGAGTGCTCACAAATCCAGCCCTCAGCTCTGCGGCAGATCACACTGCGGTTTGCTGACACTTGTGTGTGGTGGTGGTGTGTGTGTGTGGGGGGGGGGAAGTCTTCGTTTCGAGACCGATGATTTTCACTAGACTGACTTCCTCTTGAGAGAGGAGCTAGTCTACCTCTCTTGTTTCAGCGCATATTGCGATGAAACCGCTTTAAATTTCTATTAGTTTTCTAAGGTGACCTTAAGCTGGGCGTATAGTGCCTTGCAAAGTCGGCTCTTTTGGGGTGCAGTTTGGCCGGGGAGGGTCTTCAAGGGGACCCTCTTAGTGAGGGTCTCCATGAGCCCTGTGGGTCCTTTTGGTCCTCTTGATATTTATCTTTTTTTCACCTGTAACTAAATGTGTAGTTATATGTTTTTGTGTGAGCGTTTTAAAAAAACCGGTTCACAATTGGGTTGAAAACTCCCGCTCAAATACTACCGGGATGGATGAGGATGATGGATGAGTGGTGGATCAGGTTGGGTTCCTCAAGAGGGATGAGTCATGGTCTCCGGGTTTCTTACATCATAACTGCTCCCGACGTGCACAAAGATGGAGGCTGCTTCCCTATGTGGTCCTGGTTGGACCATCGAGTGTGAAGATTACTCCCCCCACCCATCGAAAGATTGCATTTAAATCCCAAACCGGAAAATTTCTGTCCCATGATTCCACTGTGGGCTATTTCTCAAACAGGTTTCCTCAAAAGCGCTTAATTATGTCCGTACCAGATGTCGGGGATAGTTAGAACAATATTAATGCATGGAAGACCAATTGGGCGAGTTCCCACGTTGATCGGTGGGCGGGAGGAAAGGATGCTTTAAGCCTTCCTGATTACCTTCTTAGTCAGCAGCGTCGCTCTTACTACTTTACTAAGCATTTGTAAAAAAATAATTTGGATTGACATGTAAACAAATGCTTGTAGTTAAATTAGCCTTCCAGTGAGCGGAAACAATCAACGAGTATTTAAGAAAAGAAAAATGTGTATGGGATAGATGTAAAGAGATTGATAAGAAAAATTGAATATAGGAAGAGAAGATATGTACCAGGTTGTTTGGTAACCTCAGTTGTCATGACTCTTTTTTTCCCTCTTGTTACTTCCTTGGTTACTCAAATAAATGAGTCTAGCTTGCTAGCCTTTGTTTTCATTGACAAGACTTCTTCTGTGAGTTAAGAGAACTTGTCGCTGCATTTATTCCTCTTATTATTCATTTCATTTTTTACTGTAGTTAAATTTTTGTCATCTTTGGATTATTTTTCATAGTTCCTTTTAATGTCATTATTTTGTCCACTACAGATCTTTTGTTTTGGATTTCTCCACTTTGCATTTGAATTTCCTTGTATACTTTATATTATAATTTATTGTTATGGTTATTTCTATTGTCACTATTTGTCCACTACGGATCTTTTGTTTAAAATTTAATTTGTCCACTACGGATCTTTTTTTCTTCTTCCTTTTTAAAATTTATTAATTTGTCCACTTCGGGTCTTTTATCATAATTCTTTTATTTATTTTTACCTATTTACTTTCCTTTTATTTTTTTATTATCATTATCATTTATAAATAGGGTAGATCACCTGCCGCGTCTGCGGCTGGCTACTTTTGAAGGCTTGCTTAAATGTAGGTTTGGTAAATCTTCGTCTTCAAGTTTTATCTGTTGGATTACTTCTTCTGGTAAAAATTGGTCAATCTTTGCCTATATTTAATTTGCACGTTTATGCAGAATGATATTTATTGGGTTAATATCGATTATTTCGTGCAGTATTGTCGATGGAATCTGGTTCCGAAGAGTAACATTAGTTATGAATCTTGTTGTTTTGTTTTGGACCACTTGCACTTTTCTCATTAGTGTTTTGCTTGAGACATGAATGGTGAATAGCTGGATATAACAGTAACGGTCTCATCAGTAGCATGTATAATTTCTTTTTGTTTTTGGTGAAAGCAGTCTGAAACGAAACAGTGACTGTAACATTATCTTGACCGCATGATTTTTTTTCCATGTAGTGCGCGGCATATCCGTTAGATGTTAATTTGAGACCAAGTACTCGGCAATCTCTGGAGTATGCATAATATTCGTCTTCCGCCAGTAATTCTGCTGCCCTTCGTTGTCCCATCGATATCATTATAAATTTGTTGGCGTTGGTCCTGGGCTTGTTTTCTTTCTCGTAGCTGTTGAGAATCTCAATCTCCCCTCTCGTCCTGTTGCCAACATCTATGGGGTTACGGTAGTTGTTGACGACAACCTGCGTTATATCGTCTGCCAGTTGAATATATTGTGCAGACACGTGATTGGGGTGAGGCAGGTCACCAGTGTATATCACATACAAGGTAGGGCTAAAGAATCCCTTTTGTGGCACCCCTGTCTCCAGATTGAAGGGCTCGCCTTCAATATCATTTATTTTCAAGACTGTCTGACGATCTTCTAAGTAATCACAGAGTATTCTTAATATATTTTTCTCGATGCCGAAATCACTGATTTTATTTTTAAGTATCGGTAACCATACCTCATTAAATGCTGAAGACACGTCACGAAGCACCACGTCTACATTGTAGTCTTTGGACTTAGCGATGGCAATTCTTTCAGTGATCACTGCTAATGACGTCTCGGTGCCATGCTTTTGATCGTTATACAACTCTTTGGTGTCCAGGTTTTCCAGGAACTTGCTCGTGAACTCCAAAAGTGAGATAGGCCTATAACTGCTTATATCTTTCTTTGGTTTTACAGTTTTCAACAGGAAAATCATTCTGGCGCTTTTGAACTGGTCGGAGAAATAACTGACATTAAGGCAAGCGTTGAACGGCTCCAATAGGGCCTCGTTGATATTCCGGGGAGCGTTCATTAGCTGCATTTTCGCAATGCTGGTTATTCCAGGAGACTTCTGTTTAAAGCTTTTTAGGGCAGCCTCATACTATTCAGGGGCGAAGGGCCTCCCTTCCTCTTGTGCGAGACGAGTCGCATCTACAGTATGGTGTTGCATGAGCTCAGCACCTAGCTCCCTAATTATTATGAGTACTTCCTCTTCATATCTCTCATCGAAGTTCTCATTTTACTTCTCATTTATACGAAATTGGCTTCGCTAGTACTCCCTGAAATTACGTTCGATTTGTGGGTCTTCTGGAATTTCGATGCCGTTAACTTTGATGGTGATTCTATTCTTAGGATGAGTGCCTCTCAATCTTTTTAACTGGCTCCAAAATTTCGGGGGGGCTCTTTCTGTATCGATTTTGACTATGATATTGTCCCATTTTTTGCTCGGTTTCTCCCTGACATACCGCTTGATTTCGTTTCTGAGTTCTATCAACCTCCTGTATCAATGTGCTGTGTTTCCATAAATATTTATTTCGTTATGAGGACCTCCAGTTAAATCATTTTCTCTAGTATATTTATGTCCCACCTTGGAGCTGGGAGTACTTTATATTCCGTCAAGGGGATAGTCATGCAGTCGGCTTCCACGATCTTTGTTATCAGGTGGTTAAGCTGTCCGTCAATGTTTTCAGGCGATGAACCTTCCATCTAGCCTATCTGTGCGTTATGGAGTGATGTGCTTTGTATGTAGCCCACTTTGTTTTGGCTAAGCATCTACATCTGGAAATTTTAACTTGGACTGGAGATGTAGATATGGTCGTTATCATGCCGATGTGATCAGACGGAATATATGGGCCTGGAATCGTCACTTGATTTAGGGAGAAATCAGGATTTGTTTATACTATATCAGGGGTAGTTGATTACCTTCCTGTGTGAAATGTGGGAAAATCAGGAGTTTCTCTTTTTACTATGTCTGTATTGATTAGGAGAGATAGCGAACTTCCAGCACTGTTGTACGCCGTGATGTACTCGGCTTCCCTACAGCGGGCATTTAGATCTATTAAGATGGTCGAGGCCTCTGTTCTAAATTGCCGTAAAATGTTAGGGATTGGTAAATATGGACGCCTTCGTAACTGTTATCCAACTGCCACCACAATATCATCGTAGGTCATACTGATCTTGATCACTAAGTATGATTACTCTAGATCTTGTATTTCCTTGAATCTAATTCCCTGTCTGATCGCAATGACCACTCCATCATACCTTTCCCTCGAGTTGTTAACCATTAGTACAACATAGTTATAGGTTTTCATATGCTCTCTACTTTCCTCAAAACCATGTTCAGATATCAATATGATGTCTGGCGCTACTGATCTTATAATCTAATTGTATACTCCACCTTTAGTGCTTAATCCGTTGACGTTGAGGGAGAAGATTTTTAGGGTTTGATATATCTAACACTGGTATCCAAATTTAATTTTTATTTGGATGTTTGCTCTTTGCACCCTTTTCTCTGGCTGTAGATCTCACCCTCCCGATCTTTTATTTTTAAATTGATCTTGGCTTAAGTTGAAACATGACTAGGGGCAAATTTCAACTAGGCCTCGCTTTATTGCATGGAGTAATTCTTCTTCACTAAGATCGGCGTCGAACTCCTACTTGTACTTTCCTTTGACTATTCCCTCAATAATATAATTAGTTTTTGACGGTTTAGAAATTCGTGCTGACGGTGAGCCATAAATCTTCATGCATAATTCTTAGGTATTATAGCATGGTGGGATGGACGTTGCAGGTTTCGTTGGTTCTGGTTCATCGCTTGAGGGTGTGTGGCTTATATCCATTTGAGATTCTGCTGTTTCCGTGGTTTTAGGTTTAGTAGTTCGGGGTCTCGAGAAGCGGATCGGGACCTTAGCATGACTTCCGTCATACTCTTGAGTTAGGCATGAAATAGTTCGCCAGATGGTGGGGTGTCTGGGAATTACATCGGCTTAAGTCTGTTGTAGACCAGCATTTTATTGAGTTCAGTCGCGGAGCTGCCGGGCTTCATACCATTAGCGAAATGGGCATGCAGAATAAACATTATCAGATCAGGTCTCATGTTCTGGTCAATCTGGAGCATGGTCTTTTCTTGCTTGGTCCTCTTCGCCACCTGTAGGTACGTGGTAGTAGCTCTTTTATTTCTTTTCTCAATCATTATATTTTCTTGTCGGTTATCAATGCCTTTTTGATTGGGCAAGTCATTGATAAGGTACGGTGGGAGTTGCCACAGTTGAGACACTTCTTCTTTGAATTCGTGCATTCCGTCCACGTGTGACCTGATTCTGTGCACTCCAAATACACCTTTCTTCTAGTTTGCACTCTTTGATGACATGCTTTTCCATAGCGTAGCACGACAAACAAATATGTAGCCGGACGAATATCTCACGTTCAATGCAGCTGGCATAGACTTTCGAGTTAAACATGACCAGCCCGTTTTCACTGCCTTCTCAGCCATTTCTGTTGTCTATAAAGTCACCTTAAACAAATGTGTATGATCCTTGCCGTCGAACTTACATGCCTCATCGATTTTTGAACATTCCTATTTGTCATCAGTTTCCTTTTTTATTTTCTCTGCAGTATGCATTCCAACGCCTGGGTCGATGCCCCGACATATGATCGACAGAGAGTCTCACTAGTAACGAGTCGGTTGCAGGCCTCCTCTTCTCCCTCCCCCCTAACGTAGGCGGGGAACAAAGAAAGGTGAGCTGCGAGCCGCACTCCCCCCGCCCACAACATTAAAAAATTCACTCAGTTGAATGACTCATTCTAACCTTTTGAATAAACTTAAGAACTTTGTATAAAGTACTAATAAAAAGAAATTACGTAATAGAAGAATCACGAAGAAAGAAGAGAAATTTGCGTTCCATATATCTTTTTTTCCTGTTTTTGACACACAATCTTGATCCAAGCTACCACTAGCACAGTCTGAGATAGATTTAGTATTAAGGAATAGTGAACCCCTGCGGGACATCCCGTTAGGGGGCTAGAAAAGGTGCATTGGTTATCGATCATGAGCCCGAACCCAGCCCTGAGCTGTTGATAGGAATAGGCCGATTGTGGTAGGGTGGTTGAGGAGTATGCAAAACTATAGGTCGGAAAGATAGAAATAGGAAAAATTAGGGAAAGCTTCCCACTGACGGAAAAACTAATAAATAGGGCAGACAGGGTTTTTTTACAGAGAACAAGAAATATAACAAAGATAGAAAGATAAACCTCTGGAGATGGGGGGCAGAGGAATTGCAGTCAGATGTACGTGAGAAGCCCCAAAGCTGGACAGAGGAAAGGTGGCCCAGATACGAAATGGAGCGATGAAATCGCTCTCGCTAAACTAATCGATAACACGATAGGGTGCGGATACATTGCAATATGCCATCAGGAAAAAGACGCAGAGAGGACGGTTTCCAAAGAGGGAATAGAGACCCTAAGAAAAATCGGGCTAAACCCATTAATCAATCCCCAAATTATCGCTAATAGGAGATAGAAGCGTAATTATCAGGGAAGATAGACCTGAGGGTTGGAATTCACACAACAGAAGGACTAAAAACAAAAGGAGAAATAAGTAATCAAGGGATTAAAGTTCCCCAAATTATAAAATTCGGACAATCTACACGTGTATTTAAGATAGTATGAACGAACACAGAAATGGGGAGCAAAATTGTCACAAACGGACTGCTGGCAACCAATATAGGGATTCCAGCAGAAAATATTGAAAAAGAGAAGTACAAAAATGTACAGATTTGCCTCACACTGGAAGATCATACAATAAGGAATTTCAAAATCCTGCCAAAATTGCTTGGAATACTCCAGAGAGCACGGGTAGAAGGAATGCACCTCTACCCAGAGAAGGTGTCTCAACTGCGAAGACTCACATCAAACATTAGCAATGAAGTTCTCAAAAAGGAAATAAATAACAGAACTAAAAGGAAAAGGAAAGAATAGAGCCAAAACAGAGTACAAAATGCTACTTATGCATGAGGGGCAAAAGCAGCAATCAATGAGATGAAAGAAGCAAAAACTAATATAACCGCCCCACAAAGAGTAGAATCAGAGCTACTCGTATGCATCATCTATACTCACTTGGAAAATACTAGAAACCCAGGTCCTTTTTCAGAAATTTTAAACCAACTATTAGTAAAAAGTGACATCAAAGAAATGTGGTTTCCAGAAAATCCAGAATCTTCTGACATCTTAAAAATGGTTATACTAAAAAAGTAAAGAAAATAACCTGCCAATGGAGCACTAGAAGAAAAAATAAAATTTTGGAAAAAAATGAACAGAAAACCAGTCATTCTCAAGCGAAAAGAAGGAAAAACAGCCAACAATAGGCCTAAACAAAAAAGGAATAGTATTTGAAACCAGAAAAACTGAACAAAAAGATATCGTCCATGCACTCGTTGAAGAGAAGTGCAAATGGGGCATAGGTAATCAGGACTAACAAACAAGTAGAACAACTTACTTGAAGGTAGAATCAGAATCTACCTGGGGGATGTGATGAGGCTCTCAAGCACGACATACATACAACGAAGCAAAGAATGGTAAGTTCAACCGCAAGGCCGAAGTAGCAAGGAGGACAACACGACAAACCACCCCTTAAAAAAATAAGACCCTAAAAATGATATAGAAAAGTGGAAATTCTGCAATTAAATACTAATTGATGGATTGGAAAACGAACAATAATAGGAAGTAACATTAGAAAGAAGATTATGGAATAAGTAACGAAGAGAACAAAATAAGAATATTTAAGTATACCGTCATAACAACGATGGGGCATATACAGCCGTCAAGAGAAAATTAGAGATAGCATTAATAGTAATAGCAACTGGATACTAACCGCCAATAAGAAATGTTGAGACAGTAAACAACTTCATAATCATATTTGAACAAAAGAACTCAATATTTTTCATGGCGACATAAACGCACGTTGCCAATCACGCGGTTATAAAACAACAAATAACTCTAGAAGCAATCTAGAAATGCTACTTGAGAGAAACAGCCTCAAAAGGGTAGGACCAGAACTCTCACCTCTATTACAAGTAACACCCCTACGAAACCAGACCTTGTATTAAGCATCTGTAATATGACTAAATTTGCATATGAAACAGGTACCAAATACAAGTAGTGACCACATTGGAACTCTACTCCATTTGAATGAAAATTCGATACAGGTTCCTGCTACTATTAGGAAGCAGTGCCACAGATATGATTGGAAGAAATATTCAGAACTAAATGAATATATCCCAAACGACCTGACAGACGCTTCACTAGAAGAGATCTACGAAGAGATGAAGTGACTGACGAATGCCCTGGTTGGCGCAGCGTCGAATAAAGCCCCTAAGCCAAGTTACCGTAAGCAGCGACAACACGAATGGACCACATAAATTAAAAATAGGAACAAAATGATAATTAGAGCATATCGATCAATATGGTTAGGAGGACCTAACACAAAAAAACAACCAAACAAACTAAGATTCAAATCAGAAATGGTACATTTAATAGGTGAACAGCAAGAAAAAAAAGCTGGAATGACCTTATTAAAAGAATAGATGAAAATAGACGCCCATGGAAAACTGGTAAATTATAAACAGAGCAAAAGGGTCAAAGCCAAGAACAAAAACAAAAATATAAGATGAAAACGGTAACCTAATGCAGGACTGTCAAGAAATAGAAGAAATATTTCGCCAGTACTGGAAGTCAGTTTTCACTGGTGGACGAGTTCCTAAAGAACAACATTAATTAGATAACTCCTGCCCATTCAATTGACCCCATAAGGCAATAACAAGTATGACCGGGGGGAAATAACAATGGTAGAGGAAATAACGAGCCGATTCACTCATTTAAACAAAAGGTGAAAGGACAATAATGACTTACAAAGTCCAACCCCACCAATGCTCTGAACAAAATCATCACGACCCTCAAAATATTTTTACTGCAAACCTGAACACCGGCTACTTCTATGACGTACTAAAAGCAGCAAAAATATTGCTCTTCCCAAAACCAGGAAAACCTCCAAACCTCCTAAACTGTTACAGCCCTATATCGCTGTTTTATTTCACTGGCAAAGGATTTGAAAGAAATATTAACAAGAAGATCCGTGGAGTATATCGAAGAAATTAATCTTTATAACAATTAGATTCCAAAAGAACATGGACACTACCATGGTACCAGAATTTGAAATTAAAGCCGGAGTACCCCATGGGGGATGTCTAAGTCCCAGAGACACTGAACATCCCGTTTGCGAATGATATCAGCCAATGCATAATTTTCCCCAGTAGAAATGAAAGAAGGAAAGCAAGATAACAGCACTGGAAATAGGCAACATAAACAGATTAAAAGAAATTGGAAAATTAGAACCAACAGCCCCAAATTCAAGGTAATTCCGCTCGCAAGAAAAAAATAACCGATATAATACATGAAGGGGAAAAGTATTAGTAAAGACCTGAAGTTAAAGTTTTAGGTCCAAATATAACATCGATATATATATATATATATATATATATATATATATATATATATATATATATATATATATATATATATATATATATATATATATATATATATATATATATAATACAAGACACCAAAAAGAGAGGATAGGAAGAACAACTTCAACTCTACAACTTTCATTTTCACTCAGAGGAATCTCTATGAAAGACAAAAGAAAAATATATGTGGCATTGGGCAGGGTAACACTAACGTACCCCCAATACCATTCCATACGATGTCAATAATAAGAACAAAAGGAATGCAAAGATTAAAAAATAAAGCCTTAAGATTAATATCATTATTAGAAAAAGAGAAAAGAAATAAATAGTGATCTACATGAAGGGGCTAAATTACAACCATTAAATAAATTCCTCATAATCTGGCAGAAGCTATATGGGAGACTAATAGAGCAATATATATATGGGAGAATAATAGAGCAGCAGATATATGGGAGAATAATAGGACAGGAGATATATGGGATGGTAATAGGGCAGAAGATATATGGGAGAATAATAGAGCAGAAGATATATGGGAGAATAATAGGACAGGAGATATATGGGATGATAATAAGGCAGAAGATATATGGGAGAATGATAGGGCAGGAGATATATGGGAGAATAATAGGGCAGAAGATATATGGGGAATAATAGGGCAGAAGATATATGGGAGAATAATAGGGCAGAAGATATATGGGGGAATAATATGGCAGAAAATATATGGGAGAATAATAGAGCAGAAGATATATGGGGGAATAATAGGGCAGAAGATATATGGGAGAATAATATGGCAGAAGATATATGGGAGAAAATAAACAACGTCTCACAAGAATTCGTAGAACAGATCTCTATCCCAAAGGAACAACGCACTCAACTTCCATTCCAAAGCTCATGACATCAGTTGAGGAGTGAACAGGAGCCTATATGCACATGAAGAACTCAGGAAGAACAAGAAAATAGAAAAAAATAAAAACATATCAAATCTGACAATTAATAGAGCAAACGACAAAACGTACCGAACAGGTAAAAGTACCACGAAATTGACAACCGAAATGAAAACCGAATTAAGAAAATTGAAAATGAAACTCGATAAGTATAAACAAATAACCGAACAAGGACACAAAAAAACGGTAAAAAAAAGCATACATAACACAAAGCTACGGAAAAATAGTTCAAAGGCATGAATGTCATTACACATGATTAAATAAAAAAATAAACACTATAAATAGGTGAAAGAGAATAATCGGATCTAATAACCAGAGGAACTTAGGAACTCTGACTGTAAAAAAGAAAAGAATGAATGGAGCGAAAATGAAGTATGGTGGTTTGGATTGCGCAATAATAAGTAGGTCCACCATGTATGTACTTTGGGCGTGGGATTTATTCCTTGTTCACCTACGACTACCGCTCTTGCTCATCCCGGTTCTCTCTAAGCTTTACATCCATTTTAAAAAATATTTTTCCCTCTTCTAATAATACTTTCTACTAATATCTTGCTCCGGGCTCCCTTACCAAGCACTTTACTCTCGGTTCACATTCACCTGAAGACCCCAAGTTTGGGAGAGTTTCACCAAGAAAGAGTCGGTCGCTGGACTCCTCCTCTTCTGCTCCCTCCGCCCCGGTCGTGGGCGAGGTGCACTTACACCCCCTCCCTTAAAAACCAAACAAATAAACACTTAGTTTGCCCCGAAGATGACCAGCGAAAAGGTTTGAAAGACGTGTTAGGTAATTCAGAAATGCCACTTGCCAGCATTTTAAATCATCTTACGCTTTATGATAAGAACGTTTTCGGAAGAGTTACAAAGCTGCAACCTCACCTCACCCAAGCAGCCATCGATGTTGATCTCAACCAATCATATACTTCACTGGTCAATAGGCTACAATCCACATCACCTTCGGACTGTAGTCTATTTTTTAGCGCGGTGGCTCGAACAGCTAAGAGCGCTCGATTGTACGATGGGAAAAGTTCGAACACCATCCATTTTTTCAATTATTTAACGGGTAAAAGAGTATAAATCATTTTATTTCGGTTGCTCTCTCTCTCTTTCTCTCTCTTTCTCTTCCATCTTTCATAATGTTTAATCATTGTTTGGTTTTATAAAAGACGAAATCGCTTGTGTATCATTCTCTCGGTATTTACTATGGGTTATTGAGCCTCTACCGTGTCACGTGTGTATTGTAGGTTTCCCATTCACTCACTCACTCATACACAAACACAATATAAAGGGTGTTCCATTAAGACAGATCGAAGTTAACAGTAAATAAAACAGTGTTATTGGTTAAAATTTATTGATTTCACTATTGGATTTTGTTATTTGAGTCATGGCAATTATGTGTGGTAAATAATATCGCCTAAATGTCCGCCAAGGCTTAGGCGGCATACCTCCACTCGATGGTCAAAATTTTTGATGACGTCTCTGCATAGTTGCTCCTCGATCTCACCAATATGCCTTATTATCTCATCCTTCAGCTGTTGAATTGTTGTTCGCTTGTTGGCATAGACCTTACTTTTGAGATGACCCCAAAGGAAGAAATCTAAAGGCGTCAAGTCACACGATCGTGGTGGCCAATTGACCTCGCTGTTTCGGGAGATGATACGACCTGGGAACTTCTCATTCAATAAAACCATTGTTGCATCAGCTGTGTGGCATGTGGAGCCATTCTGTTGAAACCACAAATCTTCGACATCCATAGAATTCAATTCAGGCCATAAAAAGTTGATAATCATGGCACGGTATCGCTCGCCTGTCACCGTAACAGAATTCCCCGCATCATTTTCGAAGAAATACGGCCCAATGATTACGCTAGCAAAAAATGCACCCCAAACAGTGACCTTTTGTGGATGCAGTGGCTTTTCAACAATCTTCCTGGGATTTTCATCAGCCCAAATGCGACAATTCTGCTTATTAACGAATCCACCAAGATGAAAATGGGCTTCATCACTAAAGATGATTTTTTTGCGAAAAATCATCATCGGCTTGTCTTTGCTCGTGCACCCAATTGACGAATGTACGGCGCTTCAAATGGTCAGCAGTCTTCAGTTCTTGTGTCAATTGAATTTTGTAAGCGTGTAGAGACGAATCTTTTGTCGAAATTCGATGTAACGTTGTTGTGGATAGGTTCAATTCTTGCGGGCGATGACGAATATAGGTGTCTCGATCTTCGGCCACATTCTCGAGCACTGCAGCAATGTTTTCAGCTGAACGGCGTAAACGAGTTCGCAATGGCGTTTTCATATCTGCCACTGACCCCGTTTGTTTTAATGTACGAACAATTTTCCCAATTGCGCTCTCGTTTGGTCGATTATGTTGACCAAAAAAATCGCGAAGTGCCCGAAATGCGTTTCTATTTGAACGTCCATTTTCGTAATAGGCTTCGATAACTTTTACACGTTGTTCGATTATTAATCTTTCCATGGTTAAAATTGCCAAAGCCTGAAGTTGTTAAATCTGAAAGAAAAAGAAAAAAATCATTAGAGGCTTAAACTTGCTTCACATTTAAAATCAGTCCAAGGGATTGGAACACCCTTTATATATATATATATATATATATATATATATATATATATATATATATATATATATATATATATATATATATATATATATATATATATATATATATATATATATATATAATTTCTGCCTTTCAAAAACCTTTCGAATACAGAAAGAAAGATGCAGTAACCTTGCATTGCAGACCATATGACAATAAATTACATTCACATTGAATTTATCTTTCTACATATATACTAGCAGATATACCCGTCGTTGCCCTGGTAAAATATACGTTCGGAATAAAAGTAAAACGGATACGATTTTTTTTTTTTACAAATAATATTCTCTTTCTATGAACTCAACTTAATCTCGTTCATCAACGCTACAGAACCTCTTGGTACACATTATTCCTAGTTTTTTCTTTTGGAGCTTACACAAACAGATTACTTTTGCTTCCAACTCTAGAGCAATCAACATAGAGTTGATAATAAGAACAAAACAGGCTTCCTTTAATTGCAACTATGCCACTAGTAGAGTCTCATCTTACGATTTGTTTTTTTATTCACATTCACTACGTACACGCATTGTGACATGTATTCTGACCGTGATGGATTTAAGAGTATTCTGTGAATGAACATATTCTCTCCCTTTCCACTGCCAGTAAGAATGGTTACCCTTATGACTGGTGGCATCAAGTTCTTTACCATCAACCGAGTGCCATTACAGAGTTTTATTTGATCCAAATTGCGTAACATTATTTAGATTTACTACATTCAGTTCAAGTTGTCAGGAAGCTCTAATATTCCGAGACAAAGATGGTTTTAGGCAAGCCCGGGCGTCATCTAGCAGAGGTACCGGGCGTTGGCCGGAATAAAAAGTCCTGGCGCAAATAAATACAGATGCACTTTGTCTCAAATCGTTATATTGTGACACAAAAATATTTGTAATTGGTGATTATTATTATTATTATTATTTTTAAGTTGAAGGCAGATTCAAGACAGGTGCGCACTTTCCATATCATATAATATACTTAAAAAATGAGTAAACATTTTACTGCGCGCGCCCAGCAGTTTACGCTCACACATGACTGACCGTTAGTATGAGCAAACAACTTTGTTGCCCTAGAAGCAGATCGAGCATCTTATCTTCTTCTATAGCTACCAGGCAATGGCATCGCTACTAAGATTAAAATTTAAAATCTAAAAAAAAGCAGCTATGGTTAAACTATGTTTAAATTTTTATAAATTTTCTCAACTTCGCCAATTATAATAATTTTAAAAAGGAAATCTAAACTAAATTTCCCCCCTTTCAAAATATCACGTTGCTAAAATATAGTTATATGTAGAAGAAGATATATCAAAATAAATTTTCTGAACTTCACCATTTGTAATTCTTTGGGTTTTAAGAATATTCACAAAATTTCGATACTTATATTTATTTCTGAACTTCACCATTTTGTTTTTTAATATTATAAAAGAATTATTAAAAATAACTTTGATAAAAAACATAAGTCATAACCAAACTAAGATTAAATTATTATTCAAATACTCCCCCAAATCTCCTTAAATTATAGAGTTAGTGATGATAATGATGATGATATTTTAAGAACAGATTTTCTTTTTCTTGGTTTAGATATCCTCCTGTAGAGGAGAAAAAGAGAGGGGAGGGGGGTAGAAGGGGAAAGAGATGGGGGAAAGAGGGGAAGAGATTGGGGAAGAAAGGGGGAAGATAGGGGATAGAGAGCGGTGGACAGTGGGGGGAGAGATTTTTTTCTTTTGGTTTGGATGTCCTTTAGTAGGGGGGGGGAGAGGATATGGGGAGCGGGAAATGTGGAAGAGAAAGGGAGAGATCATTTTTTCTGTGTTGGCATTCTTTTGTAGAGGGAGGGGGAGGGGAGAGTTAGAAGAAGGAGACAGAATAGGGAAGAGATGGGGAGAGGGTAGAACGTGATTTTTGCACACACACACTTATAGAAAGACTTCAATATATATATAATATATATATATATATTATATATATATTATATATAATATATATATATATATATATATATATATATATATATATATATATATGTATATATATAAATATATATATATATATATATATATATATATATATATATATATATATATATATATATATATATATATTTATCGGAATGTTACCTATAACTCCCCAGACTTAACACAATTCATAGTTAAGCTTTCCTGTGGGCCATCTCATATGCGGTTTCTTCTGAGAATGGCACTTGAAATCGAAAAACCGTGCGCCATATTCACGGCTCTTCGCGGCTAGAGAAGCGTGAAGGAGAATGCGAATTTGTTAACTACTGAGGAACTTCGTTTACAAAGTAAAATGACTCATGACTAGACTGAGATTAAGGACGAGGTGCCTATAGTCATGCAGAGCAAATATCCCGCCTGTTTGATGATTCTGAGAGTGGCCCACAATGAGTGACACTTTATGCCTTCGCAGATCTTTCCCAAGGGCCTTAAGGTCAATGCAGACGTACACGTTGAGGTCCTAAAGACTGTACTCAAGTCTTGGATGGACCAAGTAGACGCAGGAAGGCATTAAGTTTTCCACCAAGAATCTGCTCCTACACCCAAAGCAAGGAAGACACTGGTGTCTTTGTGCAACAAGGTGCGACACCACGGGTCCGCAAACTTGTAGCCGCCCAGCTTCTCTGACTGCAACCCTCTATATAATTTCATGTGTGTCTTTTGTTTAGAAGGATATCATCAAGGCTTATCATAACACTTTCTGATCTCTATGTGCCGTCATTGTGGATATAATGTCATTACTTGAAAAGGACTCCCTAACCAGAGCAATTAACCACAACCAGTTCAGGTCCTGTCTTGAGAAGGTCGTGGAAGAAGATGTTGGTAATTTCGAATGGTTTCTCCTAATTGGACTCCAATAACTTGGACCGAATTTAAATGTGAGTTAAGTTTAAGCGTCTAATGATGTTTTTCTTTTTCTTTCAGATTTAACAACTTCAGGCTTTGGCAATTTTAACCATGGAAAGATTAATAATCGAACAACGTGTTAAAGTTATCAAAGCCTATTACGAAAATGGACGTTCAAAAAGAAACGCATTCATTTCGGGCACTTCGCGATTTTTTTGGTCAACATAATCGACCAACCGAGAGTGCAATTTGGGAAATTGTTCGTAAATTCAGACAAACGGGGTCGGTGGCAGATATGAAAACCTCATTGCGTGCTCGTTTACGCCGTTCAGCTGAAAACATTGCTGCAGTGCGCGAGAATGTGGCCGAAGATCCAGACACCTCTATTCGTCTCGCGCGCAGGAATTGAACCTCTCCACAACAACGTTCCATCGAATTTTGACAAAAGATTTGTCTGTACACGCTTACAAAATTCAATTGACACAAGAACTGAAGACTGTTGACCATTTGAAGCACCGTACATTCGTCAATTGGGTGCACGAGCAAAGACAAGCGATGATGATTTTCCGCCAGAAATCATCTTTAGTGATAAAGTCCATTTTCATCTTGTGGATTTTTTAATAAGCAAAATTGTCGCATTTGGGCTGATGAAAATCCCAGGAAGATTATTGAAAAGCCACTGCATCCACAAAAGGTCACTGTTTGGGGTGCATTTTTTGCTAGCGTAATCATTGGGCCGTATTTCTTCGAAAATGATGCGGGGAATTCTGTTACGGTGACAGGCGAGCGATACCGTGCCATGGTAACCAACTTTTTATGGCCTGAATTGAATTATATGGATGTCGAAGATTTGTGGTTTCAACAGGATGGCGCTACATAGCACACAGCCGATGCAACAATGGCTTTATTGAATGAGAAGTTCCAGATTGTATCATCTCTCGATACAGCGAGGTCAATTGGCCACCACGATCGTGTGACTTGACGCCTTTAGATTTCTTCCTTTGGAGTCATCTCAAAAGTAAGGTCTATGCCAACAAGCCAACAACAATTTAACAGTTGAAGGATGAGATAATAAGGCATATTGCTGAGATCGAGGACCAACTATGTAGAGACGTCATCGAAAATTTTGACCATCGATTGGAGGTGTGCCGCCTAAGCCTTGGCGGACAATTAGGCGATATTATTTTTCACACATAATTGCCATGACTCAAATAACATGATCCAATAGTGAAACGATGCGTCTTAATGGAACACCCTTTATATATATATATATATATATATATATATATATATATATATATATATATATATATATATATATATATCATTCTATTTGTAAAATTTTTCATAAGAATATATTGTTTCTCTTCGTTTGGTACACAACTTGTTTTCTTTTTCCATGTGCAATTTCAACAACCGGATAAAAGAAATTTGTATATGCGCTCATTTGGCCTATTTAAGATTTGTCCTGTTCCTTTCGAACAAGATAGCTCACCCAAGTGGTTATGCTCATTCCTTTAAATATCCCTTTCTATTCTTATTTACTGTTAATCTCTAACTTATTTCATACTTGCAGTACATAACTTATTCGTCGCTAAAGTTTGGGTTGCAGTGGTATTAGGTAATAGTGAATCTGCAGGAGACCCCATTAGGGGGCCAGAAAAAGGGCCGATCATCGGCCACGATCCCGAACCCATCTGCGGACTGCTGACAGGGCTAGTCTTATTTAAGTAGGGGGATCAAGGAGAGTGCACAACCGGCAGGCGGGCGAGTTAGAAATAGAATCAATAGGGTGGCTCTCCCAATAGTGGTGAAGAGTCCCCTTTTCAGACACATACCCCCTCTACCCTTGAAAGGGGCAACGACTACAAAGATGGAATATCCCGAATTTATTGAGCGTTTTCCCTTAATACGTACACCGAACGGGTCGAAGCGGACAGCACAGGAAGTGGCGAGCAGGATATTTAGCTTACACAAATCACGCTCATCAAGTGCTTAGAAGTACCCGAAAACAAAGAAGTGGGACAGTTAATATCCTTGGCGACAAACATCAGCCTCGAGAAATTCGATCTTGAAGCAAAAAGTCCACCTCCTCACCCCATATCACCACCAAGAGGAGTGTGGCATGGCGATAAATCTAACCCTGGGCGGGAGCTCATAAAACCCAAGAAATTAAGGAAGAACTATAACAAAAACAACCATGGTTAAAAATACTCCTCCCAAAATCTCAAATTCAAGAAGCACACACGTTGTTTTCAAAATCGTGTGTGAAAATACAAAATAACCTGCAAAATCTAAGAAAAAGGTCTCGTTGATTTCTGCATGAGGATCCCTAATCAACGTTAATTTTGATTCAAAGATATTACACTAGACCCAATGAAGTTCCCCAAAGAAGTAGATTCTTCATCAATCTTCAACATTAACATAACATAAAACACCATTAAAGATCTAATCGAGCAAGCAAAAGAAAACGAAGAAAAAGAAAATGACGAAACGGGAAGAGAGAACTCTTACTCGTAAAAACAATACAGGAATCCGAACAGGAAGCAAGAGTTACCAGGATAAAGGCACAAAAAGAAAAAAAATAAATCGAAGAGGAATCTTTCATCCAGGGAAGAAACACCACCGACCCATTCTACTTCAACCACCCGGGAGAAGAACGAGAGAAAAAGTTCTGTACACAAAAAGGCATGAAACAGAATTGATAATCAGAAAATTGAAATTAATGAAAACAGGGGTGAAATGTTTTCGTACAGAAATATGAACCTAACGAAATTTATTTTTTAAAGCAGGTGAGAGACATACTATTAGCTGTGACGTAGCAAAAAGCTTCTAGAGGGTTCCAATAATGTGTACAGCAGTCAACAAGAGCTCGGGAAAGATTTCAATGCCATTCAGCAGTCGACGCTTCCACAGTAAAGGATTTATCATGGCAAAGAATAAAGAACTCTCCAATGACCAGAAAAAGGCGAACCTGAAGTTTCATACTGATAGGCTATCGGAAGATATCCGAGCAGCTGAAAAATACTTTTCGCCACTATTGGCTCGTAATTCTGAACGGGAAATAGGTAGGAACCATCGACAACCTTTAACGTTCATGTGCTCTCCCAAAGATTTCCCCTATAGCTTCTCGTGTAATACTCAGAAAGGTTAGAGCTGCCCCTATGACGGCCCGTAAGGAAATTCAAGATCGCCTACTGGCGGCATGAACGTCGGTCATAAAGCGAGCCATTAGTAATGAACTGAGCCGCTATGGTTCAAGTCTCGTAGGCCAAAGAAGACACCTCTGCTACTGAAGAGACACAAAACTGCAAGGTTGAAGTTTGCACGTGAGTATTTTGAGAAACCTGCTGAGTTCTGGGACAATGTCCTGTGATCAGAAGAGACAAAAATATAATTGTTTGGACATAACGATGGCCGTCCTGTCTGGAGAAAAGACGGCAGTGCCTACGACTATTAGAACACCATCCCTACCGTGAAGTTTGAAAGAGGTAGCATCATGGTTTTGGGGCGTTTCTTATCTAAGGGTACTGGCAATATGCACATCATAGATGGGACCATGGATTCAGCAATCTACAGACATATTTTAGAACAACAATTCTTCTTTTCGGTAGAGAAAGAACCTTGGACTTGAAGATGGATAGATCTTTCGACAAGATAATGATCCGAAGAAAACCGCGAAAGCTACTCGCAAATGCTTCCTTAAAAACAATGTAAACGTTATAAAGTGGCCTAATTAATCGCCAGACTTGAACCCGATAGAGAACTTGGGGCGAAAATTGAAGAGCAAGATTCATTTTAGGGGTCCAAAGAACATAAAAGAATTGGAGGTAATTTGCAAAGAAGAATGGACCTAAAAACCAAAGGAATGTTGCAGCGCACTATTGAAAAACTACAGGAAACGATTGATGGCGGTGACAGCGAAAAAGGTTCCGCAACTAAGTATTAATGAACCAATATCGCTTTGCACGAATACTTTTCCTCCTATTTTCATTCATTTTAAGTTTAAAGTTCGCTGGTTTCAGTCCTCATATCAAGCTTCTGTGTGGCTGCTTATCAGGCGTACGTCAGCCAGGGTAAGGGGTAAGCCCCAACTTCCCACCATCTGATGTCCAGTTACGGTAGTAATCTCCCTGATAAGTAATGTGAGATTAAAAAGAATCCGGACGGAGATTCAAACCGCCGACCCAGCAATTCCGGGCAAGCACGCTAACAACTATACCAGCCGGGAAATTGACTGAATATCCATTCTGTTTGATGCCTTTTTGTGCACAGAGCTTTTAGCTTTGCATTAATATACATCTATTGTGTAAATTTCACGAAGTTTGATGGGTTTGAAGTCTATTAAAATTGAATTTTGAAGGTACGAATATTTATTTCTTCCCACTGTATCATGGATAGAAGAAGAAAAAATACAGACACAGTTTTAGAAAAATAAATCCTGATTTAATTCGAATCCCATCACATTGAATATACTTGGAAGAAAACATGATTAATATATGGAACTATAAAATCATAGCAACTATCCCCTCAAGAGAGAGATTAAACAAAACCGCCTTTTCGATCGAAATGAGCTGGACTATAAGAAGCAACAAAGACTATTGGAAGCTTACACTTCCACGAAAAATGGGTACATAAATACAAAAAGAGTGGGCAGGCATCTAAAGACGACGCTAAATCGGAGAATGATTCGAAGGCTAGGGCAGGGATTATCAGTATGCATCAATGACAATGTGGCATTAAAACCTGATATCTGCCTGTCAAATTTCATTCTTCATTTTAATTACCACATATAACCCGTGTACATCCCAGTTAGCGACCACACAGCCTCCCTGCTGACATTTATCTAGCTCCCTATACAGGAGCCATAAAAACTACCCATCAGGCACCCTAGACGAAATATAAAGATATACTAAACGAATATCCACCGAAAACACTCAATAAAGCAAAACTAGAAGAAAATGACGAAGAACTATAGACAACTAAAGAAGTGTGGATAAGCGCAAATAAAGAAACAAACCCCAAAGTACTTTTAAAACCATCTAGAACCTCAGATGGGCATCTGAAATGATTGGCAAAAATATAGAAATATGAACGAGTTCAGAAGAGATACGCAAAACTGGACCATCCAGAGAATTATGCACCGAACTAAGAAGGAAAATGAGAGAACTTACGGCGATGGTAGTTTAACATCAAAGAGAAGAATAGTACGGACTAATCTGCAAGATATACGAAGAAAGATCACACCTAAATTTTGAAAATGGGTAAACCAAGGTCTGTCGACCAAATATTTGCGTGCTCTCACTTATTCTGATTTAGGACCTTAAGACTTTCATAACTTTTAATAATCCCTGGAATAACCTGGGAGGACCTTGGCAATTATACCGTTCGAAATAGAAAGTAAAAAAAAATTAGGGTTTCAAATTTCGTTAGAATCGGCCGAATAGTTATGATGTTATTGCCAAACAAAATAATTCCCGGGCTAACGTTGGAAGGACCTTTCAAATTATATCATTCAAAAGAGAATGTAAAAAAACAAAAACATTAAGGTTTCAAATTTCGTTAGAATCAGCCGAATAGTTATGATTTTATTGTCAAAACAAAATAATTCCCAGGCTAACCTTGGAACGACTTTTGCAATTATATCATTCGAAAGAGAATGTAAAACAACATAAGGTTTCAAATTTCGTTAAAATCGGCCGAATAGTTATGATGTTATTGCCCAAACAAAATAATTCCCGGACTAACTTGAGACGACTTTGGCAATTATATCATTCAAAAGAGAATGCACAACAACATGAGACTTTCAAATTTCATTAGAATCGGCCGAATAGTTATGATGTTATTGCCCTAACAAAAGTAATTATCAGGCTAACCTTGGGAGAACTTTGTCAACTATATCATTCGAAAGAGAATGTAAAACAACATAAGGATTTCAAATTTCGTTAGAATCGGCTAAATAGTTACAATGTTATTACAAAAACAACAAAAGCAAAACGGAGACCGACAGACCGAACGAAATAATGAGATGTAGAGTCGCTCGCGACTAGACTCGCCCACGACTAAAAATGAAGGACAAGCCAACAAAGGAAAAGATAAGAATGAAAGACTAAACAAGCTGAGGAATGAAACCGACTTATTCAGAGAACACTGGAAAACCTTTTTTTAGAAATTACCAAAGAAGAAAACAAAAATTTCGACATTAATTTTGAAAGCAGCTTATAAAAAACTTGACCAAATAATTGATCGAATACACGCATACCACTTTGTTCAAATAAACAGAAGCGCCAACTAGAGAATCGACGTCATCATCACGAGCGAAGCGAAGAGCTTAGAAAAACAATAAACTGTTTTAAACAGAAAGCGCCAGGCACATCAGGACTTGAGAGGAAAAATTACGTGGAAGCACCAAATAACATCTTCGAAAACTAGAGAATGTTTTCAATACGTGCCTGAAAGTGACGAAAATTATTTTCATCCCCAAAGCTGGAAAATCACAAAGTCGGATAGAAAATTGCCGACCTATTTTCCTACTTGATTTCATCGGGAAGATATACGAAAAGATCTTGAAACACAGAGTAGATCAATACTTCGAAGAAAACATTCTTTATGATGAGTGACAATTTGGATTTCGGAAAAACAGAAGAAAGGAAATTGGACTAGGCCTAATAATGGATAAAATAGCAATGGCGAAAAGCGAAAAGCAGAAATCGTCTGCTAAGACATCTCTAAATCTTTTGACAAAGTTTGGCAGAGGAGTATACCGTATAAAATACTTCAACTAGGCTTAAACATTTAATTAGAAAGGATACGTCATGACTAGATACGTATGTATATTGTCTCAGGAAGTCACAAAGGAGAACAATATAAGTTGAGAGCCGGGCTCCCCCCAAGGTGAGTGCATCAGTCCAGTACCAGTGGCGTGCGGTGACTTTTGAAGATAAGGAAGCAATTCAAGTTTTACAAAAATAAATATGTTAATTGAAGTATATAGGTTTTTCATTAAAAATAACTATAAGCTACTCACCTCATTTAAATGTTAATTTTTTATAAATGTAATTTTCTAAAGCTTTATTTAAATGTTAAAATAACTTCTGTAAGTATGCACAACCAGCTAGCAAAGATGTTCTATTTTATTGGCCTACATTGTATATGCGAGTGCAACACTTTGTTTTGGATGACATCTGGTGTTTGCGTAGGCCCGTAGCGACTGGCGTGTACGTCCAAAATAGGACACACGCGAGAGTCGCTACACACATAAAGTACAGAGAGAGAGAGAGAAAAGTAAAGTTAGCGCCGTTTATGAGAATGTCTCACGGTAGTAACGGAGCACAGTTATCTCTGTTAGAGTTGATCGAGGCAATCTTAGGCAAACATATAATCAAGGCAGAATCCAGAATAAACCGGATAGCTATCACAGTTAAACAAATAGAAGCCAGGCAGGAAGCTGTCTCCATAGCAACATGCAACTGCCCACAGAGAATTTTACCCAATAGTCGGAGTGCCTTCCTTATCAATATATTCGGCAGTAGCCGATCAAAAGTCGAGTTATGTTAATACCGACAAATCAACAGGCCGGTACATAAGAGGGAGGTGTGGCTTAGTTGGACGAGGAACTTGTAGGGCGTAGCTTAAATTGAATATATAACTGTGTGAAGCCAGAACAAAGAGGATAATTAAATTACTGTTTTATATAGCAATTAATCGCGATATATATCATTCAGTCCGATCTCTCGGATTCGCGTAATTCATCTTCGTATATAGTCGTGTACATAACGCAGACATTAAAGTATAACCCTTAAAGGCTATATTCTTTCGGCCTCCTTTAGACTTTTCCCGCACTTGAACTCGAACTTAATTTATGTCATAAATTGAACTTAAAACTCAAATTTAGAACTTTTGTAAAGTGCAATAAGATATAGTTCAATAATAACTCTATTTTTGCTTTGGTGACTTCAATATCCTGATGTTCCGCAATCTTCCTGCTTCAAGGCCTTATTAATCAGGAAAACAGCTATTGCCTACTCTCCTCGTTAATCGCAATTTCTCGCTATTACATAACTCCCGAAATACCGGTGTTCTACCCTAATGTAGTCAATCCCCATCCTCCGGGCTATTTGACTCCGTCGCTAGAATAAGACCGCCCCTCGGCTTAGGGCATCCCATATCAATCAAAAAAATAACTCTCGTGCGAAATAAGGAAGGGCAACGCTAACCAACCGGGACATCTGTATCAACCGGAGTCCTTGCCAACCAAAAGATTACGCGAAAACTCAGGAATCTATCACCATTACTGGCAACCAGCGTCCCCCTTCCAAGGCTCTTGGGTTGTCCTCACGATTACCTTCAAGGTTACCCCATAATTAGGGACGACCTTCAAGAGACCCCCTCCCATAGGCCTACCTGTTTTAATAATAGTTTATTTTTCATTATAATTCATCGCCCTGAATTTCCTTTTTAATAATTATTCAATAACGCAATCGCATTTTCTCACAACTTTATTTGCATCCCTTTTGTTTAAAAGGGGGTTATCGCTTAAAAAAATGAATAAACAATACGCCACACTCATCTAAGCCCTGCCTCGCAGCTACTGATCTCAAAGATGCGCTGGGTGACTCCGGTAGAGCTGCCAGAATCCAGGAAATATTAACAAAATGCTTAAGATACAAGAGCGTAACGATACAGAGTTTATGCTATGTAGCTGCTTTCATTCTCAGAATCAGTTACATCATTGTGTCTTAGACATTTTATTGCTTTTTTCTAGATTCTGGCTACCAGCAGTTGTCAGATGCAAGCCGATGACTGTAAAGCTAAATTTGCTTCCTTTTCCGTATACAAATAGGTTATTTTTTCTTAATTCTAACATGGCGTTGAAATATCTAGATCAAAATCATAAAACTCTAATGAATGTATATTATCGCTAAGAAAAACAATACATCTCTTAAACTCTTCATTCCAAAGTACCAAAAAGCAGAACTATTATTGAAATTAAGAGAAAAAAAAGTAGAAATCTCGAAGAAAAAAAGGTCGGGCTCATCAGGGTCTAACGTCAATTCGAAAAGTTAACGGTATCGTATGGCGTATATAAGTATAGGCAAGCATAAATGTGATAATAAAATTGATTTTGCTGTCATATTAATTGTTGGGGTGTAATTTATTTTTCTTTCCTTCTTAAATAGGGGAAGCATTGCATCCCTTGCTCCCAAAGGCTGCACGCCTCTGTCCAATACTTTACGCTGTCTACACCGTGGCCTCTGAGATCTTTGAGTTGAGGTCTCTGTAGTTGTGGAGATCCTGGAGGAGAGTGAGGTCGTTGAAAGAAGCGTCTGCGGCCAAGGTAACCTCGAACCAGGCACGGGAGTAGATTAGGATGATGAACACATTCATCTCCTGGAGGCTACGCAGTTCCCTCGGTGTGAGTTCGAACTCGTCCTTGAACATCGTGAGCTTGAGCGTGTAGACGCCTTCGCCATCCATCTTGCGTGGTGGTGAGCTCTTGGTTTGCGGAGGGTGTTGGGAACCTCCCCCTTGATGGCCTTTGCCGTTAGTTTCGCGAACTCTTTATAATCGTCTCTTGTCGTTTCGGTCGCCTTTCCAGAGCCTCAAGGGTCGTCCTCTTCCATTCGTCATAGTCAGCCAACCGAGGGTCGTTGATGATCGTAGTATTGGAATGTACCTGAGTGGGCCACTTCTTGTGGAACCGTTTAAATAGTTGAACGTCTGGGCCAGACATAGCGTCGCCGAAGGTGGCCTCGCAAGCTGAGGCCAAAATGAGCTCCATAACGTGATGGCGGCACGCCAAGTTCAACAACGGATGACACAACTTCTATTTGAGGAGTATACAACAGCCAACATGGACGCCTGTGTTTGAAGTAGTGTTGTCGAAGCAGAGACCCCAACTCTGTCTTAGAACGTTCAGTGTCTGATGGTCTCCTCGACTTTGCTGGCCATTGCTTCTCCGGTACCGGATGGCAAGCAGGGATAGCCAGGAGCTTGTCTCCTTCGAGGGACGGACTGGTGACAACGAAGGCCAAGCGATCGACATGACCTTGACTTTCTGATCCGGACAAGAGTTTCCCGTCCCGATGAAGGATGAGAACCACGTCGTGCTCCTGTACTTGGTTTTTATAATCCTTGGCGGCTGTTTCTGCTGTCTCCTCCCTTAACACTTTCCGGTGTGGGTGAATAGACGGGGTGAAAGGACTCAGCATTCCCTGGTCTGCAGCAATGGCAGAGAAGACGTAGTGGGCTCCGCAAGGGGTTAACTTGACCCTGTCAGCCGCTGTTGCAAGCTCCTTCGTGATATTGAGCCTTTTCGGAGGAGAAGCAGAAGCAGCGGCGCTTCTCCGAGCTGGAGAGTTGGTGGCGGACGAAAATGTTGATCAAGAAGCGATGGTGAAACTCCCGCTCGCCAACTCAACCGTCTCTTCCCTCTCCGAAGTCTCGGCCAACTCCTTTTCCTTCCTCCTTCTCTCAGCAGCCAACCTCTCATGTTTCCTAGACTCTTTTGTCACGCTCTCCTTTCAAGAGTATTCATGGCCATTTTTCTCTGGCCCCTTTGGTCGTCGAGGAAGTTCTTGTCCCCCTGGTTGAGGTGAATCATGGAGGAAGAAGTAGCAGGGGCTGCGATGTCAAACGGTGACGACAAGTGTCCCTTGAGGAGGGCGTCGGAGACCTTGTCCTTCTTAGATTGACGTTTTTCGCCTTCTTACGGACTTCGTACTTCCCGACGAGGGTTTCCAGTTTGTCCATGATTGATCGCAGAGGGACAGCAGGAATTTGGGCACGTTCCCAAACTTTGACGACTTTGTCGACGACAGATTTTCGATTGTCCTTGCTGTTCGATCCATGGCAGAAGAGTCGCGGCAGAACATCTTCCCCTGTTGGAAGGACAATCTGGCTGAGGGCTTCAAGGGGCTGTCCCAACAAAAACAGCTCAGTCTGTTTCCGAGTTGAACTCGCCATTTAGACCTGAGGAGAAAACGAGGATGTTTTTAGCTTAGTTTTGGCTCTGACAGTATAAAGACAGAGCTATATAACAGCAAAAACTACGTCGGGGTATGCACAAAATGAGCTGACATCACAAAGAAGTATATCTAAAGGCATAGCGACCACAACACAGTGTATAGTAGGTACGCTATGCTAAGGAAAAGCAAAGCAAACTTAGATTACTCGGTGATCGATGGGAGTTTCTCATGAAGCCTCACAATAAAGTTCACTTTCTTTGAAACTTTTACTATATATCCGTGACCCACCCTAATATATATATATATATATATATATATATATATATATATATATATATATATATATATATATATATATATATATAGTATAACAAATACGATAAGGACAAAAGGACGGAAACTGAGAAAATTACCAAAGGAAGCCGAAATCGAGTCCCTAAATGACTTAATTAAGAAAAGAGCAAGAGCAGTTATTGAGAAAACCAGAGAGGAGATTGACCAGGAATTAGCCAATCAAATAGTGCAACGGGCGAGGTGGGGACCCCGTCTACTATTCCCAGCTACTAAGGATGCAATGGAAAGAGAAGATGAAGAAGAGGAAATATTTACGTAGAAAAGATTTAAGGCAACCACCCGATACGAAAATACATTCCTGAATCTCTATTATGACAAAATTCCACGATTGACATCACATATATTAAGAGAGCCGATATCGACAACCTAACAGTTGAAACACTGATGCAAAAAATGACCGAACATGAGACAAAATGAAGGAAAATAAATTAAAGAGAATGAACTAATCAACCAAATAAGACCTACATAACATGACAAGATATACAAATAAATAAATTTTATGAAAACCAGGTAAAAACCTAGATTAGAACTAATATATACAAAGGAAAGCAAGAATAAAGAGACTTACCAAATTATATAAAAAATATCAACGGTTTGAACGCCTAACAAAGCACTAATGCAGTGAAACAATACTTATCATTAACTGACAATAACTTAACACTGACGAATTTACTCTACTACTAAATTCAAACTTACAATTAATACACTGTCGACAGAGATTAGTAACCTCCAAGCAAACTTGCAATTTTCCGCAACTCTCCAACTTCCTTCCTTTCCTCCATAACGCTTCACACTTCTCGCTCCCACCGACCGGCCTTTATATACAAAAGTGTGGCAACGAATAAAAAAGAAGAAGTTAAATTAATACACATCGTGGTATTAGATATCGGGCCAGGACCACCTAAGTCAGTTTTTTTTAATCTCCTCATAATTTCCCACTATTCTATCTTTTTCCCTCCTCTTTCTCTCTTATCTCTCCTCCTCTTCCCCTAAACCTCTTCTTCTGTACCCACAGGTGGCTCAGGGGCAAGCCGGGGAGTCCGGGTAGGCCAGTACTATATGCTCAGGAGGCTGAGATAGGTTATTCTTTTACTCTCCCACTCATTTTTCTTCCATTCGATTACTCAGTAATATATATATATATATATATATATATATATATATATATGAGGAATTAAACCACATAGGGGAAACGGGGAGAAATCTAGACAAGAGATTGTATGAACACAAAAGAGATATTAGAGTGGGCAGCGAAAGCAGTGGAATATTTTGCCATGTTAGAGACTTGAATCATTCGAATGATTTCAATGGAAGTAAAATGGTATTTAAATCGGCTAACTATGTTAAGAGAAGAATCGTAGAATGGAGCTTGATATCGTCAGTTCCTAATTTAAATCTATCTGAGGGTCAATTTTCTTTTAATCCAGTAATACGAAAGCAAATAAACAAAATAGTAAAATGTTCACCCTTCAAGAAATATATATATATATATATATATATATATATATATATATATATATATATATATATATATATATATATATATATATATTATGAAAATTAACCCACAGGTAAATGAAAAGATTAATCCAATCACTTTCGAACTATAGCATGAAAATGGAGAAGACAACCTTATATAGGGTACAAAGATACGAAGGCAACGCCCATCACATAGTACAAACCAATGGAAAAAACACAAAAACAAGATAGAAAAATACCAAGAAAAAAAACAATAGGCAACTAATAACAGACATATGCATCCCTAAAACGATATACACACAACAACGCCATCTATGTATATGAATGGAATATGGTGGGTGAAAAAAAAACAACAAACCATTTTAAAGGATTATCATTAGAGAGAAAACATTTAGGGCTAAGAGTTAATCCACAGTCCCAACAGAGACACGTGGTGGGGGAGGCAATGCGAATGATATCATTCGCATTGCTTCCCGACCACCTGTCTCTGTTGTGACTGTATATATATATATATATATATATATATATATATATATATATATATATATATATATATATATATATATATATATATATATATATATATATATATATATATATATATATATATATATATATATAAGGTCATCTCATAAGTTCTGACCGATTTGATTTATATTTGGAATGCCAATTGGCGTCAAGTAATATTCATATGAATTTAGATATGTTTAAACTAATTAAATTTTATTTTGTAGGATTTTTGCCATTAAAATTCATTAATTGCATCCCTTAAAAAATGGAAGTATCTAAGGAGCAGTTAAGGCACATGATGAAGGCTTTATGAGTTCAACATAGGGAAATCAGGATCTGATGTGACTCGAAATATTTACTCAGCTTATGGAGAAGAGAGTCTGAATGAAAGAACTTTGGCAGAAGATGGTTTGCAAAATTGAAAGATGGAGATTTCAGCCTTGAAGATGAAGCTCGAACAGGACGTCCAGTTAAGTTTGATGAAAAGCTCCTTGTTGCATCACTTGAAGAAGATCCTGAAGTATCAGTTGAAGAATTGGCAAGGAAGAGTGGTTCAAACCATACAACTGTTCACTGTCATCTTCAACTGCATGGAAGGGTTCCAAAATTAGCAAAAAGGTGCCTCATGAATTGTCTGAAGCAAACCGCCAATCCCGAATTGAGATCTGCTCTTCTCTTCATTCTCGTCACCTTACCTCACCCCCTTTGGATACACTTGTGACTGGTGATGAAAAATGGATCCTTTATAAGAATGTTGAACGTAGTAGACAATGGCCTAGTAAAAGAGGGATTCTCCCCCAAAAGGGAACTTCATGCGAAGAAGATTCTTCTCTCTGTTTGGTGGGATTGAGAGCACGCGACTTAGGTCTGTTGACCTTGTTTTTTTATTTAAAACCTCGACAGATCTTATGGGATATGGGATGACCTAATATATATATATATATATATATATATATATATATATATATATATATATATATATATATATATATATATATATATATATATATATATATATATATATATATACACTTGCAGCCTTAGTGATTCGGACACTTAGGTATCCATCACAAAACTTACGGCAGCTTCAAACCAAATAATGGTAAGTAATGGATGACAATATATTACAAATATAAACTAAGCAAGGTTATAAGTTGTACAGGTAATTGAACCATTGAAAACTGTAAGTTACAGGCAAAAGAGCCTTTTTATTCCAAAAATATGGTGGTCAAAATGATAAGGACAACGTAATTCTATTAATTGTTAAACTAAGTAAATAGGATCATCTCGACATCAGAGCCATATCTGATTGGGTTAAACGCCCCCTAAGGTGTCGTACATAATATTATATCACGTTGCAATATCACAGGCTCATGTATCAGTGTAATTTGTACTGGTAGGCATAGGAAACCCTCAAAGAGAGATGAGCGAGGCATCGTCCGTATCTCAAAAAGAGGACCGATACAAGACAGCAGCCACGATTTCCCGAGAAGTAAATGAAACTTTGGGCATTAATTAGTGTCTCCAGGAAGACACTATCACGCCACCTGAAGGAAAGATCTTTTAATCTTACACATCTGCATTGAAGCCATTGATTGGTTTTATGGACCGAAGAACAATGGTACAAAGTACACTTAAACGATGAATCTAAGTATAATTTGTTTAGTTAGGATGGCAGGAATTTCCTCTGTTGAAAACCCGACGAAAGATTATCCGTAAACTGCGTGAATAGCAGGGTCAAGTTTGGTGGAAGAAGGGTTATGGTGTGAGGCATAATTTCGGCGGAAGCTACTGGCTCACTTGTGCGCTTGCAGGGCAGAGTGTTTGCTCAAGTGTATAAAGAATTTCTGCAAACAGGTGCTTTGCCCTATATGAGAGACACCATTACTTAACCTGACATTTTTATGCAGGATAGTGCCCCTTGACAAACGGCAAAGTTGGTGAGGAATTTCCTGAGTCAGGAGAAAGTTAGTCTCATGGACTGGAGTACACCGAGCTCGGACCTCAATCCGATTGAGAACTGGTGAGAACTTGAGAGGAGAAAGGCGGCAAATCCAGGCACCGTCGAAGAACGTTGGGAAATATTACAAGAAGAATGGAGAAAAATAACACCAGAAGAATGTCTTCGGTTAGTGCAATCTTCTGGCGGAAGATGTCAGTGCGTAATTAATAGTGAGGGTTTACATACCAAGTATTAGTATACTGTAACATACGAAAATTATTTGTTGAGTAACATATCATTGTACATTCTCGTCTACGTCTGTTTTGTCATCTGTCCGGATCATTTTGACCACCATAAATTCTGGAATAAAAATGCTCTTTTGCACTTAATTTACATTTTCATCCATCCTTACATGTATAATGTACATGCACAATTCATAGCCATGCTTAATTTATAATTTATATCTGTAGTTTATTTTCATGCATTACTTATCACTATTTGGTTTGAAGCTACCGCAAGTTTTGTGATGCAAACCTAATTGTCCGAATCATATGGCCGCTAATATATATTAATATATATTAATATGTACCGTGGTACATATTCATATTTATAGTTATCACGCGCTAACTTTCGGGATATTTCCCATTAATATATATATATATATATATATATATATATATATATATATATATATATATATATATATATATATATATATATATACAGTGCCAGCGAAAAGTATCCGATCACCCTCAAAATTTGTATTTTTAACATAAACAACATGTTTAATATCGACTAACCTTATATTACTATTTTGTCATCTTCCCTTTGGATTTGATGACTTGTTGTAGACGCTTTGGCATAGATTTGATCAAGTTTTGACAAATTTCCACCGATATTTTATTGCAACATTCCTTTATGATGGGCTCTTTTAATTTTTCGATGAAGCCAGTGTCTTGGCTTTCAGCCTTATTTTTCATTATTAGCCATAAATTTTCTATGTCATTGAGATCTGGACTATTTATTACAGGCCAAACCAAAATTTTAAATTTATTGTCAGTAAGCCATTTTGTCACAATTTTAGCCTCGTGACAAGGTGCTCCATCATGCATGAATGTTTCTGTCTCATGGATTGTCATTACCAATGGAAGTTTCTCTTGTAACATTGTTAAATACCGTGCGCAATTTATAGTTGTATTCTTAGGAAGGAAATATATGATTCCTCTCACATGGAAACTGAAACAACCACAAATCATCACAATCGGAGGGTGTTTCATTGTCTTTTGGGTGTATTTAGGATTCATTCTATTTGAGCCAATGGGTCGACGAAACTTTTTAGGACAGCTTCTGAATATTAAAAATGTTGACTCATCGCTGAATAAAACTTTTTTCCACTCCTCAAAAGTTTAATGAATGCATTTTTTTTACAAAATGCCTCACTTTTGTTTCGCATTTTTCCATTAATTGAATGGTTTCTTTGCAGCATGGCGAGATGGTAATCCGAGTTCTTTTTGTAGCCGCTCCTAGATAGTTCGTTCAGAAACATCCTATAATAAATTATTCATATTAAATGTTAGTCCTTTTGCAGTTATTGTTCCATTATTCACTACTAAACGTTTCATAATCATGTCTGTTCGCAAGTTTGTTTTTCTCGGTCTGACATATCGTTTTTGAGGTACTGGCGGAGATAGGCTAACATTGTTTTTAGCAGGTGAAACCCATAAATTAACAGTATTTTGGGCAATGTTTAATTGATTAGCTATCTGTCTCTGAGATTTCCCACGTTTATGGAGAGCAGAAATAGCACCTCGACAATCACTCTGGAGTTGTTTTTTAGCACACATTAAAAATAAATTTTACTTCGACCACTTTCTGTAAAAAATCATAAAATAATAACGAAATGGCAAAAAAAAGATATTGGACAAATTTATCGCACCCTTACACGCAACGAACGCTACCACAATACTAACTTAAGATTGCACTAGAAAGCTGTCATATCAGAGCGTTATATGAATGCTACCAGATGTCGATAAAACAAATAGAAAGTGAATTATGCGACTGTGAATATCATTAAAAATAATACAAATTTTTAGGGTGATCGGATACTTTTTGCGGGCACTATATATATATATATATATATATATATATGTGTGTGTGTGTGTGTGTGTGTGTGCGTGTGTATGTTCTAATAAAACCACTGTGGAGGAGCGTAGTATTTATTATCTCGAGACCAGTTTCGGTATGGAGTTTGTCATGACAGCCTCAGTCGAACACTAAGAATACATGCAGTCCCACCAAGCATACAATATATATATATATATATATATATATATATATATATATATATATATATATATATATATATATATATATATAGTTTACAGAGATCCAATTGGAGTTTCTAATCAGGGAAGGCAAATTTAAGTTCATTAAGGATATTTTTTAAGATTAGATCTTTGACATAGGGGCTGCATTTGAATTGCCCATCCGAAATGATAAAGTAGGGGATTTCATCTATAAGGGTTGATTCAATGACCTTTCTTTTGCGGAAGTCCTTACACAGGTAGATTAGTTTAACCTGAGGGAAGTCTATCGGGTGGTTTAGTTGATTAGTGTGTGTGAAAAGACTAGAGGCTGTATTTTCCCGTATAATGTCTCATCTGTATTCGTACATTCTCTTATCCAGATTTCTTCCTGTTTCGCCTATGTAAAATAAAGGGCAGTTAATTTCTTTACAGTAAATTAAATAGACTCCTGCTTTGTTGGTTCCTTCTATAGGTTTGGTGGTAGGGAATGATTTTTTAATGGTCGAAGAGTATTTAAAAGTGGTGCGGTTATGGGTATAGGTTGTTAGATGATTATTGCGCCAATGCACTAGATAACTCAGGTCACAATAAACCCCCAAACCTATATTTTTGTTATACAAGGGGAATGAAGTTAATTACTAACGGGAAGTGTGAATTTGCAGAGGAAATTTCCTTAGGCCTAAATCGGCAACGTCGTGGGAATACGTGTATTAAAAACAAAGAGATACGAAAAATATATATTATGGAATGAAGTTATGATTAAAAAGTGAAAATTATACAGTTTATGATTGGATTGAATTTTACGCGGGTGAATTAACCTTGCACGAGTTAATGAGAATTAGAGTACACATATGATGATTGATAATTAGATTGACAAATATTAATTAGATTATAGTTGAATGTTAAATGAGTAAATATTATAAATGTATGATAAATATTTATATGGATTGATAAATACATAGTTAAATGGAGTGGGTCAATATTAAATAGATGGGGTAAATATTCAATAGATTGATATGTATAAATATTGGTATTAATAGATTGTATGGATTAAATTGGATACATAAATATATTAAATAAATAGATTACAACGGAGTTGGAAGGGTCTATAAATGAAAGAAGAATCACGCATTAAAACGAGATTCTTTTGGGACATATTTAGCTAAAAATTAAAATTCCAATATTACAGACCTGATTCCGATGAGCTGAGCAAAGTGAATGAATGATCATCATGTGATTTTATTTGAAGACGCTCGAGAGATCGGGCGTACCAATCACACGATTTAATTTATGGTTACCAACCCTTCTTGAAATAATATATATATATATATATATATATATATATATATATATATATATATATATATATATATACAGTTATGATTAAATATTTCCACTTGTAGGGGTGTAGACCACTACGGGGAAAAGGATACTATTTAAACTTTTCATTAATGGAGAAAATGGAAGGGAGAGGCAGTTTTTTTTAGTATCTGGGTTCCTACTTTTAGGGCTATAGAAGTTTGACTTGGCCTTGAATAAGCATTCATTGATGATATGGAGAGGATATTTTAGTTCTATAAATGTACAAGTGGTTAAAGTAATTTCATCGGACAAGAAACAAGAAACATGGGTCACAAACGAAATCCCCAAAGTGACCATATATATATATATATATATATATATATATATATATATATATATATATATATATATATATATATATATATATATATATATATATATATATACTAGAATACATTATACAAGAATTTTATTGAAAAACATACAAATCGTTAGACGGCTGGTGCTGCTTGCCATGAAGAAGTGTTTCAATGTCCAGCTCGAGGAATGAGGTAGACAACAAAAGAATTTCATTGAGGTGGCGGTCCGAGAGTTGGGAGTGAAGGTGAGACTTTGTGTACTTAATTTTGGAGAAGAGCTGTTCACAACAGTAAGGTGCTGCCAAATATGGCCATGATGCGTTTAACATACACAATGTATTTTGGAAAATTGCTAGAAGGGAGTACGAGGTCGCGGAAGAAGGGCAGCGGAGAAGAGGTGAGGAACTTCGCGTTCAGTTCATCATTGCACTGCAGCTCCACCAACTCCATCTGCATGGGGGCAGGGGGGTCGTCCATGGGAAAGGCAAAGGTGGCGGTAAAAAGTTTGAATTCTGCAGCCAATGGCCAGACTCCTGCGAAACGGGAGGCAACTTCCTCCCGCAGAGAGGCGACGACACTAAATCAAGTGTCCAAATCCACGTCGTCAGGAGCACAAACAGCACGGCGAGGAAAATGCACAAAATGACCAATAGCTAACTGAGCCTCCTAAAAAACGCAGCTTAACCTCGAAGGCGGAGATGTGCGCGCGCATGTCTGTCATGAAAATGTCTTTGCTTTGCAGCTTCACGTTGAGAGCGTTCAGGTGCGTAGTGATGTCCGTGAGCAGGGCCAAACGCGCGAGCCATCGCGGGTCGGAGAAGTGATCAGTGTGGTGAACGTTCTTCTGACGGGGGAAGGTGACGATTTTCTGCTGCAAGTCGCACACACGAGACAGCACAGAACAACGACTCAGCCAGTGGACCTCATACTAGTATAACAGGTCTTTGTGCTGCACGTTCACCTCGTCCATCAGTACTTGGAACTGGCGGTAGTTAAGAATGCGGGAGAGGATGGAGTTGACAACCTGCACCACGAGAGACATGACATCAACGCAGTTGGCAGGCTGGGCGCACAGGGACTCTTGGTGAATGATGCAATGCACCTTGTAGATTCGCTGAATGTGTCCGGCGGCCTCACAGTGACGCACTAGCAGCGAAGCGGAGCGTTGTCGGCCGTCATGCACACAAGACGGGAGTGGTCCAGGGAGTGCTGCTCCACACACTGAAGCATGGCGTCGAAGATGTCTTGCCCAGTGGTAGTGCCGCGCAGTGGGAGAAGCTGGAGGAATTCCTCACACACCTGGAGGTCAGCGGTGACCCCACAGATGAACGCATCCAACTGGGCCATGTCCTTCATGTCGGTGCTCTCATCAAGAACGAAAGAGAAGGCGACGAGGGTTGAGCTGCGGGATTTGAGTGAGCCGTGCACGTTTTCCGACATCTCCTCGATGCGACGACGAACGGTGCGGGACGAAAGGCTCACGATCTCAAATGCCGAACGCTGCTCTGGATGGACGAAGTCCACCACAGCGACAAGGTACTCCTTAATGAAGTCCCCATCCACGAATGGCTTCATCCGGCACGCAAGGAGGCGGGGGGCCTCATAACTGGCGCGCGTCACCTTGTCAGCTTCAGCACTCTGCTTGCGGAAGTTGGTCTCTGCAAGCTGTCTGACAGTCTAATGATGACGTCCTTCCTCTCAGCGGCAGACATTGATGAAAAGTTTGATGATCGGTGCTCTGTATCCGAGTGGCGGAGCATGTTGTACTCTTTCAGCAGTACAGCCACATTCTTGAAGCATATGAGGCACAAGGCCTGTCCAAAGCGCTCGATGAAGAAGTACTTCTCTCTCAGGGTTGAAGGTCCAACGCTTGAGTTCCACTTTCCTATTCTTAACAAACAAGATGAGCTGAAAGAAAGGAAATGACCATAATGACATGATAACATAATAAAGGATTGGAATTTTTTCTAATAATTTTCACTTACTAGTGTCAGTTTATTTTCCAAACGGTACTGATCACAAAGGCTACCTAGTCTCAATGCGAAAGTACAACGGACACTGGCCGCTGGCGTCTGGCAGGGTCGCAGAGTGAGGCGCAGAGTTGCTAAACAGTATCTCAGCCGGTGTAGCCGCACAGAATGCTATGCTCGCACTCATATCTCAGTAAGTATTTATCGCAGCGGAAAACGTCATAGGCATTTTTTGTTTAGAATTGCCTCCTCAACAAATTTGGTCCCCATGAAAGTTTTCGTATCTGTGAAGAAAATGCATTTTTGTCTCATTTTTTACTCATTTTCACTGCCAGACGTAAGACTCATTCCCCTATCCTTTTACGAGTCTGCTGAGACAGATGCTGTTTGGCAGAATTTATTTTATTGGGGGGTGGGAGGGCTGGAGTTTCGCGGGCAAGATTGCATTATTAATGCCGAGCAAGGTGGCAGGCCAGACGCTAGGCTTTCGCGGGCCGGAGATTGCCCGCCCCTGCCTTGAACCCTCTTCTCTCCTATGGGTAGAGCGTTGGAGAGGAGGGAGAAGGGAGAGGGGGAGGGGGAGAGGGGGGAAATAGTGGGGGAGGGGGAGAGAGAGGGCAAAGTGTATATTTCTAGAACGTAATTTTTGAATAATTTTTAATTTAATTTAGCTTAATTTATGAATAATTCGCCCCCTCAGGTAAAGGGATTAGTGAAGAAGTGGGGGAGGAGGGGGTAAAGAATACGGAGAGGTAAGGAGATAGGGTAGGGGGAGGCGTAGGTGAGGTGGTAGGGGTAGAAGAAGACGGAGATGAGAGGGTAGGGAGACATGGAGGTGAGGGGGAAGGAGATGATCACAATCGTTTTGAAAGATCAAAGAGGCCATACTGATGCACTTCAATCTAAATAAGGGAGAATACAAGAATTGAAGAAGTTTAACATAATAATTTCGTCATGTAGCACTTTAAAATACTTTGGCAGAACACATTTTTTTGTGATATTCCATAGAAAACATTCCGAATTATTTCTCGAATGTAACTTTTGTTATTAAAAGTTTATCCCCCTATTTCTGAAGGATTTACAATTAGCGACCGCAATATTATCAATGTGTGAATCTGAATGCTGTGGGTAAGAAGTCATGGACTTACTAATGATCATGATTTGTTTTTGTGATTTAACTTTAACCCTATGATTTGCTCCACTCATTATTATGTGGTATTTTGAGATTTTTATATTGGCAACCAATGTGGCATAAGTAACATACTCAACAAGGTTGTTCTTTAAGCCTAGCTACAGACATGTCACTTGTATAAATAACAAAAAGCAATGGGCCAAAGACACTAACTTGTGGAACATCAGAGACGCCATTTCTAATATTACCAAAGCTGTCCATCAACCATGTCGTAGAATGACTCCCGACGATACCATATATCACTATTCGTTGAGGGAACTTCCTTAATTATCTTTAGAGTGCGTTACTGTCTGGCGGCCGATATTATGTATCTTCGATATGCTTAAGAAGTGGAACTGAGCTCAAGGATAATAATATTGCTATCATTAATAAAATAGAGTTTTATTAATAATAACTATCAATAAACACAAGACGGAAAATATTGACATAAACAGAGAATGAAAAGGGTCGTGGGGGCTCGGCTAATCCGAGGATTTAAAGGATTTAAAAAAGGTAAAACAAATATCGAGTTAAAGAGATGGGATGGTTCGATAAACCATTTAAAGCACAGGATAGAATTGACAAAAGGGTTAAGTACTCAAAGGTGACGTTTGGCTTACGTAACTTTTGCACTAGTGGTGCAGTGGAAGGTGGCGCGAAGGAGTTTCGGTCCGCTGGTGAGTTCCAGCCGAAGGGGGGGGGGATAAAAGGATCCTGACGTGGCGTCTTGGGAAGGAGAACCGTTTCTCGACGAACGGCTTGAAGAACAATGGCTGTTCTAGGTTGTTCTCTTCTGAACAAAGGGGGGATGAGAACCGTCTCTTGTCTACGGGCTCAAGAACAATGGCTGTTCTAATGTTGTTCTCCTCTGAACAACAGGGGGGGGGGTGAGAACCGTTTCTTGGCGAAGGGCTCAAAACGAACAATGGCTGTTCTAATGCTGTTCTCCTTTGAACAACAGGGGGGGATGAGAACCGTTTCTTGGCGAAGGGCTCAAAACGAACAATGGCTGTTCTCCTTTGAACAACAGGGGGGGAAGCCTTGGGGACTTGGCGTCACGAAAGGCTCGAACCTTTGGCACTCAAGGAATATTGTCCTCCTTCTGGACAAGTGATGGTGAATCTCGAGGTCGAGGTCACTTGGCGCACAAAGGGAGAGAGGGTCGTGGTGATGTTTCGCGACGAAAATCTGGATCTCCAATCTGATCTTTAGTGGTAAAGTTTCCATATAAATAGCCAGGACATCTCCTTGGCGTGGGGGAAAATGGAGTGAAAGCTTGGAGGGAACGCACAGCCGGGCCGGAGAACAATGCCTTATCTGCTCATAAGCCTAACTCAATCTGGCGAGGTTGGCGTATGGGGGCGAACGGGGGGACGATAACCTCCTTGTTTAAACATTGACATCCGGTAGCTGTGATAAGACTCCAAGCTTCGAATCGAAGATGCACGTGGGCAGCATCGTGGTTTTAAATAATATGGGATAGGAGTTGAAATTAACGCAGCTTCAACCCGTTCTATCACAAACCACATCTACCAGTTAAGAATTCTATTCAAATATTAAGAAAGTGGCCCGTATACATAATAGCCCCAAATAATAAATAGGGGCTAATTGATTTATCCTACCAAATGTTGTACTAAAATCTGTACCATGACCATTGCAGAACCCAAATTGTAAGTCAGGAAGAAGATCGTTCGATGCTCTCAACAAATTTACTGGGACGTTTATGTGATGAATTAAAGGAAGAAAACCATGCAATTAAAAGCGTATGACCAAGAATGATTAGTCGTTCGTCATTAATAATAGGATATGGCATAATCACATTTTGGTAAAATCAAAGGTTGAACGCTTAAAAAAAAGCGCAAGCCACAAAAGAAACAAACACAATCTAAGACTGACAATGAAGGCGATTAGTCTGATCTCCAGGCGCCTCGCATCTCTTTGCAAATCTACAATTTCTCTTTTCTCCGCTATATCATATCTCTTTCACTATTCAGTGAATAAATTAAGTGACTGCTCGTAGCTAAAATTAGTGGGAGTGCTGTATCAGAATTTTTAGTAGTATTGTTTTAATATTGTGTAAAAGGAAATAAACATATAAAAAAATTTATAGATAACTTGATATAATACTAAACAGAACATAATACTCAAATATTTTTTAATTACTAATAGCCTAAATTGTTACAGTTCAAGCTTAATCCATTCATTTAAAAACCATATCCATCCTTCTTGTTTTGATATGCACGAAAAGATTAATTATTTTCTGCTTGATCTCTGGATGACTACTGAGGAACTTTTTTCCCATTGAAAGCATTGCAAGTGCACTTAGTCTTTCAGAATTCATAGTACTCATTAAAAAAGTGTTTATTCTTTTCAGTGTTGAAAGGCAGCGTTTTGCCTCTGGTGTAGTCATGAGAATTGTCAAGAGGATTTTTATCAGTTTCGTAATTTCCCTAAGAACATCATCTAGATTATTTTCCAAGATAAATTTCAACAGTTCAATTAATTAATTTATTAATAAAAGAACCGAATAAAATATGAATTAAATTCTACACTTTATCACATTCAAGAATATAAACACTTTTTTAAACACAACACACTCGGAGTCCAAGGGAAACACTACCTTCTACCAGCGTGCAGCTTCCTATCTCGGACATGTGAGCATGCGCACAACAGCCAAACACTGCGTCGCTGACACTGTGAAGCACACAGTTCTATACCAGGATTTTTGTATTTTTTTCATAAACTAGGGGATGACTACTGACATTAAGCTTAAGGATTGTATAATGTACAAGTATAAAGAAAGAATTAAATAAAAAAGGACTCATTATATTGAATGCTATCGATAATATCGAGTGGAAATAGGAGGTGCTGCAATTGCGCAGTGCCTATACACGAGCCGCCACTGCGGCTGAGTATTCACCTAACATTTTTCCCCCTTTTCCACTTTCTTTACGGATCTCTCCCTACAAACTCTGTGGTTGAGATTCTCTCGTTGATTTTATCTTTAAATTCGAGGGCGGGAGGGGGGTGGGGGGTGTAACCCACTTTGTTTACGAATACCGATTTTTGCCCTACTGAAACACGGTGGTCTGAGAGAGAGAAACCGATTTTTTTATTACTGCAATTGATTGATTAAACTGACTTATTGAACGAGCGATTAACTGACTGATTAATTGACTGAAAATGAAAAGAAAATTTTAGTAATCCAATGAAACGCCCTTTGGTGCGATAAAGAAGGAAAAACGAATGGATAAAAAATTATCGTGATCATATCCAAGAGTTAAAATGGCTACAAGAGCAAACTTTAACACCCCTAAATGTCGGGGCATTAAATGTGCATAAGCCATCAGGACCATATAAAAGAGTAGAGACACAAATACGAGTTTGAAAAGACTTATTCTGGCTACGGAATAATAGTCAAGAGCGAATGAAAGTATGTGTACACATAAGGAACAGCTTACTAAGAAAATAACGAAGATATATTTGCGCTCCTTGGACTGATTGTAGAGATCTTCTGTTCCCTTGGAGCGAGGTAATACCTCAAAGGGGTATTGCTTTTTCTTCATTGTCACTTAAGTTTACGTTTGAACACACTAGTGGGATGTCAGAACTGCAAGCCTATAACATCCTGCATAGTTTATTTTTTAACTTTGATGGTAACCAAATAAATAAATAATAAATTAGTTATCCATTTGTTGTTAACTTGCTATCATGATTATAAATAATATATATATAATAGGATTACCAGAAACAAGCGTATCTTCTGGAAAACTCTTCAATATTCCTTACCAAGGTCATTTGCCTTTAGTTGCCAAATGTCGCTATTCAACTAGTTGATGTATAATACTGTCGATAGTTACAGAAGTTAGTGCAACTTGGTAAGAGAAAAAGTCTCCCTGCGTTCTGATTTATAAATTAAATTAACTTTTATGTTATAGTTTTGTATTTGGATGACTGACTTGAGGAAATAAACTATTTTAACTGGCGTAAATTAGCAAATAGAAAATCCATCTTGAGTGTTTGATATGTATTCCAGTCCAGGTGACGCTACAGTCAAAAATATTTGTTTCCTACTGGAGTAGGAAACATTAGGTAATACATATTACGACGAGTTGCATTAAAAAAGAAGTGAATTAGTTCATGTAGTCGATACAAAAAACGCGATGAATACATGTACGGTAATTCCGTTTCTAAGCTACCTATAAATATCTAACCATTTACTGGTTATTAAAAAGTTATGTCCAGAATTTAAAAGTGAAATAACATAAAATAAGTTTTCGAGTAAACAATTTTTTGACTGATTAAAAAAAATCGAAACAAGATGAATTGCTGGTTGGGCGCCTACGTTTGCAGCATTCTGTTCGGCGTCGTAGATTTTGTAAGTTTCTCGTTTTGGGGTATTTTTAGCTAAATCGAACTCATTATACGACTGTTTAAGGTATAGTAGTGGTTATTCATCTTATATATGCTTTGTTCCCTATCAGGGAATTTATTTCACGATTTAACTTGTTACATTTGTAATAATTTATTACTAGATACCTGGGAAGTATCCTTCGGGTCACCATTTTGGGCTGATGTGGTTTCTTATGTTAGTTCTTTGCATCCCTTTACACCATTAATCCTTTTCAGTTCTTGTTCTTTCTTTTCATTCATCTCTTTCTTCACTGTCTACTTGAGCTATTCTCTTTGGTTTACACAGGTTTCCTTATCTCTCCCCTGGTTTCTTCAGCGGTTACAGGCCAGCAACTAGGTTGCATGCGACAAATTTGGTGTAAAACGCTCTAGACTCACGGAATAGCCGCAGAGATTCCATGAGCACACAAATGTACAACACTCGCTTCGGTTTTATATAAGACGTGCTCAATAGATTAGTTGGCGGAAATATAATCACATGACCCCCCTCCTCTCTTTATACATTTTAGGTTTACTTTCTGTTTAATTTAACTAGGGGTGTAAGTTTCCGTAAAGGCCCTCCCGCTGTTGATCTGTCACTTAAAAAGTTCGTTTCCTTAGGTTAGGATTAAGAAGGTATGCTATGCCCTGTGGCATCTCGTCCACGCAGGGTTCAACCGTGGGCGATTAACTGGCCTCACAGAACGGGATCCACGACAACCCCACCCATTACCCCCATTTCGTATAATGTTCGAAGAAAAATGAGATTTTGGTTGCGGCTTCCCAAGTCAGCGGCCAATTTCTGAGTTTAGTTGCCTTTGATGCACCAAGCCCAAGGAGGTATTGAGTTATCTACTGTCCAGTATCACATGGAGGCAAAAGTCTCCTTCTTCCTCTTATTATTATTATCTTCCACTCATTTTTCTCATCGAGTGTTTATCCTCCCCCATTGGCTTATCCGTAATGGCGGCCGTGGCTGCCACAAACTGTTGCGTCGCCTCAAGACGAAGGACGACCTTGGCGAATTCTCACCACAAAACGGCTAACTTCCGTGAAATGGACACCGTAGTCTCAAAGTCCGTTATAAACTTTGAAGCAGAAGTTTAGATACACGTCGCTAGTGTAAGACATTTTAATTATTTAATCGATTAATAGTTAAATAATTTCAGTGGTATAACAAACTAGCTGAGTTACCCAGTGTGACAGGGAGGAAATTTTAATTTTAAATCCTTGGATCAATATTTTTCTTTTCAGTGAGGAACCACAGACTGTGTAAGCACTGAATGCGTGCTAACAAAGTTTTTAGCTGGGGTTCTCTATAGGCCCAGAACCACTAAGGTCCTCCCGTATTTATTTTTAGTTGTCTAGCGGATTCACTCTATACATTTCAAATCTAATTTTTCCACCGTCAATCTCATTTAATTCAACTAGTAGACAAACGCAGAATACATGTCACTATAGAATGGCGTTCCACAAGGGGCCATCCTCTCTCCCTACTCTTCAACCTCTTCATGCACCACATACACATCTAGCCCTACACTCCTCTCGTCGGAACACAATCATATACAAATTACCTAAAAACCGCAACCCATCACAGCAACATAGACAGCCAAGGTAAATATACAGCCACACATCACACAATTATAACTCAGGCTCCGAGACCACAGATCGAGCATCTCATCACAAAAATCCCTAGGCCCATTTTTCACCTCACACAGGCAAGAATCAAACCACCCACGACCTTAAAATCACACTACAAACACCGCATCCCACTAATTAAAACGCCTACAGTATTAGGCCTCACTAACACATGCCTTTCACACATCACATCAAAAACATGCTGTGAAACTAACAAAAATCTAAATGCCATACATGTTCTAGCAACTACATCATTTGGAGGAAATAATGGAAACACAAACACCCTGTACAAATAATTTACCCACACCACACTTAATTACGCTTCGCTAGCCTTGCAGCCAACTATAGTTAAAGCTAACACACACACAAATTCAAAACAGCAAAAAACAACGCCCTTACGATAATTACAGATTCCACACCAACCACCCCCATTGCACACCTACACTCAGAAACTACCCCTCCCCCCAAATACACACCTAAACATAATAGGCACGAATTTCTATATCAAAACATGTACCCAATCTCACTCATATCACAGTATCATCACATATCCATTTTCACCTTCAAGGAATAACAAAGAAACGCCTTCAGTACACTACAGCAGAATTTAAATCTCGCTACCACCGTTGCCACGACAACTAAAAGAGACAATCACACCCGTAACTAAAACGGACTAATCATACCCAGAATCGAATACTCCAGCCACCACATACAGCACCGTCCCAAAAGATCAGAATGCCTGTATTTCTATCACAGATTCCATAACTTATACCAGAGAAAATATAAAGTTTTTATAATCGGTGTGCGATAACCTACGTATGGGTGAAGGTTGAGCCAATTTAGAAATATTAAGCGAAAGTTATCAGCAGATAGGCGCTTTATTAGAAAAATAGAAGTGTACACAATGATCCGAACGCTTAGGTTTTTTGGATCGAGAACCGGCATTGTTTACATAGCAACTAACTTCAGCTCAATCTTGTGTAAGTTAGGTCATTTATTTGCGAGCTGTGGTCCAGGTAAGATGTCTAGGAAACCTGTCACTCCTCTCTCTGCTCGTGAGCCGAACGTAAAGTTGCGCCACCAAGATGGTCTTTCATTTAGAGCCATTGCAGGGACTGTCTAGCGCTCCGAAAGTATAGTCTATAATATTCTGTCAACCTATGACAAAACAAGTTTATTTAAGGTTGCTAAATCAACCGGTAGGCCAAAGAAAACCTTAAAAAAAGGAAGTCAGAGCCATTATACAAAGTGTAAAGGGCAGTTTCAAGGCGGCTGCAGCACTTTCGGAAGAGATTACTCAGATTTTGGCCAGCAATGACTTTAGGCAGACTGCCATTTTGACTGGAGGAAGACAATCTTATCGCTCCCACTCCCGAGGTCAAGCCAATTATCAATCCAAAGAAAATGAGTACGTTGCATGGACGGATGACCAATTGAACAAAGTCCCCATCAGTAATGAATCTAAGTTCAATTTGTTCCGATCCAATGGAAGGAAGTTTGTTCGTCGCAGAGAAACGAAAGATTGTGTGTTAATTGCACCAAAAAGAGTTTGAAGTTTAGCGGAGGAAGTGCCATGATTTGGGGCGTGATTTTGATAGAAAGCACTTGGCCACTTATGTGCTTACGAGATACAGTCAATGCATAAGTGGAAATGATTTGCTGCAGCATGATTTTTCCTATCTACGAGCCTCCGAGTCCCAACTTGCAATTCTTTATGTAGGATAACACTCCCTACCACACGGCTAAGTCGGTGAACACCTGCCTGCACGATGAGCACATCACTGTTATGTACTGGCCTACACAAAGTTAGGACCTGAATCTCATTGACAATGTTTGGAAGAAACTGAGGTCTCACTAAAGCTAAGAACTTGAAAAAACTTCAAGAACTCTGCGAAATTCTTCAAGATGAACGGAGCAAGATTACTGCGTATGATGGCCAGACGTTGATTCGTTCCTGTGGCATGAGATGTCAAAACAATCAATCAATCATTTCCTGTTGCACCCACGGAGATGCATAGGGCCACAATGAACTCACGCAATCACGCTCTATCTTGAGCTAATGCGTCAAGATCTTCCCAACAATCATCTCCTGTTTCCCGCCTCATAGTCCTTATCCAAGTCTCCCTAGACTTACCTCTACCTCTTCTACCAGGGGCCACCAACCTTGGTATATCCCGAACTATACCCTGCTTTCTATAAACATGACCTAACTATTTATATGGGAAAATCTAACAAACTCATCGACCGGTTGCACCCCCGTTATTTCTCTGATTCTAGTATTTGACACTCTTCTATCCCACCATTTAACTCCCAATATTCGTCGCAGAGATGTACCAAGACTCATGTCCATAAATCAAAATACTTCTAACCATTAATTTATAAATTTTGATTTTAGTATGTACAGAAAAGTTGCTATTATTCCAAACATTCTTAAGCATTTCCATTGCCTGATGGGCACGTCTTAGCCTTTCCTCAAATTCCGAATTTAGAGAACCATTCTTTACTAAATAAGTACCTAAATATTTGAACCTATCAACTTGCTTTATAGCAATTCCTTCTACCGAGCAATTCTGCGCATTTTATATATTTATGATTTCAGTTTTTCTGCTATTAATTACCAAACCAAACTTTCGTCCTTCCCCAACTAAACAGTCCAGCACCCTTTGTATCTCTTCCGGCCCATTACAAATAAGAACTATATCATCAGCATAATCTACGTCCAGAAGTTTCCTATTTTATCCCCAGTCTACCAGCATCAGTTTCTGCTTTTACCTTTTTCATGATGTAATCAATAACTAATACAAATATCAGAGGTGACAGAATGCCACTCTGTAGCACCCCAGACTTTATTTACTCCAAATGGATCAGTCAAACCGCCGTCAACCATCACTTTAAAAGTTGTGCTCTCGTGCATATCCAAAATGACCCTAACAAACTCTTCCGGTATTCCATGATGCCGCATGATCTTACTCATGGTATTTCTCGAAATGCTATCGAATGCCCTTTTAAAATCAACAGAGCAGAGGCTTAAAGGAACCTTCATTTCATTTGCTTGCTGCATCAAATGTCTAACAATCTGGTCATTGCACCCACGCCCTTTCCTAAACCCAGCCTGTTCATCAAAACATCACTGAAAATAAACTCCACCATACTAAATACTAATTACTTTAACTTGATAATTTAATCGTTATATTATAATAGAAATTTGCTTCTGCTGTCGCTTGAATCATTTTGGACACTAGTTTTTCTAGTAAATTGCTTATCTGCCGAGAACTTTCGTTTTATTCATCCAAATTTGCATAACCTTTACTCATTTAGTTTATACCTGTTAGTTATCGTACATCAATTTTGGAAACCTTGGATTCTCTCTGGCGAAGGTTATGGAGGATGTTGTGAAAGAAATCCAGGCGTTCTGCTCTTTTTAGACGGTACTGTACAGTCATGGCCCACAGTTTTGAGACTAATATGTATATATATATATATATATATATATATATATATATATATATATATATATATATATATATATATATATATATATATTTCCATTGTTTTTAAAATTTACTTGAATGTAGCAACACGTTACAACACATTTCTTTCCTACTCCTTTGTGTATGTACTTTATTCTCCTTGAATTGTCAATATGAGCATTAAGGATATGCACATTCAGTCACATCCTGCAACTTGTTTGACCAGAGCTTTTCACTAAGTTATCAACCAGTTCCACACAGTTGTCAGCCTTGTGGTTGCCCCCAAAGCCCTAGCACACCGAAACAAAACTCTTCCAGGCTTCTATTTGCTTTTTAGTAAGCTTTTCTGGGAATTCTGGATACATTAGGATTTTCCTGATTTGTGATGCAACAAAAACACCATCTTTCACCTTTGCCTCACAAAATATGGGAGAGAACATTTGAAGGCTGCAGACTCGTTGTTAAAAACCTAACTAACTGCTCCATGAGACCTAGTTTTAAATGCAATGGAGGGAGCAACACCTTTTGTTATGGGTCTATCAATTGCTCACGCTCGCCATTAGGCCATCCAGCAGAGAACTCGGTCCTTCTTGGCCAGTCCTACTTGTGGTAATCTGTGCTGTGGTATCCCTACTGTCCCAAAGACATGTATTACATGGAAACTTGGTAAAACCTCCCTGGACACGGATAAAAAATGCTATCACTTTAAAATCTCAAATCACCTCCTAGCCATAATCCTTATAATTCAAAACATTTAGCAGGAGCTTGGCACCGTTGTAGTTAGTGAGATAAATTAAAAGAGCCAAGGGGAGGAATGGATGCTTATTCTAATTATGAAGAAGTACAGCTTTATTGCTTCTTGAGGAGCTTTCAATGAAGACACTCGACTCATCTGGATTGCATGTAATTTCAATTGCACCAAACAGACTAGATACATCATTTCAGCAACTGCATAATAAGTAAAGAATCTTGAAAAATGCTCATGACGTTCATTTGGCTTCTCACTTGCACATTTTCAAGAGCAAATTCTACTCTTTGAGGCTGGAAATAAAAAAGCCCAGCATTTGATTTTGATAAACAAGATCTCTGACAAGGTTATTGAGGTCTTTTTGGTTTGAATAGTAAGGATTCCTCTCAACAGCCATATATCTGACACTGGAGTCACATCTTCCCTGATCTTTTCAGCTTCAGAATTGTTGCTTTCTTCCGAGTGAGGGGTTTTCCTTTTTGGAGTAGTGGCTACAGGAAGATCAATACTGTGTGGTACCGATGCAGTAAAGAATGGAAGATCGGGATAGGAAAGAGCAGGTGCATTTTGGGTACTTTGACGTTTGGAAGGGTCCATTGATAGGAATTAGCAGGGGCATTTTTGCTACATCGACGTTTGGAAGGGTCCACCATCCAGAAGTAGTTGTTGCAGTGTTCACAAGCAAAATAAGGTACCTAGGGTTTGTCTTGGCCCTCAAAACGACCATATTCGCCTCCGCCGCCAACATGCAGCCGTCCAACTAAGAGCCGCCCCTCATCCAGGATGAGCCCCCACCGCTAGACAGCCATCACCGCGGGACTTGGTTAGTGTCGATTTGATGAAAGCATCAAACCTGCACTAGGTTTAAACGGGTAGTAATGTGTGCAGTCTTCTGACCCGTATCTTGACCCTGGTGTCCGGAGAGGCTCGAGACGACTAGGCTTCATCTTCGGCTGCAGGTCACTGCCGACACACCGGTCTGTTGGTGCTCGCCCATAGGCACTCACGATCCTAGTTTGTGATCGAGGTATCCTCCCTCTAACCTTTGCCTAAAAAAAAGCAGAACCAACAAGGCAGCGGAGGGGGGAGGGGGCAGTGGTTGGTAGGCGCCAGGGCGTATCCACACCCCAGTGGGCCTGCACGCCGTACCTCTCGGGACCACTGCTGCTCATCTCTACGTGTCTACTATGATTGCAATCAGAATTATGATATGAATTGGGTGTTTTGGCGCTACAAATTTAAGAATACTTTAGCATTATTTTCCAAATGGTAAAATTTGGAAATTCGGTGTCGTACCTACAATAGCAAAGTTTGTGATTAAAATAAACTTTTTTCATTTACTTTAGTTACGAACAACTGAGAAAGAACACTTTTAACGCACGCACAAGAAGAAAGTTATATTTTTTTACATAGTGTAATTATTCTAATATTTTAATTATTACAGGTTTATTAAAAGTCACCATTTCCAAAGAAAATAATAATAAAAAACTGGATTCTTTCACTTAATCCAAAAAACTAATATCCTGTATGATCTGAGTTTCAGTCTCTGGAGAGCTTTGCTATTCGCTCAAAGGGTAAAATGATGACAAATATGGGTTAAATGAATGATGTTGTGTAATTACAATTTCTTTTGTAATACATTTATTTTTGTAAAAATAAATGTTTGCATCTTTTTCAATTCCAGAAATGGTTCTTTCCAAAGAAAAGCTTCAACCATTTTTGCTTTGCACCAAAGTGGCCTCAAATTCAGGGAGATAGTCGCTACGGGTATTGTATCAAGGAGTACCATCTTTAAGATTATTACTGACTATAAAAAGACTGGTTACACTCCTTTAAATAAGTATTCTGGATGTCAAAGAGCTTCAAATGAACACCAAGATCACCTCCTGGTAAGGTCCCAGCTCAAGGATCGGGTTGCCTCTAGTGCCATGCTTAGTCCCGATTGGAAAGATGCACGCGTGAATGCTTCAGCGTGCACACTGAGGCTCACACTTTACAACCGAGGTCTCAAGTCGAGAAGGGCTGCGAAGAAGCCTCATCTCACCAAAGAAAACCTAACGGATAGGCTCCAGTTTTGTAAGAAATATAAATAATGGACTGTTAAAGATTGGGGCGAAGTGATATTCTCTGATGAAGCTTCCTTCCGCTTACTTTGAGTTTTTTGATGATCCCTCGTTAGGAGGACAAAAGGGGAGTGCTTTCACGCGCCCTGTGTCATGCCCACGGTGAAGCATCCGGCCAGTCTCCATGTCTGGTTCTGCTTCTCATCTAAGGGAACTGGAGCACTGACAATTTTGGTCATGAACTGAAAATGGTACCCAAACGTACCTTATCAGCAACTTTTCCACACAGCTCATAATGAATTTTTGGATGATAACTGTATTTTTTAGGGTGATGTGGCACCTTCTCATAAATCAAAATCACTAACATATTGCATTGTACTCTTGGGATCTTTGCCCTGGAATTCGCCGGATTTGACCCAATGTCGCTTATTGAATTAAAATGGACTAATACGAGTCACGATATCATCACAAATTTGGTTTCTAAGATGCAAAAAAAGAATTGAAGCAGTCATGAAGTACAAGGGAGATCATTGTGAATATTGACTATCCTCATCAATTAACTGTATTTATTAATTCTTTGTATATCTCATCTTCAAATTATGATACAAACAAAATGAAACGTTTTATTAGTCCTATTCATTTTCTTATATGAAAAAAATATAGCAGTATCAAAACTTTTGGTCATGACTGTACCCCGATGTACAATTGATTTAAAAAACGTGTTTCTCTCCTATGATAAGCAGCAAAGGAAGGATATAACAGATTTGTTTTCCTTCACCGTGCTTTATTGTTGGCACGGTGTTATTTTGAAGAAACGCCTTACTAGCTTCCCACCAAACATGGCATCTGCAATTGTAGCCAAATAACTCCATATTCATTTCGTCGCTCCTTAAAACAGGATTGTATGGATACAAAGTTTGGTCCGATCATATCCATGCTTAAATACTAAATAAATGACAAATGCAAGGATAAATGAGATAAAATGATGACGGTTGCAGAGTTAGACGCTATATAGGGATTAAGCATACCCATAGGTTATTATATCTTAAATAAATCAAACAAATTTCCATATCCTTTAATCCCAAATTTTAAAAAAAAATCTATCTCCGTTTGAAAATGTCTTATCACGCCGAACATTCTCCTTTGACGTGAGCTTCACGAAAATACCTTTTTTTTTGTGGCCCAGTAATTTTGGAAAGCCCTTTCGCCTAGAACACAATTCACTTTCGTTTCTGAAACGTTAAGTCCAACTGCAGCCATGCATTTCCATCTTTGCTTCTTAGTAGGATTTAGGACAAATTTAAAATTGTCTATAATGTTTTGTGTATGTTAAAAGGTAAAGTTTTGGGCTTTGTTCCATTTTTATCTGTTTTCACAATTGCGATATTCATTCGCTTTGATATTTCTTCATAAGTGTTCCCGGCATCTCGAAATGCAATAGACGCGTATTTATGTTTTATTATTTTCTTTGGTTTTGCACTTTCTAATGAGACGTGACAAAAATTTAAGCTATTAATTACAGGACAAAAGACGCCTTCTGTACTCACAATTCAAGTTCGTTACTTATTCTCGGAAAGTTCTGGAGAATCAAGTCGTTTTATAAGATCTACATAGAATGATCATAAATTGCACACAAAGTCTTATTTCGACTATGCGTTTGCATAAATTTAACATATGTATGCAGCTGACTATATTAATATATATATATATATATATATATATATATATATATATATATATATATATATATATATATATATATCATCATCATCATCATCATCACTAACTCTATAATTTGAGAAGGGGATTTTTTGAGTATTTGAATAATAATTTCATCTTAGTTTGACTATGACTTATGTTTTTTTATCGAAGTTATTTATAATATTTTTTTTATAATATCAAAAAACAAAATGGTGAAGTTCAGAAATAAATATAAGTATCGAAACTCAAAGAATTACAAATGGTGGGGTTCAGAAAAGTTATAAAAATTTAACCATGGCTGCTTTTTTTTAGATTTTAAACTTTAATCTTAGTAGCAAAGCCATTACCTGGTATATATATATATATATATATATATATATATATATATATATATATATATATATATATATATATATATATATATATATATATATATATATATATATATATATATATATATATATGTGTGATCATAGTAATTTTTTGTAATACTTCCTTAGAAAACATCAGAATAAAAGGTGCCGCTTTAGCATCTGTCATTCCTTTGAATATATCTGTATTAGGGTAAACATGAAAGATTAGATTAATCATTTTCGATAAAAAAGTTTAGAACTTTAAAAGTCTGCTTTAAAAATGATTTTTCAACCAAAATGCTGTTGCTTCACTGAAATCATAAAATTATATAAAATTGCAATTTAATTAGACCTAAAAGTTTACTCATTGTAACAATGACTTTTTGAAGTGTTTGTTCGTGCTCTTAAATATTATATACAAATTTGGTGAATAAAGATGTATTTGCAATAATTTTACAGTAACATTGTTTCAAATGAAATTGCTGTGATTGAGGTTTAATACAAGATTTAAATATTTGTCAAAAGTGCGATGGAACTGTTGTACTTTCTACTAATAAATTACGAGAAAAGAATTGACAAGTATGGAGATGCAGCAGAGAGGGTTGTCAAGCGGTCTATGGAGTCTTCATTAATACAGTTTACAAGGTATACAGGATTATCATTTACAGCTTTGACTGACTGGTTCAATTAATGCCGTGAGGTTTGTTCTACTATAGTTTATGTTAATCGTAGTGGTCAAATGGTTGGAACTGAACACACGCCCTTTCAAATCGATGAAGCAAGATTCGCCGACAGGCGCAAATACAATAGGGGGTGGATTTTGGAAGGAGACCAAGCATCATCTACACTAGACTGAAAATGTCATCAATAATCAAAATCAAGGTAAGCGTATTGATGGTCCTTGGGTCTTTGGTTTATGCCAAGGCAATGATGTACGCTATTTCTACGTACAAAAGAGATGCACGACTTTGTTACCAATCATTACAAGAGAAGTAGCAGGTAGATCATGTATGCACTCTCACGAATGGCCTGCTTAGCAGAGATTATTCCAACTGGGGTCTTTACATCAATCTGTATACCATCAAATCTATTTTATGGATCCAAATACGTCAACTCCTACGCAACAAATTGAAAGAACTTGACTAGAAAGATAATGAAGAAAAAGCGAGAAGTGTCTAGCCATCATCTCAGTGTTATTTAGATGAAGTCTGATGGAGATTTTTAAAGGGGAAGAGATTTGACTTTTTTCTTGAAATGTTAAGAGACATTGGGAATGTATTTACTTAAAATATTCAAAATTTCTATATTTTCTTCTTTTTCTTTCTTTGTCATAATTTTCATTGCTTTTATTGTCTTTTTTTGCCTATGTTAGATACAATCATGCTGTAGGATACGCGCTAAAGAAAACTGGTCGGTAGAACACGAGCTAAACTCGCACCGAATAAAGTTCAGTTTTAAATGATAGATTCAATAATATGACCTCCATCCTCCACAACGGCAAGTTGCAGTCGCGCGCTCCAATTGACTCTTGTTCAAGACTTCCCGGAATTTGTTCTCGAAGATGAAACATAATTTTAATTTTCTTACCGCGATAGATTTTTTATTTTAATTCTAACCACGCAAAAGAACAAACGACTCTATGTCTTTTTTAAAAAGTATTTGTGTTTCTAGACCTTTCAACAGTAAGTTGTTTTTTCCACAGTAAACCATATATTTTCTACTGCTTTTCCTGATCGAAACCTCTTCAAGTTATTTTTTCGCCTACTCATTCGTTTTCTTTTCACTGATTCAGATAAAGCTGTAATCGCCACTCTCTAGGGCGTTTATAAATGCAGATAGTTCCCGAGCGGCGAAAGCCAGACAAAGACTAAAGTTACAGGTAGGGCGAGGTTGCCCGCTGGTTTCAAGCGGTTTCTTATTGTTCGCTCTACTGATAAGAGCAGGTTGTCCAAAGGATACATGCTCCATCAACGTCAGGCATTCATTAGGGCTCTAGGTAGACAACCTGTCTCCCGTTTCTCGGAGGAAATCCTTCTGGTGAGTGCTCTTCAGACATTCGATGCCTCTCCTTTATTAGTGACAACGCACCCTACCATGAATTTTGTGAAAGAGGGGAGGGGGGGGTGTATGCGAGGGACCGATCAAGGATCAGTCAAGGGGTTCACCTAGAAGTGGTGTATTCACACATCTGCTCTCAAAGCTTCCACAGCGCCGTGAGTATTCCTTTCGACCTTTTGGGAACACAATTCATTTCACGCTGGATCTTGGCGAGTGAACATGGCTGGCTGCAAGTCTGAAGAGGTTTCGGTTTACACATCCTATCCTCTTTATTTTTAGTCTTCGTGGCTCTACCAGGCGATGCATGTGTCTTCACGGCCGAGCTGGTTGCAATACACCACTCGGTTCTGATACAGGATTGTGATTTTTAGCGACTCACTTCGCGACCTAAGTGCTCTTGGGATATTGGAATCTCCGCACCCCTTAGTTCATGGTATCCGTGACGCCATGGATGCCGCGAGCTGGACGGATGTCGAAAATTATCTTCTGCTGAGTTTATGGACACGAAAAGGTTACAGGGAATGAGAGCGCGGACGAGGCCGTCAAAGAGTCCGCGAGGACTGGGTGATCAGACCAGCATTTTGTTTTATCTCATACCGATTACATGGCAAGATTCAGGTCAGCCTGTCGGGCTGCATGTCAAAGAAGATGGGGAATGGCTGATGGTTACTGTTCTTTTGCACCTATCACCAAATGATGCGGCGGCTTTAGGTCGCTCTCTGTCGTCTTCGAATTGTACACAATCAAGGGACGCAGCACCATTTGATGGAGGGCACCCCTACACCTTACTGCGATGAATGCGTTGTCCCTCAGACCGATCGGTACATTTTTGTTGAATGTCCCGGTCTTCACGCATGTTATCTGTCCCGGTATCGGGACGAGCGAGTTCGCTCCCGTTGACCCTGGTACTTGGGGCTACTTGTGTATACAAACTTGTAGACTATCTGACTTTTGGGAGTAAGCTTGAATTCACCATTTTATTTGACTCTCTTTGTTGTTGATCGCATTATCCTGCGGCGGAGGAGGGCGGTCCTCTCCCCGATGCCGAAGCGTGCTTCCTGCTTATTCTTGTAGTTTTATTTATTTTTTTTTGTTTTTTGGAGGGGGGGTGTCTTTGCACGTTTGGTTTTTAACAAGGTAAGCTGCCCAAAAAGTCGCGTGCTGTCACTTATTCTGATTTATGATTTTACGACCTTGAAAAAATTCAATAATTCTCTGACTAACTTTGGGAGGACCTTGACAATTCTATCATTGGAAAGAGAATCTAAAACAACATAAAGGTTTCAAATTTCGTTTCATCGGCCAAATAGTTACAATGTTATTGTATTACAAAAACAAAAAAAAGACAAACGGGAACCGACCCACCGACGACAGACCGACAGACATATTAAGATGTAGAGTCGCACGCGACTAAAAACAAAAATACACGAATGGTGAAGTTAATTAAATTTATTAAAATTTAAGCATGATTGTTTTGTTTTTAATCTTTAACACAATATTTTAAGAAGGAAAATTTTTTGAACAGTTTAAATTTTATTTTGTGATTCACCTAAATATATTTAAGCTTTTATTTAAGTTCTTTCTAAGATTTTCTTGACATTCCAAAAACCGCCCGGTTTTTCGTATATTTGAAGCTTTTATAAAAATTCTTTCTAAGAGTTCAGAAAAAAATAAAATATGATTATCGAATATTTTGAAAATTTTGAACCAAAAAATTATAAATCGTGAAATTCAGAAAATGTATTAAAATTAAGGTATGGAGTCTCTTTTTTTTCGTATATAAAAGCAAATTTAGATGAGAAAAAAAAAACTGAGGATGTTTTTTCTGTATATCAAAAGAATTCCGAGAAAAGTTTTTTCTTGCCTTTAGGCCTAGAAGATAAGCATGGATCTGAAGAAAACCTCGATCAATACTAAATTATTAGGAGACCAAGCAATTGCTTCGCCACTGCCTCTTACGGGGGGTAGCTTGCGCTTTGCTATTAAGATTAAATTTTAAACCTAAAAAAAAACAGCCATTGTTAAATTTTTATAAATTTTCTGAACTTCGCCAATTATAATAATTTTAAAAAGGAACTCTAAGCTAAATTTCCCCCCTTTCAAAATACGACGTTGCTAAAATATAGTGATAAAAGAAGATATATAAAAATAAATTTTCTGAACTTCATTTGTAATTCTTTGAGTTTTAAAAAGTTCACAAAATTTCGATACTTATATTTATTTCTGAACTTCACCATTTTGTTTTTGATATTATAAAAGAATTATTAGAAATAACTTTGATAAAAAAAACATTAAGTCATAACTAAACTAAGATGAAATTATTATTCAAATACTCAAAAAAGTCCCCTTCTTAAATTATAGAGTTAGTGATGACGATGATGATGATGATGATGATGATATTGATGATGATATGTACTGGGAACCTTTAATTTTTTTTTTAGGCCCAAACCCAGTTGCTAGAGTCAGATAGGTTGTAGGCCACAGACCGAAGGTCTGCCTGAAGCAGCGCAAGCTCCTCCTGTAAGTAAAAGTGGCGAAGCTGCTCCTCTTATATATATATATATATATATATATATATATATATATATATATATATATATATATATATATATATATATATATATATATATATATATATATATATATATATATATATATATAAAAAAATAACAAAAAATATTCAGTCTGAAATTAAAGTTGCTTCATTTTCTTTATCACACCTTATTTTTTTTTATATCTTCAAAATATCTACATTTTTTTTAAAGATTTTCAGTACGTATCTCCTAATAATTTATTCTTGGTCTATGTTTTCTCAGATCCAGGCTTATTTTCTAGGCCTAAAGTCAAGAAAAAACTTTTATTAGAATTCTTTTGATATACGAAAAAAACAATTCTCGACTCTTTTTTCCCCCCATCTAAATTTTCTATAATAATTTGATTTTGATTTTCTCGTTTTTATGAGGCCAGTAACTATTTACTCTTGCTAATAAAGATCCAAAATGAAAACTATTTTAGAAATAACTTCGATAAAACCTTCGAATATACGAAAAAATTAAAAAAACAAAACGGACATGCCTAAATTTTAATATATTTTCTGAACTTCATAATGTCTTTTTCTTTTAAAAATTCAGAAAAGTATAATCATATTTATTTTTTTGAGGAACTTCACCATTTGTAAATTTTTTTTAACTTCAAAAATTTGGATTAATCATATTTATTTTCAAAAAAGTTTCATTTTTTTCAATTTGAATAATTTAACCCACAAAACTAGTCATTCTCAAACATTAAAAAAAAAATCTTAGGAAATATCCCCAAATTTCCCCCAAGTTAAAATATATTCTTACAGATAATTCTTTACTTAGGGGAGCGAGGTTTCGGAAGCGACTGGCTTCCATCATCAGTCCAAGAATAATAACAGAAAGGGGTTATGAAGTTCGACAATATAATATACCAACCGTTAAATTTGAAATGATAGAGAGAGAAAAATATAAAGCCGATGAATTAGCTAAAGTAAACCAAATTAAATATTAAAATTAAAGTTGCTGTTGAGAAAACCAGTAAAGTAATGGATGGGCAATAGTAATCAGGTGGGTGGCATAATTCTAATTTGGGGGTTATCTGTTGAACAACCAGGATTTTTAGGAAGAGACTAGGAAGGAAATTTCCTTCTGAATGGTTAAAATTAAGGATTTATCGGATGAGTACTTATGTAACTATTTTTCTTTAGATTGTTTCAACCACATCTAAAGATAAGTTTTGATTTGTCGAGCAGGACGGGTGGTTTAAGATTATAGAGTGGTTTGCCACGCTTGAGAAGTGATTATTCCGTCGAAGGTCACCACTGTGTTTGGACATCCATTGGGATAATGAGCGGCTCATTTCGCCGAATTAAAATCTGGGCATTCATCTTGGGTTGGTGAGGGACGGAGAGCAGGGCTGATAACGAAGAAATCGTTCAGGAGTAAAAAAAAAAAAAGAAGGCAAAGCAATATGGAGGAGGGTGGTTACAAAATCTTTGAAGCTTTTTAATTTTGAAGACAAAGGTAGAGAATAATTTTCTCTCTGAGTAGAGGATTTTGGAGCCTTTCTAAAAGGAGAGAAAAATATTAATCTGGCTTTCAAGTGGCAGTATTTAATTAACCAGAGGGGATATGGAGAAGTATGAGTTAAGTGAGTCAATTCATTTTGAAATAGAATAAGAAGGAATTGGTTTACGATAGACTCTAAACGATGGGCTGCAGGAAGTTCTTATGACCTTGACGTCGAAAAATAGGAGCACAATATCAGATTTCCATTTAGCTATAAAATGTTTGTTTGTCTGTCGCTATCTGTATGTTTGTCTGATTCTGTCACTAACTATCTCTCTGTCTATCCCCCCCTCTCTATCTCTCCCTCTCTCTCTCTCTCTCTCTCTCTCTCTATATATATATATATATATATATATATATATATATATATATATATATATATATGTGTGTGTGTGTGTATATGTGTGTGTGTGTCTGTTTGTTTGCCTGTTTCTCTCTCTCTCTCTGTCAGTCGCGGATCCAGGATAAAAAAATGTGTGGAGGTAACCTGAAGTCCTCCCTCTGAGTAGTGTGAGAAAAGACCATGATGATGGTCATCTTACACATCATTGATAATAAATAACAGCATCTCATAAAGGAGAGAGAACTAAGTGTCGCCTTCGAGGACTTATCGGTTGGGATCGCTATGCGAGTCTTTTACTTCCTCCGCCTCGAAAGATTTGGGGCGTCTTCGGAGGCGGGTGTCCCTCTCACCTTGCTGCAGTAATTTTGTTCACTAGCAACCTCTCCTTTCCACATAAATTCATTTCTCTCCCATACCTCCTGACTTAATCTGACAGTGGTGACCTCTACTTTCTCACGTGTATTCGTTACCGTCTTCCTCTCTACTACCTCTTTTTCTCGCACTGCTTCTCTTAACTCTTTTTATACCCCATTTTCCGGTACCTTCTTCCCCAAGAGGATGTTTTCCTCCATAGCCTCTTTTAATCTCTTCCGATCCGGCAATAGCCGCCGTTTCTGACAAACGCTGAAGTTGAATGTCCGATCTTGCTGTGATTGAACCCGGTACCTAGGAGCCAGAAACATAACACTTTATCCACTAGGATAATGAGCGTTTTATTCCGTTATATATATATATATATATATATATATATTATATATATATATATATATATATATATATATATATATATATACCTGCCAAGTTACACATACAACAACTTTAATGACTTCACTGATCAAATGGCGGAATGTTCATAAGAAAACCAACACTAACTATTTTGGAATGTTCAACTCTGCCAAATAGAAAAGGTTATGAACCATCCAAATAAGTGAAACTACGAAAAAACGTTTAGACAAGAGGCAGAAAATGAGACGAGATGGAACAATTAAAAAAAGAGTCCAACTCAAGAAACGTATTTCAAAACAACTCAGGGTATAAACATAGAACATATGATACAAGTTTAGCGAAAATACTACTGAAAATAATAAATCAGTGAAACAGATGAAAGAATAGATAGCAATTGGGAGACAACAAATAACAAATATAACCACAAACAAGGAGAAGCTCATTTAGATAGTTGAAGAATTCGATCAGGAACTAAATGATAGCAATTGTTAAAACTCACCAGGTGACAACTTCTCATTAAATGAGAAAAGGATAAATGAAAGTTTGCACTCCCTTACGAGTATGAAAAATGGTAAAATTCCAGGAGAGGATGAGGTTAAAATCGACCTTATAAAAACAGGAAGTGAAAGTCTTGCTGACGATGTAGTTCTTCCATTCACAACATGTTTAAAAGAGTAAGATTCCACTGTCATGTTGCAACTCTTCCGATGTACTTTAAAAAAAGACTACAGGGTAGCCTTAAAAAAAACAATAAATACGAAAACATCCTCCAAAACTGAAAAAATATCCAAAATAAATGGAAACTGACTCCATGGCACCGAAAGGTAAACAAACAGTTTGGGATTGTGGTGCCAAACGTTGGTTTTAAATGAAGTAAAGGCGTGTGAGATTAGTATGGAATGGGTTTCTATCTACATATGGTGATATATGTTCCCGAATGGTGTTTGTTGTTGAGAGTGAGATAGATTTATAAATGTTGCTCGAAGTCTTGTACAAGGTACGGTACCGTCCAAAACGATCAGAATACCTATACTTCTATCACATCTTTCCTAACTTTCGCCAGAGCATATCCAAGATTTAAAGAATTAGTGTACGATAACTAACAGGTAAAAACTACGTGTGGGCAAAGTTTATGCAAATTTGGATGAATAAAACGAAAGTTTTCGACAGCTAAGCAATTTATTAAAGATATTAAAGTGTCCCAAATGGTACGAACGTTTAGATTTCTCGTCGAGAGAAACAACATTGAAAGCATAACACCTAACCTCAGTTTACTCTTATTTACATTAAGTAATTATCTTTCGAAAACAGGCTTATTTAAAGCTGCTAATTAATCGGTAGGCCAAAGAAGACATCGAAAAGGGTAGACAAGGCCATTTCCCAAATTGTGAAGGACCGTTTCATGACTGCGGCAGCAGTTTCTCGAGAGATTAGGGATAGGTGGTAATCAAATTCTCGCTCGCACATCCGCGGTCAAGTCATTGATTAGTCCGAGGAATATCCAAGCTCGCCTTGCATTCGCCCCAAAGCAAGTCAAGTCTACTTCAGTGGCAGGGCTAAGTTCACTTGGTTTCGATCCGGTCGCAAGTGGTTCGTTTGTCGCAGATAAGCCAAAGATTGTCTGTCAATTGCGCAAAAATGTGAAGTTATGTGGAGGATGTGTCATGGTACAGGTACAAATGTACAAGAAATTGCTGCCCCAACATGCTTTGCCTTATCTGCAAGTCCATCTGCAATTTTCATGCTATATAACGACCCTCTGCCATAAGGGAAAGTCAGCGAAGACCTTCCTGGATGATGATCGCATTGCTTCTGTACTGAAGACCTACAGTTTGGAACTGAATCCCATTGAAAATGTGTGGAAGACACTCGGAGAGAGGTCTAAAGCGAGGAATCTGAAAACAGTTCAAGATGAATGTAACAAGATTAGTGCGCAAGAGTGTCAACAGTAGCTTCGTTCTGTGACGGGAGATGTCAAAGCATAATCGAGATGCAACAACTCCACACTAAACCCTAATTACTTATTACTACAACAAATCATTTCCACTGATAACAATGTCCAACAATGATTTTGCTACAGAAATGAGAAAGTAGTTTTCTATTTTAGTTTTTTGCGTAGATTACGAAAATGACCTTTATTTTTCATGAAATGACTTCAATTTTTTGTAATCTGCACATTTATTTTTTTATTAATATTAGATTATTCAGTATATAGAGGTATGAAATGTTTGTTATTATTTTTATTTTATTTGACAAAAAGTACAAAGATAAGTGGAAACAAAAAGCTTATTCATCAAAAGAAATTAACAAGTCCTTTTAATACATTTCAGAGTGTGGTATTATAAAAATATATTTAAAAAATAATGAAGATATAAGATTTTTTCAAAATTGCTGAAATCTATACAATATTAATATATATTTAGAATATTTAGTCTTCTTTTTATGTAAAATATCCTGTCTGTCTCTGTGAACGGCCCAGCAGAAGTTAGCAAGCATTGCAGGACTCCTTTTTCCTTTATAACGATTTTCTATAGTAGCGATATCTTGGTGGAATCTATCACCATGCTCATCGCTGACGTCTGCTGGATTCTCTGGAAAGAAAGACAGATGGAAATGCAAAAAATGCACCTTTAGTAACCTATTACATCACAGCTCATTATAAGACATAATCAAATTCTGAACAAGAATGTGGTAATTTTCTGGTTGTGCCTTCCAAGGCGACCATTACATACACCTTTGAAACTATGACAGGCCTCAAATTCTGGCTTGCTCAATTTTGCCTCAAACTCACTATCTACCATAAGTTGTCGAATCTGAGGCCTAACAAAGATTCTTTTTTTAATTATAGCATCACTAATCTTAGGAAATTTTGTTTTAAATATAAGAAAGATGGCTGGTCATGCTTTAAGGCTTTCACAAATTGTTTCATTAAACCTAATTTTATGTGAAGTGGTGGCAGAATTATGTTTTCCTTAGGAACCAATGGTTCACGTATGACATTATGACAACCTACTTTTGTCTCTTCTCTTAAAGGCCATTCTGAGCGTATCTAATGTTCTTTCCGAGCTCTACTCTCCCACTGGCCCAAAAAACACATGGATTTTATGTAGCCTGACTGCAAGCTATTTAAAATGGCTACTACCTTAAGGTCAGCAAATATCAACCATTTATGTTCACTGTATGTAAGTTTCTTTCAAAACAACAGAGTGAGCTACTGGTATCGATGGTAGTTTATTTCCATTATGCAGAAGCACGGCTTTAGTACTATATGAAGAAGCGTCAATGAAAAGTCTCTATTGACTGAGTTCATAATGTATATCTAATTCTTCAAAGAGACGTAGAATATTATTACAGTAGCATAAATTGTTGTCAAATGAAAATTTGTCTTGTAAATTGTTTGATCGAATGCGAAACTTAGTAATTCGAACATCTTCTGCTACTAAATTTCTTTCTTTCAGTCTCGAGGCCAGTAATTCACTATGTTGCTTTGTTAAGTTTAGATCTCTTACAAGATCATCTCGATCAGGTTGTGAGAAAAGTTTTGGAGTAGTATCAACAGTTTCAGGAACATAAATTTCAGTTTCTGGTTCACATGATTCCATATCTGATTCATCAGAGTTAGATGAAACAATTTCTGCTGGTGGTTCAGGTACTGGAATGTCTTTTGAGTGAGGTATAGGCTGAAGAGCAGATCTAAGGTTGGGATATACCAGAACTAAAGAGCACTTCGTTGTTTTACCTAAAACTATGGAAATTATATGCATAAAACTTAAAGTTACCTACATATATGTGATTACAATAAAGTGGTTCTAAACTTAATTAACTTTATATTTAAAACAAAAATAATATTACAGTAGACTACTTCAAAATTTAGGTACAGTGGGCAATAAACAATTACTTACTTTGTATGTCTACCAAACAGAAATAGCAGTCAGTGGCATAATCTTGGGGCTCTCGCCATACTATTGGAGCACCAAATTGAAGGCTTTTTATTTTTCCTTTAGACCATTTTGATAAAGAATTAAAGCATGTCGAGCAACAGATATGTGGTGCCCATGGTTTATCTTGGTCGCCAATTTTACTTCCAAAATACAAATTAATAGTTTTTTCACTAAAGAAGAAATTTTTCTTTGATTTTTTTTAAATGTTACTGAACCACATATGTTGCAGAATTTATCTGGGCTATTTTTACACTGTCCTCTTGACATTTTTATTAAAATTGTTGCTTTTATTTAAAATTTTATTCAGTTAAATAACCTGAAAATAAGAAATAAAAGAATGAAATTCGTTAAAATCTTCAAAATTTGACAAAAATAGTAATTGGCAACTTACAAAAATCGTCATTTCGATAAAAATGAATTCCATTTTTTAAATTTATACATAAAACTTCATTAAAAAATGTTATTCTAATCTTTGTAGTCGACAAAAAGTTAAATTTTCTTAGACAGTGTATAATTATTCAATCGTAATATCTCAATAATAATTTGTTTCGTCCTTCATTTGAATAATTTTTAGACACATTTTTCTAGTAAATTGCTTATCTGCCGATACTTTAGTTTTATCCATCCAAATTGGCCTAACCCGTACCCCCTACGTAGTTTATACCTATGGGTTATCGAATACCAATTTTGGAATCTTGAATTTTCTCTGGCAAAGTTTATGGAAGATGTTGTGATAGAAATACAGGCGTTCTGATCTTTTTGCACGGAACTGTAGTTAATATTTTGCAGAATCAAAGACACTATACACATTGTTACATCGATGCCATGAAAAGGTAAATTAGTGGTTTAAGCAATCAGAAATGTTGGAGTGATTTGTTTCGACGCCGATTGCTCAAAGAGTGGCGCGAACGCTCTTTGGAACGAGTGTGCTAAGCCCGACCTTGTTTCATTAAATTCCAAATGCAAATTTAGGAATTCTTTGGAAGGATTGGCCAATTCTCTCAACAAAGTGGAGCATACCCCTCATTAGGATCGTTTTGTGAGATAGAACTTCGACGAAACGTTGCCTAACAGTTAGGAGGGAATTCGTGAATCTTTCACATCCAACCGGATAAAGATATGCATATAAAGATCAGTATGATAAATAATCGTTGACAAGACCGAATGCACCAGAGGCTGGCTCTCGTTAAAGAGGGGGAAGGTGTCTGGCAGTGTTGTATTTCCAAATCAAATACTCCATCGAGAGTACGTATGTTGTGTTGTGGAGGCGAGAAAGGAAAGGCAGCGGTATTGTGATTAGCTGTGTTTATTGTGGCAATAATTAAAGGTTCCTTTTGTAGCGACCGAGAAAGAATTAAAGTAGCGATCAATGAGAAATATGTCAGCGAGTCAGTCATTGCCGCATTCTGAAATGCCTTCGAAAATCCCTTTTTAGCTCTTGGTCGAATGAAAATTTCTATGAAAAAGATGCGATATTTTTATCACTTAAATTCCTAATATCCATTTTTATCGACAATTGCTTTAACAGTATAGAGCCCCTACAGCAATTTTTTTTATATGACACTTTGTTTTGTTAAATTAATACATATAGTGTATGTATTAACGAGTTGTATTGTGATTTTAAGAATATAATAACACTCATATTATGCTGTTAATCGTTTTTTTTTCCTATTTAATTTAAATACATATTTGTTACTTTTTAGGAGCATACGGGTGACCCCCCCCAAAACGGACCTGCACACACTTTTTGTGATATATCCTTCATTCATTCACTAACCACCCTTACATGACAGAAGCTACGACTGTGAACACAATTGGATCTCAATGGGAGCTCCAGCAAAGAATATACTGCGTCAAACATTACTACAAGACAAGCTCGTTCAAGAAAGTGCAGGAGACTTTCGTGCATCAGTTCGAATGTGAAAAAGACCCTCCCCCCCCCAAGAGACGAAATCAGGAAAGGGTGAACCACTTCGAGAATTATGGGACAGTGAAGAACATCAATGCAGCCAGTGACAACCGTCCAAGCCATTCAGGACGCCCCAGGAAGCGTACAGCTGAGCTGGTCGAGAGCGTGAGAGAGTCAGTTCAGCACAGTTCAAAACGCTCTGTGCGCAAGCGAAGTCAGTCCATCAGGATATCTCGTGAGACCTGCGAGAGTGCTAGTGATGGATTTAAAGGCCTACCCATACAGAATGCAGACGAAGCAAACCCTTACAGCCCCAGACGAGGAGCAGAGAAAGGCTATGACAGTCAAGATTCAGGAGACCCCAACTTTCCTTAACCTCCTTTGGACCTCAGATGAAGCTCACTTCCATCTTGAAGGAAAGGTAAACTCGAAGACAAATGTCTTCTGGGGGACCTACAGACCAAATAAGGTAGCCAACAAGCCCCTACACTCCCCTAAGTGCACGGTATGGAGTGCAATCTCAGCCAGGGGCATCATGGGAGGAATCTGGCGCGACAGTGACAGTCACCAAGAAGGGGTATGTTGAGGTCCTCAAAACCTTTAAGAGAGACCTGCAAACCTTGTTCCCGTCGCTTATGGAGAAGTTCTGGTTCTAGCAAGATGGAGCAAGCTCTCACACTTCAAACCTGTCCCGAGATTGGCTGAAAGAGAACTTTGGTGGCAGTGTGATCAGTCTCAAGACTGATTTTCAGTGGGCATCTCACAGCCCAGACCTTAGCCCCCAAGATTTCTTTCTCTGAGGCTACCTTAAAGACAGAGTGTGCGCAGAGAGACCCAGGACCATCACGGAACTCAAGGAAGCCATCAGGAAAGAGATTAGCGTCATTAGTCGGTCGGTTTGTAAGGACGTCATAGACAACTTTGTGCTTCGCCTCGAGGAAATGCATAGAGCTAAATGGAGGTCACCTCGAACACGTGCTCTAGATAAAGAAGAAAAGTCCAAAGACTCTCATGTTTTGATATAATGTTTTTAAACTAGTGATGGGACGATACCAGATTTTTCAAGCGAGTACCGATACCGAGTACGATACTACTCTATACTCACGATTCCGATACGAGTACTTATATTAATATATATATATATATATATATATATATATATATATATATATATATATATATATATATATATAATATATATACGTACGTGTTTGTATATTATTAAATACTTATATAGATTTCTATTCATTTGCTTGAAGAATAATAATAATGGGGCTTTGTTTAATTCTTCAAGTTATTACAACAAGCTATTACAAAATAGAATATTTAGGCATCCAATTATACAACTAATTCCTTTAGCAACCAAATAAAAACAACACACAATATAGGTGTAAACTTGAATATTAGTCGTACTTCAAACCCAATATTCTAAATAATTTTTCATTAAAAATAAATTTCTATGCATTTGATTATAGATTGAAAGAATAGTAATACAATAACCAATCTTGAGTCATACTCGTATGTTTCGTATTTTTTCGGTTGAATGAACGCTGTTTGAACATGTTCGATATGGTTACTCTCTAACACTACCGTTTATTTCATGTAACTGTTCATATTCATTCTGCAATGGGTGAAAATTGAATTTGAATATCGAAGGAATATAAAACAAATAACAATTATAGATAAAAGTTGTGCATAAAGATAAAGAGTCTATTTAAAGATTAACTTTCAGCTGTTTTAAACGAAATAAAATTTGTCGGAAAAAACAGGGAACAAAGATAGAAATTATTTGGTTTGTTAGCATACATACAATATGACTATATGGAACGGCTTTGATTTCAAGCTAATTGCATGTATTTTTTGTGTAATAATAATTTTCATTGTGACCAAAGTCACTCTTTAGAAATTTTAATCTTTTGTTCAGGATTTACCCAATAATAATGGAGATGAAAATAATGTAAAATTTTCCCTCATTTATGACGGCACGTGTACACTATTTTCAAAATATTTTTAAATGGGATAAAATGATTGAAATTTACGAATATTGAGTTAAAGATTTAAGTAAAATAATATTATTTATACCAAATTAACTGCAGTCATTTGATTGATTGCAATTACGTGAATTTTTCACGTACGGGTAAAATAGTAGTTTGACCTGTGCTTGTTCCCTTTGGTTCCCTGAAAAACTAAGGGTTTAAAAAGGTTATAAAATGTTATATTTTGTGTAAATAAATTAGGTGCATATTATGTGAATTTTTTCACGTAGGGGACACAAGAATATAATCATTAAATAGAATGAATATATGTTGTAAAATGATTGCATACAGTGTCTTGGGAATTAATGGGCAAGTATCGGATTTTGATATCGGAAATGAGACATAAAAGTCCCGATACCGATAAGAGGTCCAATACCACTAAAAACAGCCGATACTACCGATATTCGATACCGATACTAAGTACTCTTCCCATCACTATATTAAACACAATAAATTAGTTATCACCAAAGTTTCATGCAATCCTTGCAGAAAATTAAGAAATGAGGCCTATTGAAAGTTGGGGGGCCGTTTTGGGGGGCTCACCCTGTATTTGCCATATATCTCCTGAAGCTACTATTTATAAACCCCATAGAACAAGTTCGCGTCAGAACACTGGCTCATAAGGCCCCTCTTTGCGGGGTTCCTTTCCCTCACATTGAGAATCTTCTCATACCCAACTTTTCATCTTCATTGCTTTTCCTCTTATTCCTTGCCCATTTTAAGCGAAATGTCTTTTCTTTTAAATATTATTATTACTACTAAAATCGTGAAGAGAAGGTTCAGAGTACTGTAGTTTTACTTATGAATATAAAGGACTGCCTTGGTCTGTCAATTGTAGCGGTCAAGTGCGCAAGCAGAAGGGTTTTTTTTTTAAAGGTAGCCAAGTGGAATAAGGTATCCGTGTCTTGAACTCTACGAGGCGGAGTCAGTCGGTTTGAATCTCATCACCACTTGCCGCTTTCTTTTTTTTCCGACCTACACCCACCCTTACACTTTAGGATAAACAATGTTGATCTTTTAAAAGGTCCGTTAATGCCCTTCTAAAGGTTTGTCCTTTTTTCAGCTTCAAGGGCTTAGTGCGTTGGCCTTTTATGGCTACCAGCAGTACATACACAGGCACTGTACCAACGCTCATGGCGTCGTCTACTGCGAATACTTCAACTTCAAATCTAGTACGTTGTTTTTTTTCTGTTGTCTTTTGAGTTTGCCTTATTATTGTTTACAGAGATCTTTGTTTGAATGTAAGTTAAACTCCAAGTCCCCACTGGAATATACAAGGGACGTCAAAGACGAACCAGTGGCAAAACTGATTTGTAATAAATGGATTGCATCAGGGTATCCTTGGGACAAGAGGTGTCCCACAAGGATCAATTTTAGGGCCCCTACATTTTCCAACTAAATAACAGGCTTGGTAGAAGAACAAAACGATGGGGATAGAATGAAACTTCAGACAGGATTAAACATTAATTCAGAGGTAAGTTAAGCATCAAATTTAGCTTGATTTAATGTTAAATTCTGTGCACTAGATTCAGAAAACACGAATTTATGAATTTATCCTATATAATACCCCACATTTTGATCGATGTCGTAGGAACTTTTAAGACAGATATGATCTTTGGTGGAATCGTAAGGAAAGTTTTGAAATTACCGAACATTGTAATATGATGGTAAAATCGAGCAAAGTGCATGGATTTAATTCGAACGATACGGTAAAATACGCATACTTGAATCCATACTGATACACATTTACAAAACTCATGTAAGTAATTGTATTTGTGCATGCAGTATATCCTAAATATGGATGTATAAGATTACATGTACACAGTGTATATACCCGCATTATGCATAGATGCTCATTTCAATCTACATTTTATCTCCTCATATGTATACGCACCATAAGCCGTCGTACTGCCGTGCATATTCATATACAACACGCACTCAATCATCCCCTGTCATACATCCTCCCACACCATATTTGTATTCGTGCATACACACCTCTTTTATGCAGCGATTAGCAAAGTCGCTTCTTTCCGCCCTCTTTGCAAAGCTTCGCCACTTTTCAAAGTCTGGGAATGACTTGTTGAGAACGGACCCAGAATAGGCCGCATCTTCAATGCATTTAAAGGCCTTCATTAATCTCTTGACCCCTGGCAGAGGGTTCTCAAACTCAGGGTGCCACCCATTTACTCCTCCATTTTGGCACCATTGTTTTCTGCGACTGAAAGCTTCGCATGTAGGAGGTGAAAGATGTTACAAAAGCAAGTCACCAAGGGTTATCCAGCCCTACCATTGCAGCGGGAGTAAGTGAAAAAGAAACAAAAGTATTAGTATAGGCATGAAAGAAGAGCATTGTCAAAGTAACCAAGCAGATAATGACTTAATACAAGGTGTCCAATAAATATAATACCCAAAATAAAAATCAATAATTATAAAGATTTAAGTATATAGAAAATCTAAATAAATCAAAGAAGAAATAAAAAATCTTTTCTTAAAGATCCTCAGCCCTTCTAGACATTTACACCCTCTCGTGAGCTTAGCCTGGTCTGGGAAAGAAGTAATTTTCGATCGATTTATCTACGGTAATTTTAACGTAAATATGTTATAGCACATATAAATATAAATTGTGAAATTTAGGGTTTTAATCCTTTTGATAACACACATACATACACACACATACACACACACATATGTATATATATATATATATATATATATATATATATATATATATATATATATATATATATATATATATATACTAACTTTAGGTAGGCTAAAATTCTGATTCATTGTTTAGGAAAAGTTAAATACCTTCTCGTAGATGGTTTGAGACGAGTTGAGTAGCACCTTCTCTTCTTAGTTGGTAGCTTGTTGTGGAAAGGGATGAAAAATGAAATGAATATATTTGAAATTAAAGTGTCAAAGTTTATAAGAAGAATGAATTTGAAAAGAGACTGCACGTTGCAGTCTGAAAGGGATTTGATTGATTTGATATATTACGTGTAAGTGAATCAAAGTTTCATGCAACGTAAATTATTTGAGAGTACAAGGTTACACTACTAAAAAATAAGGATGTTAAACACTTACCTTATTTCGCTAAAGAGCCTAAATTAACATTGTTAATTCGCAACCACTTTACAAGTATATTTAACAGGATAGAAGTTAATTGGAAAAGGTGGCACTCTGCTTTTGAAAAAGCGTCCTGACTAAATTCTAAAGAGACCCCACCCAACCCCAGCAAAGAGAGGTTAGGGAATGGCAAGATCGAGGGGCTCCTTTCATCATCACACGCTCCTAAAATGTTTTATTATCCAACAGATATCCTAATTTGGGGATGGGAAGAGTAACCTCATAAAGAATATACCAGGGTGTGAATATTGATAAAGTGCGGGTGCGCTGACCGCTCTCCGCCGACCACCGGTTGCAAATTTCAACAACATAAATAATTAATGTCAAATATGACATTAATTTTTGGATATGAAAAACCCCCACCTAAATCAATTTGATGCTGAATATTATAACCTTTTTGCTACTTATTTTGGAAAAAGAGACTGTGGCTGGACTTTTATTTTAGGTTAGCTGTTATTTTGTAACTTCATTTCTTTTAAGTTTATATGTAAAATGATACCATTACTTAACTATTGCTAACCTGCTTTATCTTCGATGTAATAAAGAGAGCGCTCTAGTGAAAATCTTATGATTTTCTGTAATACGTTACCAGTAAATAATTTAATGGTGGCATTCCAATGTTTGCCATGATATTGTAGAGAAAAAATCAAACACTATTTATTTATCAAATATCATATCAACAAGCTTATATATATATATATATATATATATATATATATATATATATATATATATATATATATATATATATATATATATATATATATATATATATATTATACAAAGAAGGAGCAACTACAGGATCTGCGGGTAATTATAGAACCATCACAGGTTCCCAGCTTCGGGAGATACTGGGTTTGATGGAGTAACGCTTTGGGCTAAATATAGTTACTGTGCCTGGTAGCTTAGCGGTAAAGCATCTGACCGGCAATCAGCAGACCCAGGTTCGAGTCCCGGCCAGGAATTCAAAACTTTTTTTTCCCCTGGCGTTATTTCTGTCTTCTCGGTAAAGGATCGCCTTCATTGTGCCGCCCTCTGCTCCCTTTGATTCTGGATTCTTTTAATGTCCCTCTCTCTTGCCTTTAAAAAAAATCCGGTTTCTTGTCTCATTTGCTCATTCGCCTCCCATTCTTATTTTCTCTTATATATATATATATATATATATATATATATATATATATATATATATATATATATATATATATATATATATATATATATATATATATATATTATACAATAGTGTGCAAATTAGTTCGGACACTGGTGAAATAATACAATTACTTACTTGATCATTGTTGTTTATATTTGAAAAGAATACATCAATGATATGATCAACGGTACATTTAATAGGAAATATGACCGCCCTTTGCTTTTAGAACCTAATTCACTCGCTCTGGCATAGATTCAACCAAATTTGAACACATTTTTGCCACTTCTTCTTTATTGTACCAGCCATTGATAACGGCACAAATCATCTTCTGCATCGTCGATCAGTTGGTTTTCTCGATTCTACATTTAATTATAGCCGATAGATTCTCGATGTGGTTTAGGCCAGGAGAATTCTCAGGCCAATCTATAACGGTAAGTCCACTCTTTTCGAAGAAAGTGCGCATTATTTGGGAAGTATGGCACGGAGCCATATCCTGCTGGAAAATGCCGCCTCTATCAATAAAGTCTTTCTGCGTCGCGGGAAGCAAGTGAATCTGCAGGATTGCCTTGTATTTAATGCTGTTTATAATTCTCTCAATAGTAACAAGCCGCCCAAGGCTTTCAGCGCTAAAACAACCCCCAAACATCTTCTTAGGTGGGTATTTTGGCGCCTGTTGAATGTTTCCTGGTTGAAGTAGTTCATTTTTGCTTCGTCTTACTACCACTGACCTATGCCCATGTACTTCAAAATGCGATTCGTCTGAAAACATACCTTTTGTCCAGTCGGCTGCCTCCCATCCAACATACCTGCGTGCCCATGTCTTCATAGCAGAAATCAATAACTGTTTACGTACCGGTTTTCTCGCAAATTTGCCAACTTCAATGAGCCTTCGCCGGACGGTTGAAGAAGAAACATTTGCACCAACTAAAGTCAAATCTCTCTGGAGGTCTTAACTGATTTTCTTTGGATCCTTTACACTATTCCTGATTATATCCGTGTCATCGTGAAGTGTTGTCTTTCGTTTTCTTCCACATTTTCTTTGTCGCAGTGTGAATGTTCACCAGTGTCTTCAACTCTTTTCACAATATCGCCAACAGTTGACTTTGCTACCTTCATCTCCTCATGTTTTCTAAGAGCTATAATACTTGCTCGCTTCTTGGGTGTGACATCCATAATAAATTTATAGTCTAATAATGATTAGAGGGTGAATGTTCTAGCAGAACCAAGTACACCACGGGTAATGCTCCCAGCAATAATCATCCACGACAAGCTCTGGTGTAGCGCTGTCGGGCTTAGTTTAGCTAGGGCACAAAAGACAGTTGCCAGATGTTACCAGTACACTATTCTGCACGGAAAACAAATATATACTTCATTAGTGTTGCCAAAATTAAGACATATTATGAAATAGTCCAAAAATTTGGTACTGTTCGAACTAATTTGCACACTATATATATATATATATATATATATATATATATATATATAGAGAGAGAGAGAGAGAGAGAGAGAGAGAGAGAGAGGTGGCACAAGTATTTGCACACTTAAATTTTAAATATTTTCTGATTTCGTTTGGTTATAAAACTAAAAGGAAAATCAGTAAACATATATTTAACAGAAGTACACATACCAGATTTTCTTTGTATAACAAAAATTTATAATAAACTAAATTTAGCAGATTTCAAAACTATTCAGCATTCTATGCGAGAATATTGTTAGTAAAGAAAATATATCTTTTAAATTAGATGAAAATCGTAAGATTAAAGATTCGAGAAGGTTCTAGAAACTGATGTAAACTGTCTAATATTAGCGCTGCCATTCATTGATAAGAATCCATAGAAGAAGGACGCTTGCTTTAACCAAAGCCGCAGGTCAAAGAAGCTTCTCAATCTATTCGACAGTAAATAATTAAATTTCATTCAGATGAATTGCCTTATGCATGTCGAGGGCGAGTGCAGCCGAGGCCCAGAAAATCTCCAGGTACGAAGAGAAGTGGAAAATCCAAACAAAGCAAGCAAATTCACCGCAGTCGCGATTTGTAGACGAAAAACGGAGCCTATCCCACTGGAAAAGTCGATCGATCATTAATTATTCCCCGAGCGCGAGCATCCTAGGTTCAGGATCTCAGAGCACGGAATATGAAGCCATATAAACTCAAAAGTTCAAGTTACAAAACTAGAACTCAACAAACTACACAGATTTCGTAACCTAAGTAGAAAAAATAAGAAGAATTTATATATTACATTAGTAAGAACCAAACTGCTGTACCCAGCAGTTCCTTTAAACACATCGTCAAGAAGTAAGATGATTCAGAGGCAAAGGGTGCAAAATAGGGCCCTACGTTTCATTCACAACGTCAAATAGTACTACATCTCAATGGCGCTGCACAAGAGAAGGGAATAGAGACGGTGAGTGTATTCTTGCATTCACGAAGCACCGCCATCTGGAACAGTCTGGAGGCAACACTCTTGCCAGGGACTGTAGACGACTTGTTCAGACTACAGGACAGGGAGAGATACAAGTCTTATATGCCTCCCGCGAGGTCGGTGGTCACACCGACTGATTCTGCAAACAACTTATTAGTGACCTGAAAATGAATAAACAGAAGTAAACAATAGTAATTAAAATTACGAAAAAGAGCTAAGGTATCACTTTGTGAAGTAAATATAGACCAAAATATGAAATAGACTAAAGAGAAAGTGATTCTTGATTAATTTTGCGGTAGTAATTGTTAATCTATCATTACAAATGGAATATTATATATTATGTAGTACTGTTTCAACATCAATGCATTTTGTAAAATATTACTACTGAGATGGCCCGATACCCAGGCACACTTTCTACCTCCCGCTGTATTTAAGTTTCACCACTATTCCTCTCTACTCCTGTTCCCCATTCCAAGGAGGGGGTCCATCTTTTCACCATCTTTCTACATGAATAAATAAAATAAATAAAAATATCTAATTTCTTTCACTCCTCGAAACTCTTAATAAAAAGCATGCAACCAACCGTTATAGGTTTGCCAGTAAATTTTGCAACGATGTTTTATGGTCAGATGAAACTAAAGTAGAACTTTTCGACCAAAATGATGCTCGTCACCTTCGGAGGGTAGAAGAAACTACACTCCCTGGCACAGGAACAGTCCGCATCATTGATGGGAAAATGGATGCTACGAAGTATCGAAAGATACTGGAGAAAAAGCTGCTTCCAAGTGCAAAAAAAATTCAATGGCCGTCATCAATGGATATTTTTAGCAGAACAAAGATCCTAATCACACAGCCTAGTTAACTCAAGAATGGTCTAAGAAGCGAAAAATAAACTTCCTCCCATAACCAAGTTAATCGCCAGACCTCAATTCTGTTAATTATTTGTAGCGAATACTGAAGGCTGCAATCCGAAAGAGAACTCCATAGAATCTTGCTTCTTTGAGTGAGATTTGGGTAGATGAATGAAACAAAATATCAAGAAGAAAAGCTAATATCAACCTATGAGAATCATCTTCGTGCCCCTATTGCAACCAAATGATATTCCACGAAATATTACCTAAATTACTGAAATTTTTATTGTTTGAATACTTTTGTCACCTACTCATTGCTATTATATACAAATAAAATGTCTTATGTGTATTTCTTATGTTAAATATATGTTTACTAAGTTCCTGTTAGTTTTATAACCAGACCAAAGCACGAAATATTTAAGAAATATTGAAAATATGTTTGCAAATACTTCTCACCTCACTATATATATATATATATATATATATATATATATATATATATATATATATATATATATATATGTGTGTGTGTGTGATAGAACGAGTTGAAACTGCGTTAATTTCAACTCCTATCCCATATTATTTAAAACCACGATGCTGCCCACGTGCATCTTCGATTCGAAGCTTGGAGCCTTATCGCAGCTACCGGATGTCAATGTTTAAACAAGGAGGTTATCGTCCCCCCGTTCGCCCCCATACGCCGACCTCGCCAGATTGAGTTAGGCTTATGGGCAGATAAGGCATTGTTCTCCGGCTCGGCTGTGCGTTCCCTCGAAGCTCCCACCCCATTTTCCCCCACGCCAAGGAGATGTCCTGGCTATTTATATGGAAACTTTACCACTAAGATCAGATTGGAGATCCAGATTTTCGTCGCGAAACATCACCACGACCCTCTCTCCCTTTGTGCGCCAAGGGACCTCGACCTCGAGATTCAGCATCACTTGTCCAGAAGGAGGACAATATTCCTTGAGTGCCAAAGGTTCGAGCCTTCTGTGACGCCAAGTCCCCAAGGCTTTCCCCTTGTTGTTCAGATGAGAACAGCACTAGAACAGCCATTGTTCTTTTGAGGCCTTCGCCAAGAAACGGTTCTCATCCCCCCCTTTGTTCAGAAGAGAACAACCTAGAACAGCCATTGTTCGTTTTGAGCCCTTCGCCAAGAAACGGTTCTCACCCCCCCTGTTGTTCAGATGAGAACAGCACTAGAACAGCCATTGTTCTTGAGCCCGTAGACAAGAGACGGTTCTCATCCCCCCCTTTGTTCAGAAGAGAACAACCTAGAACAGCCATTGTTCGTTTTGAGCCCTTCGCCAAGAAACGGTTCTCACCCCCCCTGTTGTTCAGAGGAGAACAACATTAGAACAGCCATTGTTCTTGAGCCCGTAGACAAGAGACGGTTCTCATCCCCCCCTTTGTTCAGAAGAGAACAACCTAGAACAGCCATTGTTCTTCAAGCCGTTCGTCGAGAAACGGTTCTCCTTCCCAAGACGCCTCGTCAGGATCCTTTTATCCCCCCCCCTTCGGCTGGAACTCGCCAGCGGACCGAAACTCCTTCGCGCCACCTTCCACTGCACCACTAGTGCAAAAGTTACGTAAGCCAAACGTCACCTTTGAGTACTTAACCCTTTTTTCAATTCTATCCTGTGCTTTAAATGGTTTATCGAACCATCCCATCTCTTTAACTCTATATTTGTTTTACCTTTTTAAATCCTTTAAATCCTCGGATTAGCCCGAGTCTCCACGACCCTTTCCATTCTGTTTATGTCAATATTTTCCGTTTTTGTGTATTGTTGATAGTTATTATTAATAAAACTCTATTTTATTAATGATAGCAATATTATTATCCTTGAGCTCAGTTCCACTTCTTAAGCATATCGAAGATACATAATATCGGCCGCCAGACAGTAACGCACTCTAAAGATAATTAAGGAAGTTCCCTCAACGAATAGTGATATATGGTATCGTCGGGAGTCATTCTACGACATATATATATATATACTATTTAAATTTGGTATCAGGTGTGTAAGGTTTAACGCTATATCTTTGCAAACACTAGTCTCAGTCGAGTAAAGCATAGTGTTATTCGTTATAATAATAGAATATAGTAGTTCCCTTTTGTTTTAACGATTGCTATCCCCCTTTTTTTTTAAACTTAAGAAGCTGGAGTAGCTCAAGGAACTGTTATAATAATTTGTTTGTGTTTTTTTTTGTGATTTTAGTCAGTGGTTATTTAGAGTAAGAAACCAAGTACGAATAGGTCAGTGCCCATGATAAGGTAGGCTGATTCTATAGAGGCATAATTCTTGTTGCAAGGATTTTTAGTTGGTTGACTAGTGCGCCCCCAAGTGCAAAGATGACTCAGTTTGAAATCTTTAAAGCGCAAGGAGAATCCTTGGGACTCTCCGGAAAAGAACTAACTGAGTACATTCAAGAGGAGCAAAGGAAAGAAAGAAAAATAGAGGAACGGATAACACAAGTGGAGCTTCACCATCAGATTGAATTAGCTCGGATTGAAGCAGAATTTCAAAGAAAAAAGGAAGTAATAGAAAGGGAAAGAGTAATCCGACTAGGGGAACGAGAAAGAGAAATACAACGAGAAGAACGAGAAAGAAAAATACAACGAGAAGAACGAGAAAGAGAAAAACAACGAGAGGAACGAGAAAGAGAAAAACCACGAGAGGAACGAGAAAGAGAAATACAACGAGAAGAACGAGAAAGAAAAATACAACGAGAAGAACGAGAAAGAGAAATCCAACGAGAAGAAAGAAGGAAGGATTCGCGCCCCTTCCCAGGAAAGCTGACAAAGTTTCCGAGCCCCGTAAAACCCCCAAACTTCTTTCCCCAAAACAAACAACGGGACTCCAAACCTCCCGTTAAGACTTCTCCTCCATCTCTCTTCCCGAAGCGACCAACCATATGCTTCACCTGTGGTGTAGAAAACCACATGAGCTGGAATTGCCCCCAAAATTCTAGGCTTAAGAGCGGACCAGCCCACCAAGTTCACCAGATTAATACAACCCCGGCTCCCCCGGTGGTGCAGACCCAAGCAGAAACTTCTTCCCCTCCGTCAGGCCACCAGGTAAATTTTGTTTTTGATAAAAGTTCATCGGGAACTTTGAAATATGAGGAGGGCAGCGTGGACAGCTGCCGAGTATCGACTCTCGTCAGGGACACAGGATGTACGTGTTTCATCGTGTCCGACGAACTCCTCCCAGTGGCCTCTAACCACGAAAAATTTGCGGTGGTATATGACCACCTTGGGCGGGCGAACCGATTCCCCGTCGTTAGATGTTACCTGCAGTGTCAATATTATAATGGCTGGGCTGAAGTCATTGTAGCACCCATAAAATTCTGTTCCGTACTTATAGGAAAGAGCCCCCAAGTAAGTTTCGACCCTGTGTTTCAGGCCGCCCTTCCTCAAGGCCAAGATAAGAAAGAAGCCCCGGAGCCCGTCCCCATCAGAACCCCGATACCGTCCGATTTCTTGGAGACCCATAACCAGGACTTTAGGACGGCAAAAGAGGAGTGTGAATCACTAACACCCTTAGGTGATAAGGCCCAAGACAAGGACACGGAGACTGTCCGTGGACCCCAAGAAAAAAAGAACCCCCAACGCGCCCATGGAGATACCTTCGTAGAACTGGACGAAACATCGGCGCTTGAAGAAGATTACCCCGCGGAGTCCCTTAATGTAATCCAGACAGTGTGCATCCAACCTGATGCCGATTACCCTCCTCCTTCCCTACCAGGCGAGTCTTTAGAACCCTCTGACCTGGATAGTGACGCGCAGCTGACACCACGTCAGAAGAGTCAGCTACAAGAACTAATTAAATGGAGTCACCATTTACCCGCCCTATAAGCTCTTTTCGAGCGACTGCGTGAAAATGGCCTCACCATTGGCCCCAGCAAATGCCATTTTGCCCACGAAACCATCAAATATTTGGGTTTCAAAATAAGACAAAGCAAGTTAGGTCCCCACGAGAACAAGATTAAGGCAATCGCCGACATGCCCCTCCCGATTACAAAGAAGCCATTAAGATTATTCCTAGGATCAGCTTCTCCCTATCAGCGATTTGTTCCGAATTTCGCTGCAATTTCGGCCCCCCTATGCCCCCTTCAGAAAAAGAATTTTCCCGATCGTTTACGTTGGAATGATGTCGCTGTTTTCCCTTTTAATCAGCTCAAGAGTAAGTTCATTTCTGCCCCCATTTTAAAGTTGCCCAACCCAGAAAAATACTTTGGGATTAAGACCGACGTGATCAACGAGGGCATTGGAGGTGTAATCCTTCAATACGTGGATGACGGAATGAGTCATCCAGTTGCATATGCTAGTCGTCAATTATTACCACGCGAAAAGAGATATGCCACTAGAGAAAAGAAAGCTCTATCAATTATCTGGGTCATAGACAAATTCAAGATGTACTTGATAGGTAAAGAATTTCAAATAGGAACCAACCACCGTCCGTTAGCCTATTTTAGGAATGTGAGACACTCAAACGGCCGCATCATGCGCTGGAGTTTACTCTTGCAAGAGTATCAGTTTAAAATAAATTAGATAAAAGGTTCCGATAACCAGGTCGCTGACGCACTCAGTAGGAATGCGTTACCGAATAGCGTAGAATAATTGTATTCATAGGATTAGTATCTCCATGTAGGTATATACCGTCTTGTACGACTTAAATTAAGATTCTCTTGTAATATAATTAATTAATTTGTATGTCTGAATTTTGTAACGCTCAATGTCTAATTTTTTTTGTATGTATATATATTTGTACCCATTAATTTACGTATCAATTATTTTGTCCCGTATGTACTAATTTTATATCATTTCATTGTTCCATGCCCTTTTTTTTCTTTGATTAAGTTGTATTAAAGGTTATTTTCCCCTGTAATCTAAAGATCAAAATAATCATATGTATTGAGGTAATACTAGTTAGGTGCAGGAAGGTACGGTTGGTACAAGAAAACGAGTTCCCTACAACGGAGCTCTATCGTTGTCCCTTCTCTCTTTTTTTTCGAAGTGACAACTTCCCCTGGAATGGAGGGGTGTGATAGAACGAGTTGAAACTGCGTTAATTTCAACTCCTATCCCATATTATTTAAAACAACGATGCTGCCCACGTGCATCTTCGATTCGAAGCTTGGAGCCTTATCGCAGCTACCGGATGTCAATGTTTAAAAAAGGAGGTTATCGTCCCCCCGTTCGCCCCCATACGCCGACCTCGCCAGATTGAGTTAGGCTTATGGGCAGATAAGGCATTGTTCTCCGGCTCGGCTGTGCGTTCCCTCGAAGCTCCCACCCCATTTTCCCCCACGCCAAGGAGATGTCCTGGCTATTTATATGGAAACTTTACCACTAAGATCAGATTGGAGATCCAGATTTTCGTCGCGAAACATCACCACGACCCTCTCTCCCTTTGTGCGCCAAGGGACCTCGACCTCGAGATTCAGCATCACTTGTCCAGAAGGAGGACAATATTCCTTGAGTGCCAAAGGTTCGAGCCTTCTGTGACGCCAAGTCCCCAAGGCTTTCCCCTTGTTGTTCAGATGAGAACAGCACTAGAACAGCTATTGTTCTTGAGCCCGTAGACAAGAGACGGTTCTCATCCCCCCCTTTGTTCAGAAGAGAACAACCTAGAACAGCCATTGTTCGTTTTGAGCCCTTCGCCAAGAAACGGTTCTCACCCTCCCTGTTGTTCAGAGGAGAACAACATTAGAACAGCCATTGTTCTTGAGCCCGTAGACAAGAGACGGTTCTCATCCCCCCCTTTGTTCAGAAGAGAACAACCTAGAACAGCCATTGTTCTTCAAGCCGTTCGTCGAGAAACGGTTCTCCTTCCCAAGACGCCTCGTCAGGATCCTTTTATCCCCCCCCCTTCGGCTGGAACTCGCCAGCGGACCGAAACTCCTTCGCGCCACCTTCCACTGCACCACTAGTGCAAAAGTTACGTAAGCCAAACGTCACCTTTGAGTACTTAACCCTTTTTTCAATTCTATCCTGTGCTTTAAATGGTTTATCGAACCATCCCATCTCTTTAACTCTATATTTGTTTTACCTTTTTAAATCCTTTAAATCCTCGGATTAGCCCGAGTCTCCACGACCCTTTCCATTCTGTTTATGTCAATATTTTCCGTTTTTGTGTATTGTTGATAGTTATTATTAATAAAACTCTATTTTATTAATGATAGCAATATTATTATCCTTGAGCTCAGTTCCACTTCTTAAGCATATCGAAGATACATAATATCGGCCGCCAGACAGTAACGCACTCTAAAGATAATTAAGGAAGTTCCCTCAACGAATAGTGATATATGGTATCGTCGGGAGTCATTCTACGACAATATATATATATATATATATATATATATATATATATATATATATATATATATATATATATATATTGGTCAGGGCTTTTCCTATGGAGCTTCAATTTAATTTGAAGGATGAACGAAAGGACGCATAAAGAGAAATTCATTTCATTTTCTTATTACAACGTTTCGGGTGAACTTTTCACCCATCTTCGGGTACTGGAAATACAATTTGTAGAAAACAATTTAAGTTAAGAACCAAACAGATAATCAAAATGACGAAATTAGGGAACCTATTTAATGTTAATAAAGAAGGGAGATAGCGATAAATTTACAGGCAATTGATAATTTCTGGATTATTATGTTGCGAGTTAAGAATTAACGATTGGGGAAACACAGGAAACACATCAGGATAAACCAACCTTAAACAATCAGCCGTTAGAGGATAACTGGGGAGAAAGGGCGAGGAGCGTAAGAAGAAAGAGAAGGTTAGGAGGTTGGTAATATATTTGTTTAGAGTAGAAGTAGTGGGTGAGAAGAAGAATCGGAATTTAAGGAAGGAGAAAGGTATTTAATATACATGGATTCAAGAATCCTTAATGATATGGGATCAGGGGTGGTTTTTAAGATTTTAAAATCGTCCGTTGTGATTTCAGTTTTACACTTAATAGAGTGAATCCTAACAGGTGAGAATTCTTTCGTAGAGAGAACCTTTCCTGTCCTGTGGCTAACACCCAAATGTAAACAGAACCTCGGACGATTTTAAAATCTTAAAAACCACCCCTGATCCCATATCATTAAGGATTCTTGAATCCATGTATATTAAATACCTTTCTCCTTCCTTAAAATCCGATTCCTCTTCTCACCCACTACTTCTACTCTAAACAAATATATTACCAACCCCCTAACCTTCTCTTTCTTCTTACGCTCCTCGCCCTTTCTCCCCAGTTATCCTCTAACGGCTGATTGTTTAAAGTTGGTTTATCCTGATGTGTTTCCTGTGTTTCCCCAATCGTTAATTTTTAACTCTTAACATAATAATTCAGAAATTATCAATTGCCTGTAAATTTATCGCTATCTCCCTTCTTTATTAACATTAAATACGTTCCCTAATTTCATCATTTTGATTATCTGTTTGGTTCTTAACTTAAATTATTTTCCACAAATTGTATTTCCAGTACCCGAAGATTGGTGAAAAGTTCACCCGAAACGTTGTAATAAGAAAATGAAATGAATTTCTCTTTATGCGTCCTTTCGTTCATCCTTCAAATTATATATATATATATATATATATATATATATATATATATATATATATATATATATATATATATATATATATATATATATATATATTTATTTATCATTAATTTTATATAAATTATCAATATTTCATTTTAACACTAGATTTCATGGTTACACTAGAGGAGTTAGAGGAGTGACCGAGCTAGGAATTATCTGGATTTAACTTCCCGTGATATCGGTGGTTCGAAAGTTGCTACATTTAAGTCCATTGTGGTTTTAGTTGTCAGAGAGGAAAGGTAGTCGATTTGGATCCATTTTTAATGGTCAAATCCCATAAAAAGGTTCCTTCTACCGGCTAAATAAACTGATTTTTTTTCAATGCAGAAAATGAGGATAGGTACAGACATATAAAGAAATAGTGAAAATATGGATGACAAATATCTACTAATAAGTTTATAGTAATAAGAAAAAGACAAAAAAATATGAAGATAAAGCAATGAAGTAATAATTATGTTGATAATAACCGAAAATTTTTCACAGATCACAATTTAAGAACCAAAATCGGCCTCGGAGAGGGCCTCATATGCATGATGGTGTCGGTGCTACTTCTCTACTTGGTGCATAAGGTAAGTACGGCCAGAGTGTGTCGTGCACCTCATTTGGGAGAGGGGGCGGTGACCATTGTGGGGAGCCATAGGGATCAGGTACTGAATGATGCAGCGTGAGAGAAAAGCCTCTCGAGCAGCAGTGTGGAAACATAGTGAGGAAGGGGGGCAGACTAACCAATAGTTGGGCGTGATTTCAGATCACAGTGTGTGTGTGTGTGTGTGTGTGTGTGTGTGTGTGTGTGTGTGTGTGTGTGTCTTTCTCGCTCAAACAAACGCTTTCTTTATTTTTTATCCTTTTCTCTATTTCTCTCTCTTCCCATTTTTATTTTCTGTCTTTCTCACTTACTCTCTTTTTTATATCCTTGTCTCTCTTTTTTCTCCTTTTCACTATCTCTTTTTCTTTTTTCTCTTTCTTATTCTCTCTATTTTTTCAATCTCTTCCCCTCTTCTCTCGGCATATCTCCTTTTCTAAATCCCTCTCTTTCTCAATCTCTCTCGAAGTAGACCCGAGATTTTAGGGAGAAAGTGGACAAGTTACGACTTAGACGACATATGGTACACCGATAGTCGCACTAGCCAGCGGAAAAGTCCTGTTCCTACGGATAGATCTTGCAGGCTTCACTGAGCTCATCATTAAGGAAGTGAAGTCCTTAGCAACCTCAGTGAAGGAGAAGTCAACCAGAGCAGTCGTCGTTGGAATCATTCCGAGACTCGGCGTGATACTGTTAGACATGGGTGTAGGTTTCATCAACCCGTTCGACGAGTTTTACGGTCGGTCCAAACTGTTCGCTAATGATGGTACCCACCTGTCTGTCCGTGGGAGAGGAATGCTGCCTCAGCTTATCTGCCGAGGGAGACGGTGACCGGAACCCAGTTGGGAGATTCTCCCGAAGTAGCGCCCTCGGCAGCCGAGGTCGTACACCCGAATACAATCCTTCCGTCCATACGAGGGAGGGAGCGGAGATGGGTGATGGCCAGCCTCCGAATCCAGTTAAGGAACAGAGGACATCCGGAAATGGACAAGTGGAGGGGTCAGTAGGGTTAGTGGACGCCCCCTAAGAGTGCTTTTCTTAAATGCCCGCTCAATAATGAACAAGTTCTGTGAGCTTAAAGCACTGATGTCATCACAAGAGCTTGACATAGTGGCTATCACGGAGTGGCAGATCCTTGCAGACACCAAGGACTTCATAGGCGAGTTTGGAGTACCCGGTTACGTGACCTTCCATATTGATCGCTCTGACCGGGAAGGCGGCGGAGTTATTGTGTATGTACGGGACTATCTTTCTCCCGTTGAGTGCAGACCTGTTCCGGGGCATGGGGGGGTAGGAGTCGACATTAAGGTCGACGATACAACGTACAGGGTCTTAGTGGCCTACCGGCCTCCCCATCGGACAGTGGAGTTAGATATGGACCTGTACCAAAAACTGTCCGATCTCTGAGACAGCGCCCCCCCCTCCCCCCTGTCGCTACTGAGAAGTGACTTCAACTGCCGAGTCGATTGGAGGGGCCGAACGGGCGACGGAGAGGCGTCTCAGCTTTTGGACTTTGCTGACAGCAACTTTATGACTCAATGGGTCACGAGCCTACCCGGGGAGGGGGTAACGTCCTGGATCTAGTATTTACCCCGAATATGACCTCGTCTCTGACGTGTCAGTGGATGAGTGCCTGGGTGGTAGTAACCGCAACATGGTTAGGTTTGGTGTAAGTGCCCATTGTACGCAACGTACGAATGAACGAGCACGTAAGTTTGATCTTTGACGTGCAGACTTCGATGAACTTCTGATGGCACTTGGCCAGGTACAAGCATCTAACGAAGACGGGACAAATTCCAATTGGAACGACTTCGCGAATCGTTTTATGGAGCGTCAGGCTGAATTCGATCCCACGAAGACTATCAGACTAACGAGCATTCAGCCGAGGTGGTTGAGTCAAGAAATCGACAATGCTATTTAAGGTAGAAAGGCAGTGCACAGGATATGGAAGAGAAGTAGAAATGCAGCGGATCATGAAACTTACGTGACTCATTGTAGAAGGGTAAAGGCACTAGTACCTACGGCTAAGCGAAACGAAGAAGTTCGTGTGGCTTCTCTCTCCAAAGAGAACCCTAAGGTGTTCTTGGCGAACGTTAACAGCCGAAAACCAGTGCGCCAACGCATCGGACCTCTGAGGGACACGGACGGCGTTCTCTATGATTCGAATCTGGAAATCGCCAAGGTACTCAACAACTACTTTTCCTCGGTGTTCACGAGGGAAAGGGACGGAGAGATACCCAGTTCACAAGGAGTGTGATCGATGTTGAAATAGAAACGCTAGAGGAAATAACTATAAATGCCGAAGAGGTTGCCAGGTGGCTCGGTCAGTTGAATGCGTACAAATCCTCTGGTCCCAACGTCTTCCTGCCAAGAGTGCTGCATGATGTGAATGATCAGGTGGGCACCCATCTTTCTGGCATCTTCAAGGCGTCACTCGATAGAGTTGAAGTCCCTACGGACTGGCGTATGGCCAACATCACCCAGATCCACACAAAAAAGGGACCGTTGCACTGATAAGTCTCACGTCAATATGGGTAAAGTACCGGAAGGCAGAATAGCGGATAAAATAACTAATCACTTAGAGCCCCACAACCTATTGAGGGACGCCCAGCACGGTTTTCGAAGAAAGCGCTCGTGCCTCACGGACTTGCTCGAATTCTTTCACGGGATGATCAGCGAGTTTGAAAGAAGTCGAGCGGTGGGCATACTTTATTTGGATTTCCAAAAGACTTTCGATAAAGTCCCCCACCGTCGACTGATGGCGAAAGTACCAGTGGCGTGCGGTGACTATTGAAGATGATGAAGCAATTTAAGTTCGACAAAATTAAAATATGTTGATTGAAGTAAATATGTTGTTCATTAAAAATAATTATAAGCTACTCACTTTATTTAATTTTTTTTTAAATGTTATTTTTTAAAAAAAACTTCATTTAAATTTTAAAATAGCTTCTGTAAGTATGCACAACTAGCTAGTCAAGATGTTCTATCATATTGGCCTACATTGTATTTGCAAGTGCAACACTATTTTGGATGACAGATCTAGTGTTGGCGTAGGCCTACCTGTTTTAATAATAGTTTCTCTTTCATTATAAGTCATCGCACTGAACTTCTTTTTAATAATTTTTCAATAATGCAATCGCATTTTCTCCCAACTTCATTTGCATCCATTTTGTTTAAAAGGGGGTTATCACTTAAAAAATGAATAAACAATACGCCACATTTATCTAAGCACTGCATCTGGGCTACTGATCTCAAAAATATGAAGGGTGACTATGGTAGGCCTACCAGAATCCCGGAAATATTAACAAAGTGCTTAAGATATAAGAGCTTAACCATACTAGAGTTTTTGCTATTTAGCTGCTTTCTTTCTCAGAACCAGTATTTAAGTATCACCTAAAAATCTGTTTAAGCTGCATAGCATAATAATACTTACGTCATTGTCTCTTAGACATTTTGTTGCTTTTTCCTAGATTCTGGCAACCCGGCAGAGTTGCCAGATGCAAGCTGATGACGCAAAGCTAAATTTTCTTCCTTTTCTGTATACAAATAGGTAATTTTTTCTTAATTTTAACACGGTGTTGAAATATCTAGATAAAAATCATAAAACTCTAATGACTGTATATTATTGCTAAGAAAAGCAAAACATGTTTTAAACTTTTCATTCAAACGCACCAAAAAGCATAACTAATATTGAAATTAAAGGGAAAAAAAGAGTAGAAATATCGAGGAAAAGGATGCATGTCTTCAAGTGCAGTCAGGCTCATCAAGGTCTAACACCAATTCGATTGAATGTGCACGGTACCGCATCGTGTATACAGGTATAGGCAAGCATAAATGTGAGAATAAAACTGATTCTGTTGTCATATTAATTGTGGGGTGTAATTTCTTTTTATTTTCTTCTTAAATTGGGGAAGCATTGCTTCCCTTGCTTCCAATGACTGCACGCCACTGGAAAGTACGCGCCTTGGGAAATAAAAGAAAGGTCGTAGACTGGTTAGAAAGTTGGTTGTCGCACAGGCGACAGGGGGTTACTCTCGGTGGTCGTCAGTAACGAACGGAGTCTTCTGGGCTCCTCGTTGGGCCCTCTGTTATTTATCATCTACATCAACGACATAAATGAAGGACTGGTGAGCCACCACGCGAAATTTGTTGACGACACACAAATTGGAGCGAACGAAGCGACGCCGAAAACATCCGAGAGGTCGAGAGCGAACCTACGGATGATCGGCGAGTGGTCTGACAAGTGGCAGATGACTTTCAACGTGGATAAGTGCAAGGTTGATGCACATCGGTTATGCGAATCCTGGGTCAGACTATGAGCTACAAGGTATGCGTCTTGAGTCAACTGATGTCGAGAAGGACTTAGGTGTGCTGATTAGCAACGATCTCAAATTCTCGAAGCAGTGCTTATATGTAGAGAAGAGGGCTAAGCGTCTGCTGGGTTACATCAGGAGGAAATTCAGCTTTCGGAACAAGGAGGTTGTTCTGCGCTTGTACAACTCACTGGTGCAGCCTCACCTGAAGTGTGGGGTTCAATTCTGTTCTCCCCACTATCGAAAAGACATTGATCGCTTGGAAAAGGTGCAAACCAGGGCCACGAAACTGATCCCATCACAAAAGGACAAGACATTCCCGCAAATACTACAAGAACTCTGTCTCTTTCCGCTCGAGACTTGAAGACTGTACGGTAGTCTCATAGAAACTTTCAAAATTTTTAAGGGCTTTAAAAATGTCGACTACATTAAGTACTTTACCCTTACCGGATTGCGACTTGAAATCACGCGTGCAGTTGCCCAGATTTAATACACTTCCGGTGGCTAACTCCTTTACGTACGACATCTGTGACACGCGGAATAGACTGTCAGCAGTGTCTAAGAGTTCAAGAGTCGACTCGACAACATATACTTTTGAACATAATGTAGTGATAGCAATTTTGTAGTGCGTGCCAGTAGGGATAGTTTAATTTAGATTAGCGTAGGATGGCTAACTTTCATTTTCTAAGGAGTGCCTCCTCGGCATGGAGTGCAAAGCCTTTGAGGTACTTCTTTTCCTTGTAACACTCATTCTTTGTCCCTTGCTCTTTCTTAAATTCCCACTTTCTCAGTGTCTCTATTGTCTCTTTGTCTTTCTTTATCTACATTTCCTTTGTTTTTCTCTATCTTCTCTTTCTTTGTTTTTCTCTCTAGCACTCTTCTATGTTACTTTCTTTTTCTTTACTCTTCTCTCTTTTCTCTAACTTCTACGCTATTTTAGTCCCTGTTTCTCTCTTTCTTTGTCTCTTTTTCTTGCTATCTGTTATTCTCTGTTGCTCTATCTTTTTCTCTCTATCTATAACGCTGTCTCTTTTGTTCTTTACTTATATATCTTATCTTTCTCTCGCTTTCTCACCCTCTTTTAATCTTTCTCTCTTTATTTACCTCACTTTCTTCCTCTCTCTTTTTCTTCCGTTCTCTCTTCTCACTGTTTCTCTTTCTCTATTTCTATCTTTCTCTCTCCATTTACCTCTCTGTTTTTGTATTTCTATCTTTCTTCCCCTCTCTTACAGTTTCTCTTTCATTCTCACTCTAGTTATATCTCCTTTTTTTTCTCAATTTTTTTCTCTATATTTCTCTTTCTTCCCTCTTTATATCTTGTCAACTTTTCTCTCTTTCTCTTTCTCACTTTCTATCCATATATTTCTCTCTACGTCTCTCTTTTCTCTTTCACTCTTTATCACTCTCTTCTTCTCTTTCCCTTCTTACCTCTCTTTATTCCTCTCTATCTCTTTCTACCCCTCTCTTTATATCTCTTTTATCCTTTTATTTTTCCCTCCATTTTTCGCCATCTCCTTTCTCTATTTATCTATTTTTATTTCTCTAGGTCTTTTTTTCATTTGTTTCTCCGTCTCACTCATTCTCTATCTCATTTTTCTCTTTTCCTCACTTTATTTTCTCTTTCTCAATCTCTCTCTCTCTCTACCTCAATCTGTATTTCTCACTCTCTCAAATTCTCTCCTTTTTCTCTTTTTCTTACTTATCTCAATTTTCTTTCTTTTTCTCTAACTTTCGCTCTTTTTCTTTAGCATTTTCTATTTTTCTTCCACTTTATATCTCTTTCATTCTCTCTTTCAGTGAGCACGATCGGGACAAGGCGGTGGATGTGGTGTACTTAGACTTTCAGAAAGCCTTTGATAAGGTACCACACCGCCGCCTTCTCCGGAAAGTGCGAGCGCTGGGCATAGACGGAAAGGTAGCCGGCTGGATCGAGAACTGGCTAAATGGCAGACGGCAACGGGTGGTGGTGAATGGACAGGCTTCTGAGTGGGTGCCCGTTACTAGCGGGGTGCCTCTATTCTTTTTAGACTCGTTCTCAATCTCTATTTTCTCTTTTTCTCTAGCTTTCTCTTTCTTCCTTTAGTTCTTTTTTCGCTTACTCTCACCTTCTCTCACTTTCTCCTACTTTCTCTATATTTCTCTTAGTATCTCTATCTACCCTTCTCTTTTCCTGTTTTTCTATCTCTTTTCTTCTCTCCCTTTCTTTTCTTCATTATTTCTTTCTCTTCCTCCCTCTCCCTCTTTCTTTCCCATCTCTCTCCTTCTTTCCTATCTCCCTCTCTCTCCTCATCTCCCTCTCTCTCTCTCGCTCCCTCTTTCTCTTTCTCCATTTCTCTCTTCTTTTTTGTTATTTATGGATTTCTCTGTCTGCCCTGCTCCTCTCATCCTGTCAGCGCCCTCCCAACCCAAATGCCAAGAGGCTGTTCTGCATCCTTTTATGTTCCTCTCATTTTTACTTCACCTTTTCGGCCAAATTTCTCTTCCACACTTTCTGGCCAATATCGTGTCCTCTTTGGCTTTATAGATCTTAGCATTGAGTAAATAATAGCAACTCTTCCTCTTCGTGCGCGACTCCGAGGACCAGAACGTCCCACTTGAGAATCATGTCCATCTTATAAGGCGCATATCAGCCACCTACGGGTCCAGAATCCCAGATGGACAAAATAATAGGGATTCGACCCCAGGGATTTAGGCTTGTTTCATATCTACAATGGACCTACTTGCGCGTCTCTCGTAGTCGAGGGCAGAGATTTTCAAAAGAGGTTGAAAATGGTAAGTTGGGAGAAATTGAAAAATATGTGGATAATGCACAGCCTGAATAAGCAAAGGAGGAGACTACTTGCTGAATTTGTGGCGTGGAATGTATGCAGCTCCCCTTCTCTCAGACCCCTCCCGAAACGAAGCAGGATGGGGGCAGCATTCGATCCAGATGTAACTCGAGTGAGTGTGTCAAACGAACAGACGCATGTTATTGTTATTTTAAAATCGAGAAGGTCTAAATGAACTTCTAAATGACCTACGACTCCTTCTTCTTTTCATTTAGCGCAAAAGATTCCTTATTTGGGGTTGGCTCCTGAAACCCATGGCCGTGGTGATCCTCAACCTCTACTTTGTCATTGGATGGATGGTGCAAAGAGGCCGCTATTACCACTCGTACGAGACGCCCGACGAAGTGTACCAGGAGTTTCTCTTCATCTACTTCGGGGCTGCAACCGCTGCAGCTCAAATACTCCTCACCGTTTGGTTCTGCTGCGCCGGCGGGGTATTCACCTACCAGGTTAGTGAACACCCTGACTTCCAGGGTCTAAGATGATTTGGGTAGAGGTCATACACCTACTCATACACTTTTCACATGAAGTTATGAATGTTAACTTTGGGGTGATTCTGATCTCTAATGCTTACCTCGGCTTCTAAAGGCATATTTTTATCTTTAGCTCTCACATCAGAAATGTTACCGGAGGTTTCATGGGGTAATTTTTCCTTTGCTCTGAATACTAATATTTCTTTGGAATTCTGAGTGCTACTTTTAACTTGTGTTCTGAATGTTTATTTTTAGTGGAGTCCAGATTGATAATGTTAAGTTGTTTATTAATTGTCAACGTTTGGTTTGCCTCAGAATGCTAAATTTTTAGGTGAGGTTTCTAGTACTAATATTTAGACTGAAATCTAAATGCTTATTTTTATGTGAGGTTCTGAATGAAATTTTTATGCACGGTTCTGAATGCTAAATTTGTGGGAATCTGAATGCTAATTTTTACACATCGAATAATGCTAGTTGTTCGATGGGATTCAGAATGCTATTTTTTGCCTGCTATTTTAAGTGGGGTTCTGAATGATAATTTGTATGTGGTATTTTGAATTCTAATTTTTAGGTGGCATTCAAATTGATAATTTTTACGTGCGGTTCTGAATGTTACATTTTTATTTGGAATGTTAATTTTTACTCCGGGTTCTGTAGGATATTTCTACGTGCGATCTGTATGAAAATTTTAAGCGAGGTTCTGAAATTTAATTTTTAGGTGTAATTCAGATGCTTATTTTAATGTAAGGTTTAAAACTAATACCCTGCCTGTCTCCTCCCCCCTTCCTCTCTCTTTAGTGTACAATATGGCTCAAATTGGATTATCAGGGTCGTTGTCCTTTGTAGGATGGATAAATCAAATAATTTAAAGTTGAAAAGGTTTGTTTGTTATTAGAGCCCTTTCGAAAACATCCTTCATAATCCTTCTCTTTTTATTCTGTCTGCCTTCACCCCTTTTTCGCTAAGTAAATATCCTCCGTGGGCTTACACCATTTGTTTTCGTTATAATTAAACGAAATGCTGCAAATATATGTACAAGAAAAATGCAAATTTTTACTCTCATTTTCTGTATAAAAAAATAAACAATACAAGGTCAGAGTCTATTTGAATTGTGAATGTGTAAATTATTCTGGGTTTGCAAATCACGGTTGTCAATGGTGATAACAGAAAAGGATACATGTTTATATTCACAATGACGTCATCATGATACCGCATATCCATACTTGGGTAATTTTAGTTTTTAGTTATTTTCGTTAATTTTATGATTTGAATAAAATTATAGAATAAATAATTAATGTGCGCCTAAGTTCTTTCCTTTCTAGTTGAGTAATGGTAAAGTTTAGCCAATAAAATAAATATAGGCAGGCAAATGAAAAAGAAACTGGGATAAGAAAAAAATAACTGTAGAGAAGATATATATTTCTTAGGGAAGCATTATCAAGGCTGAAACGATTTTGCTCCAACGGATTTAAAAGGGACAAAACGCAATGATAAATGAAATAACATTTTCTCTTTAATTTAAAATTTTGATTCTATAAAATTTGGGAGAACGAAAGAGGAGATGAGATTAAGATAGCTTTTTCTTTTAGGGTTTGCTTTAAAATATATTAAAATTTGTCTCTTTTGTTTTAAAATATGTAAATAATCGCACTTTCTTTTTAGGTGCGGAAACGACGCCGAAGTCTCTATTCCAGCTGCGAAACCAAGGTTTAGTTTCGAATAAATGAAATTCAGTGTCCTTAACATATATTCAAGAATGCTTTCAGGAATTTACTGTTAATATCCTTAGGATGAAGAGGAGAAACCTGTAATTGCCTTGAATGGTTTCTCAATTTTAGAACACAAAGATATATTCAAATAAACCACCTTATTCTGAAAATGGCATATTTTTTAAGTACAAATTCAGTAGAACAAAAGTTAATGTTCTTACTAAGTAGAATAGTAACTCCGTAATCTCTCACCCTAGATGGTTAGCATTCTGTAGTTATGTAGTTGTGCCTTAATTGTTTTTATTACCACTTCTTAAGCGCCATTTGAGAGGTTAACAAATAATGAAGGAAAATATGAAATACCAACGCACATTATTTGTGAAATTCCTCTTTTTTACATATGAAATAATAGATTTTTTTTTCTATATTGCCATTTTCTACTTTTTACCCTGGGAATTGAAGGTCATCATAATTAACATTGATTAATTGTTAATTAGAAATGAAAGTAGAAGAAACAAATGAAATATGTGATGAACATGGCAACACCAATTGTTTGACAACTACTTCGACAGGAAAAGTTTTCATGATTTTTATTTTAATGAAAACAAGTTTTTATTTATTAATAATCAATTATTAAAATATGATAAATAATCAGCTGTTCAAGTTGTCCGATTTTATTTTCATTGCGATTTTATCAACGTCATTCTCTATCAAATGCATGAAATGGTCTGGATGTCATGCGATCCCCCGAAGTAAAAATGATGCGAGACAATGATAATAATAAATTCTGATTATCTTAAGGGTAACTGGACGTTCAAACCATCCGATAATCTATAGGATTTATGGTTATTAAGGCACAAGATATATACTGTAAGTAAACTTAACCCAAATGAATTGGTGGTCCCTTTCTAATGTTATATAGATTTTTTTGTGTTAAATTAAATCTCCACAAATTATTGAATTTTCTTTCGAGATGCATATTTCGTGGATACCTTATATTTAACTCTCATCATTGACTCACAAGAGGTAAGATACATGATTGTATATCAAGTTTTCTCTAATAAATAACATTTATTCAAGAAAACCAAACATAAATAAAGATATATTTAGTGCAAGAAAATCATTATATTCAGTGCCTAGCCTACCGCCAGCGCGAACCGAACTTCGGTAGTCAGAAAGGCCGCATAGCCTAGGCATAGCGTTAATTGTACTCAACGAAATTCTTTTGCCAAGAAAAATTGTTTATTCAACAGAGAAAACTTGGCTTACAATCTTGTATTTGAGCCACTTTATGCCATACAATGGACGCAAATGCCAAGATACAATTGAGTTTGAAGGCTTTTTTCGCGTGGCAGTTTAATCGTAATTGTAAATAAATTGTATTTTATATATGAAATAGTTATTAAAACTACTGCAGAACCGTATATTTTCTTCAAAGGCAGAATCCATCAGGAGTGAGAATTTTTGTCAGTAACTAAATGAAGTTTATGAAGCGATGAAATTAGCAGAAGTGCAAATGTATGAAAAATAGCAAAATAAGCCAAGGGAAATGAAGAGAGTATTCTGAACGGTTATGCGGAACACAAAACAATGGTGACCCATTATGGGCTAGCTGAGATAGTTTTAGTACCTTGGTCATTTAATCGGCGTATAGTTCATGTATTTAACCGGCAATGAACTACCCAAACGAGCAAGATAAGAGAACGACTTTCCTTTATTAAAATCTTTTCAAAAATATGTTGGGTAGGTAAGTGAAATTTCCATGGTACATAAAGGTATGCATTTAATATATCTTATCAAGATTTCATATGATGCAATCGTATATTTAAGAAATTATATTAAATAAACTAACAAAATAAAATAATGACATGGGCAAAATAAGACGAAAGTACATTTAATTTAGTTGGATCTAATGGCAAAAGCTTTTTAGACGTGTTGCAGGTGACAAACTTAACCGTAAATGTGTTAAAAAGTCTGCCAAGCATAGAGGAGGCAGCGTCATGTGGTATGGAAGATGTTTTCTTCTGAAGGAGTCGGTCCGCCAGTGCCAATAATTGAAACGGTAAATACGAATGTGTACCTAAATCTCGTACAACAAAATGTTAAACCTTGATTCTGAGCATCTGTGAACCAGCCAACAGTATTGATGAAGGACAACGCGTCATGCTATACTACAAAATAAGTAAAATACTATTTCGAACAAGAATATATCGAAGTAATATAGTGGCCTGCTCAAAGCCCAGGCCAGAACTCAATTGAGGACCTCTGAAAGATTATATTGGAGACAAAGTTCGAGACCAGCAGCCTTCGACTGTGACGGATTTATGGACGAAATTTGGACAAGAATGGAACGAAATAACACCAGAACTTGCAAGAAACTGGTGGGTCCCTGTTGTCGTCGTTGCGCAGAACTAATCGAAAACAAAGGCTTCAACACCTCTTATTAAGTGTTTTAAGTTTCATCGTTGTTAAATTTTGTTTTGTTTGTGGTGTAATTGCTTGCTAAGCAATTCTGTGAATGATCATTTTCTTATTTTGCAAGTGTCAATATTTTACTTTGTTAGTTTATTTAGCATAATTTCTTGAATATAGGAATGTATTATATAAAATCTTCATAAAATATATTAAATGCATGCCTATAATATAGCATAGACATTTCATTTACCTCCCAATCATATTTTAAAAAATATTTTAATAGAGGAAAATCGTTCTCTTATTTTCCTCGGTGGTGTAGTATCGCTGCACATACACTGAGATAACATAAATAATGCAAAGGAGTTAAAAAAGTAGAATAGGATAAAGAAAAGTAATCAAAAGAAAAATATATATAAATTAAGGAAGTTAAAATCAAGTGAGGTTCAAATATGTGGCTGAATATTTTTAATAGAAAATAATAGAGTAAGTTGTAAATGAAAAACATCATAATTAAATAGAACATACTGAAATCTAACCAAAAGAACACCATGATAGCAGACCTTTCGTGCACCAGTTCTTAAGAACTTAAATCTGAGTCACTAAACCATAAAAGAACTGGTAATTTGGGAATTAGGCAAACTAAATTTAAAAAAAGTATGTGATGTTATGGGAAAGGTAGACGAAGATAATGACAATAATGGTAATATACGAAGAAATAACTGGAGTTTAGGAGTAGAAGTAAAGGCCATTAATAAGTAGAACAAAAATAGAGAGTAAATCAATAAATGCAAAAAAGAAAACCCAAAATGAATGATTTAAAAACAAAGAAATTAATATATGTAAATGGAATAATAAGTTTAGAAGAAGTAATGATAAATAAATGCAGTTAATCGTTCTAGGATAGAGAAATTTACAGCAGTAAAGCATTGTGTTAGCGACAAACGGGACTCTCTCTTAAAACGCCCTATCGGCAAACGACAGTCTATCAAAAAAAGCTAAAGCGGCAAACGGCATTCCCGCATAATCCACTCCATCTGCGAACGACAGTCCCTCATAAAAAGCGATATGGGTGAACGACAGTCCCTCTTAAAATGCCATAGCAACGAACACAGTCCAAAATAAAACGACAAACGATAGTCACTCATAAATTGACGAAGCGGTGAACAATAGTGCTTGATAAAATGCCCCAGCGGCGAACGAAAATTCTTCATCAAACGCCATAGCGGCGAATGACAATCCCTCATAAAATGACAGCGACGAAGGACAGTTCCTCATTAAATGCTTTATCGGCGAAAGACAATCCCTCGAAATGACATAGCAGCTAAGGACAGTCCCTCAAAAAATGTCATAGCGGTTAACGACTGTCCATCATAAACGATCTATCAGCGGACGACATTCCTCCTTAAAATGCCCCAGCAGCGAACGATTGTCCCTCTTAAAACGCCATAAGAGCAAACGGGACTCCATAATAAAATGCTCCATCAACCTACGACACTCCCTCATAAAACGACCAATTGACGAAAGACAGTCCCTTATCAAATGCCTTATCGGCGAACGAATATCTCTTATAAAAAGACCGAGTGCCGAACGACATTCCATAAAATCCATAGGGATGGACATCTGTCACTCGTATAACTACAGAGTGACAAATGATATTACCTAATAATATGCCATAGCAGAGAACGACAGTCCCTCATGAAGCGCCATAGCGGCGAAAGACGATCTTTCAGGAAACGCCATAGCGGCGAAAGAAAGTCCCTCATAAAACGCCATAGCAGCTAACGGCATCCCATAATTAAATGCCCCATTGACCAACAACTCTCCCTAATAGAAATCAAAAGATAATCCCTAATAAAATGTCATAGTGGGTAAGGAGAGTCCCTCATAAACTACCCCAGTGACGAAAGGCAACCCCTCATAAAAGGCCATAGCAGCGAACGACAGTCCCTCATAATACCCCATAGCGGTGAAAGAAATTCCCTCATTAAACGCCATAGCTGTGAACGACAGTTATTCATAAAACGCTATAGCTGCTAACGACAACCCTCAAAAAAACGCTACAGTGGCGAACGACAGTTTCTCTTAATACTCTATAGTACCGAGAGTGACTCTTTCATAAATTTCCGTTGCGGCGAACGAAAGTCCATCATAAATACCCCGATCGGGGAATGACATACCGTTATGACATGCTTCAGATGCGAAGGACAGTCTGCCATAGAAAAACATAGCGGAGAAAGACAGTCATTAGAGGCCTGTGATGTAGCGATCCCCATTTTCCAAGGCAAGTCCCTAAAAAAACCGCCATTTCGTCTAACGACAGTCCCTCTTAAAACACCAGAGCGGCGGACAACAGTAGCTCATAAAACGCCATATGGGTGAACAACAATACCTACTAAAACGCTATAGCTGCTAACTACATTCATTTATAAAATGCCAGGGTAGCGAGCGACAGTTTCTCTTAAAACGCTAGAGTGAAAGAGAGTCCTTCATAAATTGCCGCAGCGGTGGACAAAAGTCTCTCATAAATTGCCCTATTGACCAAGGACAGACCCTCATAAAACGCCATAACGGGAAACGGTACACTCTCATAAAATACCATAGCATCTAACGACAATCCCTCAAAGAAAGCCATAGGGGGGAAGGAAAGTCCCTCATAAAACGCCTGTAGTGCCATTGTACAAGGTGGAATAGGTTTGACAATGAGACCTCACATATAAGCATCATGTGAATCTTATGAAGACTTGTAACAGGCACGCTCACAATATGTACATACAAATAATCTAAAATAAGTATAGCAGTTTTCATAAATAATAATAACTCTTTGTGTAAATAATATGTAACATCTCTTTAAAATAATAATGCATAGCTTTTGTAACAAAGAACCTATAACAATTATCCATATAAATAATGTATATGTTGCCTGCAAAGGCCAAGGCTAGAAGAATGAATTCGAGATGTTCACACGTTAGAAAACCTGTGCACATCTACACACATATACACAGTACAACATAGTAAAGCAATTTTTACAGTCACGCTAAAAGTTCAGCTATTCAAACAAGCTTGGTAACAGGCACAGAGCAGAAAACACGATAGTAGCGGCCATTATTTGCTAGCGGGAAAGCGCGAAATGCAAGGTCGCATCTTTGTGAATTCGAGATAAAATGAATCTCTATCTCGATGGACACACAAATTAACACGGAGTGGAGGAGGCTCCGCCCAAACAAAATCATTGGTTAATGATAAACCGCGGCCTCGGTGTGTGCCACCGTATATGCATCTTGGGTAGACCGAGGGAGGACAGTTTTGAGGTAATTCAGCCAATCAGATTCAGGGGCACTTTCAGAATTAGAGTCACTGTCAGTCTCAGTTGGAGTCGCAGGCAGTTAAGATACCAACTCAAAACAAGGAATAGGCTCGCCCGAATACACGACACGCCCGTTTTCGAATTCATCTGAGGACGAAGCAACCCGAGTTCTACGCCTTAAATAAAGAGTGCGAAATTCCGCCGTTTGGGATTTCCTTTCTTACTGGTAATCCCTATCGATCCTCTTAATCAGCCTACTTAACCTCAAGCCGAGGGAGAATATCATCTCCCCTCGAACAATTGAAGTCAGCCTCAGCTCAGTGCCAGATTAAAGTGTGACCCTGTAACGAGATCGTCACTGTTAAGCAACATCGGATCGGACTATTACTTGGACGGTTCACCGCCGAGGCCGTGGAGAGCCTCGCAACTGTATTCCCCTTAGAGAGGGACCCAGATACCTAGTGACTTACTATATTAAAACCACCACAACCTAACACTACCAACCTCACTTACCTAATAATAATAATTCAAGCCACCACACCAAACACCCTACGCCATAGGAGCAAACGACACTCCAATATAAAATACCATATGGACAACCCAATAGAATCTAACAACAATCCCTCCTAAAAGGCCATAGTGGGGAATAAAAGTACCTCCTAAAAGGCCATAGGGAGGGGAACAAAAGTATCTCCTAAAAGGCCATAGTGGGGAACAAAAGTACCTCCTAAAAGGCCATAGCGGGGAACAAAAGTACCTCATAAAACGCCATAGCGATCATCGAAAATCTTGCTTTACAAAAGCATCGGTGAATGACATTCCCTATTAAAATGCCCAAGGGGGCGAAGGGCATCTGCTCATAAAAAACCATAGTAGCTAAAGACAGTCCCTAAAAGAGCGCCGGCAAACGACAGTTTCTGAGAAAACAGCAGCACCGGACGCCCCTCCTTCATGAAACGCGATTGCGGACAACGAAAGTCTCTAATAAAACGTTATAGCGGCTAACGAAAGTTCATCTAAAAGATGCCATAGTGGCGAACGTTAGTTTGCCCCTTGGTATAGTCGGATGCCTACTGGGGGGGGGGACGAAAACCAAAAGAGAATAATAAACACTAACGCAGTTTGTCAGTAATAGCAGTTGGATAGTAGAAGAAAACTCTCCTGTGAGTTAAACTTACGACGTATAGTGATGGTTTTGGAGATCAAAGCGTTGGTTGAAGACAGCAGTCGTGAAAGGATGGTTGTGATGCTAAACTTGTTTCCAAGGGAAAATGCTGCCTGGTAATAATGTGGTTGACATTGTCAGATGACTATGCGGAAGGGCATAAGTCGTCTAGGCAAGTCCGAATTAAAATTTCGTATAAAAAAGCGACCTCGATGAATGATACGGCAGGAGGAAATGTTATGAATAAGCCGTGATAAACTAATCATGAGTTTACCAGAGATCACCAGTCATTGATAAAGGACGATGGTAGACCACAGGCAGGGGGAAATACATAGCTCACCGACTTGGCTGTTGAATGGTGGTCATTTAAATGGAACAAACCTTTAGGTTGGTGGCAGCGGGAGTCTGCTACGTGCCCACCAAGCGAAAATGCATCCGCTTTGATCTTCTATGGCTCATTTATTATGGGAGCAACGATGGATGCTACGATTTAGAAGAAGCGGGGTTGGGGGGGGGCGGCCCATAACTTGAAGGAATGATATTATCGAGGTGTGATTGAGGGGAAATAAATCACAATTGTTAGGATTGCTCAACCAAGCATGAAGCTTATCGATCTAGACTAGATATGCACGATTCTGCTCTCTCCATTTTCCTATCGGTCGATGTTAATTTGCATCATGCTTTTGGGGGCGTGCTAGGTTCCATGTATTCGGACTAGATGACTCAGGCCGGCACATATCCTTGGGCCTTCACCTAGAAAAGAGAAAAAAAACTATGGACTCGATAATACCGAAGAGAAATAGAGTACAAATAAAGTGTTTTGATGAATCAATTGGAAGATAAGTAATCGTAAAATATGAGCTTAGATGATGATACTTGTTGTTATTATTATTATCATCATGAGGCAGAAAGAAAACGTGGTTCTCTTCCGCAGAAAATTTTAAAGGTCTGTTAAAATGTGATGGAGTTACGCGAAGTGAAAATATGTAAGATTTGTTCTGAGAGGTGACTACTTTGATTATCTAACCAGAGAGATCCCAAAACTACTCAATAAAGGCAGATCCAACCTCAAGTTTGGGCACTAGTTCCCAAAGTTCCCCGGCAACAGGTTTGAGTTTGTACCTTTGAGCGGTTGTGTTGTTTCAAGGAACTTGATCCCGGAACCCCTTAAGCATCCCCAATGATACCCTCCCTTTAAGGAACAAATGGGGCTGGGTGGGAATGGAGGGATACAAAATTTACAAGAACAAACCCCATGTGGGCAGGTACGATGAAACCTTAACCAACAAAGACAAACCGATGCCATTCACTCTCGTTGAATGCCGGAAGGGCCTTAATTTGTTCACAGGAAGCTTCGCTAGCCGGTTGCTATGACAACACTAATCGGACACCTCGTGTCAATTTAAAACCACTAAAATACATTCAAATCTCAAACGACAAAGGTAACGCCTTCTCAAACGTCCTCTTAACACATTTTAAACGAGATCTTCAACATATAAAACGTCATCTTAAACATGTAATACGTCATTCTAAACGACCTACCAAATTACTCAAAATTTGTCCCCTTTTAGAAAAAAATGAGGAGATTTTGAATGACGAGTGATAAAAAAAAGAATAAAATTTTGTTTCTTTGCCTAACAAGTAAGGTCAATTAACTTATTATTATTTTTATTAATGACAGTACATCAGGAGATCTATAGACAATCATACCCATGATTTGAAAATCAATATTAAATCACAGGACTCCCGCTGGTTTTTATTTTTTAAAAAGCGACACGGACGGGTATCTCTGCTGGAATTTAATTTTTTGAAAAGATGTTCTTTAGTGATGAAGTTTGCTTTTCGATAAGAAGTGTGACAGGTTCATATGGTCCAGGAGTGAGGAAAGAAAACGCAGGAAAAGAATGTACTAGCCTTCACTATTGCAGGAAAACATAGGTACCGGAAAGATGAACCCTGAAAGAAATGTTGACATAAAACGAATGTTTTATTTGTATTTGACATCAAAGTAGGACACTGCATATCGAAGCGAGTAGTTGTTTAAAGAAAACATAAAGTACATAGAACGAGGTGTTAAAGTTTGTTTTGTCATTTGTTTAGGGAAGGGGGGGTCAAATGCACCCTACCGACCCACGAATTACAGTTGACGAGATTTGCTGCAGTAGTCTTTTTTTCATCCTTAATTTCTATCTATACTATGCTTGTTTTCACCTATTTCATTTCTTCCTTCCTCTTCTCTCCTGAAATTGCTTACCATACTCGGGTAAACAGAGGGGAGGGGAGAAAAGGCGTCAAACCCCAAATCTCTCGATGGCCAAAATGTGGGGAAAAGAAAATTAATCTCACAAAAATGATTCAGCTTAGCCGAGATGATGTAATCCTCAGCGCGTATATATATATATATATAAGCCACGAATACTGAGAAATGAGAAGCATCTCGGGTCGAAAGGAGCGCGAAACCAGACTATGAAAGGAGACTGAAAGGAGTCACACATAAGAAGATATTTTTTATTTAGCTTCAGATGTTTAATTTACAAGGGCATGGAAATAAAAATAGTGTAATATTGAGCTAAACATTAATTAAGGATTCCAAAACTAATAATAATAAAAGAAAAAATAAAGTAAAAAGTACGTTTCTTTAGGCTTAATTAATTTAAATATGTGAATACTACGCAGATCAGTGGATGAATATAATTGAATTTCCAAAAATAATTTATGCTTCTATGAAAACGAGCAAATCAAGTTTATGTGTTGAATTCTCTCCATATATATATATATATATATATATATATATATATATATATATATATATATATATATATATATATATATATATATATATATATATATATATATATATATATATATATATATATATATATATATATATATATATATATATATATATATATATATATATATATATATATATATATATATATATACGTAAAGATAACAGGAGCCGATATTTGGGTTTGAAACCCATCTTCATGGACCTATGGAAAATAAGAACATCAAATAAAGGATCAAGATACAATTTTGAAGTAGTTCTATAACGTATGAAGGAATTGGATTAACAACTATGATACAAACGTAAGAAGCAAAAAATTACAGGAATTTACAGACTTTTATATTATAATGTTTTTCTAATTTGGAAAATCTATACTAGTTTTTAAAATATGGAAATAAAAGGCTATAAAATGGACTGATTGGAGTATTTTTCAAGCACTGGTGTACTTTAGTACAGAAAAGCAAATGAGACGCAGGATTCCAGAACTGATAGTTTAAATAAAAAACATTGAAATTAAAAAGTAATTTTATTTAGGATGAGATAATTTAAATATGTTAAATTCCACAACTTCGGACGCAGGACTTCAGCAATTTGTCTCATTGTTCGGATGTGATTTTAATCCATCCTTCTGCCAATCTTTGCCAAAGATTTTCCACATCTGTCTGTCCTGAGCCATAAGCTTTTCACCCATTTTCTTCCATAGATTTTCTATTAGATTTAAATAATAACTCAGCGCAGTAAAGTTCATCGCTTCAATATTTGCAATCCAAACACTGCTCCACGGTACATTGTACTGGATGTAAACAAGCTCACGCATTCCTGAAGTTCGGAGAGAGGAAACTACTTGTTCCTAAAGCAGATTCTTTTATTCCACAACGTTTAGTTATCATCTAAAATGACGCGCGGACAGGTTTCAGCGACTCAAAACACAACGCTGCCACTTTAAAATTTAACCGTCAATTTAGTGGATGTGGGATTCTATCCTTCACCTGTATGACGCCTTTCATGATGTTTCCCATCCAATCCGAACAAATTAAATTCGCTTACGTAGCTGAAAAACTCCCAAATTTCAGCAATCACAAGACGTGCTCAGTAGTGAAGGCCAACCTAGCCGGTATATTTATTTTATCTATGAGTGGTTTCTTAGCAGGGTAGTGTGCAATGAGTCCCACCTCTCTCAAGAGACGTGAAGCAGTCTTTCGAGATACCTTCAGGTTCAGATTCTCGGGAACTTGCCATGAAATACCGGTTGCTGCCTCAAATCGGTTCTTCATCGACATCCTTCCCATTGTGCGATCTCCCCTGATAGTGTTTTTTCAAGGGCGACCCCTTTTCTTCGTTGACTCGCAGGACTCAGTATCCTCATGGCGCCTCATTATACACTTTTCTCCCCTACTACAATGCCTCGAAAACCCAGGCAGTGTCAATCCTTCACTTTTCTCCCAAACAACCTGCTTTCTAAAGAATCTTTCCACCTTAACCCGTCTCGCCATCCTGATAAATCAGTAATACCTTCAGTAGCTCTCTACAATACACGCGGATAGTGTTGACATACATACGTTACGGATGTTTGTCTTCTAGGAGGCTCTGCGAAGGTCTGAGGGATACTCTGGGATCACTTTTATGATTTAGAAAACTCTCCTTCTGCGTGACAAATGGAGTCGTTATGGCCGTAGGCTTAAAACAACTGGCGATGTTGACCCTGAAGGAGTGAAGGTGAAGGGTGATTTCGGTGTGTGTGTGTGTGTGTGTGTGCATGTATATATATATATATATATATATATATATATATATATATATATATATATCACCCGTCCCATCCCAAATTCATGAATAATCGTCACAATCTCTCAAGACTTTCGAGGACGAAAATCTCTTGTCTTCCATCCTTTAAATCAGTGGTTTTCTAAAAATTGTGTTAAAATGAGGTAAGTTTACATCGCTGACCAGCGATCAGAAATTGGGCTGGGAATTAACTGTAGATTGCTAATCACAGATTTATCATTCCTTACGTTCAGCATCGATACAAACAAACAACCTCTGTTAACCTCAAACATCTTATCACTTTTAAACTTCTTTTTACAAACAAAGTAAGTTTCGAGCTAAAAATTGTTTGCTTGCGGGATTCTTCTGAAAGTAGTACGAGTTTTTAGTCGCCTGTATGTGACTCTATAGGCTACTATGTCGGTGCGTAGGTCGGTCGGTTGGATGGTAACAATTTACTTTTCCATGATTTTTCGGCAATAACATCATAACTATTCGGCCGATTCTAACAAAATTTTAAACCCTTATGTTGTTTTAAATTCTCTTCCAAATGATATAATTGACAAGGCCATCTTAATGTTATTCTGGAAATTATTGAAACTTTTGAAGGTGGTAAGGTTATATGGTCATAAGTTCATAAGTTAGAATAATTGGGAGCACGTGACTTAGGTCTGTTTACCTTGTTTGTAACGGACTCTCCAAACTCTTTGATCGTAAATGTTTATTTTTTAGTTGGGTTCCTCAACTCGGGACTACAGAACTAGCATTTCTTCACCTAAACATTTCTCTAATAATGTTTTTTATCCGTTGTTCAAATGAAATGTAACTTTGTCACTATCAGAGGCAAATTTCAAAGCCTATTCTGGTCTATTTTCATAATAATTAAAGTCGTATTTAAATGAAAATCTCGATTTTGGTTTGTAATTAAAGTTTTTAAGAATTTGGTTCTATTCCACTTGACTGTGTTATCATTTACCAAATGCATAAATAAGACTGAATATTAACTGTGGCTGTATACATTTGTATAAATAAGACTGAATATTAACTGTGGCTGTATACATTTGTATAAATAAGACTGAATATTAACTGTGGCTGTATACATTTGTATAATTTGTGCAATGATTATAACCTATCATGTAAATGGCTTCTGGGTGGGATAGGGTTTTTAACATAGGTTTTGGATAGTGATGACTTGTCTTTGAAAATAACATTGATTTTACGTTCTCTGACGAGATAAGAGGACCTAATAAACGCTTCCTTTTAAAGTAAGATTATATTATAAAGATTTTTTCAATTATGGTTTAGAATTGTCTAAGGAATGTAAGTGGTAACATAATTTTGTCCCTATATTATAATTTTAGTTTTTCCTTCTCAAATCAATTAATGAAAAATATAGTTCCAGGCGAGTTCAAAGAAGCAAATGTTAATCTGATTCTAAAAAAAATATATTAAAACTGATTCAGGAAATTTTAGGTCTATTTTTTAATTTCCGTTTTGGCAAGCTTTTATAGAATCTATTATTAATAAACGAATTAGGCAAAATTTTGAATCCAAACATTTTAGCAACGATACTCTGCATGATTTTCCAGAGCAGCGGTCGGGCTTAACCAAATTGTTGCAATTTCTTCACAAATGATCTCAACCTTCGATGAGTATAGAATCGTTGACAAAGCTCACCTCACTTTTCAGAAGAGCTTTGATACTGTTCACTATAAGAAACGTGCCAAGAGACTATGATACGCTACTGAGCTTCCTGTGTCACTTTATGTTGCTGTATTTTTTACAGTCTGCTGATGTTATATATTTTGGAAAATTTTAAATTTCGAAAAAGTTTTGTTGATTGTTTCGGGCATATATAACTTGTTGCTATTTATTCATCCTTATCCGTAACATTATATTTTAGGAATGCAATATTTTTAATAGTTTGAAGTTTAGTTAGTGAGTCACTTACGTATATTTGAAGCTTTTATCCAATTTCTTTCTAAGAGTTGAGAAAAAATAAATATGATTATCGAATATTTTGGAATTTTTGAAAACAAAAATAATTGCAAATGTTAAGATTTAGAAAATGTATTAAAATTAAAGCATTAATGTTTTTTGGTATTTTTTCGTAAATAAAAGTAAATTTAGATGGTAAAAGAAGAGCTCTGAGGAATTTTTTTTTTCGTATATCAAAAGAATCCCGATAAATTTTTTCTTACCTTTAGGCCTAGAAAATAAGCATTGATCTGAAAACAAATCTAGACGAAGACTAAATTATTAGAAGATACATAATGGAAACCGTTTAAATTTATGTTTACCAAAACACGGTTGCTTGGACCAGATAGGTCGTAGGCCATACACCGAAGGTCTGCCTGCGAAGCGCAAAAATTTGAAGAGTTACAAAGACGGGAGTGGAATCGATTTTTCCACGTAGTCATGACCATTGTCAATGCATTTCCGCCAGCGATGAGCGAGGGTCTGAATGCGGCGCTGGAAAAAAGTCCGTGCCTGCTGAGGCGGTCCATTTCTTCACGGCGTCGATGGCGGTGTCGTTGTTTGGAAAACGCTGCCCGCGTGATCCGTTCTTCAGAGGCCTGAAAAAGTGTAAGTCAGATGGTGCCCAATCGGTACTATACGGTGGGTACGGCAGCACCGTCCAGCCGAATTTTGTCACACATTCTGTAGTGTTCAAACTCGTGTGTGGTCGGGCGCTATCGTGTTGCAAACAAAATGTTTCTTTCTTCCCTGGCCCTTTACGGGCATTCTGGGCCTTCACTCGATCAACGTTTTAACGTCATGGTCAGAATTTACAGTTTTCCCTGGTTACAAGAGATCCAAGAGGATGACACCCTCTCTGTCCCAAAAGAAGGTGCACATCACTTTGCCTGCTGATGCCTTCGTTGGGGAGCCTGAGTAGTGGCATTTCATCTACTGCCGTTTGGACTCCGGCTCGCAATGGTGAGACAACGTCTCGTCACCTTCTGCATAGTACCGGTCCAACACCCCCTGACTGACAGCCAGCCGGTGGTATTTTTGTTCCTACGTGAGCATCCGTGGAACCCACCTGGCACACACTTTGCTGTATCCCAGGGATGACAACATTGTTTCCAGTGTACCGACACCCATTTCCAACTCTGCACGCATTTCATTCACCGTTATCCGCCGATTAGCGCGGATGAACTGATCGAGGGGCACTTCATTTTCCCTAGTGGCGGCTGTGCATGGGCATCCGGAGAGCGGTTTGTCACTCACATCTCTGTCACCACTCTTGAATCTACGAACCTATCTTCTAACCGTGCTGACATCAACTGCCTCGGCTCCGTAAACGTTCAACATGCATTGGTGAATGTCGATTGGTTTAAATTCTTCTGCATGAAGAAATTCAATGACTCATCTATGCTTCTGACGCACGTCCATGATAGGGATTGCTTTCTTAGACTGTCAAACCGTCAATATCTTCAAAAGAGAAATTAAACCTTCAGCTTATTATCGCAAGGGGATTGCTATAAGCAAGCAATCCCCTTGTACCCCTTGGGGCGGAATAAAAATTTATAATATGTAAAAAAAAATCATTACAGCCAGGCATTTATATAAATTTCATAAAATTTCAGAGATGTTCGAAAAGTTTTGGCAGCGGCTTTAGTTTATGAAGACAGCCACTACCAAAGGTCTTATTTATCAATAGCACCACTACATACATAGTTGAAAAAGCCATCAGACTTTTTAAAGTATATATTATTCGAAATATCTAATAGTTACAGTGGTAAAAAATATGCATCTTTTTATTATCCCAGAATTTCAATCGGGGGAACATCATACCTATATTCTGCCTGATGATTTTCATCCGAATGGTGACTCCACTCCTGCAGCAGGTCCCAATCGGCTTATTCCCCAAAGCAGAAGCAGCATTTGCCTCATACGAGGATACATCCTTCGACTCGAGTAATCAGTCATTACTCACGCAAGCTTTCTGTTAACTTCATTCTTGCAACTGTTCAAATCATACGCACTCATCGAATTAATACTCACTACTCAAGGCCGGCAACCGGACAAGCTTCGCCAAACACCTCACATCACACGAATTCATCCACAGTACCACATCATGCTCCAGTTCCTACCAGTGAGGAAAAATGGCTTCTCTATTATTATATCCAAAGAAAAAAATATTGGTTAACACTCCACGAAAATGTGGGGCTAATCCCCAAACTGAGACTAGCATGAAAGTTATGTTTTTTGTGCGCTGGAATAAGAAAGCTGTCGTCTGTCACGAAGTCACGAAGTGCTAACATGGAAAGAGAGTCGATAGTGATAAGTATTGTGGTCAAATGGAAACATTACGCAAAAACTGCTGAAAAGACGAACATCAATGTGCAACCGCAAAGAGAGTTTGCTCCTACACGAAAATGTAAGGCCATGTATTGTCTTAGTAACTCAGGTGAGGTTTGAATATCAAACCTTTGCCTTATCCACCTGAATCTCGTGACCTTGTTGCTCCGTCATCTTCTCAAGTCATCACAACCTTTTCTAGAGGAGAAAGAAACATCCTTTATGTAATTGTGAAAAAATTAAAACTGATATTGTGATTCTTCTGCCTCGAAAATCAAGAATTTTACGCTCTGAGGATAAACAACTTATCAACTAGATGCGATTTTTATCGAAAATATTATATTGAGTAAATTATTTAAACAAGAGGAGCGGCTTCGCCACTCCTTACAGGGTAACTTGCGCTTCGCAGGCAGACCTTCAGGCTGTGGCTAACGGCCATGGTAAGGGTGCAGAAGACGGCGACGAAGAAGAAATAAACAAGTACGAAGGAGTACTCGCCACATTGAAGAAAGAAATCCTGAACAAGGGTTATCTAGTCGACGGACAGATGTCGACCTTAGGATGCTCAGTTCGCCATTGAGAAAACTGCCGAAGAAGGACTCAAAGCAGATGCTCCAAGGAATCAATTCAGGGATTTTCAAGTCGTCCCTTGAGGGTCCATACTCCCCAAAAGAAATCAAGGGTCTGCTATCGGAGAGCGAAGTATAATTAACATAAAGTGTAAAAAAATATAAAAGGTGACGAAATTTTAAAAATTATTAATATAAAAAGTCTAAAAATAAAAGAGATTAGAATAAAAACGATAAAGTTGCGTAAAATTAATATCTTAATAATAATAAACTAGAATATTCATAAAATTTTCTTCCACTAATTATAAAAGAAAGAAATAAAATTCAAATAGTAAATAAAAAGTATTTTAAAATAGTCATAGTGTTTAAAAGTGTAAAGTAAGAAGTTATTCAAATTAAACAAAAACTTTAAATAAGAAAAAAAAACCGTGTATAGATAGCAAAACTTAAATGAATATTTTATTTTTAACAAAATCATTTTAAAAAAAATCATAATTATAAAATGTAAAACCATAAATTCTCAACTTCAAATATTATAATTAATATCATATAATATCTAAATCACTGATTTCCACTGACTCCTGGAAGCTTTAATACTCCTACTTCGACTCATACCTTTTTCTTCTTGCACAATATTCCTTTTCCCCATTGAGAGAAATGGCTACATAAAGCATCCCGGAGGGCCAGGAGGACATATACCTTAAAGCTGCCCCCCGTCCTTGTGGAGAAAGCCGGAGAAGCGAGCCCCATGAGGAGAATCGTGGGAATCGTAGCCGGCGAATAACAGTAACTGCCTACCCTGTTTGATCTCCCCGCCGCTTAGGTAGTTGGAGCAACCATATGTGTCAAGGCAACCACATTAGGCCCTTAAACGACGCTCTTACGCTCCAATTACCTACGAGATCCATAAACCCGTGGTTATGTAAAAAAAAAGCGTTGCTAGTCAAAAGGCACGCCAAGGAGTGTGGCGGTTGAGGGTCTCACTTATTAACGAGCCAACTTGGGCACTCAGTGCCAACCTGTGCACTTCTCGCTCTCACCAGATGCGAACTCCCCATTCGCGCTCCCCTCTGTGGCCTCGCCCCTTCCCCCTTAGATGGGGCGGTGGTCCGCCTATAAATAAGCCCCGGAAAGAAAAGAAGAGATGAGAGTTCGATAAGAAAGAAGAAGCTTCAGTTCGTGAAGATCGATCCTTCAGCCATACAAGACGATTTCCGTGAGAAAGGATAGGATCAGATTGAGAAGATTCATCTTCCCCCCCTTCCCGGGCAGAATTAACATAAATCGTCAAGTTTTGTATCGGTGCCATACCGAAGAATCCTTTACAGACTTAGAAGAAGTCTGACTGAAGAAAAGTAAACCCGCTCACACTCGAGTGACTCTCACATCTCAAGCTCCGTAAGAGTGAGAGAAGAAGAACCCAGCTCCTACGAGGTTCCGTTCTTTAATTGCGGTAAGAATCTCACCGAATACCGCAAAATCTAGGTGGACACTCTACGTTGAAGAATCAGACACCAAGAGGCGTCAAGATCATTCAGAAGAGGACTCTTGGAGCGAAAAGCACCGTAACTCTCTCCGTCTTCTTAACTTAACCAGAGGCAAATTTACAATAGGAAGTTGACTTCGCACTACCTCTCTTAAGCCATCCCATCTCTACGAAAGTCTATCATAGGCCACGGCAACCCTCCAAAGCGCCAGATAAGCCCTCCAGCGACATCCAGCAATTCCTGATCCTTCCTGTCATGTAGGTTTAGGTTAGAAAGAACATTTATATTCATATTGCGATAGTATGAGTTTAGTACGTCTCACGATTTAAAGGAAGGAGAAACCATTGTGCGTGAACCTACGTCATATTTGCTAGTAGACGAGAGTACTTTAATTTAATGTTTAACTCTAATCAAAAAGGGTCAGGATAAAAATACTAATTGGCAATTAGTGTGTTTACCGGGAGACTATTTGTTTACTTTTGTCATTGAAGGTATTGTAATAGGTCTAGTTGCCAACCGGGAGAGTCTAGGTTAGCTTAGGACGAAGATATCAATGTGATTACTGTTTGTTTTTCATTGTTAAGTGTTAAATTTAAAATTATATGTTTATTTTGGGATAATTCCTGTGTGTTTCCTTATATCCTCACGTGTTGAAGCGGCTCTTCATTATAACAACAAAATTCGCGTTCTTAGATCAAAGCATACTTCATCAAAGAAGTACCTCACGACCACAAAGTATACAGCGACATCCCACTATTAGATATCATGTCAAAATCGATATACTTATACTACCACTACTAGTACTAGGTGATTTATGTGAAATGGTATTTTTGTATTTTCATTACTTAATAAATCTTATCTTATCGTTTTTCATTTCAAGGATCGAATTGAGCACTTTTCTATATTAAAGAGTGTCAAATTCTTCTCAAATATATTTATTATTTTCTTCTTTTTCTATATCTTTTCCCAGTAGAAAACTTTAAATATCTTTTGAATAACTTCTTTTTTTATATTCTCTTTTGTAATTGTAATCTTAATTTTCTTATAAAATTTTATTATAAGTCTCGCCTTTAAATATTTCTTCGAATACAATACTTAAAAAAAAAAATTCAAACCTTTCTCATATTCATTTATATTCAAGGAGTAAAATGTATAAAGGTGAGAAAAAATGATAAGCTCTTAAAATTATTTGGATACAAGCCATGGCTTCGCTGCGCTCGCTAACATGTTGGCGTATATTGCCCTTAAACCCCCTTTTTCAACCTCATTTCATTGCGCTTTTTTTTTACTCTTTGTTTAAACGCCAATTAAATAATTTTAAAGTAAAAGGAAAGAAAAAAACATTAACTATAATAAATAATTTCTATTTTAATTATTAACCAACAACCAGCAAAAAATTAATTCATTCTGAATTTCTTTCTTAAAAACGTTTCTTTCTTTTAACAAGCGGGAATTCTTCCATTTTCTTCTTCTTCTTTTTATCATTATTATTAGTAGTAGTATCCTCTCCATCTTCTTCTTCTCTTCTCCTTTTCGATCTTCTCCTCTTCTCCGTCTTCTTTTTTTCTTCTTGTTCTTATCCATCTCCTCTTCCTTTCCTTCTCAACTCTTCCTTTTTCTTATTCTCAACCTTCCTAATTCTTTTCTTTTCCTGCTTTTCAATATTTTTTTCTTTTCCTCCTCTACTTCTCCTTTTTGTCTGCTTCCGTCTTTTCTTCTTCTCCTATTCTTTTCTATTCTTCCTCCTCTTCTTATCCTAGTCGGTTTATTAAACCTTTCCTTCTACCCATCCTCTTCTTATTTTTTCACTTCTTTCTTCTTTTCTCCTTCTACTTTCCTCATTTTCATTCATCTTCTCATCCTCACCTTTCTTCTCTTCGTTTTATCCTAATCTTCTTCTTCTTCTTCTCCTCATGCATTTCTTTCTATTTAACCCCTCCCAAAATTCACCTTATTAAAATAAATTGTTAAGGACAAAAAGAGCGGTTTCTCCACTCCTCATTTAGCTCTACTCGTTTTTAGGTGCACGTAGTTACGAGGGGCGGTCATAAGTTTTGCAATTCGGATATAAAGAAACGAGATATGAGGAAAAGTGTTTCATTTTTTTTCAATATAACTACCCTCGACTTCAATGCACTTGCGCCACTTGTCCCCGAGGCTTCGAATTCCCGACAACCAGAAATATCCAGACTGCTGTTCAATCCACTCCTGGACGGCGAGCTGGACATCTTCATCGTCCCCAAACCGGTGTCCACGCAGTGCAGCCTTGAGCTGGCGGAATAAAAAGTAGTCGCTAGGGGCCAGATCTGGACTGTAGGGGGGATGGTTGAGCTCCTCGAATCCGCACTCGCGCAACTCTGGCCTTGTGGACTTTGACGACGTTGAAGTCGATCATGGAGCGAGAGGTTTATAGGGACCCAACGGGCAGAGACAATGGTCATGGCCAAGTTGTGGTGGATGATGTTGATAACACTTCCATGTGATATTCCAAGTTCTCGCTCGATTTCTTCGCCTTCATCCATCGATTTTCGAGGATCATCCTCTCCACACGGGCCGCATTGTCCTTGTTGGTCACGTCTGACGGGCGCCCTGGACGGGGGTCATCTTCAAGGGACTAACGACCATGGCGGAACTTCCTATTCCAGGGAGCAATGGTTTCATAGGAAGGGGCGGTCTCATTGTACACTGCAACCATGCGTTCATGGATCTCTTTTGCATTCTTGCCTTCCTTGGTCAAAAATTTGATCACTGCGCGGTGCTCAACCTTCTCCATTGTTGAAAAATTTGTGCCTGACGATCTGCGATCAGCTACTGTTTCTTAAATAGACGAGGCAGGAGCGTGCGGCTGCAGGTCCTGACTTGTCATAACTTGTCCTAACACCCCCACAAACAGCCATCCCCCTTCTTCTGTTTTGCCCTACCGATTCGCAAAACTTATTGACCGTTCCTCGTATTTCCTCCTGATAAAGATTAAAATTTAAAATCTATTTTAGAAATAATTTCGATAAAAATTTCGAATATATATATATATATATATATATATATATATATATAAGTAGCCATGGTTATATTTTTATTCATTTTCTGAACTTCACAATAATAATAATATCTTGATTTTAGAAAACTGCAAAAACATACCAAGTCATTAATTAACTAAGCAAAATAAAATTTTACCATTTTTTCCCTTCTTTCAAAAAATCCCATTCTCAAAATATAGAGTAACCAGGCAATGGCTTCGCCACTCCCCTCTCCCACCTACAGGAAAAGCTTGCGCTTCGCTAAGATTAAAATTTAAAATCTAAAAAAAAGCAGCCATGGTTAAATTTGTATAAATTTTCTGAACTTCACCAATTATAATAATCTTAAAAAGGAACACTAAACTAAATTTCCCTCCTTTCAAAATATCACGTTGCTAAAATATAGTTATAGAAGAAGAAGATATGTAAAAATAAATTTTCTGAACTTCACCATTTGTAATTATTTGGGTTTTAAAAATTCACAAAATTTCGATACTTATATTTATTTCGGAACTTCACCATTTAGTTTTTTGATATTATAAAAAAAATATTAGAAATAACTTTGATAAAAAAATATGTCATAGCCAAACTAAGATGAAATTATTATACGAATACTCAAAAAATCCTCTTCTTAAATTATAAAGTTAGTGATGTTGAAGTGATGATGAAGAAAACCAATCCTTCCCTATAATTATTCCATCTCTAAATAAATTCTCATAAAGAAATTTGATAAAAACCAATCTAGCCACAGGTTTTTGGTCGAATTTTAAAAAAAATGTTTCGATTACATGTCTGCTAATTTACTATTAGTTTAAGGTTTTTCATATCCATACCTATTTTCTTGGCCTAAATGCCTTAATTTTAATACATTTTAGGAACTTCACGATTTGTATTTATTTTTATTTTTAAAAAATCCGAAACATTCGATAATCATATTTGCTTTTTCAAACTCTAAAGACCTCTCCGGTGTTTCTAATAAGTGGTGAAGCAGCGCCTCTTGTCTCCCTTTTTAATTTACTTTTGGTCGGGTTTTTTTTTAGATCCTTATTTTCTACGCCTAAAAGCAAGGAAAAAAAACATCGGAATTCTTTTGAAATACGGAAAAAGGAACCCTTAAGTCTTTTTTTTCTGATCTAAGTTTTGTTTTATATTTTCATTTTGCTTTACTCTCTTTTAGATGGTAGCTATTTCCTCCTAATAAAGATTTAAAAAGAATATCTAACTTAGAAAGAAGTTTGATTAAAGAGTCGAATATACGAGAAAAAATAAAAAAAGTAATATCTTAATTTTAAAAAATTCTGAACTTCATTTTGTGTAAAAGAAATTCCAAAAAATTCGATAATCAAATTTATTTTATCTGAACTTAAATTTTTACATACAAACTAACAGCAAAAATAAATTATTATTTAACCAATCAGCCCCAAAATGCCACTCTTAAAATACCCTAGGTTCTTTACCCTCTCAAAATGCGACTAGGATTTCTTTTTGACCTTAAACTTTAATGTTCAATAATTTATTTCCTACAATCACGACCAATTTTTTCATGGCTTTAATTCCCCTTTTCTCCAATTTTGGGCATCGTAGGCGTGTAAAATAAAAGGAAGAACGAACATAACAAACAACTAAAAAATATTAACGCTGACGAAAAGGATTCTACAGCAAATCCTATTAATTTTAGATGTTTAGGCTCGTAGGCTAGACTCAAAACCTGCACGTGATATGGAATCACTTAAACAATGTTATTTAAAACCAAACTTGGATCTTTTCTCTTATTATTGCACAATTTCGTCTCCCCTGCCAGATGCCTGAATGGCCGGTTACTCGAGTGATTAGGCTGTGTCAACTTTAGTGTTACGATATCCTTTGATTTTTTTTAGAAGCATAAGCATTGTTTTTACCCTTAAAAAAACAGTAGGAAACTAAAAAAATAAAAGCTAAGGAAAGTACAAAAATGTAAAAGCTAAACATTATTTAATTTTTATAAATAAACTTTACTATTTCTTGGTAAATTTGAGTATCTAAGTCTTTTTCTTTATTTCGTTGCCTCCATAAAAACTGACACATATAGGAGTCAATCAGAGAACGAGCGGTTCCACTTTCTTTTTAATTCCCTATTTTTGCCTTGACCAAAAGCAACTCTATTTGGTTTGTGTGGGCACTTGTTTCTAGATCTTTAAAGTTCTGCGAGTGGTTAAGAGTCAAATGTTTATACAGCATCCCTGGCAGGGGTTAATTATAGATAATAATGTTTCTGCCGATCTATTAAGAACTGCATACATGAAACACCCGCACGTTTACCTGCAAATCACGCTGAAACCCCACTGCATTGGTAAAACCCTCCGGACATTGTTTTTTATCTAGCAATTCCGTAAGTTATATTTTTTTAAGGGTGAAAACAATGCTTATGCTCGTAAAAAAACAGCAAAGGATATCGTAACACTAAAGATGACAAAGCCTAATCACTTGAGCAACCGGCCGTTCTTGCAGGATGCCTAGAGTTGGCAAAAAAAATTCTTTTACAGAACTGAAATCCCTCCCGCATACAATTTCAGAACTCCTTCGTTTTACCGTTTTCTAGGTCCTCTTCCTTTCTTCCCCGCCTGTTGAATAAGTTAAATATTTCTGTCATATTCAAGTGTCAGTCTACCAAGTGCAAAATGCTGATTCATAATAATAACAATAGTAGGGAGGGGGGGGTATTCTGTCGATTGTTCAGTTTGCCTTAAGCAATACAGTGAGCAAACCAGTAAATCATTAAGTGTACGCTTGACGCTACATAAATACAATATTAGGAGTGGGGAAAGCAGTAGTGCTTTCTTTGTCAATTTATCTGAAAACAGTCACCCTATCAATTTGATTCGGCTAAATTTATTTACAAATTTGATGACTTTATTCAAAGAAATATTGTTGAATGCTCATTCATTAATTGCTCGCTTAATTTTAATATATTCCCCGGCCTCTTTAAACTTGACATTGTTATTTGTTATTAAAAGGCTTAATTATAACGAAATTATCCATTTATTAATTTAGTTATGTTCCTCTCGTTTACTTTTATGTATTCACAATTAGGTGTGTAGGTATTTATCTTAGTGACCTAAATGTCTACATTCTGTGCTCACAGTTGGAATTCCCAGAAGTAGACCTTATCTATTTGGTTTAATACTTCATATCCTTCTTTGATATTTCTCTATTTTGTGCCCTTTCGTTGTACATGTGCGAGGCATTACTCTGCTGTCTCTCAAATATAAACCAGCTTTGTAAATTTTTTCATTATTCCTTGATAATGAACTGAACAAGTTCGAAAGTACTTGGAATCCGCCTTTCATTGCTTTACTCACGCGCTAGCTTGTGAGTTTCTCATATATATATATATATATATATATATATATATATATATATATATATATATATATATATATATATATATATATATATATATATATATATCGCTCTTTTTTCTAGTTATCTCTCTTTTCGACAGGCGGTGCTTTTGAATTTGTGGCCTTTGCCGCCTAATTGATTTCTTGCAGATGCCTAGATCATTAATTCTGGGCCCCGACAAAAACGCCTCGTCCTTCCGTTTGTATTCCCACCTCTAATTAAAGAATTCTATCACCAAAATGTATGTGGACAATATTTTAAGGCATCATCTGTTAAAATGTCTCTTCTCAATGAAATTAAATTCACTCCCACTGGTTGTTATTTCCGTATCTCTGAACGCTTTTGCTTTAAAATGCGTACGGTTGAAGCTGAGCTCTATTGGAGACGCGTCCGTGGTTAAGTCGCTTTTTGGCACGTTTTGTACCACGGACATAAATTCTTTCCCTACCGGTGGGAGCTCTTTTAAGTCCCTAGGGTCAATTGTATTTGCCCATAGCACATTTGTTAAATTATATTTTCAATGTGAAACCCACAAGAGCATCACAAATGGATCATTTTGGAGAAGTATTTTTCCACCAAAGTGGTGAGGTTAGAAAAATTGAATATGTGTGATAGATGCATAACCCCAAGGGAGAATCTAGCACGTGAAGTAATCGAAACAATGCCAATTATCACAGCCAAATTAATTATATACTATTAATTTGCATCTTACATGACTTTCATCCCTCAAAACATAAACGAAAACAATTATATATAAAATTTCATAGCAATAATCTAGCTAGCTTCCAGTCTAGCTTCAAGGATGGTCATAATACTGAATCCCCTCTCATAAAAGTAACTGACCGCCTTCTCCGAGGGAATGATGCTAATCAGCCTTCCATTATAGTACTTTTTTATCTTTCTGGAACCTTTGATGAAAATATTTATCACACTGTTCTCTTTTATTGTCTTCATGAATTCCTTAGGGTTTCTGGAACCGCCCTTGACCAGTTCAGCTGGCACCTATCACCCTTTTCTATATTTGATCATATCAGGAATTATTTTTCTAGTCCAGGGGAGGTGTATTTTGGCGTTTAGCAAAGTTCCCTTCTTGGCTCGATCCTTTTTACCTGCGGCGAAGCGCCAGGTTTATGCGTCGCTTTTTTATAGGGATTAAAGTTCAATTTTCAAAAGGAGTAAAGTTCAATTGTACCCATATAGAGCCATAAAATGACCCATATGACCATGGGACATAGGGTTATTCACCATGTAGATTTTAAATCTGCCATCAGATTTGGCCCTGGGTGAGGCCATCTAGTGGCAGAAGCCTTATTTAGCCATTCGAAGGAACTTGTAAGTGATTTGAACCATGGGAAACCATCAAGGCAATAACCATTTATAATCTTATCACAAAACACTACAACTCATTGGGGGACTTTCCCTCTTGTTCATATTTATCTTTTTCATATGCGTTGTATCGACTTATCATTTAACTTCTTTCTGCACAGCCTCGTTTGATGAGACGATTAGAAATCTAGCCATGTACGACATCATTTTAAAATACAGATCGAACAACTTTTTGAAACTCATTCGAGGCAATTCTGCGGTGTTACTAGCGGGTCCTCCTTTCGGGATAGGCTCGGTCTAATACTATAGCTCCTTAGCCCCACCTTGCTGGTTCCCGGTCGCCCCATTAAGTTGGATGAAGATCGATTGAACGACCTTCTTCATGAAAATCCTCGCCAATCGACTAGAGAATTGGCTGTACAATTGGCGTGTGATCAGAAAACTGTAGTGAATCACCTTCATTCGATGGGGAAAGTTCAAAAACTCGGTGCATGGGTTCCGCACGCTTTGAGCGAAAGCAACAAACAAACTTCAACGCTCCACGATTACCGCAGGTTTGCTTGCTCGTCACAAGACTACTCGTGGATATAAGGACAGATTTCTTCACCGCATCATCACTGGCGACGAAAAGTGGTGTGTTTATGTCAACATGAACAATCGAAAACAATGGCTTAGCCCCAATAAAAAACCACTTCCACGATTAAAGCAAGGACTTCATCCACGAAAGACGATGCTGTGTGTGTGGTGGGATTCTGAAGGCATCATTCTTTATGAGCTCCTTGCGAACAACGAGATTATCAATGCAGAACTATACGTTTAACAAATGTATCGACTCGTCGAAGCTATTCGTGAAAAGCGACCTCATCGACGTTATGGAGTCTTTCTGAAACACGACAATTCTCGTTCTCACAGTGTCAATATGACAAAAGACGCCACCCAAACGCTTAATTGGGAAATCCCTCCGCATCCTCCATATTCGCCAGACTTGGGTCCATCGGATTTCCATCTGTTCCGATCGCTCTCCAACAATTTGCGCGGCGTTTCTTCAATACTGATATGGAATTAAAAACCTGGTTAGGCGAATTCTTCGAGTCAAAATCCAGAGATTTTTATTGCATAGGCATCGAAAAACTATTTGAGCGTTGGAAAGAAGTCGTAAATAACAACGGAGAATACATTATTGATTAAATTGCATATTGTTATCAATTAAAAATGAAGTTTTTCTAAAAATTTTAATGGTAATGAATAAATTTGTTAAAACCGCAAGAACTTATTCCTCAACCCAATAGATAGAGAGCTTTTTCTGTATTTTATGGTTTCCTTTTCTTTGATTTAGACGCATTTTTAGGGGGAGTTGATGGTAAATAAGTGTCTCCCTTCCTACTGCGAGATATATCTTTCTTTTGTCTTTTAGACTTCAGCCTCTTTAGTTGTAGAGAAGGTTCAGCACTGGTAGTAGAAATCGTTACTCCAAGTACTTTGCCTTCGGAATGATATCGGTAGAGTTTTTTTCTACCTCGATATCTGTTACTTATTTCAGGAAATTGAGTCTGAAAGTTTTCATCTCTGTACTGACTGAACTGACAACTAGTTGGAAGATTTCGTCAGCGAATTAGATGTAAATCATTCAGGTATTTCTGACCACTGTATATGTAAAAGAATAACCTCTGACCCCCCCCCCCCCCATTTATCGGAGACCACGTGCTATCGTATCTCGCCATGGAGACGACAATTCCTGTTCGAACATTCTTGAATTTTCGACTCCTGCGCACGTTGGGAAAATATTTCCCAATACTGGGAACTCGTCCCAAGCCACCCTCCCCCCACCGGTGACGAGGTGTGAAAAGGCCGTGCTGTCTTGCCACTTGCTGCTAAATGATGAATCGACTCTGCCTCCGGATTAAGATGTCTAGAGCTTGTGACTCTTTTCTCCACCCCACCCCCCCTTCCCCTCCACAATCGGGCATACAAATACTCGGGTTATTCTGTAGTTCGACGAGTCCAGCCCGCACCACCTCAAGACCGTTCTTATCAGCTCGTCCCGTGGGCGTTCGACAGACAGCAGACTTCTTCAGTCGTGATTCTACCCAAATCAATTGGTAGCTTCTGAGAACGGCAAGCCTTTGAATTTGCGCAAGAGTCTCCCTTCGTTTAATCTCCATCGATTACATTTGAGGTAAAGAAGATTCTTCTTTCCATGGAATTACGAGAATTCCCACATTCTCCGTCAAACGTCATCTGTGAAGTTTGGCTATTTTGAAGGAAGGTTAGTTCGGATCGTGCCCTACCCGCCTAATCTGGATCGTGCCCCACCTGCCTCATACGGATCGTGCTGCGACTTGCCTCGTCGGATCGTTGCCCACTCGCCTCATCGCAAGAAGAACCTTCCTCGAAGTCATCGACCCGTAAGACTGGAACCCCCTCCATTATTAGTATTGTCAAGTTCCTCCTTTTGATCTGAACCTAGTAACATTAATCCATTAATTCCATTTGAGAATCCCTCCTCATAATAATTATCAAGAAACTCTTTCAATTTAAATCATTCTCTTTTGTCTATTATTATTCTTATTTTGATCGTTGTAAATAAAATTATATTTTTGTTGTTTAATCTTTAACTAACCTTGAACGATACCCTCAGGCCGTTTCAAGTAAATCTCGCCACCCATTTATGCACTCTGTTTAATTATTAAGGATTTGAGACCCAACGCCTCAAGTGTGACCTTCTAGTCGGTCGTTAATCCCTGCGAACAGTCCTTCAACGGTTCGCGTTGCAGTAAATGATTAAGTCACCCCCCCCTCCCCCATAATATAAGAGTAGTGTATGGTACAGAGTGGTTGTACCATGAGATATATATATATATATATATATATATATATATATATATATATATATATATATATATATATATATATATATATATATATATATTACTTCTATATTATAAAAACTGGTGTCAAGTGTGTGAAGTCTATTACATAGTAAATTAGTTTAGTTAATTTACATCCCCTTTGAGTTTTAGTAGTTCCCTCTCATTATTGAAGTTCTCTATTTTTCTATTTATGGCCGAAGTACGTTCAAGTTAGTTCTAGATCGGTAAAACTTTAGTCTATTAACTATTTAAAATTTAGATTATTAGTTGGGACCCGTTCTGTGTGTTTGTGTATTCCATTTACCCGAATACTTGAGTTAATCCTCAGCCAGATTAGAAAGATTAACCCGTCCTAACCGTGTAGGAAGAGTTTTAGTGTTGCTTTATTAGTGGAATAATTTTTAAATATTTTGTTTGGGGACAATTTAGGGTTCACGCATATTGACGAGTATTTTCGTTACGTCATTAACCCCGTTCGCGTGTAACATTCCCCCTAGTAAGCCAACAAGAGGTCTTCTTCGTTTGACGGTTTCAAGGGTCAAGGAGAGTCGTTGGGCCTGTCGGGACGAGAATTTTTAACTTATATTCAGGAAGAAGAGAGAAATGAAAGAGAAGAGAGAAGAGCGAAGGACCAAGAACTAAGAACGCAGGAAAAAGAACTAAGAGAAGCCGAAATGGAAGAACGGGAGAGAATAGGGCAGCATGAACTGGAACTAAGCCGTAATCAATTGGAGTCAATGTCAATTAACTCCGGACCGAAACTCCACAGTCCTCGTCAGCAAGTTTACCCGTCTTTAAAGAGGGTGAAGATTTTGAATCATACCTTACGCATTTTGAGAAGATTTTTTAAATAAACAATTGGGACCTCGAGGTAGATGGTGTTGTCAAAGTGCCCCCTCTCCTAAACTCACAGTTGAGAGACATATTTATTTCGCTTCCCTCAGAGTCCACTGTGGATTTCTATCGTGCCAGTTTCGGTCACGAAAAGATCCACCCTGGTCAGACCTTTCGCCATTTTGGGTTTACCCTCCAGAAACACCTCCAATTTAGGTTAGATGTGTGTAAAGTCCCCCAAGAGTACGAGTTCCTTCTGGACTTCGTCCTAAAAATCAATTCTTAGCTTACCTCACGTAAGAAATCCGTGCCTTCGTGAAGGACAAGCGCTGCTCTCTGTTCACGGAATGCCTAGAAGAGGCTGATGTTTATGCAATTAGACATAACTTGTATCCCAAGGTTAATAAGAAACCTCCCCCATCTCCTCCCAAGTTTAAGATTAATAACTCCAGGCCACCTCCAAGAAATACCCCTAAATTCGTGAAAGTACAAAGCCCCCTCGAAACCCAGGAATCTCCCTCCTTCGGAACCAAAAGACATTAAGCCCCTAATTCCCCCCCCCCCCGCCCGTTGTTTTCTCCCCAGAGAGCAGATAATCTGTTTCACGTGCGGAATAGAAGGTCATGTAAGCACGAACGGCCCTCAAAATTCTCAATTTAGAAGCATGTCCTCTCATCAGATACACCAAGTTAGTGCCACTCCTGCTCCTCCCCCGTCTCTTCAAGATACCACTACGTCTCTCTCTTCGACCAAAAACTCCGGTCACCAAGTAAATTTTCTCTTTAATGAGATCTCCCTGTGGTTTGAAATTTGAAAATGGAGCCGTTAACGGAAGCCGTGTGTCCACCCTTTTACATGACACTGGGTGCACATGCATCGTGATATCCGAGAATTTACTTCCCTCAGTCGGTCCTGACCACCAAAAGTTCGCTGTGGTCCATGATTATCTCGGCCAAGCGAATCGTTTCCCTATTGTAAAATGCCACATTGAATGTGCGTATTTAACTGGTTGGGTCAAAGTGGTAGCAGCCGACATCAAGGTTTGCTCTGCACTGATTGGTCAGAGCCCCCAGGTTACAAGTAACCCGGTAGCACAACCCGTGGTAACCCGTGCCAAGGATTCCCTGGAACTCATTCCTTTAGAAAACCCCGTCGATCCGAAGATCGAGCCCCCCCCCCCCCAGAATGAGGATTTTTCCCGCGCCCAGAAGGGGTGCGCAATTCTCCTCCCCCTTTGGGAGAAAGCCAGGACTCAGGAGCAAGAGTCTTCCCGTGGTGGAAAAAGCATTTCATACCTTGACAAGGATGAGCTGTTACATCGTAAATGTTCAGACGGAACTGAACCTAAAACACACAGCTTGTGTGTTCCCCGCTCTCACGTCCCCCAAGTCCTCCAGATTTCTTACGATAGTTTATTCTCCGGTCATTTTAATAATAAAAGCTCTCAGGAGGTTAAGTATTTTTACTGGCCAGGTGCGGCCAGAGAAATTGCAGAGTACTGCAAATCATGTGATGCCTGCCAAAAGACATCTGGACAAGGGCGCGTCAAGCCAGCCCCCCTTCAGAAAAACCCGATCATCTCGGAACCTTTTACTCGTGTAGCCATTGATCTTATTGGCCCCATTCATCCCCAGTCTAGTGAAGGACACAGTTACGTCCTCACTTTGGTAGACTTTGCTACCTGTTTTCCTGAGGCAGTTCCCCTTAAGCGCATTGATAGCGTTTCGTGCGCCGAAGCCATCATTTCCATTTTTTCTTGGGTAGGAATTCTTAAAGAGGTATTGTCGGATCGAGGAAGACAATTTACCTCCGAGCTTGAGGAGTATGTCGGAAAGCTCCTCCTGGTAAAACCTCTGTTTACCACCCCATACCACCCAGCCACAAACAGAGTTTGCGAAAAGCTAAATGGCACATTGAAAGCAATCCTCAGAAAATTGTGTATCAATCAGCCCCAAGAATAGCACCGTTTTTAACCCGTAACACTGTTTGCGTGTTGTGAAATCCCCCATAGGACCCTAGGATTCGCCCCCTTCGAATTACTGTATGGCCGTATTGCCCAAGGCCACCTTGCTATTTTAAAGGAATTTTTCACCAATCCCCGTCTGGATAACGAAATCCAATCCTTCTATTCGTATCTCCTAGACCTCCGAAAGCGCCTCGAAATATGTGCCAAGTTTGGAGAAGTATCGAACTTATTTCTATTTAAAGGCGAAGGAAAGAAGATTTCAGCCTGGCGAGGAGGTGCTGTTGCTACGTCCCACGGAGAGTAACAAACTTCTGAGCCAGTGGAAGAGCACCTTTTCCGTTTTAGAGGTAAAATGACCAGTGGATTACCTGATTCGAACCCCCTCAAGAGATAAGGTTTTCCATATCAATATGTTAAAAAAATGTCACCGCTGTGCGTGTATAAACAATATTGTGGCCCTCGATGAATAGTCCCCTTTGGAGGCAGTGCATCCCGCTGAGCCCCTCAATGTCGTGCAAGTAGTATGCATTTAAAAGATGGTAATTACCCTATCCCATCTTTACCTGGACCCCCGGAATCATCATCCCCCGTACTGGATGTCTTCCCCAGGCTAGCGCCTCTTCAAAGTCGTCAGCTGCAGCAATTGCAAAATGGATTTGAAAATGTCATCTCCGAGACCCCCTGTTGCTCCAATCAATTTGAGCATAACATTCTCCCTACTACTCAAGAGCCTGTTCGCTCGAAAAATCAGATGGGCCCCCAGGACAAAACGGTCAGAGCCATTGTCAAGATACCCTTTTCCCACCACGAAGAATCAGCTGAGGTTAGTGATGGGATCGGCCTCCTTTTACCGTGGATTTATTCCTAACTTCGCATCTATTTCCGCCCCTTTAAGTGTCCTCGTTCAGAAGTGATCCTCAGACACCCTTTCATGAAATCCCGAAGCTACTGCCAGATTCTAGCAGCTCAAGGGAAAGCTAGCGTCTGCCCCCATTTTTAGCCTCCCTAATCCCTCTAAACCCTTCGGCATCAGGACGGATGCGAGTGACGAAGGAATTGGATGCGTTCTGATCCAATACTCCGACAAGGGTGAAAGCAACCAAGGGGCTTACGCGAGCTGAAAGCTACTGCCCCATGAACTTAATTACTCGGTAATAGAACGGGAAGCTTTAGCTACAGTATGGAGTATTACCATATTACCAACCTTAGCATGTATTCAATAGGGAAAGAGTTTATTGTCGAGACTAACCATCGCCCTTTGTCATACCTACGAAATACTAAGAGCAAGAACGGACGGATAATGCAATGGTTTTGATACTCCAACAATATCAGTTTAAAGTTTGGTATATCCGTGGTACCGAAAATTGTATAGCTGATAATCTTAGCCGGAATCCATTAGCCGACAATGCTGGCTAACACACTAAATTTTAGGTCACCTGTAAACCCGTCAGATAATCATGTATATATTATTTTTCTTTTTTTAACTGTACATATATCTATGGTCCCTGTAGATATTTATTTAACTGTACATATATGTATGGTCCCTGTATATATTTATTTAATATAGTTCTACTTTGGTTCCTTAATTTAAAGGTAATTTTTTTTTGTCTACCCAATCACATTAATTTTTGCTCAGATCAATATCATAGCCTTTTTGTAAGCCTGTCGAATACAGATCAGGTCCCCCTTTTTTTATCAGGCTTACGCTTTAATAATAATTCCTCCTATCCAAATCTGCGATGTCCCTTGTTCTTCCCTCTCTCTCAGAAAAGTTCCATCGTATGGAAACGAGAGGTGTAAAAGAATAACCAATAACTTCTGACCCTCCCCCCCCCCTCCCAAACACACACACAATGTATCGGAGACCACGTGCTATGGTGTCGCGCCATGGACGACATCACTTCCTGTTAGAACATTCTCGAATTTTCGACTCCTGAGCACGTTGGGAGAATATTTCCCAATCCTGCGAACTCGTCCCAAGCCCCCCCCCCCTCCCCATTGATGAGGTGTGAAAGGGCCGCGATGTCTTGACACCTGCTGCTAAATAATGAATCAACTCCACATCCGGATTAAGATGTCTGGAGCTTGTAACTCATTTCTCCAAATTCCCCCTTCTCCTCCAAAATCGGGCATACAAATACTCGGGTTATTCTGTAGCTCGACGAGTCCAGCCCGCACCTCAAGGACTTCCTTATCCTCTCGCCCAGTGAGCATTTGTCAGACAGCAGACTTCTCAGCCGTGATTCTACGCAAGTCAATTGGTAGCCTCTGTGAACGGCAAGCCTTTGAATTTTCGCAAAAGTCTCCCTTCGTTTAATCGAACCGAAGAAAATCTCGATCGATGAGCTTTGAGGAAAGGAAGTTACCTCTTCCAGTGGAATTACGAGAATTCTCACATTCTCCTCGAACGGCATCTGTAAAGTTTGACTATCTTCATCGGAAGGTTGGTTCGGATCGTACCCCACCTGCCTAATTCGGACGTGCCTCACCTGCCTCATTCGGATCGTGCCCCACCTGCCTCATTCGGATTGTGCCCCACTTGCCTCATCGGATCGTTCCCCACTCGCCTCATCGCAAGAAGAACCTTCCTCGATGTCATCGACCCGTAAGACTGAAACCCCCTCTATTATTAGTATTGTCAAGTTCCTCCTTTTGATCTGAGCCTAGTAACATTAATCCATTAATTTCATTTGAGAATCCCTCCTTATAATAATTATCAAGAGACTCTTTCAATTTAAAATCATTCTCTTTTGTCTATTATTATTCTTATTTTGATCGGTGTAAATAAAATTACATTTTTGTTGTTTCATCTTTAACTAACTTGAACGATACTCTCGGCCTATTCAAGTAAATCTCGCCACCCATTTATGCACTCTGTTTGATTATTAAGGATTTGAATCCAAACGCCTCTAGTGCGACCTCCTAGTTGGTCGTTAATCCCCGCGAACAACAGTCCTTCAACGGTTCGCTTTGCAGTAGATGATTAAGTCAGCCCTTCGAGTAGTTGTACCACGACAGTATATATGTAGTACAGGGTGGAGCTGAAGCTTCCAGTTTGAATTCCGTCTCTTAGTATTCTTTGATTCCACGTATGTTCTTCTAAAGGGTGTTCCAATAACTTGGACCGATTTGAAATGTGAGTTAGGTTTAAGTGTCTAAAGATTTTTTTCTTTTTCTTTCAGATTTAACAACTTCAGTCTTTGGCAATTTCAACCATGGAAAGATTAACAATCGAACAACGTGTTAAAGTTATAGAAGCCTATTACGAAATGGACGTTCAAACAGAAACGCATTTCGGGCACTTCGCGATTTTTTATCAACATAATCGACCAACCGAGAGTGCAATTGGGAAAATTGCTCGTAAATTCAAACAAACGGGGTCGGTGGTAGATATGAAAACGCCATTGCGTGCTTATTTACGCCGTTCAACCGAAAACATTGCTGCAGTGCTCGAGAATGTAACCTAAGATCCAGACACCTCTATTCGTCATCGCGCGGAGGAATTAAACCTCTCCACAACAACGTTGCATCGAATTTTGACATAAGATTTGTCTCTACACGCTTACATAATTCAATTGACACAAGAACTGAAGACTGTTGTCCATTTGAAGCGCCGTACACTCGTCAATTGGGTACACGAGCAAAGACAAGCTGATGATGATTTTTCGCAAAAAAATCATCTTTAGTGATGAAGCCTATTTTCATCTTGGTGGATTCGTTAATAAGCAGAATTGCCGCATTTGGGTTGATGAAAATCCCAGGAAGATTGTTGAAAAGCCACTCCATCCACAAAAGGCCACTGTCTGGGGTGCATTTTTGCTAGCGGAATCATTGGGCCGTATTTCTTCGAAAATGATGCCGGAAATTCTATTACGGTGACAGGCGAACGATACCGTGCCATGATAACCAACTTTTTATGGCCTGAAATGAGAAGTTCCCAGGTCGCATCATCTCTCGAAACAGCGAGGTCAATTGGCCACCACGATCGTGTGACTTGACGCCTTAAGGTTTGTTCCTTTGGGGTCATCTCAAAAGTAAGGTCTATGCCAACAAGCGAACAACAATTCAACAGCTGAAGTATGAGATAATAAGGCATATTGGTGACATCGAGGACCAACTATGCAGAGACCTCATCCAAAATTTTGACCATCGAGTGGAGGTGTGCTGCTGAAGCCTTGGTGGACATTTAGGCGATATTATTTTTTACACATAATTGCCATGACTTAAATAACATGATCCAATAGTGAAATCAATAATTTTTCACCAATAACACTGCTTTATTTACTGCTAACTTCGATGTATTTTAATCAAACACTCTTTATATGTGAGATAGTTCCAGATAATTCTATCCGGGTTATTGTTTAGCTGAATATTTAAGATCATATGCTAAGTGCCTTTGATCCAGATTTTATCAAAGGCTTTTTTGACATCTCGAAGGACCAGATCGATGCTCTTGTTCTCTGCTTTGGCCTTGGCTATTTTCTCAGTGGTGATGCCAAGTGGCATTGGGATATCTCTTTCTTTACGGAATCCAAACTGGCATTCGTTGTTTAAGTTATTATCATCAATATATTTTAGCAAACTTCTGTTCAAAATCTTTTCAAATACTTTTCTTGTAAAGTTCAAAAGAGATATAGTTATGCAGGTGGTGCGGAGATCATGTGGTTTGCCTGGTTCCTGGACAAATATCATCTTGGTAAGTTTTTAATTGTCTGGTAAGTACCCGGAATTTAGGCACACATTCTAGATATTCTTTATAGCGTTGATTATACTCGTATAATGTGGTACCTTGGTAGGGTGGTCTTGGTGATAATGGATAAGTATGGCACTCTCTACTTGAATGAGTTGATAGCACTTTTTACTGCTTCCTTCGTTACTATGGTTCCTGGTCCTATTACTTCTTCCTTGTGTTGTGTTGTTGTTTTTAATGCATCCTATTAATAGGCTGTAATTAATTAGGGCTACTTAACCCCTTGGTTGCAGTCGTCAGATGGGCGAAAAAAATCCAGCGTTGTTTGATAACTCGGGCTAGTGAATTTTTTAAATGTTGTTACCCATATTTTCGGTTAATATCTCGTCGATTTCTAGATTAAAGCCGGCGTTCTCTTCTGGCTTGTTTAAAAACACTCTTCGAGTCTTTTGTTAAGGAGATTTTGCTCCTTAGAAGTCTTCCTTTGATCCTGTATACTGGCCTGCAGTTTTCTTTAATGTTTGCATCTTGATATATTTTTGCTAGGAGATTATTCTATATATTACTTTGTTGTTCTTCTATGAGATGACTCGTGTTTTCCTGCTTTCTGTTTTAGCGCCACGAATGTAGTGTGGCTAGGGCCGAGAATAGCTATCTGAGCGTATGTATCACTTATCTGTGATTATAATTTTTTTCTATGGGTTTGTTCTCTGCGTCGATTCATTCTATGTTAGCATCCATTAGATCGAATGGGATAAAGTTGCCGAGTTCCTCCTTGTACCCGTCCCAATTCGCTCTGTTGTAATGCTTCCTCTCCGGTACTGGCACTTGTTTCGGATTCTAATTGAGGATCAGTAGTTTCAACATGGTCACTTCCGGCAAAATTGACTGGTTGCATGAAGATGTATGGCATGAAAGGACTAGTTAGCGTTATCTCTGGCGTCGTTACAGCCATGCCTGTTAGGTATATTGAAAAGTTTGGTGCTATCTTATTGAATATATTTCTTTTGATCAACATTTAAAAGTTTTCACTTAGCTAGAAAGTAATTGTCGGCGATCTGGTGCGAAGTCTATAATTTTGGTGTTGTCTTCCATCATTTTTCTGTTGAGAACGGTGAAATGTTTTGATTTGTGGGAGTTTTGTTTGTTCGTAAGTGAGTCCATTCATTGCTATATATAAACCAATGTTCTACTTTTTCTTTTATTATCTCTGAGGATGATACAAGTGTATCAAAACGGGTCAGTTAAACGAAGTGTTTTGCTAAAGGGGTCTTCTCTTATTCCCCTTTAACGTTGAAATCTGAATTTTTAATTAATTTTAGAGAATTCATTCACGGCCTAAATCCAGAAGTAAAGACGAAAATACAACAAATCTAGAGATTTGAAAAGAAAATCACAAATACAAAATTAGCTATCGCTTTTAGCAAAACTTGTGAAATGAATATATTTTACCCAACTTTATATATATATATATATATATATATATATATATATATATATATATGTATATATATATATAAATATATATATATATATATATATATATATATATATATATATATATATATATATATATATATATATATATATATATGTATGTGTGTGTCTGTGTGTGTGTGTGTGTGTGAATATGGGAAACTCACAAAGTAGCACGTGAGTAGAACAATAAATGCAAAAAAAACACAGGAAAATGAAAGGCGGATCCCAAGTACTTTCGAACTTCTTCAGTTCATTCTCAGGGAATAACGAAATACTTAACAGAGGTGGTATATATGTATAAGATACAACAGAGTGGTGCCCCGCCAATGTACAACGGGAGGAAATAGAATAGAGGAATATTACCAAAGACGAGATTAAATAGCGTATACGAAGGGTAAAAGCATATAGATAAGGTCTACTTCCAGAAGTTCCATCTGTGAGCAAAGAATGTAGACATTTAGGTCGCAAAGCTATGAGTACATACATACAGATGCAATTATAAATACATCGAAATAAACAAAAGAAACATATCTAATTTAGTAAATCAAAAGGCTAATATTTAAAATGGACAATTTCGTTACAAATAAGCCTTTTAATTACAGAGGCCAGTTTAAAGAGACGGAGGGATATATTAAAATTAAGCGAGGAATTAATGAAAGAGCATTCGACAATATTTCTGTGAACAAAATCATCAGATTTGTAAATAAATTTAGCCGAATTCCAATTGATGGGGTGACTGTTTTCCGATCAATGGACAAAGAAAGCACTATTACTTACACCTCCTTTCATATCCGGTATTTAATCCTGTCTTTGATAATATTTCTCTATTATGTGTCCTTCCACTGTACACGGGAGGAGCACCACTCTTTTGTCTCTTATGTATACCACCTCTGTTAAGTAATTCGTTATTCCTTGAAAATTAACTGAACAAGTTCGAATGTACTTGGAATCCGCCTTTCATTTTCCTGTGGGATTTTTTTTTTGCATATATATATATATATATATATATATATATATATATATATATATATATATATATATATATATATATATATATATATATATATATATATATATATATATATATATATATATATATATATATATATATATATATATATATATATTTTGCCCCCTCCTTCCTATTGATGACAATTTTCATATGCAAGATACTTTCAATCTTCCTTTTCGAATGCCTAAAAACCTCCGGAATTTAGATACCTTTTATAGTTTTCTTGCAATTCACGAAAAAAACTAAAAAAAACATGGGTCAAACAAACGAGTATCGAGTGTAAAGAAATAAATAATGAGAAATTTAACTTATCTACAGTAAATGATCGATTGAACCAACACTTTAATGAATCACTAATCTGAGTCTGTTTTTCCACACACACAAACTTTTTCTCACTTCATTAATGCTAATTTATTGCAAGATTCACGTATTTTGCTTTTCAATTCTGGTTCAGTGAATTTTTGTCTTTATCCTCGGTAAACCTGTTATTTTAGTAACCCCCGAATTGAGTAATCCATGACGTTACAATTTGGATTTTGCGGTGGCTATTCATTTTTCGTTATTAATCTTAGGGTGTTGCTAATTAGAAACGACTGTGTTGCCTGGCTTGGATGCGAAGGTGCTCCATCTTGTTGCAAAATAAAGGCATTTTCTTGATACAGCCGACGACAATCAGGCAACAACTTTGTTTTCAGGAGTTCACTGTAATTAGCAGAATTCACTTTTATCAATAAAATGAACATCTGTTTTGCCATTCCAAGAGACCCCTGCAGATATCATAACTTTTTCGGAAAATCTTGAGGTTTCATGATACAATCTGTTTATCGAATGTCACACTTTTAACGACGCCCGTAGACAAAATCATTTTGGCGGTTTTGCGGAATTTCTAAAGTGAAATCTTTTTCATCAGTGAAGACAAAATTTTTAACATCAACGACAGAGAAGTTATCAAGTAAATGTTTGCATCTTATTTTTCTTTTATCCTTAACAGTACCACTTTTTCTAGAAGATACTATTCTTTTGAAGACTTTTAGCTTTTGTGTCTTAATAATTCGTTGTACAGAACTCCTTCCAATATTCAAATATTTAGCAACTGTTCTTGGCGATAAATAACCTTCTTGTTTATCTTCTTGAGAGTAGATGTTATCGTTAATGTAATTCACATTTTCCGGTTCGGAAGCTGTTTTAGGTCTACCGCTTCCTGGTTTTCTGTTAGCACTTCCTGTACCACGAATCTTTTTGAAGAGTCTTTCCACAGCACATCTTTTCTACATTTTTCCAGAAAATTCTCGCAATACTCTTCCAGTCTTCCACCCCTTTTCGCAATAACAAGCTTTAATGAGAATGTGGTCTTCTGCTGACAACATCATAATGGGTACTGAGGAACTGTAAATAAAGATATCCATAATATGACATGTTCATTCCTGTAGGCTTTTGTAAGAACGTGGAAATTCCTGTATGATATTGGCACAATGAAATAATATTTTATCTCGATATTCGGCCTTTTTTTTACCCATGTTGTTATTTTATAAAGTGCAAGAAAACTATAAAAAATATCTCAAGTCCAATTTTTGCCTTCAAAAAGGAAGATTGAAAGTATCTTGCATATGAAAATTGTCCTGAATAAGAAGGAGGTTATTGAGATATTATTTTTTTTTAATGCGTTATTTTTTTTTGGGGGGGAGGGGTGCACCCAGATATATATATATATATATATATATATATATATATATATATATATATATATATATATATATATATATATATATATATATATATATATATATATATATATATATATATATATATATATATATATATATATATATATATATATATATATATATATATATATATATATATCCAAAGAAGTACATGTAAATGCAGGAAAGAAACTACCGTTTCGCAAATAAATCGATCCTAACCCTGCGGGTGGCCCAGCCAGGAGTTTGAAACTCCCGACGGCATCCCTTTTGAATCATTGGAACACCCAAGCCATTCCACCACTAGACGCTTTGGTAAAAGTCCAGTGAATAAGTGATCCACATGATCCATCTCTTCGATCTCAGGAACCTTTTTGGTACCATCCTGAAGGCCGGAAAATGAATACGAACCTTCTACCTGATCTCACACGAGGAATCTTTTTAGGAGGTGTTGAACAAACTGATTAAACACATTCAGAGCTAAAAGCTCCTGTAAGGTACGGTTTCAACACTCGTACTTAATCATTACGAGTGTTGAAAAAAACCTTGACCATTATAAATTATTAGGAGACAAAAGGAGCAGCTTCGACACTTGTCCTTAGAGGAGGAGCTTGCGCTATCGCAGGCAGACCTCTGGTATGTGGCGTGGTCTATCTGCCTCTAGCAACGTGGTATTGGTCTAAAAAGAATTAAAAGGTTTCCAGTACATTTCCTCTCCATAACTCTATATTTTTAGAATGGGATTTTTCGGAAAGAAGTGAAAAAAAAATTGCAAAATTGTTTTTAGCTTAGTTAATGAATGACCTGGTATGTTTTTGCAGTTTTCTAAAATCAAGATATTATTGACTATTATTATGAAGCTAAGTGAAGTAAGGTGGGAAAGTTCAGGGATTTGCTCGGACAAAGAAGTTACTTTTATTTACAGCGATGGAGATACACATCAGAAGGGAGTAGGGGTCATGATGACGACTAAAGTAGCTAAAAGTGTGACTGGCTATTGGGCAATATCTGAAAGATCAATACTAGTAAAACTGATTAGAAAACAAATCAACTTAAATATACTTCAAGTTTATGCACCCACATGGGATTATTTTGAAGAGGAAATTGTTGAATTTTTGAAGCACTAACTAAAGCAAAGAAGATGTGAAAGGAACATGATCTCACATTGGTTATGGAAAAATTGGGAGTGAAACTTACGGGGAGGAAGTGGTAAACTTCGGTCTTGGAAACAGAAATGAAAGAGGGGACAAATGGATTGAGTGGTGTAGTGCAGAATAATAGATAATTGCATATTCATTCTTTCAACAACATCCTCGAAGATTATGGACATGGAAAACCCATGGGGTGGGGAATTAAGAATCAAATAGACTACATAACTGTTAACAAACGCTTCAGAAACGCAATAAAAAAATGTAAAACATATCCTGGAGTTGATGGTGGTCTGCGGTGCGATCATGTCCGAGTGATCGCAGAACTTAAGACAAGATTAAAAAGTGTAAAGAAGAAAAGAACTCAACCTAAGAAAGATCTACAGTCCTTACATAATAGTGACATAAAAGAAAGATATGCGGTACAAGTACAGAATAGAAAATATTTCAAATACTATGGGATACTATTTGCGAAAGAACAAGCAAATGAAGATGTTGAAAATGTGATGAAAAAGGAATGGAAAAGTATACAAGATGCTCCGGTAGAGAATGACAAAGAAATTTGCCCAAATGTACAGAGAAGAGGGAGAAAAATGTGGAAGACCTAAGAAACTTTAGTGTTAATGGATGAAAGGAGAAAAATGAAAGAAAATAAAGAAATTTACAATAGGTTAGATTAAGAGATAAAGAGAAAATGCAAAAAAAGAAAGGAAAATGGATCCAGCAAATATGTGAAGAAATAAAACAAATGGAAAAAGTAAACGCAAGATAAAGGTATGAGAGGGTAAGAGAGATATCTGGGAAGAGAAGAATGACAAAAGTTCTACAGTAAAGGATAAAGACGGGAATATTCTAAAGGAGTCTAAGGATGTGCTTGAAAGATGGATAGTGTATACCAGTGAACTCTATGATGATGAAAGAGAGCAGAAACCAGAGTATGGCTCGGAACTAGTAGGATCAGAGATACTGAGAGAAGAAATAGTACATGACATGAAGAGTATGAAGAGCAGAGAAGCAACAGGAAGTGATGAAATAGCCATATAAATGATCAAAGCAGCAGGCATAGCAATAGACAAAATAAAAGAATTGACAAAGAGAATATACAATACTGGATACATACCTGATCGAATGGAAGAATCGACTTTCATACCCAAAAAGCCAAGAACAACAGAATGTTCAAAACACAGAACCATGAGCATAATGAGCCAGCTATCATAGATAATTTTAAGAGTACTTTTAAATAGAATTAGAAACAAAATCAACGAACAAATACCAGATGAGAAGTGTGGGTTTAAGAGAGGAAAGGGCACTACAAATGCAATATTCATGTTAAGAACAGTGATAGAAAGGTCAATAGAGATGCAAAGGATTTGTTTATTGGGTTTATAGATTTTGAAAAGACTTTTGACACGGTCAGAAATACAGAAATGGTAAAAATGCTGAAAAATATTGAGCTGAAGAAAAAAAAAATATAAGGTTAGTAACAAATTTAGACCGGGACCCAAAGGCTAACATAGAAATAGGTGGAGAAAATACAGATTGATTAAATATCACGAGTGGGTACGTCAATGTTGCATACTATCACCAGATTTATTTTCATTGTACGGACAAAAACGTATTGAAGACATAGTAGATTTGAAGGCATAGAAATTGGAGTAAAAAATATTAATAATATAAGGTATGCAGATGATACCGTTATAATTGCAGACTCAGAAAAAAAGGTTACAGAGACTAATGGAAGGACTAAGCACAGCATGCAATAGGAGAGCTTTAAAAATTAATCTAAACAGAACAGAAATAATAAGAATCACCAAAAGAAAGGGGCAAATAAGGGTACAAATCAACATTAATGGGAACGTAATAAAACAGGTAAACAAATTTCAAAGCTCCTCCACCTCTTTCATGAAGTATCAACACGTTCGAGCGTGCTCTGTGTTTTTTACCCATTTTACCATAGATTTATTATCTCATTACGACTTCAGCGCTCTTGAGCATGAGGAACAGGCTCCCCCAAGTCCTGCAAGCGACAACGAGTCCCTAAGAAGTGCAGTTCTTTAGCTTTAAAATGTTATATTACATATTGTTTTTACGCTTAAATTTTATATGTAACAATTAGGATGAAGTGGACACGGACCGTACAAAAGTCCTTTTTGTCAAAATATGGGTTTGATTCAGTTTAACTTTGTCATAGAAAACAAATCTGATGTGACGTCACTTCCCTCTTCTCCGCGCGGAGCTCCGACGCCATTTTTGTTTGCTCGGTAAGTGTTTTTTTTATATTTTCCGTATCTCATGTAATTCTTATGAGTTACATTATGGTCCACAGTGTTCGTGAATATTGCGTTATTCGGCTAGTTATGGTTTTCCTGGTCAATATGATTTGTTTAGGAAAATAAGTGTGATTTCCTAACGCTGACCAGCGTGGGGATTTCTGTGTTTACAGTTTACATAAAATGGCGAGTATTACTCGGTCCTTATAAGATTGGGAAATTCGTGAAAAATATACTATAAAGATTTCGTTTTGAAACTACTGTATGTTTATCACGTAACATTGTTTTATGTTTTGAATGTGAAAAAAGCAACCAAAACATGAATAAAAATACAAGATATCAAAGTGCAAATTTGCCCATTTTTATCAGTGTTAAATGATGTTATATATGTTATTATCTAACATTATTTAACGTTAGATACAAGATTTAGCTATATACAGTTCTGTGCTAAGTGTATAAGGGAATAGGTTAAGTGTTTATATTTTTTTTAAATATTTAAAAAAAAAAATTGAAATTGATGCCGACTCTGTGAGGTTTTATATTGCCTAATGAGGTTATTAATATATTTATGAAATGATAAACAATGAGAGCTGTGCACTATTTGCTCAAAAATCTTCTATAAAATTAAGAAATTTATTATTTTTAAATTATTTTTGATATCCATGTAAAAATGTTGTAAAATAACAATTCCAGCCATTTTTTATATTATATGTCTTTTCATAACATTTGTGTATCATTTAGTAGTAATAGATCCTTTAATTTAAGTTGTGGATTGTAAAAAAATACACAAAATGGTAGCAATGGCGTACGCAGTGTTTCCTACATGGTCGCGATCCGTACCAAAACACTTTTTTCAAAAATAACCCCATAAATCTCAACTGGCTAATATATTTCAAAGTACGGTATGTGGAAAATAAAGGTATCTATGTGAGCTACCTGTTGGGCACTCTGTATTTCTGCTAACTTTGAAACTTTAGTTTTGCTGACCAAAAAAAAAATACTAGACGTGTCCACCTGATCCTATTCCTTAACTTTAACATCAATTAACTCAAAACTATAAAAGATTGGTTGAGTCACTCTTGCCGGCAGCTCCTCATGTACGAAAAACCAGCAATGTGTTGTGTTTTTTGAACAGTAAAGAAAATCTTAGAAAACAACTTGGATAAAAGCTTCAAATATGTATATCTCGATGACTCACAAACTAAAATTCAAACTGTACAAAAAAAATGCATTCTCAAAATATAGTTTCTTTACTATGTAATAGAATAAAAACCTATTAATTTTTTTAGACTAAACACTCATTGCTAAGGCAACATATAACGTAGGCCACATACAGCAGGTCTGACTGTGAATCGCAAGCTTCTCCTGTGAGGAGTGGTGAAGCCGCTTCTCATATATATATATATATATATATATATATATATATATATATATATATATATATATATATATATATATATATATATATATATATATATGTGGATCTTTTCTCTTATTATGGCGCTATTTCGTCTCTTCATCCAGATGGCTGAATGACCGGTTACTCAAGTGAGTAGCTCCTCAGATAGATGGTTGAACTGCCTTTCTCATGCGCGGAATCGAGGGATGGAGTTATTTTATGTTATATTTATTTGGGTAGTTTGTTGGGTCGAAGAGGAGGAAGGTTAAAAAAAAATGTTAAGGGAAGTAAAAAAAGTAAAAGCTAAACATTATTTAGTTAAAAAATGTTAAAGAAAGTAAAAAAAAGTAAAAGCTAACCATTATTTAATTTATAAAACTATGCAATGTCTTTGTAAATTTGAGCAACTAAGTCTTTTCCTTTATTTCGTTGCCTCCATAAAAATCCACACATATAGGAGTCGATCAGAGAACAAGCGGTTCTACAATCTATTTTATTCCCTATTTTCGCCGTGACCAAAAGCAACTCTATTTGGTTTGTGTTGGCACTTGTTTATGGATCTCTAAACTTTTGCGAGTGATTAAGAGTCAAATGCTTATACTGCATCTCTGGCAAGGATTCGATTCCATTTTATGCACGCTATTTATCAGATATAATAGTTGTGTCAAGCAATACACATTCTTTAATTATTGATAACACTGGTCTGCGTCAAAAATGTTCCTGAGGGTTTCATAGGTGATTCTTAATGAAATATATCTCCTAAATCCAAATCAAGCATTCATATTGCTCAATTAGGGCTAGTTTTTAAGATACAGACCAAGCTCCCTAGATGGCGTTAGAGAGCTCAGTCTCTAGCTGACCGCGAGCGCGAGTGGTTGTGTGTTGCTTGCTCACTCTCCAACTAAGTGTTGGTTTTTAAATCCATGACTTTTCTCATCTATGAACAGTGTTTAAAGTGTATTTCTAAAACTTTATTTATCTTTGTGAATTTTTTGCAGGCAAATACATTAGCAAAACTCCTTATATTTCATAAAAATGAATAGAAATTGTAAAAACAGTCCTGATAGATTTTGTTTTGTTTGTGGAAAGGTAACTTTTAGTGACCAGCAATGCACTATAACGCCGTTAGTAAAGTTCCTTTACAATGCATATTTTGGAATAAAGCTAGGTGATCAAGACAAAAACTTTGCTCCACATATGTGCTGCAAAGCCTGTGTCATAGCCTTAAGACGCTGGAGTGAGGGCAAAACGAACTGTTTGTCATTTGGTGTACCTATGGTGTGGAGAGAAGGCAAGGACCACATTACAGACTGCTATTTTTGCATGACAAATCTTAAAGGTGAGATAATTAATTTAACAATATAGTCCTTGACAAATCTAGAAATGTTTATACAAATCTTTTGGTAGCCTATTAAAATTGTAATTGTGTATAAAAATAGTGTATTATGCTGGTAGAAAAATTGTGGTTAAATTGTATATAAAAATTGATTGTATTTAAAAATTTTAAATTTACCTGGTATGAAAAATGTGTATAAAAATGTGGAAACGAGGGTCGAGTGAATTAAAAGTATGTAAATTAAGTATGCGAAACTTTTTTTCAGGTGTCAATAAGAAGAACAAACACACTGTAGTCTATCCTGATGTTCCTTCTGCCATTAAACCACAACCACATGGTCCAGGAGTTCCAGTTCCTTCTCCACCTTAAAATACTGAGCTACAAGACAATATAGAAGATATAGAAGTGGATGACACTGACACTTCAGTGACATTTCAGCCTACGTCTACAATGACTTTGCCAAGACCACTCACTCAAGGTCAATTAAATGACTTGACTAGAGATCTTGGTCTTTCTAAAGAGAACGCACAACTTCTTGCATCCCGTCTTAGTATGAGCAACCTCCTCTCTCAAGAAACTACATACTTTTGGTTCAGAAATAGAGACGAAGAGTTTCAAAAGTTCTTTGCAGTTGATTCTTGCGGCTTTTTGGTGTATTGCAATGATGTAAAAGGTTTAATTGAGGAACTTGGCGTTCCTTACCAGCCAAGTGGATGGAGGCTCTTTATTGATTCTTCTAGCAGAAGTTTGAAGGCAGTACTCTTAAATATTGGCAATAAAATGGCATCTGTACCTATTGGCCGTTCAGTTCAGTTCACAGAAAGCTACGAAAATATGAAAGTATTGATTAATACAATCAAGTACTATAGCCAGAACTGGTTAATATGTGGTGATCTCAAGGTAAGATATATTTTACTTTATTGAACTTGTTAAATATTTCAAGGAATGTTTGTTTCTAAATACCAATGACAGAAGGATATTATACACATATTAGTTTATCCCTACCCCTAATAAACTTAGTGAAAATTGCCTATGCAAAAAATAGAAGTTCTTAGAAACCATGTACATCAATATGCATCAATATGTTTTCTTTCAGGTTGTGTGCCTTCTTCTTGGGATGCAAGGAGGCTACACAAAATATCCATGCTTCATGTGCTTATGGGATAGCCGGGCGGATAGTCTTCACTATAAGCAAAAAGACTGGCCATCTCGAGAGGCATTCCAAATTGGCTGCCACAATGTGGTAGCTCAACCTCTAGTCCCTCCCAAAAATTTTTTACTACCTCCTCTTCATATAAAGCTTGGCCTGATGAAGAACTTTGTCAAAGCACTGAATAAAGAAGGCCAAACTTTTAAGTATCTACTGAAAAATTTCCCACAGATCAGTGATGCCAAGCTCCATGCAGGCATATTTGATGGTCCCCAAATTAGAACTCTGTTAAAGGACAAGCATTTTTACACCAATATGGAAGTCAGTGAACAAGAAGCATGGCGAGCGTTTAGTAAAGTAATCGACGGTTTTCTGGGAAATAAAAGAAGCTCAGAATATATCTCACATGTAAATGAGCTTATGAAAAGCTTCGAAAAAATGGGAGCTCGCATGTCGATAAAAATGCATTTTATCCAGTCACATCTTGACTATTTTCCGGCAAACTGTGGAGATTATAGCGAGGAACAAGGAGAAAGATTTCACCAAGACATAAAGACGATGGAGACAAGATATCAAGGACGCTGGGACATCAACATGTTAGCTGACTATTGCTGGTGTCTTAAACGCGACGAACCAACATCGCTTCACAAGCGGAAGTCATCAAGGACTTCTTTTCTTGGAAAATAGTTTCTTTTCACTCCTGGGTAAGCTCATAAGTAGTCTGTAAGTTTGAAATTTATTAAAGAAAGTCGAATTGAGTCGGTATTTTTTTTATTACAAGAAATTGTAATTTATTCAATAACTTTTATATAAATAAGGGATTTTTTCCAAAATGGCCCTTTTCTAAAAACAGTAGTGCGCTGTATCTCAAAAACCAGACCTGATTGAGCAAAATGAATGTCATATTTCAATTTAGGAGAACAATTTCGTTAGGAATCACTAAAGAAAACTACAGGAACAGAAAGTTTTTTTAAACGCAGGCCTGTGTAATAATGTTTCCTCCGATCTATCAGAAACTTCATACATGAAACACTCGCGCGTTTCCCTGCAAATCCCCACTGAAAACCCACTGCACTAGTTAAACCCTCCCGACATTATTCTTTCTTCCTGAGAACAAAGATTCATCTATTTCTACTGTCAATCAATTTTCACCGATCTTTAGAAGATTTTAGATTTGCGCACACCACGGAGATAGTTCTTCCAGTCCGGAATAGCATTGCATGACATTTTTAGTGGTTCATTACAAAAAAAACAGTAGTTGTTAAGTTGTTTCACCACTCATGAACGGAAAAGATGATTGTTTCCATAGATATTTTTGACCCTTATAACAAGGTATCGCTTCTTAATCCAGATTTGCTTTTACACCCTTGTTTTTGACAGCGCCATACAAGTGGGCAATGGGGCAACGAAAGTTTCATGCGGGTCCATTTTGGTAAATTCTCTGATGATGCAAAATACCTCTTTCTTGCAAATACTTGACTGCTTGTTCGATATTTTGCACCTTCCTAACAAGTTCTTAAGTTGTGAGTTTTTAAAGGTAAAAACAATGCTTATGCTTCCAAACAAACCAAAGGATATGGTAAAGCTAAAAATGTCACAGGCTACTCAGGCGAATAACCTGCCATTCAAGAAAAAATATCTGAGGAGCTACTATATATATATATATATATATATATATATATATATATATATATATATATATATATATATATATATATATATATAAAGGGTGTGGCATTAAGACAGATCGAAGTTAGCAATATATAAAACAGTGTTATTGGTGAAAATTTATTGATTTCCCTATTAGATCATGTTATTTAAGTCATGGCAATTATGTGTGAAAAATAATATCGTCTAAATGTCCACCAAGGCTTCGGCAGCACACCTCCACTCGATGGTCAAAACTTTTGATAATGACTCTGCATAGTTGCTCCTCGATCTCACCAATATGGCTTATTATCTCATCCTTCAGCTGTTGAATTGTTGTTGGCTTTTGGCATAGACCTTACTTTTGAGATGACCCCAAAGGAACAAATCTAAAGGCGTCAAGTCATACGATTGTGATGGGTGGCCAATTGAACTCGCTGTTTCGATAGATGATGCGACCTGGAACTTCTCATTCAATAAAGCCATTTTTGCATTGGCTGTGTGGCATGTGGCGCCGTCCTGTTGAAACCACAAATCTTCGACATCCATAGAATTCAATTCAGGCCATAAAAGGTTGGTTATCATGGCACGGTATCGCTCGCCTGTCACCGTAACGAAATTCCCGGCATCATTTTCGAAGAAATACGGCCCAATGATTCCGCTAGCAAAAAATGCCCACCAAACAGTGACCTTGTGTGGATGCAGTGGATTTTCAACAATCTTCCCGGGATTTTCATCAGTCCAAATGCGACAATTCTGCTTATTAACGAATCCACCAAGATGAAAATGGGCTTCATCACTAAAGATGATTTTTTGCGAAAAATCATCATCGGCTTGTCTTTGCTCGTGCACCCAATTGACGAATGTACGACGCTTCAAATGGTCAGAAGTCTTCAGTTCTTGTGTCAACTGAATTTTTTAAGCGTGTACAGACAAATCTTTTGTCAAAATTCGATGTAATGTTGTTGTGGAGAGGTTCAACAATTCCTGTGCGCGATGACGAATAGAGGTGTCTGGATCTTCAGCCACATTCTCGCGCACTGCAGCAATGTTTTCAGCTGAACGGCGTAAACGAGCACGCAATGAGGTTTTCATATCTGCCACCGACCCCGTTTGTTTGAATTTACGAGCAATTTTCCCAATTGTACTCTCGGTTGGTGCTTTATGTTGACCAAAAAAATCGCGAAGTACCCGAAATGCGTTTCTGTTTGAACGTCCATTTTCGTAATAGGCTTCGATAACTTTAACACGTTGTTCGATTATTAATCCTTCCATGATTGAAATTGCCAAGGACTGAAGTGGTTAAATCTGAAAGAAAAAGAAAAATATCATTAAACACTTAAACTTAACTCACATTTAAAATCGGTTCAAATTATTGGAACACCTTTTATATATATATATATATATATATATATATATATATATATATATATATATATATATATATATATATATATATATATATATATAGATATATATATATATATATATATATATATATATATATATATATATATATATATATATATATATATATATATATATATATCTATATATATAAATATATATATATATATATATATATATATATAAATATATATATATATATATATATATATATATATATATATATATATATATATATATATATATATATATATATATATATATATCAGCATATTATTTGATTATTTGACTTTATATTTTCTATATTTCAGAATTATCAATGAAACACCCTAAGTTTACACAAGAAATGAAGAGGCACGCAGTTATCGTAGCTATAAAGGTTGAACCTCGTAGCAATTTAGAAATAGCACTATTTTTAAAAGTCACTATATCCTTCGTCTGCAAAGTTTGCAAGGAGTTAGAGGCCAAAGATGGTTAAGCCATGGATTGATAATGTAGGTAATGGAAGACCTTATGTGTTTCAACAAGAGTCGGCACCATCACACAAGGCTCAAGCAACGCTGGAATGGATGGCAGAAAAACTTCATGATCACATAACCCCTAACATTTGGCCCTTCAATCCCTTGGACTACTTTGTACGTAGCGTAGTTGAGAAAGAGGTTAATGAGTACTCTGACCATAGTCAGAGTAATGTCCAATACGAACAAGAACCACTTGATCCTAACATGTAGGCGATTCAGAAATCACATAGGAGCCGTTATTGAAGCTGAAGGAGACTTTATTGACTAAAATCACAAAACAAGATGTTTATTCTTATCCTCACAACTTTTTCATCAAAAAAACATTAATATCTGTTTCTAAGAGTCATGTTTGCGTAAGTATATATATATATATATATATATATATATATATATATATATATATATATATATATATATATATATATATAATCGATGAGGTTGCTGCTAGCCAGATAAATCTTTAATTTCACCACGAATGAGAGTACATATGTAGAATGCGGAGAAATTCATCTTCAGTTATTGGGTATAAACAACGTTTCGAGCTGTCCACTCATCTTCGGGTTCTATGATATAAAGGAATACATAATTAACAATGAATTATAATATTTAAAAAATTGTCTAGAAATTAGAATATTAAAAGTGTTGATAAATATCTACAAAAAGAGAGACTTTTTCTCTTTTTTTGCTCCTACAATACAAAACATAAGAAAATACATAATTTATAATGAATTGGAATATTAAAGATCCCAGAGGAATATAAGGAAGAAGAGAGAAGTGGGGAGGGGGGATTGAAGTGGACATAGGTAAGATTGTATTGGTAGTAGAGTTATGTCATAAGTAGGGGAGCAGCGTACGAGTCACAATTAAGACTAGGGACACGGGATTTAATATAAAGGGATTCTAGTATTCTTAAGCTTTGCTCATTATTATCTTGATCAATTATTGTAAAATTATCTATCGTATATCCGCGTTGCATTTGATTGCATGTGCTCTGATAGGGGATGGTTCTTAATGATTAAGCGTTTGTTCAGTACTGGCGCTGATGCCCATGTGTGAGGAGAACATTGCTCTCAAGGAGCAAATCGTGCTGCCTATGTATCGTCATTGGAGACACCGAGGACAAGTAAATTCGTTAACAACACGATTGCGCATCCCTAGAGGAGTATTTTCCTTTTGACTGAACCAACTACCAATATTGAGTTTGTTAACAAATACTAATTTGAAATTTGTATGGTAAAAATAGAGTTTAAATAATTTTAAAAACTTTCTTCTGAATTCTTTATTAAGGGGACCCATTTCGGGAAGAATAAAATATTTTCAGTCTTTAAGAACATCGAAGGAAAGATTGGGAGGTAAATATTGGAAATTTAAAAATTTACAAATATGGGTATTTACTACTGACAGGGGATAGCAATTATTCTTGAAATAGGATCTCAGGAATTCAAATTCTTCCTGCATTAGGGAGAATGAAGATGACAGGTGAAAGCCACGACAGATGAGTGCCTTGATGGAGCTCAGTTTGTATGATAAGTCGCGAAAGCTATAGAAATTTGTACCTATATTATTGAACGTAGGTTTTCTATATGGATGTTGTTAAGCCTTGATTTGATTTTTTAAGTAAAATGTCTAAAAAAAGGGAGACAACTTTCTTTTCAGTTTCCATAGTGTATTTAATGTTAGGATTAATGGAATTGAGATAATTAAAAAACTGGTACGCCTGGTCCTGGCTATCAAATAATGTTGATATGCTTCTCTCTTTCCATATTTTCTGGTGGGAGTATCATGTCAAAAAAGGGTTATCCAATCTGGCATCTTGGTAAACACTTCCGTTGCCTACCTACATGCCTATTTTGGGACATATGAGGCTTCTAATTGTAGTGATTTGGGGAGAAATTCTGGGTGAGCTTCCAATTTTCTGAAGTGTTTCGAATCCTTCGTCGGAGACAAGCTTCTCTACGTCAAATCGGCGTAGCATATTTTAATATATTCATTTGATTGAAACGTCTAGAACTTGAATAAGAGCAACTTTGAGATATCCGTTGAGCGTATCAATGAGTTTATCCTTTTTTGTTTGCTTCCTTTCTCGATAGTCCTTAGAGATACTTGGAGGCATTCGTGTTTACTTCCTTTCTCTGGTGCGGGACGCGTTTTTTCCATATCTGTATTTGCCGAGTGGCCCAGTAGCTCGGTTTTGTGTGTTATCTCTTCGATTAATTTTTGTTCCTCTTCCTTCCGAAAGCAATCTAAAAAGATTGTGTGTCAGGACAGTCTTTTTTATTCTTTTGAACCGCCTTGGGCTCCTATTCACTTTCGTATTTGAGACTCATTCCTCGACCACCGTACATAATTAGTCCTACTTCTATTAGGCTTTTCACTAAATTTTGGGCTCGTGTTCTTATAGTTTCCCTTTTTTCACTTCTCCTAACAAGGCTTCCTTACAGGGTTCACTAAGCCACAGTTTAAAGTTGTTCTAACCGCATTGGTGGTCAAGTTATATTGCTTTAAATATTTAAAAAGGTACTGAAGTTTAGTGAGAAAATAGGAGAAAATAAGGATTGACCCAACCCCTCTTAGGTTCACCACCCCGTCAACTGAAAACACGAAAAATCTCCAATCCGTCCAGTGGAGCCCATATTTTTCTCTTTTTTTTTTACTTGCGGAAATTCACGTTCTAGCCCTCTTGACTACTTTACCAGGCACTGATCACTTCTTGCGGACCGGACTAGGAGAGAAAGACCCATTGACGGCATAAGAACCTCCACCGTCCTCTCCCGACTGAGAGAGGGAGGAGGGAAAGGGGTCTTGGTCGACAGTTCTTTTAATTATCTCTCCTTTCCCAAAGCGGCCAAGTGGATCTAGATAAGGAAAGATCGGCGGGAGCCGATGTGGGTAGAGAGGAGTTAAAATTTGGAAGTGAGAAAGAGATTAAGAGAATTCAAGTTGAACTATTTTGATATTCTTATAGCGGATATAATGATAGGATGGAACAACTCCATTTTGTTGGCTTATTAATTTTCTATTTTCTTTCATCGCTTTTTGGACTTTTATCAACATTTTCCTTTACAACTTCATACAGATAACGGGAGAACCGCCTAATCTCTGTTAACTTTTGCATTTTCTCTTTCATTCATTTCGTTATGTTTTTTTAAGCTGCATGAGCTTATGTATTTGATTTTCTATGTTGTATATGTTGTGATGTTTGATGGTTTGCTGTTGTTGCTTGAATGATTACGTGGCAGTGGAAAGACGAAATTCTTCCTTATTTGCAAAATGATATGCATTGTTATGAAAATGTGAAGTTGAAAGCAAATAGGTAAACGGTTCGATGAAGAAGTCCAAAGTTCGATAAGGAGTGGGTGGTTTTACAGTATCTAGATGCCCCTTGGGGACGGTAATTGATTTTAGAGGGTTGAATCAGTTTGTTGAAAGTCCCCTTGTAGATGATATGGCCCTTCAAACCTGTCGATTTGAAGTCTGGCTACCTTTTTATCCATGTTGACAAGAAGATATGGCCTTTTTAATGGGTCTACTTTAAGGGCAATGTACTCTTTGACGAGACTTGGGTTCGGTTTAAAATCTGCGCCAAAGATCGTGAATCGGATACTGAACGAGGTACTTTCCCAAGGTGGTCCTGTACGATTAGGCACGGATAATTACAATGACGATACCTTGGTTAATGAAAATAAAGTGTCAGAGGAAGAAGTTGTAAATTCGAGACCAAGATGTCAGAGATCTTAGATGGTACTAGGGTTCTGGGTCTCTCCTTGAACCATGGAGTAGCTTGAAAAGTATTCTTTCGTCGGTGTAACGAAATTTCTATTGTTAAGGGAAAACCTATAACCCGGCAGAGAGCTATTTTCTCTTTGTGGACGATTAGTTGGTCACTATCGATCTGCTTTTGGCTGCGCATTGCCTGTAACTTATCAAGAGAGAGAGACTAACGGAAACACATGAGATGATTTGATTGAGAGAAGACTCAGTGTGATGGAAGAATTGGTTGAAAGACTGAAATGGAAGGATTCCTTTAGTAGTTTATGGTTAGTTTCTGGTGTAGATGAGGGAACTCTATGATGTGATGCTAGCAACGTAGGTGTTGGGGTAGTCCGTGAAATGGATGGTGTTTTTGTTTAAGATGGAGCGTGGCTTCGTAAACCTACAGATGTCACTCATATCAAGATTGTGGAGCTTAACGCCATTGTAAATGGGCTCAATATGGTGTCGAAGTGGGAAGTAAAGTCCTTGCATTTCAAAACGGATTCGGCGATATTCTTGAGTTGGTTGCGGGTTGTGATCTACGGGAAATATTGAGTGAGGTTACTTGATATGGCTGAACTGCTTTTGCGTTGTGCGACACGTCATTGACGAGCATTGGTTTCGGTCAAAGTATATTTCGTTGAGTCTATAAAACAAAGCAGACGTGCTAACGAAGGTTCACAAAAGTTGGCAGTTGAAGATCCGACCGAACTCCATGTGTGCATTGGATGTCGATGAGTTGCACCAGCAACATCACTTTGGTGTGGAGCATTCTCTTTATTTAACCAAATTAGTCGACTCAAATATTAGACAGGAAGATGTTGAGTGGTGTGTGTGGGCCTACCTAGACTGTCAGTCCATCGATCCTGCGCTGGTAATACACGAGTTAGGAAACATGAGCGTGGACAGCATTTAGAATAGATTGGCCGTCGTTTTCACTCATTATGATCATTATGTTACTTAACAATGGCGAATGTTTGTGAGGGAAAATACAGGGCCATGGGAATGACACACCACTGATAGAAAGACCAGAGAGGCTAGGGAATTAACTACAACACGGAAACAACCGACTGATCGCCATCACCAATTGATCGTGAGTGATCATTTTCATGATTACTGTCGTCTTCTCAAATCTCAGCGCAGATTATTATTATTATTCTAATTACCATTATCACTACTCTCATGATCGATTATTCTTGATCACTACTCACATCATCAATCAAGAAGAAGAAGAGCAGAATAATAACAACACTAACGAGACTCTATGAGGAAGAAAAATAGAAGAAGAAGAAGAAGAAGAAGAAGAAGAAGAAGAAGAAGAAGAAGAAGAAGAAGAAGAAAGAAGAAGAAGTATGAGACTCCAGGAGAAGAAAAAAAAATTGAAAAGGAATAGGAGGAGGTTGAAGAAGAAGAAGAACGAGACTTCCCACAGTTTGTCGCATCTCCCATTTAAAAAATAGGAATTAAACCGTAAATAGAGCCATGAGTGGGGAAGAGGCGGGGGCCGTCCATGATAAGCGCATGTCCGAATGCTTATGGGCGGACTCAGCTCAACAGCGCCTCCTCCTATATAAGCCTCCGACCAACCGCCTCCTCCATTCCATCCCGGCCTCAAACAGAGCACCTTCGCCACAACAGCTCGGTACCATGTGAGTACCTGTCCGATTCACTACCGAGGTCTAGGGAACAGGTGGGGGAAGGCAGGTTTGGAAAGGGGGGTGTAGGGCGACAAAAATACTTGATAAATTGGGGGGGGAGGGGTGATTTATTCATAAAAGTGAAACCAACTGAAGCATTCTGAGCAAGAAGGAGGTTTAAATGGGACTCGAAGTAGGCCAAATATGGACATATTGGGGTTATACAAAGGACGCGCAACTCTTCCCCGCCCTTACTCCAATTCTCCATTGGAAATATGATTGGAGAGTTGCGAGGCCCACCTAGTGCCCCACTAATGATTGAGAAAAATCCAGGTAGGGATCCATCCACGCAAAGGGGGTCCCTGGTAGACTGTAACCTTTTTTAAGCCACTTTCTTGGCAAGCATCTTCTCCCTTGAACGGTAGCGAATTTTGCAGGTTAGTCGCCAACCAGCCTTCTTCCATTCATCTCTTGTTGGGAACGGTTTAAAGGAGGTCTTCGATCTTCCCACTTGACCCACAGTTTAGGGGGGGGGCGCATTTATCCGTATTCTTCCTATCACTTCCCTCTTTTGCTCCCCACATCTTTCCTCTGCCTTTTTTTCACATGTCACTTGGAGTATAGGAAACAGTGCTGCAGCTGACATCTGAAGGATTGTGTCAGCTCCAGGTCAAAACGCGGAAGATGCCCTCATTGGTTCTCGATTCCCATTAAAAACAACCTAGGGGGGGGGAAATCATTAGTTCATAAATAAACCTCGCTTCTGAGGCCGCCCAGCCGTCTAAGGCACACGAGAGTTCTCACAGAGATGGAGATGAGAACAAAAAGTACTCATGAGTACAAAAATAATAAATCCAGGCTACATTACGGAGTACCAAACCGGAAATCCTTCTCCATGATTGTTCTTGATAACTCTGTTGGCTTACCCGGTCATATGTTCGCCAAGTTCGTACCCCTGAAGTTATAGAACTCGTGGCTGCGTTCGTTCGCTTTTCAAGATTGGAGGCAATTGCTTTTATTTTTTGAAAGGACATAACGCCCTCTGTCACCTGCAGTCCGGTCTATCAGCTCAAAGAGGAAATAAGGCTTGGTATCGCACCTTTTATTGTATTTACTCATTTATCATTATTTCCTCTTTTTCTTCCCTTTTCTTCCTTCCTTCTGCATTTTCCCGAGATTCTTTTAGTTTTTTACCCCTCCCCCCGCCCCAATCACATTGTCTGAACTCTATCTCAGTGACGCATACATTTTAGCGTGGACTCCGAACCAGGAGGTACTACATGGCACTAAATGCCAGGTACGGGAGAGTCGATCATAAATAAGACCCCGATCCGTCATTAACCATTCCTAATGTCGATTAACTTCGATCAAACTAGAAACCGGGATTCCATTTCGGCTAAGCCGTAACCCCGATGACCCCATGAGGTCAGCGCCCATTATTTAAATCATAGACCTTAGACGAGGCGAATTAATGCTTTATAATTGAGACGAGAAAGCGTATTTACCAACGAGAGCATTTCCCCTCACCGGACAATTGGATTAGAAATGCTCGTTCGTACAAAGTCTGCAAATACTCAATAGTACGAACTTTGACCCTATCATGAAAAAAGAGGACAAAGGGTATGGGCATTGAGTAGGAGATGGTAAGGGAAAGGGGGAAGTTTCAGGTCCAAAGATGCTTCGGAATCAGTCGTCACGCCATCTACAAATCAAGGGCGAAAGTTTGGAGCCTAGTTGCGTATCTAAGCTTAAGAATTCTTTTTAAAATCTCCTAAAGAAACGCCAATCGAGTACTACTAATATTATTTTTATTATCATTATTATTATAATTAAGTTTTAAAACTAAAAAGTGAAGGCTAATGATGGCACCTCTGACAGAACGCTCGTCAGTAGGGATTCCTAAAGAAAGTGGTAAAATTAAGTGAAGTGGAAATGCGTATGGCGTTAAGAGAGCGACTGATCCCTGGATGGATACCAGAGGGCACAACTCCCAAAACCAAATTTTCCCCGGGGGAATTCCAATACGGTTCCAAGACCGAGGTGCGACTAGTCCCCTTACAGTTTTTCCTCTTGCCTGTCCTTCCCATTTCCCAAACGTAATAAGACCCGAGCAAAGGCGCAAGAGGCCATTAAGCTCCTTAAAAATACAGCCACGAGCCTTAGACTAGCAAGGCACGACACTCAATCTTAGCCTCTAATGCTGTATTTAGGCGTACAATCAGTCCTAGACTCTAGCGTCACCTTTTATGCGTCTAATTAGTCCTAGACTCTAGCGCTTCCCTTGATGCGTCTAATCAGTCTTATCCTCTAGCGCCCTCCTTGACGCGTCTAATTAATCCTAGACTCTAGCACCTCTATTGATACGTCTAATCATTCCTAGACTCTAGCGCCTCTATTGATACGTCTAATCAGTCCTAGACTCTAGCGCCTCTATTGATACGTCTAATCAGTCCTAGACTCTAGCGCCTCTATTGATACGTCTAATCAGTCCTAGACTCTAGTGCCCCCGATAAAGGTCTAATCACGTCCGCGTTTACCCACGCCGATATTGAATTAATCAATGGTCGTTCGACCGAGTCCAGTTTTGCGTAACGAATTCAGTTGCCGAAGTCATCCAATTTGTGGAATTTTAATTAATTGACGCAACTTTTGATCAACACAATTATCGAAGTTATTCTCTCGTGACATAATGACCAAAACGTCATTCAAGCCAATTATTCGGGTTTTGAGATTCAAGCTTGGGCGTGCGTCAATCTTGGCCTGGAAAAAACTGGGGGGGGGGGGGAAAGAAGGATTAATGGGATGAATGAGGCTGAAATTCCTACTCCAGGTCTGTTGGAATTTCCGAGGTCCTCCTATCTTTGAGTGTAGGGAACTCGTGAGTACATAACACCCTCTTTCACCTGTAGTCGGATCTTCTTTCTCCATTTTCCCAAAGATTTTTTCGCCTCGGATTGACACTGGCTGGTTTTGATCACAGTGCGCGAACCGACAATTTAACGTGAGGTCCGAAACAAAGACCTCTTCATGAACATCACGAGTAAGTTGACACGAAGCCTTCCGTCTATGTACTAATCATACCCAAAGCTTACTAGTGTTTCAATTAACATTATTAGTAATACAATAAAGATTCTCCTTTACTCGTATAATTAAATAAATATAAACAATCTAAAATAATCGAACAGAGATTTACCTAACCAGATATATACTCATACACCATAATTTAAGAATTTACCTAGGAATAAAGCAAATATAGGATTATAATTTAACTAGACTTAAAGCAGCAGTAATAATAACAATAATAATAATAATAATAATCGTGAAATCACTACTACCTAGCAGTGAAAATATTTTCTCTATCCGCAATATTATCAACAGCGTACAATATTCGGTCCTCTCCTGCTATCATGAGTCATTATTAAAACACCAAAAGAGACAAATATTTATTGATCAAAGCACAAAAAAGATAAATTCTTATTGATAAAAACACGAATAAAAACAAATATCAAAATACCAAATAGTTAGTTGTCCTTTCCAAAATTATCAACGTTAATTTACAATGCAATTTGCAATTAATAGTTTGATAGAATTTTTTTTTTTACCTTTTTTTTCGGTTTTTCTACTTTCAGGACTTTCTTGTCTTTTCGTGGTTGAATTTAAATTAATTTAGAAAATAAAATAAAACTAATAACGTTCTAGATATAACAAGCATTACCCTATTTTCACCTAACTTCTATAATCTAGCGATAAATAGTTGATTTGGTTTAATGAAGTAACTAATGACCCATTTTTGTGATTAACAGAAGAATTCGAAGAAGACAAGACTTGGATTTGTTCCTTTGCCTCATTTATTCCTTATTACAAAGTAAAGATTAAAGCATAAATATTAGTGAAATTCATAACAAAATAAACCCGATTCATTCGGTCATTAATGACGTTTCATCATTTTATGTTCTCACAGATACTAAGCTTTTTGTTTACATTATTACAGATTCAGACTCTTGTCGAAGTGATAAATGTTCTATTTTAATCATAATCAGTCTGGATATGATACAAATATCCTATTTAATATCAGAATTAATTAACCGCTCTAACCTGGTTTTTCTTGAAAGAAATTTTAATTACTAAGAGTGCATCATTGATCTAGTATTTCATTGCACACACCTCCCGCACCTCTTTCTCCCACATATATATATATATATATATATATATATATATATATATATATATATATATATATATATATATATATATATATATATATATATATATATATATATATATATATATATATATATATAAGGGTCTTTCAACAAGGACGCTCGAGCTTTGTCATGCATAGTGGCCATGTTGTTAAAGCGACATCTGGCAACCTTACTGTGAACTGTTCAGTTGTACTTGGCAAGTCAGGATGGTAGGTTATAGCGATGAACAGCGTGTGCAAATCATCAAATGTTATTATCAAAATCAGTGCTCCGTTCGACAAACGTTCCACGCATTACGTGATTTCTATCCTCGCCACAGTCGTCCTGCCGAGTCCACTGTTCGACGCTTGGTGGCCAAATTCGAGGCAAAAGGGTCAATCAACAATCAGCCAACACCCGTACCTCGCCGAAACGCAAGGACTGCTGAAAACATCGCTGCCGTAAATGATAGTGTACGAGAAAATCCTAAGCAGTCAATTTCTCGTCGTTCGCAAGAACTTGGCCTTTCTGCGACTTCATTTTGGCGAATTATGTGTAGGGACTTGGGTCTGCACTCGTACAAAATCCAACTTACCAAGGAAATTAAGGTAAACGACCATAGGCAACGCTTTGTGTTCGCTGATCGGGCTCTAGAGCAGTTGAAAGTTGCCTCAAATTTCCCCCCCAAAATAATCTTCAGTGACGAGGCCCATTTTGGGATGAATAGATTTGTGAACAAGCAAAATTGTCGGATTTGGGACGACAACAATCCACATGAGATACACCAGCACCAATTGCATCCTAACAAAGTCACTGTTTGGTGCGGATTTTCGTTGAACGGAATCATCGGTCCGTACTTTTTTGAGAATGAAGATGGACTTGCCATAACCGTCAACGGCGAGACCTACAGATCGATGATAAGCAACTTCTTGTGGCCTCAACTGGATTATATGCCTGATATAGATACTGACGACATGTGGTTTCAACAGGATGGCGCTACGTGCCACACTGCGCACGCCACGATAGACATTTTGCTCCAACGATTGCATGGCAGGGTCATCTCGCGCGACGGTGACGTCAACTGGCGACCGAGATCATGTGATTTAACGCCATTAGACTACTTTCTTTGGGGCTACCTTAAATCGCAGGTCTATGCGAATAATCCTCAAACAGCTGATGTCCTCAAAGTCAACATAACGAACACCATCCAGCAAATTCAGCCATATTTATGCGCAAATTGATCAAAAATTGGGCCTCCTGAATACGTTCCACTTTGCAAAGCCGCGGCGGACATTTGAAAAACGTCATATTCCACACTTAATGCCATAAAATTTACTTTCAAATTTAAAATAAATTGAGTGCATATATCACCCACAGCTTGCTTTATTTACATTTAAAAATCGAGCTACCTTATTGAAAGACCGTTTATATATATATATATATATATATATATATATATATATATATATATATATATATATATATATATATATATATATATACATATTGTATATAGGTTATAATGAGTAATTTATCCCTTTTTCTTTCAGATTATAAAATATCGTTCATAAACTTCGGCATTCAATCCTATGTCCTCCCATCTAATTATAACATGTTTGACTCTGAGTTTCTTAAAGGTGTCAATGAAGGGACAGCGGCAAAATTTATTTAGAGCTCTTATGAGTATGGTGATGATGCAGTAACTGAAAGAAGTTGTAGGAGGTGGTTTTACCCTTTCCGAAGTTGTGATTTCATTCTAAAGGACGGACCAAAACATGGCCGTCCAAAAGAACTTGATTCCGCAGAGTTGGAAGCGTTGTCACAGTAAATTCTGCTACAACTTCTTCGGAATTTGCAGAACATTTAAACATAACTCATACCATTGTTCTATGCCAACTGAAAAGGATTGGAATTATTCTTGTGATTGGAAAATGGGTCTAGAACGAACTGTCCACGGCGGCGAATAGGCAACACCGTGTAACTTGCTGTGAATCATTGCTTTCAAGACACCTTCAGGGACCATTTTTGACAGGCTCGTTACTGGTAATGAGAAATGGATTCTTTATTATAACGTTAAACGATGCCATTCGTGTATCAGTCGAGGAAGCAGAATTTATCAACAACCGAGAGGCTGACTCCATCCAAAAAACGATCATGTTAAGTGTATGGTGGGATATTGAAGAAATCGTCCATTACGAACTGTTGGACAACAATCAAACAATTAATGCTAATCTCTACTGCAATCGACTTTGTCATTTGAAAACTGCTTTTGGTCAAAGGCGACCATCCTTAATCAACAGAATGGATGTCATCCTCCATTACGATAATGCCCGTCCTCACACAGCGCGATCGACCAAAGATCTCTTGGAAGATCTTGGTTAGGAAATATTGTTTCATCCCCCATAGTTTCCTGACCTTGCTCCTTCTGATCACCCCCCGTTTACAGAACCATTTGCATCATCTTAGGTTTATATCAAGAAGAGAGGTTGAAAATAAGTTTAATTCCTATTTTGCATTAAAACCTAAAAGATTTTATAAACATGGTATTTATAAGTTTGTTGACAGATTGGATGAGGTTATGTTTATGAGTCAATATTTCTTCAAACCTCTTGATACTATTCTTTACTGTATTGACCGGGATTTTGAGTACTTAGAAACCATAATTTTCACAGATGAGGATGAATTTGAAGATGGTCGAAGCATTCATGGTTTCAAAAGTTGTGATGAAGCTTACTTAAAAATGGGAAAACAAAGAAATTTAATTAAAATATTTATTGTACTACCACATTTTTAGGATATTAACGGTATAATTATAAATAAAAAATATTAAAAATTATTTGGCAAAAATGAAATAACATCATGTACGAACGCATCTTGGGTTCTTAAACCCAATAACCCCCTAATAACCATTATCATGCAGACCATTTATGCGTACCACACTTAATTACACATCACCAGCCTGATAGCCAGCTATTGCTAAAGCTAATACACACAAATTCGAAATAGCAAAAAACAAAGCCGTCACGATAATTACAGACTCCACATCAACCACCTCCATAACACACCTACACTCAGAAACTAAACTTCTCCCACAAAATACACACCTACACAGTATCAAGGTATCAGCACACATCCATCTCCACTTCAAGGACTAACAAAGCACACTCCACAAGTATCACCACCTCTCTACCCTTTTGTCCAGAGCAACAAAAAGAAACCAATTATATCTTCGCTCAAATAGTCCTCGGCCACTTACACAACCTCATAAACAACCCGATACTGCACCCACCTCTCCCAAACATAGCAAAGAAAGAGTCTTCCCTTTCCCGAAACACATTATTGAGTTAGATCAGACCACCAACCAAATCTACAAGGCTACAATCGCCTCATAAGCATAACAGACAACCGACACTTTCCACTCTGTAACAACCCTTCAGTAAACACTGAACCACTTATATCAACACGCCCAAATCTTCAACCCAACAAACAGAACCACAACTCGCCGACGGTGGGGCCAAATTTTACCAATTTTTAATGTCTCTTTTCTTCAGGAACATGTTGATGTATGGGTAAGCAGTCAACGGCGTTGGGTAGCATACTGAGTATAGTTTAGCTAAGAAAAGATTAGGGCTACATGGAGGAATAGAGGCCATCTGAATATTTGAAAAGAGTTACTTGCATCATATGATGATGCCAACATCATGACTGTTCCTCAATGCTCTGTTAACACTATAAATGCTGTAACACGTGACATGGGCAGCTTCAGCCGTGGCTAGCAGAAAGGAGCACAACAGGCGTTATGACTGCATCCGCACGCCGGAATTCATCCAACAACTACAGAACAAGTTGATGGAAGACTCGAGCAATGAAATCCTGGCTTTGGCAAAGAGAGATGAGTTTTGGAGACACCACCATGAAGCTGGCCCTGATTAAGAACCTTCGATACCACTCGTCGAAAAGGCACAGGGGACAAATTTTGACAGCTAAGTCCTGGGAAAACCGCTTGACGAAGGCAAAGAAGCTGCTGAACAAGGTCACTCATCCTGTTGAGCCGGGAACGATTTGTTTATTCTCAGATAAGCACTTCTACCAAGAACAATTTCACAACACAGAGAACAACAGGTGGCTTGCCTATAATCCTTGCGACGTTTCATGGATCGTGAAGACTAAGTTCCCTCCCAACTGTTATGGTCTATAGGTGTGTCTCCAGAAAATGGAGATGTCATGCGGCCCCACATGTTTAAGCAAGATCTTAGGCTCAATTCAAACGGCTATGTGGAGCTGCTGGCGATTGTGGTTAAGCTCTGAGTTGAAAGGGTTGCGGCGGGAAGGCCATACCTCCAGAGAGAGTCAGAAGTGGTTGTCGGAGAAATTCTACTACTTCACTATCTCATTTTTTAACTTCATTGATCCCCCGATTGTAATCAAATGAATTATTATGTGCTTATCATGGTTAAAAAAAAAAGACCCCAACCGCTCTACCTGCAACCGTAAGGCCAAGCTGATGGCCAAGATCAAGGAGGTGTTCGAAGATTTCCTCAGGGACTCAGTTAGGAACGTATTTGACAGGTTCAGGAGCTGTCTTGAAGCCATGTTGCGAACTATAGGCAGCTACTATGAGAAAACTGTTATCTACCAGCCATAATCTAGTTGGTACTTTTGCAAATCTTAAAATACATTTATTTGTGGCCAATATATTGCGAGGGATGGGGGGGATATTTTATGAACGCCGTCAAATTGAACCGCCCGAACACCCTGCATATACAGAGTGCGGTGGGTAATTCGTCGCCATTGGCAACTCTAAATTCCGCGCATGCGTGTTTTTCTCAGTTTTCTACCATAGTAGACTCAGTTGTGTATCGTAGGTGAAGGAAGAAATACCCTGGGTGAATTTAATCCTCCAAAAAGTTGGAAAAGGCAAGCTGTGCTGCTTGGCATTCACGCCTGCAGCTCCAATGCCTGGTTGTTAATCTGAGAAAGGTGCAAAGGATCAGGAAAGAGTTGGATGTGTGATACTGTGATTACGAGGGCTAGAATAACTCACTCTAAGTGTTTTGAAATGAAAGGAACCCCCGAATTTGTGTCTCAGAGATCCAGACTATCCTTAACAACAATCCCAGCACGTCAATAAGGTCCATAGCCAGGGACAAGGGAACGCCAGATTCTCTCATCAGGCAGCTAATGCATGAGATTATCCGCTTATATTCATGTAATATGAGCAAAGGGCCAGGTTCTGGTGCAGAAGGCGAAGAAGAAGAGCGGAAGGAAGACGCTGTGATGCGTGTGAACAAATGGAAGCATCCGCTCAAGCCTTGTATGTTTTGGATCTTCTCACAGAGAAAGAGAGAGAGAAAAAAAAATTGAGAAAGTGTATGAATAAAAAAAAATAAGGCGAAGACCAACCACATCATCTAAGCAGACATCGAAAGGTTGAAGTGTGTGATAGGAAAAGTTTCGTCAAACAAACTTAAATTTCTACTTTTCCAGCGTGTGTCCTTAAAACGTCTTTTCCATTGTATGTTGAGGTGGAAGTGAAAAGAATCGATATATCTGCTCTCCTGCGCACAGGCCACAGCATATCCAACACCGCCAAGAGGCTCAACATCAACCGGAGGACCATTCACTGAGACGTGGTGTGGCTCAAGAACGGGGAAAACCTCAAAGATCGACCCCGTTCAGGCAGAACTCAAGTTGTCAACCGTTTGGCTGTGAGGAAGGCCTCGAAAGTACTGCGGAGTTCAAAATGACCGCGCTCGCGAAGAAGAACATATCGTTGGCCACAGTGTAAAGAGGAGAGGGATAAGAGTTTGCATGGAAAGGCCTCTGCTCACCAACTGTATGCGAAAACAACGTCGGGGTCGCTGTCGTCGCCTTCTAACGACTTGAAGTGTCATGGCAATCGAATCTGATTTGTTTTCTCATGAAAAAACCTTCACTGTCGATCCGGTCATCAACCAACACAACAACCGCGTGCATGGTAAGCTTCAGCCAGGACGTCTCCGAGATACACTACGTGTCCACGACCAAGCACACCCGGTCTCCGTGGTGATGCTCGGCGTCGTGGCGCCGAATGGCGAGAAGATGTCACCAGTGTGTTCGTGGCCGGTTGCAAGCTCACTACGACCGACTACAGGTGAATCTTGGCCACGAAGGTCCTGTCCTGGGTGCGTAATATGACAAATAAGGAGGACTACGTCTTTTAGCAGGACGGTGTCCCGCCCACACGACCGAGATCGTGCAAGAATGGTTGGAGTCGAAGAAGTTTTGGCGGTCGCAGTCACCCAACCTCAATCCTCTCGAGTACAGCGGATGGGCGCATGTCGAGGGCAAGGACTGCTATGTCCGACACAGTAACGTCGACGAGCTGAAGTCATCCATCAACCGTGTGTGGGCCAGTATGACGAAGGACTTCATCCGCAGCATGTCTCGCCTGGAGCGCATCCTCTCAGCCGAGGGTGGTCATATTGATTAATATTACAATTTAAACACACATTTTTGTGTTGTCCAAACAATCAAAATGAATCAAACGGCATCAAAACTATCTTGGCTACTCTGTTGAGAGCGTCGCAATGAGTGTAACAGGACCTTTGCAATACCTGGTATATTAAAGGCAGCCAGCTCGAGTACTTCAAAAAGGAGACTACTCGTGGCTTTAAAAACGCACACAGACAGCCACGCACATAAAGAAAAAAACCGTAAATTCAGAATTTTCCCACATATTTCCCTCCTTCTGCCAAATTAGGATAGAGCGAATGCAGTTCAGAGATTCAGGTGAATCATGGGCTACCGTGTTGCAGCTGACATCTGGCAGATTGTGTGCTTTCTCAGCCTCAATAGCTAGAGGAGGATATGCGGCTATACATCTTCCATACATTTACCTTTCCTCTATCTTCACTTTCTTTACAAACATTCTGACGGCGACGCCCTTGTTGGTTTTAGCTTTAAATTAAAACCAACAACAACTTTTCATTTTATTAAAGAACTAATACGCAGACAAAGATAGAACAAACAGATGGACAATGACCGAACAGACAGACAAACATTAAACAAACAGGTAGGCAAAGACCGAACAGAGAGAAAGACACAGAAATAGAGAAAAATCGGTGTAACAGAATTACAGATGGACATTCTAATGAAGGTGTTTCAAAGGAGGTGAAGTTTGCATCGGGAAAACTTGCGCTGATTTAAATGAGGGCGGAGGAGGGGGCGGAGGAGGGGGAGGCAGGGGCACCCCTGACGAGCCTTATTTTTTTTTCGCCCTTTTATTTCTCAGTATTGACGTATAGTTGTTTAACGTGGGATCCGAACCAGGTCGATTTTCGGGACTCCATGCGGCCAGTGACTTATCACACTCGACGTGGATTTAATCGGAAGCAGTGGCTCCACTTGGCTAAGGGTTTCTTAGCTAACAACTATACAATTTACCAGTGTTAACGAGGTAATCTAATGGTAGGCGAAGCTCTCATTGACCTTGGCCGCTGCCCTTCGATTTACTGCATTTGCCCAGGTATTGGCAATCTCCAAAGTCTCCTTCTGCCTTCTTCATCGCCCTCTTCAGTATATATGTATGTGTGTGTGTGTGAGAGAGAGAAAGAATTGAGGTAAACAAGCGCATTCACCTTTCAATTGTTTTCTCCTTTCGCCTTCTTCATCCGGTAATCGATCCCGGTGTCAGTTTCAGGAAGATCATGACTTCGACGACCCGCCTCGTGTCCTGCGTCCTCATCCTCAGCCTCGCACTCCTCTCCGTCACTCACGGCCTCGATTGCAGGTGAGCAGAAAGGGGGATTCGAGACCACGGTGAGCCCTGATTAAATTATAGGTTTGATCCCTCAAAACAGGCCCCGATTAAATTATAGGTTCGATTCCTCAAAACACGCCCTGATTAAATTATAGGTTATATCCTCAAAAACAGGCCTCAATGAAGGTCTAGGTTCGAACCTCCCAAAATAGGTCATGAATAAGGTCTCGGTTTGGGCTAAAAAAAAACAGGCCGTGACGAAGGCTAGGTTCGAGCCCCCAAAACAAACCCATTGTGAAGGGTGGGATTGATTTCCGGGTGATGGTTTATTGATCAAGATAGGCCCCAATAAATGTCTGGTGTCACTTCCCAAGATGTACTCCAATAATTCCTGGGTTCGAATTCGAAGAGTTACCTCAAAGTCATGGTTTGAATCCTAACAAGTGGTACCAAGGAAGGTCTGTGTTCGACTTCTAAGAGATGATAGAAAATAAATTATGAGTTGGGTTCGATCCCAAGAAGGTGGCTCACGAAAAAAACAGGTTCAATCCAGGGAAAGGGGGATGTCATTAATTGCATTCAATTATTGTCAGGAAGACTCCAAAAGACAACAAAAACAACAAAAAAAAACGGATCGATTCCCAAAATAGACCATATAGGAATCTTGGATTCGAACCCCAACGAATAATCCAATACATTTATTCTGACCCGATAAAGTCCAGAGATCGAACCCCGAACAGAAAACGCCCAATAATACCCCGGACTCGAACCCATTCATGAAATTTACCTTCAACATTTAGAACCACTGCACTCTTCGAGCCACCTCTCTCCCCCCGGGGGGCTCGAATATTTGATGTAATCCAAGTGTTAAAAATGACCCGACAAAGAAGCGAAATCCAACGAGGTCATCTCCAGAAAGTTTGAGATTTGGTTGCCCGTCCTTGGGCCACTATAAGGCGAGTAAGCCCTGATATGGGACCAATGGTCTGGAAAGCCACTCACTCGAGTGATTTTCTGGCTACGACCGCAATACGCAATGCTAATGGGTGTGTTTGTCGCCGAACACTTCCACGCATGCCGGTAGTGTCGTTGATGCGCGCCAGCCCCACATTCTGCAAGAGAAAAAAGTGGTGAAGTTGGGGCAGGTGACAATGGATGGTGTGGACAGCAATAAAGGAAAGTGGAGGTGCATAAAGAAGTGAAAAGCGGACAAACGTGGAGGATGATAAAGACTTAGGTCCACCCGAAGAGGAAAATAATCACCATAGCAACCATAATTGCTAGGAGGGGAGGGGGGCAAGGGTGCATTGTAGAATAAATGGGAAGAATCATCACGGGGGTAATCCATTAATCGGATCTCATTCATGGATTAATGGGCAAAAATCAAAGTGGGTAAAAAAGTCCGCTAAAATTGAGACGCCGGTCGATGGTTCTCTGTTTTCCGCCTCCTCAGGAAGTTCGTGTTTGCCCCCATTTGCCGCGGGATCATCGCCAAGCGAGGCGACGCCTTCGGCACCAGGTGAGTACAGCTCAGATCACTACTTTCCCCCAAATCAAATTTTCTACACATTTTCAATTCAACTCTGAACTCATAATCGATAAATTTTTACTCTGGAGGTTTCATATTTTTGTTACTTATTTTGTACTCAATCCTTTTGTTAGAATTTTACTTATCAGTATTTATATAATTTTGTACTCATTCATATTCATTGTTAAATTCATACCCTTGATTAATATCAATATTAAATTATGTGCTCATTTTATAGTAAATTCCACTGATGAATTTGTACTCCCTTAAAATCACACGGTAAATCCCTACCCTATATTTGTACTTCATGTACTCATTCTCGATCAATCTCACCGATAGATTTGTACTATTGTACTCATTATGCTCAATTCCATTCAATTACGCGATTAAATCTGTACTACTGTACCTCTTGTACTCACTTTATTTCATTGCCCACCCCAAAAATGTACTTCTCGTAACACTGTCATTCCTTTTCGCCCGTATTTTTGTACTTCTGTACTTTGTCAGTAAATTTGTACATTGTACTTTGCCAGTAAATTTGTACTACTGAATATTTATTTGGCTATGTGTATTCTTGTACTCTTCTCAAGAGTACTTTGCTCGTACGGACCCACCCAGTCCTTGCTCCTTCTCCCCCTTCTATCGTCTCCTCCAGCGAGTCTCCGTTGGATTCTTTCATCTTCCTTCCTTCGCCCGTCAATGCCCATTAAATGCCGTTGCAGACTAGGGAGAGGAGGGAGCTGGTCGCCACTCCCTTACCCCGTCTCTTCAAGAACCACCTCCGACAGATTCCTCGAAATTGCCAACGCCGACGTGGGAAATGGGCCTCGCAGGAGCTCCTCCCAGGTAAAAAAAAAAAAATGTATGTATTGGCGCAACATTTGGTGTTGTTGGATGTGTAGGAGAGTTGTTCGCGGTTTTGGTTGCAGAGAACCGTATGCTGTCTGGTTCCTCAAGGGGTCGGGTCTTTTCACATTTTTTCAGTTCTCCTAACTTCACCACTCTAAGGACTTCTCAGATCCTTTTTGGTGGGGATTAGCAGCGTTGGTTTTTAATACCTTTTCTAGGAATTTTCGGGGGGTACCTTTAAGTTCTTTCTTATTTATAGGTGCGATGGATTCTCTGTTGTTACTAATAATTAATATTACACTTAGCAGAATCATTTGTGAGTTTAAATTGTGTAGGTCGAAGAATTAATTATCTTCTTGGGAGAGAGAGAATTCCAGGCGGCAAAAGTGAAGATGTGAAGCAAACAGAGTATTATTTTGAAGTCAAAAAGGATCAATTCTTCTCTTCTCCATAGAGCTGTATTTAAAAATCACCCTAACAAATCTCAGCGTAATAACAGGGGTTACTTCTATCACGGAGCATCAATCTTTAAGGTCATAGCCATCAGTCTTGAGTGTCCAAAAGTGAAAAAGAAATAATTTTGTATCTTTTTTTATCAGATTGATGGAGACTTAAGTGGCGTTGATTATGATTTTTTGGTGAGAAATGTTCCTGGGAATCGCCAGTAGAAGTTATGACCTCAAATACGTCGATTCCTTCCGTAAACTTCTTAATTTATATGACCTGTTTACTGTCTAGGTCCAATGTTTTGAAATTTATTTATTACTCTAAATCCTAGATTGAGTCTGAAAGGTTACAACGTAAATTTGTTTTTTGTTTAGCAGCTGGGGTTGTCATTATTTCAATATCTTCCAATTTTATACCATATTTTTGTGTAATTTTTCAGCGTTTTTGTCTCTGTTGTAACTTTTAAATCTTGTAATTTTTTTCACCCAAATCCGTCTATTATTTTTCTATATTTCCAGTTTCTATTCTCCAATCTCATTGTTCTTATTTTCACATCAATGACAATGTTTCAACCAACCCTCTTGTCCTTTTTCCTGTCCTATATTTATCAAATCTCTTTTATCCTCGACAAAATGGGTTCATTAATAAAAAATCAAATATAAAATATAAGGAAAAAACACTGACTCAAAATGATAAAAAAAATATAATTTTCTGTTTGTATAAATGGCTGGATAATATAAATTTACTATTGGTAGTGGACAAAGTTATTAATTTATTGCATCAAGAGATTAATAAAATACTCTATGGGAAAGATGAAAATAAAGTGTTTCTTAAAATCTTTGTTTTCTTCTCTCGGAACTTAAGCTTCATCTGGAGTAATTCGAAATATCACACATCAAAAGAACAATGGGAATGTCGAAACAAACAACAACGCTGCATCGAGAGGTGAAGTAGCAGAGGTGAAACTGTGAGGGAAGTATTAGATGCCAACTAAAGTTCGGGCGTTGTTTGAGCCACGTTCAAACAATTCACTTATTCTACAAAATAGTTTCCATCCGTTTCAGAAATCCTTTTTCAAGTCTCTCTTCCACTTCTTTCATTAATTTTTCTTTCTTTAAAAGGCGATCATCTGACAACTGACTACATGGGCATGGGCGCCCAAAACATTTCTGCCTCTTATTTAGGCTACATTATAGACTATAAAAAAACCGCAAAAGCACAACCGGACAAAACGAACAAAAAAAACGATAAAAAACAACAAAGGAAATATAGACGCTCCTGCGTCGGTCGGGGGATGGGGGGCGCCTGGCGCAAAAGCAGGAGCAGGCCCCCAACACAAAAAAGTCAATTAAGTCAGAGTCAGGAGTACATGAACGCGTTCCGAGTACAAGAAACAAGCAGTGGCGACCCCGCTCGTCCAGATACCGGGAGAGGTAACGTGCGCGAAAATCCCACAGAATGGGACACTTAACCAGAATGTGCCAAACAGTCAGGGGGTCAACGCATTCCTCGCAGTAATGTGCAGAAGAAGTTTTCATCAAGTGGGGGTGCGCCCCAAATGTGTGCCCAATTCGGAAACAACAGAAGGTAACCTGAAGCCGCTGAGGTATTAAGAAGTATGTCCACGGGAACAGGCGCGGCGCGATGGTCTCTGACTATGAGATTATATCCAGGAATCCAGCAGAATAAAATCGCGACATCCGTCAGCCTCATGACAGCCGTAACATCACGAGAAGTGCAAATCAGGGTGTGCAGAGATACCAATACACCGCGAGGACTCAAGGTGCTTTATGAGTCCCTACAGATCATAATTCGCCCTCTAAACCAGGCACGATGCGTTATCTCTCGTACCAAATGATGTATTACAATCAGCTAAGCCGCCGAGATAAACGCACCTCCTAATAGAGCCTCGCCGACTACAAACAGAACGTAATCAGCAACCCAAGTGATGAACGTTACAGAACAAAGAATGCTCATAAGGTACGTAGAAAAAACTCTAAGGCTGCAGATATGAACACCCCAAGAGAGGCGCCGATCAAAAACAATACAAGGAAACGGTGTGAGTGCACTACTTACGGGCAAACCCTGTTTTAAGATCAACTCGCAATCAGGGTGGAGCCGTGTATAGCGACAGGAGTGCAGTACATTTGCTTTAACCAAGGTAAAACGAAACCTGTGTGCTTCGCCCCAGAGTTGGCATCTAGGCTGTACCAAAGGAGAAGGAAATGTCTTCGTATAGCGTAGCAAGAATATTTTCCGGTAGCACGAAGGTAATAATACCATTGATGCTCAGGGCAAAGAGCGTGACACTAAGGACACTTTACACTTTCCTGCTGGATGCCCTCTCCCTACCCTATTGGGCCGGAGAGGGTTTCCCCACCAGTAGGCAGAATCGACGATTTCGCAAGAATTCAGATCTGAAAATTGGGAGAGTTCCTCTCAACTCAATCGTGTGGAGGGTCTCCATGATACCGTATCGTCATGCAGTATTATAGGCCATGTGCAAAAAAAAAAAAAACAGTGAAGTAGAGCTGTCTATGAATGAGCGGCAACAATATAGCATTTTTCAGCTGGGCAGAGAAATCACAGTGGTGAGAAACTTTCGAAAGCCGCACTTTACAGAAGACAGGTGCCCTCCGCTTTACGAAAAAGACTATTCTATTATTTACCAATTTCTCAATCAACTTGCATAGAAAGTAGGTTAGATAAATTGGGCGGCAACCTGCCGGGGTAGTGTGTGATCTCTTCCCAGTTTTCGAAAAACGAGCAGAGTAAACATTTGCCAGCAGTCTGGAAGATACCTTCAGTCCAGCTCAGAAAGGCCATGTCTCGCTCACTCAGGTATCTAATCATGGCATAGGGGACATCGTCCGGACCAGGGGCGGTGTCCGCACACGAGGCGAGAGTTAACCTCAACTCACTCAATCTCAACCTGTCGTTGAAGGGTTCTCCACCTCTGGAGGTAAAGTCCATTCGGCGGTCTTCAGCGATATCACGATGTGCAGTGAATGCTGGCAGAGCAGCATGTGGGCTAGAGAATTCGGGTAGAGATATCGCAAAGGACTGCCACGGACGCGGTGTCCGAGATTGCGGTCACATTCACCTGTGAAGCGGGGAGGGGGCCCTGCAAGAACATGCCCCGTATCTTTTTTACTCACTTACACACCTCTGCAAGAGTGTTCTACCCGTTAAGTGGAAACACGTATGCCCGCCATGAAGAGCGGCGAGCGTGCTTCAAAATATACCGGAATCTAGCCAAAACTCGACGAAATTCACCGACAGTGAAATCGTTTGGGCAGTGCTTATAGCGCATATAGGCATATCGCTTATGTCTGAAGGTTTTCTCATACTTGGCTGACCACCAAGTAAGCGGAAGGCATGCAAAACGGCAGACGTTCTATGAATAATAGTTAGGCTCACGGTAATTAGGTTGCAGGAGATGAACTCAAGTGCCTCATATGACATCGAACTAAACTCCTCGAATGGGAGAGAGAAATCAGTCATTTCCGGAACTACAGACCACTGTGCCCGTTCGAAGCAACTATAGAAGTTGTTTCTCAGACGGCAGCAGCCTAGAAACTAATATTTCAATAGGAATTTCGTCATTACCATTTAGTTCATCGACCACCTTCCACTGAAATCAGGCTGTGGATCTGGGGAGAAGAAGGACATATCCAGACAAAAAAAGGAAGTGTAAACTCATCTGCATTCAGGACAACTATCGCCAACTTTTCGATCAGGTGTGTAAGAATCTGACCGCTTGGATTGATCGTGTAATTCCCTCATAGGAGGTGCCTACTGTTCTCATTTCCGAGAATGGGAAAGGGCAATGGTTGAAGTTCGCTGACGGTTAAATGCACGCAATAATAAAAGTGTACCTTCTATCTAAATGTAGGACGAGTAGAAGAACGGAGTATCTTTCCAGGTATGAATCGCGCATCCTCCTGCTCTGCCCTCATACTGTGGTGGTGGGCTCCAAAACACATTGACATCAGAAGGGTGCGCAAGGGTGCGCAGAAAGATAGCTAACGGCGAATCGAAGAAGACAAGCCTCTGTGTAGCATCTCAGTTCAACCAGAGTCCAGACAATTTCATTAAGGGACATGCTCCCAGGCTTAATCAGAGGAGAGTCGAGGGCCCTCTTCGATGTGCAGACCCTCAGCGGGAATGACCATAGAATTCCTGGAAGGCGTTATAGCCTCTGATGACTTACTAAGGGAGCCAGAGCTCGCCATGTAAGTCTTTGCCTGTTTCTGCTTCGGAACCTTTTGCCTAGTTCTCTATTTTGAAAGGTTCAGTGTCTCCAAGTCGCTCTGTCAGGCCTAGGGCGGAAGCGTGGAAGCCAAGGCTCCCTTAAAAATGTCCTTTTTCTGGAGGACAGCCCTAAAATTCCCATAAACGGTCTTATGGCCATCTTCCTGGAAGTTTGCCTCCTGTGAGTTTAACTATTCAGTAGAGGTGCGCGGCAACTTCGCCTTACGGAAAGCTGTCACGTGGGCAGAGGTGGAGGAGCCCTGCTTTTAGCCAGGGTGGAGCATGAATCCGCGAATCACCCAGGGGTATAAACCGAAGTAACTGTTCCGATTGGTCACGGAAGTGATCGTGATCGTAGGCCTGGCGAGGCTAAGATCAGAGGATGCATTTTTAACTTTTGATGCAAGGGATGTCCTAGAGACGTATGTTCAGCGACTAGGACCTCCTTCTCCAAGAGATACATGCCACATTGCCTTGAAAAAGCAAGGTTTCGCTATCCGCAACTCACATAGTTGACTTTACACAATAAAAACTTATCATGCACATTCTTAGAGCTTAGGGATACCAACCGGCACGCACCGACTCGGGGAACCTGTCATGATGAACGTGACGAAGAGTGTATGGGTGGGTCTCAAGTCCACCTTATTTTCTCATCACACGTTCGAACTTGACCGCTTATTTTTCAGCCAGCTTTTCGGTTATTCCTTCTACGAAGTGTAGTCGATGAGTTCCCTCGCATAAACCACCAATTTCACGAAGTTCATGGTAGAGTGTGGTGTTACGCATAGAGGAGAGCCATTGATTGTGAGAAAGGCCACTGCATTCGCCAGAAGGCTTCCATCTGAGAGACGGGTGACATTCAGCTCTCTACCAATCAGCATATCTAGTGTTACCATCTGATGAAACATGTGTCCTTTGGCCAACATGCAAGGTTAATAACTAAGAAGCGCTTGAAACCACCGACGTCTCCAAGGCTTCATTCACCATATCTGCAAAGTTATGCTTGCTTGGATCTCCTTGAATGAGTGTAGTTTAGGGATGGACGTGCTGGTCTTGGCCTGGTCACCTGCTGAAACTTCAGGACGCGTTCTTCTTTATTTCTTCTTCTTATGAGAGAAGGGGAGAGATTAAGTCCGCTTCTTTCAATCCACGTGAGGGCCCACAACACCAACAAACTAGCCTCAACCATGTCCTTCTCCTAAATGAAGAAGCTTTCAGCCGACAAGGAATACCCTGCAATCTGTGGTGGGGTCAAATTCGGAACTATTTCCATCTCAGGAGGGGCTTTCAGGCACCCTTCCACCTCTCAAGTGTTGAAAATTTCAAACCGGGAATTTGACGGCCTATGGTTCGTCAAAAAATTAATTGGGGACCAACATGCCAACCTCCATTAACATAAATATGGGAGCGTGCATACATGTTCTCTGGCAGAGCCTAGGGGACAACACCTACTTCAATCCCTCTAAGGAAGAAGCTTATCGAGAGTGGCTTCAAAAGTGATAGGAGCAAGCGTTTTACCAATAAGAAATGGTGATAGGGGAACCACTCCAATAATGTAAGGCAAGTTTTGTTAAGGTAGACATATTCACTCATTGCCTTAGAAACGGATTCGCTGCCCCTGTTCGCGGTGGCCCTGATCTGACCCTAATAAAGGATCGGCCAAGTAAGGCATCTTACGTGTTCCCGACGATTCCACTAGGACGGGCATTATACACCGTCACCGCCTCTCCTTGGCACTCCCAGACCGAATCCTAGCGATAGTGTGGTAGAGAAGGTCAGTGTGGAGGATCCGGCTTTGTGACGGGCCTCGGAGAAGGCGGGGTCACCACGCCCAACCAATCGAAGAAGAGACAAAACCAAGTCCATAAAGAAGTCAGTAGGAGATGAGGCCAATGAAATGGGTAAGGAAAGTGACAGCAGTAATGGTAAAGATAGTTAAAAGGAGCTGGGAACGCACCACCTTCCACAGACCCAGAACCAGAGTAGAGATTCTCTCTGTGGTCGAGTCCTTTCTGGCGGCTACTGGGTTCGGGAGGACGTGCTGCTCCTTCAGGTATAAAGTTGAACATTCTTCATATGGTACCTCCATGGAGCGCAGTGGTAGCAGAGGGGGTCTTGTTTCTCATCCAGCTTTCCGTTGGAGTAGAGGTTTTACCCCCGAGCTACACTATCTACCTTATTGCAGATAGACAAAGAATTGAGGCGATAGTCGTAAAAAGCAAAAAGGGAAAACCCTATGAGCTTCCTTGGGTCTCTTCAAAAAGTTCAATTCAATCCAGTGACGGGGTGTTCCCTATTTTCACTTTGTGCTGTGAGGATGTGCAGTTCCTCTGGATACAGAGTGTAACAGTATACATAGAGTATCCGTCCCCCCTCCCTCTACATGCACTCGGACTAGTCCAGCTACAAATGTGGACTATTCACTATATTCCGCACTACACGTGCTATGTGTGATCGTGCATTGTCTTTTAGAAATAAAACTCTTTTGTGGTTGACCAGCGATTGATGGTTTCAGATAAGTTCACCTTCAACTCTTCACAGTTGTGCAGCGTATACTTCACTTTTATATAGAGACCCTCGAATCTTAGGAAACTTTGTTCAAGAGTCATAGATAACCTAGGAGTTAAGTGAGCATTGCTAATTTTTAAAATATTTTTACTTATTGTGCACAAAAAGTTGGAAAATAACTAGCGGGTTTTTTTTATTTATTAAGTGTAAAAAAATGAAAAAATGCCTCTCTTTCCGTGCAATTTTAGGTGATAATTTTCTCGCCAAATTATCGCCTCAATTTAGAGATGGCGATGAATATTTGCTTTTCCCCATGTAGCTACAGGAAAAAATATTAAGAAAACGCCAAACCATGACTTTTCCTTTTGTTCAGGATTTTTTTTTCTATTATCATATAACTGCTTGATATTACTTTTTTTATAATTGTCATAAAAAATGTAAATTTTTCATCCGGAGATGATATGGGTAACTGCCATAGATAAATATATTTTGTCTGGAAAAGTCCTCTGAAATGGATGGAAACTATTTTGTATAAAAAATTCTATTGTTGAAATAAATGTGTTTTCATTTATCCACGTAAGATTCTAAACCACGAATTTCTGGGGCACGATGCAAATCAATAGGGAAATTAGAGAGAATATAAATGCTAACCTTGTTTCGTCTCACTATTCTCTGGGCGCGTATTTGTTCTTGTAGGTTTATAATTAAAGCTAAGCTAAGAAGGAAAACAAACAGGCTTAATCTTCCTAAACTTCTTACAGAAGATCTCTTACTACCAAAGATGGTTAACATAGCGCAAATCAAATTGCCACAAATAACATTATTGTTCTCTTGAGATGGATGTACAGGGTTGTCCGAAAGTCTTGTCACCCTCAACCGAAAAGTAATAAAAACAATAATAATATCAAACAGGCTAAAGACACTTAATCTATTTTTTTTAGGTTTTATAGAGGTGATGCTCGTAGAGAGGCAGCTGCTATCATAATTGCAGAAAAAATAGCTAATATTAACCTTAAAAACAAGCTCCCTTGTTGCCTAACTTCAAACGAGCAAGTGTAACTTATGCTGTTTCATGGCATTTAGAGATGGCGACGGAACAAAAAAAAAAAATTTTTAAGAATAATCTTGAAAATTACACGTACATGATAAATAAATCAGGGTTTAATGAAATTAAATAAAAATATTATTTAAATAAAGTTCGCATATGCCTAATATTAATAAAATGACATTAGGCAGCTTAATAATATTGATCTCTAACATATTTCTCTAAAATTAAACCAAGGTCTGCCTGTGAAGCGCAAGCTTCTCCTGTTATTGTGTAGGCCTAAAGCGAGAAAACCTTTATGGGGATTATTTTTAAATACGGAAAAACAATCCTCACGATTCTTTTTTTTTTCTCCATCTAAATTTGCTTTAATAATTTCATCTTGCTTTACTCGTTTTTAGCGGCTAGTATCTATTTCCTCCTGATAAAGATTCAAATTAAAAAGCTATTTTAGAAATAACTTTGATAAAACTTTCGAATATACGAAAAAATAAAATAAAAAAGTGGCCATGCCTAAATTTAATCAATTTTCTGAACTTCACCATTTGTAATTCTTTTTGTTTTTAAAAATTCCAGAACATTCGATAATCATATCTATTTTATGAACTGACCATTTTGTTTTTACAAACTCTAAAAGAACTCTTAGAATAAACTAGAATAAAAACTTAAGGTATATCCAGGTCATAGGGACAAACCTAAATTACCCAAACCTAACCTCCCTAACACGTCAAAAGCTCATTTATGCAAATAATAACAAAACAAACCGTAAACAATCAAAACTTCTCCCTTGAAGCCTTCTTTTGTTGCAAAATCGCGTTTAAATATTGACTTCTTGTGACCTTATAAGGGGTGATAATCCCTCTCCGCCATCAAAATATTACTCCTAGGACACAATTAGGCGTTTTTAGAGCGTTTGAATTGGAAAACATATAAAATAGCGTAAAAGGATCTTATTCATAATTATTATTAATCATTCACTTATTTGAGGTTAATAAAACTTTTTCCCTGCATACTTATTTAACTTTCTTTTTTTCAACATACCAAACCTTTGCCCTGAAACCCTCTATCCCCATTATCCTTTTTTAGTTTACTCAGACTTTTAAAGGAAACTATAATAATTATTTTTTCATGTTTTTGAAGTCTAAATGAGACAAAGAAAAGGTCACAATTCTTCAGTTCAAAAGGTGAAATTGAACAAATGTAGAAAGAAACAAAGCCTCTTCATTATCAAGACGCATTTGCTTAGAGGGAGTCAAAGAAATCTAAAAATTGGGCACTTTAAAATTAGTAAGAAATCTTATAATGGGTTCGCGTCAAATCAAAAATAAAATTTGATGTAATGGAATCAAAATTCATAAGTACTCTGAAGAGAGCACTGTTCCCGTATAGGGAAAAGTCCGAATGGACAGTGGTCAAATCACCGGGTTTTTTTTTTGTCCCGTGAGCTGGGGGAAAGGGGGTGTTATATTAAATCTATGCAAAACTAAAGTTAATAAGCCTCCAAATAATAACGAGTACCTAAAGATACTGACGTATATCTTAAAGAAAAAGCAGAGCTCGTGCTGAATTTTCATAGGTTTGAAAATCACGACTAAAATCATCGCTCTCCATAATTTCTTCTTTTTCTTCTTCTTTTGGAATGCATATATATATATATATATATATATATATATATATATATATATATATATATATATATATATATATATATGAATTCATTAAACAACATTGAAAGAGAAAACGGAATAATTTTTCCTTGCAGTAATATTATTATTACCTTTTTTAAAAAAATCCGTGCAGGGAAGCGATTCGAACCAGGCACACTGAGGCAGCGAGCACCGCTTTGATCACAGTTAAAAGTATGCCGTTAGTACAATAATGCTACGCAGAGAACCAAAAAATTCTCTAAATAGAATAGCTTTTAAGGAAGACTTTCGCAAGCTCGAACGGAGACTAAGAAAGAAATAGAAAATTAATTGGGAATTCAAAGAATAAATGAGGAATAGTTACACGCGTGGCAGATATACAAATGTATATATCTCTCAAAGTAGCGCGAGAGAATGGTGAAAATGAATTCATTAGACCACATTGAAAGAGAAAACGGAATAATTTTTTCTTGCAGTAATATTTTTATTTCCTTTTTTCGAAAAAAAATTATATTTCTTTCTTAGTCTCCGTTCTAGCTTGCAGCTGCGAAAGTGTTCCTTAAAAGCTATTCTATTCAGAGAATATTTGGTTCTCCTCGTAGCATTATTGTACTAACGGCATACTTTTAACTGTGATCAAAGCGGTGCTCGCTGCCTCAGTGAGCCTGGCTCGAATCGCTTTCCTGCACGGATTTTTTCAAAAAAAGGTAATAAAAATATTACTGCAAGGAAAAATTATTCCGTTTTCTCTTTCAATGTGGTTTAATGAATTCATTTTCATCATTCTCTCGCGCTACTTTGAGATATATATATATATATATATATATATATATATATATATATATATATATATATATATATATATATATATATTTATATAGCGAGAGAGGTAGGTTGATGCTTGATTGTGAGAGAAGTAGTTGATGGATTGATTTTAGCGGGGTCACCAGATCCGAGTTGGAACAAATAGTCCTTCTCTGCTACATGATTCAATTTTGTTCTTGAGGATGTCCACCGAATAAGTTCGTATTTGTATTTTTATAAACAACTTGATGAAAAATACCTTTATTTTGAACTTGAGATTTAATGATGAATTGTGAATCCTATCCACAAAGGTAGACGGATCATAGTGACAAAGACTAAGTGATGTGGGCGACTGTGTTGAATAATGTGTATCTGACTTGTGTGAATAATATGTGCTTGTTTATATGTGTAGAGAAGGTGGACGTGACGAATGGGGTTTCAAGGAAAAGAGTTTTGTGACAAGTGAATGTTTGTTTGAGAGAGAGAGAGAGAGAGAGAGAGAGAGAGAGAGAGAGAGAGAGAGAGAGAGAGAGAGAGAGAGAGAGAGAGAGAACATAGATTATTTATCAAAAGAATTTTATAAACAGACTATGAAAAAATGATAAGCACATACTTTCATTGTAGCAGGTTGGTGTTAATAAACAAATGCAACGAAAGGGCCAAATGACAGTTCGGTGGCAACAAATTTTGTTGACCTAAGGGAAGATAAGTGACCAAGGCGAGATCAGTTGCTGTCAGAACACGTGAGTGTGTGCAACCTTTTTGTACATGGATATATATATATATATATATATATATATATATATATATATATATATATATATATATATATATATATATATATATATATATATATATATATATATATATATATATAATGACGTTCTAGCCTTTAAATCTTCTGTTATTTTTAGCTTGTTGTGATTCTTCTTTTCGCATATTATGAGTTTTAGTTGTTTTGTGCTTATTACTTATGGAGGGAGCTTAGACGATCATGTCTCTTTCTTGAGTGAAAATAAAAGTTTTATAAACTCTCTTCTTTTTAACTGCACCTAATTTCCTCGGAGCTTTCCGGTAGGCTACTTCAATTTGTCTAGGTATTAGAATCCTTGCTTACGGCATAAGAATAAATAATTATGCAGATATTGTTCGTTCCGTATATACGTCACGTACAATACATAAAACGTCATCCGGGGCTAGTACTCAGTAGTACCATATAAATCTCCTGAATTTTAAACTTCGGCGCAAAAAGGAATTAGTTAATTTTATAGCAGTAAGTACCGTCAGCATTGTATTTTATATATATCTGCTAACGTTAAAAGAGCATACAGCTTAATAATATTTTTGTAAATTACTGCCATTTTCGTGAGCAATTCCTTATTTGTACTATTAAGTAAATCATTGTTTTCTCTCCGTTAACTCGAGTAACTTTATTACCGTTATAAAAGGAAATAAAAGACAGGAATATAATAATCAGTTAAATAATTACAAAAATCGGTGTAAAAGACTGTAGATAATAATTACAATCCTATTTCTTCTATATTTTTAATTAAATCAAATTTAATCGAGGAGTTATAAGGTGAATTTGTATTTTGAGCATGGAAATGGGAGATATGGTGGCAGGTGGGAACTATTAAAGGGATATTTTTCCAGACGCCGCCATTTCGGCTAATTAAGTATCGAAATTTAGCCCTAAAAATCACTTTAATCTTATCAAAAAACAATAAATATAATAGCTTTGTTTTATTTATGTAAGAATTAATATATATTTGATTAAAAACAAGCCATATACAATAAGCTGAACTCTAAAATCTTCTATTTAAATGTATTAAACGCTCTTTAATATGAACTCATTTTGTTTATTGAACGCCCTAAATATGAACTCATTCTATCGAAGAAACATTTAAGAAAACTATCTTATTTATTATATTCATAATTATATACCAATTGTAATATTCTATAATAATGAAAGTATTGTAAAATAAATAAATGTAAAAAGAATTTACAAATTTTATTTTATTTGGAATGTCGAGGAATAGGCCGAGGGGTGGTTGGAGTTTTCCCCGACTCTTATATATATATATATATATATATATATATATATATATATATATATATATATATATATATATATATATATATATATATATATATATTTATCCTATTATCCCGAATGCGGAGGAGGAGTCGTACTACTCCTTATACTTTGTTCGGCCCGTGCCCTGAATGAGTTTATTGACTCAGAGTGCTTAGAGTTTGGCTACAGAGGGATTGGAATGAACTTTGCCAGCAAGCGATCCAAAGGAAGTTAGATACATAACAATATGAAAATAAAGTTTTAATGAACACTAAACAAGAAAACATATATATATATATATATATATATATATATATATATATATATATATATATATATATATATATATATATATATATATATATATACAAATAATGTGCTTTGAGAGATAAATCAATAAGTGAATCTCGGATATCTCACTTGGCTTGTAAATAACTATTCACTATGTAAATCCCTATACACTTGTAATGCTAGTAAGCTTCGCGGTGAAGTTGGGGAATGTGAAAGCGAAGAGTTACATTGGAACCTGATGTTCGGGAGGCGCTGGTGATGAAAGTGGTGAGATAAGGTGTGGAGACGATGAGGTAGGTTCTCCAGGGACCGACCTGATCCCACAATTCCGTCACGATTCTGATGGAAGGCGGTGACGGGAGCTTCTCGTTAAAGAGGGCCCCACGCTCGTGAACCCCGAGGAATCTTGGGTGACTCTGAGAGCAGGGGGGGGGGGCGAAGTTACCTATCGACGCATAGAGTCACGGAGAAAATCTGAGATGTAGTTTTCTCGCTTAGGGAACCAGAGTGAGGCCGTTTGTATCTTCAGCTCTGAAAACGTGAGTACGAGCCTGGGTCCGAATTGACTTGCAGACCAACGGGTAAAGGAGCCTCCTTAACTGGGGCTGATCTCCTCTCTGAAGGCTTGTTGCTTCGACGATTTACCACTACACCGAGATAGATGGCAATTCCTGCCCCTCCAGACACTGTGCAAGCTCTACTACCTAGGATGAAAAGAATTCATCTTTTATACTCGAAACTCGGTAAAGGTTCACATGGCACCGGAAGTAGATTTGATATCAAGTTCCCTTCTTCGGTTAAGAGAGGCGTGATTATCTCCTCCATTTCGTCCTTTGCAAACTTCCGGGAACCACCGAAAGCCAAGATGGGCTCCCATCTATCGATAACCAGTCGAGGAAGAAACACGGTAGTTAGCTAAAATGGTCGGCGGGTTCTTCCAGCGGGAGACCATCAGATATCGGGACGGAAGAGGAAGGTTTGATAACCGGCCCGCCCGGGAGGAAAGTGCTATTCTCCTACATGGAACTCATATCGAATGTACAAAAATTAAGTTCATATGTATCTGTTATTTACCGCCGTGTGTGTACGGGCCATTTAATTAAATGGGAAGAGACTCATATATAAGGAAAAAGACATCTGAATATTTTCCAAGTTCGCGCCGAATAAAGAATACTAAATCACCACCGAAGATTTCTTTACCCTAAAATAAATTCCTGATCACCTTTACCCAGGCTGCAATGAAGAAAAAAGAATTCTATATACTTTGGAGTCAGTGTCTCACGTAAAAGGCATTCACCGAAGAAACGATCCGGTAACTACCAAGCCAAATCAAGAAACTTATCGGGCTAACTAGGACTGGTGCCACCAAAACTCGATGACAAATCGCCCTGATGGCTAAACCACTTAAAATTGGGATGTAGGCATACCCTATATGTTATTGTTGGAAATTCACAAATGAGCTAAAATTTTCTTACCTCTAAGGAGGGTTACGAGGGGCGATCAATAAGTTTTGCAATTCGGATATAAGGAAACGAGATATGAGGAAAAGTGTTTTATTATTTTTTCAATATAACTACCCTCGACTTGAATGCACTTGCGCCACTTGTCCCTGAGGCTTCGAATTCCCGACAACCAGAAATCTCCCGACTGCTGTTCAATCCACTCCTGGACGGCGAGCTGGACATCTTCATCGTCCCCAAACCGGCGTCCACGCAATGCAGCCTTAAGCTGGTGGAATAAAAAGTAGTCACTAGGGGCCAGATCTGGACTGTAGAGGGCATGGTTTAGCTCTTCGAATCCGCATTCGCGCAGGGCAGCTTGGGCAGCTCTGGCCTTGTGGACAGGGGCATTGTCGTGGAGGAGCAGGACACCGCGTGTCAACTTGCCGCGCCGCTTCTGACGGATGCACTTCTTCAACCCAGCCAGCTTCTCGGAGTAACATTGTCCTGTGATGGTCCTTCTACGAGGCGCATAGTCCACCATCAACACTCCCTCAGAATCCCAGAAGATGGTGGCCATGATCTTCCCGGCTAAGGGTTGGGTCTGGAACTTGATGGGGGTCGGAGAGCCCCTGTGCTTTCAGGCCATGCTTTCGAGTTTGGTCTCGGGATCCCAGTGATGGACCCACGTTTCATCACCTGTCACTATGTGTGACTCGAATCCCGCCCTGTCTTGGTTGCACAGGAGCAGCAGCTCCCCTGAACTTTGACGACGTTGAAGTCGATCATGGGGCGTCAGGTTTCTAGGGACCCAGCGGGCAGAGACCTTTGTCATGGCCAGATTGTCGTGGATGATGTTGATAACACTTTCATGTGATATTCCAAGTTCTCGCTGGATTTCTTCGGCCTTCACCCGTCGATTTTCGAGGATCATCCTCTCCAAATGGGCCACATTGTCCTCGTTGGTCACGTCTGACGGGCGTCCTGGACGGGGATCATCTTCAAGGGACTCACGACCATGGCGGAACTCCCTATTCCAGCGAGCAATGGTTGCATAGGAAGGGGCGGTGTCGGTGTGCACTGCAACCATGCGTTCATGGATCTCTTTTGCATTCTTGCCTTCCTCGGTCAAAAATTTGATCACTGCGCGGTGGTCAACCTTCTCCATTGTTGAAAAATTGGGGCTGATGATCAGCGATCAGCTACTGCTTCTTAAATAGACGAGGCAGGAGCGTGCGGCTGCAGGTCCTGACTTGTCATAACTTGTCCTAACACCCCCACAAACAACCATCCCCCTTCCTCTGTTTTGGCCTACCGATTCGCAAAACTTATGGACCGCCCCTCGTATCTCTGTCATAGTTGCTGTATGGTAAACCCGTCTATAAAATTTATTGGAAAGGAGAAATAATGAAAATTACTAGTTCAAAAAATTAATTCTGATGAATAATAAGAGTATCTCGTGGACCTGAATGGTAAATAGCAATGAAATAAACAAAGGCTAGCGCAAAATGATTGTAATTATAAATTTGAAAATATTTCATTAAAAGTGAATATTTCACCTTAATGATATTACCGGAATTTATGATAACAGCAAGCGATAACTTAATACAACCAAAAATGGAAATTATGAATTTTATAAGCAATGCTAAATGGTGGGTGACCTGTTCGGACTGAAATCAAATTTCTAAATAATGAATTAAATGTTGATTGAGTAAATATTTGATTAATTCTCAAGACAGAGGCAAGGTAGAGCTCCTACCTATTAGGCCTGGTTGGGCAAAAAAAGCAGAAAATAGCTAAATGACAATTCATCGAAATAACAAGGATATCACACAAGGTAAATAAATGACACTGGTAAAGTCAATAATGTTAAAATATATTTTTTTCTGATAATGGCGGAGGAAGAAGCTATGAAACAAAGAAGCAGTTCTCTAGATTCTAAACTTGGAATAGGATACAATTTCTCAGCGAAGAGAGGTTGTGAACCATCACGAAGAAGCCTCTACGAAGACGAAACATCGTTGTTAGAAAGAGCCTTCAATTTCATTACAAATAGTGCTGGCACCCCAGAATTCTAGGCAGCTTTTGAATCTGCCTTGCACATCATCGATGTGAATGAAATACCAAGAATAATAAACCCACAAGGTTAGAAGGATGCCACTCGGGATACCAACACCGTATCTGAAACGAAATGGAAGCACTCAAAACCCTCAAAAAAGGATTACACCGTGGTCATAATCGTAGCCGACAAGGCACGAACAACATTGGTGCTAGACAAAATAGAATATTATTCTAAGGTACTCAGCTTACTCGAAGACTAAAAAACATACGAATAAACAAATTCGGATCCAACAACGCGAAATGAAGGTCAAACAAGGCGGTATTTGAACACACTACGTATCCCAAAATCCTCACAAACTTTCAATTTAACAATCTGAAACTTCAGGGGATGACAATACCCCGTTTATACGGCCTTACGAAGATACACAAAGAAAACATCGTTCCTAGGCCTATTGTATTTTTTATCGTCCCACCGACGCAACGGAAAAACCTTGAGTACAGGTTTTAATCTCCTTTGGCGCAAATGGTTTTAGATTAACAATTGCTCTTTAGGTGGTTGGGGAGTCTTAACTCTCAACCATACCAAGTTATATGCGTAATAAGAATGATGGATAAAACAAGTTAAGGTTAGGTAAAAGAGGAAAACAATTGACTAGGATGACAAAGATGTGTATCAACTGCACCATAGATTAATTCAGAAGAAAAACAGAACAGATCTTCTCTCAACGAAGAACGAATTTCAAGCAAAATCAGCGGCAACTTTTCCACCACGTTATAGATGTGAAGCAGAGCGACGCCCTGAATTGACGGTGAAACTCTTTTGATACTTCCTTTACTCTGAACGTGATAAGTAGTATTCCTAAACCGAGTATAATTCACATAAACGTCTGCAATTAGTGAGATTCGAATTAACTCCTACTATCAGTCATTATCATGGAAGGAAAACAAGATCGAGAAACCCAACCTGAATCGAAGGCTTTATCAATCACCAATCCTCGAATGCCAGAGATTGGCATAGCCTCGACCGATAACTCTCTTAAGATAGTTGAAACCCCTGGAATGGGGCATAAGACCAACAATATCTAGATGAATGGCATCGAAACGTCATGAAGGCGAAGGGAAAAGGGCCAGAGGTGTTTTAGTGAGACGTTATAATTTAGCATGCTGGCAAGAAATGCAGGCATGAGTCCATTTTGCAACGTCCGGATTTACTTCAGGCCACACAAATCAACGTCTGATGAGCTTTTGAGTATCTAGAACACCTAAGTGCTAAAACCCAGAATCTGGTCCAAAATATGCCTACGAAAGGCAGGAAAAATGAAGGGACGAAGATAGTAGGGAAAAGAGAGGTCTATCAGGATAGGCCTAGCAGGGCACTCCTGCAATTCGATTTCTCGAACGTCGAATTGAGAAGAATTACGCAACATTCACATTTCCACGTCCTGGTACCGAGCAAGTGTTATAAGTCGTATGATCGACAAGCAAAGAACGAGAGAGTTGAGCGACTCAAATTTCGGAACTGCGTGAGAACGCGACTATTACGACGCTAGTTGGAATAGGACCATATCGAATGTCGCTCGTAAGTTGCAGGACGAAACCTAAATTATTAATAACTAAAGGATGCACAAAAGAAGTGCTACGAACCAAAGGTTGCGGCCAAAGGCTTGGGGTTGGGTGAAAATGGTAAAACCACGTCATTCCAAATACGGAAGGAAATGGCAGACTGCTAAGTACACACCGGGTATAAAGGTCAACACTTTAGATGAGGGTTATATATGACCTAGATGTTCTATGTTATATCCACCTATAAAATTTAGTGAATAGGAGGATGTAGAAAATTACTAGATAAAAAATGAAGAAATTAATAATGATAAATAACGAGTATTACAATGAAATACATAAAGACTAACGTAAAATGAGTGTAACAATAAATTTTTGACTATTTGATTAAAATTGAAGATTCCACTTTAATAATATTGCCGAATTTACTGATAACCGGAAGTGAGGACTTAATTAAACCAAAAATCGAAATTATGAATTCTATAAACAATGCAAAATTGAGAATGACAACCTCGGGCTGAAACCAAATGGATAGGACTCAGAATTTCTAATTATTTATCCTCGAATAACAGACGGAAAATTGAACAAAAGAAAACGTGGGTGAAGTGAGTCTGGTTTCGCGCTCGAAAGGCTCTAGTCTTTTTATATACGAGATTTGTGTTGCCGTAGGAAACCAATAACATTACAAAATATTTTTACAATAATATGGATATCAAATATTGCAGCAGAAAATATGTGTAACATTCATACAAATATATATATATATATATATATATATATATATATATATATATATATATATATATATATATATATATATACACCTAGATACATATAAAAAAATATCCACATTCATTTGCAACACCTCTTCGAGGTGAGGGGGTGAATAAGCTTACCTGTAGTTCAGTAGCCTTTTATCGTGGTCTTCTTCCCGTAAAGGGGTGAATGGTGTAGCGGGGATAAGTCCCGAATAAATTGCATGCTCCCCATGCCCAAGTGCCCGTAGTAGTCAATAAACAACCCGGGGCATATTTTTCCTACGCATTTCCCTTTTTTTCCGCCACCACTTTTAACAACTCTTTCTCTCCTAGTTTTATGCTGGTGGATATTTTTTCCGCTAGCCGCAAACAAACTTCCACCATCCAAGGTTGGGAACCGAAGAGAGGGGTCACACCCTCTCTCTTGGTTCCGGTTGGGGTGATTATTTTTTATACATGCCTGCATTCTTCTACCACTATATCCTTCTAACTCCGCAATCTCTCTCTTCTTTTTGATTATTTTTCACGTGGAACGTTTTGTCACAGAGCAGCAGCCAGGTCGATAGGCAGGCGCATCTTGCTATTAATGCGGCCTTAAAGTTGGCTACTGCTTATAGATTCTCTTTCTCCCCACAAGTCTGCCCCTCCCCCTCCCTTCCCTCGGCTATCTGAACGTATAAAGGTTTTTAGGCCTCATAGTCGATAAGAAGCTTTCAGGAAACACAAACATTTCCAACCACACTACCTCTACCCGGTCATCTCTCAATTTATCAAACCATTTGCTCCATACTATATAAGGTGTTGACTGATGCACTCTCCTGCATCCCTCCATTACCTCGGTCCAGTCCAAATTTGACTTTGATTGTGCGCTGGACAATTCCGCATCTCTCTAACCTCCGTGGCCATGACTCAGTCCTCAATTGGGGACATTTGCTGCAGGAGGTTGTGCTCTTCTACAGTAGTCGGCGTGGAATGTACAGTGTACCGCCCCTTTCTTATCAGAGAGACGTGTATTCCTATCCGCGAATACATTCCTTCTCTTCTGCCAAATGCCATGCCAACATCTCCAATGTCCAAATGATATCCACTGCCCCCTCATTTGAGGACCACTGCTGATAACTCTCAATGAAAGGTGCCCTGCTGGTCTCTGCCCTTCCATTCCATCTGACCCAGGTATATCAGAACTCTTTCACCGATCTTTCTCCCTAGATGATGTATAGAACAAGAATCTTCCCATCACTCTTTTCATAGAGGAAAGGCTTTAAAGATGACTAGCGTTCTCATGTCAGAGTTACTTAGCCATATGTTCACTCACTCCCAGTTCACAGCCGTGTTCACCAATGGCTCTCATTTCATCCACCTTTCATTTGTTGCAGCCCCGGTGAACGTGCCTGGCTGCACATATTCCGGTTTCCTACTAGTGTTCTTCGTATATAACAGAAGTGGATTGTCGAAGCGCGATTTCTGCACACCAGTTTTTTTTTAATCCGCGAGATCCGGCACGTCTTGCATGAGTTTTCGTGATCATGTAATGAGCTTGTCGCTTTCTGCTAAGAGCCATCCCACTTTGGAGTGTCTGGCAACGAAGAAACGAACCAAATTGCTTAGTCAGTCTTCATACCATCACTCCATGGCCTCTATCCATTCAGTGATCTCCTTAACACGTGGAGTAGATCTTAAATGCACAATGGCTTGCTGCCTAGCAAACTCGATCCATCATCAAACTACACAGCATTGCCACCACCACCCCTCCCCCAAGGTTACTGGACCTAATCTTTCTGCCACTCTCGCCATAAGGAAGGGGTGCTAGTCCGCCTTCGCATGGCTCAAACTAAGCTATGATATATTTACACTTAATTTACCTCCACCCCCACACTCCTCCCTGTTTCCCAGCCATCTTTTCTCTCTTCCTACTTCTTGGTATCGATTGATCTCGTTAGTTTTTACTTATTTTAGATTCATTTTTCTTTTGCATCTATTTATCGTTCTATTCTAAGGTGATCCATGAGAAAACCCTGCCTACTGTCTGGATCAATTTAAAGGTACAGATATTGTAGTAATGTTTTGCAAAACTAAATGTGCTGTGTAACAGATACTGGGAGTATATAAAAGCTATGTGATATAAAGAGGAAGTTGAGCAGGAAAAATATAATTATATATATATATATATATATATATATATATATATATATATATATATATATATATATATATATATATATATATATATATATATATATATATATATATATATATATATATATATATATATATATATATATATATATATATATATATATATATATATATATATATATATATACATATATATACATATATATATATATATATATATATATATATATATATATATATATATATATATATATATATATATATATATATATATATATTTATAAAGGGCGGAGCAGTAATATGTATATTATTATTCGCGACTAGAGAGATGGTGAAGACCATAATGAGTTGTTGGCTGTATTGTATCTGATTTAATTGAATTTTAATGCGAGGATCGTTTTCTTAATTAATATTATGGTTATTGAAATGATAATAAGGGAATTTAGACTTGAAAGGGATACTACTTAACCGAAACAGTTTCGCTTTAGACAGATGCTGAAGTTTAATTAATGTTTACGCTTCGTGCGAACAGACCAAAATGATAATTTAGACAGCTTGGATCCTAAATAATATAACGATGCAGGGACACGTGGGCACTAAAGTCTACAGCATATACAGTGACACGTGGCCCGTGGACCCTAAAGTCTACATCAATAATACGCATTTACAAAGCGCCGTCCTCCTGACGTGACACACCGTATTGATTCATCGGAAAGTTCGCGAGGAACAAAAAAACATCGACGGAAGCGCGTCAATTCACCAAGATTAATATCTATTAAAGATTTCGCAAAGACCAACCAAGGTGTTAATTAGTTGAAGTAAAAAAAACGGATCATGTCAAGAATAGCGAACACATTCCCTTTAACGTTGGTTATTCTTGACTCGAGAACTTTTGGGTTTGCTTTTCTTGACAAGGATGCCTAAGACAACAGTTAGGAAGTGGAATAAGACAGGCAATTTAAATTTAGAATTCATTTGTTTTCAGAATGGATAGATCTAATTTTAAAGAGGTAGTGGAGTCATTACTTGTTGAGAAATTATACCAGCGATTAAATAGATGAATAAAAATGAACTTGGTAGACTTGGGATCACATCACCCATTCTCTCAAACTGGCTATTTTAATATCCCCCACCTAAATTTTCGCTATTATACATTCTCACTGCTGAAGCATTATGGGGTGGGGAGGGGTGGTTATGTTCAATTTATCTACCTAGCCTAATCGAGGTTTGTCAAAATTATAACTTAACACCTTTAAGAGGCAGGATATTTAATTGTCAAATGGGAACTTCTTCATTGCGAGGTCTACAAACGCATTCACTCTTCAGTATTCGCTCTGCAACAAAACCTAGTCTAACTTAATCTAGGCCAAGCTAGGTTTTGTCGCAGACGGAACACTAAAGAGTGAATGATGCGTTTGTGATCCCTTAAGTTTAGGATATTAATCATCACCCCCTCGTCTGCTATCCCCTATCCCTAAGTTGAGGCTGTTGAATATCCTCCCCTAAAGCTTTGTAGGAGGTGGGGGGTACAAAGGATCTTAAACGTGAAATAAAATTTGATTCGCGTTTTACGTCGATGTACTGGACCTAACCTAAACTGGCCAAGTAACCGTTTTGCCAATAATTGAAAGAATAGATGCGAGAAGAAACAATTAATTATTTATAGTGATTCCATCTTAGTATAATTGAGCATCTCGCGAATGGAGAAAAATCAGTCACCACGGGTATTCAAAGGGCGATCTCTCACGTGAGGACAAGAGGAAACACAACCTGGACTTTGGATCTCCTTGGAAGGACGAGCCAAATCAATGGTCAGAAGTCCTTTACTCTTTCCCCGTCTCAACTCCGTATAATTTAAGTAATAATCGTTATTATTATTATTGGTTTTGCATCTTTTCCATACATTCATACATCACCTACCTTCATCACTTTCTTCGCCAGCCTATTTTCAAAAGGATTTTGACGGCTATCTTCCCGTTGGTCTTCACATTGATAAATAAATATTTAATGTCCAAACTAACCAAAAAGAAAAGGATTCCGCAAAGGGTTTATCAATAGCCTATACGAAGCAATTCCTGTTCCCTACCCTAAGTTCAGTTCCACCCAGCATCCTCATCCATAAATCTATTTAGTCTATTGCCATATTTCCGACCAAACTGAGAAGGAACGGTCACCAATCGAGCAGAGGACAGAACGAGGAGTGTTCAGGAGGGAAGCGATGTTAGACCGGAGTGCCCGAAGAGTTTGACGACGGGAGAGGGCAGACGAGAGATAAGGTGGAGCCTCGAGGTTTAGGGCCTTGTAGGTGATGAGAAGAATTTTATAGTGGGTACGGAAACGAATAGGTAACCAGTGTAGCTCCTGTAACAGAGTCATCAAAAGAGAGAACCGAGAGCGGCGAAGGAGAAGCTGTGCAGACATAAATAGTTGCACGGGGCGAAGTGACGAAGAAGGGAGATTCACTAGAAGAGAATTGCAGTAGTCTAAGCGTGAGGTGACGACGAAATGAATAGTAGTCTCATGGCTTCGTCGATCAAAATGGGATGGAAAACGTGAGAAGTTGCGGAGGAAACCGAGGAAAGACCTATAGATACGATGGATGTGCGGTTTAAACGAGAGTTACTCGTCGAAAATAACACCAAAAATACTGACGATATCAGAGAAGGCGACATTGGTTTCCCCAAGGTTAAGGGAGAGGAAGAGAGCTTTAGATTTCTTTACTATCGAAGCGGTGCCAACAAGAAGAATTTCAGTTTTATCGTGTTTAAGTCTGAGAAAGTTGGCAGACAGCCATTCGTTTGTGGAGTTGTAGGTTGAAAGGAGCTTAGTAATTGATTCAGAGAAGAACACAGGGAAAGGTAGATCTGAGTGTCATCAGCATAGAGGTAGAAGGACAGGCCCAAATCGCGAAAAAGAGAGCTAAGAGGAAGTAAGTAGATGCGAAGGAGGAGGGGACCAAGCTCTGAGCTCTAAGGCACCCCAAAATGAATGGGCACGGGCTCGGAGGGAAGCTTATCGAGCGCGACCGACTGAGTGCCGGGAAGAGAGGTATGAGCGGAACCAATCAAGTGCAGTGCCCGACAGACCAAATAAAGTGTGAAGACGATCAAGGAGGATAGTATGGTCAATGGTGTCGAAAGCGGATGAAAAGTCTATGAGGACTAGAATGGACGTACAACCCCTATCGGCTGCTCTACGTAAACCGTCTGAAACATTAAGAAGAGCGGTTTCAGCAGAGTGCTTTGCTTTGAACTCTGACTGGTACATTTCATCGATATTGCAGTTAGAAATATGGTCATTAAGGCGAGAGAAAACCACTCTCTCGAGGACCTTAGAGAGGAATGGAAGCTGTGAGATATGGCGATAGCTAGATAGTTCAGAGGGGTTAAGGTGTGTTTTTTAAGGATAGGACGAATTGAGGCATGTTTGAAGGAAGAGGGAACCACCCATGTGGCAAGTGAAGTGTTAATGAGATGAAGAATTTGTGGGAGAACAGCAGGGAGAATTTGGTGGAGGAGTTTGTATGGAAAGACGTCATTAGAGGATCCATATTTGTTAGAGCGTGAGATCAGGGCAGTTACTTACTCAGAGGCCGCCCGAGTGAGGACGTTAAGCGACAATGGAGTATGGTTAGGGAAAAGAGCATGGGCTTGTTCAGACGACTGAGGTAGTACGGTGTGTAGGTTAATAACTTTATCAGATAAAAAATTAGAAAGAGTAGAGGGGTTGATGGGGGAGAGGTGGGGGAAGTGGGGCTAGGCGAAGAAAGACGAGAGAGGAGACGAAAGATAGCCCGATGGTCATTCTTGGTCTCAGACAAAAGTTTGCGTGAATGAGCGACGCGCGATGATTTTAATTTGAAAGAATAAGTCGAAGTACCAAGGCGATAGGCAAGTGAGAGGGAGGTCGTATCCTGCCCACGGGAGCGTGCTTCATGAAGGGCTCGTTCATGAGCACGTAAGGACCTCCTTGAACGAAAGAGTTCCATGGTAAACCAAGGGTACGGTGATGGCGGTTTGAAGAAGGAGTGATAAGGGGGGCGTGCGCGTCAAGGCAAGCAAGTAATGATTGGTGCATAGAGTTTAAGGTTTGGTCAGGTGAAGCAGTAGTATCAATAGGAGGTAGGGCAGAAACAACGTCTTTAAAGAGAGAAGTAGTATCAATTGACAATAGTCGCCGGAAAGGAGTAGGATCTCGGGACGAGCGGGGAGGTAGGTGGTAGTGAATATAGACTTTAAAATTGACCAAGAAGTGGTTGGAAATCGTATTAGAAAGGTCAATTACTGTTAGATTAGAGATATGGAGGTTCGATGTGACTAAGTCCAGGGTATTACTATGTATGTGTGTTGGGGATGACACATGTTGCGTAAGAGAGAAGAGGTCGATGATATCAATGAATGCACGAAAAGTCTCATTGTGGCTAGGAAGATTGAAGTCACCGAGAATAAGGAGAGAACCAGTAGAGGATAGGTCGGAGAGTAGGTTACTGAACTCCTCGAGGAATAAGGCCGGAGACGAGCTGGGAGGGCGAAAAGGACCACAATAGTCAGTTCGGGCACAGCACGTGAGACAGTAATGAGAAACTCAAATGAGGCTAGACGGGGGAAGGGGGAAGATTCAGGGAGAAGGATGAGTTGGAAATCAGTGCAACTCCCCCTCCACGGTGGTTCTGAGAAACATGCTGGAAAGAATGACCCGGAGGGGTTGCAAGGGCAATGCATGAACCGGAATCAGACTCGAGCCAGTTTTCTGTAAGGCCAATGAAGGAAACCCCAGTGCGAACAACGAGGTCATGGATATACTCCGACTTATTGGTCAGGCTCCAAATATTCAGAAGAGACGCCGACAGCGCCTGCTGATGAGCACATGGTGAAGGGAGAGATTTGGAGGTGTTGGGTAAAGGAAGAATGGTAGGGCGAAAGAGGTTCCTAAGGGACGCCGAAAGTCTCGGCCGCCTCCTAGTCGGGTGAGTTCGGGAGATACTAGCTCACTTTATCTTCGCGTATGTAGCTGACGTAAGAAGATAGTTTAAAGAGTTGAGTGAGAGGATTGAGTCCCTATCATACATACTAGGGAGAAATGAGGGAGCAAAGGCGAGAATTATGAAGAACGCAGCAGACGGAAAAACATAACCCTAATTTGACTCATAGAAAGTAAGGGAGGGTTCGCCTAGGCGAGGCGTGGTTGTGGGAGCGGGTTAACCCACGCGAGGCATGGGAGTGGGGGAGGGTTAGCCAGGAGGATGCAGGTCAAATAAGGAAGGAAGACAAAGAGCAGCACGTGGCAACAAATGAATCAATGGAGTGAAAAGGAAAAAGCAAGTTAATATTTAAGCAATAGAAATAAAGGTAAAGATTACGATCGGCGGCGCGAACGATGGGACGTAAACTATTTCGTCCGTGTTCCAATATGTTTCACCTTTTTGGAGTAAATTCAAGGGGACTTCTCGTGGGGGGTTTAAACACTGCGGAGGGCCCCCTTTACGATGATCCTAAGTTTCAATCAATTGAGGGGGTCTGGGGGGCACAGCCCCAGTATATAATCATAATTATTATTTATAGAATAATGTTCTAACGTTTTTTTAACGTTTTTATTTAACCAAACGCGCATGAATATGCATGCGCGGGTGAACGAAACATACACGCAAAAAAAATAGACTTTTTCGGGCGCGCCGCCGAACTTCATGTTTACCGAAATAAATAGCTATATACAAATAAAAGTAGATAGCGATATTCAAATGCAGTAAAAAGGAAAAAAAGAAAAAAAAAGCGAGTTTATATTAATGCAAGTAAAATTAAAAGCCGATAAACATGTGGGTGGGACAAAATAAACAAGCAAAAATCCATACATAGAATAAGGCAGAACTTAATTGAAGCCGAAATGAGCAATGAGTTGCAAATAAAATTTGGTACTTGTAAGTGAGACTGCCGGTGAATGCGGAGCACAGCACTAACTAATTGAACAGCATTAAACACAATGCGGTAATTATAGTTCACACAACGAAATTAATTAAAAAGTTCTAAGATCACAACGTAACAACACTAATTAAAGAGCCCTTAAATAACAGAAGAACGATGAATCAGGAGACGGATGATAAGAATGCCGATCAAGAGCTTTGAGAATGGAATTGATCGTCGGGGCAATCGAAGACGCTCACACAACAACCTATCCCTGAAGCGCTGAAGGAAGTCAATTAGAATTTCCGCTACTACATACATACATCCAAAGAAATCATCAAATGAAAGATTTGAGGGCATAGCCATAGCCATCTAAAAAGACATAGCGACGAAGGAATAAATAAAACCTGGAATTGAGCTACATAACAGTTAAGTTCGTCAACCTAACTAGACAAATAATAATAATGGGGCTACCAACCCTCTAGATGCATTTACATTCCGATTAATAACTTCCTACATACATTTAACAGAAGATGCCCACCTATATTCCTATGAGGCGTACATGCACACACAATCCACTCAGGTTACACGTCAGCAACAAACCAAATTGGAATGAACCCTGAAACCCTAATCCAACGGGGAATTCTACACAGAAATGACCCAGATTCCCCGGCGTAATGCATGGAAAGGGCAGCAACAAAGCCCGATAAAATTCTAAAAAAAAACTACTTCAATTGGAACACCGCATAGAGCCATGCCCGCCAATACCATCAGACCACAATTGTATAGAAGTAACAATATCCGTTAAACAAATCCCAATAAAAACAATAAAATAAAGCCTACTAGAGAGGCAAGTGAGAATTATAATAAAGAGATCTACAAGGACTACAAACAACAAACCTAGGGGGAAATTATAGAAAAATTACACGAAGCCGACATAAAACACATACCTCTCAAAACACTAACTGGACCAATTTGGACTCAGGTGAAGGACAAAGCCAAAGAAAACAGACATCAATAAAACTATAAAAAATAAGAGGAATAAACCCTGCGATACCAGGAGGAAAGTTTATCTCAGGTACAACTAAATAGAATTAATTATCAGAGCGGAAAACACAAGAAATAAAGGTAAAAAAGTTTTGGGACCCTAAAAAAACTATCGGTTAGCCCTCCCCCCCTAAAACAAATTAGAAATAAAGGACCAAGTGAGAATTAAAAATAAGCCACCCGATATCGAATCTAACCTTTGTTCAGGAAACACTGGTAAGAGGTATTTAATTAACGTCACAAGAAATACAAATGATGGCTATGACGCGGAATTCAAGAATGAAGTTAGGAAAGAACTGAATGAAATATTAGCATTTACTTATCTGTTTGCGACTGTCCCCGAAGAACAAGACAACATGGATCCACACATAAGGAAAATTACAGTAGAAGTGAAATTTACATTAAATTCTTTTAAACAACAATTAAAATTAACTTCACAAACTTCCTGGTAAATGTCACACAGGCTATAACAGATACCTTCAACGCAGCCTGGACAATATGATATTTCCAGACTATATTCAAACAACCAAAATTATTTTTAACCCCAAGCCAGCGAAACCCCAAAGTGAAATAGAAAATTTCCGCAGATATCTCTACTGAACTTTCACGGGGAGGTATTGGGAAAACTAATATGAAGACGCCAGGTGGAATATCTAGAGACGAACGAACGATACAACACACAACAGGAAAAGGTGGGAAAATGGCCCCGGCCAAAGCATCAAACCATAGAATTGATCTATTATTCCGCAATGTTAAACAGGCCTTCTATAAGGTGCGTTCAAACTTAAAGTGGGCATCCTCCACAGGAGTTTTCTATCACCAATTGTTTACTCTATATTTATTTACCACCTTCTAGCTCCCCAATTACGAACAAACTACCAATATTCAGTTCGCGGGAGATCGCAAATCATTTCATCATTAGGAACGACAAGAAGATAGAAAAATGAATAACTCCGAAAAGAAGTGGAAAGTTAAAACCAATCCTGAGAAGTTTAAAATTTCTCCAATAAACAGGAAAAAGGTATGCCACCTATGTAAAAATATTAGGCCTAAGAATTTCGACAACTGGATACGGAGTCCACGTAACAGAAAGTATAATAGCCTACTTGTCAAACAGTAAGTCGGCAAATTGTACAGATTCAAGAAGCTGAATCCTAGAAATAAAATAAAGTTCTACCTAATGCTTGTGAGGTCCACCCCAATGTACATTGTAGTACCACTACATAAACTCTCAAAATCAATCATTTTAGATCTCCAGAGGGTAAAAAATAAAGCAACGCTTTGAATCATAAACAAACCCAACACAAAAGTAACCATCTGCCACTAGAGTGCCTAAATGCGGCAAGTAATCTGAAGCCCATCTATGTGGTCCGAAAAGAAGAGGCCAAAAACTCTGGGGGTGGGGGTTAAGTCGGCACCTGTAGTAGGCCAAGAAAAAATGAGTAACCTCGAGATAAAACAAGAGGTGTCTACTAAATAACATTTCCCAAGTAGCCTGAGGAAAATCGAAGCAAAAGAGCAACCTCCATAATATGATAAACTATATTTCAATAATATACACAGGAAGATGAAATATAACTAAAATATAAACAAAGAAGCAAAAAACAAAAGCAAATAAAAACAAACACCTCACTCTCAGTCACTAATATATCTTCCCCTCATCACTTTGATTTTTTCCCACACTTACTTCTCACTTTTTAAGATTAAGATATTTCTGTTATTATTCTTCGACTGATGATGGAAGACAGTTACTTGCGAAACCATAATTCTAAGCAAATATTCCCCGGCAGCCCGATGAAACCAGCTTCGCCGAAACCACATGTCTCAATGATTTGAGCCGCAATAAACGCGTTACTGGTTAAGTGCGCGCGCGTGGCCGTCGCGCAGCCACGATCGCCCGAAACAAATTCCTCACCAAATGACATTCGTGTCTGTTTTCTTTCCGGCCTTCTTTATCTCCTAAGTCATATCCGACACAAACATCCGCTGAGGAGACCGGATAACTGACGACGAAACCGATGCTCGGACAAGAGCTGGAGCCGACGTCGATATTTTAAGAACGGGATTTTGGGGATGGCCTGAATAATAAATATTTCTGGGGTTTTTAGTTTGTATGTACAAGTAAACCAAGAGCAAATGGTGAAGTTCAGAAAAAATAAATATGATTATCCTTTCTTTGGAATTTTTAAAAACTAAACAAGTAGAGCAAAATGAAACTATTAAAGAAAAGTGAGATGGGCAAAAAGAAACCAGATTGAGTTTTTTTTTTATTTCAAAAGAATTCCGATATTTTTTTCCTTTTCTTTAGGCCTAGAAAATAAAGATGGATCTGAATAAAACAAAGAGACCAAAAGTAAATTATTAGTAGACAAGAGGAACAGATTCGCCACTTCTTCTTATAATGGGTTTGCAAAAGTTCTGTTACGCTTGGACATTTTTTTATCTTTCGAGAGGACTTCCTGTGTGACAGAAAAAGTTCTGTCAAACAAATTTAAAGTTCTACGCTTTCAGTATTTGTCATTAAAACAGGCTTTTCCATTGTGTGCAGGTGGTAGATATGAAAGTGAAAAGAATCGTGATCTCTGCTCTCCCGCGCGCGGGCCACAAAAAGTCCGACATCGCCAAGTATATCAACGTTAGAGAGGTTCAAGAATGTGAAGACCTCAAAGATCGACCTCATTCAGGTAGATCTTAAGTTGTCAACGTTTGGCTGTAAGAAAGGTCTTCGAAAGTGATCCAAAGTTCAAAATGACCACACTCGAGAAGAATATCTCAGTGGCCATGATATCCAGGGCCGTTAAGAAGGATGGCGGCAAAAGCTTGATGTGCGAGGAAAAGCCTTTGTTCACCGACCGTATTTGAGAGCAATGTCGGGAGCGCTGCCGTCGCCTTCTCAACGACTTGAAGAGTCATGGAAATCGAATTCTCATTTTTTTTCTGATGAAAAAACCTTCATGGTCGATCCGGTCATCAACAAGCAGAACGACCGAGTGGTAACTTCGGACAAGACATCTCCGAGGTCCACCGGTGTAGTTTTTGGCTCGTTACAGGCTTACTACGGCCGATTACAGGGATATGTTGACCACGAAAGTCCTGCTCTGGGTGAGAAAGATCACAAAGAAGGAGGTTGTTTTTTCTTACACAAAAGTAAAAAGTAAGTAACTTATTAAGAAAAACAACCTCTGCGAAAAGCAATCGATCTTAAAGGCTACAAATGTGGTATACAAATTCCAATCCCCCATGAGGACTGTAAACCTCATGCAAATAATCAATATATAGATATGACCACTATTACCATCAGCCGACGCCTAACGATGCATTTGCAAGAAGGAGGAATAAAAACACATTAAAAAGAAAAGTATAACGCACAAATTACAAGAGCAACTCTGGTCGAAAAGACTACCATACTCAGAAGAAACCCTGACCTTCGCCGCCTAAAGATTCTGAAGGCTCTTCTTATTAAAGAGATGGGTCCCAAATTTAACACCCAACGCACCCTTTCCGAGCGAGAACTTCACATTTTCTGCTAAAGGAACAAGTTACTCCAACTTTGACCTATAAATGTACCAAAGAACGAAAATCAATTTCATTCTTCACTGCTCACAGACTGCGGAGGGGACCACAGGGCCTTGGCCATGAGGTCTCCCGTCCGCAAAGAGGCAATCAGAGCCAAACGTGAAAAGTCCAAAAAGAAAAAGGAGGCAAAACCAAAGAACTTCGCAGAAGCAGCAGCGTCAACAAAAACAACAGCCACAGAAATAACAGCACCAAAGCTGGTGATCCCAAGTGAATGCAAAGAAATAATGACCATGGTCATCTACGCACACTTGGCAAACCTAGCCAACCCCGTACTTTTTCCGAAGAATTAAACCAGCTATTCCAGAAGAACGGTATCAGGAAAAAACTTTGGTTTCCTCCCAATCCCCCTTCACAAGAAGTGCTAAAAATACAATTTGTGGACGACCCACAGCAAAACGAAACAACCCAAGAAAAAGTAAAAGAACCTGCCGACATTCAACAACAACTGAAAACCACAGAAGAAGAAATAACTACAGAAAGAGAAGAAACAAGAGGCGAAAGCCCTCGAAAAAGCCCCAAAAAGAAACAGCAAAAGAAAAAGAAGAAAACAAAACCCCGAAAAGGAAGAAGAGACAGAAGAACAAGAATATACACTTCACGGGAAAGAAGACGAGGACGACGACATTCTGGACTATCCCGGAATACCCCTCACGGAAGAAAGAAACATCTCATTACGAGGATTCTTCTTTAACGCCGCTGACGTGGGACTCAAGGTATTCGGCGCTGTAGTGTGCAAGCCCCCGAAAGGTGACCTGGAGGCCCTGATCGATGGAATTATTCGCGGCGACTACAAATGGACCTACGAAGGACCTTGGTCGCCGAAAGAAATAGGAGGACTGTTGAAAGAAAGAACCATCTACATCCCAGACTCGTGTGGACACACCGTAAACATGTCAACATATAAAAAAATCAAAAGTGGTCAAAAAACGTCCGATATCGTTTAGTGGAAAAATGTGTAAAAGTGAATGATAGTTAACAATTATAAAATTCAGTGATTAAACGAAGGAAAAATAAAAACATTTAATAAACAGTGGATAATAATCAATTAAAAATAATAAGCAGTGATTAAAAATGAATATAATATTTAGTGTCAATAGTAGTAAATCCATAGCTTAAGTGAATTAATTTAATAAACAGTGGTTAAAAAGAAAAAGGAAGAAAGTGTATAATAATACTAAAATTCGGAAGTTAAAGGGATTAATGATAAAAACATTCAATAGTCAGTGTTTACGTGAATAAAAACAGTGGTGTATAAAGAACATAATATTTAATGGCTAGTAAGAATAACAAAGTTGAGCGACTAAGCAAATTAATAATAATCTCATTAAATAAACAGTGCTCAATACTCAATATTTAGCTGTTAATAATTCAGTCGTTAATAATGAATTTAATACTTAGCAACTAATAATAAACAGTAACTAATAATACTTAGTAATAAGCATAAGGACTTCGTGAAATAATAAAAGCAGTGAATAAACAATTATCAATATTGAATAATTAACATTTAAGAATAATAGTTCAGTGTTTAATAATGAACACAATATTTAGTGGCCAATAACAAAGTTTAGTGATTTAGAATATTAATAATAGAAACAATTAATAAACCGTGATAAAAGTGAACATATTTTTTGGTAGTACGAACAATGTCTTCGGGAAATTTGTACAAAAGATAACAATATATTAAAATTGAATGTAATTTCTGAGCTATAATTCTCTGGCCTGAAAAAATTTCCTGATTTTAAAATGTAAAATATTTGTCCTCCAGTATGTCCTGGAGAACTAAACTCATTTAATACAAAAGATTAAAATAACTGAGTAAATATACAAAAATATGACCTCCAGTACTACCTGGAAAACCCATTTCTTTTCTTACTAGTACTTGTGTAACTTTCTCTTCTCCGCTCAACTTTTTTTCCCACTATTAACTATTTTTTTGTAACGCTAATTTGTATATGTATTTTTTCTTTCAAATAAATATACCTGCTAACGACCAGCAATGAGCTAGATACTTCACCAGTAAAGGAAGTAAAACCAAAGGAAAACACAAAATCAACGCAGCCTCAAAAATAACGAAGACTTCCGTCTGAAGTTGTCTTAAGAAAGGCGAAAGCTCACGGGCAAAACTCAAATTAGTTGTAAAAGATGAAATGGATCTTCCTCAACTGATCTCAACTGCATTCGCCAGTTGGAATGTTCCAAAATAAAATTGATAAAATCAAAATACAACCTGGTCTTTAACAAAACATGTATAGATGGAAGCTGCTCCTAACATAAACCGAGATATATATATATATATATATATATATATATATATATATATATATATATATATATATATAAAACCTCTCTCCTACGAGGGTCTAAGCCCAGCTCACGTAGCCCCGGTTGAACTGAACTACAGTTTAGAGATTTATATATATTGTCGTAGAATGACTCCCGACGATACTATATATTACACTATTCGTTGAGGGAACTTCCTTAATTATCTTTAGAGTGCGTTTTACTGTCTGGCGGCCGGTATTATGTATCTTCAAAATGCTGAAGAAGTGGAACTGAGCTCAAGGATAATAATATTGCTATCATTAAAAAAAAATAGAGTTTTATTAATAATAACTATCAGGAACACAAAAACGGAAAATATTGACAAACAGAATGGAAAGGGTGGTGGAGACTCGGGCTAATCCAAGGATTTAAGGGATCAAAAAAAGGTAAAACAAATATGGAGTTAAAGAGATGGGATGGATCGATAAACCATTTAAAGCACAGGATAGAATTGACAAATAAGGGATCAATACTCAAAAGGTGACGCTTGGCTTACGTAACTTCATTAGGGTGCAGTGGAAGGTACTTGAAGGAATATTCGGTCCGCTGGCGAGTTCCAGCCGAAGGGGGGGGATAAAAGGATCCTGACGAGGCGTCTTGGAAAGGAGAACCGTTACTCGACGAACGGCTTGACGAACAATGGCTGTTCTAGGTTGTTCTCTTCTGAACAAAGGGGGGGGATGAGAACCGTCTCTTGTCTACGGGCTCAAGAACAATGGCTGTTCTAATGTTGTTCTCCTTGAACAACAGGGGGGGTGAGAACCGTTTCTTGGCGAAGGGCTCAAAACGAACAATGGCTGTTCTAATGTTGTTCTCCTTGAACAACAGGGGGGGGATGCCTTGGGGACTTGGCGTCACTAAAGGCTCGAACCTTTGGCCCTCAAGGAATATTGTCCTCCTTCTGGACAAGTGATGGTGAATCTCGAGGTCGAGGTCCCTTGGCGCACAAAGGGAGAGAGGGTCGTGGTGATGTTTCGCGACGAAAATCTGGATCTCCAATCTGATCTTAGTGGTAAAGTTTCCATATAAATAGCCAGGACATCTCCTTGGCGTGGGGGAGAATGGGGTGGAAGCTTCGAGGGAACGCACAGCTGGGCCGGAGAAAAATGCCTTATCTGTCCATAAGCCTAACTCGATCAGGCGAGGTCGGCGTATGGGGGCGAACGGGGGGGACGATAACCTCCTTTTTAAACATTGACGTCCGGTAGCTGTTGATAAGACTCCAAGCCTCGAATCGAAGATGCACGTGGGCCTCCTCGAGGTTTTAACTAATATGGGATAGGAGTTGAATTTAACACAGATTCAACTCGTTCTATCACACCCCTCCATTCCAGGGGAAGTTGTCACTTCGAAAAAAAAAGAGAGAAGGGACAACGATAGAGCTCCGTTGTAGGGAACTCGTTTTCTTGTACCAACCGTATCTTCCTGCACCTAACTATTATTACCTCAATACATGATTATTTTGATCTTTAGATTACAGGGGAAAATAACCTTTAATACAACAAAAAAAAAAAAGGCATGGAACAATGAAATGATATAAACTTAGTACATACGGGACAAAATAATTTATACGTAAATTAATAAGAACAAATATATATACATCAAAAAAAAATTAGACATTGAGAGTTACAAAATTCAGACATATACATTAATTAATTATATTACAAAAGAATCTTAAATTAAGTCGTACAAGACGGTATCTACCTACATGGAGATACTAATCCTATGAATACAATTGTTCTACGCTATTCGGTAACGCATTCCTACTGAGTGCGTCAGCGACCTGGTTATCGGAACCTTTGATATAATTTATTTTAAACCGATACTCTTGCAAGAGTAAACTCCAGCGCATGATGCGGCCGTTTGAGTGTCTCAAATTCCTAATATAGGCTAACGGACGGTGGTTGGTTCCTATTTGAAAATCTTTACATATCAAGTACAGCTTGAATTTGTCTATAACCCAGATAATTGATAGAGCTATCTTTTCTCTAGTGGCATATCTCTTTCCGCGTGGTAATAATTGACGACTAGCATATGCAACTGGATGACTCGTTCTGTCATCCACGTATTGAAGAAGTACACCTCCAATGCCCTCGTTGATCACGTCGGTCTTAACCCCAAAGGATTTTTCCGGGTTGGGCAACTTAAAAATGGGGGCAGAAATGAACTTACTTTTGAGCTGATTAAAATGGGAAACAGCGACATCATTCCAACGTAAACGATCGGAGAAATTCTTTTCCTGAAGGGGGCATAGGGAGGCCAAAATTGCAGCGAAATTCGGAACAAATCGCTGATAGGGAGAAGCTGATCCTAGGATCGATCTTAATGGCTTCTTTTTAATCGGGAGGGGCATGTCGGCGATTGCCTTAATCTTGTTCTCTTGGGGACCTAACTGGCTTGGTCCTATTTTGAAACCCGAATATTTAATGGGTTCGTGAGCAAAATAGTATTTGCTGGGGCCAATGGTGAGGCCATTTTCACGCAGTTGCTCGAAAAGAGCTAATAGGGCGGGTAAATGGTGATTCCATTTAATTAGTTCTTGTATCTGACTCTTCTGACGTGGTGTCAGCTGCGCGTCACTTTTCAGGTCAGAGGGTTCCAAAGACTCGCCTGGTAGGGAATGAGGAGGGTAATCGGCATCAGGTTGGATGCACACTGTCTGGATTACATTAAGGGACTCCGCGGGGCAATCCTCTTCAAGCGCCGATGCTTCGTCCAGTTCTACGAAGGTATCTCCATGGGCGCGTTGGGGGTTCTTTTTTTCTTGGGGTCCAGGGACAGTCTCCGTGTCCTTGTCTGGGGCCTTATCACCTAAGGGTTTTAGTGATTCACACTCCTCTTTTGCCGTCCTAAAGTCCTGGTTAGGGGTCTCCGAGAAATCGGACGGTATCGGGGTTCTGATGGGGACGGGCTCCTGGGCTTCTTTCTTATCTCGGCCTTGAGGAAGGGCGGCCTGAAACACAGGGTCGAAACTTACTTGGGGGCTCTTTCCTATAAGTACGGAACAGAATTTTATTGGTGCTACAATGACTTCAGCCCAGCCATTATAATATTGACACTGCAGGTAACATCTAGCGACGGGGAATCTGTTCGCCCGCCTAAGGTAGTCACGTACCACCGCAAATTTTTCGTGGTTAGAGGCCACTGGGAGGAGTTCGTCGGACACGATGAAGCATGTACATCCTGTGTCCCTGACGAGAGTCGATACTCGACAGCTGTCCACGCTGCCCTCCTCATATTTCAAAGTTCCCGCTGAACTTTTATCAAAAAAAAAATTTACCTGGTGCCCTGACGGATGGGGAGAAGTTTCTGCTTGGGTCTGCACCACCGGGGGAGCCGAGGTTGCATTAATCTGGTGAACTTGGTGGGCTGGTCCGCTTTTAAGCCTAGAATTTTGGGGGCAATTCCAGCTCATGTGGTTTTCTACACCACAGGTGAAGCATATGGTTGGTCGCTTCGGGAAGAGAGATGGAGGAGAAGTCTTAACGGGAGGTTTGGAGTCCCGTTGTTGGTTTTGGGGAAAGAAGTTTTGGGGTTTTACGGGGCTCGGAAACTTTGTCAGCTTCCCTGGGAGGGAGCGCGAGTCCATCCTTCTTTCTTCTCGTTGGATTTTTTTTTTCTCGTTCTTCTCGTCGGATTACTCTTTCCCTTTCTATTACTTCCATTTTTCTTTGAAATTCTGCTTCAATCCGAGCTAATTCAATCTGATGGTCAGCTTGTCTTATCCGTTCCTCTCTTTCTCTTTCTTCCTTTTTTCTTTGCTCCTCTAGAATGTACTCAGTTAGTTCTTTTCCGGAAAGTCCACAGGACTCTCCTTGCGCTTTAAAGATTTCGAACGGAGTCATCTTTGCACTTGGGGGGCACTAGTCAACCAACTAAAATTCCTTGCAACAAGAATTATGCCTCTATAGAATTAGCCTACCTAAATATGGGCACTGACCTATTCGTACTTGGTTTCTCAATCTAAATATCCACTGACTAAAATCACAAAAACACAAACAAATTATTATAACCGTTCCTTGAGCTACTCCAGCTTCTTAAGTTTCAAAAAAAAAAAAGGGGATAGCAATCGTTAAAACAAAAGGAAACTACTATATTCTATTATTATAACGAATAACACTATGCTTTACTCGACTGAGACCAGTGTTTGCAGAGATATAGCGTTAGACCTTACACACCTGATACCAAATTAAATAGTATATATATATATATATGTCGTAGAATGACTCCCGACAATACTATATATTACACTATTCGTTGAGGGAACTTCCTTAATTATCTTTAGAGTGCGTTTTACTGTCTGGCGGCCGGTATTATGTATCTTCAAAATGCTGAAGAAGTGGAACTGAGCTCAAGGATAATAATATTGCTATCATTAAAAAAAAATAGAGTTTTATTAATAATAACTATCAGGAACACAAAAACGGAAAATATTGACAAACAGAATTGAAAGGGTGGTGGAGACTCGGGCTAATCCAAGGATTTAAGGGATCAAAAAAAGGTAAAACAAATATGGAGTTAAAGAGATGGGATGGTTCGATAAACCATTTAAAGCACAGGATAGAATTGACAAATAAGGGATCAATACTCAAAAGGTGACGCTTGGCTTACGTAACTTCATTAGGGTGCAGTGGAAGGTACTTGAAGGAATATTCGGTCCGCTGGCGAGTTCCAGCCGAAGGGGGGGGATAAAAGGATCCTGACGAGGCGTCTTGGAAAGGAGAACCGTTACTCGACGAACGGCTTGACGAACAATGGCTGTTCTAGGTTGTTCTCTTCTGAACAAATGGGGGGGATGAGAACCGTCTCTTGTCTACGGGCTCAAGAACAATGGCTGTTCTAATGTTGTTCTCCTTGAACAACAGGGGGGGTGAGAACCGTTTCTTGGCGAAGGGCTCAAAACGAACAATGGCTGTTCTAATGTTGTTCTCCTTGAACAACAGGGGGGGGGATGCCTTGGGGACTTGGCGTCACTAAAGGCTCGAACCTTTGGCCCTCAAGGAATATTGTCCTCCTTCTGGACAAGTGATGGTGAATCTCGAGGTCGAGGTCCCTTGGCGCACAAAGGGAGAGAGGGTCGTGGTGATGTTTCGCGACGAAAATCTGGATCTCCAATCTGATCTTAGTGGTAAAGTTTCCATATAAATAGCCAGGACATCTCCTTGGCGTGGGGGAGAATGGGGTGGAAGCTTCGAGGGAACGCACAGCTGGGCCGGAGAAAAATGCCTTATCTGTCCATAAGCCTAACTCGATCAGGCGAGGTCGGCGTATGGGGGCGAACGGGGGGGACGATAACCTCCTTGTTTAAACATTGACGTCCGGTAGCTGTTGATAAGACTCCAAGCCTCGAATCGAAGATGCACGTGGGCCTCCTCGAGGTTTTAACTAATATGGGATAGGAGTTGAATTTAACACAGATTCAACTCGTTCTATCACATATATATATATATATATATATATATATATATATATATATATATATATATATATATATATATATATATATATATATATATATATATATATATATATATATATATATATATAGAACATACCAAAAGAATTTCGATAAATGTTTTTTCTTGTCTTTAAGCCTAGAAAATAAGTATGGATATGAAAAAAAATAGACTAAGAGTAAATTATTAGGAGATATGTAATGGAAACTTTTAAAAATTTCGAACCAAATCCCGTTGTTATATATAACCAGATCAGTCGTAGGGAGGGATGGTTTTTGGTATATTGAATGTGTTTTATTGTTCAAAGCTCTTTATAAGAGCTTATTTTGAGATAGAAAAATTAGAGTGCCGGGCTGATTTTTGGTACATTCGAAGCTTTTATCAAAGTTATTTCTAAGAGTTGCTCTAGAGTTTGAAAAAACATTTATTAGAAATGATTTTTCGTATATTTTAAGCTTTTATCCAATTGATTTATAAGAGCTACCATCTTTTATAACATAAATTTTACTCCCTGAATATAAGAATAAATATGAGAAAGGTTTGAATAAAGTAAATATTAAAAATTATCGTATACTAAGAAGAAATTAAAGACGAGATTATTAATAAAATTTTAGAAGAAAATAAAGATTAAGATTGTAGCAGCTGACATCTTTGCAAGCTCCTACAAAGTTCGTAACGAGGCAGCTGGCAATTTCCCGTCTGAGAAAATTATGCATCTCGCCCCAAAATCCATTTTTGTGCGACTTTTGATACCAATACGGTTACTTCAAAATTAAAGTACGACTCCTCCCAACCACCAGTCAATCAAAATCTTTGTACAACCCAATTCGAAATTAACCAATCATAATAGACTCTCCCATTTCTCGCGTCCACAGCGCATTTCAAAGAACTCTTATATTTCATCAACGCTCCAGACAAGGTCAGTAAGAATTAGCTCCCGAATTAATCACCAGTGTATACAAAGGTCTAAATACATTCTAAAAATATTTAAAATGTAATTCCTTCCTTTGAATTCCAGTTCCCCTGATTTTATAACTTCAAAAACGTCGTGGCAATACTATACTATATTTTATATAATTCCTCCATATTTTATATCTTATTTACTATAATATCCACCTTATAACATTATAATCATTGGACATTTCCATATATATATATATATATATATATATATATACCTTATTTCATTAAAATACACATTATACTCATTAACTGTATTATCAAATTCAATAATTAATCATATTCCACTATTTGTTGTTCAATAAATCTTGTTAAATTTATGCGTTAATGATTTTGAAACCTTTCCGGTTGAAATAGTTATCCTCCATCACGTTTTCCCTCTTTCAACTCATTTTTATCTTTAAATTCATATAGCAAATTTTAATGGCTGCTATCTAGGCAAGTTTGTCATTAAACCAATCATCACAATAGCTATACGATTACAAAAGAGAATATCAAAAAGAATTTATTCGAAACAATATTGAAAGTTTTCTACTGCGACAAGATATGGAAAAAGAAGAAAGTAATAAATATATTTCAGAATCATTTAACACTATAGGAAAAGTAACTGCTAAATTCGATCCTGAAATGGAAACCGAATAACACTGGTCAACAATTTTGAAAAGTTGTGTCCTTCTTAAATGAGCTTAGTTAATTATTATGTATTTTCATGCACTGAATCCAAATATTACCTTGAAAATGCTTATTGGAAAATAGGTTTAAAGATACACGGCATGTAATATTTGATTATTATATTATAACGTACAGTATGTGACATTATGTTTTAAACTCTGATCCATATACACTCAGCCTTTTTGCATGACGCTTATAGTGGGCTGAAGAATCATCCCTTGCCAATGTCCAGCAATAGGCTGTAAGCGTTGTTGTGCTCTATTTACCCTGGTACCGCCTTCCCATGGTTGAAATATCTTGGTGAAACCTTTCGCCATGTTCGTCACTAAATGCTGCATAGTTCATTGGAAAAAAAGTCTAAATGTGAATCCAAAAAGTGGGTTTTAAGTGACATGTTACATCCCATGTTCTTATAAGCCTTGATGAGGTTTTCCTCCAATTATTCATATTTTCCTTCCCTTCTGTATCCGAGAAATCCCTTCGCCACTAACTTGAATGCTTCCCAAGCAGTTTTCTCCTCTCCATGAAGGGCTGATTCAAAGTCACCATCTTTAAGAAGCTCTTGAATCTGAGGACCAATGAAAACTATCTCTTTTATCTTGGGGTCGCTCAGTAAGAGGAATTTTGATGTTAAATACTTGAATCCCTAACCAGATTTGTCCATAGCTTTTACCAAGTTTTTTATGAGCCCCAGTTTTATGTGTAATGGTGGTAGCAAAACTTTGTTTAGTTCAATGAGAGGTGGATGTAGAACATTTTTCATCCCAGGCTCCAATGATTGGCGAGGTGGCCACTCTCTTCTGATATAGTGGGAACCTCTTGTACGTCTGTCCCATATACACAGAAAGGAGCAGTACTTGGTGTATCCTCCCTGCAAGTTCATCACAAGAACAACAATCTTTAAGTCACCACAGACCTCCAATTGATCTTCCTCATATTTTATGCATTGCAACATATGCTTTATATTCTCATAAGTTGCTTTCATACGTGGTTCATAACCCACAGGTTCACTATTGCCATTGCGCAGCAAGACACCTTTCAGACTCGTTTTTGATGAATCAATGAACAGCCTCCAGTGTCTGGGTTCGTATTCGATGCCAAGGGCTTCCATCAGACCATTAATATTGTTGCAGACCACTAAACTACCTTTCATTACGAAGAAATCGTTGAGCTGCTGCTGACGGTCACGAAATTTTGAAATTTTCACATCGGCTGCTAGGAGATTCCACTGTTTAAAACGAAAGACTAGCAGGTCTTCCTTATTCTCGAGTAGTTGCAGATCCCTGACAAGGTCATGGAGTTTCCCTTGTGTTATGAGATGTGGCCTAGAGGAGTATACTTCATCAAAATTTGGGTCACTCTGTAATCCAGCACCGTCATCCTTCTCTTCTTCCCCCTCACCACTTTCCTCATTTGACTCGTAGAAAATCGAAGTTGGTGCACCAGGAACAGGCAAGCCTTCTCCATATGGAACTGGGCGAATAGCTGATGGAATGTTTGGATATTCAATGTAGTCCTTTTTCTTCTTTGACGAGCCCTTTTGTACTGGAGGTACCATGCAGAAGTAACAATTGTTGGTATGGTCTGTTGGCTCCCGCCAACATCATTGGCACAACAAAAGACATTCCTTTCTTCTTCCTGTTCAACCATTGGCGAAGGTTAGTAGCACAAATGCTGCAGCATATGTGAAGAGCCGAGTTGTTATCCTGATCACTAATTTTGCATCCAAAATATAGGTTATATCAGTAATACGGCGCTTGTGTGATGCAAATGTCACTTCACTACAAATGTAGCAAAAGTTGTCTGCCTTATTCACACAAGTACGAGGCATTTGAAAGAAGAAAACAACAAACAATTAGAAGATAAACAGAAAATTTATTCATAAATTTATCATTATAATACAGAGGATGACAGTTTAGCAGAAGTATTTATATCATTCAGAAGGAAAATAAAATTAATATGAAATGCCTCACATGCATATCAATAGCTTGCTTGCTCAATGAATATTTATTATAAGTTTAAAAAGTGTTTGACTAGGAAAATCACTTACCTTTTACCTCAAAATGTAAACTTGCACTGCGCAATCATCTTCTATGACTGCTGGAACAATACTGAAGGGCAGTGAGACTGTGATCGTGGTAGAAAACACACTGCCGCAAGCATGTTGGAACCTGTTTGTGACACGTAGCTGTGTCTTGAAAAGTAGACCTAACAATCAATCTTAACCATGCTATTCATTATCAGTGACCAAAAATTAGTTGGAAATTGCTACTCTGGTCTCGAAAGCATTTTGTTTGTTGACCAGTTAACCTTACCTGGACCGTAGGACACAGACCGAAACTGTGCCTGCGAAGCGTAAACTCACCCTGTAATGAGCAGTGGCGAAGCCGCTCTTCATGTATTTGTAAATAAACTTTTCCTAAAAACGCCGTCTTTATTCTCATTTGTGATGAAATATGATTTGTAAAATTCTCTGGAATACATTTTTTGAAACGTCAATCCAATTTTTTATTGGTTAAAAAATCCAATCATGGAATAATAATTTTGACCTCTCTTGTTTCTTTTATTTGTTTGTTTATGTACAAGATATTGATATTTCCAAGAAGTTATTGACCTATTCTGATAAAATTTTGTCGAGGGTTATACTCAGGGCAGGGAAGGGTTGCTTAGATTTGTGGTCGGATCCAGATCCCTATGTGGAATCTGAATCACTTTATCTCTTTCTTTAACATGGTGAGATAGGCTATTCTCTGCTTTTCGGGACGAGTGTTCTCTAGTTCAAGATGCTATTGAGTCCTTTGAAAACACTTGCCCGACGATTAACTTCACGAAACACAATCAATCACCTACTTCCAAGTGATAAAATTATCCACTTGACTGATTATTATTCATCAACTAGAGAAATATTATATGGAAATGCCAAAATAAGGATTGCAACAAATATGACTAGAAAACATTAAACCTCGATCCACCATTTAATAGTTTCCAGACCGAGCCAAGATAAACCTTATAATCGGGTTCACCAAATACGCATCTTCACTGATTTTACAAACAACGTAGATCCGGATCTCGTATTTCTTCAGATATAACTTCTCTCTTTTACACAAAATCTTTTGGATCAAACTAAATCTCATCTACACATGGGTGGCTAGTCGACGCTTCAATCCCTTACCATTGTAACTCTGTAAAGATTGTCCCAACAAATATATATTTTCATCTCAAAGATCCGGAGCGTGATAGGATTAAATTGTGTATGTTGGTAGAATTTCATTAGTTGTCCATCCCTGGCTAATTTAAATTGGACTAGCCTATTATTTTAATGACATTGGCAAAAATGCTGAAAATTCCCTTTTTCTCAATGTTAATGAAAGTAAATAGGCTATCCAGAATCTACGTCCGGATCTGGATCATCTCCAAAATCTACTTCTCTGTTTATTGTCCCAAGAGACTTCCCATTCCACCTATACAAACTATAATCGAAATCCGTTATTTGCCTTTTGAGATATTTAGTAAACAAATGGACAGACAAGCAAACATAGGTGTGGATCTATTGTGTATTCTACCTAGCAAACTGAATCCATCTCTAATATCCGTGCGGTCTACCTAAGATAATGGTTTATAGACCAATGAGCCAAAAAAAATAAAAAGGCTGAAAAAAATTAATTCCAGACAGTTGTGTCTGAGAATTTAAAAATGTAGTATAGTTGTTTCACTCAGTTTTAGAGGTCAAGTACTGGAAACAATTTTCAGGTCGTAGGAAGCATAATTGTGGTAGACTGGCGATCATGCACGGTAAATATAGGGTTGTTAAGTGTATGGATGTGGACAAGAATAAGAGTAACGAAAAACAATAGATGGAGAGAGTATTTGGGGGCTCATGCAAGAAAATGATTGTCGGTAGCTTTGTGTAGGGAGGCGCGATACGGAAACACTAGTTCTTCTATTGTACGAGAATTCGCAAAAGGATCATTCAGAGAAATGGCCAACATACCGAAATTTGTATGCACTTGGCCTCAAGAACGCTACGCGAAGTCATCATCAACATAATTGTGTCGATTCCAATTCAGGAGCGAATATTCAAAGTATCAAGCTTCATGGCTTGATGAAAAGATTGGCGGGAAGATAGAGATGATAGGAGTTGCCTGCAATCCCTTCCACATCCACAAGAACCACGATTTGTATAATCATACTTGTAGCATGCTTCACATAATCCCAATTGAACTATGCTTTATAGAATCCCACTTTGACCATGATTCCTAGAAAATTTAATGGAACACAAAATTTGATCTGCCTTTTAAAATGATTTAAGGCGAGCATATTTTTAGGTTTATTTTATTTGCTCTTAATTTTAAGGTTTCTATTTTTATCAGATCCTTTTGGGTTTAGTATTTTCTAATAAACAAACTTTGAGATCAAAATTTTATCCATTGGTGTTGAAGGGGAGGTGGAGGAGGGTTAAGCGGTCTGTAGTCGACATTTGACATTTTCGGGATCTGAATTCTACATTCGATGCGTCGTAATATCTTTGGTCTTGATATTTCACTATAGAACTTAGTAGAGATTTTCTATTGGGTTTATAGATGTTTTATTCCCAGACCATGTAGTTTTTTGCATGTTGTTTTCATTCAAAACCTTTGTGGCAGGCTTACTTTTAGGACCAGGAGCCCCATCCTTAATGAATATGAATGCCCCCAGCGTTGCGTAACTTGTTCTAATGTGCGTGGTTCCAGCATTGATCTAAATTGGCATTGGCGGGTATCTAAGTTTCTTGTCGCTCTCAGGAAGCTCCAGATGTTTTCGGGCGCTATTCTCATGCTTAAGGCTATTAGTCCTTTTTCGACTATCTCGGTAGCCATTTCTGAAATTAAATACATTCCTCTCTGACTACGTTCCAGCTACACATAGTCTTAAGTCTTGAGATTTTCTGCGTATACTTGCTGTTTCCAAGCCTACTGGCGCCGTTGGATCTATGTCTTTTCACTAAATTTCCAGTGGATAAAACGATCAGCCTCTATCGCTCCGAGAGCACTGCATTACTTGACCTCCTCGAAAACATCCTACACTTGCTTCTTGATTCTTGTAAGAAATAAGCACTCTTCTGGTCATGACTACGACTACGCTGCCAAAATAGTTAACTGACAACCTATAAAGTGGCGCCATCAAGCGCCATATCTTGTCCTTCCATGGTAATAAGTTCACAAGGATTATGCTCAATGAGAACACTGCTATCGTGTGCAGTGTGAAAGTGATCCAACCGGACAGCGAATGGCTAAAGCAGTCACGATATTCCAAAACAAGCCAGCTATCAACATTTAAATAATGCCCAAAAGAGCCCTCCCGACAACTCTCAGGAATATTTCTTAACTGCTTGCCTATTTTACCCTTACCTTTGCCTCCCTTTTTATGTTGTTCCGTAATGCGTAAATTATTTCCTATCTTCAAAGTTGTACTCAATGTAAATATTTCTGTATTCTATATTTAATATTGTCCTTAAAGTAATAGATTTCTTTTCCATAGTGCCTCATGTTTAATTTTTCTATGAATTGTCCAGTTTCTTTAACAATACCACAAGGTTCTGTATACTTTTCAATGTAAATCTTTGTTTATTGTATAGTGTATCTTGTAATCTTTTTACTTTGAAATGGAATGAAATGAAAATGAGAGTGATAGAAAAAGATACAGATCGCCGAGCCCCTCCCTCCTCTTCACTTTAGTCGTCCTGGAAAGAGCCAGAGCATGGCTCCTTGTTAACCATCAGCTGTTTCTATTAAAGCTTTCTCTGATAGGCATAGGTGACCCACTGCTGGGATGTATAAGAGATTTCCTGCGTAGTAGGAAAATGTAGGTTGTGGTTCAGGGCTCTTCTAGTCGTGGAGTCGATATATCAAGTGGGGTTCCTCAGGGCTCTGTAATTTGACCAGTCTTATTCTTTGTATATATAAATCATGTTGCTGCTGGGCTTAGTTGCAACTTTACCTTGTTTGCAGACGAACTTAAGTTGTATCTGGCTTCATCACTTGTTGGTGGGGTTCTTGGTTTCAGTGAGACTCTACAAAATGACATATCCTTGCTCTACCGCACAAGTCAGTCATGGGCTTTGAAATTCTCTGTAAATAAGTGTGATCGAGTTTGCTTTCGTAGGCCCAACACTATACCTGTTTTTGATTATTTTATTCGGAATTTTCCTATTCATAATAAATCACCCTTCAAAGATTTTGGTGATCTGGTTGATTCTTCTCTTAAATTTCATTTGCATAGAAGATAAGTGTTCAGCAAAGCAAGTGGAGTTGCAAATGGTATTCTTGGGGGCACAGTTTGCCTGTCTCCTGATTTTATGAAAAGTTTATATTTCTCATGTTCGTCTCATTATTGATCTTGCAAGAGTACTTTGGAATACTGGTTATGTCGGTGATTTGAAACTCCTGGAATCTGTACAAAGAAGATGGATAAAAAATGTTGAAGGATTCATAAATTTGCCTTATATCGAGTGTTTAACAAACCTAAATTTGTTCTCCAACAAGGGTAGATTGCTGAGATATGATTTGATCATGGTGTGGAAATTTTGAATGGCCACTGCCCCCCTATTGAATACTTGTTTGCATATGCTGACAGTTTCGCACCAGATGTCATACTAAGAAGAGTTTTGTACCTAAGTACGAGTATTTCACGGACTTAGAGCTCGTTTCTTTTTAGTTAGGATCATAAATCACAGGAACACACTTCTTGAAGAGTTAGTATCTGTTCCTTCCTTGCAGTCTTTTAAAAGTAAATGGACTATCTTCCTTGGTGATTCTCTTTTTGAAATTTAATGGCTTTTCTCATTGTGTCCATCATTAGTCAACCATATCACCTCTCCTCGTTGTCATTTTTCTTTACTGTTCTGGTTGGAGGACGCAACAGTGACTGGTGAGGGAGAAGACCCTCATCAAGGTAAGAAATCAAGGTAAGGTGGGCGGAGCCCCGACAGAGCCTTAATAGACTCTAAGGAAAAGAGTTTTGGTGTCGAAGATATAGATGAATATGTCGCCCCCCCCCCCCCCCGCACCCTCCCTTTCATACCCATTTCAACAATTTAATTCAATTTAATAAAAGTGGTGAGTTAAGTATAAGGGCAAAAGTACGTAGAGATAGATTGAAAAGATAGCGGCAAAAATGAAAGGGGTGCATAGGTGCCTTGAGCTCAAGCGAATCTGTCTTTTTAGTCGCGGGTGACTCTACGTCTCACTATGTCTGTCAGTCGGTTGGTCGGTCCCCGTTTTGCTTTTTCTTTTGTTTTTGTAACAACATTGTATCTATTCAGCCGATTCTAACGAAGTTTTAAACCCATATGTTGTTTTACATTCTCTTTCGAATGATTTAATTAACAAGGTCCTCTCTAGGTTAGCTCGGGAATTACTTTGTTTTAGCAATAACATCATAACTATTCGGCCGATTCTAACGAAATTTGAAACCCTTGTGTTGTTTTACATTCTCTTTCGAATGATATAATTCTCAGTCTTTCCAAGGTTAGTCCTGGAATTATTGAAAGTTTTGAAGCTCGTAAGGCCATAAATCAGACTTTGTTGATTATCGGGAATAATTTGCTGTGGATTTTTACCTATTTCCTTGTCTTTATTATTTTGTGCGATAAGTTTTAAATTTGTTTGTTTTCATTCTCTTTTTTATATGCTTGTTTATTTTTTTCAATATTTAACTTTTGTGTAGTGTGAGTTTCGATAGTTCAGTAGATATTGGCGTTCAAACCAATGCATTCAAGTATTGCTTATTTTGTTCTTGTTTACTTGCTTTGGTATATTTAGTTGGCTCGCTATTAATGTTCATCGGTATTTTTGTCATATTTGGTCATTTTTCTTAGTTTAGATAGGTGTTTCCATGCTGAGTGGTTCTTTGTAGGCTTTTTTTAGTTCGAATTATTGTGTTTTATATCAGTGTCTGTTTTCCAGTTCTTCTATATTTTTTTTAGGATTTCCATACATAGAACGCTGCTTCGTTTTTGTCTTGTTTATCCACCTAGGGATTCTTGTGAAGCTTTAAACTTCTGTTATTTTCTAGAAGAGTTATTATCTTTTCTCATAGTTCGCAAACCATGCTTTTCTTTCATTGTTACACTTCTCTTTTCTAGAACTATATTAATGGGTTTTATTTCGCTTATTTGATGGATTTCTTCATACGTCCTTCTCTCTAGCTTACGTGTGCCGGTAACTAGGTCCATGCATTTGGTCTGTACCCTCTGAAATTCTATCTCTTGGGTCTTGGATATGAAGTGGACTGCTACCGAGACTCTTTAGATTCAACGTGTGACGTTTTTCTTGTACTCGTTCGAAGTGATATTCATTCATAGTCTAATGCACTCAGTCCTGGGGATATATCATATCCCACACTCTCACATATGATAGTTTATTCGTTCTTAGAGGAAATATTTGCGGTTAGAATTATGCATTCTTAAAGAAAACTATTTGTTGACTGATGTCATCGGTGAATAACATGTTTAGGCTATAAGGGCAGCTTGTTGCTTAGATTTCGGCAGTATAAATTAAGTATAGGGTTTGGCTTAGGCAGCCTCCTTAGGGTAAGAATACGTTCAGTATAATTTTTGACCCGTTCGTATTTTCTATACTTATATAGGCAGCTCGCTACATGATATAGTCACAGAGGATCTTTTCTAGTGTCCCGCTGAATCCCAACCGTAGGACCTTGCATTGTTTTAGTGACATCGCGACGGAAGATATCCACATAATTCGCTTCTTTTTTAGTTTGGGCTATCTTTTTTATTATGGTGCAGATTGCCATTTCTGCTCTTCGAGTTTTCCCGAAGCCGAATTGCTGGTTCTTATATAAGGAATTCCTTTCCAAGTGCCTAACTAGTCTTTTGCTGAGAATCTTCTCTGATAGTTTCCCGTCAATTTCTATAATAGAGATTGGGCGGTAAGTCTCTTATTTTCGTTGGGGGTCTTCCTTTCTTGGCTATGAAAATCATTTTAGCGGTTTTATAGTTATCGGAAAAATAGCTTGTGTTTTTGGCATGCATTGTATATTCTCCCGAATCTTTCCAGTGTCTAGGGTGTGGCTTTCGTATACCTAAATGCGTCCGTGCTTTCTGGTCATAGGAGAATAATGCCCTCATAAATTCTTCCATTGTTATTTGTGCACTGGCGCTTCACAACGTATTATTTTCTACCTCCACATGGCAGTGTAAATGTGTCTTATCTACGGCTCATGATATTTAGCTCATCGATAATTTGTTTTTCGAACTCTATATCTAAATCTTTGTTCTTCACCTCACTGATGTTAAACAATTTGCTACAGTTTTGGTGGAATATTATTTCTATATCCTCATTCTCAGTTTTTAGTTCTCCATTCCTATCTCCAATTGCAAGCTTCTGCTTAAGTGGTGATTCTTTCAATTTCCTTAGTGTTTTCCGGAACTCTTTTGAGGTGGCTTTATGATCTAGTTCGTCAATAGTATCCTCGCATTTGTGCCACTGTTGTTCTTGGATTAGTTGTACAAGTTCTTATTTTATTTGATATTTTCTCTAAAGCATAACTGGTATAATTGACTTTGTTTACGTTGAAATTTCTTCATTGGTTCGGTCCATTCGTAGGCTGAAAGTGTTTTAAATGAAGGAAAGTAGGTATAGGCCAAAAAAGTCGACTCGGATTTTGGTGTGGCTGTGTTTACTCCGTGTTCTGATATAATATTTATATCAGCATCTATTTCTCTAAATACGTTTCCGTATTGTATCCTTTTCGTGGTCTAGCCGTTTGTGTTGATTTGTTCTATGCATGTTAACTCTGTTACTATTTTTATTCTTTGCAAGTACGTAGGGGCTGGTTTTTACTTTACCCCTTCCAGTGCTTTTGCGATCTCTTCCATTTTTTCTCGAATTGGAATTTCCTTTTTAGAGAGCAGGGTCTTCCTAATGAGTCTTTGGGATTTGCTATCACTTCTTGCTTCTCTTTTTTATTTTGTTTTGTTTTCTCTGTTACTTCGTCTTCGTTTTTTGTGTGGTTTGCTGTTTCGTTATCGAGTGTTCTCTCGCCCTCTTCTCCGGAAGAGTGGGGAGTAGTTGTTTTCTTGCTCTCGTCCTTATTCTTTTTTCTTGTGCTACGGAGATTTTAGAAATTCCCGAAGAGTCTGGATTCTTGGGAAATTTCAAAGGTAAGAAAGTCGTTGTTCCTTAGCAGTGAGGTCAGCGTTTCCTCGTAACTGTCCGTGTTCGCCAAGTTTGGGATGTGCGCGTGTATATTGCACGTCATTATTGTACGCTATTGTCGCCGGAGATTTGAAGGATCTGTTTATTTGTGGTTGGCGTCGATTGTTTGGTAACACTTGCGGAACTTTGTGTTTTGCTGTTGTTTTTTCATCTTCCTTCTTCACCATTGACTTTCTGTCTGGGCAGCTCAGTGGCATTGTTCAGAGCTTCCCATGGCAATTTAGGCGCATCTTGTTCTTATTATTACATTCTTTATGCATGTGGTCTTTTGAGGGCATTTGGGGCATACAATCTTGTATTTGTTTGGGAAGTTTGTCATGATGTGGTCTCCCATTCTGTAGCACGTGAAACATATCAGAATGTTGTGAAACTTCTCTTTCAATATATCTCTTCTCATGGGGATGTTCATGATGTAGGCTGGAATCCATCGTTTGTCGCCTTTATTGCCATTACGATGGTCTCGAACGTAATTTTAAAGACGTGGGTATATTTGTTAAACTTTACCACCTCTTTAGAATTGATCCATGTTTGTTGCTTTTTCTATTTTGGTTTTTAATTCCGTTGGTGATGGTCCGCCAATCCACCTTTCAATTTTGTGTTAGATCACACTTATGTTTGCCGCTACTTAGGAAGGGGTGGAGATGCTCGCTTCTAGCCTTATCTTGTTCAGGGCATCTGTTCTTTTGCTTGAAAAAATGGTATCTACACCTGTGTGTTTCTGCGCAAATTACGAGTTACCCGTTATTCACGTCTACAGTTTTTACGAGAGATACTTAGAGGTCTGCGAATAGAGTATCGCATAAATTTAGCTTCGCTCGGGCAAAGTAATTTTGAAGTACCCTGAGGGAACACTCATCGTGGAGGAATCTATGTGTTCTACCCTATGATTAGCATATTGGGATGTAGTTGTTTCTTCTTTCTTGTCCTGTGGCGTTGACTTCCTTTACCGATAAAATGGCAATTGTATTTCTGCTGAAAAGTATGTATATTCTTATTGTGATTTAATAGGGCCTTTTTTTACTGTGTATAGAGCCCCACCCATCTCCCGCACGCTCCGAGCTTCGTGGCATAGTTCTGCCAAGATTATGGGTGATGGATAGATAGATGGTACCTGTTTGTCCCATCCCAAGGGATGACTCGTGTACTTTCCAAAAAAGTAGCACAGGCTAAAAGGAATGGGAGTTACGTGGAAATTGTCTGTGGTAATTTGATAGGGGTTATGGAGTGACCGGACCGAGGATTGAGTTGGCGGACTCTTTACTTCTTCAGGCCTACTTGATGTTTAGGCTGGAGGTTGTGCTTGTGACGACTTGGCTGTCTGACTGTGTGTGGTTGACTTGATGATGGTACCAATAATAATATACTAATCAGAATTAGAATAATAATAATAATTTTTCTGTTCGTCTATTTATACAAACTCCAATTAAGGGGGTGTGACTTCCCTACTCTTAATCTGAACGCGGATTGGAGCTTATCGGGTCAAAGGTATGTGCGTGTGTTCTCTACTAAGACTGCTGGGCGGAGTCAAAGGGGGTGTGTATGGTCAGTGTAGGCACGTGGGCACCAAGAGAGTATTTGCATTTGTACACCTGACCGGGCTTATCAATCCGACATTTATAGCAAGATTGATTTCGTCTTTTCACAAGTTGATGTAAGCTCTTGCGGATCAGATCAGATTCCTTTATATGTGTGCACAGCTGTTTTCCACTGTCTCTGTTATCTCTGTAGCCAGACCGTTGGCTCTCATCTGTTTTCTAATGTTTGTATTTTTGTATAGTCGCGTAAGAACACAGACTGCGATTTAACATTATTTACAAGTATTTGCTTTGTTTTACATTAGTTATTTTTTACATGATGGCATATTATTTTAATGTTCGATTTGTGTGCCCAATTTCACGATTTTATAGGGCCAACGGGGTGCTCATTTGTGAGGTTCCTTGTTGATCCTAATCCACCTTGCAATGGACGCTACAATGTCTCGAAGGCGTTTGATAAGGTGTGGCAGAGAGGGATGCAACATAAAGTCCTCCAGATATGGCTAAGTGCAAACTTAGAGAGGATACTCTCTATATGTAATAGATATCAGTATACATAAGTATATGAAGGGTGGATGGTCCGAAATTCTAACTCTGAGCTGGACTACTACAAGAGAGATGCTTAAGCCCAACCCCATACTGAATGTATGTTACGGATATTTCAGCCCCACGAAACCCAAAATACCTCACCTTTCAATTAGCCGATATTGTTGCATAGATAATCGAATGTGTACATAAACACACGCCTATGCAAGCTTGAATGATTGTCATGGAAATAAACAACACTAATGAATATGAAGCTAAATGAAATATCAAGACTAATAGACAAATTCAAAATAATACATTTAGGGAGAGATAAATGATCTGATGTAAGGTTTGGAGATAAAAGATATATCCCTACACGACGGTAAGCAATGTACTCGGTCTGAATTTCACTTCAACCGGGTACAGGAAGCACGTCAAAGATAGAAGCGCTAAAACTTCCTACACAGTCAGAGCTCTACATATATAGGTTTAGGAACCTCTGGGTGACAAACAAAACGTTAATCTATATTATCTGATCATGGCAACACTGACCATCTGCTCAAACTCTCTAGAGCAATTCCCAAACAACCAAGCTAGAAATGCGAATTGTGCAAAATAAAAGTATATTCATCATCACAGGCACCCGACGAAGAAAAAGAAAAAGGCAAGTCGACATTCACAAGTTATCAAATATTGACCCCTAAACAAATGCATAGAGAACGAAGAAAAAGTATGAATGGATGGTCCTCAGAATAGAAAGCTAAATGAACTAATTCCTAGGAGAAAGTAAGAAAGGACAAGGGCACGCTATGTTCTCAAGTGGTGCCTACAAACTCCAATAAGCTGATGAAGATAGAATATACGAGGGATCTTCAAAAGTTCTAGTGCGAAATGAAAGAAATATGTATTTATTAAAAATTAAATTAACACAAATGTCACTAATATTTCTCCACATAGTTTCCATTTAGGTCAATGCACTTCTGAAGGCGATGTTTCCACCTGAAAAGTCCTTCTCTTAAGAACTCTTGGCCTTTCGAATTGCACCATGTCTTGACTTCACGTTTTACCTCTTCAATCGATTGAAATCTTGTTCCTTTTAAAAGTTCTTTAAGCTTAGGAAACAAGAAATAGTCTGAGGGGGCAAGATCAGGGTTATAGAGTGGATGGAGTATGATTTGCCATCGAAATTCCTTCAAAATTTCTCTTGTTACCCGTGAAGATTGGGCTGGAGCATTGCCATGATGGAACAGGACTCCTTTATGCAAGCTGATCATCCCGCTATGCTTTCGGTATCCAACGGGCAGAAAGCTTTGCTGAGACCAAGATGCTCTGTTAAAATGGCATATGGGAAATATCGACTTCTTCCCGCAATAAATTCAACGCTAGTCCTACAATCTTCATCCAGAAGTCTTTGAACGGTGGCCACCTTTTCTGCATTGTTTAATGTGGATGGTCTCCCTTCTCTCTCGTCGTCATTAAGGTCTTCTATTCCTTCTTTGAGACGTTTCATCCACCTCAAAATGAAATGCCTCAGAGGAATAAATGACGGTTTCGCAAATATCAGCACAAACCAAAGATATGATCGAACGTGTTTTGACTTAAAAATTTCTGATAATCTTTTAAATTAAAGGCTTCCACCAAAACTGTTTTAAGATTCCTTGTATACGCAAAAATAAATAAACCACCTACTCAAATTAACCAAAGAAGAGCAAACACCAGAATTGATACACGAACTAGACACCAAAAGGATCAAACCCTACCAAACAAAGACAACTATAAGAATGGAGCTACAAGGAAAATAAGTACCCTAGAAGACCTTACGGTCCATACAAGGAGGGTACTTTTGGCGCAAACTTCGAAGGTGTCCGTTGGCAACCTCGAAGATCACTCGCGAGGATCTTAACGGCGATTTCGCAAGACTTTATCTAGTCTTAACTTAAACTAGTCAACAGATTCACTGTTGAGAACTTCCGTCGAAAGTGCGTTCCATCTACCGCAGATACTGTAAGTGAAGAATTTCCCACACAGATCACGGTGGTATCGCTTCAGTTCAAGTTTAAATCCGTAATTTCTTGTTCTCCCCTCGCTGAGCTGGAAAATATCCCCGTAGTCCAGTGTGTAGTAGCCTCGAAGTATTTTAAATACCTCAATAAGCTAACCACATAGTCTCCAGGTCTCCAGCGAGAACATATCTAATTCCCTTAATCTATCTTCATAACTTTTATGTCTGATAGAGGGAATCAGTTTGGTTGCCCTGGCTTGTACGCGTTCCAGTCTCGCGATGTCCTTTCGAAATGAAGGACTCCAAAATTGTACGGCATACTTCAGGTGCGGTCGGACAAGTGAGTTGTACAAACACAGTACAATCTCCTTGTTCTGATATCCAAACTGGCGCTTTATATAGCCTAGCATCCTTTGGGCCTTTTTCTCCGCCTCAATGCACTGTTTCGAGAACTTGAGGCAACTAGTGATTGCTACACCCAAGTCCTTCTCAGTGTCGGTGGATTCAATAGCAGTGCCCTTAAAGATATACTGAGATTGGGGGGTTCTGTGGCCGATATGCATCGCTTTGCATTTGTTCACGTTAAAAGGCATTTGCCACGTGTCCGACCACTCCCCAATCTTCCCAAGATCTTCCTGCAGGCGGGCAGTATTTCCATCCTTTGCAACGTTCATACCAAGCTTGGTATCGTCAGCAAATTTAGAAATCTTGACAACCATGTCACTGTCCATGTCGTTGACGTAGATGATGAATAGTAGTGGTCCCAGGACAGAACCTTGAGGCACTCCGCTAGTAACGGGCACCCACTCAGAAGCCTGTCCATTCACCACCACCCGTTGCCGTCTGCCACCTAGCCAGTTCTCGATCCAGCCGGCTACTCTTCCGTCTATGCCCAGCGCTCGCACTTTCCGGAGAAGGCGGCGGTGTGGTACCTTATCAAAGGCTTTCTGAAAGTTTAAGTAGACCACATCCACCAAAGGCACAGAGACAAAAAGGAAACAACAAAACAAAAGATCAAATAATTACTCAAGAGCAAGAGTAAAATAAGACAATAAGCAAAGGAAGTACTAAAAAGATGATAACGGCTTAAAAGCCAATAAACAACCACCTAAGAAACACAATAAATCAATTTTAACCAAATAAATATTACCAAATAACAGTTATTAGCCTAACCCCTTGGCACCTTGCAACATTTTGCAAATATATCACTTATTTTCCTTTTCACCATTATTTTTTCTCTATTTATCATTTATACTAACTTCACCACTTTAAAAAAATACGAATGCGAATTCGTATTCACTCAGAAAGTGAAGAACACACCGAAGAACCAAGCTTAGTAGAGGAGGAAAAAGTCTGCTAAAAGCTCCTTAAGAACCAAACACAGAATAAATGTTTTCGAAAGCAAATTTTATGTCCAACTTTTCCACACTTATTCCTAACATCTACAAATAATAATACTACCATTTGGAAGGTTAATAAAAAGGAGTACCTACCCTAATTTTTCCGATGTACGCCTGAGAGACACTGCCACCCATTGCCTCGATCCAACCCTGTCGATCAATGGAAATAGACATAATTGAGGAAAAAAGAGAGAGAGAGAGAGAGAGAAAGAAAGAGAGAGAGAGAAAGAGAGAGAGAGAGAGAGAGAGAGAGAAAGAGAGAGAGCAAGTTTGAAGAGTAGCACGATGTGAAACTCCGCGTCAGAGGCTAGCGGACTATGAGACAAAGTTACTACCCTTGGGAAGGGGGCAGTCCCCAACGCACTGAAGCCCTAGTCAATACCACAAAGGGACATACAACCGTCAATTTGTATGCTGGACGTGTCTTTTATACCCAAACCCGTGAGGAGAAGACATTTTCAATATGTCTGTTTTCATGAGTCATTTCTTGTGACGGTCTCAACCGGTACCATCCTTTCATCCAATCATCATTCTCATCAAAAGGCAGAAATCAGTCCTGTGAACATAGGCGAGGAGCGGAGGGAGACCACCTAATACACTTTGCAAACCCTAAATAAAGTATAGACTTCACGCGAAAATTACCAAAACACCTTCCAAGATGGAGTACGAAAGCAAAGGATTTACCCTGCGAACTGCCACGGGAAAAATCAGACCAATGAACAATATTAAAAATACTGTATGGAAAACTAAAAGATGTGGTTCCCTGAGAACCCTCCGTCCGGTGAAATTTACGGAATGACAAAGAAAAAGAAACTCACGATAAAAACAAGGATTGAAACAAATGAAGAGGAAAGTAGAACAACATAAAATGATAAAGTTGATGAGAAGAATGAAACAAAAGAAAGTATAACAGCAGAAGAAGAAGAAAAAAGGTAAAAAAAAGAGAAGAGGAATAACTACAGAACTAGGACCAGCAAAAACCATGAGGTCCACCAAAGGCCAATTCGAGAGGTAATAAAATTAATGTTAGTGTTGAAAATAATAACACAAGGATAACCAGAAACAATATGGAAAACATATATGGACTCATACTTTACAAATAACTATCAGCTGGCATAATTTGGGGGTACTTCTAATAGAATAAATTTACACGTAAATAATACTCTTCCAATCGTTTTATATATATATATATATATATTAACTGACGTACTTTCCATTACTCGGTCAGGTACGTTGTTTCGCATGTGAGAGTTTTGTGCTATGCAACTGCTGAATCGTTTGTTAACTAATTTGTAGCCATTTTGACTGGTATTCACTCAATAATCGATCTCGAAGAATAAAGGATAATCTATGCTGGTAAAAGCTTTTAAAATTTAAAAGCCTATATCATCTGGCCGCTCAAATGTCTATACACAAGGGATAATAGGTTTAGATAGAGAAATATTTTTTCAAGTGGTTTATTTCTAAGAATAAGAGCAGCAGTTCAACAATAATAAAGAAAGGCAGCCCCAAATCGATGAACAAAATCAAACCAAAAATGAAAAAAAGAAATAGAAAATGGTACTACCGATTTAGAATATGAATCAGGAAAAGAAAATCACATAAAACACAACAATAAAAAAAACACAATTCCCCAAAATGGACGAAACAAGCTCAAGAACTTATCTAAGAAGCTATCGAAGTGTCTGGCTGGAGTTGTATATTGATTGAAGGTCTGTGTTGGGAGATCATAACTGCCTTGGCCATTCGGAGCTTTCAGCATTCAGGATCACGGAAGATGATGGAGCCAGAGACTATCCTACCAACGACTCGCCACCAGAATCTGCAAGGCCTCCACATAGAACCAGAACTTTCCCAACTGTTCCTCCTTTTTTATACGTAATATCAATTTTTTGTTCTCGAACATATTTTTAAGCAAATCAATGTATTTTCATGATAGTTGATTGGTTTGTTTCCTTACAATAATGTTCAAAATATTTTTATACAAAAATCTATCCATGTATTTTTCGAGTTAGTTGATTGGTCCGTTTTCTTATGGTAATATTCAAACATATTAAATATATTTTCCTGTAATATCACGTTTACCATTCTGCCCCGAAGATGACCTACTGTTAGGTCGAATGACGTCTAGGCAAATAAAGTTATGCCTCTTCCAAGTACTTTTCCTCACCTAGAGCCAACTGTTGAGACTATAGTCAAAGCTATAAGAAAGCTGCAGCCAAAAGTAAACAATGCAGCCGTTTGCGTCGACTTCAATGAAACCTGCATAAAAAATGGCCTCCTTCCATATATATATATATATATATATATATATATATATATATATATATATATATATATATATATATATATATATATATATATGCATGTTTTATTAAAGACCTGGTCTAGTTGAACCTTGATTAGCTTCTTTCTTTGCCTTTCTAATTTACTTATATTCTTTTTTCATCTTGCGAAAGGTTATAGATAAGTGTTCCGATATTCATGGTTTATTTTTAGCTAGCTGAGCTTTCGGTCACGTTTGACCATCTTCGGAGTGAATTAATTTTACACTGATTAAACATTTAAAGGCATTACATTTATATACTAAAGATAATTTAGATAATGAAAAGAAGGGGGAATGTAGTCAAACATGACCGAAAGCTCAGCTAGCTAAAAATAAACCATGAATATCGGAACACTTATCTATAACCTTTCGCAAGACAAAAAAAAGAATAATAAGGAAATTAGAAAAGCAAAGAAAGAAGCTGATTAAGGTTCAACTAGACCAGGTCTTTAATAAAACATTCATAAAAGAAAAACTCTTACCTAAATATACATATATATATATATATATATATATATATATATATATATATATATATATATATATATATATATATATATATATATATATATATATATATATATGATAGTAAAACCACTGTATAGGAGCCAAAAGTTTAATTTACGAGACTAGTTTCAGTATGTAGTTTAGAATACCCTCTTCAGTCATATACTGAGAATAAGATTGTCGCAAAAGTCTTTAAATAGAGTACATATCACAAGAAATAAAAAAGAAAAACCACAAAGAAACACAAAACAGAGGAAAAAGGTTATTAATCAGGGGGTGTGAGTCTAAGATCGTTGACTAAGCTGTTTACGATGAGGTTACGAGAATGGGGGCTGCATTTCAATTGCCCATCTGACAAATTAAAATTGGGAATTTCTCCTATTAATATAGATCCAACTATTTTTCATTTACAGAAATCTTTACCTCAACAGTTACGTTCCATATGGTCCGATACTTTATCCCTCCCTTCCATTTGCCCCGCTGTCCCAACAATCCTTGAGATCGCTCGCAAAGAAGGATTAAAATCAACAGATTTCGTACTCCGTTAATATAAACACAGGAGGATGGGATAGCATTTAGAATAAAAATATATGAACAGGCTCACTGTCCTCTCCGATTGTTTATCTATTTTTGCCAAATAGACGAAATTTTACTTTCTCTGACATAAACCAGAAGGGCGAATGGTCACAACGTTGAAAAGTGATGCCCTAGGAGAGAGGCTTAAAAGGTGGGTCCTCATCTCCATTCCCCTCTACCCAGTGGATAATCGACGTATATATAGTTCGATCTGGGGAAATAATATATAAGAAAAGAATCGATGGAGCAATCAGGAGAAGAAGACGAGTTCCGGAAGCAAACCGGGAATTAAGAAGAAAGTGGAACCGAGCGGGATTTTCCTTCCTGAGGATGTTCCTGTGGTCACATCGAAGAGTAGACCAGCGGTATCTCGAATCACTCCCATACCAATTTGACGTTCCACTCGAAAAAATATTCACCTCTTTTTCAAGTCTCATCATCGAGAAGCCCACAAGTGTTACCCAGGGATTGGAATAACCGTACATCCCCAATCCCCTCGCTTATATCTTCAAGTCAAGAAGCATCGCCACACGCTCCTCACTTACCTCGGGATAAGCTGTTATTCCCGAATAGCCTCCACCAACATCTCCTTTGCTCAGAGAGACGGACACCTGTTCTTTCGAGTCAGCCTCACGGCTTGAATCATTGCATCAAAAAGGTTCTTGTTCAAAGTCTTCCAACGCCAGACTCCCTCTTAGTTAAAGGTAAAAGGAATCCAAAACTTATTCATGTTCTTTAGTTACCATTAAGGACTAAAGTGAATTTTTGCGTCAACCACAGCGTAGTCCTGATTGGTAGTATTAATTTTCATTTAGATCCTCTTAGTATAGCCTTAGTATATTTAGAGTTTTAATATTTCATTTTTTTATGTAATTAAAAGTATATTTTTTGCCCTAGTTGTTTAATCAAATCCTCGAAACGCTGCATATGGCAATAGATATATAATATTATGAATCCTCCCTGGTTAAAGAATCAAAAGTAAAAAAGTAAAGCACTCTGAGAGGAAAAAGGAACGGAGTTATTCATGTACGGAACAAACGTACATATATACTCTGCCGTATACCATGACTATATATATATATATATATATATATATATATATATATATATATATATATATATATATATATATATATATATATATATATATATATATGATAGTGGAACCACTGTATATGAGCAAAGGATTTAATTTACGAGACTAAATTTTGCTTTAGATAAACTTTTATTGATCACGTGGCGGGGATAATTTGAATTAAATTATCCCTTCTACGTGATCAATGAAAGTTTATCTAAAGCAAAATCTACTCATTACCGTCCCAAGGATACAAACAAATTTAGTAATACGAAGTGTCTATCCCTTCCTTTTTCTCCCCTTCTCAGAAGCGTTAACAAAGTTATTTCTCTAGGCCTAACCACATTTAAATACCTTTTTACTACCCTCAAATCTTCCCTTTCGACCAAGCCCGTGGATCAGCTAAATGAAGTAGGTGTATATTTAATCCCGTATGGTTCTACAAACTTCCCACATTTTACATAGGAGAGACCGGAAGAACCTTAACAAAACGAATTTATGAACATAAAGGTGATGTCAGACGAGGCAGTACCACATCCAGTATTTTTAATCATATTAGCAACTTCAACCACCAAATAGATTAATCAAAGGCACAAATCATATATAATTGTAAAGATTTCGGTAAAAGAAAAATAGTAGAATCTATATTAATAGGAGAAATTCCCAATTTTAACTTGTCAGATGGGCAATTGAAATGCGGCCTCTTAGACTAACACCCCCTGATTAATCACCTTTTTTCCCCGTTTTGTGTTTCCTTGTGTTTTTTTCCTTTTTTTTTTTCTTCTGGTATGTACGTTATTTATAGACTTTTGTAACAATCGCATTCTCAGTATACAACTGAAGAGGGTATGATAACTACATACTGAAACTAGTCTTGTAAATTAAACCTTTTGCTCCTATACAGTGGTTTCACTATCATATACCATAACTCACCATTGAGCTCTTTTACTATATATATATATATATATATATATATATATATATATATATATATATATATATATATATATATATATATCAAAGTAGCACGAGAGAATGATGGAAATGAATCCAAAAAAACACATTGAAAGAGAAAACGGAATAATTTTTCCTTGCAGTAATATTTTTATTACCTTTTTCGAAAAATCCGTGCAGGGAAGCGATTCGAACAAGGCACACTGAGGCAGCGAGCACCGCTTTGATCACAATTAAAAGTATGCCGTTAGACACTGCGCTACGCCATACGGCATACTTTTAACTGTGATCAAAGCGGTGCTCGCTGCCTCAGTGTGCCTGGTTCTAATCGCTTCCCTGCACGGATTTTTCGAAAAAGGTAATAAAAATATTACTGCAAGGAAAAATTATTCCGTTTTCTCTATCAATGTAGTTTAATGGATTCATATATATATATATATATATATATATATATATATATATATATATATATATATATATATATATATATATATATATATTCCCGGTTTAACCTAATAGCACATGTTGCACCTGCTACGGGCCACGCGCTTCAGGAGACCCTGCGGTGATATAAAAAAATGAGTAATAATTAAGAATGTCAAGACAAAATAATTATTCATTTTCCTGATTTTTTATGTCATTATTATATATGATATTACTATATATAAGAAAAATATAGAAAACTTCACTAGAGCATACTGCATAGTATAATAAGTCTGGCATTATGTTATAGTAGTACACCGTAGAGTCCAGGGCTACTCAACTAGCGGTCCACGATCCAAATCCGGACCTTCTGTTAACGCGTTTGCGAACTAAGAAAAATGGAAGAATGAAAGGTAACGAAAATAAAATATATTAAGAATTAACAAATGAAAACAGGATTGATTGAATATAACTTTACAAATTGGTATACACGAGTTATGGTTTAATCGATATTAAGAGGACGTTGAATAGGAAGTTAAATATGATGTTAAATAAAATATGATCACAATGGTAATAGTACCTTTTCAATGAACATATGTAAATGTTCATGGGAACAAAGGAAAAGGTCATAATTCATATATGTCCAAAGATGTGTGTGAAGAGTTTATTAGTCTGGTCGGGGCCATGATGCTTGACCAAATAACCAGTGAAATTAAAAAGTCAAAGTATTATTCAATTTCACTGGATTCAACACTAGATTTAGCACACATTAACCAACTTACTTTGATTGTGCTATATGTGTTGATTCTGGACCTGTAAAAAGATTTATCAAATTTTAGAGATGGAAGGGCATAGTTCTGCAAGACTTGCTGGCAGCTTACTGGATTTCTTTAACCAAAAAGAGATCAACATCAAAGATTGTAGAGACCAGAGTTATGACAATGCTAGTAACATGAGTGTAAAATACAACGGACTACAGGCATTCATCAAAGAGAAATGTAATTTTGCGAAGTATATTCCATGTTTTGCGCATTCTCTCAGCTTGATAGGAAAATTTGCTGCAAAATGTTGTCCAGAAGCCGTCAATTTCTTTGTTTTTGTTGAAAATATATACACATTCTTTTCTGCTTCTAGTCGTCGATGAGGACTCCTCGCAAAGGCATTGTCAAATAGTAAATCTCCCCTTCCTCTGGCCAAAAGAATGTCTGATACTAGATGGTCTGCTCGAGCAGATGCAACTTCAGCCCTCCATAAAGGCTACTCTATATTCAGGAATGTGTTAGAAGACATTGCTGAGGATACTGATGTCCAGCCTGAATGCAGACAACTGGCTAAAGGACTCTTGGTAACCATGAAAACATTGGAGACAGGACTTATGGTCATGCTGTGGGATCAGATTCTGCAAAGATTTCAGAAAACCAGTGTTTCATTGCAGTCAACAGATCAAGACTTGAATTCTTTTTGTGCGTTGTACGAATCTTTGCAAAGCTATGTTGAAGCTCTTCGACCAACTTCACAGCTATTGAAGATAAGGCCAAAATTCTTACTGACTGCCATCAATAGCGCAAGGACGTTTCACGACAAAGACGACGGAATCGCAAATAGGCCTACTAGCATGGTCCATGGTTCTACCTCAGATGATAGCAGCATAGAATCCATCCAGCAATCTAAATCATTCAGAACTGGAGCTTTTATGATTAATGTAGACAGTTTGGTTTCTGCTCTCTCAAAAGGGCAGATGATATATATGAAGTTTAAAGGTATGTTTGGGTTTCTTCGAAAGCTGCCAAAGCTTACTGCAGATGAAGTCAAGGGTGGTGCAACAAAACTAATTCACGCTTACCCTAAAGATTTGGAAAATGAATTCGAAGAGGAATTGATCAACCTTAGTGAACTTTTGAAAACTGACCTAGCTGATATTGTTGCTGGATTTCAACAAGACTTTTACGTACTGACATTGTATCGTCTGATAGTTGATAATTCTTTTGGGTCTGGTTTTCCTAATGTCAAGATCGCGTTGAAGATTTATTTTCCTCTAATGGTTACCAACTGCAGTGGTAAACGCTCCTTTTCAAAGTTAAATAGAATCAAGAACGAAGTAAGAGTCAGTATGGGCTAAACAAGATTGAACCGTCTCTCTCTAATGAGCATTGAGCACGAGTTACTGAGGGAAATTACATGTCAAGTATAATTGAGGAGTTTTATGTTGCCAGGTCTCATAAGTGCTTCATGTGGGCCACGTAACTAGTTGGTCTGCACTCAGTTCAGTAAATGGTTCCAAGATGCTCTAAGGCAGCACAAATAGTCTACTGGCTAAGCTACTGCTATGCACGGTGTTGTTCTTTAAAAAGGAATAAAACGTGAACAAAATAAAACCCTCTTTTTTTCAGTTGAGTCTTCCTAGCCATACTAGCAGTTCTTTTAAATTCCTCAGATAACTTTTTTCCACTCTGCAAAGAAAATTGGGGGGGAGGAGATACAATATATATATATATATATATATATATATATATATATATATATATATATATATATATATATATATATATATATGTGTGTGTGTGTGTGTGTGTGTGTGTGCCCCCCACCCCCCTGTCCCTAGTACTACGGGCCCTGCAGTTCCTTAAACCGGCCTTTTGCCAACTACTATATGGGACAACTTGAAGAGAGCTTATTAGACAACATCGAAATTAAGTCACACACATTCTGCCGATACGTAGACGACATCTACATCAATGTCCAAAATGAAGAACATCTTAAGAAAATCAAACACCAATTTAAGGAGAACTCCGTGTTAAAATTCACTTATGAATTAAGCATAGAAAATAAATTACCTTTTCTGGACGTAGAGGTACAAAACATCAACAGTGACTACGTCACAATTTTACTGAAAAGCTACAGACATAGGAAGATGCCTCAACGCGGATAATGAATGCCCTAAAAGGTACCAAAAAAAGTGTAATCCGCTCATACATCAGCCGAGCATACAAATGCTGCTCCACGTGGGAACTGTTCCATCAAGAGATCTCCCACATAAAACAAACCCTCGTGAACAACGATTTCCCAAACAGCGTGATTGAAAAACAACTTCAATCATTTTTAACAAGGCAATTCAAGATACGGATGAAACGGAAAGTAACCAGGAAGCAGTAAATAACATCAAAACTGTACTATAGAAATCAGATGTCATCGGCCTACAAAATAGACGAAAAAACATCAAAGAGATTGTTAACCGTAACATCAAAGTTAAGAAGCAAACGTACAAGATTCAGATGATTATATATTAGAAAACGACAAAAGTTAACAATCTCATTAGGAAAAACAACATCTGCCAAAACAAACTCCTCGATCCTGAAGTCTACGAACATAGTTTACTCAAAATATGTTGGTATGACTACCACTACACTTTCGAGGCATTTGGCGTGGAGCCACCCCCCCCCCCCCATCATATGGAGCCTGCATAACATCAGCTTAACCAGGGATATATTGGTTAATAACACACCGATCAAAAGAAAAGAGGGAAATAAAGCTAGACTGAACACCTTAGAATCCATCTTAATTACCGAAGAAAGACCAGCTATTAACATCCAGAATACTGGCTGGAATCGAACATTAAAGTTGTTTTAAAATTCCGCTTACACAGGAGTGGCTCGTTCCCTTGACATAACGTTTAAGTGAGGAGGAATAAATAAATAACCATTATCACTGAGGAACTCCAAAGAGATAGGATCTTTACTGCTAAAAAAATTCTATCGATAATTTATTTAAAAAAACTATTCGGGGGTTGATTTGGGGCAAATATATTTTGAAAATGAATAAGATTTTTCTTTTAAAAGTATCCTTTAAAATAAACATTTTTGAAATTAATAAATATATGGTCATTTTAGGAACTTCTAATCTCATTGACCCCCCTCAACCCTACATAGAAGTTCCTAAAATGCCCATATATTTACTAATTTCAGAGAAGAGGCTAAGCTGGGGTATGACGGGGCGCTGAGTCCCGTCAGCACGGCGGCCAGGATGGAAAATCGCCGCGCCCCTTACTGGGGTCCACTCTCCGAACCAGGCCTACGCGCAGTGGCGGGTCCTTGATATATATATATATATATATTTTTTTTTTGGGGGGGGGGGTAACTGAATTTCCCCCTCTGATTGTTCTGAGTAAAGGGCAATAAACTCCCTTTCTTGGATGTTGAGGTTCAAAACATCAATAGCAGCTACATTACTATAGTACATAGGAAAAACACGGACATGGGAAGACGCCTCAATGCGGAGAGTGAATACCCTGAAAGGTATAAAATAAGCGTAATCAGCTCATACATCCGCCGAGCTTATAAATTCTGCTCTACGTGGGAACTTTTCCACCAAGAGATTGCACGAGTAAAACAAATGCTCGTGAATAATGGTTTCTCAAACAGCATGATTGACAAACAACTCCAATCATTTTTAAATATCCATTACAAACATGCGGATAAAACTGAAAGTACTCATGGAGAAGTCAACAACATCAAAGTGTATTACAGAAACCAGATGTCCACGGGCTATAAAATAGATGGAAAAACATCAAGGAGATTATTAACCGTAACTTCAAAGTTAAAACTCAACGGATAAAATCCAACTCATCATTTATTATAAAACAAGAAAAGCCAGCAATCTCCTGATGAAAAACAACATCTGCATAAACTCCTCGAATCGCAAGTCAACCAACATAGTTTACGATTTCATCTGCCTCGATAAAGGCTGTAAGCTTTATAAAAACTCAAATATATTGGCATGACAACCACTACACTTTCGAGACGTGTAACCATGCATCTACAAAGCGGAGGGCTTAAGAAACATATGGAGAGTGTCCATAATATTAACCTAACGAGAGATATGCTCGTTGATAACACAATTATTAAAAGAAATGAGGTTAATAAAGCGAGGCTGAACATCATAGGAGCCATATTAATCAATGAAGATAAGCCGGCCATCAACAGTCAAGCGACAAGCTGGAATCGCACATTAAAACTATTATAAAATTCCACTCACAGGAGTAGCCAATTTCCTCTAACGTTACGTTTAACTAAGGCGGAATAAATAGCCCTTAAAATCGTTTTCTTTCACTCTGTCAGATCCTCACTTCCCCCATTACATCGGTAAAGGAGGCAAGAACATTTCAAAACGCTCCGAAGATGATCAGATAAGATCGAAAGCTTTGCAATTTTGCTTGTTTTTTTTTATCAAACACATTAATTTAAAAAGGAGATGAAAATTGGACAAGTGATCCACCATCTACAAGATGGAATAAAAAAGATAGTTAGAAGAAGAGAAAGCTGCCAAAGGAAATTAATTAAGGCAAAATACACAATGATCTTCAACAAAATTTGCATTCAAAAAAGACTGCTACCCAACTACACTAATATATATATATATATATATATATATATATATATATATATATATATATATATATGTATATATATATATATATATATATATATATATATATATATATATATATATATATATATATATATATATATATATATATTATGGAACTCGATACCCACCCTAATTATAGAGGCCCTGTTCGGGCTCCACAACGTCCTGGCTCTTGGCAGTGTAACCCGATTACTTCCCCCTTCCCTCTCTCCCCCCGAATCGCTGGTCGCCAGACGCCTCCTCAAACTACGAGAAGTACGAATCAACAGATTTTTGTTCCAGCGAGCATAACAATACGAAGGGAAGGAGACCAGGTGCAATAACAATGGGTAAACAGGGACTATTTCCCCCTAAGATTTAGGATCTAATTTCGCGTCATAGACGAAATTATAAGACCTGCGACTAAAAGCTAGAACATGCCTTTAGGGCTAAGTGAAAGACGCCTCGAGAAGAGTCCTTAGAGGAAGAGGCTTAATTCTTAAGCCCCCTTCCCCTACCCCCAGTGGGCAGGTGAAGTACGAGTATATAGGCGGATAACTGGAGAAGAAGGAGGAATATCGAGTTAGAGATCGACACGAGGAAGTCCGGCGGAAGTGCCCGGCAATCGAAGAAAGGAACAGAGAAGAAGTTCATTCTGAACCATTTTCTGGTGCTCCCACTGAAAATTAGCTTTTGTATTGAAGATCACTCTCAAACATCTCTCTTCAGAGAAACCCCCTATCTCGGTTTTCAACAAAAACCAGATATAGTCCTCGCCATTGAGGAATACCCAAAGTTAACTCCCTCATCCCCCCCCCCCCTCCTCCACCAACCATCAAAGGATTCACGTTTTGCTCATCGTTCGTCAGTGCAATCGTGACATTGTAGAGGACGCTTAATGAAGTCGTTTCGCTTCTCACTATAGGCTAATGAACGGACACATTTGGGGGCTACAGCCCCCTAACGCCCGCCCTCCTGGATGGGTATCTGACGATGCGTTATCTCTCCTACCGAGCGATGTAGTGGAACCAGCTTGGTCGTCAATACAGACGCAGCTTGTGGTTTAGCCCCGCTGATTTCAAATAGAGGCGATATGGCATGGAATCATACCCTCCCATGTGACTTGGAGCAATCCGTATACATTGGCACGAATCCAGCGTGACACGAAGTGTATTCCAAAAAGGCCGAACGTAATCCCCCTGGCAATGTGGAAGCTTTGGGGGCAAAGGTGTGGCGATAAATAGACAAAGATGGTAGCATTCAGGGTGGCGTTCTGGACAAAACCAGAGGCGCCACCGACCCGAGAGCTTCGCCTAGCTCTTGAAGCAGTTTCCGAGTCCTAAACCCAAAAGGCTTAGGGTATGACTTTCGCCTCTCGGAGTTCTCGGCGCCATCTAGATCGGATGCATTATGCTCACAGGTGCATAATGCACTTTGCACGACTATGAGCAAGTGAGATCTCCCCTTCATCCACAAGTAGGTTATCAATCGGGACCTGGCGCAGGGCACCGGTCGCTATGCGGATACCGGTGTGGTAGATCAGGTCCTCCCTCCGCAATACACGGTCGACTGCGGATGCATAAAACTCGCATCCATATTTAAGCTTCGAACGAACAAAGGATCGGTTGAAAAGCAAGGTAGTATCCCTATCAGCACCCTAAGTGCTGAACGTCACGGAACGAAGAATGTCCATTGCGCGGGTACAAGAGACCATAAGGTTGCGAATATGAGCCTCCCTGGCGAGACATTAGTTGAAAACAAGGAAACGGTGTGAATCCACCACTTCCAGGCGAAGTCCTTGTTGGCACAAGGATATATTGAGACAGGAAGTGAAGCGGTTCTTGAGCCATGATGCGTAAACTCATCCCCATTCAGGACACCTATCATTAGCTCGTCGATCAAGTCAGCAAGGATCAGACACCAAACGATGGCTCGAACAGTCCTCCCGGAGGGAGTGCCTACCGTTCGAATCTCCGATCAGTAGAAAGGGGTTCAGCAACTGTATCACAAATCGGTGGAAGTCCACTGCGTCGAAGTTGTTACCAGTGGAATGTACACATAAATATCTGCATATCTCCTATCTAGGTGCAGCTGCATTGCTACTGCCTGAAATGAGGCATTTAAAGCAAGAAGAAGGAAAAATCATGCCGGGTGTAAATAGCGCATCCTCCTCCCGCCCCCCATCCCGTCGTGCTGGGGTCGCAAAACACTTATACCCGGGAGAGTGGTCAAGGGGCACGTGCCTAGCATAGTCTCATGCAAAAAGATAACTAACAGGAAACGGCAGGGCACGAGCTTGTGTAGCCCCTCCATGTTGGCCCGGAGTCCACGGCAATTCCATCGAAGGAATATACCCTCCAGGCTTCTTCGAAGGTGTATACTCCGTGAGCGTCCATTATAGACGTAAAGTGATCTGCGCACGATCGGTGCCGATGAAACGTTGCGGTATTTAGGCTTGTTTTGGATGTTGTCACTGTGGGCGTGGTAAACGAGGCAGTTCGTCTAACCATCGTGATCCTATCTTTATTGTGCGTAGTATTATGCGTGATTGAAATTATCCTGCTTCCGCTACTGGTACGTGGTAATTTTAAAGTTAATTATCATCATCATCATCATCATCATCATCATCACCAACTCTATAATTTAAGAAGGGGATTTTTTTGAGTATTTGAATGATAATTTCATCTTAGTTTGGTTATGACTTTTGTTTTTTATCAAAGTTATTTCTAATAATTCTTTTATAATATCAAAAAATAGAATGGTGAAGTTCATAAATAAATATAAGTATCGAAGTTTTGTGAATGTTTTAAAACCTCAAAGAATTATAAATGGTGAAGTTCAGAAAATTTATTTTTATATATCTTCTATTCCATAAATCTATATTTTAGCAACGTGATATTTGGAAAGGGGGGAAATTTAGTTTAGAGTTCCTTTTTTAAATTATTATAATTGGCGAATTTTTGAAAATTTATAAAAATTTAACCGTGGCTGTTTTTTTCTAGATTTTAAATTTTAATCTTAGTGGCGAAGCCATTGCCTGGTTGATTATATATAAAAAGAGGAAATTGGAAATATAATTCCTAATGTGAGGAAGATTTCCTTTGTTTAAAAAAAAAAATCGAGGCGCGGTTGCCGTGTCATTTTGGTTAATTAAACGAGAAATTAGTAATTAGCACCAATCTATGTTTAACAAACCGGTAGGACCCGTTAAAAGTGTAAAAGAAAGAAGAAAAGAATTTTGAAGACGTGATGCGAGTGATGCTCAAAGAATTTAAAATCACCAACGTATATGTGTGAAATTGAACTCCCGAAATCGAGAGAAAATGGGAAATAATGCCAAAATTTAATAAATGATGTCCACGTTGAATTTCCTGGGAGAATGAAAAAAAGATTCTGTTAAATATATTATTTGAACAAACTGGGCTGAGAAACAATGTTGTGAGGGTCGTTATTGAAATAAACTAAATTATAGATCACAATAATTTTCTCGTTAATCTAATAAAATGAGAATCATAGAAGATAACTTTCTATATAAAATACACACAGGAATAGTTGGATAGAAATAACCAGGCAAAAATGAAGCCAGACCAGAATAAAGAATAAAAACTAATTAAAAACAAGAGAAAGCATAAATATATAATGAATATAACATATGAATATTTGTGGAATGAACGAGAATCTAATTTGTTCGGGAAATACAATATAATTAAAATGGTACATGAAATATACTTGATCAAATTTATGCGTGGTCACGTAAAAATTTGATAATTTGTTTAAGGAATCGTTGGATAGAAATAACCAGGCAAAAATGAAGCCAGACCAGAATAAAAACTATTAAAAACAAGAGAAAGCATAAATATATAATGAATATAACTCATGAATATTTGTGGAATGAACGAGAATCTAATTTGGTAAACATGTAGACGAGCGGCCCGGCCGAAAAAAATTATTTTTGTGTAAATATTATCGTTCACCCGTGTTTGAATATTCATGCGCGTTTGAGATTTCTTCGAATGATAGCTGCCGCCTTTTTTTGTATTAAAAAAAATGCCCGAAAGTAAACAAACCGAAAACGTTGTTTACGTAGGCCATTTTTTTTTTTACAAAATTGCCCGAAAAAAAACAAACGAAACACGCTGTTTCCGTATTAATTGCAGTGGTTATACTTCCGAAATAGCGAAGAGGAAAGCCTATTTATTTTGCGCGTCTGCGTCCTATTCGAAATCTAGCTGACTTGAATCACGTTTTATTTTCGAGCATCTAAATTCAAAGTTAGGGTTCACATCTAATGTTCGGCCACAAATGTCGTATTCGCTTTTAATTCGCACTAAATTATGAACATCCAAAAAGGTGTTTAATTTATCTTTATCAGAAACTAGGGTTAATAATTCCGCAATAGACTACGGACAAAGTTCACAATTCGATACTATTTTCACGTCTGATTGATCATTTTCAAACTGCGTAAAAGGGGAATGTTTGACACCTAAACTGCTAAAAAACAAGTAGTTCCTTGAAATGATCTAGCTAATTACATTTAAATGTATAAAAGAAGGTAATAAAAATAGTAAAATGGGGAAAAATATATTGACAAATAAAAATGACCCCGAATGAGGATAATAAAAAGCTATTAAGTGGGAAAAAAATTGAAATCAAGCATTTCTGACGTCATACCCCCCCCCCCCCCAACCCATATTATAATTCGCAAAACGATTAAAGACGCTGACATGATGTAGTTAAAGCATTCACCTCTGTAAACGTCAGAACATTAAAACAATTAGGATTATATACTGGGGGGCTGTGCCCCCCAGACCTCCCCCAAATTTAATGAAACTCAGGATATTCATAGTGTGGTCCCCACCCCGACCCCCCCTTGTGTTTACCCCCACACGAGCCGTCCCCTTAAATGTACTCTAAAAACGTGAAACATTTTGGAACACGGACGAAAATAGTATGTTTTATCGGCCGGGCCGTTCGTCTACATATTTACCTCTAATTTGTTCGGGAAATACAATACAATTAAAATGGTACATGAAATATACTTGATCAAGTTTATGCGTGGTCACGTAAAAATTTGATAATTTGTTTAAAGGAATTATACAGGCAATAGAGATCAAAAATAATAACTAGGGATCTAAATATAGGATAGCTAAGATGATATGTTAAAATAAGATGAAAGGGAAATCAAATAGAATATTTGTGAGTAAAACTCACATATGTTTTGATTTTTTTTTGTACCGATGTCGATTGAATATTAAATCATAAAACCCAATTTCCCACCTTATACTCGCATCTTTGTAATAACTTCATTTGCCCTTCCTTTATCTGTTATTCCTTATCTTCTGAGATCGAGGATGCTCATGGTATTATCATAGATTAACAATTCTTTGCTGAACTTTGGTTTCGAACCCTTAACTTATCATCTAAGTTGTATAGTTTTTATGTTTTTGTTTTGTGTTTTATTTTTTACTTTGTCTATTTTTGCGGTAGTTTATTTCTTACTTTTCCAACATCTAGTGGCTTTTCTGATACTTTATTAAAACTCTCACATCAACATAAGACTTATAAGAGCTATGTCGTTAGAAGGGGTGGGCGAAGACTCAGGCGGGTGGCAACCTTTCTCTTCTAGAACAGCAAAAGGGATCTAAATGAACTAACATTTCTCTGAGCGGCCTTTGGCTCTTCCACAGTTGAGGTTTAATATTATTAAATGCTTGCTTGCTAACCACTCAACTTCCTTAAACCTTTAGAGTCTTATTGTTTATATTGTAGATGTATGACCTGACACAATCCTATGGATGCATTTTGTGGGTGGGTTTTGACAGATTCGGATGACCTTTGATAGGCCCTTGTGGCTTTTGTCTTCCATGAAATTCTGTTATGTTTTAGACTATGTAATACTAACATTTGACCATTTTCATTGCCTCCTGTGCGCAATAATTTCCCTCAAAAGCCTAGGCTCTCAACCTCAGTTACCCTGTGGTCATCCTCCATACCTTTGGACACATCACAAACTCTTAATGGCTAGGCTTGAACTTAGACCATTCTTTCCCTTGCTTCAGCCTCAATGTAAGTAAGGAAAATACCTTAACCAGACCACTTCACTCTAGCATTTTAGTGGGGATCTGATGGACTTAGCTGATTCAATCAATGGTGGAGGACATTGAGTTAACTTACCTGGTAGGGCCTTACCACCCGGAGCCCACACAAGACTGGGCAGGGAGGGGCAGGCCCAAAAGTTCAGATATCCTCCAGTCAGGCTAGTAGGCAGTAATACAAGAGATGATATTTTATGATTGACTGGTTGAGTGTATCTTTCAATAATTGAAATGGCTTAAAAATATCAAAAGAGAAAAAATAATCAGGTAAAAGTACAAAAGTTATTAATGGAATTAAGATATAATCATAAAAAGAATAATTCATCACCCCAAAATGACTTAAGTTTAGACTTAAATATAGGGAGATTGGGTGCTTCAACAATATCTTGTAGGGAACTCCATTTCAGGATGATACAACAAGAAAAAAAAACGTCAACAAGCTTCTAGTTGAAAATGTTACATATGAATTTTAAATCTATGGCCCATTGTGCCAACTGCTGGACTTGTGTTGAAAATACCAGCTGGTGAGATACTATTAAGGCCATGAAAAATGTGGTAACAATATGTAAGGTCTTGTCTCATAAGAACAGAGAATAACCTCAATCTGGCTAGCCTCTGGATATGAAAGCTATTTTAGTCTAACCATCTGTTTTGTCTAACTGCGCTGCACAGATTCCAGGAGCATGTTCTGGCCAAGAATCCCAAGATTCCATACTGCAGATGCAAATTCTACAATAGGTCAGACATCTGAATTAAATAAAGTTGACAAGAGGTTAGTTGAGTGACAGACAGTAGATTCCAAGTGTCAATTGTTACACCAAGATCTTTATGTGATGAGTAAGGAGATATGGGATTACCATCAAGAGTATAGAGAGATGTTAAAAGCAGTGGTGGGCAGTCCGTCAGTACCGATGACAGAAGGTCCGTCAGTCTGTCAGTGACAGACTCCTGTTTTGCTGGTGGACTGACAACTGACAGAAACTTTGAAATGCTGACAGAAGCAATTTTTGGCCATCACCCGAACTGTCACTAACCTGAAAAGCAAAGACGACCTTCGGCAAATAATGTTTCTGTCAATTATCAGCGAAACAGGAGTCCTTCAGTGGTGGACCTTCCATCATTGGTACTGACGGACTGCCCACCACTGGTTAAAAGATACTCATGTATATGGCGCTGTCTAGCAAAATGAAGATGGACACATTTGATTGTAGAAAACTTTAGCCCCCAAGAAGAGGCTACTGAAGACAGCAAGTCAATACTGTTCTGCATGTCAAGTAGGGGAGCAACCAGGTGAAGAAGCTGATGAATGGAAATATAACTTTAGATTGTCTGCAAATATTTTATAATTACACTATCTGAGAGCAAGTCTGATTTATAAAAATAAGAAAAAGCAATGGCCCCAGTACTGAGCACTGAGTAACACCACTTAAGACCTGCTTAAAAGTACTAACACAGCCATTTATTAAAACTTATAGAATACACAGCCACTGATTTCAAGGGAATTTTGGTAAACATGAAGATCAGCAACATGCCCCCAAAAGTGTTTTTTTGCATGTATGTTTCATTCACCCGTGCATGCATATTCATGCTTGTTTGGTTAATTAAAAATGTTAGAACATTATTTTATAAACAATTATGATTATATACTGGTGGGCTGTGCCCTTCCCCCCAATTGATTGAAACTCAGGATCATTATAGGGGGGTTCCCCCACAGTGATAAACCCCCCACAAGCAGTCCCCTTGAATTTACTCCAAAAAGGTGAAACATATTGGAACAGGGACAAAATATTTTGCATCCCATCATTCGCGCCACCAATCTTCATGTGTACCAGAATTTTGACTCCTTTTCTAGTGCTGCCCATTCTGGGAGCTCTATTTCTAAATTTGCCTTCCCTCAAATTTTGTGGGCGCTTTGTTATACTCCACCTTTGATGGGTCAAAAATGAAATAAGTCCACTTTTCCTTCTCTTGATGTGTAAAGAAACTGATTTCTGATTGCAACCTAATGCTAGGTGCTAGGGTTTCAAATTTCTAGTACTACCAGGTGATTAATAATAGTGTGTGTATGGGGGGGGGGCACCAGCAATTGAAAAAAAAAAGAGGTGCAGACTGGATGTTAGAAAATATTTTTTCACTAACAGAGTGGTGGATTATTGGAATAGTTTGCCACCTGAACTGTAGACAGCCCAAACTTGAATGTTTTCAGGCGCAGATTGGATGATTATATGGGTATGGAGGGTTAATTTCTTACTTTCGGTATGTGGATATGTTTCTTGACTCATTCCTTTGGATGCAGTTTCTTTTTATTATATATTTTGGGGGACTTTGATTTTGTTTTTGACAGACTCCTATGGAGGCTTTAAATTATATATTGTAGATGCATGGTTGGACATTCCTATGGATTGTTAAATTGTATATTGTAGATGCCTGATCTGACAAAATCCTATGGATGCTTTATGTGGGTGGATTTGATGGATACGGATGACCTTTGATAGGCCCTTGTGGCTTTTGTCATCCGTGAAATTATGTTATGTTAAGGGAGGTATAGGGGTGAAACCCCCCACTTCAAAATAATATCCTTAGGGTTAAAAAACAATTTGATGGAAATGGGAGTTGCCAATGTTTAAAATCAGGAATTCTTTACACATCAAGGGAAGGCAAGGTGGACTTATTTTAATTTCATTTTCACCCCATCAAGGTGGAATATCCTCAAAATATGTACTGTCCATGCCAAACTGAAACCATATATGATGCCTAAAGACACCATTAGTAATATTTTTAATACTAAAAATATGGCATAGGTCTTCTGAAGTTTCACCATATCTGTATTTTTAGAAAAGGTAAAGTTGAAGATAGCTGCTCGGCTGCTAATTTATATTTATTGATTATTCCTATATGTGTTTGCTTGTTGGAAGCTGGGCTATGAGTTACTATATAAGGGGCTACGCTCCTCTATACCCCTCTGCTTGCCCTCAGGAACAAGTAGCCCAAATTACAGATTTATAGAAATTACTTATTGAAATCTACATCTCAGCTATTAGGCCTATTCACTCAAATACAATGGTTCACCACTTGAAATACTACCAAGACCCTACTAAAAAACACAAAAAGCACATAAAAATCAATCTTAGAGAAGTGACTGATGTGCTTATTGAAAAGTGTGCTGGAAGATTAAAAAAAAAGACTCCTTGTTGTGTGTGAACTGTTGGACACTAATAATGAAAACCCCCACAATACTTCAAACCACAGAAAATGATGAGACTGAGCAAGATTCAATGAATCATCTTCAATCAGTGATTTGAGTAACATCTTCAGTTCGAGATCTGGACAGTGATTGCTTGGTTGAAGAAAATCCTTTAACCTCAATTGAACCAGTTCTAGCACTTTTGGACCAAACACCAGTCAAAAAAGTAAGTACTAAGATAATATATTTTATATTTTACCAGAAAGGTGTGTTTGATCTATATGGCCCATTGAATAGAATTTAAGGTACTGTATAAAACAAAATTGATAATTGACAAGCTTTTACTTTGAATGATTTATTCTTTAATGATGTTCTTTAGTCTATACAAAATGCAAATTTTGCTCTGTATAATAATATAAATATATTCTTTTTTGGTTCTTTTCAGAAGGTTTGTCATTGAACCAGTAAAAGCGCAAATCTCATGGTAAGCTATCAGATACCCAGAAATACTTGAAGAAGAGGCTAGAAGTCAGTTATGGTGTTCATATTAGCGAGGGGCTAAGTGATGCTTCAAAACCTGAAACAGATTCTGAAAAACATCTAGAAACATTAATGAAGGAATTGAAACAGTCATTCCTGGAGAGCAAATATCATAATCACAAACTACAAATATTGACTCTCTCCCAATACACAATTGCAAAAACTGCTAGTTTCTTTCAAACTACAACATATATGGTGAAAAAAGGCTGTTCACTAAAATCAGAATTTGGAATCCTTCCAAAGATTCCAATAATGAGCAAAGGAAAAGTGATATCTGAAGACAACAAAGATATAGTTAGAATTTCTATGACTCAGATGAGGTTAGTCGTATGTGTCCTTGCAAAAAGGATTGTTTGAAAGTCATCATTGCTGAAGGTACAAAAATGACTGGTCTTTGGGAATTTAAGAGAGTTATGATAAAAAGAATCCCAAAATAGGATTTTCCACATTTACTAAATTACGGCCATCATATTGTGTGCTTGCCGGTAGTGGTGGGACTCATTCTGTCTGTGTCTGCACATATCAAAACCCAAAATTAAAGCTGGCTGCATTGAGAGAAAAAGGTCTCTCATTCAAAGATCTTATGGATTACAGTGCCTGCAGTACAGAGAGAGAGAGGCTTGCATGATGCAACTTTGCAAAGATTGCCCAAAAGAAAAGGGTATTCTGAACTTTCTTGAGTTGCTTGACAATGTAAAATCAGCTCCAAATGAAATATTTTACAAGCAATGGGTGACTGTTGACCGTTATACAATAGTAGACAAAGTGGAGCCACTTGATGAATACTTATCATCATTAAGTATGAAAATATCCTGCATGGTTCATCATTTTGTTGCACAGCAGCAATCACAGTAGGTACTTAAAAGAGTTGAAAGAAACACTACCACCTCAGAGTGAGGTAATTTCTCTGAAAATTATTCTTTCATTGTCCAAGATGCTGCCCAACGATTACACTGGGACAATTCACAATGTACAGTGCACCCTTTTGTCATCTATTATAGATCATCTGCAGACCAGGAACTTAAACATTTTAGTGTCTATTTCTTATCTCCATCACTAAAACACAACGCCATAACAACATAATTTCACGGATGACAAAAGCCACAAGGACCTATCAAAGGTCATCCGCATCTTTCAAAACCCCCCTCCCCACAAAATGCATCCATAGGATTGCGTCAGATCAGCCATCTACAATATACAATTTAAACAATCCATAGGATTGTGTCCAATCATGCATCTACAATATACAATATGAACCATACACAGGACTGTGTCAAAAACAAAGAGCATCATCAAGACTCATCAAAATCCAAATCAATTGTAATATATAATAATAAAAAACTGCATCCACAGGAATGAGTCCATAATACCCCCCAAAGTTAACCCTCCCTCCCCATAAAATCATCTAATCTGCCTTTGAATACATTCAAGTTTGGACTGTCTACCTTCTCAGATGGCAAACTATTCCAATAATCTACCACTCTATTGGTGAAAAAATATTTTCTAACATCCAACCTGCACCTCTGTTTTTTAATTCTTAAGTGGTGACCCCTAGTCCTATTACTACCTTCCAACTCAAATAATTTGCTAAAATCCAACTTATCCATCCCAAAGCAGATTTTAAAAAGCTCAATCATATCTCCCCTCACACATCTCTCAAATGAGAACATATTTAGTACCTTCAGTCTATCTTCATATTCAAGGTGCTTCAGGGAAGGTATTATTTTTGTTGCCCTCCTTTGTACTGACTCTAGCATGTTGATGTCATGTCTAAAATGTGGTGACCATGCTTGTATACAGTATTCTAAATGTGGCCTAACATATGAGTTATAGAGTTTAAGGATAACCTCTTTACTCTTGTAGCTAACATTCTTGTTAATGTATCCTCTAGCACCCTATTTGCTCTCTATTTTGCCTCAATACACTGCTTTGAAAACTTTAGTGACCTATATACTACTACACCTAAGTCCTTCTCATCCTCAACTGAATTCAGCCAATGCTCATCCATTCCATAGCTAAATTCCCTATTATTTCTCATGTTAAGCTCCTTGCTTTTTTTAAGGTTAAAAGTCATCTGCCACTTTTCAGCCCAAGATAATAACTTGGGCTGTCGACACATTCTTGTTGAATATCCCAGTCTGGGCGATCTCAGTGCACGTTACCTATCCCAGTACCAGGATGGGCGGGGTCACTACCACCTGTCCCTTCTACTCAGGACGAGTTCGTGCACATTGGCTGGTGGACTTATAGACTTTTGGGGAGGAGGCCGGCCTTCTCCCTTTAATTTAATTCGTTGTTTTTTTTGTTGGTTTTTGTTATTTTAGTAGGTCTCATGTTCCTGCACTGGGGGGGAAGCAGACCTCCCCCTGAAGCCGGAGCTTGCTTCCTGCTTGTTGCCTTTTTCCTTTTTTATTTATTTATTTTTTGCATCTTATTTTAAAGTAGCCTAGTACTATGCAGTGTTGATATGGCAACTAATCCCCAAGTAGGCAGTTACCAGATGAGCTCTTAAAATTAAAAAATAAAAAAATTCCTTGTCTTTATCATCTGGTTTTGCCGTCTTGTATTTTCTAGGCCTTTTTCCTGTGCTTGTTCATGGGTCCTTGAATGTTTAAACTCAATAACTATTAATCAGTCCTTTGGCCAACTCAAGACCTTACTTTTATCTTCAGTTAAACTAACTTATCCTCATGACTCTAATTCAGCAGCACCCATAGAACTCGAGTTAATGGTTCCAATATAGGAGTTGGTGCTGTTTTGTCCCAGTTGAAGATGGTGTAAACCTTGATATTGCATTCATCTTGTGCATCTTTTCTGAAGCCCAGAAGCTATATTCCACCACAGAACACAAGTTAGCAGCTATATGTTGTGCTGTTAAATCTGTGTTTTTCCATATGGCATAGAGTTGATTCTTTATGCTGACTATAAGGCTCATATTTACTTGCATAATCTGAAGCTTGAGTCTCCCTTAGCATGAACAGGAGAAGATTTAATTGAATTTGATTATGCGCTTAGCTATACACCAGGTATCACAAATACAGTAGTGGATGATCTTTCATGGAACCCTACTGGCCTTTCAGAAGTTCCAATTATTGACCATGAAAAAATCTTGTGGATATATGGTGACTTAAATAAGCATCAAGACATCCGAGTAACAATTGATAATACTATTATGCAACAGCCTGAAAGATATGGCTATGATTGGAAAGTGACTACTGTGAAGAAGCTCCAAATGATGAAAACTTTAGGGGAACTACCATCTAAAAATATTCATTGTTACCAGATAGTTATGGGATGTTGAGATTTACATATCTATTATGGAAGCAAAAATCCCTTGATTTATGGAACAAGCAAGCAAGACCAACCAACATTTTCTCTATTGTTTGTCTGAAGTTCATTACAACCTACTATTTTCTCCCAGTAATAATCCTATCTCTATTGTTCCTGCTCCACTTCAGAACCTGTTTCAAAAGATGTACCATCTTTTGAAATGGAGGATTTACCCCTTCAAAATTTAACAAAAGAATTTTCCTTAATATAGTGTCATCCATTTCAAATCCTTGAACCATCCATCTGCCAAATGAATTCTTTTTCCTTCCAAAATGTCTTTTTTGATGAAGAAACTAATCTACTATCAAAAGCATGACTCGTATAAGAAAGTTACGTACATTTCTCTTTTAGAATGTTCCCACTAATAACTAGCATCTCATTCTTTCTATATTTCATAAATCAGAAAATTGGATCTTTCCTGAGAATGATTTGCTGCAATTCAATGTTTCTGATATCCTTTTGTGACTGCTTAACATGTAGGCCATGGCATACATAGGTCATGATAAGCTGATTTCACTTATTCAGTCGCAGTTCTGGAGTCCTTACATTTTGTAGGTCATTTCAGATATCAGTTCCTCCTTTCTTATTTGTCAACTTACCTCGATTTCTGCTACTTAAGTTACAAACCTCTAACTCTGAAGATCATTGCCTACTATCCTTTTGAATTACTTTCTCTGGACCTACTAATCTCCCAGTAACTCATCATCAAACTTATTGCTACTTGTGGTTATAGACCCTTTCTCTAAATGGTTATCTGCTGTTCCACTCCAAAATAAGTAGACCAATTCAGTGTGTAAGGCTTTGAAAAACTACACTTTTCCCTTGTTACTACAATACCTAGTCTCATTCTGACTGATAATGGTCAGAATGGTCATTATGCAATTACCCAAATTCCAACTTTTACATCGAGGGAGTAATTTGCACCTTAATTCAACTTCTCAATTGGATCGGGTGACTTGGAGATGGAGGCCCCCTGTATCCAAAGGATTCAAGGCAGAAGGAGGAAAAGAGACATAGTGGGCCAAAACTCTGCTGATAAATCCTCAAAGGTGGCAGTGCCTTGTTCTGCTTCCAGGAAGCATATTGAAGAGGGCCCTCCGTGGGTGTAAGGGTTAGGTGCCTCATCTCCCCCCCCCACACACACAGGATGGGTGGTAGGTAGGAGGATGTGCGATTTACACCTGGCATAATGTCTCCATTCTTCTATTTGCTATAAATATCTCCTTTCTGGTGGTTGTAGTGCAGCTACACCTGGATACTGTTATTTCTGCATACATTCCACCATCAACCCTCTGGGGGTACTACACACTCAAACCCAAGGGCTAGGTCCTTGCTAACTTAAATCAACCAGCTGGAGATATGTGTCCTAAATGTGGATAAGTTTATGCATCACTGTCCCGGAACTGCTTCATTTTTTTTGTCTCAATTTGTCCCTGTGCCCGCCTGATTTTGGGTGGTCCATGCCCTCCATGGTAGTGATCACTGTCATATTCAAATGTCATTTTCTGGACTGCAGCTGCCTGAAAGACCATCCCAGTGCTCCTTGGCACAGGTGCAGTGGTCCACATTTCAGGAAATGACTGATTTCACTGTCCCAGCTAAGTAGTTTAAGTCAGTGGATGAGGCCACTCAGTTCTTCCCCAGCAACTTCATTGCCATGCGCCTAACTACTATTCCTAAAATGTCTGGCTGTTTGGCATTCTTACCATTTACATGGTCATCAGCCAAATATGAGATGGCCCTCAAATAGAAGCGTTATGCCTACAAGAGCTGGCAAATAATTTTACTGTTGGCAAATTTCATCAAGCTAGGGCTAGGTTCCAATATTTTTGAAGCACACCCGCCACTCTTCGTGGTGGGCATATTTATCTTCACTTAATGGGAAGACCTCTCTTGCTGAGGTGTGGAAGCGAGTCAAAAGGATTCAGGGCAAGTTCTTGCAGGATTCCCCCTCCCATTCTCTGCTTCTGTAACCAAGATGCTGCTCTTCCATCATTCAATATATGGTGTGATGTCTCTGAAGGCTGCTGACTGGACTTTACTCGAAGTCGGAGAACCCTTCAACCATAGCTTTACATTGAGTGAGTTGCATTCTGTTCTTTCTTTGTAAGCAGACCCTGCCTCTGGTCCAGACAATGTGCCATATGCCATGCTTCGACACCTAGGTGAATGAGGCATGGCCTTTCTGTTAGATTTGTTCAACAGGATCTAGACCGAAGGTGTCCTATCAGACCCCTAGTGAATGGCTACTGTGCTAGCATTTCACAAACACAAGGAGGGATCACTTTAACCCGGCTGGTTTCTGCCCAATCTCTCTAACCTCCTGTGTGTGCAAGTTGATGAAAAAATTGGTAAACTTTAGATTAGCCATTTTCCTGGACAGTGGAGGCCACCTGTCTTATGAACTGTGTCAGTGTTTTACAATCTAGAGACACTCTACACCATGGGGGTATGGGGATTCCTACCAATCTTTATTTCTGAGATTGTTGATTCTGTTAATGGTTGGGGGGGAGCCCTCTCTGGCCCAATGGAGCAGGAAGAAGGCGTCCCTCAGGGAAGTGTCCTTAGAGTCACATTTTGCCCTGAATATCAACACTATCACCTCTGAGTGGCCATAAGATGTTCTATGTGGAATACATTTCAATTTCTTTTGGTGTGGCTCTGATGCCAACTCAAGGACTGTTGACTCCAACAGGTATTGATCTACATCTATGCCCAAGTGCACAGGTTTTAGTTTTCCTAGGACAAGACTAAGGTGGTGCACTTTTGCTGCTATCCACGGTTCTACCACAACCTGGACTTGTTCCTAAATGGAGTTTGCCTGGAATTGGTGGATTCGCACTGTTTCCTTGGTCTTGTTTTTGACCATTGCTTCACCTGCAATGCTCATATTAGCACCCTAAGATCTCTTCCATCGTGTCAAGTGCTAAAGTTTCCGTGACCTGCAGCACTTGGGATGTTGATAGGGCTACTGCTTGCTTTTCTACTGATCCTTTGTTCATTCAAATCTTGACTATGGATGTGAGTTTTATGCATCTGTAGCTGGGTGTGTATTGCAGAAGGTGGACTCAATCCACCACACTGGAGCATACTTCATATCACACTTGATCCATGCCTGTGTACACAGATTGCTCTAAGTCCCTGGAGGGACTTGGTTGGTGGTATCTGTAATGCCACAGTTAGTGTGAGACTAGTGGAGGCCAGGATTATCTTCAGCAGGGTTCCTGGACAGGTTGGAATTGCAGGGAATGAGGGTACCAAAGTTTCTGTGAGGACAGCAATCAGGCAAGAGTTTCACTGATCACACTGACTACATGGCAGGAACCAGCCTAGTTGTCCTGGCTGCTTGGCAGAGAAGAGGCGAGACGGCCAAGGGGAACATAAATCTGGGTGCCATTGTGCTACGACTGTTCTCATGGACCTATCCCTCTGTCATCTTTGAATTTAGGCGTACTCAAAGGATGCACCTCCATTTAATGGAGCACTTCCCTGCACCTTAAGGTGACAACTGTGTCCCCCAGGCTGTTTGGCACATTCTTGCTGAATGTCCCAGTCTGAGTGATCCTTTGGGGTGAGTGGGGTCGCTACTGCTTGTCCCTTGTACTCATGATGGGGTCATGCATACAGACATGCAGACTTTTTTTAGGAGGCTGGCCTCCTCTATTTTATTTGACTGTTTGACCCAGATAGGCTCTTAAAATTAAAAAAAATCCTGCACTGGTGGGCCTCCCACCCACGCCGGTGTGCGCTTCCTTGTTTTTTTTGGTTTGGGGGTTTTTGTTTATTTTTCTTTGTTTAGTTTGGTTTGGGGAATTTTACAGTAGCCTAGCAATATGCTGAAATTTGATTTACAGCGACTTATGCCTTGAAGGCAGTCAGTAGATGAGTGCGCTAAAAAATAAATAAATTATCTCCATAGGTGGAGAACCCTTCAATGACAATGACTGGTTATGTTGAGTGAGTTGCTTTCTGTTCCTGGGCTGGATGATGTCCTGTATGACATACTTCAACACCTATGTGAGCTAGGCATGGTATTTTTGCTAGATTTGTTCAACATGATCTAGACATAGAGTATCATCCCAGATTCCCACTTGAGTTGGAGGTCACCTGTCTTCTGCAAGTTCCACTTCATTTCAGATGCTCTGTTCTAACTGGAAAATGCTATTTGTGAGGCTTTACTTGGTAGAGAGCACCATTTTATCTGGACAAGGCCTCTGAGGTTGCATGGCGATACAGTATAATGGAGACCCTCCACTCTGTGGGTGAGGGGATGCATCCTGATATTCATTTCTGAGATTGTCGATTCCATCTTTGAGGTGGTGGATTGCTTTCAGGCCTAATGGGACAGGAATAGGGTGTCTTCACTGTCACATTCCTTGCCATGAGCATCAACAGTATCACCTATGTGCTGTTGAGGAAAATGTTGCTATGCTCTACATAGATGACCTTTCAATCTCCTTTGGTGCGGCTCAAATGCCAAATGTGGACTGTCAACTCCATCAGGCATTGAACCTCTTCTTTTGCTATGCCAAAGCGCACATGTTTGTTTTCCTTGGCCGAGACTAAGTTAGTGCACTTGTGCTACCATCCATGGCTACACTCTGACCTGGAGCTCATCTGGAAGTGGTGGATTTTCACTGCTTCCCTAGTCTTGTTTTTGACTGATGCCTTACCTGGTAGGCTCATATTCTCAGCCTTAGGGTTTCTTGTACCCTTGCCAGGAACATTCTTCATTTAACACCTAGGGTGCTGATAGGGCTACTCAGTCATTCCGCATGAAATCAGGCAATGCCAAACCGGTGACCATCTTGGTGGATTTTCTTCATTTGGGGGTATGTTGATACATGTCGTAAAAGAACTTCACATGCAAAATTATAGCTCTGTATCTCAAACGATTCTGGAGATATGGCCCACGTAGTTTTGGAGGCTTTTTAGACACGTAAGTCGATTTTTCAAAATTGCCAAATTTGAGGCCTCATAAAACATGCAGTTTGAAAGATATAGGTCTGAAAAGTTCAGCTCCTACAGAATCAGCACCATAGATTCCAAAAAAGCAATCAAAACCAGTCTATCTCTAACCATCAAAGAGTTATAAGCTAGCAAAAACTGAAATATTGAACAAATCCGTCACATCTGAACCAACTTCCGATTCAAAATATTCATACTTAGAAAAACAATACTAAAAGTTATAACTGATAGGATATGATGATATATGTCTTTTATTGTATTTTAAACCATTTCTGGCAGAGACATATACATAGCAGCTGAGAAATAGTGTTTCAAATATAGTCAATTTTCATGATTTTCAGAAAATGACCTTGAGCTTTTGACCCCGTGGAAACATGAGGACCCCATTCAACTTTTTTGTGCTTGGAGAAGGTCTATACACTAGCTATACTAAATATCTTATTTGTCCATTCTTTATTCGTGCATATTAAGACAGACCATTTCACCATTGATTTAGCTAATTTACTTATCGTATTTACACACCTCACTGTACGGACTATTGGAAAGTATGATATTGTATTAGTGCCATAAAATATATCCATGTTATAACCATAAAATGAACAAAAACATTAACAGTATAACTACAGCAATCCCTTGATTAGCGCGGTTAATAAATCCCCGAGTTTTACCGTGTAAAGAAAAACCGCGCAAATCAAACTTAAGAACCAATGGGAATAATTATAATGAATCCTCAAAATATTTAAATTACATATAGTTTTTTTTTCACTAAAAACTCATTTTATATTTTTCAAATAATAGAGGGATATAAATAAAAGAAATAAAGTAAGACTTAAAGTTTATTTTTTACCAAAAAACATATCTAACTTCAATTGAACAGTATTATATTTCTTCCTTTCCTCCATAATCTTGCGGTAGCAATCAACTTGCTTATCAATTCCACAATGAACGTTCATACTTCTCTCTTCATTTGGATAAATTTTTCTTACGATTTCTTTTGCTTTTTCAATTGCATTGAATAGTTCTTAAAGCTTTTTATTTGAAATTTCTTTAGGAGCCGTTTCCTTTTCATCTTTTTCCTTGTAAACTACCATCGGTTTTAGCTTGCAATCTCCTTCAGCATTACCGCCAAGCAGAACTTTTATTCTATCTTTAGATGCCTTATGCCCTGGTGCAGTTGCATCTTTTTCCAAAAGAGACCAGTTTCATCAACAGTGAAGATTTGACGAAGTTGATATCCATTTTCTTCAATTATTTTCTTCAGTTCATCAGGATATTTGGCTGCTGCATCTTTATCTGCGCTGGCTGCTTCCCCTGATAATTTAATATTTTTATGCCTGATCGAGCTTGGAAATTTTCGAGCCAGCCTTTGCTAGCAGAAAATGTTGAAGCATCCTCTTGATATTTTTCTTTTTTCAATGAAGAGAAAAGGCTCAAAGCTTTAATCTTGATGTTGTTCCCATCAATAGGAATACGCTTCTAGTTGCAGTCTTCCAACCAAATGAAAAGCAAATCCTCCATTTCAATCATCAAAGGACACCTATTTCTATGCATTGCATGCTTGAGGACGTAGATGCAATTATGCCTTTATCTTGATACTCGCTTGCTTTATTTAAAATCGTGCATATTGTTGACTCACTAAAACCTAGCCTCCTACCTATCTGTGCTTTAGTTTTGCCATTATCAAATCATTTGATTATATCAAGTTTAGTCTCCAAAGTGATGTGTTTAAGTTTGAGTTTCTTTTTTGTCCATAATTATAAAGGTAATTTATTAAACAAAAATTTATAAAATAAAATAAAATTATGTATGTAGTCTGATTGAAACGAGCAATAAGTATGGCAGAGGTCTTTCCTAGATGAAGGTTGGCGAGTGACTGGCGTCTGCTGGACTGCCCGCTTCAACTCTCCCTCGCTGAAGGCTCTGTCGTGGGTTGCCAATGCTCACCGGAGGGAAAAAATGGCGCGTGGAAGTAAAAAAAAAAAGGCCTGCTAATCAAAATTGGCACTGCATATATTGATGAAGGGTCTCAAATTTTGGGGGGCCCTAATTAAAACTGTTTTTCAAAACTGAGCTAATCAAGGGATTGCTGTATATCATCATGCAGGTAGTTCCTTTCTAAACAGATTGATCAATCAGATATCTATGATTTCACAGTATTGCAGGACTCTGCAAATCGGAATTCAACAAGAAATACTGCCTGCCACTTGCTCCTTGGGTACTAGGGATATCAACTGTGCAGATTACATCTTGGAAAGGAATCCAGCAATGTCATGTTTTCATGGTCATGAAAGTGACTACTCTTTTGCACCCTTCTGCATGAAGTTGACAAGCAAGTCGTACTGTTCGTCAGAGGGATCTTTTACAATCCCAATATACCAGTCTTCGTCATACATGCAAGCTACATACTTTCCTACCTCAAAAGCACTATCATCTCATTGCTTGATACCCTGCAAGCCTCTCATCTGAACTATTTTAAAGATTGTGTCTACTGAAATTTGCATAATCTCAAGTTTCATGTCCCCAACTGGCACAAAACTATGATGGGAATGTGTACCTGGGACTGTAGACACATGACTATACCTTTCCTCTAACTTGAACCGTTCACAACTATTGATGACATCTGTCGCTGATACATAAAAGAATTTTATACCTTTTACATTGAGGACACACCAATCATGCATTTCTAGAGGGATTAGAATTTGTCCAGACTAGCACGTGCAATTAGATATTTGACAGTGCCACCTATGCCATCACAGGGACTCTTACTGTGACTAGTGGCAAAGAAATTCCACTGTCCAGGTATTCCAAAATTATCTTTGTGGCAGCAAAGATTCACAAGGTTTTTTTAATTCTTATACCGGGAAGCAGCACCATTGCTGAAGTACTGTATATCTGTCAAAGTGATCATCACCATTTTTATATGTTTGATAACAACCTCTAGAAAAGCATGAACAGTATTGGCTTTATGATTCATAAAATCTGATATCACACATATTTAAAACCTTCAGCTTGTCATCTACAATGTAGTAGAGGACAAATGGGTGCAGTGTGGCTTGACTGTTATCCTAGTGGTGGCCTTGGACTGCATCTTGAACAACAAAACTGTAATTTTCAACAAAGTCTAACAACAAAAGCCCAGTACTTTCAGAAATGGTTTCTTTCAGGTTGCTTAGATGCTGTGCTTGGGCTTTTGTGATGAACTGTGAGAAAGCAGTGCTTCATACACTGAACAGAACTTGTCAATAAAATTCTCAACTGTATAAGACAATGTTTCCAGAGTTGTTTTACCTGACATTCCTAACCCACTGTTTATATGATATGTTATCATCAAGCTCTTGCTCATTAGCAGTAAACACAGACATCAAATGTTCTCTAATTTTCTGAACACCAGGACATTTGTCACAAATTCTCAACATACAGTGCTGCTTAGATATGTCACAAACAGCCATTGACAAAATATCTTTGTAATCAGTACCGTTGATGGCTGCGGTGGGTAACCCATTGAGTAACAACACGGCATTCTGGTGTTTCTCACACACACAAACAGAGTGAGAGCTCTTACTCCCCACATGCATTTGGGCCAAAGGTCAAATAACTTTGATATACCAATCTTAAAATTGGGGAACTTCGCCTTGAAAATTGCATACAATTCTGCAATATTTACCAAAATCAGTCTTTTCTGTTTGCAAACTTTTTCACCATTGATTCTGACAGAAACAAAGTCTTTCTTTCCTGGGCACATTCTGGAAAACTCATCATCTTGATAAAACAATTCAACAGCAGTAATAATATCTTGTGACAGTGTCTTACTCCCTAGATAGGCATCGGGTTGTGCAAGGATTCCAGATTTCTTTTTTAGATCCCTAGCTTGGTTTATTGTATATTTTGAAACACCAAATTCATTGCATGTTTTTTCCCCCGTAAGGGGCATGGGGATTTGCCATCCTGGCTGCCGTGCTGACGGGACTCAGCACCCCGTCCGACCCCAGCTTAGCCTCTTCTTCTTCCTTCAAAACACTTGTATCCTCACTTTTCATACAACCTCTCCCACAACTTTCTCTGGTCAGCCTCTAATTTCACAGGTTAGATGCTGACCTTCCTCTCAGCCAACCGTCCTGCATCAGGGCTGAGGGGGGAGGGAACAATATTCCCTAACCCCTGAGCTCCGGTCTGGGGTGGCTGGTTTTTAACAACCTGCTTCATCCCCACCCATACCTTCCTCTCGTCTTCAAAATCTATCAATTTTATGCTGTGTTCAAGGTGGAGCTGCCATGCCACCAGGCCGGAGGGGTGGTCCGAAATGGCGGCGCCTGGCCCTGCCAGGCCTGTAAGCACCTCTTGCAGTGCGGGCGGGCCACTGCAAGAGGTGATGAGCTATTGCGTCCCATAGCACAAATAGGGTCACCATGCCCAATGATGAAAAAAACAAAAAAAAACAACCTCCAACTTCCCCAAGAACATCAACGGAGCCACCCTCGGGCAGCTCCACCGAAAAATGGAGGTCCTACGCCTACAGGTGTAGGGGACTCCCCCTCACCCCCTTCTCTGGAGGTGCTTTCGGCCACCTCCCTATTTCAAGCAGCAGTCCCTCCTTTGCTTTCCAAGGGGACTGCCAAGAAAGCCAGCAGGCAGCCCATTGCCGACCGCCCCTTGTGTAAGCGGCTCGGTAGGGCAAACCCTCTTAGGGGGAGAGGGAAGCCAGGCCCCTTCGGTCGCTTCCCTCAAAAGACCTGCTGGCAAGAATATTAAGCCTTGCCGGGGTCAAGGCCTGTGCCTCCCCACAAAAGACTCATGACGCTGCCAAGGGGACCTGCGATGTCCTGGGAGGGGATGGCCAACTGGAGGCCCCTCCTGTGATAGACATGGTCCTTGAGGAAAACCAGCCTCAGACGGTAGGGCCTTCCATGGGGGGGGAACCGGGCTCTGCGCCAAGCCCCGAACCCGAATCCGCCCCTATGCAAGGTCCTCCTCAAACGACTGGGGATTCTGAGGCAGTACAAGGAGGGGAGGGATCTCCTCCAGATGATGCTCCTGCGCCCCTAGGACCTTCTCCATTTCAGAGAAGGTCCTGGCTGAGGCCGGTACATCTTGCCTAGGGGCTTCTACCGGCGGGGGTGAGAAGCGGGTTCATTCTCTGCCCTCCTCTCCAAAAAAGAAAAAGACAAAGAAGACTCGGGGCTCCTCTCCATCCGCGGGGGCTGCGGGGATGGATGGGTCTGCTGCCACTCTGGCAAGCGACCAAGCCAAGATCGGCACATCCGGCCCCTCTGCCTCCCCAGTTGCGGAGCCCCTGACTAAGACAAAAAGTGCACAGGGTGGAGCCTCGATGACATCGGGGCCCCTCATTCAGAGGTTACCTGGCGTTTTCGAGCCCGCTGGCTTCAAATGCTTCATCTTTATTCGCTCCACTGATGGCACCATGTTGTCCAAGGGCAACATGATCCATCAGAGGAGAGGATTAGCTGGTGCAATTGGTAGAGAGCCAAAGGTGACCCGTTTCTCGGACGGGAGCCTTCTGGGGAATGCAGCAAATCCCGCCGAGGGGGCTAAGATAAGTGCTCTTCGGACACTTCATGGCACCCCGGTGAGTGTGATGCCGCACTCTACCATGAACTTTGTGAAAGGAGTAGTTTATGTGAGGGAACTCGTTGACTACTCCATTGAGGACATCACCCTAGAGCTGGCCGACCATGGGGCGGTTAAGGTCGAATGTGTGGCCAAGTGTGTCAATTGCGGAGAGCCGCACCCCGTTTCTTCGAAGCAATGTGGTGCATATCTCCTTGAGAAAGAAATCCTGGCTGTTGAAGCCCAGGATCGACTCTCATTCCGTGAGGCTAAGGACTTGGTCCTGCCACGCCCGGCTCTGCCTGGGACATCATATGCCTCAATAGTTAGAAAGGCACCCTCTGCTCCTGGCCCATCCAGGCTAACAAGCACGGTTGTTTCCGCGCAAATTCGGAGCTCTTCTGCGGGCTCTACTCAACCCGGGCGCTCCCCTGGTAAAGCTAGCGGCTAAAAGGGTTCATACCCAGCCCCGGCTAAAACCAGGGCTCTCCCTTCTTCCCCCAGTGTGACCGTTTTCCGTAAGGCGAAACGGCCAAGCGCCTCCACCGAGTCGTTAGACTCACAGCAGGCAACACCCTTGAAGATGGTCGCTAGGCCATCTTCCGGGGTTCCTAAAGCTGTCCCCCGAAAGGAGGACAGCAACAAAGGAGCTTCGGCTCCTTCTCCCACGCCCCGAGGTGGAGCGAGTGGCTCGGAGACGGTGGTTCCTCGAAAAGAGGGCCCCCCGACTCCGAAGCCACAACGCCCGTCTAAGGTTTCGAGGCGGAGGGAGGAAAAGACTTGAATGGCGAGCCCAACCTGCCCCAAGTCCTCGAAGGCGACAGCGCCTTCAGCACTTTGTCCGGCCAAAAGCGCCCGTGGTTCTGCCCCCAGGAAGTGTATGGCCATTCCCGTGAGGGTCTTCAGTTCGAGGAGGGCCCCCGCGTCTCCTCCGAGGTAAGCCTGGAAGGCATATTCCTTTAATGGAATTGCTGTGGACTCCGTGCCAACTGGGAGGAGCTGCAGAGGCTCGTCTCGTCCCGTTCCCCGTTAGCTATCGTTTTGCAGGAGATCATGCTAGGCGCGTGCCCCCTGCCTGCCCTCCCGGGGTATAAGGGTCTTGCGACCCCACCACCGTGGGATGGCTGGGCTGGGGGATGGGCGGGTTACACCCGGCATGATGTCTCCGTTCTTCCTTTCTCCGTAGATACCTCCTTTCAGGCAGTGGCTGTGCAGCTGCACCTGGATAGGAGGTATACTATCATTTCTGCGTACATTCCACCGTCAGCTGACTTCGACGCGGGGGACTTCCGCCGCGTCGTGGCACGGTTGCCGAGGCCCTATCTCTTGCTTGGAGATATGAATGGCAGGCATCCTCTCTGGGTAGATTACTCCATAAATCCCAGTCCACAAGTCCTTGCCGATCTGATCGAAGAGCTTGAGATGGGTGTCCTAAACGTGCATGAGTTTACGCATCACTGTCCGAGAACCGCTTCATTTTCTTGCCTTGACCTATCTTTGTGCTCTTCGGATGCACAGCCTGATTTTGATTGGGGGGTGGTCGATGACCTCCATGGTAGTGATCACTTTCCCATTCAAATATCATTTTCAGGGCAACTGCAGCCTGAGAGCCCACCTCGGTGGTGCTTGTCGTGGGCGCGGTGGCCTGCATTTCAGGAAATCACTGAATTTTCTATCTCAGTCCTGGAGTTTAGGTCGGTAGATGAGGCCGTTGAGTTCTTCTCCGGCAACCTCATCGCCGTGGGCCTGACTACTATTCCTAGGACGTCTGGCCGTTTTGCACGCCGACCACCCCCATGGTGGTCGGCCGAGTGTGAGACAGCCCTCAAACAGAAGCGTTATGCCTACATGCGCTATAAGCGCCTCCCGAACGATCTCACTGTCGCTGAATTTCGTCGGGCTAGGGCTAGGTTCCGGTATAGTTCGAAGTACGCCCGCCGCTCTTCTTGGCGGGCATACGTGTCTTCACTTAACGGGAAGACCCCTTTAGCTGAGGTGTGGAAGCAAGTCAAAAGGATTCGGGGGCAAGTTCTCGCAGGACCCCCCCTCCCGTTCTCCAGGAGAATGGTACCGCAATCTCGGACCCCGCGTCCGTGGCGGAATCCTTAGCGACCGCTTTTTCCACATTCTCTAGCCGTGATGCTGCTCCGCCAGCATAAAATGCACGTCGTCATGTCGCGGAAGGCCGCCGGCTGGACTTTACCTCCAGAGGCGGCGAACCCTTCAACGACAAGTTTACTGTGAGTGAGTTGCGTTCCGCTCTCGCTTCGTGCGCGGACACCCCCCATGGTCCGGACGATGTCCCATACGCCATGCTTCGACACCTGGGTGAGCGAGGCATGGCCTTTCTCTTAGATTTGTTCAACAGGATCTGGGTGGAAGGTCTTCTCCCAGACTCCTGGCGAATCGCTACTGTGCTAGCCTTTCGCAAACCGAGGAGAGATAACTCTACTCCGACCGGTTTCCGCCTAATCTCTCTAACCTCTTGCGTGTGCAAGTTGATGGAGAAATTGGTAAATGTTAGATTAGCCTTTTTCCTGGACAGCGGAGGCCATCTGTCTTCCGCACAGTGCGGCTTCCGCAAGTTCCACTCCACGTCGGATGTTCTGCTCCGACTGGAAAACTCCGTCTGCGAGGCTTTCCTTCGTAGACAGCACTACTCCACGGTGTTTTTCGATCTGGAGAAGGCCTATGATACCGCATGGCGATACGGTATCATGGAGACTCTCCACACGATGGGGGCGAGGGGACGCCTCCTAATGTTTATATCTGAATTTTTGCGAGATCGTCGATTCCGCGTACGGGTGGGGGGCAGCTCTCTCCGGCCCAAAGAAGCAGGAAGAGGGTGTCCCGCAGGGAAGTTTCCTCAGTGTCACACTCTTTGCCCTGAGCATCAACGGCATTACCTCGGTGCTGCCGGAAGATGTTCTCGCTACGCTCTACGTGGACGACCTTTCGATCTCTTTTGGCGCGGCCCAGATGCCAACTCTGGAGCGTCGACTCCAACAGGCATTGAACCGCGTCTCTCGCTATGCCGAAGCGCACAGGTTTCGGTTTTCTTTGGCCAAGACTAAGGTGGTGCACTTGTGCCGCCATCCACGGCTTCACCCCGACCCAGATTTGTTTCTTAATGGGGTGCGCCTGGATGTGGTTGAGTCGCACCGTTTCCTTGGTCTTATATTCGACCGACGCCTCACCTGGGAGGCTCATTCGCAGCCTTAGGGTCTCTTGTACCCGCGCCATGGACATTCTCCTTCCCGTGACGTTCAGCGCTTGGGGCGCTGATAGGGCTACTGCCCTACTTTTTTATCGATCCTTTGTTCGTTCGAAGCTTGACTACGTATGCGAGTTTTATGCATCCGCAGCCGAGCGTTTATTGCGGAAGGTGGATTCGATCCACCACACCGGCCTTCGCCTTGCGACCGGTGCCTTCCGCACTTCCCCCATTGAGAGCCTGTTGGTCGATGCTGTGGAGATGCCACTCGCTCTGCGCCGCGTGCAGTGCATCACTCGCCCGTACGCGCGAGCCCTGCGTCTCCCTCAGTCGCCAACAGCTCTCACTGCATCCGCAGCTGATCTCGATGGTGCCTATGCCGCCGAGAGACGCCAGTCATACCCTAAGCCCTTTGGGTTTAGGGCCAGGAAACTCCTTCGAGAGGTAGATATAGCTCTCGGGCTGGTGGCGCCCCTGGTTCTGCCCAGGAGCCACCCTGGAGGGTACCACATTTGGCTATTTGTCGCCACGCCTCTGCTCCCAAAGCTTGTACTGCGCCGGGAGTATTGTTTTCGACCTTTTGGGATCACACATCGTGTCACGCTGGAACCGTGCCAGTGTATACGGGTGGCTCCAAGTCCCAAGAGGGGGTCGGCTTCCACGCCGTATCTCCTCTGTTTGAAGTCAGCGGGGCTCTACCAGGCGCTGCGTCTGTCTTCACGGCCGAACTGGTGGCAATACACCACTCGATACGTGAGTTTACGTGACGTGCCCGGTTCGGGGACCGGATTGTGATCTATAGCGACTCACAAAGCGCCCTGAGTGCTCTCGGAGCATTGGAATCTCCGCATCCCCTGGTTCGCGATATCCGTGACGCCACGGTTTTGGCGAGCCGGGCAGATGTCGAGATTATCTTCTGCTGGGTTCCTGTACATGTAAGAATTGCGGGGAATGAGCGTCCCGATGAGGGCGCCAAAGAGTCCGCGAGGACTCTGCGACCGGACCAGCGTTTCGCTCTTCCTCACACCGACTACATGGCACGAATATGGGCAGCTCTTCGGACTACATGGCAAAGAAGATGGGAGACGGTCGAAGGGAACTTAAAGTTGCGTGCCATTGCGTCGCGACTGTTCCCATGGACCTATCCCCCAATGCCGCGGCGGCTTCAGGTTGCTTTCTGTCGTCTCCGAATCGGACACACTCGTGTTAAGCATCGCTATTTGGTGGAGCGCTCGCCTGCGCCGTATTGCAACGTTTGCGTCGTCCCCCAGACTGTTCGGCACATTCTTGTCGAATGACCCAGTCTGGGTGATCTTCGCGCATGATACCTGTCCCGGTACCGGGATGTGCGGGGTCGCTACCGCCTGTCCCTTGTACTCGAGACGAGTGCGTGCATCATGACTGGTGGACTTGTTGACTTTTTGGGGGAGGCCGGCCTTCTCCCTTGATATTTAACTTGTTTTTTTGTTATTGTTTGTTTTTGTTTTTTTGTAGGTCGCAGGCTCCTGCGCCGGGGGAGGGGGATCTCCCCCCCGATGCAGAAGCTTGCTTCCTGATTGTTATCCCCTTTTTATTGTTGTTTCTTTTAATTTTTTTATTTTAAAGTATCCTAGAACTGGGCTGTTTGTTTGCGGTGACTTATGCCCAAGTTGGCAGTCACCAGATAGCTCCTTGAAGAAAAAAAACAAAAACAAAATGCATGTTTTTTCAATAGTCCAACTTTCTGGAACAAGTGTTAACATTTGAATTTTGTCCTGTTTGGATTTGCAATTTTTCAATTTCTCCTTCTTCAAATAAATCAGTCTTTCTAAGTCAGAACATTTTGTACAGGCTTCTTTGGTGGTATCCTGTGACTGTATCAATTCTTCGGTAATGTTGAGAACAGTGGCTACCCTGTTTGCCTCAACTTCTTGAACTTCCGATACTTTCTGCTTACCATAATTTACCTTGTCTCTGATTCTTATGTTAGTCTTAATTCGGGAACATTCTAGTAGTAAAAAACTTGAGTTGAGGGATTCGAAAGTCTCTTCAAATGACTGCTCGCTGGCATCTTCAAGTGTTGTTTCTTCATACGTAGGGTAGTCTGAAGGCACTTTCAGCTGGGTATCACAACATGGACAGACCTTCTCCCCAGGTTTAAGGTTGTACATTTCAGCTCTTGGGCTTTTCACAACCCGCAATAATCCTGAAAAAGATGACAGTAAATAGATAGAACTTCTACTACTCAACAGCACACAAAGCTTATCCCCTCATCTCATTTTTTTGACGTTGTACAGCCTTCAGGCTAGGGGTATTTCCCACACTAGATAATTGTAAATACTGTTCACATAAACTGTAATGAGTTTTGTATTTACTGTATAAATAAATCATATCATATCAAGGCCCCTATAAGGTGAAATTAAACTTATTTCTAAAATGTAACTTTACATAAATTAAATTTTATATAAAGAACTAATGAATTTCCCGCACTAGATAAATGTAAATACTGTTCACAGAAACTGTAATGAGTTTCGTATTTAGTGTATAAATAAATCATATCATATATCAAGGCCCCTATAATATGAAATTAAACTTCTTTCTAAAATGTAACTTTGCATAAATTAAATTTTACATAAAGAACTAATGAATTTCCACTTACGAGTCACTTACTTTTTATGCTCCTGGAATGGGTCAGCACAACTTGTCTGCAAACTTTGATATCTACTCAAAAAGACTTTCTCATGATAATAACAAAGTGAGTCACCTTATTTTCATTTATATCCAATTCTACTTCTAACAATTTAACACTGTCATTGGATAAGTCTTCCAAAGATAAGACAACTTTTTTCTGTGAAAAAATAGTGCTGTGGCAATCCTCCTTTAGATAATTTCCAATACCGCATTTGCTAGACTCAGCTTTTGCATCAGCCATCCTGCAAAGCAAATTGGAATTTCAATGCTAACATTGAAGTATCATTACAAGCATCCCTAACTATCAGCCCAATACATTAGAAGCCAAAAGTATTAGAGGTTTCAAATAGAAACGATGCTATACAGGATTCATGATATAAAGGGATCCTGCTGTAATGCTGATAGTGTCCTGAATTCAGCATTGTGAAAATGAAGGAAGGAATAATGGAACAAATAAGATATTTAGTATAGCTAGTGTATAGACCAGGGATAGGGAACCTGCGGCCTTCTATGGCCTTTTGATATATATTTCTCTTTTTGACATTGAACATTTTGTCTAAAATCATTACACACACACACACAGGCTAAAGGAAAGTTATGTGTTTAGTGATGTCGCTCCCAGAGATTGGAAGCATTTTTCTTAAATTCAGTGAATCTAAACTTAAAGCAACTGCTATATAAAGGCAATGTTTCCGTGTAAGCTACATTAGCCTAGTAAGAGTGAGTGATTTCACGTATGATACAGGAAGAGTTCCTTTCTCATCCGCCTCCTCACTGTGGTCTGTGCTACTCCAAATAACTGCATACTCTACTCATTAATTATGTTGTTGTGGCTTACTTCATACCAACTTTTTTTGTGAGACTGAGTTAGTTTCTGCAACAATTAGGTAATGATAAATAATAATACTAATCACAAAAAAATATAACTAATCTATATTGTTGGTGTTGTTATAATAATAATAATTATAACATGGTTGTGGATGCAAGTTTTATTGATATCTTGTCTAAGACTGTTTTGTCTGGGTCAGTGTCCAGCTGGCCTTACTAATTCATTATTAACCTTTTTTTATGGCTTTTCAGAATAAATACATTTCTTTTTGGCTCATAATTATGTCAAAAAAAGTTAGAACAGACTTTAAAAGAAGAAAACAGGATCTTTAATGAAGAATGGGAACTGCTATTTTTTTTACTGAATACTGGAGGCAAAATGTCTTGGTTGCTTTGTGATACTGCAATTGTGTAACAGGTAAGAAATTCAATGCACAGCAACACTATGCTCTTCATAAAGACAATAAATATGCCAAATTAGAGGGTGAGCCTTGAAAGATAGCACTGCAGAAACTGAAAGATGGAAAACAGAGGCAAAGACAATTTTTCCAGTCTGTGTTACATCAAGAGAATGCTACGACAGAAGCAAGCTATAAAGTTGCATATTTGCTTGGAAATAAAGGTAAGCCATTCAGCGATGCAGAACTCATAAAGGAATGTATTTTAGAAGTGGTAGGATGTATAGATCCCAATAAAGTTAATAAGTATAATGAGGTGCCTCTTTCAAGAAGGACTAACACAGATTGACAACCTGAATTGGCCTGCAATGTAACAGAACAATTGAAAAACATAATAAAAAAAGAGAATATATATTACTCATTAGCTTTGGATGAATCAACAGATTCCACTGATTCAGCACAATTATTATATTTTATTCGTGCCATAACATGATTTCCAATTATATGAGGAATTGCTTTTTATAGGCACCCTTAAAGGAAGGACATATTACTCAAAAGTATGCTGGTTGTTGCAAGGGAAAGTATTGGTCAAAATTTTGTCTTTATGAAGGCAAATTTTTCACTTTTTCAAAGAAAACAACTGTTCTGATTTATCAGATCCAAATTTTTACAGAGATTTTGCCTTTTTATGTGATGTGATGTCAAAACAAAATGAGTTAAACATTTCATTGCAAGGCAGAAATAAATGTATCTATGATATGTGGCAAAAAATTCAGGCATTTAGAAAGAAACTGTTGTATTTCAAGTCCCTTTTGGCTCAATCAAAACTTTCAGAACACTTTCCCCAGCTTACGAAGGTAATGAATGAAAATGAAGATATCTATGGATTTTTTGAAGAATATGAGTTGGTTTTAGACACATTGATAGAAGAATACAATAAAAGATTCAATGATTTTGAAAAGTATAACATCACTCTGAAACTTGCTTTTCAACCTCACTTAGTTGATGTATCAGAGGCTCCTGAAGAGTTACAAATGGAGCTTATTGAAATGTCTGAGGATAATATCCTGAAGTCTATGTTTGACAAGAGAGAAAATCCTGTCAAAATTTGGAAAAACGCGATCGAATATCCTCATCTTTGTGAACATGCACAATGACTGATTTCCTGTTTTTCTTCAACATACTGTTGTGAATCCACATTTTCGTACTTGGCGCAAATCAAGAATTCACTGAGAACACAGTTGACAGACGAGCATTTAGAGGACCTATTGAGACTAAGAACCACTATGTTTAGTTAGAGCCTGATATCAAAATGCTTTCTCAAAAGAAGCAAACTCAAAGAAGTCATTTATTTGTATAAAAAATGTACATGCTTGCCTACTGAGTATTTGAAAATGTTATATTCTTGATGTTTATATGCTATCGTTATAAGATTATTGTTCCTTTACTTATTCCTTGAATACAAAGAACCTTCTTTCTTAATTAAAATAATTTAAAAAATATTATTCATTTACTTATTACTTTGAAAATTTCTTACATAAATAAAATATTTGAAAATTCTGTTTTTAATATTTTTCATTTACATATTACTTGTATAAAAAGTACATATTTAAATAGAAATATTTGAAATTATTATGCTTCTCAAAAGAAACAAACTCAAAGAAGTCATTAATTTGTATAAAAAATGTACATGCTTGCTTACTGTACCCTATAAGAGCCATCCTGACAGGATCCAGCATTCCGTCCGGCCCCAGCTTAGCCTCTCTTCCTTCCTTCAGATAGCCTGTATTTCTCACCTGCTTCCTCACCCCCTAGAACCTCTCCCACAACTTTCTCTGGTCAGCCTAAAATTTCACAGGGTAGATGCTGATCCTCTTCTCAGCCAACTGTCCTGGATCAGGGCCGTGCCCAAGGTAGAGGCGCCATGCTGAAGGGCTGCCAGGTCACCAGGCGGGAGGGGTGGCCTTAAATGGCGGCAACTGGCTCTGCCAGGCCCGTACGCACCCCTTGCAGAGCGGGCTACTGCCAGGGGTGATGAGCTATTGCATCCCGTAATTAAAAGAGGGTCACCATGCCTAATGATGAGTATATTGAAAAAAAAAAAAAATCCCCTTAATTTCCCTGCATCCAACGTCGGAGCCACCCTCAGCGCGCTCCACAGAAAAAATGGATGTCCCCTCTTCCCCTGTGCCTGCGCAGGGGACCCTCCAAATTTCTCTAACCGGAGAGGAGGCTTACTCCTCTATTACGCATACAGGTGTAGGGGATTCCCCCTCACCCCCTCTCTGGAGGTACTTTTGGGCACCTCCCTTTTTCCAGCGGCAGTCCCCCCTTTTCTTTCCAAGGGGACTGCCAAGAAAGACAGCAGGCAGCGCATAGCCGCCCGCTTCCCAGTGAAGCGGCTCAGTCGGGCAAACCCCCTTAGGGGGGAGAGGGAAGCCAGGCCCCTTCAGTCGCTTCCCTCAAAAGACCTGCTGCAAAGACTAATGACACTGCCAACGGGACCTGCGATGTCCTGGGAGGGGATGGCTTTCTGGAGGCCCCTCCTGAGATAGACATGGTCCTTGAGGCAACCCAGCCTCAGACGGTGGGGCCTTCCATGGGGGGAGAATCTGGGCTTGGCGCCAAGCACTGAACCCGAATTCACCCTGAGGCAAGGTTCTCCTCAAACTGCCCGGGTTTCCAAGGCATTACAAGGAGGGGAGGGATTTCCTCCAACCGGTGCCCCTGCGACTACCAGGACCTTCTCCATCTCGGAGAAGGACTTGGCTGAGGCCGGTCCATCTGTCCTGCTGGCAGAGGGGAGAAGCAGGTTCATTTCCCGGCCTCATCTCGTAAAAAGAAAAAAAATAGAAACAAGACTAAAAAGACTCAGGGCTGCGGAGACAGATGGGTCTGCTGCCACTTCAGTAAGCGACCAAGCCAAGATCGGCACATCTGGTCCCTTCCTTTCCCCCCTGGTTGCAGAATCTCAGACTAAGACAAAATGTGTGCAGGGTGGAGCCTCGATAACATCAGGGCCCCTCATTCAGAGGTAACCTGGCATTTTCGAGCCTGCTGGCTTCAAACGCTTACTCCTTATTCGCTCTACTGATGGCAGCATGTTGGCCAAGCGCAACATGAATAACATCAGGGCCCCTCATTCAGAGGTAACCTGGCATTTTCGAGCCTGCTGGCTTCAAACGCTTACTCCTTATTCGCTCTACTGATGGCAGCATGTTGGCCAAGCGCAACATGAATAAAACTACAGATTTAAGTTTTATTCATCTGCAGCTGAACGTTTATTACAGAAGGTGGACTCGATCTACCACACTGGCCTTCGCCTTGTGACCGGTGCCTTCTGCAATTTCCCCATTGAGAGCTTGTCAGTCAATGCTGGGGAGATGCCACTCACTCTACGCCGCAGACAGTGCATCACTCGCCTGTACGTGTGAGCCCGGCGCCCCCCTCAGTCGCCAACAGCTGTTACTGCATCCGCAGCTGATCTCGACGGTGCCTATGCCGCCAAGAGAAGCCAGTCATACCCTAAGCCCTTTGGCTCTAGGGCCAGGAAACTCCTTTGAGAGCTAGGTATAGCTCTCGGGCCGGTGGCGCCCCTGTTTCTGCCCAGGACGCCACCCTGGAGGGTACCACATTTAGCTATTTGTCGCCACGCCTCTGCTCCCAAAGCTTGTACAGTACCAGGACTATTGTGTTCAATCTTTTTGGAGAACACCTCGTGTCATACTGGAAACATGCCAGTGCATATGGATGGCTCCAAGTCCCAAGATGGGGTCAGCTTCCACGCCGTATCCCCTCGGTTTGAAGTCAGTGGGGCTCTGCCAGGTGCTGTGTCTGTCTTCACAGCCGAGCTGGTGGCAATACACCACTCTGTCCGGGAGATTACTCGACGTGCCCGGTTCGGAGACCGGATTGTGATCTATTGCGACACATCTCTCTGAGTGCTCCCGGGGCATTTGAATCTCCGCATCCCCTGGTTCACGATATCCGTAATCAGTTTTGAATAAAGGGAGAGGGAGGCTGACCTGCTTTCTTCCGTACCGTTCAGGAACTAGGTAGAGTGTTCCAACCATACAGAAATCTAGGAGGTGTAATTTTCCAACTACCACTTGGGGACAGTGTTGGGACTTAGAACACTTAATGGCCAAGAATGCTGACTGTGTCCTCACTCACTCCAATGTCATGACTTAGTTCACATGCCCCAAGGTGCTGAAAATGACAAGGCATTTCAATCATGGATTCACTGCCCCCTCAAATATGCCTACACAGACTAATACTCACCTGGTAACTAATCCAGCTCCGTTTCTTGCTCACGCTAGTTCTCTTAAACTTATCACTTTTCACGCTTTTGCACTAATGTACTATCTCTCAAAATACAAAATCGGCTGTAGAGTCTTCTTGAGGGAGAAGAAAGAAATGAATCGGGGGCATGATGGAAGTTCATCATTCCCCCACTTGATCGTTGGATCTGCCTACTCTTCCCAGGTACCCTGAAAAAGAAGGGGAATAGGCATTTAAATTGGTGAGGGGAGGCGAACTATGACCTAAAACTCAAACTACTACAATGCTGGCTAGTATTTTGAGTCCATTAATGTTCCTTGTGTGCTTTTAAGGTCATGTGGGTGTTGAGCATGATGCCTAGGAAAGTGAGGGTTTTACTCCAGGGTGAGTGCTCCTCAATTTAGTTTAATTGTGTGGTGTTTGTTCCATTCATCGTTGCTGGGGTGAATAGTGTTATTGATGATTTGGTTGTGGATTCTGTGAGCCAGTGGGCTAATGTATTGTTGGAGTGTTCTGATAGCAGTTGTGATCTGAGAGAGAGTTGTGTGTGCGATGTGTGGGTTTTCTTTAGGGTTTTTGACAGGTGGGTAATGTTTTTTTTGTGGTTGATTGTGCTTATGTATTGGTTCCATTTTGGGGGTTTGTTGTTTTGCAATTAGAGATGTACAAAAGTCTAGTTACCATAGTTACACAACAGCAAAGTAATTGAAAATTGCACATCTTATGTATTTTGTACATTGAATACAAATTGGTATCATATTGCAAAAATAGTAAAGCATTAGTATGATTATGACAAAAATATCAAATGAACGTTTCAAAAAGTATCCGATAAAAGCAGTTGGTATTTGGTGATATGACCTTTCATCGTGAGTACAGCTTCCAACTGTTTGAGATATTTACTTATGAGGTTCTTACAAATATTTTTGAATCTTTTAAATTTTTTTTCTGGATCTTTAGTTTTTATTCTTGCCACAGGTTCTCAATAGGATTTAGGTCTGGCGACTGACTTGGCCATCCCATTGTAGCCGGTTAAAAATCTATCCTCTAACCCCAATCGATCCAACCCGCTTCTTATACTAATTCGGACGTGAGAAATTGAGGGAGAAATGAAATGGATTGGATATACAGTCCTTTATTTAGGGTACATATTTACAAGAGATATGGGAGTAAATATACTTGAGATCTCGATATATATATATATATATATATATATATATATATATATATATATATATATATATATACACACACACACACACACACACACACTTAATCCTATCTTATGAATACTATCAATCAATATATATATAAACACTCAATTACACTATTATATTTTAAAGAAAAACAACTACCAATCCGAAAAAATAATTCCTTGTAAAATCAAACAACAAAAAGAAGAGGCCTCACATGGTAACACAAAATCTTTGTAACCCCCCCCCCCCAAAACTGGCGCCTGCGAGCTTCGTATAACGCGATCTGGTCACGTCTTGAGGCTATCAAAGCCCTCTCTGCCTAGTCGGGACTCACAATAACTTCTTGACGTACAAGGTATATTCTATTTCAATATTGCAAATCTTACAATCTCAGCCACACTTATTAAAAGATTATTACAAGTCAAGTACAATCTAACAGAATATTTGAGTGGCTCTTTATTGGCAATAGACTCATATATCAAAACTACGTCATTCTAAAAGTTAATTTAAGTAAAGTAAATTTTGTAAAATTTATCAGAGTGGCCTTTCGCAAATTACAAATTGTAAATAGCTGGGGGGAGAGAAAAAAACATCTTGGCCTCCAAACATGACTAACACTATTCTGCCCAAATAACTCAATCTTCGTCTTGTCAGACCATAGTACAGCATCTCCAAGACTTGCAGGCTTCTCTAAATATTCCTTGGCAAAATTCAGACGATTTCTGACAAGAATTGGTTTCAACAAAGGTGTCTTTCTTGGGGTGCGAGAATGGAATCCCTTATTCCTACGAACTGCTCTAATTGTATATTTGCATATATTTGTCCCAGTTGCTTCCAAATCTTTCTGAAGTTCAGATCGAGTCACTTGAGGATTCTTCTTTACTTTATGCACTATATGTTTAGCCACACAGTTTGAAATTTTAGATGGACGCCCTGAATGTGGTAGACTTGCAGTGAACTGATATGACCTGAACCGACGAATCATGTCACCAATGGTTGAGATTGTTATTTTTAGCATAGATGAAATTTTTCTATAGCCCAAACCACTTTTATGTAACTGAACAATTAGTTCTCTGGTCTTTTTTGGCAATTCTTTAGTCCTTGCCATATTAGAATTACAGTGTCGAATGATGACCTCCTCCTCATGCAGCTCTCAAAATATATAAGATTTCAATTTTTGATTACTTTGCTGTTGTGTAACTATGGTAAATAAACTTTTGACCATGTATCGGATATTTATTGCACCCACTGTATATGCCAGCATTGAGGAGTTGCATATCTTATATTTTATGTTGTTTAGGGGCCCTGTTTTTTTTGGGGGGGGGGGTGATGCAGTCTGAAGATGAGTGAAGTTAGGGTTGTATGTTTTTCTCTGGCCATATGGAATGTGTTTTCTACTGGCATCATTTATTGTTTTGTCGATGTGAGAAAGGCCTTTGTCTAGATAGGTATAATTGTTTATGGAGAAGTTTTGTAATTTTTCTTCAATGTGGTTTGTGTAGTTTAACCAGTTCACTTTTTTGTAGTGACTGTATCTGGTCTTGTGAGAGGTTGTGCAAGGGTGTGTGATTTGGAGTGTTGTGATGCTGGGTAGATATTCAGAAGGAAGGTCAGCTAGTGTCTTCTACATTGTTTTATTGTGAAGATTGGGCAGAAGTTTATGTTAGGGGAAGTGCTGAGGAGATTGTCTGATTAGTTGTGTGGTATTGTTTAGAATAGTTAGCATGCGGAGCTGGTCTTTAATGTGTATGCCTCTGTTAGCCGCTTGTTGTGTTTGAAGCAATGTTGGTTGATGTGTGTAAAGATCGACGCAGATGAATAAGTTTGAAAGTTGTGTAAGTAGTTCTAGGGTAGGTTTATAGTTTGATGGGATTGTTGGGACCCTTGGGAGGTTAAGGAAACTCCATGCATCATTTTGCTTTAATTGCCTGGAAAGAGAAAGAAACAAAACATAAATTACAATAAGGCAAGATGCAGAATGCACACTGCAAAGAAGAAGTTAGTGCTAGGCTGGTGCTTCAAGCAGACACGCTGGTCTACTTTTTAGAAAGTAATTCATTTCTCTATCTTTGTCAAGCACTTTAGGTCCCATGATGCCATGTGATGGAGCGTTCACCTACACCTTACCTCAATTACTGCATTGTCCCCCATACTGTTTGACACATTCTGGGGGTTCTTAGCACCTTTTAACTGAGCCGAGACCAAGATGAGCAGGGTCCCTACCGCTTGTCCCTTTTGCTTAGAAAAAGGTTCTTATACACAGACATGTAGACCATATGACTTTTTGTAGGAGGCTGTCGTCATCCACTTTGACTTTTGTCGGGTTCTGCTGACTTTTGCTCTTATTTTTGTTGATTGGGTTGTTTCTTGTGTGTATATATTTTAATATAGCCTAACTATTAGGCAAAGATCCTTTTGCAGCAACTTATGCCCTTGCAGGCAGTTGCCAGGATGACCCTTTGAAAAAAAATATCACAACCCTATCGTATCACTAATTTTTAGTGATGGACAAGCAATTTCTTTTCTATACATGGGAGTGTTGGGGGTTGGCTCATTTTCCATAATCTAATCTACCCAATGTGGCTACAGCTGGAGAATTTGGCCTATTTGAAAGGATTTCTGAGCAAAGTGGCAAAATTGCAAACTCGTCATGGGCAGCAGCATGACTATACCTTGCAAAAAGGTGAATTTGGCAAATAATGGCTTAAATGAAGTCCATAGCGGGTTCCTTTCATTTTCCAACAGACTTTTAAATTTCAAATATTTACAACATGCTCAATGTTCACTAACTTATCTACATAATGTTGGATCTCTGACAGAAAACCTGTACACTCAGTGGAGTACAGTGAGGTTACTAGTATAATGCCTTTGGTAATGTCCAAATTAATTAACTTGATAAACTTCTTTAAGAAATACTCAATTATTCTTGCTTCAATTTTCCTTTAATTACAGAAAAACTTTCTTAAAATATAACTAAGCATTTAAGATTTGTTCTGCCCAAAGGCGATGGGAAGAGCCTTTAAAGATCAAATCATATGGCTCTCAAAGGCATGGGATGGATGGAGTGAGGCTGAACAAGTTGTAGCTTTATATAGTGTAGCCCGAAAGTTAGGTCCTGTGCCAACTCGATTCCTGCAAATTCTTCTTACCTATAACTTTTCTTTAGATGGCTCTGATATTTTGATGACTGAAGCAAGAGCCAATGATCCTGGTGAGTAAATATTTATTATTTGCACTTTTAAAGTTGTTTTAGCAAGTATTTAGTTTTTTTTAACTATCCTTTTAGCCTTATAGGTTTAATGGATAATCTTGGAGCTCTCCCTCGCATGGCAAATACAGTATTAGATTTCTGAAATCAAGGTCGCAGGTTCAACCCCAGTAAGGTTAACATAAAACTTGAGCATATGTAAAGGATTATCTGCCTCCTGGGTGAATCCACTGGATTGCATTGTGTTTTCCTTGATGCTATCCTGACAGGACTCAGTGCCCTATCCAGTCCTATCACAGCCTCTCCTTCCGTTAAAACCTACTTTCTGTACCAACTCTCCTTATCTCCACCCGTAAGGGGTGTGGCGATTTGCCTTCTTGGCTGCCGTGCTGATGGGACTCAGCGGCTCATCCGGCCCCAGCTTAGCCTCTTCTTCTTTCAGATGCCAACCAGCTCCCTCTCACCCATCCATCCCGCATTGGTGCTTGTGGGGGAGGGGACAATGACCCCTCACCCCTGATATCTGGTTTGGGGTGGTGGCCTTTTAACAACCTGCTTCAGCCCCACCCACACCTTTCTTACATACCCATTTCTCTCTCCTTTCAATCTCTATCGATTTTATGCCCAGCCCAAGGTGGAGCTCCCATGCCGAAGGGCTGCCTGGCCATTGGGCAGAAAGGTGTGGTCCTAGATGGTGGCAGCTGGTTCTGCCAGCACCGTGTTCACCCCTCGCAGAGTGGGCTACTGTGGGAGGTGGTTAGTGTTTGCTTCCCGTATAACAAATAGGGTCCCTATGCCCGATGAAAATCTAGAAAATCAAATTTTTCACCTTCACCGATGGAGCTGCTTTAAGGCAGCTCCATTGAAAAAATGGAGGTCCTTCCCCCCCTCCCTGGTTTCTCGCAGGGGACCCTCCAAAACTCTTTAACTGGAGAAGAGGCTTACTCCTCTCCTTTGCCTATGGGTGTAGGGGACTCTCCCTCACCCCCTCCTCTGAAGGTGCCCTTGGGGGCCCCCCCTCTTTCCAGCAGCAGTCCTCCCTATACTTTCCAATGGGACTGCCAAGAAAGGCAGGCAGCCCATAATTGACTGCTCCCGGTGGAAGCGGCACAATAGGGCCAAGCCCTTTAGGGGGAGGGTGGAAGACAGGGCCTGTTGGCCTCTACCCTCCAAAGACAATGGGACCTGTGATGTCCTGGGTGGGATCCACATGTAGGCCTCCCTTCCCCTCCTGAGATGGACATGGTCCCTGAGGCAACTCAACCCCAGACAGTAGGACCTTCCATGGGATCAACCCGGGTCTGCCCCTGTGCAAGGTCATCCTCTGGCTGGTGCCCCTGTGAAAGCCATGACCTTTTCATCTTGGAGAAGGATCTTGCTGAGGCTGGTCCATCTGGCCTTGGGGCTCCTGCCAGCAAAGGGGAGAAGATGTGTTCATTACCCCCATCTTATAAAAAAAAAAGACAGAGCTCCTCTCGATCCGCGGGGACGGATGAATGTGCTTCCACTTCGGTAAGTAACCAAGCCAAGATCGGCACGTCCGGCACTGTTCCTACCCTGGGTGTGGAGTCCCTGACAAAGACCAGAATTGCGTAGAGCGGAGCCTTGATTGCGTCGGGGCCCCTCATTCAGAGGCTACCTGGCGTTTTTGAAACACTTCCTTGTCATACGCTCCGATGATGGCAGCATGATCCATCATAGGGGAGCCTTAGCTAGCATTATTGGTAGAGAGCCGAAGGTGACCTGTTGCTCGGACGGTAGCCTTCTGTGAATGCGTTGAATCCCCCACAGGCGGCCATGATTACTGTCCTTCGGACACTAGATAGCACGCCAATGAGTGTGACGTTTCACTCCACCATGAACTTATTCAAAGGAGTAGTTTATGCGAGGGAACTCGTGTCTACGAGTTCCCTCGCATAAACTACTCCATAGATGACATCACCTTAGATCTGGCCGATCATGGGGCAGTCAAGGTCAAACTTGTGATGAGAAAACAGGGAGGGACCTCCAGACGCACCCTTATACTCTTCCTCACTTGTGTGCCAGTTGGTATCACTACCGCATCAAGGCATTCGTGCCACTGCCGCGGAGGTGCTATTACTGTCGCCGCTTCGGCTAAACTCATCGCTCTTGTTTGCACGTATATTTTGGGTTACGGGAAGTCTGTGTAAGTTGCTCCAAGGCCGCATGCAATAAGCCCAAGCTGTTTGTGACCAAGTGTGCCTTTGGCGGACAGCCGCACCCCGCTTCCTCCAAGCAATGTGGTGTGTATATCCTTGAGAAGGAAATCCTGGCTGTTCAGGTCCAGGATCGTCTCTCATTTTGTGAGGCTAAGGACTTGGTCCTGGCGTGCCCATCTCTGCCTGAGACGTCGTATGCCTTAATGATAAGAAAGAGACCCTCTGCTCCAGGCCTACGAGCACGGTCGGAACCCTTCTGCAGGTTTTACCCACCCCGGGCGCTCCCCTGATAAAGCTGGCGAATGGCCGCGCGCCTCCACCGAATCGTTAGACTCGCAGGAGGCAACATCCGAGAGGTTGGTTGTGAGGTCATCCTCCTGGATTCTAAAAGCTGCCCCCAGAAAGGAGGACAGCACTAAAGGAGCTTCGGCTCCTTCGCTCACACCCAGTGGCGGGCCCTGTGGAGTGGAGACTGTGGATCCTTCATAAGAGGGACCTCCACCTCCGAAGCCCCTTCCCCCTCGCCTAACGTTTGAGGCGGAGGAAGGAGTAGACGCATGGGGAGCCAAACCTTGCCCGGTTAGTCTTCGAAGACAACAGCGTCTTGCGGCATTGTCCGGCCAACAGCGCCCGTAGTTCTGCCTCCGGGAAGCGTACAGCCATTCCTGTGAAGGTCTTTATTCAAAGAGGGCCCCCACATCTCCGAGCTAGGCCTGGAGGGCATATTCCTTCAATGGAATTGCTGTGGACTCCAGGCCAACTGGGAGAAGCTGCGGAGGCTTGTATCGTGCCGTTTCCCGTTAGGTATCTTTGCAGAAGACCATGCTGGGCGCGTGCCCCCTCCCCACTCTCCCGGAGTATAAGGGTTTTTTGACACCACACTGCCACAGGATGGGAGCTGGGCAGAGGGATGCGCCATTTACACCTGGCATGATGTCTCTGTTCGTCTCTTCGCTTTAGATACCTCCTTTCAGGCAGTGGCTGCTCAGCTACACCTTGATAGGGGGTATACTGTTATTTCCACGTATATTCCACCGGCGCCAAGTCCTTGCCGACCTGATGGACGAGCTGGAGATAGGTGTCCTAAATGTGGATGAGTTTATGCATCACTGCCCGAGAATCGCTTCATTTTCTTGCCTCGATCTATCTTTGTACTCTCCGAATGCACAGCCTGATTTTGGGTTGGAGGTGGTTGATGATCTCCATGGTAGTGATCACGTTCCCATTCAAATATCATTTTCTGGGCCACGGCCGTCCGAGAGCCCGCCCCGGTGGTTCTTGGCGCAAGCGCAGTGGTCCACATTTCAGGAAATGACTGATTTATCTATCTCAGTCCTGGAGTTTAGGTCGGTTGATGAGGCCGTTGAGTTCTTCTCCGGCAACCTCATCGCCGTGGGCCTAACAACTATTCTTAGAACACCAGGCCGTTTTGCACGCCGACCACTCCCGAGGTGGTTAGCCGAGTGTGAGATGGCCCTAAAACAGAAGCGTTATGCCAAGATGCGGTATAAGCGCCGCCTGAACGATTTCACTGTCGGTGTATTTCGTCGGGCTAGGGCTAGGTTCTGGTATATTTTAAAGCACGCCCGCGGCCCTTCTTGGCGGCCATATGTGTCTTCATTTAACGATAAAACCCCTCTAACACAGGTATGGAAGCGAGTCAAAAGGATTTGGGGCAAATTCTGGGTTCTCCAGGAGAATAGGAATGCAATCTTGGACCCTCACTCGCCAACATCTCTTACTGCACCTACTTGTCAATGCTGGGGAGATGCCACTTGCTCTGCGCTGTGGACAGTGCATTATTTTCCTGTACGCGTGAGCCTGGTGCCACCCTCACTGCATTGGCAGCTGATCTCGACAGTGCCTATGCCTCAGAGAGACGCCAGTCATACCCTAAGCCCTAGGAAACTCTTTTGAGAGTTAGGTATAGCTCTCAGGCTGGTAGCGCCTCTGTTTCTGCCCAGAACGCCATACTGGAGGATGCTGCCTTTATCTATTTGTTGCCACGCCTCTGCTCCCCAAGCTTGTACAGCTCCCAGAGTATTGCATTTGGCCTTTTTGGACCATACTTCGTGTCATGCTGAAACCGGCCAGTATATACGGATGGCTTTAAATCACAAGAGGGTGTCAGTTTCCACGCCGTACCCCCTCTGTTTGAAGTCAGTGGGGCGCTGCCAGGGGCTGCATTTATCTTCACAGCTGAGCTGGTTGCAATACACCGCTCGGTATGGGAGATAACATGACATGACCGGTTCAGAGACCGAATTGTGATTTAAAGCAGCTGACAAAGCGCACTGACTGCTCTCAGGGCATTGAATCTCCACCTTCCCTAGTTCCCGATATCTTTGATGCCACTGTTTTCACGAGCCGGGCCCCCATAAGGGGCACGGCGATTTGCAATCCTGGCCACCGTGCTTACGGGACTCAGCACCCCGTCCGACCCCAGCTTAGCCTCTTCCTTCAGACAGCCTGCATTTCTCCCTTACTTCCGCTGCTTTTCATACAACCTCTCCCACAACTTTCTCTGGTCAGCCTCTAATTTCACAGGGTAGATGCTGACCCTCTTCTCAGCCAACCGTCCCGGATTGGGGCTGAGGGGGAGGGTACAATGTTCACTAACCCCTGAGCTCCGGTTAGGGTTGATGTTTTTTTGACAACCTGCTTCATCACCACCCATACCTTTCTCACATCCATTTTCCTTTTCTCTTCACACACTATCAATTTTATACCGTGCCCAAGGTGGAGCCGCCATGCTGAAGGGCTGCAAGGTCACCAGGCAGGAGAGGTGGCCATAAATGGTGGCACCTGGCTCTGCCAGGCCTGTATGCACCCCTTGCAGAGTGGGCTACTGCTAGGGGTGATGAGCTATTGCATCCTGTAATAAAAAGAGGGTCACCATGCCCAATGATGAGTCTCCCCCCAAATCCCTTTAATTCTTCTTGTTCCATCGCTGGAGCCGCCCTTGGGCAGCTCCACAGATAAAATAGAGGTCCCTCCCCCCTGTGCTTGCGCAGGGGACCTTCCATATTCTCTAACCGGAGAGGAGGCTTACTCCTCTCCTTCGCCTACAGGTGTAGGGGACTTTCCCTCACCCCCTTTTCTGGAGGTGCTCTTGGGCAGCTCCCTTTTTCCAGCGGCAGTCCCGCTATTTTCTTTCCAAGGGGACTGCAAAGAAAGCCAGCAGGCAGCTCATAGCCGACCACTCCCCAGTGAAGCGGGTCAGTAGGGCAAACCCCCTTAGGGGGGAGAGGGAAGCCAGGCCCCTTCAGTCACTTCCCTCAAAAGACCTGCTGGTGAAAATGTTGAACCTTGCAGGGGGGTCAAGGCCTGTGCCTCCCCACACATGACTAGTGACGCTGCCAACGGTACCTGCGATGTCCTGGGAGGGGATGGTCAACTGTAGGCCCCTCCTGAGATAGACATGGGTCCTTGAGGCAACCTAGCCTCAGGCGGTAGGGCCTTCCATGGGAGGGAATCTGGGCTTGGTGCCAAGCACCGAACCCGAATCCGCCCCTATGCAAGGTCCTCCTCAAATGGCCCGGGTTTCCAAGGCAGTTCTTGCAGGGGAGGGATCTCCTCCAACCGGTGCCCCTCCGACTACCAGGACCGTCTCCATCTTGGAGAAGGGCCTGGCTGAGGCCAGTCCATCTGGCCTAGGGGCTTCTGCCGGCAGAGGGGAGAAGTGGGTTCATTCCCCGCCGTCCTCTCCTAAAAAGAAAAAAATAAGAAAAAGTCTAAGAAGACTCGGGGGTCCTCTCCATCCGCGGGGGCTTCGGGGACAGATGGGTCTGCTGCCACTTTGGTATGTGACCAATTCAAGATCGGCACATCCGGCCCCTCTGCCTTCCTGGGTGCGGAGCCCCCGACTATGAGTAAGACGAAAAGAGCACAGGGTGGAACCTCGATAACATCGGGGCCTCTCATTCAGAGGTTACCTGGCGTTTTCGAGCCGCTGGCTTCAAACGCTTCCTCGTCATTCGCTCACTGATGGCAGCATGTTGGCCAAGGGCAACATAATCCATCAGAGGAGACCATTAGCTAGTGTAATTGGTAGAGAGCCGAAGGTGAACCGTTTCTCGGACGGGAGCTTTCTGGCGAATGCAGCACATCCCTCCGAGGCAGCGAAGATAAGTGCTCTTCGGACACTTCATGGCACCCCGGTGAGTGTGACGCCGCACTCTACCATGAAGTTTGTGAAAGGAGTAGTTTATGCGAGAGAACTCGTTAACTACTCCATAGAGGACATTACCTTAGAGCTGGCCGACTATGGGGTGGTCAAGGTCGAAGGGGGGACGAGAAAACAGGGAGGGGTCTCGAGACCCACCCCTACACTTTTTGTCACGTTTGACTGTGACAAGCTCCCTGAGTCGGTGCGTGCCGGTTGGTACCGCTACCGCGTGAAGTCATTCGTGCCACTGCCGCGGCGGTGCTATTACTGTCACCGCTTCGGCCATACGAATCGCTAATGTAGACGTGCAAAGTCGGAGTCACCCGAAGTATGTGTAAATTGCTCCAAGGTCGCACACGATAAGTCCAAATCGTGTGTGGCCAAGTGTGTCAATTGCGGAGAGCCGCACCCTGCCTCTTCGAAGCAATGTGGTGCATATCTCCTTGAGAAAGAAATCCTGGCCATTCAGGCCCAGTATCAACTCTCATCCCGCGAGGCTAAGGACTTGGTCCTGGCGCACCCGGCTCTGCCTGGGACGTCATATGCCTCAATAGTTAGAAAGGCACCCTCTGCTCCAGGCCCATCCAGGCCAACGTGCACGGTTGTTTCCGCGCCCATTCGGAGCCCTTCTGCGGGCTCTACTCAACCCGGGTGCTCCTCTGCTAAAGCTGGCGGCAAAAAGGGTTCATACCCAGCACCGGCTAAAACCAGGGCTTCCCCCGCTTCCCACAGCGTGACCGTTTCCCGTAAGGCGAAACGGCCATGCGCCTCCACCGAGTCATTAGACTCACAGGAGGCAACTCCCCTGAAGTTGGCCGCCAGGCCATCTTCCGGGGTTCCTCAAGCTGTCCCCCGTAGAAGAACAGCAACAAAGGAGCTTCGGATGCTTCGCCCACGGCTAGTGGTGGGCTGAGTGGCTCGGAGACGGTGGTTCTTCGAAAAGAGGGCCCACCGCCTCCGAAGCCGCAACGCCCGCCTAAGGTTTCGAGGCGGAGGGAGGAAAAGACTCCCAACGCCGCGTCGTGGCACGGTTGCCGATGCCCTTTCTCTCCCTTGGAGATCTGATCGGCAGGTATCCTCTCTGGGGAGATTACTCAATAAATCCCAGGGGACAAGTCCTTGCCGATCTGATCGAAGAGCTTGAGATAGGTGTCCTAAATGTGGATGAGTTTACGCATCACCGCCCGAGAACCGCTTCATTTTCTTGCCTTGACCTATCTTTGTGCTCTTCGGATGCACAGCCTGATTTTGATTGGGGGGTGGTCGATGACCTCCATGGTAGTGATCACTTTCCCATTCAAATATCATTTTCAGGGCAACTGCCGCCTGAGAGCCCACCTCGTGGTGCTTTTTGCGGGCTCGGTGGAGTTTAGGTCGGTTGATGAGGCCGTTGAGTTCTTCTCCGGCAACCTCATCGCCGTGGGCCTAACAACTATTCTTAGAACGCCAGGCCGTTTTGCACGCCGACCACTCCCGAGGTGGTTAGCCGAGTGTGACACGGCCCTCAAACAGAAGTGTTAGCCTTCATGCGCTATAAGCGCCGCCCGAACGATTTCACTATCGGTGAATTTCGTCGGGCTAGGGCTAAGTTCCGGTATATTTCGAAGCACGCCCGCTGCTCTTCTTGGCGGGCATACGTGTCTTCACTTAACGGGAAGACTCCTCTAGCAGTGGTGTGGAAGCGAGTCAAAAGGATTCCGGGCAAGTTCTCGTAGGACGCCCCTCCCGTTCTCGGACCCCGCGTCCGTTAGGGAATCCTTCGCGACCGCTTTCTCCGCACCTTCTAGCCGGGATGCTGCTCCGCCAGCATTCAGTGCACGTCGTCATGTCGCGGAAGGCCGCCGGCTGGACTTTACCTCCAGAGGCGGAGAACCCTTTAACGACAGGTTTACTTTGAGTGAGTTGCGCTCCGCTCTTGCTTCGTGCGCGGACACCGCCCATGGTCCGGGCGATGCCCCGTACGCCATGCTTCAACACCTGAGTGAGCTAGGCATGGCCTTTCTGTTAGATTTGTTCAACAGGAGCTGGGTGGAGGGCCTCCTGCCAGATTCCTGGCGAATCGCTACTGTGCTCGCCTTTCGCAAACCTGGGAGAGATCGCTCTACTCCGGCCGGTTTCTGCCCAATCTTTTTAACCTCTTGCGTGTGCAAGTTGATGGAGAAATTGGTAAATGTTAGATTAACCTTTTTTCTTCGACAGCGGAGCCATCTGTCTTCTGCACAGTGCGGCTTCCGCAAAGATCCACTCCACGTCGGATGCTCTGCTCCGACTGGAAAATGCCGTCTTCGAGGCCTTCCTTCGTAGACAGCACTACGCCACGGTGTTTTTCGATCTGGAGAAGGCCTATGATACCGCATGGCGATACGGTATCATAGAGACATTCCACACGATGTCGGCGAGGGGACGCCTCCCAATGTTTATATCTGAATTTTTGCGAGATCGTCGATTCCGCGAACGGGTGAGGGGATCCCTCTCCGGGCCAAAGGATCAGAAAGAGGGTGTCCCGCAAGGAAGTGTCCTCAGTGTCACACTCTTTGCTCTGAGCATCAACGGCATCACCTCGGTGCTGCCGGAAGATGTTCTCGCTACGCTCTACGTGGACGACCTTTCGATCTCTTTTGGCGTGGCCCAGATGCCAACTCTGGAGCGTCGACTCAAACAGACATTGAACCGCGTCTCTCGCTATGCCGAAGCGCACAGGTTTCGGTTTTCTTTGGCCAAGATTAAGGTGGTGCACTTTTGCTAGCATCCATGGCTCCACCCCTATCCAGATTGGTTTCTTAATGGGGTGCGCCTGGAAGTGGTTAAATCGCACCGTTTCCTTGGTCTTTTATTTGACCGACGCCTCACCTAGGAGGCTCATATTCGCAGCCTTAGGGTCTCTTGTACCCGCGTCATGGATATTCTCCGTTGCTTAGGGCTACTGCCCTACTTTTTTATGGATCCTTTGTTCATTCGAAGTTCGACTATGGATGCAAGTTTTATGCATCCGCAGCCGAGCGTTTATTGCGGAAGGTGGACTCGATCCACCACACCGGCCTTCGCCTTGTGACCGGTGCCTTCCGCACTTCCCCCATTGAAAGCCTGTTGGTTGATGCTTGGGAGATGCCACTCGCCTGTGCGCGCGAGCCCGGCGCCTCCCTCAGTCGCCAACAGCTCTTACTGCATCCGCAGCTGATTTCGACGGTGACTATGCCGCCGAGAGACACCCGTCATACCCTAAGCTCTTTGGCTTTAGGGCCAGAAAACTCCTTCGAGAGCTAGGTATAGCTCTTTGGCTTGTGGCACCCCTGGTTCTGCCCAGGACGCCACCCTAGAGGGTACCACACTTGGCTATTTTTCGCCACGCTTCTGCTCCCAAAGCTTGTACAGCGCCGGGGGTATTGCGTTCGACCTTTTTGGTGCACCCCTCTTGTCACGCTGGAACCGTGCCAGTGTATACGTATGGCTCCAAGTCTGAAGAGGTGGTCGGTCTGCTTCCACGCCGTATCTACTCTGTTTGAAGTCAGCGGGGCTCTGCCAGGCGCTGCGTCTGTCTTCACGCCCGAGCACGTGGCAATACACCATTCGGTACGGGAGATTACGCGACGTGCCCGGTTCGGTGACCGGATTGTGATCTATAGCGACTCACAAAACGCCATGAGTGCTCTGGGGGCATTGGAATCTCTGCATCCCCTGGTTCGCGATACCCGTCACGCCACCGTTTTGACGAACCGGGCGGATGTCGAGATCATCTTATTCTGGGTTCCTGGACATGTAATTGGGGGGAATGAGGGCGCCAAAGAGGCCTCGAGGACTCTGCGACCGGACCAGCGTTTCGCTCTTCCTCACACGAGTACATGGCAGGAATACGGGCAGCTCTTCTGGCTGCTTGGCAAAGAAGATGGGAGACGTTCGAAGGGAACTTAAAGTTGCGTGCCATTGCGCCGCGACTGTTCCCATGGACCTACCTCCCAATGCCGCGAAGGCTTCAGGTTGCTTTCTGTCCTCTCCGAATTGGGCATATTCGCCGGACGCACCACCATTTGATGGAGCGTTCGCCAGCGCCCTACTGTGACTACTGCGTTGTCCTCCAGACTGTTCGGCACATTCTTGTCCAATGTCCCAGTCTGAGCGATCTTCGTGTACATTACCTGTCCCGGTACCGGGATGGACGGGATCACTACCTTGTACTCGGGAGGAGTGCGTGCTCTTTGACTGGTGGACTTGTAGACTTTTGGGGGGAGGTCGGCCTTCTCCCTTTTATTTGACTAGGTTTTTTTGTTTTTGTTATTGTTTGCTTTGTAGGTCTCACGCTCCTGCGCCGGGGAGAGGGGGACCTCCCCCGACGCCGGAGATTGCTTCCTAATTGTTGCGATCTTCACTTTTTGTCGTTGTTGTGTTTTCATATTCTTATTTCAAAGTCGCCTAGTGTTAGGATGTCATGATTCCGGCGACTTATGCCCAAGTGGGCAGTTGCCAGATCGGCGCATGTCGAGATTGCCTTTTATCGGTTCCTGGACATGGAGGAATTGAAGGGAATGAGGGTGCCAAAGAGTCCGCGAGAACTGGTCGACCAAACCAGCGTTTTGCTCTTGCTCACACCGATTACATGGCATGAATACGGGCAACTCTCCGGGCTGTTTGGCAAAGAAAATGGTAGACGATCGATGGGAATTTAAGGTTGCTTTCTGTCGTCTCCGAATTGGACACACTCGCGGGACGCACTGCCATTTGATGGAGCGCTCACCTGAACTGTATTGCGACGACTGCGTTGTCCTCCAGAGTGTTCGGCACCTTCTTTTTGAATGTTCCAGTCTGGGTGATTTTCGCGCCCATTACCTGAGCGGGGTCGCTACCGTTTGTCATTTTACTCGGGACTGTTCGTGCACACTGACTTGTGGACTTTTCGAATTTTTGAGGAAGCTTCCCTCCTCCACTTTATTTGACACTTGTGCCTGTTTTGTAGGCCGCTTGCTCCGGTGTTGGGGGCTACCTCCGACGCCGTCACGAGTTTCCTTCTTTGTTTATTTTTTTGTTTTTATCGTTGTTATTTGTTATTTATATATTATATATTTTTAATATAGTCTAGTAATAATACGCTTTGGTGAGTACTGCGACTTATTCCCCAAGTAGGCAGTCTCCAGATGTGCTCATAAAAAAATAAAAATCCCTGGACTGTTCGATACATTCTGGGTGATCTTTCCGCACGCTACCTGTCCCCGAATCGGGATGAGCGGGGTCGCTACCGTTCTTCCCTTGTACTCCGCACGGGTTCGTTTACACAGACTTGCAAGTTATCTGACTTTTTGGAAGAGGCAGGCCTCCCCATCCCCTACACCGAAGTGTGTTTCCTTTCTCATTTGCTTTTCTTTTGTTTTATTCTTTGTATATTTTTTTCTCTATGATTTTTTTTGGTTTATCTAGCTTAGTATTTGTCTGTAGCGTGATTAGGGCGACTTTTGCTCTAGTAGGGAGTCGTCAGATGGGCTCCTTAAAAAATAAATCCACGCCCTATCCCCCTCTACCAGGCGCTGCGTGTCTGTACTGCCGAGCCGATTACGGTACTAGGTTCAGTAGGGGGATTATTACTACGTGCCCTGTTCGGAGAACGGCTTGTGATCTCTAGCGACTCAGAACGCCCTGAGTGCCCTCGAACTATTCGCATTATCCGTGACGCAGGCTGCCGTGAGCCTGGTGGGGCAGATGTCAAGATTGTGTTCGGCTGCGTTCCTTTACCATGCAGGTGTTGCGGGAAAGACAAAAACCGTTTCTCACTTCCCCACTCACTTCATGGTAGGGATCAAGTCACTTGCGAATTGGTGCTCTCTCGCACAACTTTTCTTTAGACGTAGCCCAAGACCACGACGTCTCCAGATGGTTCTCTGTTGTCCCCGAAGGCACACCTGCGGGTAGTACCGCCATTTTATGGAGTGCTGCCCTGAACCCTATTCTGGCAACTCCTTGGTGCCCCCCCTTCCCTCTCCGGCACCTTCGTTACATTTGGCTTTTTTAAAAATCTAATAGAATTGATTTTCGGTGTCTGCATCTCCGGAGGTGGCCGCGAGATGGTACCGCTACAATGATATGCACTTCTGGCTTTGTATTTTTTGTTAAATGGTAGCGATATTGCCTTCGTTGGTTATAAGTTTCTACATAATTAATACTTTTTTATCTCGGTTATCCAATGTGCTGGTCCATAGGGTAGGAGGAGAGTTTAGGAGTTTTGCGGTCCTTCCCTCCGGTCTCTTATCGCCTCTTTTATCCCACGTTGTTCATCTTTCACAAATTTTCGCCCACTAACTTCAACAATTTGTTCAAAAGCCTCCTTCAATTGTTGTCCTTATTTACTTATTTTTTATAATAATTTTAATAGGTTAAGAAGTTAATATCGTTTTGATTATGACGTGTAAAAGAGCTTTTTAGAAATTAATGTGGGCTTTGAATAAAATGCGTAAAAGAGCTTTCTCTAATACAAATCATTGCTTCTTAAACTGGTGAATTCTTCTTCCAAGGTTGAATGAAATTATTTTGAGATTAAAGAAACTAGAGTAGGTTAATGATTAATTTATTCAATATAATTTTTATTCCTGTTGATTTATTGGAAATTTTTAGCTCCTGCATTTTTAGATAATTGTCATTTTCCCTCTGTATGGCCATAGTTGCCCTTATGAGATATAAAAAAATCTTTCATTTTCAATATTTTGTTTACTAACTTTATGCAAACTAGAAAAATTCCTAACTTTTTCTATTCTGAATTTCCGGGTTTTGGGGTTGTTTTTTTTTTTTTGCATATTTTTAGGATGTTTAAAAAGCTGAATATAATAAAGACTTAGGAAATTAGTTAATTTATACTTTTTGGCTATGTCACAAAATAAATTATAAAATTGCACGAAAGAAGATTAAGACTAGCAAAAGAAAAGAAAAGAAAAGAAGGGCAAATAACATTGAAATAGTTTGAGAAGCAATGCGCTAAACTGTTCCAATATTAATATCAAACAAGTTCTCGTAAGAGGAAGTTTAGGCGTTAATCTGTTTGAGCCGTTTCTCATTGATGGCGGCGGCAGGGCGCGAGATGAATTCTTCGTCACTTCGAAGTTGGTTGTGTGATCGACCAAAACGATTATATTGATTGACCTATGTTGAGAAGTTATCCCTCATCCACCATATCCTTGCCCTATTTGATTATCACTATTTGACTCACATCATTTAAACCGAAAAGGGTATTGCGATATGACGGAGGGTATTAGTGATATCGATGCTTACTTATATTTCATCGAAACCAGCTGTATTTTGAAAGTCAAGAATCCACCGGGTAGTTTTAAGCGTTGCTTTAATAGTGGTAACTAATTCCTTGATTAGAGTTAATATTTAATAGGTTTAATAATGTTTTCCGTTTTGAAAACGGCAGTGATTTCGTAGCTAAACTAATAATGATAATATTCAAAGTTCGAAGTCCTCTTTCACCTCAAGGTTAACGATCGATCCATGTTCTTTTGTTCGTTTGTTCTCCTCCGTTCATCTCTACGGGAAGAGGTGAATGTCGACCCCGGCTCGATAGCGATACAGGTGGGGGTGGGGTGGGGGTCGGCTACCTTTCTCGAATTCATTCTTCGCTCATTCACAAAGTGTTACTTTTAGCGTCCCATTAGCAGCCCTTCGCGGCCTATCATCACCCGCCATAGTTTTGATTGGAGGCGTGAAATGTGAGGAGCGGATACTACATATGCACCCTTGTGTTCCCATAAGTAATGAGCTCTCTACATTTTAGGTATTTTCACGTACTTTCATGTCACCACTTTGATGTTGATTTTTATTTTACAAATTAGTTTGATGTGTATCCTCTTAATCCTTGGATAATTATGATCCTCCGCTTATGCTCCGGTTGCTCTGCTGCGTTGATTCCCCTCTTGCACAAACTCAAAACGGCTCTTCAAACTAGTTTTTGTGCCGGGTACAACAAGAGGCCCCATCAGGTTGTTTGGAATGAAATTGTGTTTAATCTTTCTGACGTAGGATTTCAGTTCCCAAGCTTAAATTGGGGAGGGGGGGGGCATGCTGACATCATTTAATCGCCCTTCCATCAATAGGTTCCTGGATGACATTACTTCTTCCAGTAGGTTCCATACTGATATCAGCCTACCCTCCTTCCGCTAGTAGGTTAAATACTGACATTATTTAAACTTCGTTCCACCCGGAGGCTCCATGGTGACATCTGTTAACACTCCTTCCGCTAGTAGATTCCATACTGACATTATTTAACCCCCGTTTCTCTAGGAGGTTCCATGCAGACATCAGTTAACCCCCGCTCTGCCAGTAGGTTCCATGCTGACATCAGTTAACCCCCGCTCTGCCAGTAGGTTCCATGCTGACATCAATTAACCCCCTCCCTCTCCCTTGCTTTAGGTAGTCCCATACTGACATTTGTTATGCTCTTCGGCAAGAGGTCGCGCGCGTTTGGGAGTACTTCCCTTTTTTCTGCGCGAAGTTCCGCGAGGATTCAACTGGAGCCCCCCCCCCTCCCCCACTTATCCCCTCGATTGGGGTCTAGAAGTTAAGAGTTGCACTCGATGTTTAACCACAATTGTTTCAATCTTGTTTACCTTTTATCCAGAGTGAATTTTGCCACTACTAAAAAAAATGGCGATTTCAATTGTCAGTGGGATTGCACCTTCCTTACCTCGCTTGAGGCCTCACAGTCCATGATCGTCCAGGGCATTGTTCATTTTACTGCTTCTCCACTACTTCACACCTCATCTATTCTCTTGTCTTCTTGTCCTCTTTTCCCCTCATCCACTTTTTATACCGTTTCCCCTTTCCTCAGTGTTTATTCTGTTTTCCTCGTTCCCTAGTCTCGGAGATCTTCGATTCCCCCGTGGCTCTACCCGTACCCATTCTCTATTCACTCCATTGGGCTTGGAGGGGTTAGGGTCTTGCCCCCCCCCCCCCTCTCCACGACCTTTCTCCCTACGCGAGTGACGTGGTAGTTTCTATACCCGGTGGGACGTCCGCCCGTACTGAGAAGGGTTTGAGGGTTCATTTTTCTCTCTGAATGAGACGCCCTTGTGCCCAAATGGAATCATCGCCCTCCCATGGTGGAGTGGGGTAGGGGCATCCGCGCCTCTGGGGGTCGAGGGGGGGAGGGCAAGGTCACCCCGGCTGGAGCCTCTCCTTTCGCCTCGCGCTGCGCCGCCGCCGCCGCCGTCCGAAATCAGCGCCAGTGAATCGGCTGCAGCTACGCGCCGCGCACACACGCACCCCTCCTCCACTCCGCCCGCTCAACATGATTGCTGGAGAAGGTACGACCCTGGGGGGGCGGGAGGCTAGGGTCGATCCGGGTGCCATGAGGTGACAAACTCGTTTTGTGAGTGTGGTTAGTGGTGGTGTGAGGGTGAACTGGGTGATTAAAGTGTAATCTATGGGCAGTGTTGTGGTGACGTCTCGTTTTGTGAGTGTAGTGGTTAAGGTGTAGCATTAGAAGTAGAGTTGCGATTCAGGGGTAAATAGGTAGTTCGGTGTTATTGTGGCGTCTCGTTTTGCGAGTGTAGTGGACACAATGAAGGTGTGAGAATGAACTCTGTGCATCAGGGTTCAATACGTGAGGTTATGTTGTGTGTGGTGTCTCGTTGTGCGAGTTTAAGGTAAAGACGTCTCTTCTCAAGAGTAAACACGCGATGTGGCATTATGGTGGAAACTAGTGTTGGAGGTGTGAGAGAAGACTGCGATTCATCGGGAAACATGTGGTGGTTGCCTCCTCGGCTGTCGCTAAATGAGACTGCCGCATTTTTTAAGTGGTTTAGGGATTGTAGTGGTGGTGTAAGTGTGAGAGTGAGGCCTATTTCCAGGTTCGGGACTCCTTGATGACAGCATGTAACAAGTTAAAGGGAACCTGTTTGTGGAGTTGCAAACGGTTCACCTTTTGGTCGGGTGCGCATTTTTGTTCACTGCACCCTCGCCACCATCCTCCTTTTAGTTGATGTGCGAGAGATTTGAGAGAACATTCTGATGGAGATGCCCTCGTTGGTTTCCCTTTTATATTTGTAAAAGAATACACGAATCCTCGTTTACAAGGTGCCTTTTATCTGGATTCGTGTAGAATAAGAAAAATACTCGTTGGATTATTTCCCCTGAATGACTTCATAAACAATCGCGAAAATGAATGACCTTGGCGAGTCCTCGCGGGCGCCCCCCTTGGGATGAGGTGGGATGGAGGGAACTTCCCGTCCCCGCGCTTCAAGTAGTCTCCTTCAGACGTCGATCTTTAGCACAGTTTCACTTCCCCAACGTCTCCAATTCTTCCGCTAACTATTTTTTCCGGTAGAGATTCCCTTGATGGTCTTTACTTTTAATGGGTTAAATTGTCGGTTTATGATGCCTTTGTGTTCGTATGTTGGGAATCACGGGTCCCTCCCTAATGGAGACCCGAGGGGTGTGGGATTTTACATGAAAGGGGTTGTGCCCCTCTTTTCGGAGAATTGCTTGCCAACCCGGTCAAAGGTTCCCCAAGTAGTCTCTTCGTGAGGCTGAGTAGTTTAATGTTTACAATTTTTCACTTCTTCACGTTACAAATATCTCGCTGGTTTTCGATTGGTAGTTTTAAGTAAATAATAATGGCGCCAATTCCGATGGTTCTCGCTGCTTCCGTCTCTGGAGCCTGGGAGGAGGGGCAAATATCTGGAACCCGGGAGGGGGGTGGGCATAATCCGCGGAGGACGGGGCGAGGTGGGTGGATGGGTCTAAGACTGGTTTTCAACCTTTTTATGATAGTGACATCCTAATTGCTATCTAGAAGCAGCCGTCGTATCCCGATGAAAAAAATAATTTACGTAATCATCGATGCTTACATGAAAAGCACTTCAAAATTAACCGCGATTGATATTTAACCTAATTTAACCTGGGGTCGTTATCGCATGTTCCTTGAACTCGGGACTGGTTCATGCACACATACTTGTGGACTATACGACTTTTTGGAGGAGGTTAGCAAAGTCCAGTCGGCGGCCTTCCGCCCGCGGAGAACCTTTCAACAACCGGTTTACTTTGAGTGAGTTGCGTCCCGCTCTCGCTTCGTACGCGGACACCGCCCCTCGTCCAGACGATGTCCCTGGGACGTAGCGTTGAGATGTCAACTCTCATTTCTTCCTTCACTGTCTCCAATATTTCTCTTTTGGTTGTTTGTCTGTTTCTGAATGTAGAGAAGCTAGTTTCAAAATACTTTCAAGTGTCGTTAGATTTTTTTTAGAAATGTTTCTGTTTTAATGTTTTAATTTAGGCATTTTAAAAATTATTTGGGGTCACTCTCGCAGCCGACTTAGTTAATTCTCGCGGCACCCAAAGGTGCCCTGGACCTGGGGTCGTTATCGCATGTTCCTTGAACTCGGGACTGGTTCATACACACAGACTTGTGGACTATACGACTTTTTGGAGGAGGCTAGCAAAGTCCAGTCGGCGGCCTTCCGCCCGCGGAGAACCTTTCAACAACCGGTTTACTTTGAGTGAGTTGCGTCCCGCTCTCGCTTCGTACGCGGACACCGCCCCTCGTCCAGACGATGTCCCGTACGCCATGCTTCGGCACCTGGGTGAGTGAGGCATGGCCTTTCTCTTAGATTTGTTCAACAGGATCTGGGTAGAAGGTATCCTCCCAGATTCCTGGCGAATCGATACTGTGCTCGCTTTTCGCAAACCGGGGAGATATTACTCTTCCCCGACCGGCTTGCACCCAATATCTCTAACCTCCTGCGTGCGAAAGTTGATGGAGAAATTGGTAAATGTTAAATTAGCCTTTTTCTGGACAGCGGAGGCCATCTGTCTTCTGCACAGTGCGGCCTCCGTAAGTTCCACTTCACGTCGGATTCTCTGCTCCGACTAGAAAGTGCCATCTACGAGGCCTTCCTTCATAGACAGCACTACGCCAGTGTTCTTCGACCTGGAGAACGCCTATGATACCGCATGGCGATACATCATGGAGACTCTCCACACAATGGGGGCGGGGATCCCTCCCAATCTTTATATCTGAATTTTTGCGAGATCGTCGATTCCCCCTCCGACCCAACGGAGCAAGAAGAGGGTGCCCCGCAGGGAAGTGTCCTCAGTGTCACATTCTTAGCCCTGAGCATTAATGGCATCACCTCGGGGCTGCCGGAAGATGTTCTCACTACGCTCAACGTGGACGACCCCCTTTCGATCTCTTTCGGCGTGGCCCAGATGAAAACTCTGTAACGTCGACTCCAACAGGCATTGAACCGTTTCTATCGCTATGCCAAAGCGCACAGGCTTCGGTTTTCTTTGGCCAAGAGTAAGGTGGTGCACTTCTGCCGGCATCCGCGGCTCCACCTTGACCCAGATTTGTTTCTAAATGGGATTCTCCTGGAAGTGGTAGCCTCGCACCGTTTCCTTGGTCTTGTATGTGATCGACGCCTTACCTGAGAGGCTCATATTCTCAGCCTTAGGGTCTCTTGTACCCGCGCCATGGACATTCTATCTTCGTTCCGTGACCTTCAGCTTCTGGGGCGCAGATAGGGTTACCGCCTTACCTTTCTTTCGATCCTTTGTTCGTTCGAAACTCGACTACGGATGTGAGTTTTATGCATCCGCAGCCGAGCTGTTTTGCGGAAGTTGGACTCTATCCATCGCACCGGCCTTCGCCTGGCGACCGGTTCCTTCCGCACTTCCCCCATTGAAAGCCCATTTGTCGATGCTGGGAAGATGCCACTCGCTCTGCGCCTTGCACAGTGCATACATAATTCGCTTGTACGCGCGAGCCCGATGCCTCCACCAGTCGGCAACAGCTCTCACTCCATTCACAGCCGATCTCGACTCAGTGCTTATGCCGCCGAGAGACGCCAGTCATACTCTAACCCTTTGGGTTTGGAGCTAGGAAACTCCTTCTAGAGCTAGGTATAGCTCTCGGGCTGGTGGCGCTACTGGATCTGCCCAAGACGCCACGCCTCTACTCCCAAAGCTTGTACAGCGCCGGGAGTATTGCGTTCGACCTTTTTGGAGCACACATCGTGTCACGCTGGAACCGTGCCAGTGTATACGGATGGCTCTAAGTTCCAAGAGGGGCTCGGCTTCCACGTCGTATCCCCTCTGTTTGAACTCAGCGGGGCGCTGCGTCTGTCTTCACGGCCGGCCAAGCTGGTGGCAATACACCACTCGGTACGGGAGATTACGCGACATGCCCGGTTCGGAGACCGGATTGTGATTTATAGCGACTCACAAAGTGCCCTGAGGGCTCTCGGGACATTGTAATCTCCGCATCCCCTGGTCCGCGATATCCGTAACACCACGGTTCTGGCGAGCCGGGCGGATGTCGAGATTATCTTCTGCTGGGTCCTGGATCTCTAGGAATTGCAGGGAATGAGCGAGGCGAAAGAGTCCGTGAGGACTGGGCGACCAAACCAGCGTTTTGCTCTTTCTCACACCGATTTGATGGTAGAAATACAGGCAGCTCTCTGGGCTGCTTGGCAAAGTAGATGGGAGACGGTCGAAGGGAACCTAAAGTTGCGTGCCATTGTGCCGCGACTGTTCCCATCGACGTAACCTCCAATGCCACGACGGTTTCAGGTTGCTTTCCATCGTCTCCGAATTGGACACGACTCACGTGACGCACCGCCATTTGATGGAGCACTCGCCTGCACCTTATTGTGACGACTGCGTTGTCCCCCAGACTGTTCGGCACATTCTTGTTGAATGTCCCAATCTGGGTGATCTTCGCGCACGTTACCTGTCCCGGTATAGACACGAGCGGAGTTGCTACCGCTTGTCCCTTGTACTTGGGATGGGTTCGTGCACACCGACTTGTGGACTTTACGATATTTTGCAGGAGGCTGGCCTCCTCCACCCTATTTGATTGTTTTTGTAGGTCGCATGTTCCTTCGCCGGGGGAAGGCGGGCCTACCCCCGACACCGGAGCCCGCTTCCTTGTTGCCGGTTTGCTTTGTTTTCCTTTTTTTGTTTTTTATCGTTATTTATTTATTAATGTAGCCTAGTAGTAGGCTCTTGTGAGTATTGAGACTCATGCCTCAAGTAGGTGGTCCCCAGATGCGCTCCTAAATTTTAAAAAAAGAAGACTTGTTTAGGTCGGATGTTCTTACGTCATTCCCGTCGCCGGAGCGAGCTTCCTTCTCGTTGTCCTTTTTGCTTTCTTTTTTTTTAGCCTGTGGTTAGCCTTTCTTTTTTTATCTCTTTATTTGTTTTTAAATCTAGTTTAGTAGTAAGCTGAGATCTGATTGCGGCGACTTTTGCCCTATTAGGCAGCCCTCAGATGGCCTATCAAAAAACTAAAGTAGCTGCCCTGGCACCCCGGTTGAAAACCGCTCGTCTAAGACCTCGAAACTCCCCGCCTGTTCGATGCAAATACTTTTTTGTCCTTCCCGCCAATTAGAAATTAGCCCCCGGGGGGGGGGGATTTTCCTGAATGAGCTGAAAGTTAGGGGTAAAAAAAAAAGCGTCACTTCATCGCCTTGTCCCTCTCAAATTGCTCTACATACGAGCCTTCCAGTTATCTTTTCAAGGATGCTGTCATTGCGACAATGCCTATTGCAGTAATAATCATAACAATAGGCGAGCTCCTGGGGACGTCTTCACTTTGGTTCTTCAGCTAAAAAAAAATTACATCTAAGGTCACCACTTTTTTACAATTTTCATCTAGATGCCTACGTTAGTTTTCGCTTTTTTGTTTTAGACAACAAATACTACTAAGTAATTATAATGATTCTCTCTGGTACCACTGTTTATGTGCGTTTGTTAGCTCGCATATTTTGTGGTTATATGTTTGAGTGTATGTGTGTTCTTAGACATTCGTTGTATGTTTGTTTTCTTACGTCTTGGATTCGTACACTTTGCCTGTGCATTGTAACGTAATTACTTTCGATCGTTGCGTGAGCGCGTATCCCTAAGTGCCTGTCTTCGGTTGGCACTCGAGTGCCTTTCTCCTTCCTTGCGAAGGAGGGTACCCTATATAGTCTGCTACACTTGGGCCTTAGAGCAGTTGCACGTCCTCCCGCCCTGAGTGGAATTTAGGGGAGCCCTGTCACTGAGTTGACCCAAACTGTCTGATGAGGCCTGAGAAAGTTGTTGGTGCGCTTCCCCATCGCTCCTCCTTCAGCGCTACCAAGTAGGCAGTCGTCAGATGAGCTCTTAAAAAAAAAATCACTGCAGAGCTGGTTGGACTACACCGCTCGGTACGGGGGATAACGCACCGTGCCCAGTTCGGAGACCGGATTGTGATGTATAGCTACTCACAAAGCGCCTTGAGTGCTTTGAGGGCATTGGAATCTCCACATCCCCTGGTAATTGGGATTCGTAATGCCACTGCAATTCCTGGACATGTGGGAATTGCGTCGAATGAGGGCGCCAGAGTCCGCGAGGACTGGGCGACTTGACCAACGTTTAGCTCTTCCTCACCCTTTTTAGTCTTTACCTTTTTTCTTGTTTTTTTTTGTAGTTATCATTTTTTATTCTAGAATCTGCCCCTTTCCCTCTTTCCAATCTGGTTGTATAATTTTTGATGTATAAAAGATAATCATTTCAAGGGTGGTTTGCGGTCGAACCAGTTTTTACTCCTCTCGCCTCTGTCCTCCGCCACATGGAGCCACTTTTGAATTCCGACCCCGTTCATTCGGCGGCGAGACGCTCGATTCACTGAGGGCTCGACCACATTCTCTTTTACGGTACACTATGGGAGAATGTGGAGATCCCCTTCACCTTTCCCCTCTCCTCCTTCTCCTCCCCCGAGTGCCACTGAGTGTCACCTCCGTCTATCAGCTTCCGCCTCTTGGCGGGATTGTGAGTGGCCCCCGTCTCGTGGGGGAGTGAGTGGATGGATCTACACGTCCCCGTGTCGGGTCGGTGACGTCACGAACTGCTCTTTTATTTTTGTCTCCATCTCACACGTGCACCTCCGTGCTTGCGCGCGCGCGCGCCCACGCGCTCGATTGTGCGTCCAGGCTTTTCGGTGTTTTGCGGGAAATGGCACCGAGTCGGCAACGGTTTGTTGGCAAGGAGACGTATTTCTTTCATCTTCTGATGACCCTCTTCCGTCTCTCTTTCCCACTCATTGATGCCTTAGCTCTAGTGAATTATATTAGGGCCATTTAATTCTTCGGTTGTATCTCCTACCCTGTTATTTTGGCAGATGGGGGGGGGAGGGGTCATTTTAGCATGTGACTGGCGGAAAAGGGCGACAGGTTTTGGTAGTTGTGTTAGGGGCGTGTGAAAGACGTTGGCCTTTTAAGGTGACGATCACATTGCATTCCGAATTTTGAAAGTAATGTACTCACACACGTACGTTTCCATTTCCGTGCGCACACAATGGTGTCAGCTGTTAGTGAGAGATTGCGACGTTTTCTTCGTGTTGTGATTTTGTTCTCTCTCATTTGTAACGAGGGAAGGAATTGTCTGTGTTCTTTGTTCGAGCCTGTTCCTGGACCACACGTTCTATTGCGGGTTTGGGTCATCCTTAATCTTTATTAATATTCCTTTTCTTATTCATTCTCTTCCTCTATTTTTCGTTCTTATTTGTTTCCAAGAGTCAAAAATGTCCTTGCGGATTAGTATTTTTCGTCTAAGCTCACTGCGGAATGAGTCAGTTGTATCTGGGGGTCTTTATCAATTATTATTGGGTATTGATTCATGGCCATGGTGGGTCTTTTGATGCATTTGGGTTCCATATGGTGGGTCTCTGGTCTTTTCCACGATTCCCATAGACCACGAACATTTGGCGGGGCTCGTCCTCGTACTGAAAAGGGGTCTATCCCCGCCTACCCGCACCTCCTTAGTGAGAACCAAGTTGTATGGTTTTTACCCTCGGTTCGTACCGTCTGACATACCCGATTCAATGCAATAGGCCTTCTTGTATGCACCCTACGAGGCCATAAACCTTCGCAGAGCGCCTTACATCTCCCAACTAAGAAAATCCTTGAAAAAAATGCAGGGGGGCTTGAAGAGACCCTAGGAGGTGAGGGGCGTATCCCAATAGGCAGATCATTCCGCGTGCTGGGAGCAAATTAGGAAAATTTCGATCACCCGGGCAGCACAGAAGATAACGAGGAACAATCGTTATTGTGGCAGAGCCAGAACGTTGGGCTCGCAGGGGCTCGATGAAGAAGACGGGTACGATGGGGATGCGGCGTTCAAAATCTTGTAGGTCAGGAGTTGACCTCGAAGGTGGTTCTAGATTTCATTAGCAACCAGTGCAGTTAATGGATCCGGGTTTGTTCGTGTCTAAAGCAAAAACCAACGAGAACATCCGCAGAAAGTTTATGATGGAATCTATGAAAAAAGGTGAAAGTGTGTGGAAGATATATAGCCGCAAATCCTAGTCATAAATCCTCCTGTTGGCGTTAGGGTCAGGAAGACACGCAGGCGGCCAGATTTGTAACTGTATCCGCCCTGTAAAGACCAGGGCGATTTTCTTTCCTGGCCGCCTTGCTGACAGAACTCAGAGCGCCCCGTCCCGCCAAGCTTAGCCTCCTCTCCTTCTTTCTGACACCCTGTCATCTTGACCTGCTCCCTCACTTTCCACACAACCTCTCCCATAACTTTCCCGGACTCAGCACCCCGTCCGGCCCCAGCTTAGCCTCTCTTCCTTCCTTCCTTCCTTCAAAACGCTTGTTTCCTCTCTTTCCACACAACCTCTCCCACAACTTTCTCTGGTCAGCCTTTAAATTCACAGGGTAGATGCTGACCTTCTTCTCAAGCCAACCGTCCCGGATGGGGGCTGAAGGAGGAGGGGACAATGTTCACTAACCCCTGAGCTCCGGTTCGGGATGTTTTTTTTTTTAACAACCTGCTTCATCCCCACCCATACCTTCCTCACATCCCTTTTCCTCTCCTCTTCACATTCTATCCATTTTTACGCCGTGTCTAAGGTGGAGCCGCCATGCCGATGGACTGCCAGGCTACCAGGCGGGAGGGGTGCTTCGAAGTGGCGGCGCCTGGCTCTGCCAGGCCTGTAAGCACCTCTTGCAATGCGGGCAACTGCAAGAGGTGATGAGCTATTGCGTCCCGTATAAAAAAGAGGGTCACCATGCCCATGTATGAAAAAAAAAACAACCCCCAACTTCCCCTGAAACAGCGTCGGAGCCGCCCTCGGGCAGCTCCAGCAAAAAAAAAATGGAGGTCCTCCCCCTGTGCTGGCGCAGGGGACCCTCCATATCTCTTCAACCGGAGAGGAGGCTTACTCCTCTCCTACGCCTACGGGTGAAGGGGACTCCCCCTCACCCCCTTCTCTGGAGGTGCTTTCGGGCACCTCCCTCTTACCAGCGGCAGTCCCCTCTGTTCTTTCCAAGGGGACTGCCAAGAAAGCCAGCAGGCAGCCCTTAGCCAGCCGCTCCACATCGAAGCGGCTCGGTAGGGCAAACCCCCTTAGGGGGAGAGGGAAGCCAGGCCCATTCGGTCGCTTCCCTCAAAAGACCTGCTGGCAAGAATATTAAACCTTTCTGGGGTCAAGGCCCATGCCTCCCCACACAAGACTAGTGACGATACTGCCAACGGGACCTGCGATGTCTTGGTAGGGGGGGGGATGGCCAACTGGAGGCGCCCCCTGAGATAGACATGGTCCTTGAGGAAACCCAGCCTTAGACGGTAGGGCCTTCCATGGGGAGGAATCCGGGCTCGGCGCCCAGCACCGAACCCGAATCCGCCCCTATGCAGGGTCCTCCTCAAACGGCTGTGGTTTCCGAAGCAGTACAAGGAGGGGAGGGATCTCCTCCGACCGGTGCCCCCACGACTACCAGGACCTTCTCCATTTCAGACAATGACCTGGCTGAGGCCGGTCCATCTGGCCTGGGGGCTCCTTCCCGCGGAGGTGAGAATCGGGTTCATTCCACGCCCTCCTCTCCAAAAAAGACTCGGGGCTCCTCTCCATCCGCGGGGGCTGCGGGGACGGATGGGTCTGCTGCCACTCTGGCAAGCGACCAAGCCAAGATCGGCACATCCGCCCCCTCTGCCCCCCCGGTTGCGGAGCCCCTGACAAAGAAGACTACTACCAAGAGTGCACAGGGCGGAGCCTCGATGACATCGGGGCCCCTGATTCAGAGGTTACCTGGCGTTTTCGAGCCCGCTGGCTTCAAACGCTTCCTCGTTATTCGCTCCGCTGATGGCACCATGTTGTCCAAGGGCAACATGATCCATCAGCGGACAGGATTAGCTAGTGCAATTGGTAGAGAGCCGAAGGTAACCCGTTTCTCGGACGGGAGCCTTCTGGCGAATGCGGCGAATCCCGCCGAGGCGGCCAGGATTAGTGCTCTTCGGACACTTCATGGCACCCCGGTGAGTGTGACGCCGCACTCTACCATGAACTTTGTGAAAGGAGTAGTTTATGTGAGGGAACTCGTTGACTACTCCATTGAAGACATCACCCTAGAGCTGGCCGACCATGGGGCGGTCAAGGTCGAACGTGTGATGAGAAAACAGGGAGGGGCCTCGAGACCCACCCCTACACTCTTCGTCCAAATCGTGTGTGGCAAAGTGTGTCAATTGCGGAGACTTGCACCCCGCTTCTTCGAAGCAATGTGGTGCATATCTCCTTAAGAAAGAAATCCTGGCCGTTCAGGCCCAGGATCGACTCTCATTCCGCGAGGCTAAGGACTTGGTCCCGGCGCGCCTGGCTCTGCCTGGAACGTCATATGCCTCAATAGTTAGAAAGGCATCCTCTGCTCCAGGCCCATCCAGGCCAACGTGCACGGTTGTTTCCGCGCCCGTTTGGAGCCCTTCTGCGGGCTCTACCCAACCTGGGCGCTCCCCTGGTAAAGCAAGCGGCAAAAAGGGCTCATACCCAGCCCAGGCTAAAACCAGGGCTACCCCTTCTTCCCCCAGCGTGACCGTTTCCCGTAAGGCGAAACGGCCACGCGCCTCCACCGAGTCATTAGACTCACAGGAGGCAACACCCCTGAAGATGGTCGCTAGGCCATCTTCGGGGGTTCCTAAAGCTGTCCCCCGAAAGGAGGACAGCAGCAAAGGAGATTCGGCTCCTTCACCCACGTCCTGAGGTGGAGCGAGTGGCTCGGAGACGGTGGTTCCTCGAAAAGAGGGCCCCCCGCCTCCGAAGCCGCAACGCCCGCCTAAGGTTTCGAGGCGGAGGGAGGAAAAGACTCGCATGGCGAGCCCAACCTCCCCCAATAAGTCCTCGAAGGCGACAGCTCCTTCAGCGCTTTGTCCGGCCAACAGCGCCCGGGGTTCTGCCCCCGGGAAGCGTACGGCCATTCCCGTGAGGGTCTTCAATTCGAGGAGGGCCCCCGCGTCTCCTCCGAGCTAGGCCTGGAGGGCATATTCCTTCAATGGAATTGCCGTGGACTCCGGGCCAACTGGGAGGAGCTGCGGAGGCTCGTCTCGTCCCGTTCCCCGTTAGCTATTTTTTTGCAGGAGACCATGCTAGGCGCGTGCCCGCTGCCTGCCCTCCCGGGGTATAAGGGTCTTGCGACCCCACCACCTCGGGATGGCCGGGCTGGGGGATGTGCAGTTTACACCCGGCATGATGTCTCCGTTCTTCCTTTCCCTTTAGATACCTCCTTTCAGGCAGTGGCTGTGCAGCTGCACCTGGATAGGAGGTATACTATCATTTCTGCGTACATTCCACCGTCAGCTGACTTCGACGCGGGGGACTTCCACCGCGTCGTTGCACGGTTGCCGAGGCCCTATCTCTTGCTTGGAGATCGGAACGGCAGACATCCTCTCTGGGGAGATTACTCCATAAATCCCAGGGGACAAGTCCTTGCCGATCTGATCGAAGAGCTTGAGATGGGTGTCCTAAACGTGGATGAGTTTACGCATCATTGTCCGAGAACCGCTTCATTTTCTTGCCTTGACCTATCTTTGTGCTCTTCGGATGCACAGCCTGATTTTGATTGGGGGGTGGTCGATGACCTCCATGGTAGTGATCACTTTCCCATTCAAATATCATTTTCAGGGCAACTGCCGCCTGAGAGACCACCTCGGTGGTGCTTGGCGCGGGCGCGGTGGCCTGCATTTCAGGAAATGACTGAATTCTCTATCTCAGTCGAGGAGTTTAGGTCGGTAGATGATGCCGTTGAGTTCTTCTCCGGCAACCTCATCGCCGTGGGCCTGACTACTATTCCTAGGACGTCTGGCCGTTTTGCACACCGACCACTCCCATGGTGGTCGGCCGAGTGTGAGACGGCCCTCAAACAGAAGCGTTATGCCTACATGCGCTATAAGCGCCGCCCGAACGATTTCACTGTCGCTGAATTTCGTCGGGCTAGGGCTAGGTTCCGGTATATTTCGAAGCACGCCCGCCGCTCTTCTTGGCGGGCATACGTGTCTTCACTTAACGGGAAGACCCCTTTAGCTGAGGTGTGGAAGCGAGTCAAAAGGATTCGGGGCAAGTTCTCGCAGGACCCCCCTCCCGTTCTCCAGGAGAATGGGACCGCAATCTCGGACCCCGCGTCCGTGGCGGAATCCTTAGCGACCGCTTTTTCCACATTCTCTAGCCGTGATGCTGCTCCGCCAGCATTCAATGCACGTCGTGATGTCGCGGAAGGCCGCCGGCTGGACTTTACCTCCAGAGGCGGAGAACCCTTCAACGACAAGTTTACTGTGAGTGAGTTGCGCTCCGCTCTCGCTTCGTGCGCGGACACCGCTCATGGTCCGGACGATGTCCCGTACGCCATGCTTCGACACCTGGGTGAGCGAGGCATGGCCTTTCTGTTAGATTTGTTCAACAGGATCTGGGTGGAAGGTCTTCTCCCAGACTCCTGGCGAATCGCTACTGTGCTCGCCTTTCGCAAGCCGGGGAGAGATCACTCTACTCCGACCGGTTTCCGCCCAATCTCTCTAACCTCTTGCGAGTGCAAGTTGATGGAGAAATTGGTTAATGTTAGATTAGCCTATTTCCTGGACAGCGGAGGCCATCTGTCTTCTGCACACTGCGGCTTCCGTAAGTTCCACTCCACGTCGGATGCTCTGCTCCGACTGGAAAATGCCGTCTGCGAGGCTTTCCTTCGTAGACAGCACTACGCCACGGTGTTTTTTGATCTGGAGAAGGCCTATGATACCGCATGGCGATACGTTATCATGGAGACTCTCCACACGATGGGGGCGAGGGGACGCCTCCCAATGTTTATATCTGAATTTTTGCGAGATCGTCGATTCCGCGTACGGGTGGGGGGAGCCCTCTCCGGCCCAAAGGAGCAGGAAGAGGGTGTCCCGCAGGGAAGTGTCCTCAGTGTCACACTCTTTGCCCTGAGCATCAACGGCATCACCTCGGTGCTGCCGGAAGATGTTCTCGCTACGCTCTACGTGGACGACCTTTCGATCTCTTTTGGCGCGGCCCAGATGCCAACTCTGGAGCGCCGACTCCAACAGGCATTGAACCGCGTCTCTCGCTATGCCGAAGCGCACAGGTTTCGGTTTTCTTTGGCCAAGACTAAGGTGGTGCACTTCTGCCGCCATCCACGGCTTCACCCCGACCCAGATTTGTTTCTTAATGGGGTGCGCCTGGATGTGGTTGAGTCGCACCGTTTCCTTGGTCTTGTATTCGACCGACGCCTCACCTGGGAGGCTCACATTCGCAGCCTTAGGGTCTCTTGTACCCGCGCCATGGACATTCTCCGTTCCGTGACGTTCAGCGCTTGGGGCGCTGATAGGGCTACCGCCTTACTTTTTTATCGATCCTTTGTTCGCTCGAAGCTCGACTACGGATGCGAGTTTTATGCATCCGCAGCCGAGCGTTTATTGCGGAAGGTGGATTCGATCCACCACACCGGCCTTCGCCTTGCGACCGGTGCCTTCCGCACTTCCCCCATTGAGAGCCTGTTGGTCGATGCTGGGGAGATGCCACTCGCTCTGCGCCGCGTGCAGTGCATCACTCGCCTGTACGCGCGAGCCCGGCGCCTCCCTCAGTCGCCAACAGCTCTCACTGCATCCGCAGCTGATCTCGATGGTGCCTATGCCGCCGAGAGACGCCAGTCATACCCTAAGCCCTTTGGGTTTAGGGCCAGGAAACTCCTTCGAGAGGTAGATATAGCTCTCGGGCCGGTGGCGCCCCTGGTTCTGCCCAGGACGCCACCCTGGAGGGTACCACATTTGGCTATTTGTCGCCACGCCTCTGCTCCCAAAGCTTGTACTGCGCCGGGAGTATTGCGTTCGACCTTTTTGGAGCACACATCGTGTCACGCTGGTACCGTGCCAGTGTATACGGATGGCTCCAAGTCCCAAGAGGGGGTCGGCTTCCACGCCGTATCCCCTCTGTTTGAAGTCAGCGGGGCTCTACCAGGCGCTGCGTCTGTCTTCACGGCCGAGCTGGTGGCAATACACCACTCGGTACGGGAGATTACGCGACGTGCCCGGTTCGGAGACCGGATTGTGATTTATAGCGACTCACAAAGCGCCCTGAGTGCTCTCGGGGCATTGGAATCTCCGCATCCCCTGGTTCGCGAAATCCGTGACGCCACGGTTTTGGCGAGCCGGGCAGATGTCGAGATTATCTTCTGCTGGGTTCCTGGACATGTAGGAATTGCGGGGAATGAGCGCGCCGATGAGGGCGCCAAAGAGTCCGCGAGGACTCTGCGACCGGACCAGCGTTTCGCTCTTCCTCACACTGACTACATGGCAGGAATACGGGCAGCTCTTCGGACTGCTTGGCAAAGAAGATGGGAGACGGTCGAGGGTAACTTAAAGTTGCGTGCCATTGCGCCGCGACTGTTCCCATGGACCTATCCCCCAATGCCGCGGCGGCTTCAGGTTGCTTTCTGTCGTCTTCGAATCGGACACACTCGTGTGACGCATCGTTACTTGGTGGAGCGCTCGCATGTGCCCTATTGCAACGACTGCGTCGTCCCCCAGACTGTTCGGCATATTCTTGTCGAATGTCCCAGTCTGGGTGATCTTCGCGCACGATACCTGTCTCGGTACCGGGATAGGCGGGGTCGCTACCGCCTGTCCCTTGTACTCGGGACGAGTGCGTGCACCATGACTGGTGGACTTATTGACTTTTTGGGGGAGGCCGGCCTTCTCCCCTTTATTTAAGGTTCCTTTTTTTTGTTATTGTTTTGTTTTAGGTTGCACTCTCCTGCACCGGGGTGAGGGGGACCTCCCCCCGCTGCCGGAGATTGCTTCGATTGTTAAGTTTTTCCAATTTATATTGATTGTTAAGTTTTCATATTTTAACTTTAAAGTAGCCTAATTCTAGGCTGTCGTGTTTTTCGGCGACTTATGCCCAAGTGGGTAGTTGCCAGATGGGCTCTATAAAAAAAAACAAAAAAAAAACCGCAGCCTTAGGGTCTCCTGTCCCCTCGCCATTGATATTCTTCGTTCCGTGAAGTTCAGCGCCTGGGGCGCTGATAAGGGCTACTGCCTTACTTTTTTATCGATCCTTTGTTCGTTCGAAACTCGACTATGGATGCGAGTTTTATTCATTCGCAGCCGAGCATCTATTGCGGAAGGTGGATTCGATCCACCACAAATGGCCTTCGCCTGGAGAGTGGTGCTTTCAGCACTTCTCCTATTGAAAGCATATTTGTCGATGCTGGGAAGATGCCACTCTCTTTGCGCCGTGTACAGTGCATTATTCGCCTGTACGCTTGAGCCCGGCGCCTCCGTAAGGGGTGCGGCGATTAGCCTTCCGGGCCGCCGTGCTGGCAGGACTCAACGCTCCGTCCGGCCCCAGCTTAGCCTCTTCTCCTTCTTTCTTTCAGCACACTCAGCCTAAATAAGGACTGTGCATAAAAACTTTTAAATAAAAAAAAAATGAGCCCTGCGCCTCCCACAGTCGCCAACAGCTCTCGTTGCATCCACAGGTGATCTCGACGGTGTTTATGACTCCGAGAGAAGGCAATCATACCCTAAGCCCTTTGGGTTTAGGGCTAGGCAACTACTTCGAGAGCTCGGTATAGCTCTCTAGCCGGTGGTGCCCCTTTTTCTGCCCAGGACGCCACCCTGGAGGGTACCACCTTTGACTATTTGTCGCCATGCCTCGGCTTCCAAAGCTTCTGCAGCTGTGGGACTAAGCATTCGGCATTTTCGGAGCACACTTCGTGTCAGGCTGGAATCGTGCCAGTGTATACGGATGGCTCCAAGTCCCAAGAGGGGATCGGTTTCCACGCCGTGTCCTCTATGTTTGAAGTAAGTGGGGTTCACAAAGCTACCTGTGCTCTCGAGGCATTGGAATCTCCAGACTGTTCAGCACATTCTTGTTGAATGCCGCAGTCTGGGTGATCTTCACGCCCGTTACCTTGAGTCGCTACTGCTTGTTTCTTCTACTCTGGGGGGAGGCTTCCCTCCTCCACTTTATTCGACTTGTTTTTATGTCGCATGTTCCTGTTCCGGGTGGATGCGGGCCTACTCCTGACGCCGGAGTGCGCTTCCTTCTTGCTTTGCTTTGTTTTTATTTTTATCGTTGTCATTTCATCGTAAGGGGCGCGGCGATTTGCCATCCTGGCCGCCGTGCTGACGGGATCCAGCGCTCCGTCCAGCCCCAGCTTAGCCTCTCTTCCTTCCTTCAGATAGCCTGTATTTCTCTCCTACCTCGTCGCTTTTCATACAACCTCCCCCACAACTTTCTCTGGTCAGCCTCTAATTTCACAGGGTAGAATGCTGACCTTCTCAAGCCAACCACCCCGGATGGGGGCTGAGGGGGGAGGGGACATTGTTCCCTAACCCCTCAGCTCCGGTTCGGGATGGGGTTTTTTTAACAACCTGCTTCATCCCCACCCATACCTTCCTCACATCCCTTTTCCTCTCCTCTTCACATTCTATCTGTTTTACGCCGTGTCTAAGGTGGAGCCGCCATGCCGAAGGACTGCCAGGCCACCAGGCGGGAGGGGTGGTCCCAAATGGCGGCGCCTGGCTCTGCCGGGCCTGTAAGCACCTCTTGCAGTGCGGGCTACTGCAAGAGGTGGTGAGCGATTGCGTCCCATAAAACAAAGAGGGTCACCATGCCCAATGATGAAAAAAAAAACATCTCGCCTTAATTCCCCCTAAAACAACGGAGCCGCCCTCGTGCAGCTCCACAGAAAAGATGGAGGTCCCCCCCCCCTGTGCTTACGCAGGGGACCCTCCATACCTCTTTAACCGGAGAGGAGGCTTACTCCTCTCCTACGCCTACGGGTGTAGGGGACTCCCCCTCACCCCCTTCTCTGGAGGTGCTTTCGGGCACCTCTCTATCTCCAGCGGCAGTCCCTCCTTTGCTTTCTAAGGGGACTGCCAAGAAAGCCAGCAGGCAGCCCATTGCCGACCGCCCCTCGTACAAGCGGCTCGGTAGGGCAAACCCCCTTAGGGGGGAGAGGGAAGCCAGGCCCCTTCGGTCGCTTCCCTCAAAAGACCTGCTGGCAAAAATATTAAACCTTGCCGGGGTCAAGGCCTGTGCCTCCCCACTAAAGACTTATGACGCTGCGATGTCCTGGGAGGGGATGGCCAACTGGAGGCCCCTCCTGTGATAGACATGGTCCTTGAGGAAAACCAGCCTCAGAAGGTAGGGCCTTCCATGGGGGGGAATCCGGGCTCAGCGCCAAGCACCGAATCCGAATCCGCCCCTATGCAAGGTCCTCCTCAAACGGCTGGGGCCTCCGAGGCAGCACAAGGAGGGAAGGGATCTCCTCTGACCGGTGCCCCTGCGACCACCAGGACCTTTTCCATTTTGGAGAAGGACCTGGCTGAGGCCGGTCCATCTGGCCTAGGGGCTTCTGTCGGCGGAGGAGAGAAGCGGGTTCATTCCCCGCCCTCCTCTCCTAAAAAGAAGAAAAAGACAAGAAAGACTAAGAAGACTCTGGGCTCCTCTCCATCCGCGGGGGCTGTGGGGACGGATGGGTCTGCTGCCACTTTGGCAAGCGACCAAGCCAAGACCGGCACATCCGGCCCCTCTGCCCCCCCCGGGGTACGGAGCTCCTGACTATGACAAAGACGAAAAGTGCACAGGGCGGAGCCTCGATGACATCAGGGCCCTGATTCAGAGGTTACCTGGCGTTTTCGAGCCCGCTGGCTTCAAACGCTTCCTCGTTATTCGCTCCACTGATGGTACCATGTTGTCCAAGGGCAACATGATCCATCAGAGGAGAGGATTAGCTAGTGCAATTGGTAGAGAGCCGAAGGTGACCCGTTTCTCGGACGGGAGCCTTCTGGCGAATGCGGCGAATCTCGCCGAGCCGGCCAAGATAAGTGCTCTTCGGACACTTCATGGCACCCCGGTGAGTGTGACGCCGCACTCTACCATGAACTTTGTAAAAGGAGTAGTTTATGCGAGGGAACTCGTTGACTACTCCATTGAGGACATCACCCTAGAGCTGGCCGACCATGGGGCGGTCAAGGTCGAACGTGTGATGAGAAAACAGGGAGGGGCCTCGAGACCCACCCCTACACTCTTCATCACGTTCGACTGTGGCAAGTTCCATGAGTCGCTGCGTGCCGGTTGGTACCGCTACCGCGTGAAGGCATTCGTGCCGCTGCCGCGGCGGTGCTATTACTGTCACCGCTTCGGCCATACGAATCGCTCATGTAGACGTGCAAAGTCGGAGTCACCCGAAGTCTGTGTAAATTGCTCCAAGGTCGCACACGATAAGTCCAAATCGTGTGTGGCCAAGTGTGTCAATTGCGGAGAGCCGCACCCTGCTTCTTCGAAGCAATGTGGTGCATATCTCCTTGAGAAAGAAATCCTGGCCATTCAGGCCCAGGATCGACTCTCATTCCGTGAGGCAAAGGACTTGGTCATAGCGCGCCCGGCTCTGCCTGTACCGTCATATGCCTCAATAGTTAGAAAGGTACCCTCTGCTCCTGGCCCATCCAGGCCAACGAGCATGGTTGTTTCCGCGCCCATTCGGAGCCCTTCTGCGGGCTCTACCCAACCCGGGCGCTTCCCTGGTAATGCTGGCGGCAAAAAGGGTTCATACCCTGCCCCGGCTAAAACCAGGGCTACCCCCTCTTCCCCCAGCGTGACCGTTTGCCGTAAGGCGAAACGGCCACGCGCCTCCACCGAGTCGTTAGACTCACAGGAGGCAACACCCCTGAAGATGGTCGCTAGGCCATCTTCCGGGGTTCCTAAAGCTGTTCCCCGAAAGGAGGACAGCAACAAAGGAGCTTCGGCCCCTTTGCCCACGCCCCGAGGTGGAGCGAATGGCTCGGAGACGGTGGTTCCTCGAAAAGAGGGCCCCCCGCCTCCGAAGCCGCAACGCCCGCCTAAGGTTTCGAGGCGGAGGGAGGAAAAGACTCGCAGGCGAGTCCAACCTCCCCCAATAAGTCCTCGAAGGCGACAGCGCCTTCAGCGCTTTGTCCGGCCAACAGCGCCCGGGGTTCTGCCCCCGTGAAGCATACGGCCATTCCCGTGAGGGTCTTCAGTTCGAGGAGGGCCCCCGCGTCTCCTCCGAGCTAGGCCTGGAGGGCATATTCCTTCAATGGAATTGCCGTGGACTCCGGGCCAACTGGGAGGAGCTGCGGAGGCTCGTCTCATCCCGTTCCCCGTTAGCTATCGTTTTGCAGGAGACCATGCTAGGCGCGTGCCCCCTGCTCGCCCTTCCAGAGTATAAGGGTCTTGCGACCCCACCACCGCGGGATGGCCGGGCTGGGGGATGCGTGGTTTACACCCGGCATAATGTTTCCGTTCTTCCTTTCTCTTTAGATACCTCCTTTCAGGCAGTGGCTGTGCAGCTGCACCTGGATAGGAGGTATACTCTGATTTCTGAGTACATTCCACCGTCAGCTGACTTCGACGCGGGGGACTTCAGCTGCGTCGTGGCACGGTTGCCGAAGCCCTATCTCTTGCTTGGAGATCGGAACGGCAGGCATCCTCTCTGGGGAGATTACTCCATAAATTCCAGGGCAAAGGCCTTGTCGATCTGATCGAAGAGCTTGAGATGGGTGTCCTAAACGTGGATGAGTTTACACATCAATGTCCGAGAACCGCTTCATTTTCTTGCCTCGACCTATCTTTGTGCTCTTCGGATGCACAGCCTGATTTTGATTGGGAGGTGGTCGATGACCTCCATGGTAGTGATCACTTTCCCATTCAAATATCATTTTTAGGGCAACTGCCGCCTGAGAGACCACCTCGGTGGTGCTTGGCGCGGGCGCGATGGCCTGCATTTCAGGAAATGAGTGAATTCTCTATCTCAGTCGAGGAGTTTAGGTCGGTAGATGAGACCGATGAGTTCTTCTCCGGCAACCTCATCGCCGTGGGCCTGACTACTATTCCTAGGACGTCTGGCCATTTTGCACGCCGACCACTCCCATGGTGGTCGACCGAGTGTGAGACGGCCCTCAAACAGAAGCGTTATGCCTACATGCGCTATAAGCGCCGCCCGATTGATATCACTGTCGCTGAATTTCGTCGGGCTAGGGCTAGGTTCCGGTATATTTCGAAGCACGCCTGCCGCTCTTCTTGGCGGGCATACGTGTCTTTACTTAACGGGAAGACCCCTTTAGCTGAGGTGTGGAAGCGAGTCAAAAGGATTCGGGGCAACTTCTCGCAGGACCCCCCTCCCGTTCTCCAGGAGAATGGGACCGAAATCTCAGGCCCCGCGTCCGTGGCGGAATCCTTAGCGACCTCTTTTTCCGCATTCTCTAGCCGGGATGCTGCTCCGCCAGCATTCAATGCAGGTCGTTTTGTCGTGGAAGGCCGCCGGCTGGACTTTACCTCCAGAGGCGGAGAACCCTTCAACGACAAGTTTACTGTGAGTGAGTTTCGTTCCGCTCTCGCTTCGTGCGCGGACACCGCCCATGGTCCGGACGATGTCCCGTACGCCATGCTTCGACACCTGGGTGAGCGAGGCATGTCTTTTCTGTTAGATTTGTTCAACAGGATCTGGGTGGAAGGTCTTCTCCCAGACTCCTGGCGAATCGCTACTGTGCTCGCCTTTCGCAAGCCGGGGAGAGATCACTACTCAGACCGGTTTCCGCCCAATCTCTCTAACCTCTTGCGTGTGCAAGTTGATGGAGAAATTGGTAAATGTTAGATTAGCCTATTTCCTGGACAGCGGAGGCCATCTGTCTTCTGCACAGTGTGGCCTCCGTAAGTTCCACTCCACGTCGGATGCTCTGCTCCGACTGGAAAATGCCGTCTGCGAGGCTTTCCTTCGTAGACAGCACTACGCCACGGTGTTTTTTGATCTGGAGAAGGCCTATGATACCGCATGGCGATACGGTATCATGGAGACTCTCCACACGATGGGGGCGAGAGGACGCCTCCCAATGTTTATATCTAAATTTATGCGAGATCGTCGATTCCGCGTACGGGTGGGGGGAGCCATCTCCGGCCCAAAGGAGCAGGAAAGTGTCCTCAGTGTCACACTCTTTGCCCTGAGCATCAACGGCATCACCTCGGTGTTGCCGGAAGATGTTGTCGCTACGCTCTACGTGGACGACCTTTCGATCTCTTTTGGCGCGGCCCAGATGCCAACTCTGGAGCGTCGACTCCACAGGCATTGAACCGCGTCTCTCGCTATGCCGAAGCGCACAGGTTTCGGTTTTCTTTGGCCAAGACTAAGGTAGTGCACTTCTTCCGACATCCACGGCTTCACCCCGACCCAGATTTGTTTCTTAATGGGGTGCGCCTGGATGTGGTTGAGTCGCACCGTTTCCTTGGTCTTGTATTCGACCGACGCCTCACCTGGGAGGCTCATATTCGCAGCCTTAGGGTCTCTTGTACCCGCGCCATGGACATTCTCCGTTCCGTGACGTTCAGCGCTTGGGGCGCTGATAGGGCTACTGCCTTACTTTTTTATCAATCCTTTGTTCTCTCGAAGCTCGACTACGGATGCGAGTTTTATGCATCCGCAGCAGAGCGTTTATTGCGGAAGGTGGATTCGATCCACCACACCGGCCTTCGCCTGGCGACCGGTGCCTTCCGCACTTCCCCCATTGAGAGCCTGTTGGTCGATGCTGGGGAGATGCCATTCGCTCTGCCCCGCGTGCAGTGCATCACTGTCCTGTACGCGCGAGCCCGGCGCCTCCCTCAGTCGCCAACAGCTCCCACTGCATCCGCAGCTGATCTCGATGGTGCCTATGCCGCCGAGAGACGCCAGTCATACCCTAAGCCCTTTGGGTTTAGGGCCAGGAAACTCCTTTGAGAGCTAGATATAGCTCTCGGGCTGGTGGCGCCCCTGGTTCTGCCCAGGACGCCACCCTGGAGGGTACCACATTTGGCTATTTGTCGCCACGCCTCTGCTCCCAAAGCTTGTACTGCGCCGGGAGTATTGCTTTCGACCTTTTTGGAGCACACATCGTGTCACGCTGGTACCGTGCCAGTGTATACGGATGGCTCCAAGTCCCAAGAGGGGGTCGGCTTCCACGCCGTATCCCCTCTGTTTGAAGTCAGCGGGGCTCTACCAGGCGCTGCGTCTGTTTTCACGGCCGAGCTCGTTGCAATACGCCACTCGGTACGGGAGATTACGCGACGTGCCCGCTTCGGAGACCGGATTGTGATCTATAGCGACTCACAAAGTGCCCTGAGTGCTCTCGGGGCATTGGAATCTCCGCATCCCCTGGTTCACGAAATCCGTGACGCCACGGTTTTGGCGAGCCGGGCAGATATCGAGATTATCTTCTGCTGGGTTCCTAGACATGTAGGAATTGCGGGGAATGAGGGCGCCAAAGAGTCCGCGAGGACTCTGCGACCGGACCAGCGTTTCGCTCTTCCTCACACTGACTACATGGCAGGAATACGGGCAGCTCTTCGGACTGCTTGGCAAAGAAGATGGGAAACGGTGGAAGGGAACTTAAAGTTGCATGCCATTGCGCCGCGACTGTTCCCATGGACCTATCCCCCAATGCCGCGGCGGCTTCAGGTTGCTTTCTGTCGTCTCCGAATCGGGCACACTCGTGTGACGCATCGCTATTTGATGGAGCGCTCGCCTGCGCCCTATTGCAACGACTGCGTCGTCCCCCAGACTGTTCGGCACATTCTTGTCGAATGTCCCAGTCATGGTGATCTTCGCGCACGTCACCTGTCCCGATACTGGGATGGGCGGGGTCGCTACCGCCTGTCCTTTGTACTCGGGATGAGTGCGTGCACTTTGACTGGTGGACTTATTGACTTTTGGGGGGAGGCCGGCCTTCTCCTTTTCATTTAACCAGGTTTAATATCTGTTGTTGTTTTTGTTATTGTTATTGTTATTTTTTTTATTGTTGTTTCCTGTTTAATTTTTTAAAGTAGCCTAGAACTAGGCTGTTTGTTTACGGTGACTTATGCCTAAGTCGGCAGTCGCCAGATAGCCCGCTAAATAAAAAAAAAAATATCGTTGTCATTTGTGATTTACATACGAGTGGCGCTCAATATTTTTGCGAATCGGTAGGGCAAAATAGAGGAAGGGGGATGGTTGTTTGTGGGGGTGTTAGGACAAGTTATGACAATTCAGGACATGCAGCCGCACGCTCTTGCCCCGTCTATTTAAGAAGAAGTAGCTGATCGCAGATCGTCAGTCACAAATTTTTGAACAATGGAGAATGTTGAGCACCGCGCAGTGATCAAATTTTTGACCAAGGAAGGCAAGAATGCAAAAGAGATTCATGAACGCATGGTTGCTGTGTAGACCGACACCGCTCCTTCCTATGCAACCATTGCTCGCTGGAATAGGGAGTTCCGCCATGGTCGTGAGGTGAGTCCCTTGAAGATGACCCCCGTCCAGGACGCAGGTCAGACGTGACCAACGAGGACAATGTGGCCCGTGTGGAGAGGATGATCCTCGAAAATCGACGGGTGAAGGTCGAAGAAATCGAGCGAGAACTTGGAATATCACAGGGAATTGTTATCAACATCGTCCAGCGCGGTGATTTGCCATCCTGGCCGCCGTGCTGACGGGATCCAGCGCTCCGTCCGGCCCCAGCTTAGCCTCTCTTCCTTCCTTCAGATAGCCCGATTTCACCCCTACCTCGTCGCTTTTCATACAACCTCTCCCACAACTTTCTCTGGTCAGCCTCTAATTTCACAGGGTAGAATGCTGACCTTCTTCTCAAGCCAACCACCCCAGATGGGGGCTGAGGGAGGAGGGGACATTGTTCCCTAACCCCTCAGCTCCGGTTCGGGATGGGGGTTTTTTAACAACCTGCTTCATCCCCACCCATACCTTCCTCACATCCCTTTTCCTCTCCTCTTCACATTCTATCTGTTTTACGCCGTGTCTAAGGTGGAGCCGCCATGCCGAAGGACTGCCAGGCCACCAGGCGGGAGGGGTGGTCCCAAATGGCGGCGCCTGGCTCTGCCGGGCCTGTAAGCACCTCTTGCAGTGCGGGCTACTGCAAGAGGTGGTGAGCGATTGCGTCCCGTAAAACAAAGAGGGTCACCATGCCCAATGATGAAAAAAAAAACATCTCGCCTTAATTCCCCCTAAAACAACGGAGCCGCCCTCGTGCAGCTCCACAGAAAAGATGGAGGTCCCCCCCCCCCCTGTGCTTGCGCAGGGGACCCTCCATACCTCTTTAACCGGAGAGGAGGCTTACTCCTCTCCTACGCCTACGGGTGTAGGGGACTCCCCCTCACCCCTTTCTCTGGAGGTGCTTTCGGGCACCTCTCTATCTCCAGCGGCAGTCCCTCCTTTGCTTTCTAAGGGGACTGCCAAGAAAGCCAGCAGGCAGCCCATTGCCGACCGCCCCTCGTACAAGCGGCTCGGTAGGGCAAACCCCCTTAGGGGGGAGAGGGAAGCCAGGCCCCTTTGGTCGCTTCCCTCAAAAGACCTGCTGGCAAAAATATTAAACCTTGCCGGGGTCAAGGCCTGTGCCTCCCCACTAAAGACTTATGACGCTGCCAAGGGGACCTGCGATGTCCTGGGAGGGGATGGCCAACTGGAGGCCCCTCCTGTGATAGACATGGTCCTTGAGGAAAACCAGCCTCAGAAGGTAGGGCCTTCCATGGGGGGGAATCCGGGCTCGGCGCCAAGCACCGAATCCGAATCCGCCCCTATGCAAGGTCCTCCTCAAACAGCTGGGGCCTCCGAGGCAGCACAAGGAGGGAAGGGATCTCCTCTGACCGGTGCCCCTGCGACCACCAGGACCTTTTCCATTTTGGAGAAGGACCTGGCTGAGGCCGGTCCATCTGGCCTAGGGGCTTCTGTCGGCGGAGGAGAGAAGCGGGTTCATTCCCCGCCCTCCTCTCCTAAAAAGAAGAAAAAGACAAGAAAGACTAAGAAGACTCTGGGCTCCTCTCCATCCGCGGGGGCTGTGGGGACGGATGGGTCTGCTGCCACTTTGGCAAGCGACCAAGCCAAGACCGGCACATCCGGCCCCTCTGCCCCCCCCGGGGTACGGAGCTCCTGACTATGACAAAGACGAAAAGTGCACAGGGCGGAGCCTCGATGACATCAGGGCCCTGATTCAGAGGTTACCTGGCGTTTTCGAGCCCGCTGGCTTCAAACGCTTCCTCGTTATTCGCTCCACTGATGGTACCATGTTGTCCAAGGGCAACATGATCCATCAGAGGAGAGGATTAGCTAGTGCAATTGGTAGAGAGCCGAAGGTGACCCGTTTCTCGGACGGGAGCCTTCTGGCGAATGCGGCGAATCTCGCCGAGCCGGCCAAGATAAGTGCTCTTCGGACACTTCATGGCACCCCGGTGAGTGTGACGCCGCACTCTACCATGAACTTTGTAAAAGGAGTAGTTTATGCGAGGGAACTCGTTGACTACTCCATTGAGGACATCACCCTAGAGCTGGCCGACCATGGGGTGGTCAAGGTCGAACGTGTGATGAGAAAACAGGGAGGGGCCTCGAGACCCACCCCTACACTCTTCGTCACGTTCGACTGTGACAAGCTCCCTGAGTCGGTGCGTGCCGGTTGGTACCGCTACCGCGTGAAGGCATTCGTGCCACTGCCGCGGCGGTGCTATTACTGTCACCGCTTCGGCCACACGAATCGATCATGTAGACGTGCAAAATCGGGGTCACCCGAAGTCTGTGTAAATTGCTCCAAGGTCGCACACGATAAGTCCAAATCGTGTGTAGCCAAGTGTGTCAATTGCGGAGAGCCGCACCCTGCTTCTTCGAAGTAATGTGGTGCATATCTCCTTGAGAAAGAAATCCTGGCCGTTCAGGCCCTTGATCGACTCTCATTCCGCGAGGCTAAGGACTTGGTCCTGGCGCGCCCGGCTCTGCCTGGGACGTCATATGCCTCTATAGTTAGAAAAGCACCCTCTGCTCCTGGCCCATCCAGGCCAACGAGCACGGTTGTTTCCGCGCCCATTCGGAGCCCTTCTGCGGGCTCTACTACACCCGGGCGCTCCCCTGGTAGAGCTGGCGGCAAAAATGGTTCACACCCAGCCCCGGCTAAAACAAGGGCTCCCCCCTCTTCCCCCAGCGTGACCGTTTGCCGTAAGGCGAAACGGCCACGCGCCTCCACCGAGTCGTTAGACTCACAGGAGGCAACACCCCTGAAGATGGTCGCTAGGCCATCTTCCGGGGTTCCTAAAGCTGTTCCCCGAAAGGAGGACAGCAACAAAGGAGCTTCGGCCCCTTCGCCCACGCCCCGAGGTGGAGCGAGTGGCTCGGAGACGGTGGTTCCTCGAAAAGAGGGCCCCCCGCCTCCCAAGCCGCAACGCCCGCCTAAGGTTTCAAGGCGGAGGGAGGAAAAGACTCGCATGGCGAGCCCAACCTCCCCCAATAAGTCCTCGAAGGCGACAGCGCCTTCAGCGCTTTGTCCGGCCAACAGCGCCCGGGGTTCTGCCCCCGGGAAGCGTACGGCCATTCCCGTGAGGGTCTTCAATTCGAGGAGGGCCCCCGCGTCTCCTCCGAACTAGGCCTGGAGGGCATATTCCTTCAATGGAATTGCCGTGGACTCCGGGCCAACTGGGAGGAGCTGCGGAGGCTCGTCTCGTCCCGTTCCCCGTTACTATTTTTTTTGCAGGAGACCATGCTAGGCGCGTGCCCGCTGCCTGCCCTCCCGGGGTATAAGGGTCTTGCGACCCCACCACCGCGGGATGGCCGGGCTGGGGGATGCGCGGTTTACACCCGGCATGATGTCTCCGTTCTTCCTTTCTCTTTAGATACCTCCTTTCAAGCAGTGGCTGTGCAGCTGCACCTGGATAGGAGGTATACTATCATTTCTGCGTACATTCCACCGTCAGCTGACTTCGACGCGGGGGACTTCCGCCGCGTCGTGGCACGGTTGCTGAGGTCCTATCTCTTGCTTGTAGATCTGAACGGCAGGCATCCTCTCTGGGGAGATTACTCCATAAATCCCAGGGGACAAGTCCTTGCCGATCTGATCGAAGAGCTTGAGATGGGTGTCCTAAACGTGGATGAGTTTACGCATCACTGTCCGAGAACCGCTTCATTTTCTTGCCTTGACCTATCTGTGTGCTCTTCGGATGCACAGCCTGAGTTTGATTGGGGGGTGGTCGATGACCTACATGGTAGTGATCACTTTCCCATTCAAATATCTTTTTCAGGGCAACTGCCGCCTGAGAGACCACCTCGGTGGTGCTTGGCGCGGGCGCGGTGGCCTGCATTTCAGGAAATGACTGAATTCTCTATCTCAGTCGAGGAGTTTAGGTCGGTAGAACGTGCCGTTGAGTTCTTCTCCGGCAACCTCATCGCCGTGGGCCTGACTACTATTCCTAGGACGTCTGGCCGTTTTGCACACCGACCACTCCCATGGTGGTCGGCCGAGTGTGAGACGGCCCTCAAACAGAAGCGTTATGCCTACATGCGCTATAAGCGCCGCCCGATTGATTTCACTGTCGCTGAATTTCGTCGGGCTAGGGCTAGGTTCCGGTATGTTTCGAGACACGCCCGCTGCTCTTCTTGGCGGGCATACGTGTCTTCACTTAACGGGAAGACCCCTTTAGCTGAGGTGTGGAAGCGAGTCAAAAGGATTCGGGGCAAGCTCTCGCAGGACCCCCCTCCTGTTCTCCAGGAGAATGGGACCGCAATCTCGGACCCCGCGTCCGTGGCGGAATCCTTAGCGACCGCTTTTTCCGCATTCCCTAGCCGTGATGCTGCTCCGCCAGCATTCAATGCACGTCGTGATGTCGCGGAAGGCCACCGGCTGGACTTTACCTCCAGAGGCGGAGAACCCTTCAACGACAAGTTTACTGTGAGTGAGTTGCGTTCCGCTCTCGCTTCGTGCGCGGACACCGCCCATGGTCCGGACGATGTCCCGTACGCCATGCTTCGACACCTGGGTGAGCGAGGCATTGCCTTTCTGTTAGATTTGTTCAACAGGATCTGGGTGGAGGGTCTTCTCCCAGACTCCTGGCGAATCGCTACTGTGCTCGCCTTTCGCAAGCCGGGGAGAGATCACTCTACTCCGACCGGTTTCCGTCCAATCTCTCTAACCTCTTGCGTGTGCAAGTTGATGGAGAAATTGGTAAATGTTAGATTAGCCTATTTCCTGGACAGCGGAGGCCATCTGTCTTCTGCACAGTGCGGCTTCCGTAAGTTCCACTCCACGTCGGATGCTCTGCTCCGACTGAAAAATGCCGTCTGCGAGGCTTTCCTTCGTAGACAGCACTACGCCACGGTGTTTTTTTGATCTGGAGAAGGCCTATGATACCGCATGGCGATACGGTATCATGGAGACTCTCCACACGATGGGGGCGAGGGGACGCCTCCCAATGTTTATATCTGAATTTTTGCGAGATCGTCGATTCCGCGTACGGGTGGGGGGAGCCCTCTCTGCCCCAAAGGAGCAGGAAGAGGGTGTCCCGCAGGGAAGTGTCCTCAGTGTCACACTCTTTGCCCTGAGCATCAACGGCATCACCTCGGTTCTGCCAGAAGATGTTGTCGCTACGCTCTACGTGGACGACCTTTCGATCTCTTTTGGCGCGGCCCAGATGCCAACTCTGGAGCGTCGACTCCAACAGGCATTGAACCGCGTCTCTCGCTATGCCGAAGCGCACAGGTTTCGGTTTTCTTTGGCCAAGACTAAGGTGGTGCACTTCTGCCGCCATCCACGGCTTCACCCCGACCCAGATTTGTTTCTTAATGGGGTGCGCCTGGATGTGGTTGAGTCGCACCGTTTCCTTGGTCTTGTATTCGACCGACGCCTCACCTGGGAGGCTCATATTCGCAGCCTTAGGGTCTCTTGTACCCGCGCCATGGACATTCTCCGTTCCGTGACGTTCAGCGCTTGGGGCGCTGATAGGGCTACCGCCTTACTTTTTTATCGATCCTTTGTTCGCTCGAAGCTCGACTACGGATGCGAGTTTTATGCATCCGCAGCCGAGCGTTTATTGCGGAAGGTGGATTCAATCCACCACACCGGCCTTCGCCTTGCGACCGGTGCCTTCCGCACTTCCCCCATTGAGAGCCTGTTGGTCGATGCTGGGGAGATGCCACTCGCTCTGCGCCGCGTGCAGTGCATCACTCGCCTGTACGCGCGAGCCCGGCGCCTCCCTCAGTCGCCAACAGCTCTCACTGCATCCGCAGCTGATCTCGATGGTGCCTATGCCGCCGAGAGACGCCAGTCATACCCTAAGCCTTTTGGGTTTAGGGCCAGGAAACTCCTTCGAGAAGTAGATATAGCTCTCGGGCCGGTGGCGCCCCTGGTTCTGCCCAGGACGCCAGCCTGGAGGGTACCACATTTGGCTATTTGTCGCCACGCCTCTGCTCCCAAAGCTTGTACTGCACCGGGAGTATTGCGTTCGACCTTTTTGGAGCACACATCGTGTCACGCTGGTACCGTGCCAGTGTATACATCCGGATGGCTCCAAGTCCCAAGAGGGGATCGGCTTCCAGGCCGTATCCCCTCTGTTTGAAGTCAGCGGGGCTCTACCAGGCGCTGCGTCTGTCTTCACGGCCGAGCTGGTGGCAATACACCACTCGGTACGGGAGATTACGCGACGTGCCCGGTTCGGAGACCGGATTGTGATCTATAGCGACTCACAAAGCGCCCTGAGTGCTCTCGGGGCATTGGAATCTCCGCATCCCCTGGTTCGCGATATCCGTGACGCCACGGTTTTAGCGAGCCGGGCAGATGTCGAGATTATCTTCTGCTGGGTTCCTGGACATGTAGGAATTGCGGGGAATGAGCGCGCCGATGAGGGCGCCAAAGAGTCCGCGAGGACTCTGCGACCGGACCAGCGTTTCGCTCTTCCTCACACCGACTATATGGCAGGAATACGGGCAGCTCTTCGGACTGCTTGGCAAAGAAGATGGGAGACGGTCGAAGGGAACTTAAAGTTGCGTGCCATTGCGCCGCGACCGTTCCCATGGACCTATCCCCCAATGCCGCGGCGGCTTCAGGTTGCTTTCTGTCTTCTCCGAATTGGACACACTCGTGTGACGCATCGCTATCTGATGGAGCGCTCGCCTGCGCCCTATTGCAACGACTGCGTCGTCCCCCAGACTGTTCGGCACATTCTTTTCGAATGTCCCAGTCTGGGTGATCTTCGCGCACGACACCTGTCCCGGTACCGGGATGGGCGGGGTCGCTACCGCCTGTCCCTTGTGCTCGGGACGAGTGCGTGTACTTTGACTGGTGGACTTATTGACTTTTGGGGGGAGGCCGGCCTTCTCCCTTTTATTTAACCCGATTTAATTGTTTTGTTTTTGTAATTGTTTTGTTATTGCTTTGTTATTGTTATTGTTATTTTTTTTCTTGTTTTCTGTTTAATTTTTTAAAGTAGCCTAAAACTAGGCTGTTTGTTTACGGCAACTTATGCCTTAGTCGGCAGTCGCCAGATAGCCCCTTAATTAAAAAAAAAAAAAATCAACATCGTCCACGACAATTTGGCCATGACCAAGGTCTCTCTGCCCGTTGGGTCCCTAGAAACCTGACGCCCCATGATCGACTTCAACGTCGTCAAAGTTTGGAGTAGCTGCTGCCCCTGTACAACCAAGACCCGGTGGGATTCGAGTCACGCATAGTGACAGGTGATGAAACGTGGGTCCATTACTGGGGTCCCGAGACCATGCTCGAAAGGGTGGCCTGGAAGCACAGGGGCTCTCCGATCCCCATCAAGTTCCGGACCTAACCCTCAGCCGGGAAGATCATGGCCACCATCTTCTGGGATTCTGAGGGAGTGTTGATGGTGGACTATGCGCCTCGTGGGAGGACCATCGCAGGTCAATATTACGCCGAGGAACTGGCTGGGTTGAAGAAGTGCATCCGTCAGAAGCGGCGCGACAAGTTGACACGCGGTGTCCTGCTCCTCCACGACAATGCCCCTGTCCACAAGGCCAGAGTTGCGGGAGTGCGGATTCGAGGAGCTCAACCATCCCCCCTACAATCCAGATCTGGTCCCTAGCGACTACTTTTTATTCCGCCAGCTCAAGGCTGCACTGCGTGGACGCCGTTTTGGGGACAATGAAGATGTCCAGCTCGCCGTCCAGGAGTGGATTGAACAGCAGTCAGGAGATTTCTGGTTGTCGGGAATTTGAAGCCTCAGGGACAAGTGGCGCAAGTGCATTCAAGTCGAGGGTAGTTATATTGAAAAATAATAAAACCCTTTTCCTCATCTCTCGTTTCCTTATATCCGAATTGCAAAACTTATTGACCGCTCTTCGATTGTTATTTGTTTTTTTTAATATAGCCTAGTACTAAGCTGTGTTGAGTACGGCGAATTGTGTCCATGTTAGCAGTCGCCAGATGGGCTCCTAAAATAAATATAAAAAAATCGCAGCCTACCAACTTCTGTCCAATCTCACTTACGACGTGCTGTGCAGCTGTTTGAGAAGATGGTCAATGTCCGACCTATATAGATCCTGGAACGCGAAAGGTTCCTGGCAACTGCTAGTTCGGCTTTCGCAAGCTCGTTCCACGTCGGACGCTCTCCTAACACTGGAGTCGTCAGTCTGCATGGCGGTTAGATTTCAGCAACATCCATTACAGTTTTTTTGACCTGGAGAAATCTTATGACACCGCCTGGAGACACGGCATCCTCTAAACAATCCACAGAACTGGTCTAAGGGGGAGATTGCCGTGTTTCTTAAAAGACCTTCATGTCCAATAGCTTTGTCCGAGTTCGGGCCAGACGAGTCCTCTCCTCCCCCTATCATGGAGCAGTTCCATGATCGACTTCAACGTCGTCAAAGTTGGGAGTAGCTGCTGCTCCTGTACAACCAAGACCCGGCGGGATTCGAGTAACACATAGTGACAGCTGATGAAACGTGGGTCCATCACTGGGATCCCGAGACCAAGCTCGAAAGCATGGCCTGGAAGCACAGGGGCTGTTGCGATCAATGACATAGTGGATGTGCTCCCAAATGGGATGACCTGTCAATATCATTTGCACCCTCACGGATGTCAGCGGCCGGAAGACAGGTCCGGTCCACCTTACCATAGAGAAAGCTGTGAGTGAGCTACCCTTAGGGGTTTCCGCTTCTCGCAGAAAAAGACCATCGCAGTACATTTCTTTAGGATACGGGGCATACATCCCACCCCGATATGCATCTTTATAGCAAGCAGATCCCGTGTAAGGATGAGGCTCGGTTTGTGGGGGGGGGGGGTCTTTGACACCAGACAAACCTGGTCTCCGCACCTCCGTTCCCTGAAGGTAGGGCAATGAACCTTCTAAAATTATTCGCAAAAACATCCTGGAGTGCAGACCGTGACATCATGTTGAGGCTGCAGAACGCAATAATATTGTCAAAATTAGAATATGGTTGCGAGCTATACTCCTCCGCCACCCAAGCCCGACTAAATGCACTAGATTCCATCCACCATTGAGGAGTGCGCCTCGCAGCTGGGGCATTCAGGTCGTCCCCCATCCCTAGCCTTCTAGTGGATGGATCTTCTGCTGGGTTCCTGGACAAGTAGGAATTGCGGGGAATGAGCGCGCCGATGAGGGCACCAAAGAGTCCTCGACGATTGGGCGACCACATCAGCGTTCCGCTCTTCCTCGCACCGATTACATGGCAGGAATACGGGCTGCTTGGCAAAGAAGATGGGAGACGGTCAAGGGAAACAAAGTTGCGTGCCAGTGCGTCGCGACTGTTCCCATGGACCTATTCCCCAATGCCGCGACCGCTTCAGGTAGCTTTCTGTCGTCTCTGAATTGGACACACTCGCGGGACGCACCGCCATTTGATGGAGCGCACGCCTGCGCCCTACAGTGAAGACTGCGTTCTCCCCCATTCTGTTCGGCACATTCTTGTTGAATGTCCAAGTCTTGGCGATCTTCGCGCACGTTACCTATCCCGGTACCGGGACGAGCAGGGTCGTTACCGCTTGTCAATTGTCCTCGAGACGAGTTCATGCACACTGACTTGGGGACTTTACGACTTTTTGGAGGAGTTGTTGTTGTTTTTTTGGTAGGTTGCATGTTCTTGCGCCGAGGGAGATGCGGGCCTACCCCCGACGCCGCAGCGCGCCTCCTTCTTGCTTTGTTCTCTTGTTATTCTTTTGCCCCTTGTCCTTCTTAGCCTTATTTGTTATATACATATTGTTATTTGTTTTCTTGTTTTTTTTTGTTATTTGTTTCTTAATATAGCCTAGTAGTAGGCTGTGTCGTGTACGGCAACCTATGCCCAATAGGGTGATGACTATTTGACTTTTTTCCTAAAAAATGATTTCCTGTGCACGAATGAATTAACTTTTGCTTATTAATGACAAAAAATTACTTTTATTCCATTGAAATATTGAAAAAGGTCACGCACAAACCACTTTGAAATGTAATATAGGCCATTTTAGCATTTTATGTGTGTTAAAAATATTTCTATTAAATATATAAGTTATCAAACAGACTTGTGCAATAATTTATGTACCATAGAATTGTATAGAATTTTCCAGAAAATCATCACGTCATCGCTTGGACGATTTCTGTAGAGTTCCAGAATTTCCTTCAGCCATTTCGTGTGCGGTATATGAGCGAGATGTTTAAAGCGGGTAGTTACTAATTCAGTTTTAACGGCGTTAATATTATTATTGCCTTATTGTAATTGTTGTGTATTCTCCAGCGTCGTTTATTGTAAAGAGATCCTGGTATTATTTGGTAAGCTACATTTAACTCTCACTAATTATATATTTTATTAGTGTCTGCCTTCTCTCTTATTTTTTATAATTGTAATTTGCTTGTTTTTTAATAAAATATATAAAAGCTCAATAACAGTTTCTTTAATTTGTTACCTATTTAATATTTAGGTTTATTTTCTATTTCAGTTGCTGAGTACAAAACATGTCGTTCAAGAAGAGCTTTTTTAACACGGAGAAGAACAAGAAAACCTGGACAAATAACTTGTCCAGTTTCAAGCACCATCAAGAAGAGGCAACGTGGCAGTTTATGAAGCACCCTTAAGTGAACGGAGTCGCATGCCCCTGAAAATACACGTCGTTGGACGCTTCAAATTTCTTGAATCCACCGCCAAAGAACGAAGGGAGAGGATCAGCCTAATTCTTTTGGATCTAAAAGCCCAATGGAACAAAACATTGAACTTCCAGCATGTATCTGATCAAGCCATTTGTGCAAAACTAGAAAACCTTCTGAAAGACTATGAGTACTGCAGAAAGAAACAAAACTTTTAATTCTTTGAATGAACTGTTTGACGTGACCAAAGTGAAAGGCAACTGGTTGTGCAAAGAAGATGAGAACCTCTATAAACAGCAAATTTTGACCACAGGCCACGTTGGTTATTCCACTGGTAAACCTGCTAGTGCCAAGACCATCCACCCATCCAAGCGAAAGAAGGCAATGGAAGCGACTGTGTCCCCACTTTCCAGCTCAGCATCACCTGATTGTTCCGAAACTAGCACGGACTCATCCAATAACAGTGAAGACAGTTCTTGGGAGGATGAGAATGCAGCATCGAGGAAAATGAAGCATAACCCAACAGGCTTAGCAAGACTCCTTGTTACAAGCTCAAAGCTGTCTTCCCACAGAGCAGCAAAGGTATTTCGCTAGCTTTCTGGTGAGGGCATTGAAATCCCAACCCCATGTCAGTCAGCAATCCACAAGGCTATCTACACGAGAGCTGCTCAGGTGAAGAAGCACTTTGTGAGCACGCTTCATCTGGAAAAGTGGAGCTTACACTTTGACAGCAAACGCATTGAGAACTTTGAATATCAGGTTGGGTCAGCAAGAATGAAGCAAAAGTAATAAAGTTGGCTGTGCTCAAATTGAAGGATGGGAAAGCTGTAACAATTGCAAAAGGGCTCCAGGGTGTGTTAGAGGAGTTCAACCTGTGGGGATCAATTGTTATGCTTGTCGCCGACACAACAAGTGTGATTACCGGCAAAAAGACAGGCGTTGTTGTTTGACGCAGCAAATGTTCGAAGATAAAGGTCACCCCAAACCCAAGTTCATCAGTTGCCAGCACCATGTCCTGGATCGGATTCTTCGCGCTGTCATGGACGATGAGCTCCATGGGTGGACTAAATAACCAAACATAGAGTACTTCTTTGTGCAGGATTTGATGAGCAATTATGATAAATTGAAAGCAGCCTTCAGCAACGGTAAAACTGAGATTAAGGTAACAGGCGGCTGGAGAGATGACATGAAGTTTCTTTATCACCTCACGCGTGTCTTACGTCACTTCACTGAGATGAATGAGGTCCCTTTTGTAAAGTTTCATAAGATCCAAAACATCAGCACTGCACGTTGGAACACTCTTGCCATTCTAGCCCTTCTTGCGTTCATTCTGATGCCTGACACCTGGAGCAGGCTGCGTAAAATCTGTTCATTCATTTTTTACTCATGGGCTGACCATTGGTTCAGCACACAGTTGTTCCACACTGAAGATTTTTATGAACTCTCTGCAGCTCTGAATGAATACCCAACAGTTCTCAAATGCTTGAAAACCCACTGGAAAACAGATGAATCTCGAATCAATATTGCCCAAAGCAACCAGTGCTGTGAGTTTGCGGTCAAAGTTATGCAAGACTTGCACGGGTCCTCTTGCAACAAGGAAAACCTATCACTGAGATTCATTCTGTCCAATGACATTATTGTAACTAATTTACATCCTTGTGTGTTTGATGACCCTATATAATGTTATATATATGTGACTCATAAGCTTGTGTTCAATCTTGTATATGCTGCCAGTGACTTCAAAAACTGGACAAAAAAGCTTACAAATAAAATTTTTAAAATCATTTTGTGCAGGATTTTTTTTTTTATCAAATCACCTTGAAAGTAAGATTTTATATAATCATTAATTAAAGCTCATCAAATTATGACACAAGGATATGAGGTTGTAAAAAAGTCATCACCTTAATGCCCAAGCAGGCAGTTGCCAGATGGGCTCCCTAAAAAAAAAAAAAGCAGATGAAGGTGCAATTCCCTTGGACCTCCGCAATAATTCAACACTGATCAAGTGCTGATACCGCCTACAGAGACTGCCTGATTCTCTGGCTAGCCAAAGAGTGGGCTGATGCCAATGCCACCCAACACCCTGGTTTTCTCCACTCCAGAGGCATTTGGTGCACAAGTCCGGGTGTTGCTTGACACTCACCCGGACCTGACTTTGCAAATTAGCCCACAGCAGCAGTCCAGACTAGGTCCTTGGCATCTACCTGAGGTCACATTTTGTAGGGGACTTTCACAGAGAAAAGGATCACTCCCGCCACAAGCTGAGCTCCTCCAGGTTAAAGACCATCAGTTTTTGCATGGGGGATCTGTACCAGTCTACAAAGATGGCTCCAAAACCAATGAGGGAGTCGATTTTGGAGTTACCTTTCCCGCATCCAGGAAACGGGGCAATCTTCCTAGATCTGCCTCTATGCTCACGGAAGAACTTACTGCAATCTTGACTGGCCTCAACCTTATTTTGCTGAAGACTGATTTGTCTTACGTAATTTATTCAAACTCTGTAAGTGCCATTCAGGCGATGCATTGTTTTAATCCCGACCACCAGCTGGTTCGAGAGATCTTGGAGTGGCTCCATCTACTGATGAACCAAGGTCGCATTGTTCAATTCTGCTGAATCTCTGCCCACGTGGGTGTTCCTGTGAACGAGGCGGCGGATGCCCTCGCTAAGGCATGCGCATCAAGACCGGCATCAATCGCCCTCGCAATACCAGCATGTGATCTCTAGCCTGCCATCCGCCATACATAACTTTAGGCATGTAAACAACAACGGACCTCGTTAAATAGAAACAAACTAAGATCGATTCGCGAAAATGTGGAGGGATGGGAGTAGAGTGGTCTGCCACGCCGCCTGAAGGTGGTGGTTACACGACTCCTGGTGGGCCACACCAAAATTACTCATACGCACCTTATGGAGACTGGTCCACCCCCTCATTGTGATGATTGTTTGGTCCCCCTCACGGTGTTCCACATGATGGTGAAGTGTCCCAGCCTAGGAGATATCTACAATGCCCATCTTGTGAGGCACCCGGGGGCAGATGGTGCCTACTCCCTACTCTCCATGCTTGGCCAGGTTGGTGGAGTGGATCAGGATTTGATTATATTTTTGAAGGAGGTTGGCCTCCTCCAACAAATATAATTCAAAAATACTTTATTCCAAATATGTTTCTATTTTAACACAATATGAATACTGTAAAATAAATTTTAATATATATTCCATATATTTTACCCTTCATCCATCTACCGTTCATCTTTCATCCATATCCTCATCCATCAAAGCATTATTCTGTAAATATCTTGAAACAACTTCATCAAGCATAATTCATCTATTCAGTCTCATTCACCCCCTCACCCCCACCATCTCTCACATTCATCCACTCATAAATCATTACTCATCCATTCACCCTCATTCATCCATAACTTTGTACTACATCCTTAAATACTCATTGTTTTAAATTTATAATTTTTTTATCTTTAATATTCTTTTTAGCAATTTTTGAATCATAATTGTAAATCTTCAACCATTTTAGAGCCTTGACCATCCTTCATCCATCCATCACTTATTCATTGCCCATAATAAATGCTCAAATTACATAAAAAGGTTGCTGGTGGAAAAAACCTTGTAGTTTCTTCACTTAAAACCAACCAATCAATCGAAAGATGCTAGTCATATCCTAAGCCCTTCTGGTTTAGGGCTAGATAACTCCTTCAATACCTCAGTGTAGCTTTCGGGCCGGTGGCCCCTCAGGTCCTGCCCAGAACTTCCCCATGGAGGGTAGCACCTTTGACTATTTGTCGCCAAGCCTCTTCTCCCAAAGCCTCCACAGCGCCGGGAGTATTGCGTTCGACCTATTTGCAGCACATTTCGTGTCACGCTCTATCTGTACCAGTGTACACGTATGTCTCCATTTCCCAGGAAGGAGTTGGCTTCCACGCCGCATCTCCTGTGTCTGAAGTCAACGGGGCTCTATCGGGTGCTGCGCCTGTCTTCAACGCCGACTTGGTTGCAATACACAGACCACTCAATACTCGAGATAACGCGTTGTGCCCAGTTGGAGAGAGGATTATGATCTTTAGCTACTCACAAGGTACCCTGAGTGCTCTCCGGGCTTTGTAATCTCCGCACCTCCTTGGTTCGCGGTATCCGTGACGGCAAGGTTGCCGCGAGCCGGGCGTATGTTGAGAAAATTTTCTGGTGGGTTCCTGGCCATGTAGTGATTGCTTGGAAAGAGGGCTCTTGGTGCAGTCGCTTGATCAGATGTTGCGTATGGTACTGTTAACCAGAGGTGGGCGCGATAACGAAAAAATGTATCAGGGTAACTGATAAATCGATAACTATAACCTTATCGGCGATAACCGATAATCAATAACTGACGATAAATTTATCGCCCGATAAGGTGATAATCGATAAATCTAAAATTAGAATACAATAGTAAAAATATTTTAATACCGTTTCTTAGTTTCTTACCTGGTGAGGCTCTCCTTCATCTCTTCATAGGTTTTGAGGATCCTCCTCTCCATCGTCCTCCTGGAGGGTACCTCTTTCTTAGGGTTGAGGGTGTGGACCATGTCCCTGAAGCTCTGACTGTCCACAATATGCAGCGGCAGCATGTTGTCAACCACAAACCTGACAATGTTTTGTCGACGGTGGACTGCAGAATGGCGCTACCCTGGGCCATGATGCTAAAGGTCTCGGCGATGACAGTCTCTTGCGACGCCATCACTAATTCAATACTATAAAATAGCAAAGCACTGCACTACTGAATTACAATAAAAATATGATCAGTTTCGAATATGGGCGTAGCTTCGTAAGTGTTCAAAACGTTAATAAACAGATATTAAAGAATAGCACCGAATAGTACATGAATTCATATACACGTGCACAAAAAATGAGAACGGAAGAAGCACGGGATCATAGGGAAAAAATCATCAAAGAACGCGTAAAACCGGTAGCGCGCAGGAGCAACACCTCGTGACCTCTCGCCCGACAGCTGGTTCCCAGCTTGGACATACCTATTTGTGCCTCCAAGGCTCGCGCGGCTTGCCCCTGTGCAAAACTGAAACCAAAAACTGAAATTATCCATTATCGCTAGTTTGGGCCACAAGTATCGGCGATACCGAAAGAATCGATAACGCGGAAAAAATATCGGATAACCGATAACCCGATATCGTTATCGTGATAACTCCCACCTATGCTGTTAACCACGTGTTGCATGTGATACTGTTCCCCGAGTGTTACATTTGTATTGGTGACCGCGAGTTGCACGTAATAGTGTTGCATGTGGCACTGTTGATCATTTGTTGATGTGAAACGTTATCAGATGGTGCTAGGGACACTTTTGATCATGTGTTGCATGTTACATTGTTAACTATATGTTGCGTGTGGCACTGATGATCTACGATCGTGTATTGCATGAGGCAGTGTTGTTCATGTGTTGTATGTGGCCCTGTTGATCATGTTTTGTATGTCCCTTTTCACCTCGATGTATACCACTACTCATAAATTGACCCACTGATCACTGCAATTTTCCTTTCCCTCCCGTTAGGTGGGGGGGGGAGTTAAGATTAGTATTTGGGGGGTTTGTGGCAACTTGTTCTTTCTGGGCCTATTATTTCCTCAGGCCCGATATTCAGGATAATTTCACCTTTGTATTCGTTGTCCCTTTTCACCATTCTTGTCGTTTATCTTTTTGTTCCTTTGCCTTCTCTCAATCTTCCCTGGGTGAAACTGCTCTCGTTGGATTAGCCCTTTCACTCTTAAAATAAAGCCAAAATGCGCTCTTTGATGCTCGGCAGCTTGGGTGGCGCACATCTGCGAATCTGGGGACAGCACCGCCGACCTCCTCCACCATCTTCCTCTCCTCCGACCCACCAATGGAGAAGCCAAGGCTCACTACCTCGCCCTCATCCCAAAGGTAAATAAACCACCGCCATACCTTATAACTACATACACACACTTGTTTATAGTTGTCCGTCGATTACGACGATGACACACACACACACACACACACACACAATCTTTATTAATCTTTTTTAGTTTCCATTTCTGATTCCTAGCTTGCCCCTCCCCCCTGACACCTTCTCTTGATGGGCTCCTCCTATATTTAAGTCATGATACGATGATGGAGGGGGACGGCCTCGAGTATGTACTTGAGTTCTTTGTTCTTTGGAACCAAATTTACCCTAAGGAGAATGATAATTTATAAAGATTTAATTCAACTGAAACCATTTGTACAAATTCTGCAGAGAAATGCATTAAAACACTTCTTTTTTTTTAACTTTTAAATAACCATCACGCCGAGACTTCTCGTAGTCTCGTGAGCTTCGGATAATCTCAAAAGATATTAAATCCGATCAATTCTTTAAATGAGGCTGGCAATTGATATCGGTTTAATAGTATAAAATTAAAATCCCGCCCCTTATAATATACAGAATTGTATTGTATAATTTGATAAATAACTATTCACGAAACCCAGAACATATACATAATCTTCAGCCACAGAATGCAATGCCTAGTCTACGCATAGCGTTATATAAATCAATGGAATTTCCGTAGCTAGAGAGAGAGCGAGTTTTTTCCCTCGATGGCATCCCCCAAAGAATGATTGTAAGGAGAAAGGGGTGAAGATGGAGGATGACAAAATGCGTGGAAGATATAAAGTCGCAGATCCTCCTGTATGCATTGGGGCCAGGAGGTCACACAATCCTCCATATGTCAGCCGCATCAACTTTGTCCACGCTGCACCTATCATCATTTTGCGGGTCGTAGCCATGGAGTCAGAATGACACGAATATCAAGAGTTTATTAACCCGAGTTTATTAACTTTGTATGCAGTGTTTTTCTCCTGTATGGTTTGATCTTTACAAATTATTGAACTTTCTTTTGTGTCATCATGGTTAGTGTACACCCTATATTATATTATGCCCGAAAATTCTTGAAATAAACTAGAATTATTGACTTCTCTTTCGATATCCTCTATTCTATTTGCCTCTCTTTATTGTTGATCGCACGCTCCTACGTTGGGGAAGGCGGGCCTCCCCCCGACGCAGAACGTGCTTCCTTTTTCTTCCTGCTTTCGTTTCTTTTCTTGTTTGGGTTTTGCTTTTGTTTGTTTTTTTGGTCGGAATTTTAAAGCACTAAGCGGAATTTGTAATTACGGCGACTTATGCCCCTTGGTCGCATCCGCCAGATAGGCACTATTGAGAATAGAAATTATACCCCCCCCTCCTCATTTTTACACAGGTTTGTCTTTACAGGTGCTTTCCCAGGCGCTCTCGTCGGGAGCGTCGCCCCCAGTTCTCCTGGAGAAGGCGCGCCAGATCCTCTCTTACTCGCTCATCCACCCCGCGCTCTCCCTGGACGAGCGACGCGCCATGGCCTCTTGGCTCCGCGTTCTCGAGCACAGACTCACCGACCCCAGCGCCACCGGTGCGTTTTCATCCTTCACCTCTCCTACCTAGGGGTCCCTCCCCCCATAAAGGCCGGTAGGGGTTACTGATCCGGTCGGTGACCTCTACTTGTAAAACGGAGAGGTATTATGAGAGTTGCGAGACTTCCTGGTCTATGTAGCTTTCACACATTTATACATCTTAGTATATTTACCAATTTCTTCAGGCACAAATTTAAAAGCCTCCCAAGGAAGATGTTCTCATTCAATTTTGCCTTCTTATTGCTCTTGGTCCCAGGACCGAGTTGTAACGAGGTCCATTTTGGCTCTCTGATCTCTGGGGGCAGATAGAAGAAGGTTTATCCCCACCTAGATATATCCATAGTTGTGTTTTGTTGGTATCATTTGTTAGCCTACTTCTTGGAACAGCCGAGAGGAGGGGCAGAAAATGGGCAATAAGAGGCTATAGTCCCTTTAAGGGGACCATCTGTAATTTTTTAAAGATTTTTTTGCCCCCACCCCCCTTTCATTTGTTTCCTTAAACATCATCCAAAGTTAAAGATCAATATCTTCAGTATTTACAAAGTTAGGACCCCATTTTCTTCCCCCGTCATCCATTATGTCAATTTCCTTTATAGTTATTGCTAATACCTTATTAAAATAATTAAATTACAGCCTTGGCCAATGGGGCAGGTATGAAAAAATACAGAATACGAATGAAACTCATTCACATAGTAATTGAAAACAATATAATAAACAGTCAGGTATATCTCATCAATAATTAGTATTTTATATCTTTTCCTTTTGCTTTTATAACTGCTTTAATGCATTTTTGCATATTGTGCATAAGTGGTTCGGGCAACCTTCTGCCATTCAATGTGTGATACTAACATTTATTCCTATTTTTTCAGTGATTATCTTATTGATAACTTACAAGTGGTAAGTTTTGTTAAAAATGTGTCTGAAGAAACAGATTCCTGAAGCTCAAAGAGCTCAAATCATTGCATTGTCCAGAGAGGGATTATGCCAAGTCAAAATTACAAGAAAATTAAAATGCTCAAGAATCAGTGTCCAAACAACCATTAAAAGGTATAATGAGACCAATTTTTTCAAAAACCTTGATTGTCAAGGTTGCAAAAGGTGTACAACTCCGAATGAAGAGAGGTTGCTGAAAAGGACATCTCTAGGCGATAGGGGAAAAAAAACCCTCTTCTGATGTAGCTGCTGAGTTTTGGGCAGCAACAAACAAAGAGATATCAAGAGGCACAGTGAGAAGAAGGTTATTAGAAGCTGCGCTCAAAGGATGCAAGACTAGAAAGAAACTGTGGCTGTCTCAGGTAAACAAGCAGAAGCGATTGTCTTGGGCAAAAGAATGAAGTTTGGACTGATGATGATCGGGCTAAAGTTGTTTGGTCTGATGAAAGCAAATTTGAGGTAGCTTCTCCACACTAGTTTGCACCAATTTATTACGCTTGTGCACATTTTTATTGGTACCAAAAATGATGAGTAAAATTTGTATTTCTCCTCAGAACTTTGGAACCCTTGGAGCTGTTTATGTTCATCGAATAGTTGGGGATGCTTATGATCCGAGATGCATTGTCCTAACAGTCAAATTTGGAGGTGGCAGTGTAATAGTTTGAGTTTACATGTCTTCACGCCAGGATTGTTGTTCACTTGTGAGAGCAGAATGAATTCCAACACTTACACCAGCATGTTAGACTAGGTTTATCAACCTTAGGTAAAATTTTCAATGATGACATACCAGATGGTGTAATCTTCCAACAACAAGACCATGCTCCAGGCCACACATCTTGAGTCTCAAAGGGATGGTTTGAAAAGACAGGGGTGATGTTGATAGAATGGCCCCCCTCAATCTCCAGACCTCAACCCTATTGAACATTTGTGGTCACACTTGGGGACAAGAGTGAGGGTGCACAAATGTTCCTCAAAAAGTGAATTAACAGCCAATATTCATGAAGAGTGGCAGAAAATTGAGCCAACTCTCAAGTATGCAAAAACACATAAAAGCGGTTATAAAAGCAAAAGGAGGACACATCCAATATTAATTATTGATAGAATATACGCAAAAATGTTTATTTGTATTATTTCAAGTATAAAATAAATGAGTTTCAATCATATTATTCACTTTTTCATACCTGTCCCATAATTTTGGCCAAGGCTGTATATATCAGAGCCAACAAAACAAAATTTGCTGGTCAGAAAGGATCAGCTTTGTTGCGCAATGTACCACTCTGGATCATAACTTGAGCTATGATGAAGCTTTGTTCCTTCACATATTGAATTTAGATTCAAAAACCCTATTTTCAATAATATATGATCAAGATAAACATAGAAAAATTGTTAAAATTGAGAAAATTGTTAAAAAAAAATTGGGGGGGGGCCTGGTTCTGACTGAAGTGTATAAACATAGCAACAATGAACATAGAGGTTAGCTAACTCTAATAGCCTTCACTAGGCAAGACAATACCATGTTTCAGCAATTAGGGAGGGGACAAGGAAGCTAAAAAATATAAATCTAATGAATATTGAGAAAAAAAATGAAGAAAATGTTAAAACTTTTAGCACATTTGAAATTCGAATGATTTGAAAAAAATGTGCTCTACTTTGTTTTGGGGGAAGGGGTTCTTCTCAAATTATTTTTTTCCTCAAATGATGACTTAAACCCAATACAAACTAAACTCTAGTGAATTAAATGGGGAAAGCAGTATTGAACATTCTTTAAAAATAGGTCAGTAATTTAGTATTATGGTTTGATGACTTTCCATTTTTTTTACTAGTGATAATACCCCTTCCCCCCAAATTCAAATTTTGCTATTGAATAATCTAATAAAAATGTCCTATAGTAATATAAGACGAGTTCAAATACTAATATACAAAGAAAAAAACCCTGATTCTATTCCATAGGTAAATAGATATACTCTTTTGAAACTCCCCTAAAATCCATATTTTGGGGCCCTCCTCACCCCAATTGGAGGACGTAAATATTATATTTTGTGTATAACCTAGTAACATAAATACCAACATCCTAAAATAAGACATTCGTGGAACCATTTTGCCACTCACTAAGTAAATCACAGATGGTCCCCCCAAACTTTAAAGTGCTCCACTATTTGGACATTCCTGATCCACCTATGTAAGGTTTGTGTTAAAGGGCTGGTTTATTAAATATTATAATGTTTTTATTCTCATCTCAAGCAAGGTGGGGGGGAGATTCCAGTTCTTGGAATGGTTGGTCTTCTGGCTGACTAAATTACCAATCTAGTCTCCTTTGGCTTGTCTTCACCTTTTCGCTTGGTGGGGGACGTTAGTTTATACATTTGAGTTTTCCTCTTTTGCACGAATGTGTTTCATACTCATCTTGCTACATTACTAAGAGTTGACGTATTGCAGCTATTGTTATACTTAGCCCTTTTCAATCCATTATTTCCACATACCTTTTTTCCTCATTTGTCATAATGCCCGTTAGCTGTATTAGTTTCCTTTTCTCAAAAGTTTTCTCATTCGTATACCCTTGTAGGGGTATTGACCTCATTTTAGATTCTGTGTTATTGATGACATTGAATTGTTGAGGGTGTAACTGTAATGTTGGACTTCTCTCTGACAAAGGTGATTTGAGTTTGAAAAGAAACATGTTTAATCATCCCGTACTCAACGACTGGATGGGACAAATTTCTCATTTTGTTCTGTTTTTAACATCAAATTATGGTTTTCTTCTTTTGGGACTTCAATCTCTAACAGGCCTTTACACACAAACCTCATTTAATGTTGGTTCTGATCGTGTTTTCATCATTTCAGACTTGACACAACCTTTCCTGTGACCCTTGACCCTTTACATGAATCGATCTTCTCAAGACGCATCCAAACATACGACATTTTGTCCTGCTGACGATCCTCCTTGGAAGATTGGCTCGCTACTCGGGCTTGACTAACTTGCTTCTTCCATGCCCCGCCCGACTCTCGGAGACGACTCTTAAATTAGCCCCTACCTTCATTGCCAGCCACTGATAATGTGGCTTCCAATCCCGTTTTTTACACGTTTCTTGATTCAGACTCCCTCTTGGTGTCGTAAGTATTATGAAGTTCACTCTATGGCACACAGAAAAGGTTTTTTCTTATTTTGCCAGTGTTGGTTTAATGAATCTTTCATTTTGCTTTGGCTGAACAAAAACAGAAAGGAGAGGAGGGAAGGGGGCTAAGGAATTCTATCAAGAATGTGAATCTTATCATTTCCAGGCATAGCAGAGATCCAGCCACTGTTTTTTTAAGGGTTTTTAATCTGTGCATGTTGTCAAAAGCTGTAAATGGATGGCTAGTTCCTTCGTCTATTCTGGAATGACACAGAATCACCAGGGCTGGTCCATAGGTTCCTTAGTGCGAGGCCAAAGATAATTGGTAACTGAATGTTTTCTTTACCTCCCTGGAATTTTGTTTGTGTGTGTACAAACCATCTCGAAATGCTATTGACGGATTTCGATGGTCACTGCTATGAAGGACATCGACCACCACCCACACAAAGGATTAGATTTTAGAACGGATCCAGATTCGGGATCAGTTATTCACTTTCTTTAACATTGCAAGACACGGCCTTTTCTGACATTTGGTGATGATGTGGATTCTTTTTTGCGCAATAGCAGAGCTTGATAAATAAAAAAATAGAATGTGTTTTCCGACGGGATTCCGCGCATCTTCCAGCCCCTGCTTTGTCACTCCTTCCGCTAACATCTACTTAATGCCTTTCTGTGCCAACTCTTGTCATCTCCCTCACCGGAAGGGGCACGTCGGTGTTTTTCTAACCCTCCTCCTCCTCCTCCTCCTCCTCCTCCTCCTCCTCCTCCTCCTCCTCCTCCTCCCTCCTCCCTCCTCCCTCCTCCTCCTCCTCCTCCTCCTCCTCCCTCCTCCCTCCTCCCTCCTCCCTCCTCCCTCCTCCTCCTTCTCCTCCTCCTCCTCCTCCTCCTCCTCCTCCTCCTCCTCCTCCTCCTCCTCCTCCTCCTCCTCCTCCTCCTCCTCCTCCTGGGACCGCAATCTCGGACCCCGCGTCCGTGGCGGAATCCTTCGCGACAGCTTTTTCCGCATTCTCTAGCTGCGATGCTGCTCCGCCAGCATTCAATGCACGTCGTGATGTCGCGGAAGGCCGCCGGCTGGACTTTACCTCCAGAGGCGAAGAACCCTTCAACGACAAGTTTACTATGAGTGAGTTGCGCTCCGCTCTCGCTTCGTGGGCGGACACCGCCCATGGTCTGGACGATGTCCCGTACGCCATGCTTCGACACCTGGGTGAGCGAGGCATGGCCTTTCTGTTAGATTTGTTCAACATGATCTGAGTGGAGGGTCTTCTCCCAGATTCCTGGCGAATCGCTACTGTGCTCGCCTTGGGCAAACCGTGAAGAGATCCTTCTATTCTCTCTAATCTCTTGCGTGTGCAAGTTGATGGAGAAATTGGTAAATGTTAGACTAGCCCTTTTCCTGGACAGCGGAGGCCATCTGTCTTCTGCACCGTGCGGCTTCCGCAAGTTCCACTCCACGTCGGATGCTCTGCTCCGACTGGAAAATGCCGTTTGCGAGGCTTTCCTTCGTAGACAGCACTACGCCACGGTGTTTTTCGATCTGGATAAGGCCTATGATACCGCATGGCGATACGGTATCATGGAGACTCTACACACGATGGGGGCGAGGGGACGCCTCCTAATGTTTATATCTGAATTTTTGCGAGATCGTCGATTCCGCGTAAGGGTGGGGGGAGCCCTCTCCGGCCCAAAGGAGCAGGAAGAGGGTGTCCCGCAGGGAAGTGTCCTCAGTGTCACATTCTTTGCCCTGAGCATCAATGGCATCACCTCGGTGTTGTCGAAAGATGTTCTCGCTACGCTCTACGTGGACGACCTTTCGATCTCTTTTGGCGCGGCCCAGATGCCAACTCTGGAGCGTCGACTCCAACAGGCATTTAACCGCGTCTCTCGCTATGCCGAAGCGCACAGGTTTCGGTTTTCTTTGGCCAAGACTAAGGTGGTGCACTTCTGCCGCCATCCACGGCTTCACCCCGACCCAGATTTGTTTCTTAATGGGGTGCGCCTGGATGTGGTGGAATCGCACTGTTTCTTCGGTCTTGTATTCGACCGACGCCTCACCTGGGAGGCTCATATTCGCAGCCTTAGGGTCTCTTGTACCCGCGCCATGGACATTCTCCGTTCCGTGACTTTCAGTGCTTGTGGCGCTGATAGGGTTACTGCCCTTCTTTTTTATCGATCTTTTGTTCGTTCGAAACTCGACTACGGATGCGAGTTTTATGCATCCGCAGCCGAGCGTTTATTGAGGAAGGTGGATTCCATCCACCACACCGGCCTTCGCCTTGCGACCGGTGCCTTCTGCACTTGCCCCATTGAGAGCCTGTTGGTCGATGCTGGGAAGATGCCACTCGCTCTGCGCCGCGTGCAGTGCATCACTCGCCTTTACGCGTGAGCCCAGCGCCTCCCTCAGTCGCCAACAGCTCTCACTGCATCCGCAGCTGATCTCGATGGTGCCTATGCCGCCGAGAGACGCCAGTCATACCCTAAGCCCTTTGGGTTTAGGGCCAGGAAACTCCTTCGAGAGCTAGATATTTCTCTCGGGCCGGTGGCGCCCCTGGTTCTGCCCAGGACGCCACCCTGGAGGGTACCACATTTAGCTATTTGTCGCCACGCCTCTGCTCCCAAAGCTTGTACTGCGCCGGGAGTATTGCGTTCGACCTTTCTGGAGTACACCTCGTGTCACGCTGGTACCGTGCCAGTGTATACGGATGTCTCCAAGTCCCAAGAGGGGGTCAGCTTCTATGCTGTATTCCCTCTGTTTGAAGTCAGCGGGGCTCTGCCAGGCGCTGCGTCTGTCTTCACGGCCGAGCTGGTGACAATACACCACTCGGTACGGGAGATTATGCGACGTGCCTGGTTCGGAGACCGGATTGTAATCTATAGCGACTCACAAAGCGCCCTGAGTGCTCTCGGGGCATTGTAATCTCCGCATCCCCTGGTTCGCGATATCCGTGACGCCACGGTTATGGCGAGCCGGGCAGATGTTGAGATTATTTTTTCTGCCTGGTTCCTGAACATATAGGAATTGCGGGGAATGAGGGCGCCAAAGAGTCCGCGAGGACTCTGCGACCGGACCAGCGTTTCGCTCTTCCTCACACCGACTACATGGCAGGAATACGGGCAGCTCTTCGGACTGCTTGGCAAAGATGATGGGAGACGGTCGAAGGGAACTTAAAGTTGCGTGCCATTGCGCCACGACTGTTACCATGGACCTATCCCCCAATACCGCGACGGGTTCAGGTCGCTTTCTGTCGTCTCCGAATCGGACACACTCGTGTGACGCATCGCTATTTGATGGAGCGCTCGCCTGCGCCCTATTGCGACGACTGCGTCGTCCCCCAGACTGTTCGGCACATTCTTGCCAATGTCCCAGTCTGGGTGATCTTCGGGCACGTTACCTGTCCCGGTACCGGGATGGGCGGGGTCACTACTGCCTGTCCCTTGTACTCGGGTCGAGTGCGTGCACCATGACTGGTGGACTGATAGACTTCTGGGGGTAGGCCGGCCTTCTTCCTTGTATTTAACTTGTTTTTTTGTTATTGTTGTTTGTTTTTTTGTAGGTCGCAAGCTCCTGCGCTGGGGGGAGGGGGACCTCCTCCCGACGCCGGAGCTTGCTTCCTGAATGTTATCCCTTTTTATTGTTGTTTATGTTAAAAAAATTATTTTTAAGTAGCCTAGAACTGGGCTGTTTGTTTGCGGCGACTTATGCCCAAGTGGGCGGTCGCCAGATAGCCCCTTAAAAAAACAACAAAAAAAAACCTCCTCCTCCGCCTACCAATTCTCACCTTATTCACCGGAGGGAGGTACTGTGTTACACTGGGTCCTCCTGGCCTGAGTACACTTAGAGAAGCCCTGTCATTGGGTTGACTTGAACTCCCTAGCAGAGCCGTGGCAAGTTGTGCTTCATCAAGTTCCCTATCAGCATTCTTTTTTTTGCCCGAAGGTCGCAAGAGACCAGGCCTTGAGGGGACCTGGGCATTGAGGCGGGAATAATAGGAAGAGTCGTTTTGCCCCAATAACCCCTTCCCTGGGTGTAATAATGGCCTGACCACCTTCCTGCGGCCGTTTTCCGGTGCCTAAGGCTGTACTGCTTGTGGCGGGTGGGCTCTACCGACACATTGTGGCCCCCTGAAGCGTCACAGGCAAAAGAGGAGTCAAAATGATAGGAGGGACATACACTAACTATCACGCGCGCCTGGTTCCCCATTTCCTAGATAGATCTACCCGAGGCTGGTCCGTCAGGCTTAGGGACCACTCGCAGGGGTGGAGAGAAGCTGGTTCATTCCCAGCCATCTCTCAAAAAATTGAAATCCAAGACTGGAGGTTACTCTCCTTCCGCGGGGCTTCCGTGAACGGACTGGTCTGCTGCCGTTTCGACAAGCGACAAGGCCAACAACACACAGGCCAGGCCCCTCGGGCGAAGGGGCCCAGATAAAGACCAAAGTCGGTCTCGGTTTTTAACCGCCGTCTCATCTAGGAAATCCATATTCGCAGCCTTTGGATCACTGTAATCCGCGCACTGAACATTATTCTTTCCGTGACGTTCATCACTTAGGGTACTAATAAAGCTACTCCTTTACTTTTCTACCTATCCTTTGTTCGTTTGAAGCTTAACTCCGGCTCTGAGTTTAACTCATCTGCTCCCAATCATGTATTTTAGATAGTCGACTAGATCCACCACACCGCTCTCCGTGTGTCGACCCGTGCCTTCCGCACATCTCGCACCAATAGCTTACTTTTCGATGCCGGAAAGATGCCACTTGCTCGTCACCGTACTCAGTACACTATGTGCTTCTACGCGCGGGCTCGGCTTCTCCCGCAGTCGCTAACTCTGCTCACTGCTTCCGCAGCCGATCTCGATGGTGCCTATACCTCAGAGAGACTCCATTCATGCCCTTTGTTTTTATGGCTAGGAAACTTCTTTGAGAGCTCGGTCAAGCTCTCTGGTTCTGCCCAGAACACCACCCTGGAGGGTACCACCTTTAACTATTTGTCGCCCCTCCTCTGTTCCCAAAGCTTCCACAGCGCCGGGAATATTGTTTTGTCTTTTTAGAGCTCACTTCGTGTCATGCTGGATTCGTGCTAGTGTATACAGGTGGCTCCAAGTCCCAGGAAGGGGTTGGAGGGCGGTTTCCACGCATTATTTCCTCTGTTTGAAGTCAGCGAGGCTCTGCCAGGAGCTGCGTAGGTCTTCACGGTCGGGTTGTTTGCAATACCCCGCTCGGTACGGGAGGAACGCGTCGTGGCCGGTTCGGAAACCGGATTGTGATCTTGAGTCACTCAGCGCCCTGAGTGTTCTCGGGGCATTGTAATATCCGCACTGTTTACGTTATCCGTGACACCACGGTTTCCGCGAGCCTGTCTGATCTCGAGATTATCTTATGCTGGATTCCTGGACATATGGGTATTGCGGAGAATGAGGGTACCAAACACTCCACGAGGACTGGGCGACCAGTCCTCGCAAAGAAGACGGGAGACGGCTGAGGGGAACTTAGTAACCTGCCATTTGGCTTCGACTGTTCTCATCGACCCACTCCTCAATTCTGTGATGGCTTCAGGTTGCTTTTTATCGTCTCCGAATTGGATACCCTCGCGGGATGCCCGCCATTCAATGGAGCGATCCCCTGCACTTGATTGCGACGACTGTGTTGTCCCCCAGACTGTTCGGCCCATTCTTGTTGAATGTTCCAGGCTGGGTGACCTTCGTGCACGTTCCTTGTAATCGGGATGGTTTCATGCACACAAACGTGGTTCGTGTTCCCTTCCTATTCTTGCCTTTGTTTCGTCTTATTTTTGTTTTTCTAGATTGCACCTCTCTTGATATTTTTTATGGGCTTATTTTGATTTTGATGTAGTCTCTTCTTATCAGTCTTTCAAATTAAGTCGAACGACTATTGTACCCTTGGTGTCACTCTCGAGATCTGTGCTTAAACAAAGGGACTGGGGCTTTGAGGGGAGGGGGCTACCAAACTTGCAAAAGCCAATTTGTATAAACTGGTAGAGGAACGCCAAAATACAGAGTCGCGAAAAACAATAATAATTATATAAATAATATTTCTATTAACGGCATAATTTCTACATTTTATTGGTCTAATTAACGGAAATGAGGGCACACAAATGTCTCCTAATTAGAAAGAGTATAAACATTTTCGAATGGCAACGCGACTCTAGGACCACCCTCTATGACGGAATGGGAGAGAGAGCACGAATATTTGGAAGTGTGAGTAAAGATGGCACTAAAGAAAAGGGCTATGCCATTTAACGGTGACCTCAATCGAGCAATACAATATGAATGATTTTGGGGAGAGTCATTCCCACCCTCATGGAGGTTGGGGGATAAGTACTCTATTTTACCCACTTGCTGCTTCCCTTCCCTATTCAATTCGATGATGATTTTTCTCTCGTTTGGCTACGGTACGAACCCCTTTTTTTCTTTTTTTTAACCAGCTTTTTACTGGGTTTCATGCGTAAATGGGGGGATCATTTAGTTTATTATATCGAGTACAAGTTAACCCTCATTCATCCACCGGGTTCAGGGCCAACGTCAGAATCCCTTGGGAATCTGAAAGAGGAGAAGAGGTCCTCGTCGAGCGAAGTGTCCAGTTGCCCCGGCAACGAGGACTCGGTCAAGCAGCAGTGGAATGAACCCTCGACGCCTGGCCCGCTCTCTTCGGTAAGACCACACTTTCTCGAGACCAACGGCGGTCATTTTGTTAACCACCGTACATTGCTCGCAAGTAGTCTCCTCTTTAAACTATTCGTCCATATACCTTCCATGCATTTTCACCACCCTCCTTACTAACTCCCTGGAGATGCCCTCGTTGCTTTTGTCTTCTTAGTTTCCCCTGCAGCGGAATATCCTCTGTAGCCAGTTACACTTAGTACGTGAAGGAGTTGCACCTACGACCGACCCGAGTGAAAATTATCTAGCCTTAGGTTATTGATGATTATGGCCGCCCTCTGCCCTGGGAGGCAGCCGATGGATTGATGCGGGAAATAAATGTGACTGGCCTGGGGGAAGTTGGGATTCTTCCTCGCTCCTCAGCATTCCTTTTTCTACGACCCTCCTCTCAACCCTCTCTGTCTAGGCTTAAGGACATGACCACATACCTCATGCCATATTAGAAGAGGCTTTGGAACCCCTATAAACAACGCCCTTCAAGGCCCGCTGGTCGCAAGAGACCACGACTTGAGGGGTTCTGGTCGTTGGGGCACGATTAATGGGAAGATCGGTTTTCGCCCTTAATACCCCTTCCCTGTGTGAATGGCCTGACCACCACCCTGTGCCCGTTCTTGGATGGTTGAGGTTTTGCCTCTTATGGCGGATGGGCTTTACTGCCTTGTTGGTTGTCAGGCCAACTAATAGTCTCGGGGTCTGCCACAACGGATCCTGGGCGTCCTCTCGATGATTAGTAGGACCTAGTAAAGAAATCTACCTTTCCCTTCTGGTTGCTCAGTTGGAAGCTGCTGCCTTTGATTATTAACCGGTCAAGTGTCCGTCGCTGGAAATGCTCTCAGTTGCGCCCCCTGCCCCAGATGGCAGGGTCCTACAAATGGGCAGAGAAAGACTCATGAGAGACAACCCCGTGACAAATAATTCCGCCCTTGCGCAAGATCCTCTGGAGCGGGACAAGGCACCGAAGACTCACGATAGGGGGAAACCTTCTCTCTAGGTTGGTGCCCCCCGACACCCATGTACTTTCCCATTTCGAAGAAGGCCACCTGAGAATGGCTCGTCCTGACTTGTGTCCCCTTTTGGGGGCGGCGAGAAGATGGCTCTTTCAGGCGTATCCCAAGTAGAAATCTAGGAAGAAGACAGGTTCCTCTCCCGGTAGGGGTCTCCTGCCATTCGGCAGGTATCAAGGCCGCAACTGGCTCATACAGCCTCAGGCGGCGAGGCCCAGTGGATACTCGATTACGTCGGTGCTCTTCATCTAGAGTTTGCCCGGCGTCTTCGAGCGCGCCGGCTTCAAGCCTTTCCAGATTGGTTGTTATACTGATGGGAACATGTTGTCCAAAGGACCTGCTCCATCAGCGCCGCATTAGTTAAGATTCTAGAAAGAGAACCGATTGTCTCCCTTCTAATGAATGTCGCGGATCCTGCCCAGGTACCCATTGTGAGTGTTCATCGGACACAAAATGGCTCGTGAAACGGGTGTTTTCCCACCACTGTGGAGCATCGAGACATACTCTCTTCGTCCCCCTCTATCCTGACAGCTTCTCAGAGTCGATGCGTGTCAATTAGTATCGCTACTGCGTCAAACATTCGTGCCACGGCCGCGGAAGTTTTATCATTGCTACTGATTCGGTCATACAAATTAAATTTGCAGACTTATCAAATCGGGCCAGCCCGTGATGCATCCTGCATCCTCGAAGCAATATAGCTCTGACCTTTCATGAAGGGGGTAGTCGGCGTCATGCTATGTACGCGCACTCTTTTTAAGGGACATCCTATGTCTTCCAAGTTTAAAACCCACCGTTGACTTTTTGTCCCTCAATACATACGAGCACCAGCGAGTTCTATTTCCCACGGGCGCACCCCTGGGAGAGTTAGCCGCACTACGGGTTCACGCCCGCCCCATCTCGTTTAAAGCAGGTCCCCACCCTTCCGACACTTACTTAACCATTTTCTGTAATTCAAACGGCCGCGAGTCGTTAGGCTCACAGGAGGATAACCTGCCAAAAGGTGATCGTGAGAACATCTTTAGGAGTTTCTAATCTTTTTCCCGAAAGTAGGACAGCACCAAAGGAGCCTCGGCTCCCCTCCCCCTCCCATGGCTTGACGGGGAGAATCGGAGATGTAAAAGTCTCCAAAAGAGGGAACCCGCCTCCGAAGCGGACGTAGCCGGCAAGCGTTAAAAAGAAGGGAGGAAAAGACTCATAGTGAGACCAAGCTTTCCCAGTAAGTCTTCGTAGGCTAAAGCGCTTTCGACGGCCAGCAGCTTTCGGAGGTGTACCTACGTGAAGTCCCCGGACATTCCCGTGAGCGTCTTCACTTCGAAAACGGACCCCACATCTCCTTGAGCTTGGCCTGGACGGCATATTGCTTCAGTGGAAATAAAGGCACTCCGGCTAACTGTGAGGAGCTGCAGATGTTCGTCTCCTCTCATTCGCCTTTAGCCTTTTTTTGCAGGAGACCATGCTGGGCGCGTGCCCCCTGCCCACCATACCCGGGTATAAGAGTTTTGAGACCGCACCACCTCGGGATAGGGGGCGGGCAGGAGGATGCGCAATTTCCACCCGTCATGATGTCCTTTCTCTTTGCTTTAGATAGCCCTTTTCAGGCAGTAGCTGTGCAGCTGCACCTGGATTCGAGGTATACTGTTATTTCCCCGACTTAGACGGTCGGGACTTCTCCCGCGTCGTGGCACGGTTGCTGAGGCCCTTTCTCTTGCTCGAAGATCTGGACGGGTGACACCCACTCTGGAAAGACTACTCGATTAATCAGAGGGGGTAGAGTCCTTCCCGACCTGATCGACAAACTGGAGATGGGTTTCCTAAATGTGGATGGGGTTATGCATCACTGGCCGAGAACCGCTTCATTTTCCTGCCTCGATCTCTCTTTGTGCTCTCCGGATGCAAAGCCTGATTTTGGATGAGGGGTGGTCGATGGCCTCTATGATAGTGATCACTTTCCCATTCAAATCTCATTTACTGGGCCGCTGCCGCCCCCTTCCCCCTGGTGATACTTGGCGCGGGCGCGGTGGTCCTCATTTCAGGAAATGACTAATTTCTCTGTCTCAGTCAAGGAGTTTAGGTTGGTAGATGAGGCCGTTGAGTTCTTCTCCGCCAACTTCATGGCCTTGGGCCTAGCTACTATTCCTAGAACGTCTGGCCGTTTAGCACTCCGACCGCTCCCTTGGTGGTCAGCCGAGTGCGAGACAGCCCTCAAAAAGAAGCGTTATGCCTACATGCGCTATAAGCGCCGCCCGAACGACTTCACTGTCGGTGAATTTCGTCGAGCTAGGGCTAGATTCCGGTATGTTTCTAAGCACGCACGCCTCTCTTCTTGGCGGGCATACGTGTCTTCACTTAACGGGAAGACCCTTGTAGCAGAGGTGTGGAAGCGAGTCAAAATGATTCGGAGCAAGTTCTCGCAGGACCCCCCTCTCGTTCCGTGGCGGAATCCTTCGCGACCGCTTTCTCCGCATTCTCTAGTCGGGATGCCGCTCCGCCAGCATTCAATGCGCGTCCTGATGTCGCGGAAGGCCGCCGACGGGACTTTACCTCGAGAGTCGGAGAACCCTTCAAAGACAGGTTTACTCTGAGTAAGTTGTGTTCAACTCTCGTTTCGTGCGTTCCAAACGATGTCCCGTACGCCATGCTTCGACACCTGGGTGAGCGAATCATGTCCTTTCTGTTAGATTTGTTCAACAGGATCTGGGTGGAGGGTATCCTCCCAGATTCCTGGCGAATCGTTACTGTGCTCGGTTTTCGCAAACCGGGGAGAGATCAGTCTACCCTGACTGGTTTCTCCCCGAATCTCTCTAACATCCTGTGTGCAAGTTGATGGAGAAATTGGTAGGTAAATGTCAGATTAGCCCTTTTTCTATACAACGGAGGCCATCTGTCTTCTGCACAGTGTGGCTTCAGGGGGGTACACTCCACGTCGGATGCTCTGCTCCGACTGGAAAATACCGTCTGTGAGGCCTTCCTTCGTAGACAGCACTACGCCACTGTGTTTTTCGATCTGGATAAGGCCTATGATACCGCATTGCGATACGGTATCATGGAGGCTCTCCACACGATGGGGGCGAGGGGACGCCTACCAATCTTTATATCTGAATTTTTTCGAGATCGTCGATTGCGCGTACGGGTCGGGGGGATCCCTCTCCGGCCCAATGGAGCTTGAAGAGGGTGTCTCGCTGGGAAGTGTCCTCAGTTTTACACTCTGCCCTGAGCATCAACGGCATCGCTTCGCTGCTGCCGGAAAATGTTCTCACTACGCTCTACGTGAACGACCTTACCATCTCTTAGCGTGGCCCAGATGCCAACTCTGGATCGTCGACTCCAACAGGCATTGAACCGAGTGTCTCGCTATGACGAAGCGCAAATGCTTTGGTTTTACTTGGCTAAGAATAAGGTGGTGCACTTCGCCATTCACGGCTCCACCTTGACCAAGACTTGTTTCTCAATGGGGTGCGCGTGGAAGTGGCAGACTCGCAGCGTTTCTTTGGTCGTGTATTTGACCCGCCGCGTCACCTGGCAGGCTCATATTCGCAGCCTTAGGGTATCTTGTACCCGCGCCATAGATATTCTTCGTTCCGTGACGTTCAGGGTCTGGGTTGCTGATAAGGCTACTGCATTACCTTAATATGGATCTTTTGTTCTTTCGAAGTTCGACTACGGATGCGAATTTTATTCAGCCGCAGCCTAGCGTGTATTCCGGAGGTGGAGTCGATCCACCACACCGGCCTGCGCCTTTCGACCGGTGCCTTCTGCACCTCCTCCATTGAGAGCCTACTTGTCGATACTGGGGAGATGCCACTCGGTCTGCGCTTGCACTCCTGTACTCGCGGGCCCGGTCCCTATGCCGCCGAGAGACGCCAGTCATACCCTAAGCCCTTTGGATTTAGGGCTAAGAAACACTTCGAGAGCTGGGTATAGCTCTCGGGCAGGTGGTGGGTCTGGTTCTGTACAGGACGCCACCCTGGAGGGTACCACCTTTGACTATTTGTCGCCACGCCTCTGCTCCCAAAGCTTGTACTGCGCCTGGAGTATTGCGTTCGACCTTTTTGGAGCACACATCGTGTCACGCTGGAACCGTACCAGTGTATACGGATGGCTCCAAATCCCAAGAGGAGGTCGGCTTCCACGCCGTATCCCCTCTGTTTGAAGTCAGCGGAGCTCTACCAGGCGCTGCGTCTGTCTTCACGGCCGAACTAGTTGCAATACACCGCTCGGTACTAGAGATAACGCGACGTGCCCAGTTCGGAGACCGGATTGTGATTTATAGCGACTCACAAAACGCCCTGAGTGCGCTCTGAGCATTGGAATCTCCGTATTCCTTGGTTTGCGATATTCGTGACGCCACGGTTTTGGCGAGGCGGGCGGATGTCGGATTATCTTCTGCCGGGTTCCTGGACATGTAGGGAATGAGGGCCGATTACATGGCAGGAATACGGGCAGCTTGACCATGAAGATGGAGACGGTCGAGGGGAACTTAATGTTGCGTGCCATTGCGCTGCGACTGTTCCCATGTACCCACCCCTAATGCCGGGACGGCTTCAGGTTGCTTTCTTTCGTCTCCGAATTGAACACTCGCGGGCCACCCCGCCATTTGATGGAGCGCTCGCCTGCGCCCTATTGTGAAGACTGCGTTGTCCTCCAGATTGTTCGGCACATACTTGTTGAATGTCCCAGTCTGGGCGATCTTCTCGCACGTTACCTATTCCAGTACGAGCGGGGTCGCTACCGCTTGTCCGTTGTACTCGGATTGGGTTCGCGCGCAGTGACTTGTGGACTTCAGGACTTTTTGGAGGAGGGAACTCCACTTTATTTGGCTCTTTGTTGTAGGTCGCATGTTCCTGCGCCAGGGTGAGGCGGGCCTACTCCCGACGCTGGAGCGCGCTTCTTTCCTTTTTGCTTTGTTTTTTATTTTATTTTTCCCCCCCCTGTATTTTTTTGTCGTTGTTATTCGTTACTTGCATATTGTTATTTGTTTTTTTAATATAGCATAGTAGTAGGCTGGGTCGAGTAAGGCGCCTTATGCCCAAGTAGGCAGTCGCCAGATGGGCTCCCCCTAAAAAAAATAAATAAATAAAACAAAAAAAAAAGTTATTTCCCTGCACATTTCACCGTCAGCCGACTTCGATGTGGAGGACTTCCGTCGCGTCCTAGCACGTTTGCCAATGTCCTTTCTCTTGCTCGGGGATTTGAACGGCAATCCCCTTTCCTGTTGAGGGACTACACGATTAATCTCAGGAGTTCGGTCCTTGCCACCCACCTGATCGACGAGCTGGCGATAGGTGTCCTAAGAACCGAGAACCGCTTTTTTTTCCTGCCTTGATTGGTCCTTGTGCTTTCCAAATCCACAGCCTGATTTTGGGTTGGAAGTGGTCGACGACCTTCATTGTACAACACGTTTCCTTTCATCTATCATTTACCATGGCTCTGCCGCCTGAAACTCCGCTTCGGCGTTGTATGGAGCGGACGCGGTGGTCTGCGTTTCAGAAAAGGGCGATTTCTGTGTCACAGTCTGGGAGTTTGTCGGTTGATGAGGTCGTTTAGTTTTCTACTGCAACCTCATTAACCTAGGCATAACTACTATTCCTAGAATGTCTAGTAGTTTATCACGCCATTCGCTCAAACCTAAGCGATACGCCTCCATATGCTATAAGCACCCGGCTAGGTTCCGGTGTCTGGAAGCACTCACGGCTATCTTTTTGCTGAGCATACCTATGTTCCCTTGACAGGAAGCGAGTCATAAAGATTCTGAGTAAGTTTTCCAAAGACCCGCTTCCCTAGCTAAATCTTTCTCAACATTTCCATGTCGGGATGCTGCTCTGTCGCTGAAGACCGCCCACTGGTCTTTAGCTCAAACTCCAAATAACCGTTCAACGACAGGGTTACCCAGAATGAGTTTCGTTTCGTGTGTGGACAGCGCCTCTGCTCTCGATGATGTCCCATATGTCATGCCTCGCCACTTATGTGATCGTGTCACACGGGATCTGTGCCAGATTACACGGATGGCTCCAAGTCCAAGCAGCATTCCCTTTGTTTGAAGTCAGTGAGGCTCTACCGGCCGCTGCCTGTCTTCACGGTCGAGCTAGTTGCAATACACTGCTCGGTACAGGAGATAACGCGGTATGTCCTCAGTGCTCTAAGAGCATTAGAATCTGTACCCCATGATTCGAGCCATTGTCGCGAGGCTGTGTTCTGCTGGGTTCCTGAACATGTACGCACAACGGGTAATGAGGGCTCCAAAAAACCCGTTGGGACTGGACGAGCAGACAAGTGTTTTGCCTTTCCTTACGCTGCTTACATGACAGGAGTCAGGTCAGCCTGACTGGCTGCTTGGCAAAGATGAAAGACGTCCGACGGGAACCTAAAGTTTCATCCCACCGTTCCCTGACTGTTCCCATGGACCTACCACTCAAATGCCGGACGGCCTCTGCCCAATTCGAAGACGTCAGGAATGGACGTCAGTCATAGGACGCACGACCATTTGATGGAGCGCTCCCCTGTATCTTACTGCGACCACAGTGTTGTCTCCCATAGTGTTGGCACATTCTTATTGAATGTCCCTTTCTGGGGGATCTTCGCACAATTTACCTGTCCCCGTACCGTGACGGGCAGGGTCGCTACCGTTTGCCCCTTGTGCTCGAGACAGATTTGTCCACACAGACTTGTGGAGTGGTGGACTTTCTTGAAGAGTCTGGCCTCCACCATTTTATTTAACTCTTTTCGGTGCTTGGGGGAGGTGGGCGCCACCCCGACGTTGGAGCCTGCCTACTTTTTTCTTTTGTTTTTGTCTAGTGTTTATTGTTTTTAATGTAGTCTAACAATAGGCCAAGCTTAATTTTGGCGATGGGAACTTTGAAAAAAGTGCCTTGAGCATCAACGATATCACCTCGTTGCTGCCGGAAGATGTTCTCGCTACGCTCTACGTAGATGACCCTTCGACCTCTCTCTCAGGTTCTGAACCACATCTCTCGCCTTACCGAAACGCATTGTTTCGGTATTCTTTGGCCAAGACAAAGTTTGTGAACTTCTGCTGCCATCCACGGCTTCATCCCAACCCCTGACTTGTTCAGAAATGTAATGAGCGTCTATGTGGGTGGAGTCGCACCGCTACCTTGATCTTGTTTTACTAACGCCTCAACTGGAAGGCGTACGTTCGCTACCTTAAGGTTTCTTGTAACTTCGCCAAGGACATTCTTCATTCACTGTTGTTCAGCACCTGGGATATGAATATGGTTGCTAATTAACTTTTTTTTTACCTCTTTTTTTTTTGTTCGTTTGAAGCTAGATAGATTAGGAATGCGAATTCTACGCAGTCGCAGCCGAACGTGAATTTAGGAAAGTTGATTCGATCCAGCACACTGGTCTCCGTTTGGCAACCGTTGCTGCCTTTAGCCTATCCCCTATTATAGCGTATTCTTGTCGTAGAATGGCCCCTTTTTTAATCACTCCATACCTGATACCACTTTTATGTAGGGGAACGCCCCTTTTTAATCTCTCTACACATAAACCGCTTTTGTCGTGGTATTCTTTGTGGTCGTGATATACTTCTTTGATGAAGTAGGCTTTGTTCTAAGAGTGCTAATATTGTTATTTTAAAGAAGAGCCGTTGGAAACACGTCAGGATATAGATAAACGCACAATAATTCCCCAAATAAACTTATATTTTAACTTTTAACAATTTAATACACAAGAATTAACCATTAACCACAGAAATACTCCGAATATTAAAATACACAATAATTAATTTAATTAGTTTGACCCTCTAAAATTTTTTAAATTCGATACGCACCTTAATATACAAGATTTAGGCTTATTGACTCTAATGGAGTTTAAATACCTCAGGAATGTTATTGTCTCCACGACGCGTGCCGACCGGCCAGATGGAGGTGGTCGAGATCACGAGGTACTTTTGGCGAGGGTAGCAGATGGGGGTCCACACGGTATTCAGGGGGGTTCTTCAAGGACGAGAACAACCACGGTGCTTTAGGCGGCACCAAGGTAGGCGTGGTCTCTCTGGCGAGAGTAAGTCGAACTTGGTTCTTAAACCAAGTTAACTTGGAGTTCGGTGTGACCACCGAGTAACGAGCTCGAGGGGGAGCTTTTCTCCTTCGTTACTTAATTCCTCATGGGCGAGGACTGAACTCGGGGAGGGTCTTCTTCAAGGGCGAGGATCGAGGAGGGGGGGGTTTCTCTGACGAGAATAAGTTAAACTTGAATATGTTAACTTAAAAGTCGGTTTGGTAACCAGGAACTGGCTCGAGGATGAGCTTCTTCTTAGTTCCAGCCTTCCTCAAGGGCGAGGATAGAGGAGGGGCATTTCTCTGACGAGAATAAGTTGAACTTGGTTCCTCAACCAAGTTAACTTATGAGTTTGTTGTGGCCACCGAGTAACGGGCTCGAGGGGGAGCCTTTTCTTTCTTCTTTTCTTAATTCCCCAAGGACGAGGAATACCTCTTGGTGTTTAAGATGCACCAGGATATGAGGAGTCTCTCTGACGAGAGTAAGTTGAACTTGAACAAGTTAACTTAACGTTCGGTTTGATAACCAGGGACTAGCTCGAGGATGAGCTGCTTCTTAGCCCCTTAAGTTAGCCCTGCCTCTCTTGCAGGGGACTTCGTAGTCTAACGACCCAAGTATTCTACTTGTCCAGTGTCGTTACCCGGATCTTAATCCGGGGACTTCGTTACCTGGAGACTGACGTATTCTACCTATCCAGTCTCGGTAGCCCGGGGTCTTAATCCGGGGACTTCGTCACCTGGAGACTGACGTATTCTACCTATCCAGTCTCGGTAGCCCGGGGTCTTAATCCGGGGACTTTGTCACCTGGAGACTAACTTATTCTACCACGATTTTCCTGTGTTTCTTATTTATACCTCGTCACCCCACTGGGGGAGGGGTAAGAGGGGGGGGCTTGGGGACGAGCCCAGGAGGGTTCTTATTCCAAACGGTTTTTCTCACCAAGTCTCACATAGGCTCCCGTTAGCCTTTGAACTTGGGAGAAGTACGTCTCCAATTTCTTACTTGAGGTGAAATTGAATCTCACTCTCGTAGGGGAGATCTTGCATTTTAACCTTTAGGCCTTTCATAGCGACGAGAGGCGAGGCTCTGTGGTTACGCCCTTGACCCCATGGTGCTGGGGCCGGATGTCTTTGCGATAATCGCCTCGTGTCTCCACTGAGAGAGAACGGGGGAGTGACGATTCTCCTACATTCGTCAATGCCGAGGAGATCCGCTTGCGTTATGGCGTATATGCGCTTTTACTAGCGTACCCAGTGTCTCCATTATGCGCCAACCTTTCTCATTTCAACCGTGGCTGATCTCGATATAGCATATGCTGCCGTGAGATGCCACTCCTACACTACGCACTGTTTCTGACCAGGGCGCCACTCAGGAGGGACGGTTCGGGGACCGTATAGGGATTTATAGCCATTCACAGAGCTCACTGATTGCCCTCGAAGCATTGCATTCTCCGCATCCCTTGTTCGCAGTATCCGTGATGCCATTGGTACTGCGAGTCGGTAGAATGTCGTGACTCTACGTTCAAGCCCCTGGGGTAGCGGTGGTTTTATCTTCTTTTTTTAAGTTTTTGTTTTGTTATTTTTTTAAGTAACCTAAAAATAGGCTTGTGTGTGTAACTTTTGCCACTGCCCCCTTACTGGCGCTAGAATTAATTAAAAAAACTCCACCACCATTTTTGCCTCTGTTTCAATCACCTCAAAGTCGACTCTGATCGGGCTCAATCTAACAACTAACTATATCTGTTGTGGCTCGAGAGATTTCGCACCTGTGGGAAACGGTAACCATTTCCTACGTGAATTGACAACCCGCTTTCCTCATAATAATCCATTGAGTTCATTAAATGATGGATGGGATCGTGAGATTCGCCCCATCCGACATAACCACAAGTGGTGGGAAGTTGCTTGCACTAACAGCGACAAATATGAAGGAGAATGAAGAGATTTGTGTGACTTACACTACTGAAGAGGGGTGGGGAGCTAATTTATTAAAATAATGCCAACCAACGAGGGGGTCTTCCCGAAAGTTCAAAAATAGCTTATGAATAATTGGTGAAGTTAGAGGAAGTTATTTTTCCCTTGAATTTAAAGCGCTACACCAACGAGGACATATGCCGCAGAAAGCTTGTGAGGGGAGAGATCTGTAAGGAAGTGAAAATGCGTGGAAGGAATTAAGCCGCAGATCAGTAGGGCACACAATCCGTCATTTGTCTCACTCAGGTGTAACCATGATTGCCATGAAACCTGTTTACAGGGTGGCGGAAAAGGGGGTAAACTCGAGATATCTAGAGGGATTAAGCCCAGGTAATCTCAATCTAGTTTGATACCCCTGGGCAGAATGTAGCCGGGAGTGCGTTCCGCTCCCACAAGTACCAGGTGTAAAGGAAGTGGAAATGTGTGAAAGGCACATATTCCCCGTTACTGGGGACGCGGGTATGTGCGAAACAGCTGTTCCACAACGGAAGCTGGTTCCCTGCCGCATTGTCGGTTGTAAGAACTGTATTTCTGTTCACCGTTTTCTTACTCTTCCTATCTATCCACTTTTCCATTCACCTTTCTCTCTCTCATTCTTTCTCGACTCAATGAAAATGCCGTCATTGGTTACACCGCTTCTTAAATATTCGCATACTGTGCTATATAAGCCCCGGGCGTTAGTCTTTTGTTTTCCTCTCATCTGTGCAAGCTTTCCCTTCTCATCCCTGAGTGAACTCTTCCTCCGTTGGATTACTCCAGTTGGCTTCTCAATTACTACTTCGGCAGAGCAAGGAGGACGGTCGCTGGAGTCACCTGGAGGTGCCTCCGTCACCTAACAACTCCGGCACTTCCTCTCGCTCCTCAGAATCGGAGTCGATCAGCGAAGACAACAGCCACGCTGCTTCTCCTCCTCCTCATCCGGGCATGAGAGGTAAGGCCTCGCGTTACTCCACCCACCCTCTGGCTCCCTCAATCCCTCCCGTTGCTTTCGGTTCGGTAATTCTCCGGTCCCTGCTCAACTCCAACGACGATGACGTGCTTGTAGTAGTGTTTATTGGGGCCCGGGGGGGAGATGCCTTGTACTCGGACATGAATGCTTGATTGGAGGCACTAAAACGAAGAGGTAGAGTAAAGGATATTAATTCAAGATAAAAATATAGGTCCTGAAAGTCTTGTTATTCTTAAATAGGTCTTTGATACTCTTGTATTACCACATCTACTATTCGAAATTGTGGTATTGGGTTGAGGAATAAGTTCTTGCGGTTTTATCAAATTTATTCATTACCATTAACAATTTTAGAAAAACTTCATTTTTAATTGATAACAATATGCAATTTAATCAATAATGTATTCTCCGTTGTTATTTACGACTTCTTCCCAATGTTCAACTAGTTTTTCGATGCCTCTGCAATAAAAATCTCTGGATTTTGACTCGAAGAATTCGTCTAACCAGGTTCTTATAATTCTACATCAGTATTAAACGAAACGACGCGCAACTTGTTGGAGAGCGATCGGAACAGATGGAAATCCGACGGAGCCAAGTCTGGCAAATGTGGAGGATGCGGCAGGATTTCCAAATTAAGCGTTTGGATGGCGTCTTTTGTCATATTGGCAATGTGAGGACGAGCATTGTCGTGTTGCAGAAGGACTCCATAACGTCGATGAGGTCGCTTTTCACGAATAGCTTCGGCGAGTCGATACATTTGTTGAACATAGAGTTCTGGATTGACAATCTCGTTGTTCGCAAGGAGCTCATTAAGAATGATGCCTTCACAATCCCACTACACACACAGCATCGTCTTTCGTGGATAAAGTCCTTGCTTTAATCGCGGAAGTGGTTTTTTATTGGGGCTAAGCCATTGTTTTCAATGGTTCATGTTGCCTTAAACACACCACTTTTCGTCGCCAGTGATGATGCGGTGAAGAAATATGTCCTTATATCCATGAGTAGCCTTGTGACGAGCAAGCAATCGTGGAGCGTTGAAGTTTGTTGCTTTCGCTCAAAGCGTGCGGAACCCACGCACCGAGTTTTTGAACTTTCCCCCATCGAATGAAGGTGATTCACCAGTTTTTTGATCACAAGCCAAATGTACAGCCAATTCTCTAGTCGATTGACAAGGATTTTCATGAAGAAGGTCGTTCAATCGATCTTCATCCAACTTAATGGGGCGACCAGAACGTTTTTCGTCATTAAATGAAATGAAGGTTTTTGAAAATGAATAACAACAAGTGTCGAAAATTCGCCTTTCTTTCAACTTGACATTCCATTTTGAGGGTACAGAACAAAATTTAAATTAACACAACTTTTAAATAAACCGCAATGACTTATTATTCAACTTCAAAACGTAGCCTAAGCAAAAGCCTAATAGTCTACGATGTTAAGAGACGTAGCCTAACCTTTGCAAATTTTGCTCTCATTATTTATTATTGTTTCTTAATATGTGCACAAATCACGTCAACAAAACTTAAATCAACACAACATTAAAGAAAACGCAACAACTTATTCCTCAACCTAATATAAGCGACGGGTATTTTTATTAAAGGCCAAAAGCAACCGAGACCCCAACGATTTGAAAAGTTTGTGGTAAACGTGTCGAAATAAAGATGTGTGAAAGGTACATAGATCCAATAACCAAATGGATGTATTTAGAATGATAGAGACGCGGATAGCGCGCAATTGTCCTCTTCATGCCACCTTTCCTCAATCGAGGCTCTTCTCCCTGCGGAGATAGGCAATGGTTATAGAGTGGTTATGACGTAGTTCTTCGTGTCATAGTTATCATTATCGGGCAATAAGGGTGTAGCCATCTAGGTGTTGACTGATTAATAGCCGGATTGTTTGGTTGTGCCTCCCTCTTCCCCGTTACTAGCTAAAGTTAAGGAAACGAGAGCTAGATTTTAGTGCTTGTTTCATCACTCAAGTTATGTCAGCCTTGCGTTTTGAAAATGTAATGGGACAGCATCTCCTTCGTTGAATAGGTAGAGACGCTAGCATAGGAATTGACTCGTATGCATGTAGTATGGATGCGTTACATAACCTTTTATCGGGACCCAGTGAATTATCTCGTACCAGTTTCTTCCATTTTATCCACGCAGGAGGTTATTTTGATGATTCTCTCTTTGCCCTAGATATTGGCCTGTGGCTGAAATCACTCCGGCTCCACAAATACTCGCCGCTTTTGTGTAACTTGCGGTACGAAGAGCTGCTCGCCCTAGACGAGGAAACCCTTGAAGCGAAAGGTGTGACTAAAGGAGCCCGTCACAAGATCATTCTATCCATCGCCAAACTCAAGGACAGAAGCAAGCAGCTCGAGAGCATTGAGAAGGTGAGGGTTAAATAAAGGACGGGCTTCATCTCGGTCTCTTGCTACCTGAACTGTCCTTAACTCGGTAGGGTCGTTCTTAATGTCGAATTGAAAGCAAAACTTGGTGGGATGTTGGTTGAGAAGGAAACTCCTTAGGATTCGAATCCGAAACCTGTAAATTTTTAAGGGTGGGTAGTTGGAGTGGTATTGAAATCCAATGAGCATACTTTATGGGAAACTGGTAGCACTTGAAGTTGTTCTTTCATCTACCTTGGTCAGCCACGCAAAGGTTTCGTACCTGTCTAGTAACGAAGTTCCTTTTTATCATTATTCTTTTTTTATCCTTTTTCCATCATCATTATGTTGTTCCAAATCCCTCAGGATCTCATGAGCGGAGGCAGCATAAATGCTGCTCTGAACCAACTGAAGCAGATGTCTCTGACGCCGATGCTCCCTTCTAAGTGCGACCCCAAACTCCAGGAGAACCCCGGCTCCCCCCAACACTTGGAGGCTGAGGGCTCCTTCCACTTAAATTCGCCCGGTGATGCGTCCGTTCCCTTTAGTCAGCCCGATCTCCCTTCGCAGTTTACCCGGGTTATGGGTAAAGGTAAGCATAGTTTGGACTGGGAGGGCCCCGGTCTTGTTCCCTTATGCGGAGACAAGAATGCTTACTCTCATTTACCCAAATCCCTTCCTGTGGGGTTTATACACTCCTCAGTTAAACTGCAAAGTACACAGTCGATAGGCTACTGGATATTCACGGAGGACCCCTTCTACCATTACTCTCTCCAATGAGCCAATCTAATATTCTTTGCAACCTGACTCATTATTTACACGAGACTAGCATCCCACAGCATATTCCCTCCTACCTTTCACTTCTTGACATTTTTAAACTTTTTTCTCTCAATCTGTCTCATCTCACACAGGGAAATACACTTAACCTAGTCGCCTCCTCCTTCCTAATTCAATACCTAACAACTGACCCCTCCAAAGCTATATTTCTGACCACTTCCACATCCAGTTTTGTTTCTCTCTTCCTCTCGCACACCCTGCCACCAATTCTCATCATCATCGTCGATTTTCTTTCCTCTAACCAAGAACAGATGACAAGGGATCTCTCTTCCCGTTACAGTTCCATCACATCCCCTTTCCCCGCTCTTTCCCGGATCCTCTCCGCCTATTTCGTTGTTGATGGCCACCTTCTCCCTACCTCCACACGAGAACGTTCACTGCGGTTCTCAGCCACGATTTTGTCGGTTAAGAAATATGTACAGACGAGCATAGCAGAGACGGCTTCTGGATGGCAGTGCTCGAGGTGAAGCGATAGAAACTGCCTCCGTATCATAATCTTTAACTACTCACTCCATTGCCTTTGACGCAGGGGAAAGGCACACTGTGTACACTTAGACCTGTTTTTAGACAGCCTTCTGACACAAGCGTCACGCCTACATGCGCTATAATTGCCACCCGAACGATTTCACTGTCGGTGAATTTCGTCGAGCTAGGGCTAGATTCCGGTATGTTTCGAAGCACGCCCGCCGCTCTTCCTGGCAGGTATCTTATTCACTTAGCGGGAAAAAAACCCTTGCAGAGCTGTGTAAGCTAGTCAAAAGGATTCTGAGCAAGTTTTCACAGGAGCCACCCTTCCGATCTCCATGAGAGCAGGACAGCAATTTCGGACACTGCGTCCGTGGCGTCTTTCGCGTATCCTTTAGCCACATTCCTTGGCCGGGATGCTGCTCCGCCAGCATTCAATGCACGTCCTGATGTTGCAGAACCCTCCAACGAAAGGCTTACACTTTCGCTTCATTTGCGGACACGGCCCTTTGTCCAGACGATGACTCATATGCCATGCTTCAGCATCTAGGTGCAGGAGGCATGGCATTTCTGTTAGATTCGTTTAATAGGGTAGATTAGCTTTTCTCCTGAACAGCAGAGGCCACCTGTCTTATGCGCAGTGGGTTTTCCGCAAGTTCCATTCAACGTTGGATTCGCTGCTCCGACTGGAAAATGCCGTCTGCGAAGCCTTCCATTTATAGCCAGCACTATGCATAGGTGTCGCGACCGATAAAAAATTACCGGTAATTTATCGATAAATTAAATTCAATTACCGCGTATTTACTGATACCTTTTTATCTGTAATTTAATGTAACTTTATGATTATTTAAGTTTCGCTCAATAAACAATTTTCTTTCGTATTTACGAAAGGAATTAATTGTGATAGAAAACGTTTTAGTTTAAAAGACTAATTAGGACCATGTTTAGTTGTGCTATGTGTTGTTCTTTGAGAATACTAGTGCTATGTATGGATTTACATAGTAAATCACTGATAATATATTTCGTACTTATTGTACTATGTGTTAATAATAGTAATCTTCTAAAACGCTGCAAAAGTTCGTAAACTTCACAACATTATGTTGTTACATTAATTTACTGGTTGATTCTAAGTAGGATAGCACTGTTACTTCTTAAATAAATTTTTGTCTTAAGTTTTTGAAAAGTTATATTTTTATGCTTTCTATATATTTTTAATAAGAATGAAAAACAAAAGTAAATAATGTCTTTTGTTTTCCAAATACTATTATTTTTTTTTTTCAAATGAGAATATTCTCAATAAAGATAAAACACTTTTATTGCTTATAAAAACTCATAATGACAAAGGATCATATTAAAAAGTTCTATATACATGTGATTTTTTTTTCTAATACAGTTAATTTAGCTAGAAATTTATCGGGAATTTACCGGTAATCAAAATTATCTCGAGAATTTATCGATAAAAATATTGTCGGTAATTTGTGACCCCTAACTATGCCATAATGTTCTTCGAACTGGAGAAGGTCTATGATACCGCGTGACGATACGGTATCATGGAGACTCTCCACACGATGTGTGCGAGGTGACGCCTCCCAATCTTTATTTCTGAGTTTTTGCGAGATCGTCGATTCCCCACGTACGGGTGGTGGGAGCCCTCTCCGTCCCAATGCGGCAGAAAGAGGGCGTTCCGCAGGGAAATGTCCTCATTGTCACACTCGTACAATGATATTTATTACCTCGGTGCTGCGGGAAGATGTTCTCGCTACGCTCTATGTGGACGACCTTTCGATATCTCCTTTGGTGCGGACCAGATGCCATCTGGAGCGACGACTGGCATTCAACCGCATCTCTCGCCATGCCGAAGTACCCAGGTTTCGGTTTTCCTTGCCCAAGACAGGTGGTACACCTCTGCCGCCGTCCTTGATTCCACCCCGACCCGGACTTGTTCCTAAATGGGGCTTCCCTGGAAGTGGTGGATTTAAACTGTTTCCTTGGGTTTATTTTCGACCGGTGGCTCACCTGGGAGGCTCATATTCGCAGCCCTAAGGTCTCTTGTACCCATGCCATACACATTATTCGTTCTGTGACGTTCAGCACCTGCGGTGTTGATAGGGTTGCAATTTTGTTGTATCGTTCCTTTGTTCGCTCAAAGCTTGACTACGGATACGAATTTTACGCATCCACAGCCATCGTTAATTGCGGACGTGAGACTGCCGATAGTAACTTAAAGTTGTTTCCCATTGCACCGCGACTGTTGCCTTGGACCTGCCCCCACCCCCACCCCCATGTATCGGCGGCTTCCGGTCGCTCTCTGTCGTCTTTGAATTGAAATCAGTCGCGGGACGCACTGCCATTTCATGGAGCACCTCCCCCTCCCCCCCCCCCCCGCATCTTGCCTTGACGACTGCATTGTCCCCAATACATTTAAGCACATTTTTTATGAATATCCCAGCATGATTGATCTTCGCCGCGCGCGTTCGATGTCCATCTATCCTGACGAGCGTGATCGTTACCTCTTGTCCTTTCTACTCTGGACGAGTTCGTGCACACAGACTTATAGACTTTACGACTTTCTGGAGTAGTCTGCCCTTTTCCATTTTATTTTGATTCTCTTCGGTGTTGGTCGCTTGCTCCGGTGCCTGGTGGAGGCGGGCCTCCCTCCAACGCATGAGCGTGCCTCCTTGCTTTTGTTTTTGTTTAGCTTGTGATTTTCTCGGGGAGGTTTTCTGTAACCTAATAATAAGCTGAAGTTAATTACCGCGACTTTGCCCCAGTTGTCAGGTGACAGATGGGCGTAGTAATCTCCCTTCAATGCAAAGGTTAGGCATATCAGTTGAGTTATTCCCCTCCCAGTTTCGAGTGCTCCACATAATTTCCTCTTATGGCTACTCTGGATATATCCTTCTCCCTTCTCACTCACTTTCGCTCCCAATTTGGATACCCGCCCCCCTTTACATTTTGTATAGAGGAGGAGATTTGCATTTTTTTTTATCACTAAATCGATTAATTCCATTGCCCAGAATCCGGATGTTCACCATCATCAGCCGTTTTTGCACAAACTGGGAGTGAAATTTACTTAAAAAAACAAACAAACTCCGACATAGTCTTAACCAATTTACTTCTTAAAACGTCCCCGTCAGTTTGTATATAATTACTACTTTTAATACCTCCCGACAATCTGCATCCAATACTTTTTTAAAACTTCCCTAACAGTGTGCACCCAATTGCTCGTGTGCAGTCGCCCCGAAGACGAGGCGATGGGCACTTTCTTAAGCCTGGTCGACCGCTGCCTTCACTACGAAGCCTTCACGGATGCCCATTCGAAGCGCCTCCTGTCGTGGAAACAGCAGGTCCTGCGCGTGTGGCATCCGCTGCCGCCTCGGGGCAAAGAGACGAGGCACGTCCGAAGGTGAGGCTCTGCTGGTTTACCCCCCTCCCAAGGGTGGGGATTCCGACTAAAACTGTATAATACGCTTGGATGTGTAAGCAATCTCGTGAGAGTTCAAGAGAGCTTAGGTTTTTCGGGTCTTAACGCGTTTCCACACTTCCTACCACCTGTAACTTAGTCAGACTTGTGGGGGGCGCGGCCATCAGCCATGACGGCCTTCTTGAGCGACGCAGGTTGGCTGTAGTAGCAAGCCTGGCGGGCAACCAAGTAAATAACCCTTGCCTGGGTTACTTTGACACGGGTTGAGAAAGCTTGTACGTTCCCCTTTTCACTCCAGACGCCCTCTTTTCTCTACGGGTATCCTTCTACCTTTCCTACCTTTGATTAAGGCCCTGCAGGAGTGTACCCTGTCCTGTTCGCAACATGTGGTACCTGAATTCAGTAGTGACCGTCTCCCCTGCTCCACCTAGTGCAGGGTTATGATATTAATAGGTGATCACCCACCCTACCCTCTCTCTATTCCGATTTATTACATACCCTTATGTAGCGCCTTCCAAAGCTTTATCTTTGTATCTAGTGTTCTGGTGGCTCAGCACATTTTCCGCCTCACCATAACATAGCCAAGTGTCTGAAGGCCCGATAGATAGAGGAGGCATTAGGTTCGGGGTGTTGTGGGTTGTTGACTCTCTTCACCGCTTCAGTACACATACCTATTCGTTAGCTACGCGGCTCCATCCTTTACGGATTAAAGTACAATGATAAAGTCGCCATTACGGCGAGTCGGATTGTCAACGCCCCATCACTCCGCAGGAAGGTACCTTTGTGTAGACTGTTACACTTGGTACGTGGAAGAGTTGTGCATCCTCCCGGCCTGAGTGGAAATTAGGGAAGCCCCGTCACTGGGTTGACTTAAACTCTTATGTGGCTTGTGAACCTTGGTGCGCTTCCTCCTCACTCTCTCTAGGAGCTACTTTTTGATATATATTTTTTTTACTCCGGGACTATCCCCTCAACCTTTTGTGTACCGTTGGTACCAAGAAGAACCTTCCTGCAGCCGTTCTCGGGTGCATAAGACAGTACTGCTTTGTTGGCTGCCAAGCTAACTAAAAGTGTCTGGGTCTGCCGCAACAGATCTTCGGATCTTGGCTGTTCTCCAAGGGTCAGTACAGCTTATTAAGGATATCGCTCTGCCTCTCTGGCTGCCCAGTCTAGAGCTGCGACCTTTGTGAAAGGCCCAGCCACTGAGTACTTCTGGTCCCTGTCCTCGGTTGCGAACACCATCATTAACGCACCCAGGGTGAACCCTGAAATATCCGAAAACTCGTGACAGGATAGGTAAGAGCAGCTGGTCGATAGATATAGCTCATCAACCCACTCTTTTTTAATTCTTTTCAGTGGTCACAAATGTAGGAAATTTTCGTGGTTTGGTAGATCTTCATAAACTCTCCCCTCTGTAAATCCTCGCCTCACGTTGATGTTGGGGTGGACGAGGAGGTTTGCGCAATTACCACTCTTACCAGTGGATGGGCTTCCCTCCATCTTCGGATCTCCTCTCAGTTAGCTCCACCTCTGTGAGAGAGGTGCCCCACCCACCATATGTGTTTTCACAGGAGCCCCTCCAAGACTTTTAGAGGAGAGGGCGCTTCTCCCTCTCCATTTATGAAGGATTCGGTGTAGGAAAATGGGCGAAGAAAAAATAAAGAAAGAAAGTAGCATAGGTTAGTTGTAAAGAGCTCCCTGCGTTGCCGGACCACTGTCGACGAGCGGCGAATCCACTGCGCCATCCTGAGTCTCAAAAGAAAGTCATTCAAGCGTAGCTTTTGCTCTTTCTTCTCAGTCCGCTATATCGGTGGTTTCCCTCCTACCCTTTTTGCAGAGTTGCCTCCGGGAAATCTCCAATTGCAGCGCGGCCCCCTTTGCTTTCTCAGTGGCTCGCTAATAACACGGCAACCAGGGGGCGCGTGCCCCTCACGTTGGAGTCAGATGACTCACCACAAGCACCTTAGAGTGGCGAGAGGCGGCATCGTCACCTGTGCCTTGCCGAGGCACCTGGTAGACCTGATCTTTATCACGTTGATGGGAGCCGTCGTACCCTGCCCCCTTTTCTTAGCAATGCGGGTGGGCAAGGAATGTTAAAGTTCGAAAGTGTGATGGAAAAACGGAGTGGGCCTTGAATCCCACCCCTACACACTTCGTCACGTTCGACCGTGACAGGCTCCCTTATTCGGTGCGTGCCGGTTGGTATCGCTACCAGGTGAAGGCGTTCGCACCACTTCCGCAGAGGTACTATTACTGCCACCGCTTCGGTCAGAAAAACCGCTCTCATGTAGACTTGCAAAGTCAGTTTTACAGGAAGTCTATATAAGTTGCTACACACTATAATTTTCTATCGTGTAACACCATAAAGCCAAGTGTGTCAATTGCGTAGAGTCGCACCCTGCTTCTTCGAAGCGAAGTGGTGCGTATCATTTGGAGAAGGATATGCTGCCCGTTCAGGTTACGGATCGTCTCTCGTTTCTCGAGGCTAAGGACTTAGTACTGCCGCGCCCGGCGCTGCCTCAGCGTCTTATGCCACGATTCTTTTAAAAAGGCACCCTCCAGGCCTACGAGTACGGTCGTTTCCGTGCCCACTCGGAAGACCTCTGGCGGCACAAAAGGCTCACATCTAGCATCGGATAAAACCAGGGCTCTCCATCTCCTCCCCCGGTGTGACCGTTTCTCATAAAGCGAAACAGCCGCGCGCCTCCACCGAGTCGTTAGACTCACAGGAGGCAACACCCCTGAAGTTGGTTGTGAGGCCGTCTTCCGGGATTCCTAAAGCTGCCCCCAGAAAGGAGGACAGCACCAAGGGAGCTTCGGCTCTTAGGCCCCAACCCAGGGCTGGGCCGTGTGGCTCGGAAATTGTGGACCCTCCGAAACCCGGCTAAGGTTTCGAGACGGAGAGAGGAAAAGACTCGCATGGCGAGCCCAACCTGTCCCGATAAGTCCGCGAAGGCGACAGTGCCTTGTTCGGCCAACACCGACCTGAGTTCTGCCTTGGGGAAGCGTACGGCCATAACCGTGAGGATATTCCCTTCGATCAGGGCCCCGCATCTCCTCCGACCTAGGCCCGGGGGCCATATTCCTTCAATGGAATTGCCGCGGACTCCGGTCCAACATGGGGGAGCTGCGGATGCTCGTCTCGTCCCGTTCCCCGTTGGCTAACTTTTTGCAGGAGACCATGCTGGGCGCGTGTCCCCTGCCCAATATCCCGGGGTATAAGGGTTTTGCGACCCCACTACCACTGGATGGTGGCCGGGTAGGTGGATGCGCCATTTACTCCCTGCATGATGTTTCCGTTCTTCTCTTTTCTTTAAATACTTTTTTTCTGCCAGTAGCTGTGCAGCTGCACCTGGATAGGAGGTATACTATTATTTCCGCGTCCATTCCACCGTCAGCCGACTTCGATCCGGGGAACTTCCGCCACATCGTGGTGCGGTTACTGAGGTCCTTTCTAATCCCCTGGGATTTGAACGGTAGCCATCCCCTCAGGGGAGACTACTCGATTAATCCCAGGGGTCAGGTCCTTGGCGAGCTGGAAAGAGGTGTCCTAAATGTAGATGAGTTTACTTATCACCGCCAGAGAACCACTTCATTTACCTTTCTTGATCTATCCCTGTGCCCTCTGGATGCACATTCAAATATCATTTTCTGGACCCCCGCCGCCTGAGACAAGATTGTGCTTTGCGCGGGTTCGGTGGTCCGTAATTCAGGAAATGACCATTTCCTAGAAAATATAGCCTTTTAGCACGCCGACCGCTTCCATAGTGGTCATCCGAGTGTGAGAATGCCCTCAAACTGAAGCGTCATGCTTACATGCGCTATGAGAGGTAGGGCTAAGTTTCAGTATGTTTCGAATCACTCAGGGCCCTTCGTCCTTTGCGGCCTTCTTTGCGACCGCTTTCTCCGCATTCCTAGCCGTGATGCTCCTTCGCCAGCATTCATTGCGCGTCGTGATGTTGCTGAATGCGGTCGTCTGGACTTTGCCTCCAGACGCGGAGTACCCTTCAACGGCAGGTTTACATTGAGTGAGTTGCTTTCCGCTCTCGTTTCGTGCGCGGACACTGCCCCTGGTTCGGACGATGTCCCATACGACATGCTTCGACACCTGGGTGAGCGAGGCATGGCCTTTCTGTTAGATTTGCCCCGTAAGGGGCGCGGCGATTTGCCATCCTGGCCGCCGTGCTGACGGGATCCAGCGCTCCGTCCGGCCCCAGCTTAGCCTCTCTTCCTTCCTTCAGATAGCCCGATTTCTCCCCTACCTCGTCGCTTTTCATACAACCTCTCCCACAACTTTCTCTGGTCAGCCTCTAATTTCAAAGGGTAGAATGCTGACCTCCTTCTCAAGCCAACCACCCCGGATCGGGGCTGAGGGGGGAGGGGACATTGTCCCCTAACCCCTGAGCTCCGGTTCGGGATGGGTTTTTTTTAACAACCTGCTTCATCCCCACCCATACCTTCCTCACATCCCTTTTCCTCTCCTCTTCACAACCTATATTTTTTACGCCGTGTCCAAGGTGGAGCCGCCATGCCGATGGACTGCCAGGCCACCAGGCGGGAGGGGTGGTCCCGAATGGCGGCGCCTGGCTCTGCCGGGCTTGTAAGCACCTCTCGCAGTGCGGGCTACTGCGAGGGGTGATGAGCTATTGCGTCCCGTGGCAAAAATAGGGTCACCATGCCCATAGATGAACAACAAAAAAAAAAAACCCAAACCCCTTTAACTCCCCCTTGCTCATCGACGGAGCCGCCCTTGGGCAGCTCCACCGAAAAAATGGAGGCCCCCCCCCCCCTGTGCTTGCACAGGGGACCCTCCATATTTCTCTAACCGGAGAGGAGGCTTACTCCTCTCCTTCGCCTACGGGTGCAGGGGACTCCCCCTCACCCCCTTCTCTGGAGGTGCTTTCGGGCACCTCCCTTTTCCCAGCGGCAGTCCCATCTTTTCTTTTCAAGGGGACTGCCAAGAAAGCCAGCAGGCAGCCCTTAGCCAGCCGCTTCCCATCAAAGCGGCTCGGTAGGGCAAACCCCCTTAGGGGGGAGAGGGAAGCCAGGCCCCTTCGGTCGCTTCCCTCAAAAGACCTGCTGGCAAGAATTTTAAACCTTGCCGGGGTCAAGGCCTGTGCCTCCCCATACAAGACTGGCGACACTGCCAAGGGGACCTGCGATGTCCTGGGAGGGGATGGCCAATTGGAGGCCCCTCCTGTGATAGACATGGTCCTTGAGGAGACCCAGCCCCAGACGGTAGGGCCTTACATGGGGGGGAATTCGGGCTCGGCGCCAAGCACCGAACCCGAATCCGCCCCTATGCAAGGTCCTCCTCAAATGGCTGAGGGCTCCGAGGCAGTAGAAGGAGGGGAGGGATCTCCTCCGACAGGTGCCCCTACGACAACCAGGACCTTCTCCATTTCGGAGAGGGACCTGGCTGAGGCTGGTCCATCTGGCCTGGGGACTTCTGCCGGCGGAGGTGAAAAGCGGGTTCATTCCCCGCCCTCCTCTCCGAAAAAGAAAAAGACTAAAAAGACCAAAAAGACTCGGGGCTCCTCTCCATCCGCGGGGGCTGCGGGGACGGATGGGTCTGCTGCCACTCTGGCAAGCGACCAAGCCAAGATCGGCACATCCGCCCCCTCTGCCCCCCCGGTTGCGGAGCCCCTGACAAAGAAGACTACTACCAAGAGTGCACAGGGCGGAGCCTCGATGACATCGGGGCCCCTGATTCAGAGGTTACCTGGCGTTTTCGAGCCCGCTGGCTTCAAACGCTTCCTCGTTATTCGCTCCACTGATGGCACCATGTTGTCCAAGGGCAACATGATCCATCAGCGGAGAGGATTAGCTAGTGCAATTGGTAGAGAGCCGAAGGTAACCCGTTTCTCGGACGGGAGCCTTCTGGCGAATGCGGCGAATCCCGCCGAGGCGGCCAGGATTAGTGCTCTTCGGACACTTCATGGCACCCCGGTGAGTGTGACGCCGCACTCTACCATGAACTTTGTGAAAGGAGTAGTTTATGCGAGGGAACTCGTTGACTACTCCATTGAAGACATCACCTTAGAGCTGGCCGACCATGGGGCGGTCAAGGTCGAACGTGTGATGAGAAAACAGGGAGGGGCCTCGAGACCCACCCCTACACTCTTCGTCACGTTCGACTGTGACAAGCTCCCTGAGTCGGTGCGTGCCGGTTGGTACCGCTACCGCGTGAAGGCATTCGTGCCACTGCCGCGGCGGTGCTATTACTGTCACCGCTTCGGCCATACGAATCGCTCATGTAGACGTGCAAAGTCGGGGTCACCCGAAGTCTGTGTAAATTGCTCCAAGGTCGCACACGATAAGTCCAAATCGTGTGTGGCCAAGTGTGTCAATTGCGGAGAGCCGCACCCTGCTTCTTCGAAGCAATGTGGTGCATATCTCCTTGAGAAAGAAATCCTGGCCGTTCAGGCCCAGGATCGACTCTCATTCCGCGAGGCAAAGGACTTGGTCCTGGCGCGCCCGGCTCTGCCTGGGACGTCATATGCCTCAATAGTTAGGAAGGCACCCTCTGCTCCCGGCCCATCCAGGCCAACGAGCACGGTTGTTTCCGCGCCCATTCGGAGCCCTTCTGCGGGCTCTACCCAACCCGGGCGCTCCCCTGGTAAAGCTGGCGGCAAAAAGGGCTCATACCCTGCCCCGGCTAAAACCAGGGCTCCCCCCTCTTCCCCCAGCGTGGCCGTTTCCCGTAAGGCGAAACGGCCACGCGCCTCCACCGAGTCATTAGACTCACAGGAGGCAACACCCCTGAAGATGGTCGCTAGGCCATCTTCCGGGGTTCCTAAAGCTGTCCCCCGAAAGGAGGACAGCAACAAAGGAGCTTCGGCTCCTTCGCCCACGTCCCGAGGTGGAGCGAGTGGCTCGGAGACGGTGGTTCCTCGAAAAGAGGGCCCCCCGCCTCCGAAGCCGCAACGCCCGCCTAAGGTTTCGAGGCGGAGGGAGGAAAAGACTCGCATGGCGAGCCCAACCTCCCCCAATAAGTCCTCGAAGGCGACAGCGCCTTCAGCGCTTTGTCCGGCCAACAGCGCCCGGGGTTCTGCCCCCGGGAAGCGTACGGCCATTCCCGTGAGGGTCTTCAATTCGAGGAGGGCCCCCGCGTCTCCTCTGAGCTAGTCCTGGAGGGCATATTCCTTCAATGGAATTGCCGTGGACTCCGGGCCAACTGGGAGGAGCTGCGGAGGCTCGTCTCGTCCCGTTCCCCGTTAGCTATTTTTTTGCAGGAGACCATACTAGGTGCGTGCCCCCTCCCTGCCTTCCCGGGGTATAAGGGTCTTGCGACCCCACCACCTCGGGATGGCCGGGCTGGGGGATGCGCAGTTTACACCCGGCATGATGTCTCCGTTCTTCCTTTCTCTTTAGATACCTCCTTTCAGGCAGTGGCTGTGCAGCTGCACCTGGATAGGAGGTATTCTATCATTTCTGCGTACATTCCACCGTCAGCTGACTTCGACGCGGGGGACTTCCGCCGCGTCGTTGCACGGTTGCCGAGGCCCTATCTCTTGCTTGGAGATCTGAACGGCAGGCATCCTCTCTGGGGAGATTACTCCATAAATCCCAGGGGACAAGTCCTTGCCGATCTGATCGAAGAGCTTGAGATGGGTGTCCTAAACGTGGATGAGTTTACGCATCACTGTCCGAGAACCGCTTCATTTTCTTGCCTTGACCTATCTTTGTGCTCTTCGGATGCACAGCCTGATTTTGATTGGGGGGTGGTCGATGACCTCCATGGTAGTGATCACTTTCCCATTCAAATATCACTTTCAGGGCAACTGCCGCCTGAGAGACCACCTCGGTGGTGCTTGGCGCGGGCGCGGTGGCCTGCATTTCAGGAAATGACTGAATTCTCTATCTCAGTCGAGGAGTTTAGGTCGGTAGAACGTGCCGTTGAGTTCTTCTCCGGCAACCTCATCGCCGTGGGCCTGACTACTATTCCTAGGACGTCTGGCCGTTTTGCACGCCGACCACTCCCATGGTGGTCGGCCGAGTGTTAGACGGCCCTCAAACAGAAGCGTTATGCCTACATGCGCTATAAGCGCCGCCCGAACGATTTCACTGTCGCTGAATTTCGTCGGGCTAGGGCTAGGTTCCGGTATATTTCGAAGCACGCCCGCCGCTCTTCTTGGCGGGCATACGTGTCTTCACTTAACGGGAAGACCCCTTTAGCTGAGGTGTGGAAGCGAGTCAAAAGGATTCGGGGCAAGTTCTCGCAGGACCCCCCTCCCGTTCTCCAGGAGAATGGGACCGCAATCTCGGACCCCGCGTCCGTGGCGGAATCCTTAGCGACCGCTTTTTCCGCATTCTCTAGCCGTGATGCTGCTCCGCCAGCATTCAATGCACGTCGTGATGTCGCGGAAGGCCGCCGGCTGGACTTTACCTCCAGAGGCGGAGAACCCTTCAACGACAAGTTTACTGTGAGTGAGTTGCGCTCCGCTCTCGCTTCGTGCGCGGACACCGCCCATGGTCCGGACGATATCCCGTACGCCATGCTTCGACACCTGGGTGAGCGAGGCATGGCCTTTCTGTTAGATTTGTTCAACAGGATCTGGGTGGAAGGTCTTCTCCCAGACTCCTGGCGAATCGCTACTGTGCTCGCCTTTCGCAAGCCGGGGAGAGATCACTCTACTCCGACCGGTTTCCGCCCAATCTCTCTAACCTCTTGCGTGTGCAAGTTGATGGAGAAATTGGTAAATGTTAGATTAGCCTATTTCCTGGACAGCGGAGGCCATCTGTCTTCTGCACAGTGCGGCTTCCGTAAGTTCCACTCCACGTCGGATGCTCTGCTCCGACTGGAAAATGCCGTCTGCGAGGCTTTCCTTCGTAGACAGCACTACGCCACGGTGTTTTTTGATCTGGAGAAGGCCTATGATACCGCATGGCGATACGGTATCATGGAGACTCTCCACACGATGGGGGCGAGGGGACGCCTCCCAATGTTTATATCTGAATTTTTGCGAGATCGTCGATTCCGCGTACGGGTGGGGGGAGCCCTCTCCGGCCCAAAGGAGCAGGAAGAGGGTGTCCCGCAGGGAAGTGTCCTCAGTGTCACACTCTTTGCCCTGAGCATCAACGGCATCACCTCGGTGCTGCCGGAAGATGTTCTCGCTACGCTCTACGTGGACGACCTTTCGATCTCTTTTGGCGCGGCCCAGATGCCAACTCTGGAGCGCCGACTCCAACAGGCATTGAACCGCGTCTCTCGCTATGCCGAAGCGCACAGGTTTCGGTTTTCTTTGGCCAAGACTAAGGTGGTGCACTTCTGCCGCCACCCACGGCTTCACCCCGACCCAGATTTGTTTCTTAATGGGGTGCGCCTGGATGTGGTTGAGTCGCACCGTTTCCTTGGTCTTGTATTCGACCGACGCCTCACCTGGGAGGCTCACATTCGCAGCCTTAGGGTCTCTTGTACCCGCGCCATGGACATTCTCCGTTCCGTGACGTTCAGCGCTTGGGGCGCTGATAGGGCTACCGCCTTACTTTTTTATCGATCCTTTGTTCGCTCGAAGCTCGACTACGGATGCGAGTTTTATGCATCCGCAGCCGAGCGTTTATTGCGGAAGGTGGATTCGATCCACCACACCGGCCTTCGCCTTGCGACCGGTGCCTTCCGCACTTCCCCCATTGAGAGCCTGATGGTCGATGCTGGGGAGATGCCACTCGCTCTGCGCCGCGTGCAGTGCATCACTCGCCTGTACGCGCGAGCCCGGCGCCTCCCTCAGTCGCCAACAGCTCTCACTGCATCCGCAGCTGATCTCGATGGTGCCTATGCCGCCGAGAGACGCCAGTCATACCCTAAGCCCTTTGGGTTTAGGGCCAGGAAACTCCTTCGAGAGGTAGATATAGCTGTCGGGCCGGTGGCGCCCCTGGTTCTGCCCAGGACGCCACCCTGGAGGGTACCACATTTGGCTATTTGTCGCCACGCCTCTGCTCCCAAAGCTTGTACTGCGCCGGGAGTATTGCGTTCGACCTTTTTGGAGCACACATCGTGTCACGCTGGTACCGTGCCAGTGTATACGGATGGCTCCAAGTCCCAAGAGGGGGTCGGCTTCCACGCCGTATCCCCTCTGTTTGAAGTCAGCGGGGCTCTACCAGGCGCTGCGTCTGTCTTCACGGCCGAGCTGGTGGCAATACACCACTCGGTACGGGAGATTACGCGAGGTGCCCGGTTCGGAGACCGGATTGTGATTTATAGCGACTCACAAAGCGCCCTGAGTGCTCTCGGGGCATTGGAATCTCCGCATCCCCTGGTTCGCGAAATCCGTGACGCCACGGTTTTGGCGAGCCGGGCAGATGTCGAGATTATCTTCTGCTGGGTTCCTGGACATGTAGGAATTGCGGGGAATGAGCGCGCCGATGAGGGCGCCAAAGAGTCCGCGAGGACTCTGCGACCGGACCAGCGTTTCGCTCTTCCTCACACTGACTACATGGCAGGAATACGGGCAGCTCTTCGGACTGCTTGGCAAAGAAGATGGGAGACGGTCGAGGGGAACTTAAAGTTGCGTGCCATTGCGCCGCGACTGTTCCCATGGACCTATCCCGCAATGCCGCGGCGGCTTCAGGTTGCTTTCTGTCGTCTTCGAATCGGACACACTCGTGTGACGCATCGTTACTTGGTGGAGCGCTCGCATGTGCCCTATTGCAACGACTGCGTCGTTCCCCAGACTGTTCGGCATATTCTTGTCGAATGTCCCAGTCTGGGTGATCTTCGCGCACGATACCTGTCTCGGTACCGGGATGGGCGGGGTCGTTACCGCCTGTCCCTTGTACTCGGGACGAGTGCGTGCACCATGACTGGTGGACTTATTGACTTTTTGGGGGAGGCCGGCCTTCTCCCCTTTATTTAAGGTTCCTTTTTTTTGTTATTGTTTTGTTTTAGGTTGCACTCTCCTGCACCGGGGTGAGGGGGACCTCCCCCCGCTGCCGGAGATTGCTTCGATTGTTAAGTTTTTCCAATTTATATTGATTGTTAAGTTTTCATATTTTAACTTTAAAGTAGCCTAATTCTAGGCTGTCGTGTTTTTCGGCGACTTATGCCCAAGTGGGTAGTTGCCAGATGGGCTCTCTATAAAAAAAAAAAAAAAAAAATCTGTTAGATTTGTGAAAGATGATCTGGAGAGTGGGTATTCTCCCAGACTCTTGGCGAATGGCTATTGTGCTTGCTTTTTGGAAACTTGGGAGACATCACTCTACGCCAGTACGTTTCCGCCCAATCTCTCTATCCTCATGACCTGGACTTGTTCCTATACGGAGTTCGCCTGGAAGTGGTGGATTCGCACCGTTTTCTTGTTCTTGTTTTCCACCGACGTTCCACCTTGGAGGCTTATATTCGTACCCCAAAGTCTCTTGTACCCGCGCCATGCACATCCTTCGTTCCGTGACGTTCAGCACCTGGGGTACTGATAGGGCTATTTCCTTGCTTTTCTATCGATCCTTTGTTCGTTCGACCCTTGCCGACTTATGCAAGTTTTATGCATGGACAGCCGAGCGTGTATTGCAGAAGGTGGACCCAATCTACCACACCGGTCACTTCCTGCACAGCGGTGCCTTACGCACGTCCCCCATTGAGAGTCTACTTGTCGTTGCTGAGAAGATGTCACGCGCTCTGTACTGTGCATTATGCTCCTATATGAGCAAGCTTCTCGCCTCCCTCAGTCGTCCACTGCTCTCTCTGCATTCGCAGCCCATTTCGACTCTGTCGCGATTCCTTTGCTCCCAAAGCTTTCACAGCACCGGAAGTATTGCGTTTGCTCTTTTTGCAGCACACTTCTTGTCACCCTGGATCCGTGCTGGTGTATACGGATGGCTCCTAGTCCCGAGAGGCGGTCGGTTTCCACACAGTATCCCATCTTTGAACTCTGCTGAGCTCTACCAGGCGCTGCGTCTTCACGACCGAGTTGGTTGTAATACACCTCTCTGTACGGCAAGATAACGCGTCATGCTCGGTTCGGCGACTGAGATTTGATGTATAGCGAATCACGATACTCCTTGAGTGCTCTCGGGGCATTTTAATTTTCATACCCCTTGGTTCGCGGTATCCGTGACGCCACGGTTGCCGCTTACCGGGTGGATGTTGAGATTATCTCTGTGTTCCTCGACATGGGGAAATTGCGGTGAATGAGGGCGCCAAAGAGTCCGCGAGGAATGGGCGACCAGACCAGTGTTTCGCTTTTTCTCACACCGATTACATGGCAGGAATATGGGCAGCTTGGCAAAGAAGATGGGGGACGGTTGAGGGGAACTTAATGTTGCGTGCCATTGCACTGCGACTGTTTCCTTGGACCTACCCTCCAATGCTGCGACGGCTTCATGTTTCTCTCTCTCTTCTATGAATTGTGGACACTCGCGGTATGCACCACCATTTGTTAGAGCTCTTCCCTGCACCTTATTTAAACCACTGCGTTGTCCCTCAGACTGTTTGCGATAATCTTGTTGAATGTCACACTCTGTGTGATCTTCCCGCACGTTACCTGTTCCGGTACTGGGACCAGCCGGATTGATACCGTTTCTCCCATCCACTCGGACGAGTTCGTACACAGACTTGTGAACTGCCTGACTTTTTGGAGGAGGCTGGCCTCTTCCATTTTATTTCACTTTTTAGTCTTATGTTCCTGCGCCGTGCGGAGGCGACCATCCTCCCGATGCCGGAACGTGCTTCATTCTTCGTCGTTTTTTTTTGCTTTTTTTTTGGGGGGGAAGCGTGTCTTTAGTTTTTCTCTGTCTGTTTTGTTCTCTTTATTTTTTGTATGGCTTGAGATTTTAGAGTAGCCTAGCACTAGACTGAAATCAGAAATTTTAATAGCAGTCTCAAAATGGCCAATTACCAAAAAGCATAACTAGGCACAATATTTTTACTACCAAATTTGATTTTTACCCTGTTGATAAAATTGACATGCTCTTTGCACTGTGAGGGAGGTTTCTGGTGATATTGTTTGCTAGATTTGGTCATCACAGGGTGATAGGGGTGTTAAAGGGCCTCGATGTAGCGGTGGGTGCATAGTTTAGACGTTCTTAAATCCTGCGAGCTCTTCTTGTCTGTGTTTGGATTTTAGCCAGGCAGCGTCGTGGACATTGAATTCGATCATGTCATCTTGCTCTGTCCGGTACCGGTATTTAACTCAGGATTCTCGTTTGTCCGGGCACGTTTGAAACTCACTAGCTCCCGTCTTTTCCGGTGCAGATGGAGTCAGCAGTATACCACGGAAGCCATCGGCCGGTCGGGCAGATTCGCCCAGCACCGGTACTCGAACGCGAGTTCGTCCCAGGTTGCGGCTGGGCTTCTGGCTGCAGCTGTCGGTGGCGGGTGCTTGCAGGCCCACCTCACCCCCCCGCCGAACCCCTTTTTCAACCTTCAGGCCCCCGTGGGTCCCTTGGTTGCTCCTCGGAATAGCCTTCCCGGCGTGACGTCTCTCCTCTCGCCGCAACATTTGCTGACGAAGAGACCTTCTCTGCAGGAGACGCCTTCGCAGGTAAATAATAAGTCAAGGGGCTGTCGAGAATGGGAATTGGCGGTTTTCAAGGTAACCAAACTTCATCGACATTGGTTTCAATAATAGATGGGATTATTGTATCAGAAAATGAAATCCCGTGAGTTAGTCGATCGATTTTGGATATGATTGAGGGGCTGCCCCCCCCCTGGTTATTCTTACGAGGGTAGGGGAAAGCCTAATTGTCTCCGGATATTTCACCCATGGTTGCAGGCACTATGCCCTTCGACGGCCAAAGGACACCACAACTTTATTGTGATTCCCTCACTGTTGTTACAGATGAGGATAAGATTATGTATGGTACAGCACAGAGCTCCTAACACTGATTTTTTAAGTGCCTAACCCAATCTGTGGACAAACGGTTACCGATGATGATGGAAATTCTCCTATTCAAGTTGATAGAGCAAGGGAGAAGAGTAGTGACCAGTTTATTAGAATGGTACTCTACTCTTCATCCCTGTTCTGGATTGTTTCCTGTATTAACCAAGCAGAGAGGTGCACAGTCTGCGAGATCGGCCAAGCATAGAGAGGTGCAGTCTGCTGGATCTATCAAGCATAGAAAGGTGCAGTCTGCGGGATCGGTCAAGCATAGATAGGAGCTCTCTGCGGGATCAGTGAGGCAGAGAGATGTGCAGTCTGCGGGATCAGTTACGTGTTCGGTCAAGCAAAGAGAGGTGCAGTCTGCGTGTTCGGTCAAGCGTAGAGAGGATCAGTCTGCGGGATTATCAGGCATAGAGAGGTGCAGTCTGCGGGTTCGGTCAAGCATAGGGAGGTGCAATCTGCGGGATCGGTCAAGCATAAAGAGGTATAGTCTGCGGGATTGGTCAAGCAGAGAGAGAGATGTAGTCTTGATGTTCGGTCAAGCAGAGAGAGGTGCAGTCTGTAGGATCGGTCAAGGAGAGAGAGGTGCAGTCTGAGGGATCTATCAAGAATAGAGAGGTGCAGTCTGCATGTTCGGTCAAGCAGAGAGATGCAGTCTGCATGTTCAGTCAAGCAGAGAGAGATGCAGTCTGCATGTTCGGTCAAGCAGAGAGATGCAGTCTGCATGTTCAGTCAAGCAGAGAGAGATGCAGTCTGCATGTTCGGTCAAGCAGAGAGAGGTGCAGTCTGTAGGATCGGTCAAGCAGAGAGAGGTGCAGTCTGAGGGATCTATCAAGCATAGAGAGGTCCAGTCTGCGGGATCGGTCAAGCAGAGAGAGGTGCAGTCTGAGGGATCTATCAAGCATAGAGAGGTCCAGTCTGCGGGATCGGTCAAGCAGAGAGAGGTGCAGTCTGCGTGTTCGGTCAAGCAGAGAGAGGTGCAGTCTGCGGGATCGGTTAAGCAGAGAGAAGTGTTGTCTGCATGTTCGGTTAAGCAGAGAGAGGTGCAGTCCGCTGGATCGGTCAAGCATAGAGAGGGGCTGTCTGCTGGATCGGTCAAGCAGAGATAGGAGCAGTCTGTGTGTTTGGTCAAGCTGAGAGAGGTGCAGTCTGTGTGTTCGGTCAAGCAGAGAGAGGTGCAGTCTTCGCGAGCAGTCCCCGCAGTGGGGTAGCCTGTTGCACTTGATACCCGTAGGAGCCGCTTGTCCTCTTGACCTGAGTGCCAATTAGGGAAACCCTGTCACTCAGTCGACGTGACCTCTGTGATGCTGCCTAGGAAAGTTGTTGGTTCGCTACCCCCTCGCTCATCAGCCCTGCTTTATATTTTTTATTAATATTATTGTTATTATTATTATTTAGTAGTAGTATTTAATATTTATTAGTGTTATTGTTTTTATTTAGTATTTTTTATTATTATTGTCCTATTATGTATTTTATTATTTAATAGTATTATGGCTATCCCATCAACCTTTTGTCTACCCACACTTTGTACCAGGATTTCTCACCTGGACAGAGTTCGGTCCATTAGCCATGGTGCCTTGGACTGCATGCCATCCTCTGATCACCTAGCACCAGGGTATCATGATAATAGGTGATTACGCACCCTAGTCGTTAGTGGCTCGCCTATTTCTACCTCTCTATAGTACATACCCACCTACCCCCTCCAAACTTCTTCTATCTATAGAGACTTCAGCACTTTCCTCCTCTTCTGAGCCTTGTCGAGTGGCAGTCTGTACCGTGAGGTCACTACCTCCTGCGTAGGCTGAACGCTTGCTGGCTAAGGCAAGTATTAGCCATTGGGGTGTATTGGGCCGTCGACTCTGCTCACCCTCTTCCAGTACGCATATGAGGTGGCTACACCGGCGGCACCATTCTTTATAGTAAAAACTCGAAGACAATCTCGCCGGGTTGTCAAAGACCATCAACGCTACGCCCGTGGGCCGAGTATGTGTAAATGATTACACTGGAACCTTTTTATCCTATGGAGACTTTTCTCTTAACCTCGAAGTCATGGTATCTACGTTTGATGAGTTCTCCTTTTCTTTCTCAACTATGGTGACAAGCGAAAATAATAGTAGTAATGCGCATGGTGATCCGCCGCCAAGCGCGGCCTCGCCCTCCCTAGGTGTCGTAGAGGATGAGGCAACACGAGACACCCATTGGACCAGTTGTGCGGGTCCCCTCTCACCATCCATATGCGGCAAAGAGGCTTCTCCCTTCCATCTTTGGAGCCGGTCTCGGGCAGCTCCACCTCTGAAAAGGAGGTGGCCCTTGCGGGGCTTTTTCAGGGGCCCCTCCAACCCTCTTCTAACGGAGAGGAGGCTTACTCCTCTTGTAAGCCTAGAAGAGAGGTGGATTCCCCCTCACCCCCTTCTCAGGATTCGCCCTCGGACAACTTGATCTCCCGACCAGCGGCAGTCCCTCCTTTACCATTACAAGGAACTGCCAAGAGGGCAGGCAGGTGGCCCAAATTGACATCGATACGGCCAACCCACTTAGGGGGTCAAGGGATAGCAGGGCCCGCCGGTCCATGCGTGCCTCAGAGATGACCTAGACCCAGACGGTAGGATCTTCCATGGGATCGAACCCAGGATTCGGTGCCAAACACCGAACCTGATTCTGCCACTGTGCCAGCTTCTCCTGAGACGGCTTGAGCCCCAGAGGACACACAAGGAGATGAGGGACCGCCTGCCCCGGCTGCTGCCCCTCTAACAGCTAAAACCATCTCGAAGGAGGATCTTGCTGAGGCTGGTCCATCCGGTGGTGGAGGAAGGCAGGCTCATTCCCCACCCTCCTTTCCCCAAAAGAAAAGAAGTAAGATGACTAAAGGTTCCTATTCCTCCGCGTACGCTCCGGGCACGGAGGGGTTCATCTGCCGCTTCGGCAGGGGACCAGGCCAAGATTGGGATGTCAAAATCCGGCTGAGCCTCGATTTCATCGGGGACCCCGCAGCATGTTTGCTAAGGGTAACATGATCCAACAGAGAGAGTATTAGCTAGCTTGATTGGTACAGATCTGAAGGTATCCCATTTCTCGGACGGGAGATTTTGGCGAATGCGTTGGATCCCTCCGAGACAGCCATGGTAGTGCCCTTTGGTTATTTAATAGCATGTCGGTGAGTGTGAAGCTTCACTCTACCATGATCGTGGACTACTGCATAGATGGAGCTGTTGAAGTCGAACATGCGATGTGAAAACAGGGGGGCCCCTCAAAACCCATCACTTTTCGGCACGTTCGACCGTGATGTACTCCCTGAGTCGGTGCGTGCCGGTTGGTTATCGCTACCGCGTGAAGGCATTCGTGCCACTGCTGCAGAGGCGCTGTTACTACCCCCCTCCTCGCCCATACGAATCGCTCGTGTAGACGTGCAAAGTCAAGTTTACCCGAAGTATGTGTAGGTTGCTCCAAGGGTACACACGATAATTCCTCTGTTGTACGGCCAAGTGTTTCAATTGCGGAGAGCCGCACCCCGGTTTTTCGAAACAATGTGGTTGCTATCTCTTGGAGAAGGAAATGATGGCCGTTCAGGCTACGGATCGTCTCTCGTTTCGCGAGGTTAAGGACTTGGTCCTAGTGTTCCCGGCGCTTCCTGAGACGTCATGTGCCTCAATTTTCAAAAAGGCACCCTTGTTCCTTACCCATCCTGGCCTACGAGCATGGTCTTTTCCGCGCCCACTTTTAACCCTTCTGCGGGTTCTACTCAGCCCGGGCGCTCCCCTGGTAGAGTTGGTGGCACAAAGGGTTCACCCGGAGCCGCGGATAAACTCAGTGCCCTCCCTGCCTTAGCGTGACCGTTTGTCGTAAAGCGAAACGGCCGCGCGCCTACACCGAGTCGTTAGATTCACAGCTGGCAACACCCCTCAAGCTGGTCCTGAAGCCGTCTTATGGGGTTCCTAATGCTGGCCCCCGTAAAGGGCACGGCGATTTGCTATCCTGCCCGCCGTGCTGATGGGACTCAGCGCCCCGTTCGACCCCCAGTTTAGCCTCTTCTCCTTTCTGACACCCTGTCTTTTTACCCTGCTTCATCACTTTCCCTACAACCTCTCCCATAACTTTCTCTGGATGGTCTCTAATTTCACAGGGTAGACACCGACCAGCTTACTCTCACCCAACCATCCCGGATCGGGGCTTAGGGGGAAGGGGATAACGTCCCTTCATCCCTGAGCTCCGGTTTGGGGTGGTGGGTTTTTAACAACCTGCCTAGCCCCCACCCTCACCTTCCTCACATACCCTTTCTCTCTCCTTTCGCGGTCTTTTAAATTTTACGCCCAGCCTAAAGTGGAGCTGCTATTGCGAAGCGCTGCCTGGCCACTGGGTCGGAAGATTTCTCTTGAATGACGGCAGCTGGCATTGCCGGCCCCGTATTCCCGTGCATTTTATAGGGTCACCCTATGCCCAATGATGGAAATAAAAAAAACTCTACTTACCCTTTACCACCTTCGAAGCCGCTCTCTGGCAGCTCCACCGCAGAAAAGGAGGTCCGCCCCCCACCCACTGTGCTTTCTCAGGGGCCTCTCCAAATTTCTTTTACCATAGAGGAGGCTTACTCCTCTCCTAGTCCTACGGGGACGGCGGACTCCACGCTCACCCTCTTTTCCGGATGCGCCCTTGTGTGACTCCCTCCTTTGATTTCACAGGGAACTGCCAAGAACGCACGCAAACGGGCCAATATTGACTCCTCCCGGTGTGAGCGGTCCGATAGGGCCAACCCCATTAGGGGGGCACTGGATGGCAAGGCTCGTCCATCAGTCAGTGCCCCCTAACGCCCTGCACTGTGTATTATGAGATGCCGGTTCGCCTGCCCAAACCAAGACAAAAGGTACCTCGATGGGATCCGTGATGTCTTCGGGGTGGGGGGATGGCCACATGGAGGCCCCACCTGAGATGGACATAGTCCCTGAGGTAACCGAACCCCAGACGGTAGTATCTTGCATGGGGTCGAACCCGGGCTTGGTGCCAAGCACAGAACCAGATTTCGCCCCTGTGCAAGCTTCTCAGACGGCTCGGGCCCTCGAGGCATCGCAAGGAAAGGATGGATCTCCTCCCTCTGCAGGGGCCACTGTGACAGCCATGCCCTTCTCCATTTCAGATAAGGATCTGGTCAAGGGACTCTTTCCGGCGGAGGACAGAAGCAGATTTATTTCGCACGCTCCTCCTAAAAAATAAAAGGAACAGGAAGAAGACCAAAAAGACTCGGGGCTCCACTCCCTCCGCGGGGGCCACAGGGACGGACGGCTCCGCTGCCGTTTCTGTAAGCGACCAACCCAAGATTGGCACGTCTGGCCCCGGTGGTCCCCCGTGCTGGGAGTCCCAGACAAAGACCAAAATTGCAAGTTGGCAGAGCAGAGCCTCGATTACGTCGGGGCTTCTCATTTAGAGGTAACCTGGCGTTTTCAAGACCGCTGGCTTCAAACGCTTTCTCATTATTCGCTCCACTGATGGCAGCATGTTGGCCAAGGGCAACATGATCCATCAGAGGAGAGCTTTAGCTAGCGTGATTGGTAGAGAGCCAAAGGTGACCAGCTTCTCGGACGCGAGCCTTTTGGCGAATGCGTTGAATCCCTCCGAGGCGGCCATGATTAGTACCCTTCAGACACTCGATGGCACGCCGGGGTGAGTGTGACGCCGCACTCTACCATGAACTTCGTGAAAGTAATTTATGCGAGGAAACTCGTTGACTACTCCATAGATGACATCACCTTAGAGTTGGCCGAACATGGAGCCGTCAAAGTCGAACGTGTGATGAGAAAACACGGAGGGGCATCGAGACCCACCCCTACGCTTTTCGTCACGTTCGACTGTGACAAGCTCCCTGAGTCGGTGCGTGCCGGTTGGTATCGCTAACACGTGAAGACATTCGTGCCCATGCCGCGGAGGTGCTACTACTGCCCCGCCTTGGCCATACGTATCGCTCTTGTAGACGTGCAAAGTCGGGGTTACCCGAAGCCTGTGTAAGTTGCTCCAAGGCCGCACACGATAAGTCCAAATCGTGTGTGGCCAAGTGTGTTAATTGCGGAGAGCCGCACCACGCTTCTTCCAAAGCAATGTGGTGCGTATCTCCTTGAGAAGATAAAATCCGGCCGTTCAAGCCCAGGATCGTCTCTCATTTTGCGAGGCTAAAGACTTGGTCCTGGCGCGCCCGGGTGCTGCCTGGGACATCCTATGCCTGAAAGTTAAGAAAGACAACTTGTGATCCAGGACTATGAGCACGGTCGTCTCCGCGCCGATTCAGATCCCTTCTGCGGATTCTACCCACCCTGGGCGCTCCCCTGGTAAAGCTGGCGGCACAAAGCGTTCACACCCATCCCCGGCTAAAACCAGCCCCCCCTCCCCCTCCCTTTCCCCCAGCGTGACTGTTTCCTGTAAGGCGAAACGGCCGCGTGTCTCCACCGAGTCGTTAGACTCACAGGAGGCAACACCCCTGAAGTTATTCGTGAGGTCATCTTCCCGGGTTCCTAAAGCTGCGTAAGAGCTTCGGCTCCTACGCCCACACCCAGTGGTAGGCTGATTGGCTCGCAGACGGTGGATCCTCCAAAACAGGGACCCCCGCCTGCCCAAGGTTTCGAGGCGGAGGGAAGAAAAGACTCGCATGGCGAGCCCAACCTTCCCCGATAAGTCCTCGAAGTTGACGACAGCGCCTTCGGCCATTGTAGGCCATTTCCGTGAGGGTTTTCTCTTCAAAAAGGGCTCCCGCATCTCCGGGCATTTTCCTTCAATGTAATTGCCACGGACTCCGGGCCAGCTGGGAGGAGCTGCGGAACCTTCTCAACTTCTGGTACCCATCTTCTTGCAGGAGACCATGATGGTCGCGTGCTCTCTGCCCACCCTCCCGGGTTATAGGAGTTTTGCGACCCCAGTACCACGGGTTTAGGGCCGGGCAGGAGGATGTGCGATTTACACCCGAAATGATGTATCCGTTCTTCTCTTTTCTCTATATACCTCCTTTCAGGCAGTAGGTATGCAGCTGATCTTGGATAAGAGGTATACTGTTATTTCCGCGTACATTGGACACTGTCAAGGATCATGTTCTTGCCGACCTGATCAACGAGCAGGAGATAGGTATCCTGAATGTGGATGAGTTAATGCATCACTGCCCGATGACCGCTTCATTTTCTTGCCTCGATCTATCTTTGTGCTCTTCGCATGCACAGCCTGATTTTGGGTGGGTAGTAATCGGTGACGTCGCATGATAGTAATCACTTTCCCATTCAAATATCATTTTCTGGGCCGCTGCCCCCTGAGAGCCCGCCCCGGTGGTGCTTGGCGCTGTGTTCCTCATTTCACTGTTGGTGAATTTCGTCGAGCTAGGGCTAGATTCCGGTATGTTTCTAAGCACAGGCGCCTCTCTTCTTGGCGGGCATACATGTCTTCACTTAACGGGAAGACTCCTCCAGCAGAAGTGTGGAAGCGAGTCTAAAGTATTCGGTGCAAGTTCTCGCAGGACCCCCACCCCGCCTCCCGTTCTCCATGAGAATGGGACCGTAATATCGGACCCCGCGTCCGTGCCGAAATCCTTAGCGATCTCTTTCTCCGCATTCTCTAGCCGGGATGCTGCTCCGCCAGCATTCAATGCGCGTCGTTATGTCGTAGAAGGCCACCGACTGGACTTTACCTGAGAGGCCTTCCTTCGTAGACAGCACTACGCCACGGTGTTTTTAGATCTGGAGAAGGCCTATGATACCGCATGGTGATATGGTATCATGGAGACTCTCCACACGATAGGGGCGAGTGGACGCCTCCCAATCTTCATATCTGAATTTTTGCGAGATCGTCGATTCCGCGTAAGGCTGAGGGGGGAGCTCTCTCCGGCCCAATGGATCACGAAGAAGGTGTCCCGCAGGGAAGTGTTCTCAGTTTCATACTTTTTGCCCTGAGCATCAACGGCATCACCTCGGTGCTGCCGGAAGATGTTCTCGCTACGCTGTCCGTGGAGGACCTTTCTATCTTTTTTAGTGCGGCCCAAATGCTAACTCTGGAGTGTCAATTCCGACAGGCATTGAACCGCGTCTCTCGCTATTCCGAGTCGCACAGGCTTCGGTTTTCCTTGGCCAAGACTAAGGTGGTGCACTTCTTCCGCCATCCACGGCTCCACTCTGACCCAGACTTGTTTTTAAATGGGATTCGCTTGGAAGTGGTGGATTCACACCGTTTCCTTGGTCTTGATGTATTTAACCGACGCCTCACCTGAGGGGCTCATATTCGCAGCCTTAGGGTCTCTTGTACTTGCACCAGGGATATTCTTCGATTCGTTACGTTCAGCGCCTGGGGCTCTGATAGGGCTACTGCCTTACTTTTTTATCGAATTTTATGCATCCGCAGCCGAGCGTGTATTGCGGAAGGTGGACTCTGTCCACCACACCAGCCTTCGCCTGGCGAGTGGTGCCTTTCGCACTGACCCCATTGAGAGCCTTCTTGTCGATGCTGGCGAGATGCCAATCGCTCTGCCCCATGCACAGTGTATTATTCGCCTGTACGCGCGAGCCCGGCGCCTCCTTCAGTCGCCAACAGCTGATCTCGCCTTGCCTATGCTGCCGACAGATGCAGTCATACCCTAAGCCCTTTGGGTTTAGGGCTAGGCGGTATAGCTCTCAGGCCGCCGGCGCCCCTGGTTCTACCCAGGATGCCACCCTGGAGGGTAACTTAAATTTACGTGCCATTGCGCCGCGACTGCTTCAGGTTGCTTTCTGTCGTCTCCAAATTGGACACACTCGCGGGACGCACCGCCACTTAATGGAGCGCTCGCCTGCGTCTTATTGTGACGACTGCGTTGTTCCCCAGACTGTTGGCACATTATTGTTGAATGTTCCAGTCTGGATGATCTTCGTGCACGTTACCTGTCCCGGTACTTGGACCAGTGGGTTCGCTCACGCTTGTCCGTTGTACTCGGGATGGGTTCTTGCACACAGACTTGTTGACCATACGACTTTTTAGAGGAGGCTGGCCTCCTCCCACTTTATTTGACTTTTATAGATCGCATCTTCTTGCGCCAGGGGGAGGCGAGCCTACCCCTGACTCCGAAGCGCGCTTCCTGCATGTCTTTTTGCTTAAAAAAAATAATAAATTAGCTTTTGTCCTTTTTTTTCGTTCTTATTTGTTATTTGCATATTTTTCTGTTTTTTTTAATATAGTCTAGTAGTAGGCTGCGTCGAGTATGGCAACCTGTGCCCAACTGGGCAGTCGACAGATGGGCTCCTAAAATGATTAAAATAAAAAAAAAGATGTTCGTTCGAAGCTTGACTACGGCTGCCTGTTTTACGTATCCGCTGTCTAGCGTGTATTGTGTAAGGTAGACTCATTCCATCGCACCGGTCTCCGCCTGATTACCGTTGTCTTCCGCACTTACCACCCCAACAAGAGCCTACGTCTTGATGCCAGGGAGATGCCACTAACTCTGCGCCGTTCACAGTCCATTGTACGCGCAAGCCTGGTACCTCCCTAGGTTGCCAACGGCTCTCACTGCATCCGCGGTCGATCTCGATGGTCTATTTACGGCCGAGAGACGCCACTCATACTATAAGCCCTTTGGATTTAATGCTAGGCAACTGATTCGAGTGTTTGGTGTAACTCTCAGGACCTGTGGCCTCTGGTTTTTACCCAGGACGCCCCCAATGATGGTACCACCTTTGACTATTTATTGCCATGCCTCTGTTCCCAAAGCTTTCTCAGCAGTAGGATTATTGCGTTCAACCTCTATGGAGCGCACTGCGTGTTACGCTGCATCAGTGCCAGTGTACACTGATGGGTCCAAGTCCCAGGAGGAGGTCTTCTTCCGCGTTTATTCCAGTTCGTGGCAATACACCGCTCTACGTGAAATAATGCGGCCGTGCTGCTTTCAGAACCTGAATGTGATCTTTAGCGACTCACAAAACGCCTTAATTGATCTTGCGGCATTGGAATCTCCACCGCCCTGGTGGCTCGCAGTATCCGTGACTCCAGGGTTGCCGCGAGCTTGGTGGATGTCGAGATTATCTTCTGCTGGTTTCATAGACATGTGTGAATTAGGGAGAATGAGTGCACCGATGCAGGGGCCAAAGAGTCTTCTAGACTGGGCTGCCAGACCAGCGTTTTAATCTTTGTCACACCGACATGGGAGGAATCAGGGCTGCCCTCCGGGCTAGTTGGCAAAGAAGATGATAGACGGTCGAGGCGAATCTAAAGGTCGTTTCATTGCGTCGCGACTGTTCCCATGGACCTACCCCAAATGCCGCGATAGCTTGCGTTTGGGGGAACGCACCTTCCTCCGGTACAGAGTCTGCTTCCTTTTTGTTTTGTTTTTTGGTTTTTGTTTTTTTACTGCGCGTTATGCCCTAGAAGACAGTTGCCAGATTAGGCCTGGAAAAATGCTTGTTTTTTTTTTTGTTTTGTTTTTTTTGGGGGGGGATATGTTTGCTTTTTAAATCTAACTTAGCATTGCACTCACTCAAACTCGGACGTAAGAAAGGTTGCTGCAATCTCCCTATTTTACAGATGCTATTCGAGATATCGTTCTACTGAATTACATGAATGTATGCCACCTCTACCTCCGCCCGTGCAATACCCGCCTTTCTTCTCATGATTACTGTGTACAAATGTAAAACTCCCAGATGAACCAAGTTGATAATACCTTAATTCCCCTCGCTGCTAAAGTAGGGAACGCTTTGCCCCCTTAATACTCTTCCTGACTCTTATTACCTGCCTCTCTTTAGGAGGTTCGCGATCACTTTGAGGAGATCCCTTAACGTCTATTATTTTTCCATCTTTTCCTCTTCTTCGTTTGTGGTTTTTTATTCACAGTGTGAGCTAGATTAGGGGCGTCTCTTGCCCGTCTCTGTCTTGAGTATTAAGAAAAATATAGGCACGACTGCACTGGCAAATTTTGTAAACTTTGTTTCCTTGACTGTTGTACCTTACCTCTTTAGTGAACACTACGGATTTTACCTTTAAAAACCCCGCTCGTTTCGCAGCTCCGGCCTCACGTGACTCTGCATCGCACCCGCTCGGCGCCGTCACGCCCGCACCAGCTCCCGTTGATCAACCATCCTCGTTCCCCCAGAGCCGCCCATTTGCCGTCCGCTGAGCGCCAGCCCCTTCCAGCCGGTCACACGGACTCATACTCCACGTCTTGGACGGGCCGAGAAGGGGCTGTTCCCACGGTTCTTCCGGCCACACCTGACGCCCGAGGAGGAGGAGCCTTCGAAGTGGCGGAATCCGACATCACAAATCGACTGGAGTCGCTTTGTCTGTCCATGACGGAACACGCCCTTGGGTAGTTTTGCTTCCTCCCATTTCCTGTTATCCCTTCTTCATTTTAATCTTTAGGCCTTAATTTCCTGTTGCCTGTTTTTCATTTTCATGTTTCCTAGCCCTTGTTTTCTTTTATTACCAATCTGTTATTTTTTGTTCTACGGTTTTCGGGTTTAGACAGGAACCTGGGAAAAATGAAAACCACTATGGCAGCTTTAGAACGAAGATCCTTGTGTGTGTATGTATATATATATATATATATATATATATATATATATATATATATATATATATATATATATATATATATATATATATATATATATATTTATTGTTCAGAAACGGGAACAAAAGGAGAAAAAACAAAACTCTATATAGTTTTGTTTTTTCTCCTTTTGTTCCTGTTTTTGAATCATTCCTTTGCGGAGGCTTAGTTGATGTCATCCGATTTCTCGTACCTGAGAAATGGTGATGGCTGAAAGAAGAGCGATGCTAATCTTTTATTTTGTAATGGGTTAAACAGTAAGAAATCTAGTCTTAGGACATCGTCTAAGGTGCAAAAGTTGTTTTAAATTCGCTTTATTTTGCCTCATTTTCACCAAAGCTAGTTTTTCAGCGAGATTCTTTCATTATACTCTTTATCTGGTTTATACAATTCGGACGCCGTTATAAGTGTGCATTTATTGGTCTAATTAGCACTTTACCGACATCTTAGTTATTAGACAGTGTTTAATATTCTATTATCTACTTCTACTTAACGCGTTTTTACTACGTTTAATTTTGGGTGGCGTCTCGTGGAATTTCGTCCCAATTTTTCATTTAGCTTTTTAAGATATTTTAGTTGAGCTTATATAGTTTTCTGTGTCTGGTACACACCTATTTATTCATTCTATTGTTGATTTTAAGTTTTTGTCTATTTAGGATCTATCATACATATTTATATTGTCATTTCATTTAGACATTGAATATTATTTGCTTATTGTTAATGTGGTTTCTTATTTTGTGTCAATTCATTGATGAGAGAAAAATATGATTTCCTGAGTAAATAAGTTGCCCCACCCTTCCCTCGCTATTGGACGAGATTCGACTTCCTTGTCTGATATTGAAACTTGCATAAAGATCAGAATGACAATCGCTGATAAGCCCGATTGCCTCTGGGTCGGTTCTTGTGAAGGGGGTAAAGGCGCCGCGTAGTATTGTTTTTTGACCCCAACCGGCGACCCAGGAACCCTTCGTTACTAGGGGGGGGGGGTACCCGTTTCGCGTCAGGGGCATGTGGATATAGTTATCTTATTGGCAGATTCTGAAATGGAGAGTGGTTATATTGTGCTGAGAAGATGGGAGGGAAATGATATACACCCTCGCCGGGAGTATGCCCAGCGCATCTGCTAGGAACGGGCAGAGACGTTTCCTGAAGTGCCAAGAATTCCAGTCTCAATTTTGGACTCTTAAGATTTAATGGAGCAAACGAAAAATCTCGCCCCACTACTAAATGTACTATCTTGTACTACCATGTCCTATAGTCCTCACTACCTCTTGGTGCAACACGAAAATTTGTACATTCGATGATTCCGAACGAATTAAAACGGGGGCGTTGCGGTACCAAACAAGATCAATGTCTGTTACACTGTATTGTCACATTGTGAAGATGTCGAGAAGCTAGTTTGGGACATCGATCTTGAGTTATGCACAACGGACCATGATCTACCGCTTCCTCGAACCAACCATCTTCACTGAAAACCGCCGAAGACAAAGGCTAGAGATCAGGACCCCAACCCCCGGTTCTACATAAAAAATGTCCCGGCGAGAAGAAAGGTGTGCTCCGAATGCGCAAATGAGATGATTATTGGAAAGAGTGCAAAAAAAAAAGTTTAAAAGTGTAAACTTGGGAGGGGGCGGTGAGTACCTTAGCCATTAAATGTCCTGAAACCATAGAAAAGAACCTACGCGTGCAGAATGACTATTCCCTCTTCTGAAGATATCCATACAATGAAATTCATGGGACAAAATGGAAAGCATGGAAGATCTATCAAAAAACATTATCACCGCTTAAAGAAGAATGACGGACTCGGCTCTAGAGAGAGGAACAGGAAAGACTCGCTCTTCCCCCCGCCCCCTATGTCAAGAATAAACCTAGGCACTGCAGAGGGGTTCCAAGAATTCCAAGGCCCAGAATACTGAAATTCCTATGGCTACCGACCGACCTGGTCATCTTAAAGAAAAGATTTACCTTCGACGAAAAAAAGTTCGTTCACAATGACAGCTCCAAAGTTCCAGGACGAGAGCGATCTCATGAGTATTGTCGCTGGGATTATTTAATAAATTGAAATGGAACTAGGACGCTGTAATCGACGAAGAGTTGGAAGGAGAGCTATTCCAAAGGGCCATATCCATCAAAAGAAAAAGTTCTACCCTTTCAATGTGAACACTCTGAAGCCCGAAGAACGGAAGAAATTTAAAATCGCAAGAAAATTTGTTATTCTGCGGTGATAAGTAAAAAAATATTACCCATAGTGGAAATTTATTTTAAAAAAATAATTGTGCAATAAAAGGTCAGCAAAGGGTGCGATTAATATTAAACAAAATTATTAGCAAAGTTCAATAATTACGACCTTCTCTTTCTTCAGGGGTTGGTCCCAGAGAGGCACTGTCCTTCTCGTGGTGAAGTGGGGTCAGCCCTGGGGCCCTTAGGGGTACCCTGGTGCTGCGAACTAGACTTTTAATATACCCTTGCCTCCTACTACTTTCTTTTACTGCCCTTTAGTTCCCCCTCTTCTTTCTCCTATCTAGTGGCCCTGGTGGTTACCTAACCTCTGCTTGTTTTGTTTTTTTCGGACTGATTCTCAATTATTCTTTTATGAAGGTCGGAGGATGTTGGGCATCTCAACCTGCTTGTCTGCCGATGCCCAAGGAGAAACCCATCATTAGCCCGCCTTTTCTCCCCTAGTAGGAGAACTCTGGGAGCCCCGAGGAGTCCCGAGGGAGAATGTGAAGTTATTTCTACTTGCAATGGCTAACAATAAATCAAAAACTTCCCCTTCTCGTAAAGGTTCTTCAGCCCCACTTTCATCCTTCCCGTGCTCGTTGGATCCCTATGCCAACGATGTGGACCCAGATTTATATTATCCCCGCTTTCTGGTCATGAGTTCGTCATCTGACACCTCACTTGCAAAGGTCGATGTGTTTGATGTTAATGAATGATTTGAGTCCAGCTGTGGTGACCCCCGCAGGATGTGGTCAAGAGGTAGTGGTGATATCGTAGTCGAGGTGTCATCTCACTCTCAACATAATCTTGTTCGAAATCTGCCTTCGATAGCCGACGTTTCCGTGACCGTTTAGCCTCATCCCACGTCTGAATTTTGTCAAATGTGTCGTCCGTTAAAACGAATTAAGGGACTACGACCTCACCCGTCTCCAGTGCAGGCAACCAAGCCCCAGTTGGTATGACCTTCCATGGGAGCCGATCTGGGCTCGGGTCTCCAAGACCTTATAAAGAGAGAAGGGATCTCCTCCTCCGCCTGGTGCCCCTGTGGCAGCCAAGACCTCCATCTCGGAGAAGGATCTTTCTGAGGCCGGTCCATCTGGTCTGGGGGCTCCTGCCGGTGGAGGGGCGAAGCAGGTTCATTCCCCGCCCGCCTCTCCTAAAAATACTTCGGGTCTCCTCTCTCTCCGCGGGGACGGACGGGTCTGCTGCCATTTTGGTAAGCGACCAAGCCAAGATCGGCACGTCCGGCCCCGTTGCTCCCCCGGGTGGGGAGTCCCAGACGAAGACCTGAGCAGAGCCTCGATTACGTTGGGGTCCCTCATTCAGAGGCTACTGGCGTTTTCGAGCCCGCTGGCTTCAAACGCTTTCTTATTCGCTCCACTGATTGAAGCATGTTGGCTAATGGCAACATGATCCATCAGTGGAGAGCTCTGGCTAGTGTGATTGGTAGAGAGCCGAAGGTGACCCGTTTCTCGGACGCGAGCCTTTGGGCGAATGCGTCGAATCAATCCGAGGTGGCCTTGGTTAGAGCCCTTCTGACACTTGATGGCACGTCTGTAAGTGGTACGCCGCAGTCTACCATGAACCAGGCTTGCCGAACCTGGCGCAAATTTGGTATTTAGGGGGTGTGACATTACTTTTGGTACAACGCTGCGATAATTTGGTACTTTAAAAAAAAGTTTACAGAGTAAATAAGTGAACAATGTGGCAATAAATACTTTACATTATTATTGTACTAACAATTTTATTTCAAAATATTTTTGCGACATTTTATAAGTAGGCAGTTTATAATTGGTATGTATGGCCTATCCCAACTACACAGCACTTGTGTAGTTGGGATGCGCCATACGGTATAAAACGTGTTCATTACTTCTATTGTACGTACTATTCCGATATTGCAGCCTTTCATCAATCACATGCCAGTTAACATGTAAACGTTGTTAACAAGAGTTTCCTTACTATCGTTTAACTTTTATTAATTACGAGTGATTTATAACCCTCATGATGAGCAAGAATACGAAAGATAAAAGCAGGGACGAAATTTACTTAAGTTTAACTCTGCCCAAGAAAAGAATTAAACAATATAATCATAAATTATCAAACAAACTTTTATTGGATGCTCGATTTTCATCATGGTTTGAACCGAGTAAAACAAATATCGAAAGAACATACTGTAAGTTTTGTCATTGCGAATTCAAGGCAGTGTAACTCATCTGGAGAGGCACGGGAAAATGGATAAACATTAAAAATATTAATTCAGAAAATAAAAGTAGAAAACTAACTGATTTTTTGCAGCCTACATCTTCTGTTCATATTACAAAAGTAGCAGCAGAACATAGCAAAAGTGAAACTTATGGATCATTTGCCTGGACTAATTCACAATGAATGTCCTGATTCAAAAATATTTAAAGATCTTAAAAGTGGAAGAACCAAAGCTACTCAAATATTTAAAAATGTTTGTCCCTAAAGAGCTATAAGAGTTCTAAGTTTTATTAATTATAGATGAAACTACTGATCTAAGTAAAAAAAAAAACGGCTTGTTCTGTTGGTTAGATTTTATGATTATAGCACTGAAAAAATTATTAATATTACTTCATTCTTTCGGAAGACAAGGATTGCTCTGCGAAATAACATCGAGAGGATATTGTAAACACCTTAAAACAAAGGTCGGACAGGCCAAGAAAGGTCTGCAATGCCTCTATCGATTCCAGAGACTCTTCCCCCATGAACAAGAGAAAACTTTTCATGAGCTTAGTGAAGCCGATACTATTATATCCCGTCATCCCTCTGCATCTGGCCAGCAAAACCCAGCTCAGAAAGGCACAAGCAGTGCAGAACAAGGCACTGAAATATATTCTAGATGTCAGCCTATTGGACTTCATCCTCTCAAGCCCTCTACACGACCGTGCTGGGATCGAACCCCTTAACGTGACCTTACACAATAGAGCAAAGGATGTATGGACTAAGATCAATGCCTGAAGAAGTTCTTCGATAAATCAGACTCCCCGATCTCGAAAACCAAAATGGACACTACTGACGCGATTTCGGCAGCAGCCAACTGCGTACGCAGGAGGACGCTGTCCCACTATATAGATAAAAATTACCTCTGGAAAAAATAAAAAATCCTAATAGGACACCCCGATTATGAACTTAATACATGTGACCATGCATGTCATAAAAAAAAATAAATTAAACAAAAGATCCGAAGTGGACAAACTAATTACTGAAGTAAAGAGCAAAAATATTAATCAAAAAGTAAAAGATCCAAAAAGGACACTGTACATACTCAACGCACATGTAAGACAATAAAAAATGAGCAATCTCTGCGGCCACAATTGAAATATTCAAAAATACAAAGGCCTGAATGCTTCCATGACATCTAATTGAAACGTGGATAAAACCTAAGAAGCAAAAATGGAGATATTGCCAGACGTACTGGCACACTAATTCTTCTACTAAATTACCACTTTTTCTAACTTTACTCTCTTACTATCCCACACCTATTTCCCATCTTTTATTGAAACTTAACTGAGGATTCCTCTGCTAGTGGAATTTTTAGCTCTATTGAAAGATTCTTTACCTTACATGATATGCCTTTTGAAAATTTGATAGGATTTGCCATGATGGGACAGAAGGGAGGTGTGCAGGCTTTACTGAAGCTGAAGAGCAAAGTTCCCTCGCTCTTTATTCAGGGTTGTGTCTGTTACTCTATGCATCTATGTGCATCAAAGGCTTGTTCAGAATTACCTTCATATTTAGAAGGACTTGCTAGAAGCATACATTCATTCCACTCTAATAGCCTCAAAAGATTGCAAGAATATGAAGAATTTCAGTCATTTACTCAAACAAATCCTCATAAATTATGTAAGTTGCCAAAATAATACTAGAACAGTGGCCAGCTCTAGTGTATTCTTTACTTCTGCTGTTCTTGAAGATAACAACAGTGTAGCTTCAAATGACATGAAATTAACATCAATATCTGTGTATCTTCCCATAACTGAAATTTACAGAGCAGCAAATGTTGAAAGCATCTACATAAAGAAAGCTTCATCTATTTGTACAACTGAATTGAAACAATTTCATATGAAAACATTAAATTTTTATGTGCGCCTTGGAAAGGATTTTTTTCAGCGCTTCTTTGCACATGATTTCTTCAGTAACCTGAAGCTTCTAGAAGCACTAGACCCAGTTAATATACGTGATTGCAATGGTCCAAGTTCAATTGTTCCTCTGGCATGCAAATTTCCAAATCTTGTTCAAGAGAGTCAGATTGAAGCTCTAAATAAAGAATGAAGAGAACTTAATCTTCGAGAAAATAGGACATAACTGAAGCTACCAAACTAGAAGACTTTTAGTATAAAATTTAAGGAAAAATGCGGAAATGAAGTTCCTTATCCGGTCCTATCATACTTTATGTTTCAACTCCTCTCATTACCACATTCTTCAGCTGCAGCCGAGAGAATATTTTCAGTCTTAAATAACAATAAAGTCAAGAATAGGTCTAAACTGCATACCCCAACAATCAATCCTCTGCTACATTCAAAAAGTCTTCATGATGTAAACTGCACAACTTGTTCACCTGATCCAAAGTTTTGTTCTAAATTAAAGCAAGAAAATTGGTATAAAGAGGAACCTGTTGATGATACAACCTTCTAATTATAAAGTATGGACATTAAATATGTGTATACCACTTTAAAATAAAGCCAAGTATATTAGAAATATTATACATTTCAGTAGATTTATAGGCAAAATATAATAAATTAGAAATTTGGTACTTTTATATTGCTAAATCTAGTACTTTCGTTAAAATACGTTTGGCAAGCCTGCCATAAACTCGTGAAAGGAGTAGTTTATCCGAGGGAACTCGTGGACTACTCCATAGATGACATCACGTTAGAGTTGGCCGACCATGGGGCTATCAAGGTCGAACGTGTGATAAGAAAACAGGGAGGGTCCTCGAGACCCACCCCTACACTTTTCGTCACTTTCGACTGTGACAAGCTCCCTGAGTCGGTGCGTGCCGGTTGGTATCGCTACCGCATGAAGGCATTCGTGCCAATGCCGCCGAGGTGCTACTACTGCCCCGCTTAGGCCATATGAATCGCTCATGTAGACGCGCATAGTTGGGGTTACCCGAAGCCTGTGTAAGTTGCTCCAAGGCCGCACACGATAAGTCCAAATCGTGTGTGGCCAAGTGTGTCAATTGCGGAGAGCCGCACCACGCTTCTTCCAAAGCAATGTGGTGCGTATCTCCTTGAGAAGATAAAATCCGGCCGTTCAAGCCCAGGATCGTCTCTCATTTCGCGAGACTAAGGACTTGGTCCTGGCGCGCCCGGCGCAGCCAGAGACGCCATATGCCTGAAAGTTAAGAAAGACACCATGTGCTCCAGGACTACGAGCACGGTCATTTCCGCGCCGATTTCGATTCCTTCTGCGGGTTCTACCCACCCCGGGTGCTCCCCTGGTGAAGCTGGCCGTACAAATGGTTCATATCCAGCCCCGGCTAAAACCAGTGCTCCCTCTTCCTTCCCCAGCATTACCGTTTCCCGTAAGGCGAAACGGCCGCGCACCTCTACCCAGTCGTTAGACTCACAGGAGGCAACATCCCTGAAGTTGGTCATCTGCCTGGTTTCCTGGTTCATATAGCTGCCCTCCAAAAGGAGGACAGCACTAAAGTAGCTTCGGCTCCTTCGCCCATTCCTAGTGGTAAGTTGGGTGGCTCGGAGACTGGATCCTCCAAAAGAGGCCCCCGCCCGCTCGCGTAAGGTTTCGGGGTGGAGGGAGGAAAAACTCATAGCGAGCCAACCTGCCCCGATATGTCCTCAAAGGCGACAGTGCCGGGAAGCCTACTGGCTTTCCAGTGAGGGTGTTCTCTTCGAACAGGGTCCCGCATCTCCTCCGAGCTAGGCCTGGCGGCCATATTCATTCAATGGAATTGCCGCGGACTCTGGGACAACTTGGAGGAGCTGCGGAGCCTCGTCTCCTCCAATTCCCCGTTAGCTATCTTTGTGCAGGAGACCATGCTGTGCGAGTGCCTCCTGCCCACCCTCCCCTGGTATAAAGGTTTTGTGACCCCATCACGACGGGATGGGGGCTGGGCGGAAGGATGTGCGATTTACTCCCGGTATGATGTCTCCGTTATTCTCTTCGCTTTAGATACCTCCTTTCAGGCAGTAGCTGTGCAGCTGCACCTTGATAGGAGGTATATTGTAATTCCCACGTACATTTCACCGTCAGCCGACTTCGACGCGGGGAACTTCAGCCGAGGCGTGCCACGGTTACCGAAGCCCTTTCTCTTGCTCCGAGATCTGAAAGGTAGAGACCCCCTCTGGGAAGACTACTCGATTAATTCCAGGGTTTATGTGCTTTGCGACCTAATCGACGAGCTGGAGATAGGTGTCCTAAATGTGAATGAGTTTACGCCTCACTGCCCGAGACACTTTATTTTCCTGTATCAATCTATCTTTGTGTTCTCCGGATGAAAAGCCTGATTTGGGGTGTAGAGTGATCGATGACATCCATGGTAATGATCACGTTCCCATTCAGATATCATTTTCTGTGCCGGTGCCGCCCGAGAGCGCGCTCCGGTGGTCCGTATTTCAGGAAATGACTGATTTCTCTGTCTCAGTCGAGGAGTTTAGGTCAGTATATAAGGCCGTTGAGTTCTCCGGCAACCTCATCGCCATGGGCCGAATTACTATTCCTAGAACGTCTGGACGTTTTGCACGCCGACCCCCCCGTGGTCGTCAGCCGAGTATGAGACGACCCTCAAGCAGAAGCGTTATGCTTACATTCGCTATAAGCGCCGCCCGAGTGACTTCACTGTCGGTGGATCACGGACATGCCCTGTTCGGAGACCGGATTGTGATCTATAGCGACTCACAAAGCGCCCTGAGTGCTCTCGGGGCTTTGGAATCTCTGCATCCCCTGGCTCGTGATATCCGTGACGCCACGGTTTTGGCGAGCCGGATGTCGAGATCATCTTCTGCTGGGTTCCTGGACATGTAGGAATTGCGGGGAATGAGCGCGCCGTTGAGGGAGCCAAAGGGCAAGTTTTTAATACGGCGACTAATGCCCAAGTAGGCAGTCGCCAGATGAGCTCTTTTTTTTGAAAAAAATCACTGTCGGTGGATTTCATCGAGCTAGGGCTAGGTTCCGGTATATTTCGAAGCACGCCTGCTGCTCTTCTTGGCGGGCATACGTGTCTCCAATTAACAGGAAGACCCCTCTAGCAGAGATGTGGAAGAGAGTCAAAAGAATTCGGGGCAAGTTCTCGCAGGACCCCCCTCCCGTTTTCCAGGAGAATGGGGCCGCAATTTCGGACCCCGCGACCGCTTTCTCCACATTCTCTTGCCTGGATGCTGCTCCGCAAGCATTCAATGTACTTCGTGATGTCGCAGAAGGTTACCGGCTGGACTTTACCTCCAGAGGCGAAGATCCCTTCAAAGACATGTTTACTCTGATTTACTTGCGTTCCGCTCTTGCTTCGTGCGTGGACACCGCCATGGTCCGGGGGATATCCCGTACGCCATGCTTCGACACCTGGGTGAGCGAGGAATGGTCTTTCTGTTAGATTTGTTCAACAGGATCTGGGTGGAGGGTCTCCTCCCTGCTTCCTGGCGAACCGCTACTGTGCTTGCTTTTCGCAAACCTAGGAGAGATCACTCTACCCCGGACGGTTTCCGCCTGATCTCTCTAACTTCCTGCCTGTGCAAGTTGATGGAGGGTTGTCAGATATGATTTAGTCATCCCACTATTTATCTCCCCTCCCCCCTTTCACGCTACCTTCCAAGGTGTTACCGTGAGGATTTTTCATACAAGGCTTTTTACTGTTTGCTCTATTATTTAACTCCCTCCTTCTCTACCTTTGCCTTGACCAGACCTTTTAGAACTTGTAGATCAGTTGCCCTTTCCCCGGACATTTTAATGCCCGTCACCCATATTGGGGTGACATTACTCGGAATGCCAAAGGCAGTCTTTTAGAATCTCTTTCCCCGTAAGGGGCACGGCGATTTGTACTCCTGGCGGCCCTAGCTTGGCATTCTTTTTCTTCCGCTAGCCCCCACTTCGTCTTTTGTACCAATTCTCTTTCACCCTGCATCGTCCTTCCATCTACGTTTGTTTGGCGATCTTGGTGTATCAACAGTCCGTCAGGGGGCGCGACCCAATGGTTGGGTCCTGCCTGTGTTGGTTGGTGGGTGCCTGATCCGGAGTGGCGCTTTTGGGGGTCTTTGCTTTCCCAACCGGTAAATTTCCGAGGCTGGCCGGCCATTTTTAAAACGATAGTTGGGTCAGGGGTCGACGGGCTTACCCTCCTGGTTGGGGTGGCGCTCTGAGGAGGTTCCGCGACGGTAGACAGTGACAGCGCTGCGCGAGTTCGCACCCCCTTTTATACTCTACTTTATATGGGTAATAATAAAAAAATTCTCATACTACGCCTGTCAAGAAGTCCTCTTTTCCGCGCTTGTTAGATCCCTTTGAAGAAGAGATAGATCCTGATTTGGATTATCCTCGTTTTCTGGTGCTGAATTCCAGTTCCGGATCTCCGCTTTCTAAATTGGACGTGTTTGATTTGATGCTCCCTGCCGTATGTGGTCCCGTGGTAGTGGCGATTTAGTGGTTGAGGTATCTTCGCGAGAGCAGTGTTGCGCCGTGCCGGATTTGTCCTCCCTTTCGGGGGTCCCAGTTTCGGTTGTGGCCCCCCCATTTTCCTTCCCCCTCGCCTTAATTTTGTTAAGGTAGTGATTCGCTCCAACGAATTACTGCAATATGATGTCTCGAAACTGAAAGATAAACTATCGTCCCAGAGGGTTACGGACGTTTATAAGGTCTGTTGGTCCCTCTAAGGTTCCTACGAGCACGCTCATTGTTACCTTTGAGCGTCAGGATCTGCCCCAGTATGTTAGTGCTGGTTATCTTCGTGTCCCTGTGTCCCGTTATGTCGAGCTCCCCAGACGTTGTTTTAATTGCCATCAGTTTTGTCATATGAGCAGCAATTGTAGACAGGCTCGTCGCTGTGTGGCCTGTGCGTTGGCGTACCATGGCTCCTCTTGTGAAAATCATGATTGTTGCGCCAATCGTGGAGGTTCCCATAGCGAGGCTTTGCGTTCTTGTCCCGTATCCCTTTTTGATAAAGAGGCCCTAGCTCTTCGAGACTCCCTCAGGCTGGACTTCCGTGAGGCCCGTCGTAGGGTGCGGGGGCAGCTCGCCCCCTCCGGTCGTCTCTTGTCTGACATTCTCCGGGTGGCGTGTTCCCGCTGTCCCCCTCCTTGTTCTCCTTGCAGTCCCTCTGTTGCTCCCTCTCCTTTGCCTTCAGTCCCCGCGGTTCCTCCGTTGCGCCCTCTCCTCTGCCTTTGGTCTCTTCTCATGTTCTTCCCTCTGTCGCGGACCGTACGACCGACCGAGCCGAGACTCTGGAAGATATCCGGCAGTTCCTCCAAGCATCTGCACCCGCTGTGTCTTCCGTTCCTTTGCCTCAACGCAAACGGAAGGGTTCCTCCTCACCCCATTCGGAGTCCAATCACACTGCCTCTGATGAGGCTGGTTTGGTCCCAGAGTCGGTTGTTGGGGCGCCCTCCGTTTTTATGCCTTCTCCCCGGTCTTTCCTGGCCTTCCCCGTTGGCATCACCGATTTCATTGTGAGGGAGGAGGTTCACCCAGCGGTTCCGTCTTCCTTGCTTCCTACCCCGGTTCCTTCTTTTTCGCCCCTTACCTCTGTTCAGTCTTCCATGTCTCCTACCCCAGTTCCGTCTCCCTTGCCTCCTACCCCTGTTCCTTTATCTCCTTCTGACTCTGTTCGCTCCTCACCCACTGACCCTGTTCCTTCCTCCCATCTAACCCAATTCCCTCCTTACCCTCTGACCCTGTTCCCTTCTCACCCTCTGTCCATGTTCCGCCTTCTGTTCCATCTTCGTCGCATTTTAGTTCTCGACTGTCTCTGCTCGATCCCTCAGGGCCATGAGCCGTCCACGTTGGGGTTCGGTCTGGCTCTTAGCTGTCGCCTCCCGCCGTTCACGCTGCCAAGTCCGTTCCGGTACGTTCCCGGCTCATCACGATTTGTCACTTGTCCCCTCTGGGTCTTCTAGTCGTCGACAACCTTCAACGGTTCCCGTCACTAAAATCGCTACGTTGGTGTCGAGACGAGACTAATGTCTGTCATCCTACATTGTAATTGTCAAGGGGTTCTCCCCAAGTGGGAAGAACTCCAGCTCTTGCTTTCTATCGTTCAGCCCTTGGGGGTCTGTTTGCAAGAAAATAAGCCTGGGACTCGCCCCTTCCCGGTGCTTTCGCACTTCCGGGTGTTTAATTCCCCCCCCCCCCCCGCCAGGGGCGTGTCTCATGGTGGTGCTTCTCTTTTAATTTCCTCTTCGCTGTTTTCTGCGCCATTTCCCCTCCTTACGACTTTGCAGGCTGTAGCTGCGAGGGTTTTTTATTTCCAAGCTTTTAACTGTTTGTTTTGTGTACATCCCCCCATATTTTAATTTAGTCGGTCTGACCTTTTAGAGCTCACAAATCAGTTACTTACCCCGTTTTTATTACTTGGCGATTTTAATGCTCGCCACCCATCTTAAGGTGATACTGCTTGTAATCCCGGGGCGGAGTGGTTGAATCCCGCTTTTTATCTGATTTCCTTTGTCTTTTAAATTCCGGCGATTTTACTTCCTACAATGTCCAAACGGATTATTTTAGTGCTATAAACTTGTCCTTATGTTCGCCCGACTGTTTCATTGATTTCCGGTGGTCGATTCGGGACGACCTTCTCCGGGAGTGATCACTTCCCCATCTTCCTGGCCTGTGCCTTTCCCTCCCTCCTCGTTGGGATCTGCGGCGAGCAAATTGGGTTGGGTTCCGGGAGGCTTCCTTTACCGAAGGGGCCCTGGGTTCCTTCGATACCGTTGATTCAACGGTCTCATATTTTACTAATCATATTTTCAGAGTTGGGCGGTCCGCTACTCTGCTACTTGCAGACTCTCTAAATGGTAGCGGAGTAGCGGAAGCGGTTTTATAAGCAAAAAGTAGCCGAGTAGTGGGTAGCAGACTAAAAACATCAAAACCGCTACCGCTACCTATTTTATGTTTCTTTACAATAAAACTGATAATTTTGGATGTAATATAGAGTAGTTTTCCCTGAAATTTATTAAAAAACAGTGAAAAGCTGTTTTGGGGGGCAGTGCTTTACAATAAAAAGTAGTGGGTAGTGGTTTCGCAAATTTTGAAAAAGTAGCGGTTTCAGCTAGCCAAGGTAGCGGATAACGGTTTCAAAAATTTGGTAGCGGTGCCCACCTCTGCATATTTTCGAGGCTGCTGAGCGCTTTGTTCCGCGAATGTGCCTGGTCGCGGGTCGCTCTACCGTCCTCTGGTGGTCGAAACATTGTGCGTCGGCTATTTCTGCCTATCAGTTGGCCCATTCCCGTTATAGGCGGAACCCGGCCGTCTCGAATAGGGTCGATCAGAACCGGGCTCGTGCCATCTGCCAGACGACCCTCCGCTTTGCCCGCCGTGAGTCTTGGTGCCGGTACATATCTTCTATCTCTTTGTCCACGTCGTTGACTCATGTTTGGAAGCGGGTCACTAAGATACGTGGTCGCTACGCTGGTCATGCCATCACCACTGGATATCGGAGGCTCGCTTGTGTCGGATGGCCGGTTGGTCAGCGAGGCTTTGGTTGACCATTTTGCTTCGGTGTGTAGCGCTGGTAGCTATCCTCGATGGTTTCTCGATAATAAGGCCGCTATAGAGTCTTGCCTTTTAGATTTTGCCACGTGCGCCACATACTCTTATAATACTTTGTTTTCCGTCTATGAGCTGCGGGATGCTTTGTCTCACTGTGGCTCCACCTCTTCCGGTGATGATTGCATCCACTACAACTTTCTCCATCGTCACCATCCCCATTCAGTTATTTTGGGTTGACCTTTACAACCTGCTTTGGGTCAAAGGGATCTATCCGTCCCCCTGGCGTGTAGGGGTGTTCTACCATTTCTCAAGCCCGGTAGGGACGGTTTGGACCCCAGTCACTATCGCCTGATTGCTCTTACGAGCTACCTCAGTAAGTTATTCGAAAGGATGGTTCAAGTTCACCTGAATTGGTTTTTGGAGTCCAACTCGCTCCTCTTTCCACTTCAGTGCGGTTTTCGCAGTGGCCATAGTACTCTTAACCACCTCGTCCGTTTGTAAGACCTTTTTACGGGCTTTTTCCTCCAGGCATCAGGTGTTAGCGGTGTTCTTCGACATTCAGAATGCCTACGATACCACCTGGAGATAGGTGTTTTACGTCAGTTATATGATTGGGGTATGAGGGGCTTTTCAAGAATTTTTAATCATCACGTAATTTTAAGGTCCGTATTGGGAATGCTTTCTCAGGCTTGCGGGTTCAAGAGGAGGGTGTTCCCCAGGGGTGTGTTTTAAGTGTTATATGTTTCGACGTTGCCATTAATAGTCTGGTGCCCACTGTTCTGGAGGGGTTTTTGGCTTCTCTCTTCGTGGATGACTTGGCATTGTTTTGTTCATCTCCCCGCTTGCCTTATGTTGCCCCGTCGATTACAGCTGGCAATTTATGCCGTGTCGGGTCGTGCTATCTCCAAGGGTTTTCGTTTTTCGGTCACCAAAACGAAGGCCATGCATTTTTATTGGGGTCGTAGTGTCCTTGGTCCCCTTTTCCCTATTCTTGTACGGCACGGCGATTGAGTATGTCCCCGTTGTTAAGTTCTTGGGTTTAACGCTTGGTAGCAAGCTTACTTTGGTACCCCATTTGCGTCGCTTGGGGGCTTCTTGTTTGAAGGCTATAAATTAGATTCGGGTTTTATCCTACACCATTTGTGGTAGTGATAGGCGCACCTTGTGGTCGCTTTTTTCGGCACTGGTTCAATCCCGGCTGGACTACAGTTGCCAGGTGTACTCTTCAGCGTCTCCTTGGGCCTTGAGGTTACTTGACTCTGTTCGTTCGCTTGAAGCCTTTCGGACTTCGCCTATCCCTAGCTTCTTTGTGGAGGGTGAAGTGCTTCCCTTGCGATATCACCAGCTGTAGGTGTGCCTGATCCCTGTTTTGTGTTCAGCAGTACCCTTCATCCCCAGTCCACGAGTGCCTTTTTGCCCCGTCCTCTTCGACATCTTTTGATCGGCGGCCATCTCTACCCCGGCCTCTGGGGCTCGGGAATGGGGACCATCTCGCCTCGCTGGGTGTTCCCGAGGTGTTGACCCTCCCATTCCCGCCGTCTCCATGTTGGGGAGTTTACCCTCCTGAGGTCTGTACTTCCTTTTGGCATTTTGATAAAGGGTCTACTGACCCCTGTCTATTAAAGTATCTGTTTCTTGAACATGCGTGTTCTCATGCGCACCAGCGTCCCATCTATACTGACGGCTTGAAGTCGGACCTCGGTGTTCTCCGTGGTGTCCTCCACGGAGTCACTTCGGTCGGCTCTTCCTGTAGCATCCATTTTTACCGCAGAGTTGACGGCCATTCTTTTGGCTTTTAACTTGATTTTATCCCTCAATTCTTCAGATTTTATTGTTTTTAGCGATTCCCAGCCTGCTTTGGAGGCAGTCCGTTCTTTTACGTCCACCCACCTTTTTGTTTTACTGATTCGTGCCTGGCTGGTCAGAAATTCCTCCCGTTACAGGGTGGTGTTCTGTTGGGGTCCCTGGCAATGAGGAGGCCGATCGGCTGGCCCGTTCGGCCGCCCTCGAGGTACCGGATGCCGCCCCTCTGTCCTTTAGGGATTCCTACCCCGTAATCAGTGAGTATATCTTTCGTTTGTGGCAGATAGAGTGGGATTCTTTCCCCCCTTCTAAGCTTTCCCTTATTAAACGTTCTGTCCGTTCCTGGTTCTCTAACTCTCAGCGACTCCAGTCTTGGAAGGTTCTTTGCCAGTTGCGAATTGCGCACACGCGACTCACACATGGCTATTTAGTTTCGGGTGGAGGCTGAGTTGACGCTGGTTGACCCTTTTGCAGTGACGAGCTGTCTGTGGCTCACATCTTAGTAGTTTATTCCGCCTTTCTTCTCTTCGAAATTCTTGCTTTCCTATCTTTTCTGGAGTCGCCCCCCGCCCCCAACTCTCTGCTCAACTTCGCTTTCTTTTAGCAGAGGACTCCCTTCGGTCGTCCTCTCTCTTAGATTTCTATCACGAAGTGGTGTTTTATCCCTTTTATAAATTGTCTTCCTTTTTGTGTTTAGGTTTATTGTTTTATCTTTTGCCTTGTGCCCTCCCATGCGGCTGGCGCATGTCAGTTGTTTATTGCCCGGGCCGCCCTTGTTTTTAGATGTGTGCTGTATTCCTGAAATTTAAGTGTGCGTCTGTATGTTGTGTTGTTTTCTTTTAATCCTTTTCTTTTCCCCATTTTTATTGAGTGTTTCCCACGCTCCTTATGACCTTTTTCTGGCAACCCCGTTTTATCAGTGCTCCCAGTGAGAATCTATTAGGATTGGGCGGTTGCCACCTTGTTTTTCCTCAAACTAAACCAAACTAATATACCTTATTATAATTAAAGTAAAAAACTAAGCGTTTATTGCTACATCCTACCATGTAATTGATCAGAAGAATTTCATCGTCCTGAATTCAAATTATAGTGAGTCTGCTCCTATACTTTCATTATCTCCATATATAAATCCTTTTTTTTTACATTTCGCTATGATATTGTATTTTTACTATCTATTATGATTTTTCTGCCTTAATAAACCATAATAATATGAAAACCTATACTGGCATTACAAGGTAATAGAAACAAAGCAAATCAGAAGGAGAGATGGACTTCCAACACATTAGTCACAATATTGTAACCAACATTTACTGGGCTTATCAATACTGTGATGTGAGTGATGGTTAAGGGTTGTTTCGGGGACAATTTGCTTTCAGTATACGTACTACAGTTATATTCCCAATACTCATCCGAAAAGTTTTGTTCTCTCTTGCCGCCCCCTCCCTGGCCGGGATCTTTTCATTCAGGGGTTATTCCCAGAGAGGATCTGGCCTACTTGTGGCGAGGAGGGGTCAGCCCTGGGCCCCTTAGGGGACCCATGGTGCAGCCAACATGACTTTTAACATGCCCCTCTTTCTTTCCTCCTCTATTACGCTATTCCACTGCCCTTTATTTTCCCCTCTTCCTTCACCTATCTAGTGGTCCTTATCGATACCCGACCTCTGCTCGTTTAATGGATTGATTCAGAATTGTTCTTTCACGAAGGTGAAAGAGGCTGGGCATCTCCACCGCCTTCGTCTACCGAATGCCTAAGGAGAAACCCATCGTTGGCCCCTTTTCTTCGTGCGTAGGAGAACTCGGGCAGCCTCTTAGGGTTATAAAGATGGTGTGGTGGATCCGTATCCATTCTCCAAGAGGACATACCGGACGTAACTGATTGTAGAGTTGCAGTAGTGCCGGGCCCTTGTAGGCCTCCATGGTGGGGAGCCCGAGGGAGAATGCGAAGTTTTTTTCTTTTTGCAATGGCTAGCCATAAACCCCAAACCTCCCTTTCTCGTAAGGGTTCTCGTGCCAAACGTTCCTTAGCTCCCCCTTCAGCCTTCCCTCGCTCGTTGGACCCCTATTCCAACGAAGTAGACCCAGATCTTGATTATCCTCGCTTTCATGTCATGAATTCATCATCTGACATCCCACTTGCAAAAGTCGATGTGTTTGACGTCAATGAATCTTTTGAATCCCGCTGTGGTAAACCCCGTCGGATGTGGTCAAGAGGAAGTGGTGATGTCGTAGTCGAGGTGTAATTCCACTCTCAACATAACCTTGTGCTAAATATATCTTCGATAGCTGAAATTCCAATAACTGTCTCGCCCCATCCGCGTCGGAATTTCGTCAAAGGTGTCATCCGTTCAAACGAACTAAAGGACTACGACCCCACCCGCCTTCAGAGTAAGCTCAGTACCTAACGTGTCACACACGTACACAGGGTAACTAAAACATTAGGCTCCACTAAAGTCCCAACCGCCACACTGATTTTAACATTTGAACGACAAGAACTGCCGCAGTATATTAAAGCTGGGTACCTTCGTGTCCCGGAAAGTCCCTACATCGAACTACCCAGAGGCTGCTTCAATTGCAATTAATTTGGACATGTTGGCCGTGCCTGTCGGCACCCTCGCTCCTGCGTGAATTGTAGCTCTGACTACCATGGCCCCGAATGCACCAAAACACCCCCACTGTGCCAACTGCGGAGGTACCCACAGTGCTGCGTCAAAACTCTGCTCAATATTTTTATATGAAAAGGAAGATCTCGCTTTGCGCGACTCCATACGTCTAGATATAAGAGGCCCGCCAGCGTGCCCGAGCACAAACCTCGCGACTTGGCTGGCTCTTCTCTGACGTTTTACGTGAAGCTGAACGAAACAGACCGTCACGCGCGAGTTTCGACCAGCCTGAAGCACTTCACCCTAGATCTACTTGCAGCGTCGAAAACATTCAGAATATGCAGTCGAAGCATCGCTCTCAAACCGAGATAATCAATGTAACCCCCCCTCTCTCCAGCAGCTCTAGCTGGGAGAGACTGTCAGGGTGAGACACTCGAAGACATCAAACGCTATTTGAAAGAATTAACAACATCGACCAGTGAAGGTTCATCCACCCGGCCCCGAGACCCAAAGCCCAGTGGTAAGAGAAAGGATTCCTCACCTGGGTCATCGACCACCAATAAGCGGGCAGCTTCTGGAGCTGACTCGGCCGAACCCCGAGAATCTTCAATGGACTCCTCCCCTATGGTTGAACATTCTATGCCCTTAAGTCCGTCTCGCCCTTCACAAGACTTAGGCCCCATCCTGATCGAAACGATGACAGATATACACCCAGCTCCACATACCTCGCTCAGATCGCCTGTTCGTTCCGCTCACCCTTCAACCCAAGATCCGATGGAAGCAGTTGATACTCCAACATCACCAATTGCGGCGGTTGGACCAACTCCTCAGACACCGAAAATACCCTCGACCCATGAATCCAAATCTACCGGCCGAAAATCCCTTCTTGATCTTCCTTTTCCGCCAGGTTGTGAGTCATAATTACAATCAAGGGCCTTGGTGGGTTCTCCAAAACCCACGAAAAAAGCCCTAGTTACTGCTCCATCTAGGATCTCTCCCCCTGCAAAAGCAGGCTCCTCAAAATCGGCTCTCCGTTTTCCAAGCTCTTTGGGACGAACCTCAAATACAATATGGGTCTCAAAAAAGAAAAAGATATCCACAGTGGTATCTAATTGTCACACATAATATCTTCCATTTTACAATGGAATTGTCAAGGAGTTCTTCCAAAGTGGGAAGAACTCAAATTATTTTGACCAGTATCCACCCCGCTGTTATTTGTCTTCATGAGAATAAACTGGGTAGACGACCCTTTTCGCCGGTACCCGGCTTTCTCACTTTCAACTCTATTGCTCCTGCTGGAAGCTCCTCTCATGGAGGAGTGTCAATCATGGTATCTTCATCCCACCATGTTTCTCCCATCTTCCTACATACTACCCTCCAGGCTGTTGCCGTGAGGGTTTTTCTTACCAAGCTTTTTACCGTTTGCTCTATTTACCTACCCCCTTGTTTATCATTGTCGAGACCCGACCTTTTAGAACTAATAGACCAGTTGCCCTCCCCATTTTTATTACTAGGAGATTTTAACGCCCGTCACCCATACTGGGGTGACATCACTCGAAATGCCAAAGGCAGTGTTTTAGAGTCACTTTTATTATCTGACTTTCTTTGTGTCTTAAATACTGGCGATTTTACCTCTTATCATTTCCAGACGGACTCTTTTAGCTGTGTTGACCTGTCTGTTTGTTCCCCGGATTGCTTCACGGAATTTTGATGGTCAATTCTTGACGATCTCCATGGGAGTGACCACTTCCCTATTGTCTGTCGTCCCTTCAAGTTAGCCCTCATACAACCATGCCCCTTAAGTGGGACTTAGGTCATGCAGATTGGGAAGGTTTCCAAGAGGCGTCCTTCACAAATGCATCCTTGGGGATCTTCAATGGAGTGGACGCGGCAGTAGAATACTTTACATCGACTATCTACAATGCAGCAACACAGACCATCCCACGGAGGCGACCTGCCACGGGCCGCTCAACCGTGCCCTGGTGGACCTCGACGTGTGCAACAGCTATCAAAAATTACAAGTTAGCCCATGCCCGATTTCGAAAGAACCCAACTTTGTGCAACAAGGTCGACCGAAACCGAGCTCGTGCGCTTTGCCAAAGAACTCTTCGTCAGGCTCGCCGAAATTCATGGCGCCGTTACGTTTCATCAATTTCCTCTGACACCTATTGCTAAGATCTGGAAGAGGATTAATAAGATTAGGGGCCGTTATGCTAATCATCATACCCCCACACTCAACTTAGACGGTTTCTTGGAGAATGACGGCCTGGCGGTCAGCAAACATTATGGACATTATACACAGCCCTCGTCCAATCCAAATTGGATTATGTCTGTCAGATTTACTCATCGGCTTCCCCTTTAGCCCTTAAAATGCTGAACCCCATTCGAAACCTCGGAGTTCGCCTTTCTAGTGGAGCCTTCCGTACTTCTCCTGTCAACAGCCTTTACTACGAGAGTGGGGTATTCTCTTTTCCCTACCATAGACTTCAAATCTGCATGCGATACCTCTGCCGAGTGCAGTAAGCCCCTGTATCAGAGGTCTACAGGTACCTGTATGCTGCCGAATCAACGGCGGCATATGATAAGTTGCCATCTTTACACCGCTCTTTGAACCTTCGCATAGGAGATCATCTCTCTAACCTGGGTGCTCCAAGGGTCCTTACCCTCCCATCCCATCCTTACTGACCCCTAGTTGGCGTGCTCCTCTCCCCACAGTATGTACCACCATGTGGAGCCTGGAGAAGTCTTCCATGGGCCCTCGCATCATTAAGAGCCTGTTCTTAGAGCATTCAACCTCACACAAACAATGCTGCCCACTATTCACGGATGGCTCTAAGTCGAACGGTGGCGTGGGTGTCGCAGCCATCTAGCCAGGAGGAGAATTCCTAACTCTATTTTTGCCGCCAGCAGCATCCATTTTTACCGCTGAACTTTCAGCAATCCTTTTAGCCTTTAGACTCATTCAAATTTTACCTTTTAGTGATTTTGTGATTTTTTTCCGACTCAAGGAGTGTCTTACAGTTAATTAGATCTTTTAATGCGTCCCATCCCTTAGTCACGGAAATTTGCAACTGGTTGATCAAAAATGCGTCCCGATATAGAATTATTTTTTGCTGGGTCTCTGGGCATGTGGGAGTCTTGGGCAACGAGAGGACTGATCAACTGGCCCGCTCAGCACATTTTTTTTTTGTCCCCTGAGAAATCGGCTCTGCCTTTTAGGGACTACTTTCCTTCAATAAGAGAGTATATTTTTCAACTGTGGCAGAATGAATGGGATGACTGTTCAACATCCAAACTATTCAAAATTAAAAATTCTCTTCACTCTTAGCCCTCGAGTCGTTATAGAATGGGGTCATTGTAGGTGGCCCTTTGCCGAGTTCGCATTGGCCACACGAGACTTACTCACGGCCATCTTGTTTCGGGTGATGCTCATATCAGCCCTTGATGTCGTTTTTTGCGGTGGGGACCAATCGGTTGCCCACCTTTTATTGGATTCTAGCCATTTTGCCATTCTCTGGTTGTCCTGTTTCCGGACCCTTTTAACTATTCCTCAACACACCCGTCTTCGATTCATATTGGCGGAGGAATCTTTTAACCCGTCGTTTTTTTTCATTTTTGTCACAAAGTGTTCTCCTCCACCTTTTATAGATGATTTGTCTCGTTTCACCCTAGCTGCCATATAGAATCCACTTGGATTGGGCAGCAACCCACTGGTAACTTACCTTAAACCTCTCTCTTGCATGGATTGAACGTGGTACCAAGCTTAGAAATCCGACGGCTTATCTACGAAAGTAACGCGATCTGCTTTTGATTTCATGTTACATTGTGTAAAATGTTAGTTATTTTATTGGTAAAGATTGTCTGCTTCTTGCGCAATTAAGTCCCCAAGAGAAAAAACTATTGATGTAAAATATTAAGAAAATGAAAGTGTGATACTGAGTAGGGATCACTATTGCAACTATGTCGCAGAAAGAAGGTTTGTTGTTGGGAGAAATGGGATCTATGAATGAATGAACAGTGCCGAAAATAAATGCTGCAAAGCCCAAACGGACTAGCCCGCAGCCGAATTCAAGCACGGGTAATTTGCATGTGTAGATTGAGGAGAATAGGAAAAGGGGCAAAGAAAAAATAATAGCATAGGCGAGTTGCGAACAGCTTCCCGCGTCGCTGGACCATTGTTAGCCAGCGGCGAATCCACTCGGCCATCCTGAGTCCCAAAGAAGACTCATTCAAACGAAGCTTTTAAGCCGTTCGCCTGCACTTCTCGTACGCTATATGAGTGTTCTCAATAAAAATATAGACATCTGGGAAATATAAAAAAATATAGCTGTGAAATTAAGATCAATAGAATGGAAGTACAGGAATTTAAAACCATTAAGGGGTGTAAAAGGATATATTTAAAAATAAACTATTCAGAACTCGACAAAGGATAAAAACATAGACTATAGATAGATAAAAAATTGATACAATAACAGAGAATATAAAATCATGAAACAATATATTAAATTTTGGCTAAAAGATTTGATTCTTCTAAAAATTTAAAAATTCTATTCATACTAAAAGAGACACGAGTCTCAGACAAGATGCCCCGCAAACCTGTTGGGGTGAGGGGCATCTGCCCAGTAATGAAAGGAAAGACCTTCCTCCCAAGATTTCTCAAAAAGGGGACACTCGGCAAAGATGTAAAGGATGGACAGCTGCACCTCGCACAGAATGCACAAAGGTGGGGGCTGCCCATTCATCAAGGGCCCATAAGTGAGGCGGAAATGACCAATCCTCAGTCGGCACAAAATAACCTCCAGTCTACGTGGTATCATGGTACGTGACCATGGGAGGACTGAAGGTTTTATGGAATGGAGCTTGGTGGGAGGAAGCTCATCCCACATTTTTTATAAGCCGACTACATATTCGGTGATGAGGGAATAGACATCACGAAGTGGACTGGGGCTGATGGGGGTGTCCCCAATGATGCCGCCTCCTTGGCCGCAGCATCCGCCCTTTCATTATCTGGGATGCCCACGTGACTGGGCACCCAGCAAAAAGAAATCTTATGAATATGAGAAATATAAAAAAAAGCCACCGCTGGATCTTGGAAACCAGTGGATGCCTAGGACCAAAAGCACTCAGTGCCTCCAGAGAACTAAGGGAGTCAGAGAAAATCGTAAGACAACCAGATGGCATAGGAGCAATAACAAAGAGTGCAGCAAGAATGGCAACAAGTTCTGCTGTGAAAACAGAAGCTGCACTTGGTAGGCGAACCAATGCGGTCTGAGATGGGAAGACAGCAGCAGCTCCAACTCCGTCCGATGACTTAGACCCGTCGGTGAACACAAAGGTGCTAGGCCGATGGTGGGAGGAGTCTTGATCATACATGGTTCTCAAGGCTACAGGCAAGAACTGATCCTTAGGCCTACCAGTAAGCCCCTTGCATACCACTACAGGTGGTATGAGCCATGGGGGGATTTTTGGTAATGAAAACTCCCTTAGACGTCCTGTGTGCTCGACCATGCGCAGAGCAAAGGGGTGAGCCAGGAATGGAAATCTATCATATGAGGCCTCTGTTCGCAAATTGAACGCTCACTCATATACTGGCGACCATGGTAATTGCTCAAGTCTAAAAAGATATTTGAGGTTAGACTTGAGCCTGTGTAAAGGAAGAGGAACAGCCTTGTTCTCTGCATAGAGAAGCCAGAAGCCAGGTGCACACCCTAGTTACGCACAGTATTTAATTTTTCAAGGATGGACGGCGAGGCAGAGGGGTACACCTGTGACCCATAGTCCAGCTTTGACTGGACCAATGCTGAATACAGAAGCCACAGAGTGCGGCGATCACTTCCCCAAGAAGTGTGTGACAGTAATTTCATTATGTCCATTCTCTTCAGACAAGACCTTTTCAAAGCGTCCAAATGAGACCTCTAAGAAAGACTCGAATAAAAGATCACCCCTAGAAATATGAAATGGGACTCAAAGGTGACAAGGACACCATAGAGTGAAATGGGGAGGGTCCCATGTCACCGATCTATGATTGTAAAAGTGGACAGCCTTGGAAGAAGCATTATCAGCTACGGTATTTATAACCCGCTGTAGCTTACGTATGACAAATGGAAGTCTAGGCGATGAACAGATAAGCGCTAAGTCATTCACATATAGAGTTGAGGAAATCTCAGCCGGGAGATTTGCGATAATGCTATTGATGGCCACAGAGAAGCAGGTGACACTGAGGACACTTCCCTGTGGCACACCCTCAACTTGCTCTACGGGCTCTGATAGGGCATTTCCAACTTTTACACGTAGTATACGCCACATGAGGAATTGCTCGACAAACCTGGGAAGAAAGCCCCGCCGGCCCCAATCATGGAATTGCTTAAGAATACCACGCCTCCAAGTGGTATCAAATGCTTTCTCAATATCAAAGAAAACAGCAACAGAATGCTGCCTCTTTGAAAAAAGCATCTCTTATATAAGACTCCATTCTAACAAGCAGGTCGATGGTACTCTGTTTTTTTTCTGAACCCTGATTGAGAGGGAGATATAAGATGGTTTGTCCCCAAAAACCAGACGAGTCTTGTATTTATTATCCTCACAAAAAAAAACATGGACAACTATTAAGGGCAATGGGGTGGTAATGGGTGGGTTCCGTCCCATCCTTTCCTGGTTTTCGGAAAGGTAAAACCACAGCCTTCCTCCACATAGAAGGGAAGCAGCCCCTAATCCAGATGAAGTTATGGATGTCCAGCAAATGTGAGAGGAGGAATAGATGGATATTCCTAATCATATCATAGGAAATGCTATCCGATACGGGTGCAGTGGATCCACAGTGCTTCAGTGCATTATGGAGCTCATGGATAGAAAAGAGCCGGTTATAAGGCTCATTATCCATGTTAAGCTCCATAAAGTTGATAGGATGTTGCTCCTGTTCAAGCCTAAAGCGCTGGAATTGGATGGAATAGTTCTGGGCTTGAAATATTAGCAAACGATCCGGCCAAAACAATGGAAATATGGGACAAGTCTCCCAACAGTTCTCCGGCCTGAACAATGTTGGGAGCTGTAAAGCCATTGGATTTTCCCAATAGCTTTTTGACTCTCTTTCAGATTTTGTCTACAGGGGTCTGCTAACATATCAATGCGATGTAACCATCCAACGAGGTCTATCGAGCTCGTCGAAGGGTGCTTCGCCGTGCTGCCCTTGCTCGGTTACGAGCAATTTTCTTTACCATCGTGGGACACCGATGGTAACGTCGGCAAGCCTGTTTACATTCAGTGAAAACTCTCGAGCATTCAGCAGACCACCAGGGCAATTGTGGTCCACGATCAGTTAAGCCGGAGAGCGGGATGGAGGAATTAGCTGCATGTGACGTGGGCTAGAAGATCATCAATAGCCACTTCAATATCTTCATAACATAACATAATTTCACGGATGACAAAAGCCACAAGGGCCTATCAATTGCCATCCTTATCTTCCTCGAGAGGTGCCTGAACTTAGGCCAGGTTTTTTTTTTTTGTATTTCATCTTTTGCTAGGTGGTGGAGGAGGACTACCTGTGCATGGTGTTATTAGAATGGGAAAGTGCCTCGCAAGTCAGGATCCACTGCCCAGTCAAAATCAGCTCTACAGCTTGGCGAACAGAGAGACAAGTCCACACATGTAAAGCTGTTCGTCTGGATGTGAAATGATGTGTGGCTGCCATCGTTAAGAAAGCAGACATCATTAGTGCCCAGAAATCTCTCAATCATATTTCTTCTAGGGTTGTTATCATGGTTCTCCCAAAGGGGGGGTCGAGCATTAAAGTCGCCAATCAATAAAAAGGGAGGAGGGAGTTAAATTAGCTAACTTTGTAGCTAAAACAGCTGTATCTCTTTCCTCGCCAGGAGGAAGATACAGCAAACAGACCGAATAATGGCGACTGGAAAACAGGCGGACAGCAACCCCCTGCAGGTCTGTGTTAAGAGAGAGCTGGTTGTGGGGAACCCTGTTGTTAACAAAGACAGCAGAACCGTAAATTGGTTCTCCAGGGTTCTTATAATATCCCACAAACCCGAAATGTTGGGTACTCTGCGAGTACCCAAGCAAGTCTCCTGTAAAGCAATAGAATCGGAATTTTAATTTTTAAGCAGGAGCTTAACCTCTACCCATTTAGGGAAAAGACCTTGGAGGTTCCAATGAATAATTGGAAACATTGTTACTGCTTAAGCATAACGGTAGATTTCTTCCTACCCTTAGGGGTAGGAGCTTTTGGATTTGAACTACCAGCGGAAGTATTTCGTGTCATACTAGCCTTAGGCTTGGAGTATGACGAAGGATGCTTGAGTTTTGCCTTTGGTTTTTCTTTAAGAGGAGATGCATCAGATTTTGATAAGTGGCTGTAAGAGAGAACTGTCTTCACTGGAGAAGAAGAGATGGAAGCAACTCCAGGGGTCAGTTCAGGTGTCGAGGGAACATACGATGGTGACACAGCTGGTGGTATTGATTGGGATAGTAGAGGCGATGGTGGTGGCGAGGACTTTGGCAAAAGTTGTGAATTCGATGCTGATAGAGGAAGATGTGGAGTTAGTTTTTGAGAGTCCTCCTCAGATGAGGGGTTAACCTCCACAACTGCTAGCTCCTAGGAAGGTGCAAAGGTTGGTTCCTTCTCATTCAAGGATCCAAGGAATTCCAAAGCAGTATCAACAAGGGGGGCTGGGTAGTAACTGGCTTTGGAGCTCAAGAAGAGCTTGATCCTTTAGGGGCAGGGTGAATGTCCAGAGGTGGAATGGATACCACCTGAGGACCAACATGGTTGACATCCACATGTTCTGGAGCAGTAGCAAGGTGCTTAACCACCCTTGGGGAACCAGGAGAGGATGGAAGGGTCCTCTTCTTGTTGGCAACTTCAGAAGCACTGTTAGGTGCTGAACAAGAGTGTTCATCACGAGGAGATGTACGTTTAGAACGGGGAGGACTTTTTACCTGGTCAGGCACAGGAGAACCAGTAGGAGGTCTCTGACTTCTCCCTTTCTTTGGCCCGGTAGGACGCAGAGCATCAGAAAAGCTCACACCAGGTTGGACATACATCTCCTTTACTCTTCTTCTGGCCTCTTCAAAACTGACCCTGTTCTTGTTTCTAATGGCAATGACTTCCCTCTCATAGAGAAAGAAAGTGCATTACTGTGATGTTGCAGGGTGTTCTCCACGACAGTTAGGCAGCACGGCTGTTGAGAACAGGGCGTCCCGTGATAATCTGATCCAAAATTCACACACAACCTTGCCTGTTTACAAAACTTGCTTAGATGGCCAAAGCATTGGCAATGGGAGCAGCGCCGTGGGTTTTCAACGTGTCTTGACTGAGATGTTAAGATAACCAGCCTTAACGTACTTGGGTGGTTCCAATCTGTTGAAGGTCAGGATTATGGTGGCGGTAGGTAACCTAGCGCCATTCACAAACCTGGAAATGCGGTGGGCACTTACAACCTTCTAATTGCTGAGTTTTTATACCAGCCTGTCAACATCGTAATCTATTAACCCTCCCGATCGGATAACACCTTTACTGGTGTTAAATATCAGGTGCAGAGCAGAGGACATGTCTACAGAAGCTAAAGACTGTAGGGTCTTAATCCGCTGATGGTGCTCAGATGATTTCGCCTCGACTATCAATGCGCCATCATTATGTGGCCACATTTGCGCAAGTTCGCCACATTTCTAAACAAAATCCTCGTAGACGTCGAAGACGTCAGCCTTACTAAGAGGACTATCGTTCGCTTTCAAGACTAAAAATTGGTCGTAATCCAACTCAGGGTCGACTTCTGACCCAAAAGGATCAAAGCGTCGACCGTCAGGTTCCAAGGCACGATGACCAGAGGCCGCAGGTCTCTGGGAGTTATGTTTGTTAAATTTACTCATATAAGTATATATTTTATTTTGGGCTGCCCCTGCAGCCAAGGGCATGCACCAAATCGTCATCGTGAGTCCGAAGAGCGCCCATACAGCCCATACTCCTACTGTCGTTTTAAAAATGGCAGAGCCGCATAATGGAGATTCTCCCGACTGCGGTGCTAAGACCTCCCAGAAACAAAATGACGACCCGGGCAACCAAACCTCCTCTAAGGCACGGTCCTGCAGATGATGCCCCCCCTTTCCAGTGGGCGCATCCGTCAACCCGTACAGAGGCAAAACTAATAAAAGAAGGAGAAGAGGCTAAGCTGTTGCCGGACGGGGCGCTGAGTCCCGTTAGCAGACTCCGAGAAAACAGGAGACAGTGTCGATAAGATAGGTATTGCTCATTCGGAGGTGGCTCGGCCCCATCTCTATAGGGTCATGATTATGTTCAATAATTGTATTTTCTTATAAGCTAAAGCTTCATGACGGCTGGGACTAGCCTATTGATAAAGAAGGATCTTAAAAGGCAACAGGAGTTCAACAAAAGAAATGGTGAGAAGGATATTTGGCTAGAAGTACTCCGGGAAGACCAGTAAGTGGTTAATACTTTGTCGTGGTCTTTGGAACATCCTCAGCGTCAGCAGGGATCTGGTTGAAAGCTCGAACTACGTCGGGGAGAGAAGAATTGATTAATTGGTTTGTGTTGCGCAACTACTAGTATTGCCACCGGCTAAACTTTTTATGTACTTTGTGGATTTATTATGGGTAGTGAATTAGTGATGGGTGGATGGCGGGTGGTCGGAGATCTAAAATGGTTGAAGATTTGCAATTATGATTCATAAATTGTTAAAAAAAAAATGAGAAATTCAAAACAATGAGTATTTACAGATATAGTACAAAGCTATGAATTAATTAGTAATGGTTTATGTATGGATGAATGAATGTATGAGTGATGATGAGGGTGAGTGGGTGAATGAGATTGAATAGATGAATAATTTATGCCTGATGAAATTGTTTTAAGATATTTACAAAATAATGCTTTGATGGATGAATGAAGAGGATGAATGGGTGAGAGATGATCAGTAAATGAGTGAGAGATAAAATATATGGAATACATATTAAAATTTATTTTAAAGTAGTCATATTGTTTTATAATAGAATATATATTTGGAATAAAGTATTTTAAAAATATATTATATATGTTTAAGGAGGCCAAACTCCTTCAAAAATATAATCAAATACCGATCCACTCCACCAACATGGCCAAGCATGGAAAGTAGAGAATAGGCACCATCTGCCCCCTGGTGCCTCACAAGATGGGCGTTGCGGAGATTTACCAGGCTGGGACACTTTAACATCATGTGGAAACGCCGTGAGGGTCACCAAACAATCGTAAAAATAAGGGAGTGGACCCGTCTCCAAAAGGTGCCTATGAGTAATTTTGGTGTGGTCCACCACCTTCAGGTGGCGTGACAGGCCACTGTATTCCCATCCCTCCACGTTTTCGCGAATCGAGCTTAGTTTGTTTCTATTTAACGAGACTTCCTGCCTCTCTGAGATCCTTTCTTCAGGGGTTGTTCCCAGAGAGGCTCTGACCTTCTCGTAGCGATGGGGGTCAGCCCTGGCCCCCTTAGGGGTCCCATGGTGCTGCCAACAAGACTTTCAACATGCCCCTCTTTCTTTCCTCCCCTATTACGCTCTTCCACTGCCCTTTATTTCCCGATCTTCCTTCACTTATCAAGTAGTCCTTATCGATACCCGACCTCTGCTCGTCTTATGGATTGATTCCGAATTCTTCTTTCATGAAGGTGGAAGAGGCTGGGCATCTCCACCGCCTTTGTCTACCGAATGCCCAAGGAGAAACCAATCGTTGGCTCCTTTTCTTTGTGCGTAGGAGAACTCGGGCAGCCTCTTAGATTTCTAAAGATGGTGTGGTGGATCTGTATCCATTCTCCAAGAAGACATACCGGACGTAACTGATTGTAGAGTTTCAGTAGTGCCGGGCCCTTGTAGGCCTCCATAGTGGAGAGTCCAGAGGGAGAATGCGAATTTTTTTTCTTTTTGCAATGGCTAGCCATAAACCCCAAACCTCCCCTTCTCGTAAGGGTTCTCGTGCCAAACGTTCCTTAGCTCCCCTTTCAGCCTTCCCTCGCTCGTTGGACCCCTATTCCAACGAAGTAGACCCAGATCTAGATTATCCTCGCTTTCTTGTCATGAATTCATCATCCGATACTCCACTTGCAAAAGTCGATGTGTTTGACGTTAATGAATCTTTTGAGTCTCGCTGTAGTGTACCCAGCCGGATGTGGTCAAGAGGTAGTTGTGATGTCGTAGTCGAGGTGTCATCCCACTCTCAACACAACCTTGTGAGAAATCTAGCTTCGATAGCTGTAATTCCAGTAACTGTCTAGCCCCATCCGCGTCGGAATTTCGTCAAAGGTGTCGTCCGTTCAAACAAACTAAGTGACTACGACCCCACCCGCCTTCACAGTAAGCTAGAGTCCTTACTGCCACACTGATTTCAACATTCGAACGACAAGAACTGCCGCAGTATATTAAAGCTAGGTACCTTCGTGTCCGGGTAAGTCCCTACATCGAACTACCCAGACGCTGCTTCAATTGCAATCAATTTGGACATGTTGGCCGTGCCTGTCGGCACCCCCGCTGCTGTATAAATTGTAGCTCTGACTAACATGCCCCCGAATGCACCAAAACACCTCGCTGTGCCAACTGCGGAGGTATCCACAGTGCTGCGCGACGTCTAGATATAAGAGGCCCGCCAGCGTGTTCAAGCACAAACCTCACCACTCGGCTGGCTCTTCTCGGACTTTTTACGTGACGCTGGAAGAAACCGACCGTCACGCTCGAATTCCGACCAGCCTGAAGCACTTCATCCTACATCTACTCGTAGCGTCGGAAACATTCAGGATATGCAGTCGAAGCATCGCTCTCACACCGAGATAACCAATGCAGCCCTCTTCTCTCCAGCAGCTCTAGCTGGGAGAGACGCTCAGGTTGAGACACTTGAAGACATCAAACGCTATTTGAAAGAATCCTCAACATCGACCAGTGAAGGTTCGTCCACCCAGCCCCGAGACCCAAAACCCAGTGGTAACAGGAAGGATTCCTCACCTGGGTCATCGACCACCAATAAACGGGCAGCCTCTGGAGCTGACTTGGCTGAGCCCCGAGAATCTTCAATGGACTCTTCCCCTAGGGCTGAACATTTTATGCCCTCAAGTCCGCCCACCCTTCACAGGACTTAGGGCCCATCCTGATCCAAACGAAGGCAGATATACACACAGCTCCACATACCTCGCTCAGATCGCCTGTTCGTTCCACTCACCCTTTGACCTATGATCCGATGAAAGCAATTGATACTCCAACAGGGACGGGTTGGCCGCAGATCACTAACCCTCTATAGCTCTCACCAGCTGGTTGAGTGGCTTCAGCAAAAGTCATAGTAGCCTTGACCTACTAGTACGTTTCGAGGGATCGGTACGGAAGGTTTCTCATTAAAGCACAGAGTCCTGGCCATATTTTCGATATTAAGAAAGCCTACGGCATCTTGAAGCAGCTATACATCTGGGGGATGAGAGGCCTTTTACCGTCACTAATTCAAAGTTTTTTAGCATCTCGATCCTTCAAGGTACGTGTTCGAGACGAATACTCTGACCTGCAACCTCAAAAGGAAGGAGTTCCGCAGGGCAGTGTTTTAAGTGTCTTATGTTTTATAATTGCCATGAATGATATTATTTCGTCTCTTCCAGAGGGTGTATCGGCAACTCTGTTTGTCAATGATTTAGCACTATACTGTTCCTTACCTCGCCTGCCATCAGCAGTGCGTCTGCTACAACTGGTAGTCGATGATGTATCCAAAAGAGCACAACTTAAGGGATTCCGCTTTTCCACGAACAAAACCAAAGCAATGTATTTCCACCGGGGCAGAGGGGTTCCTGTTCCGCCATCTATCTCCCTACAAGGCGAAGATATAGAGTTTGTCTCCGAGTTTCGGTTTCTTGGCGTAAGTCTCGATCCAAAGTTATCCTGGTTACCACACCTATGCCGACTTTGAACGGGCTGTCTGCGGGCTCTAGACATTTTGAAAGACCTCTCACACACTTCGTGGGGCAGCGACCGACAAACATTGTGGACATTATACACAACCCTCGTCCAATCCAAATTATATTATGGCTATCAAATTTACTCATCGGCTTCCCCTTCAGCCCTTAAAATGCTGAACCCCATTCGAAACCTTGGAGTTCGCCTTTCCAGTGGAGCCTTCTGTACTTCTCCTGTCAACAGCCTTTCTGCGAGATTGGGATACTCCCTTTGCCCTACCATAGATTCAAATCTGCATTCGATACCTTTACCGAGTACAGCAAGACCCTGTATCAGAGGTCTACAGATACCTGTATGATGCCGAATCAACGGCGGCATATGATAAGTTGCCATCTTTACCCCGCCCCTTGAACCTTCTCATAGGAGATCATCTGTCTAACCTGGGTGCTCCCAGGGTCCTTACCCTTCCAGCCTTACTGACCCCTAGTTGGCGTGCTCCTCTCACCACAGTATTTACTAACATGTGGACCCATTATACACGGATGGCTCTAAGTCGGACGGTGGCGTGGGCGCCGCAGCCATCTACCCAGGAGGAGAAATCCTAACTCTATCTTTGCCGCCAGCAGCATCCATTTTTACCGCTGAACTTTCAGCAATCCTTTTAGCCTTTAGACTCATCCAAATTTTACCTTTTAGTGATTTTGTGATTTTTTCCGACTCAAGGAGTGTCTTACAGTTAATTAGATCTTTTAATGCGTCCCATCCCCTAGTCACAGAAATTTGCAACTGGCTGATCCAAAATACATCCCGTTATAGAATTATGTTTTGCTGGGTCCCTGGGCATGTGGGGGTTCTGGGCAACGAGAAGGCTGATCGGCTGGCCCGCTCAACACATTCTGTGTCCCCTGAGAACTCGGCTCTGCCTTTTAGGGACTACTTTCATTCAATAAGAGAGTATATTTTTCAACGTGGCAGAATGAATGGGATGACTGTTCAACATCCAAACTATACAAAATTAAAAGTTCTATTTACTCTTGGCCCTCGAGCCATCATAGAATGCGGTCGTTGGAGGTGTCCTTTGCCGAGTTCGCATTGGAAACACGAGACTTACTCACGGGCATCTTGTTTCGGGTGATGTTCATATCAGCCCTTGCTGTCATTTTTGCGGTGGGGACCAATTGGTTGCCCACCTTTTATTGGATTGCACCCATTTCGCCATTCTCCGGTTGTCCTGTTTCCCGACCCTTTTAGCTATCCCTCAACACCCGTCTTCGATTCATATTGGCGGAGGAATCTTTTAACCTGTCGTTTTTTTGTTTTGTTTTTTGTCACAAAGTGGTCGCCCCCACCTTTAATAGATGATTTGCCTCTTTTTATCATATCTGCCATATAAAATCCACTTGGATTGGGGATCAAGCCACTAGGCCCTTACCTTAAACCTATTTAACGAGATCCGTTGTTCTTTACATGCCTAAAGTTATGTATGGCGGATGGCAGGCTGGAGATCACATGCTGGTATTGCGAGGGGGGTTGTTGCCGGTCTTGATGCGGATGTCTTAGCGAAGGCATCCGCCGCCTCGTTGCCAGGAAAACCCACGTGGGCAGAGACTCAGCAGAATTGAACATTGCGACCTCGGTTCATCAGTAGATGGAGCCACTCCAAGATCTCTCGAACCAGCTGGTGGTCGGGATTAAAACAATGTATCGCCTGAATGGCACTTACAGAGTTTGAATAAATTACGTAAGACAAATCAGTCTTCAAGAAAATAAGGTTGAGGCCATTCAAGATCTCAGTAAGTTCTGCCGTGACCATATAGGCAGGTCTAAGAAGATTGCCCCGTTTCCTGGATGAGGGAACGGTAACTCCAAAATCGACTCCCTCATCGGTTTTGGAGCCATCTTTGTAGACTGGTATAGATCCCTCATGCAAAGACTGATGGTCTTTAACCTGGAGGAACTCAGCTTGTGGTGGGAGTAATCCTTTTCTCGGTGAAAGTCCCCTACAAAAGGTGACTTCAGGTAGATGTCAAGGACGTAGTCTGGACTGCTGCTGTAGGCTAATTTGCACAGTCAGGTCCGGGTGAGTGTCAAGCAACACCCGGACTCGTGCACCAAATGCCTCTGGAGTGGACCCTCTACCAGGGTGTTTGATTGGAAGCGCTAGAAGAAATAACTACAAATGCAAAAGGGATGGCCGGCAGGCTCGCTCAGTTAAATGTGTAAAAATCTCCGTCGCCCCCCCCCCCCCTCTCTAGCTTTCTCTTCTTTTTTTTCTCTCTCTCCGTGAAAGTCCCCTACAAAAGGTGACTTCAGGTAGATGTCAAGGACGTAGTCTGGACTGCTGCTGTAGGCTAATTTGCACAGTCAGGTCCGGGTGAGTGTCAAGCAACACCCGGACTTGTGCACCAAATTCCTCTGGAGTGGACCCTCTACCAGAGTGTTTGATTGGAAGCGCTAGAAGAAATAACTACAAATGCAGAAGGGATGGCCAGCAGGCTCACTCAGCTAAATGCGTAAAAATCCCGCCCCCCTCTCTCTCTCTCTAGCTTTCTCTTACCTCTCTCCCTCTCTCTCTCTCTCACTTTATATTTTTCTCTCTCTTCCTCTTTTTTTTCTCTCTAGCTTTCTTTTTCCTCTCTCTCTCTCTCTCTCTCTCTCTCTCTCTCTCTCTCTCTCTCTCTATCGTTCTTTTTTTTTCTCTCTCACTAAATCTTTTTTCTGTCTCTCTCTTCTTTTTGTCTCTCTTTCTTTGTATCTATTTTTCTTTCTCTCTTTCTCTTCCTCTCTCTTTTTTTCTCAAGAGAATCCCAAGGAGTTCTTTGGATATGTAAATAGCCGTAAACCAATCCGTCGAACGATTGGCCCTTTTGATGAATAAGGAGGGGGCATTAAAGCGCTCAGATGCAGAAAATGCAAACATCCTGAACGACTACTTCTCTTCAGTGTTCACTGAAGATTGTGGTCCCATCTTCCCAGCCCACGGACTCTTACTTGGGTGAGAAGCTGAGGAAATGGACTTCACCCAAACCGAAGTAGAGGAAATTCTCCCCGACCTAAAGACGAATAAGTCCCCTGGCCCGGGTGAGTTTCTACCCATAGGTGGGCGTTATCGCGATAACGATATCGGTTATCCGATATTTTTCCGCGTTATCGATTCATCGGTATCACCGATACTTTTGGTTCCAAACTAGCGATAATCGATAATTTCAGTTTTTGGTTCCAGTTTAGCACAGGGGCGGGCCGCGTGTGCCTTAAAGGCAGAAATAGGTAGGTCAGAGCTGGGAACCGAACGTATACTGAACGGAGTGCGGGTCGGCCGGTCTTAACGTCTTCTAAAAACGTTCACTCAACTTTAGTCTCTCACCAGCTGTCGGAAGAGAAGTCACGAGGTGTTGCTCCTGCGCGCTACCGGTTTTACGCGTTCTTTGATGATTTTTTCCCTATGCTCCCGTGATTCTTCCGTTCTCATTTTTTGTGCACGTGTATATGAATACAAGTACTATTCGGTGCTATTCTTTAATATCCGTTTATTAAAGTTTTGAACACTTACGAAGTTACGCCCCTATTCTAAACTGATCCTATTTTTATTGTAATTTAGTAGTGCAGTGCTTTGCTATTTTATAGTATTGAATTAGTGATGGCGTCGCAAAAGACTGTGCCTGCATCAAGCCAAAGAGACTCAGCGGAGTCTATTGACTCTAAGCTCACTGAGGCTGAGCCTCAGTTCCCCTGGCCATTCCTTGGCAAGTGGGTGAAGTACAATATGGTTGGCCTTCTGCTACATCTTCCAGTGCTTGTCCTGCCTCCCCAAGATCACTAAGGTGAATGTGAACAAGGGCACCAAGGCAAACCTTTGGCATCATGACCCAGGGCATGATGCCCTGGAAATTTTGGATTTATCGGTTATCACATCGGGCGATAAATTTATCGCCGGTTATCGGTTATCGCCGATAAGGTTATCGATTATCGTGATACATTTTTTTCGTTTTTGCGCCCGCCACTGTTTCCCCCTAAAGTGTTGAAAGAAGTGCGTGATGAGGTGTCACGACATCTGGGTACAATCTTCAAAATGTCAATCCGGACTGGATGCGTTCCTAGTGATTGGTGTGAGGCGGAGGTGACTCCTATCTTCAAGAAAGGAGACTCGAGCTAACCGTTGAACGACTGACCTATTAGTTTAACTTCGATAGTTGGTAAACTCAAGGAAAGCATCACGGTGGACAAATTATCGTCTTATTTGGAATCAAATCTGCTCTTGAAAAGTTCCCAGCACGGTTTCTGAAGGCAACGGTCATGCCTAACGAACCTTGTGGAATTCTTCCACTTCGTTTTCAGTGAACACGACCGGGATAAAGCGGTGGATGTTGTGTACTTAGACTTTCAAAAAGCCTTTAATAAGGTTCCACGCCGCCGCCTCATCCGGAAAGTGCGTGCGCTGGACATAGACGGAAATGTAGCAGGTTAGATAGAGAACTGGCTAAGCGGCAGGCAGCAACGGATGATGTTGAATGGACAGGCTTAAGAGTGGGTGCCCGTTACTAGCGGTGTTCCTCAAGGTTTTGTCCTGGGACCAATACTTTCCATCATCTATATTAACGACATGGATGGTGACATAGCTGTGAAGATTTCTAAATTTGCCGACGATACCAAGCTTGGTATGAACGTGGCAAAGGAAGGAAATACTACCCGCCTATAAGAAGATCTTCGGAAGATTGGGAAGTGGTCGGACACGTGGCAAATGCCTTTTAACGTGAACAAATGCAAAGTGATGTATATCGGCCACCAAAACCACCAATCTTAGTATATCCTTAAGGGCACTGCTCTTGAATCCACCAACACTGAGAAGGACTTGGGTGTAACTATCACTAGGTGATCTCAAGTTATCGGGCAGTGTATTTAAGCGGAGAAGAAAGCCCAAAGGACGTTACGTTATATAAAGTGACAGTTTGGATATCGGAACAAGGAGATAGTACTGTATCGCAAAATTAAAAGGTGTGCAAGCCATAGCAACCAAACTTATTCCCTCTATCAGACACAAGAGTTATGGAGATAGATTACGGGAATTAGACTTGTTCTCACTGCAGACCCGGATACTGCGTGGTCAGATTATCGAAGTGTTCAAAATACTTCGAGGCTTTGACATTGTATACTACAAGGATATTTTCCAGCTTAGCCAGAGCAGAACAAGAAATCACGGCTACAAACTTGAACTAAAGCGTTTACCAGCGTGATCTGTGTTGGAAATATTTCACATATAGCATATGCGGCCATTGGAACGCACTTTCAGTGGAAGTTGTCTACAGCAACTCTGTTGAACAGTTCTAATCGAGACTAGACAAATTCTTGAAAAATAGCCATTTGGAGACTTGAAGCGTGGCGTGAGTGCTCTTCTAGAGCGTCAATCTAACCTTTTAGAGGACTGCGCCTGATCAAGTGTTAACTTAAAAGTATCCTCTTTGAATGGACCGTAAGGTTTATTAGGGGACCTCTTTTCCCTGTTACTCCTTGTTACACACACTCTCTCTCTCTCTCTCTCTCTCTCTCTCTCTCTCTCTCTCTCTTTCCTGCTAAGAAGAGTTATCTCTGTGCTTCTACATAAATTTATGCTTGTGTCGTGCCCAAACCTTCCTTTCGTAAAGTAAACTTGATAGAAATTACATTCCGCGTCGCTTATACGTTCCATTAGCTCCATAAATTTCAGCTTCATTCGTGACATTTTAAATAATCTTGTGTTTTACAATACCTATCGTCAAATTTGATTATGCTCGCTGCCGAGCTTCATTTAATAAGCAAATATAAGTTCCCTCAAACCCTGATAACGTTAGAATATGTCCATTTTCCCTTTTAAACGAGACATTCGAGCTAAAATTAACACAAACGCGATTAAATTCTATCATAAATTAACTCTGCTGGGAGAGACGTAGTGGCAACGAACCATAAGATAGACGAACTGGCCACCGGCGGTCGGGCATCCTTTGATGAGCTTCGGGGGAGGGAAAAACGCGTTAAAGACCCCGATTGAGCCGTATAGAGAGTAAAGACCCGCAAGTGATTATAAATGAGCAAGAGCGTATCTTAAACTAATGCGCCGGACCGGATTTCACGCGAGGAGTCAATAAACTTGGGTGAGCAGGAAAACGCTCCAGGCCTACGGAGAGGGACTCTGTTATTTAAAGGGAAAATTAAAATGCATTTAAGCAAATGTTCGGAGTTTAAGAAACAAACTGCCCGAATTTAAAGCCATGATTCAAGAGGGCGATTACGATATCGTATGTATTAGCGAGACATGGTTAGATACAGCTTCTAAAGACCTTATTGCGCAATTAAATATAGAAGAGTATAAAATCCATCACAAGGACCGACTAAATGGGAGAGGCGGTGGAGTTTTAGTTTACGTAAAAGAGGGAATAAATGCAATAACGATGGCCGCGACGATCGTAAATATGAAGAGCGAGATTCTGCTAATTGAGCTCGACTGTGCTAAAAATAATAAAATTAACTCAGTCGTTACTTATCGCCCCCAATCCCAAATAGAATCAGGACGTACTACTCTTTAAATTCCTTGCATATATGGTGAGAAAAGGACAGACAATAATTCGTGGAGATTTCAATTACCCTAACGTTAACGATACAAACTTTACTTCGGATAAAGTTGGGAAGAGATTGGTCAATTTCATTCAGGATAATTTTCTTGTGCAAAAAGTAGAGGAACCTACGCGTGATCAAAATATACTTGATTTGATTATCTAAACAGAGGAGCCTTTGGTAGAAAACGTTTGCGTGGGTGAGCATTTGGCGACGAGTGACCCTAATGTAATTAGGTTTGAAATTAATACGAGCGTAGATGTAAAAGAGTTCACAACTAATCCCACGATTTAGTTGTAATTTTTAAACCTTCCGTAACTGGATTAAAAGGATAAACTGGGAAATATGTTTTCATAATAAGACATTACAAGGAATGTACTCGGAGCTACATCAAAATGTGCTCACGGTGGATTCCAAGTTCGTTCAGTACGTACGTTGAAAGAATGGAAAGTCAAAGAGAGCACCGTGGGTTAGCCCTTTAATATTGAACTTAATTCGGGAGCTTGATAAAGACTTGAAGTTTTAGGAAAAAACGAAACGATAACAAATTGGGAAAAATACGTAGACTCTCGAAAACTGGTAAAGCGGGCCGTTAGAGAAGCTAAGCTGAAATATGAAAAAAACTTGCTATAAATTCGAAGCACGAACCAAAACGGTTTTATATTATGTTAACAGTAGAAAGCCCATAAAAGGTTCAATAGGGCCAATCAGAGGTAAAGATGGTGTTATGACGGACGTCCCAGAACAACTTGCTAAAATATTAAATGAGCACTTCTCGAGCGTTTTACTATTGAGGACGTGACATAATTAGCAACACTAGGCGAGGACATAAATCTTGAAAGACAAAATATTCTATCCAACATAAGGTATAAATGAAGGGGTGATTCTCACATATATTAATAAAATTAAAAAAATCGAAGTCACTCGGGCCCGATAGGGTGTACCCAACCCATCTTAAAAACCTAAAAAATGAATTACCAAGACCGCTCTGCACGATTTTCAATCGCTTAATAAAAGAAGGCTTAGTTCCAATAGAGTTCAAGTGTGCAAAGGTTACGCTGATATTCAAAAAGGGGCTACATCTGAGCCTACTAATTTCCGTCCCATCAGCCTAACTTCTTTAATTAGGAAACTCTAGGAATTGATAATTAGAGATAGGTTGGTGAACCATTGCGAGGCTAATAATTTAATTGCAGACTCCCAGCATTGATTCAGACGGGGGCGCTCGTGCCTAACCAATTTAATCGATTTTGTTCATAACATGATTTGCATCTATGATGAAACTAAAGCGGCGGATATAATTTACCTAGACTTCAAAAGGGCCTTTGATACAGTTCCGCACGAAAGGCTATTGATGAAAATGAGAACAAATGGAGTGAGGGGAAACATACTTAAGTGGATTAAAAACTGGCTATCAAATTGTTCACAGCGGATTGTTGTAAATGGGGCGTGTTCAGAGTGGGCCCCAGTCACCAGCGGGGTACCACAGTGGTCAATCCTGGGCCCATTATTATTTATTGTTTACATTAATGACTTGGGTAATGGAGTGTTTAGTAGGATCTCTAAATTTGCAGATGACACAAAGCTGGGAAGCCGAGCCCTTTCGAGACCTGATGTAAAGCAAATGCAAAGAGACCTTAATAAAATTGTCGAATGGGCGGATAAATGGCAAAAGGGCTTCAACATAGGTAAATGCAAGATTATGCATTTAGGATGTCATAACTTAAAAGTAGAATACCATATGACAGGCCAAATTCTCGAATCCGTTAACTTAGAAAGAGACCTGCGGATTTTAATCTGGGAGGATCTTAAAGTATCGAAACAATGCGCAGTAGCTTGTAAAAAGGAAAACCGAATGCTAGGATATATTGCTCGAAATTTTATTTTCAAATCTACATATAATCCTGCCACTATACAAATCGCTCGTTCGCCCACACCTCGAATATGTGGTTCTATTTTAGGCTCCCTCCCTAAACAAGGATATAGCGCAGTTAGAAAGAGTGCAACGTCGGGCTACTAAACTAGTTCCTGGAATCCAAAACGAACCGTATGAATATAGACCCAGCTAATTAAACCTACTATCCTTTGAAAGTAGACGATTACGTGAACAGTTGGACAGTTAGTTGATCGAGGTATTCAAAATCTTATAAGGATTTACTAATATTGATTACAGTCTATTGTCCGAGATAAACGAAAGGGCCAACATACACCCAAATGGTTTAAAATTAGTGAACAAACGCTTTAACTCTAATATAGCTCAAAATTACTTCACGTTTAAAATTACGCAAACGTGGAATAGCCTGCCCAATCGGGTAGTAGAAAGCAGGTCAGTTAATATGTTCAAAAACTGACTTGATGAGTACTTCAATAGTGTAAATATAAGGTGGTGGGGGCCTAGAAGAAAACGCGATACAGAATAAGGAGTTGGGAATAAAATAAAATGTAATGAGCAATAAAAAGATGCCAGCGACGCCTTCCTGCATGGAGTGAATGTGAATTCCCTTTTTTTTGTCTGTCCTATACGTATATTATTTTCATCACTAGTAGGCGAAGCCTGCAGGAGAAGAGAGTAATGTCCTATCACCCCCCCCCCCACACACACACACACTCCTGATTCAAAGAAGCGTGTTCGTGTATTTGAGGGATAGATGAACCTGCATGTCAAGGGTACACATGTAGATAAGTATGTACAGTTGTGAGGGAATTCCACATGGAATTTCTTTTCCAGCCCGGAAGTTCCATGTGCTGGAGAAGATTCTGTTAGGCTTAAATTGGTAAGCCCCCCCACCCACCCACCCCACCCCCTTCCACAAGCGGTAGCCTCGAACCGCGTCCTCCACGATTCACCTTTACATGGGCTAGAATAGCCTCGGCAAGAAGATTCGAGGCCATTCGAGAGTAGAGCTGTTTCCCACTAAACCCCCCGCGTGGAGAGCCTCATACATATATATTGCTGGTTTCCTATGATAGAGACACAGAGTTGAGAAGTCTCGCCTGGACCTCAAGAAAATTCCCCTATGTCCAAGTCCGGTGCAAACAACAAAGCAAAGTGACAGCTGAACTATTTTTGTGTATTGGAATTAGCCCCAGCCAGTGAGGTAATTCCATTTAACGATCAATACCGAGTGATTTTTCTGACTTCTCTCATCAACTCCAGTTGAAGCCCTCCTCATTCGCCTCTTGTTTTCGGTAGCCGAAATACTCTGCCCTGGACCGGACGTTCCCCCCCCCCCCCTTCGCTTTTTTGGGAGAACCGTCATCACTTTAACATCCCGCTCCGAAGCTTCGAGCGGCCTCGCCTCACGTGCAGAAGACATCCGTGAAGTCTTACCCTGACGTCTCACCCGGAATCCTCCGTAAGCCAACCCCTCTCCCCCTTCAGTAACCCATTTGCGTTAATTCCCTCCATTTGAATAGTCTCCTCCCGTAACACATTAATTTTAACTTCATAGTATGATTCATAATTACAATCACCCCCTCGTTCATCTGATGTAATTTTGCCCGTCAATTCTCTCATTATTTTTATGAAAAATAAAATTATATTTTTTTACATACTTCTTTAAATAATCTTGAGCTTTGCCATTGCCCATAATTTACCTGCCCTCGTTGCACTCTTTCTCGCTACTCAGCCCGTCTAACTAGTGGTGTTTCGTCCCTTTTCAGTTCGCCTCTAAGTTATTGGTCCCTTCCCATAGATATTATATGGTATTGATGTAATAAAATGTCATACTCCGACAACAGTAGAAGTGAAATGGTTAGAAAAGGCATGTATAGAAAGGCCAAATAATACACATGTAGATAAGTGTGTACAGTAGAATAGAAATATTTTTATAAAATCTTGTAGAAAAATATATATATATATATAAAGGGTACACATGTAGATAAGTGTGTACCGTAGAGTTGAAATAGTAAAAAAAAAAAAAACACCCCAAAAAAGAAGCATGATGTTAGAAAGTGGTAGTTAACATATTCTGTAAGCAAACTGGGCTTGGACGGTCCTCAGGGTCTTTGTTGGTCTTTGTTTCTGTAGTTCTTTCTTTCTCTTTCTTTCTTTCCCTCTCTCTCTTTCTTTCGCTCTCTCTATTTCTCTCTCTTTCTTTCTCTCCCTCTCTCTAGGAAAAAGAGGAAGAATAAAAAGAAGATAAATATGGAGAAGAAAGAAGAAACAGAGAAGTCGCTTCCGCAAGGGAAGACTCTGTCCTCTGCAGCCAAATGTGCGAGGGTCAACCTTATAGGTGATTCTCAAGCACGGAATCTGCAACGTCTTCTAGCAACCCGCCTTCGAACCAGTGTAAAGGTATGCTGCCTGCCAGGACGGAAAAACCACCAAATCAGAGTAGAGGCGGAGAAATCTCAGATTTCTGAGAGCTCAGTCATTGTCCTGATGCTAAGTGGCAACGACCTCTACCTCAGAGGAGGTAGGGTAGGCCCTAGAGAGAAGATTCTCCACACGGTAAAGGGAGCTGTGGACGACTGTGGGTTGAAAACCCGCAGGCATGTCGTGGGGGGGATGCTCCCGAGAAAAGGTCTAACCCTGACCGCTCACTCGAGGAACGTCTCTTTGAACCGACGCCTGGCAGATTTGTGTACGGCGGAGTTTTTTTTTTTGTAGACCCTTACGGTACCTATTATGGTAGGAACGATTTCTACTAAAGGGATGGAGTGCATCTTTCCTTTAAAAGAAAGGCTGTACTCTATAACATAATCCAGGATGGCGTGGAGCAGACCCAAAGGAGTCTTCGGCCCAGAGTGAAAGCGGACGTGCGCCAGTACGCCCGTGTCACTCCTGGAACGACCTTCTCGGAGGTCGCTAGAAAGGGTTCCACTATGCCATCAACAGGGAATAGAGAGAGGAAGAAGACGGGAAACCGGAGAGCGTAGGGAGTCCTGGATTTGGGAAATCTCTAAAAGTTCTTTTGTTTAATGCGAGGTGAATGAGGAACAAGTTTCTTGAACTTCGTGGCCTCGTAGCGACGGAAGTACCCGTGACGGTGGCCATAACAGAGTCATGGGTAAAAATCTCAAACTGAGATTTTGAAGGCGAATTCACGATTCCCGGTTACCAACTCTTCCTAAAAGATAGGCTAGACAGAGAGGATGGCGGGGGGGTGGTGTATGTTAAGGATACAGTCAAAACGACGAACTGCAATAGTGTATCCGACCATGAGCTACTAGGCGTACAATTTGTCTTGGATCTTTATTCATCTTTCGAGTGTTTTGACTAAGATAAAGCTGTTAATATATTAATAATATTAACGGTTTTCTATGACGGTAAAGAGTCTAACATATAGGGGTAACTTTGAAACCATTTTGGGGGGGACTGGTGGATGAGCTATCCTATAAATGTGGTCTCCCGGTTCGAGGACGAAAGGATGTCACGCTGGACCTGAAGTAGATCAGTTGTCTAGTAATGCCACTACAATAACTGAACCAATTTGTCTTGGATCTCTTTCCATATATTATATATATATATATATATATATATATATATATATATATATATATATATATATATATATATATATATATATATATATATATATATACATACGTATTTTTAGGATAAATAAGCAGGCTAAATTTAGGAAGTTCATTACTATATTATAGCTGCTTGGTACCGACGTTTCGGGTAGGAACCCATTGTTAAGGATGTGAGATTATAAATATATACAAACATAAGAATTTTTTAGAAAAGTTATCAGATATTTATAAATTAACTATATGGGAAATGGGAAGCAGCAGAGGTGGTAATATTAAAATTATAAAAATGCAGGGCTTTTGACCATTAGGGAAGAGGAAATATGTTTTTGTTTTTAAATAAAACTGAGATAAATTAGTTTTGGGTGTCTTCATTGTAAAAAGGGAAGAGATAATAGAAATATTCGAAAGATAGTGGTTGTTTTGGGGGAGTGGATTTGGCATGTGTAATTTGTGGATGATTATAGTTGTAGTAAAAGTGGAAATGAACTTGTGCCAGAGTTTAAAGTGGGGTTTTTAAATCTAATATAAAGAGATTCCAGTGTACGTAGTTGGTTTTCGTTGTTTGCTGTGTCTATAATTGAAAAATTATTTAAGTTTGGTTTATGGTGTGGATGTCTGTTTTCGTAGTGTATTCGGATAGGGAAGAACTATCCTAAATATACCTCGGAATTACATCTCGAGCAGTTGAATTCATTTATGATGGAGGATCGAAGCAGCATTGGTATTTTGTCTTTAATGTTGAAAAGATGTTGTACTTCGCAAACTCTCCCAGACTTTCAGTCACAAATGGAAGCAGCGCTTGCCCCTATAAAAGAGGAATTGGCAACCCTCTCCCGCCGAATAGAATCCTTAGAACACTTTAGGGACCCATCAAGAGGACGACTACCATCGCGGCGGCACAGCTCTCCTGCTCGCCTTCACACCGACTGCAATTACTCTCACAACTCTCCTACACTTGAAAACGGTATTTGCTGGTATCACAGAAATTTCGGTCCAATGGCACGTCGCTGTATTACCGGGTTCCCAGGCAGCAGTGATAGAGGACGTTGCGTCATTGTGTGCGCCCCACCCTTGTTTATACGTCACTGATACCATAACGGATAAGAGATTTTTAGTTGATACTGGTTCTATAATTAACATTCTACCCGCTACCCTAGGACAAAAACAGAGATACGAGGAATCGCATATTCCCCTCACCACAGCTTCTGGCACTCAAACTTTAAACCTCTCACTAGGACTTAGGCGCAATTGTGTGGAATTTTTTAATTTTTGATGTGCAATGTGCTATACTAGATGCCGACTTCCTGGCACACTATAATTTTTTAGTTAATTTAAGGAAATCGTGTTTAGTTGAGGGTACCACAAATTTATCCGTTCAAGCCATAAAGAAAAGTTCAATTCTTCCCACCCTTTCATTTATTTCCAATGGCTCTCCGATAGACCAAATACTAAACAAATATAGTGCTATTTATAAACCAAGTAATGAACGTGTTAATCCCCAAAGCAGGCATAGCGTTTCCCCCTCATTTCATTATTTCATTCTCACGGAGGGTCCCCCGGTTGCTGAGAGGCGAAGACGCCTTTCTCCGAAAATGTTAAGGGTTGTCAAGGACAGCATACACACTATGCTGTCAGAAGGTATAATTAAACCAAGCAGCAAATCACCTTATTCTTCACCAATTCATCTTGTTAAAAAGTCAGATGACAGCTACCGCATTACTTGTGACTATAGACAACTTAATTCTGTGACTGTTAGAGACAAATATCCCTTACCTTACCTACCTTACCGACTTCGCGGCAAAACTCTAAAACTATACTAAATTCTCTAAAATTGACCTTAAGGATGCATGTTTTCAAATCCCTGTAGACCCTGCGTTCATTGAGAAGACGGCTATGACACTCCCCTCGGACTTTATGAATATCTGGTTTTACCTCAGGGAATGTCAAACTCATCACAAACATTTCAAAGTTACATATATCAATCATGTTTTGGGTGATTTAGATTTCGTTTTCTCATATGTAGACGACTTGCTCATAGCCAGTGAAGACCAAACTCAACATGAATCACACGGATTACATATAAACCTTGCAAAGTGTATCTTTTCGGTAGACGCGCTCGACTTTCTTGGCTATCGAGTTGAGTCACAAGGTATATCTCCCCACAGGATAAAATCACTGCTATTAAAGATTATCCTGTCCCCAATTAGTGAATTTCTTACGGAGATTCATTCGACAAGCAGCCACAACCTTGATTCCACTCACGAAATTATTAAAAAAGGCAAAAAAACGCCGCCTCAATTCAGTTTTAAAGTGGGACAGCCAAGCACAAGATGCATTCGATGCCATAAAACAGGATATCATCAATGCCACCCTTTTGGCACATCCAAAGCGAGACTGCCCATTACGTCTCATTACTGATGCCTCTAATCTTGGCCTCGGTGTCGTCCTTCAACAGTATTATGGAAATAAATGGGAGGTTCTGGGCTTTTTTGGCAAATCTTTTCGTAGCCCGGAATTAAAACATAGTACATTCACTAAATAATTGACCTCAACTCATCTTGCAATCAAGCACTTTCAACATTTACTTGAAGGGACAAGTTTTGTTGTGCTCACATATTGTAAAGCCATAATTGGTGCCGCTAAATCCCTCTACACACGACACTCTCCTAAAGAAGCCCGTTTATTTGAATTCATTTCACAATACACAAATGACATTCGTCATATTGCAGGGAAGGATAATCCTAATGGTGCCCTCTTTAGAGTACCAATCATTGATTGTAACATGCAATCTGCCACACATACAAACATCGGCATATCAAAATAGCACTCCAGATCCTTCATGCCATGCAATACATTCATCTGTTCCTCCCTCTTCTATTATTGATTAAACAGCACTTGCAAGATCCCAATCAACATATCTGCAACTCGCTCAACTTCAATATGTTGATAGTATCTCCCTTAAATTTTACAAGGTAGTAGTCCCATCCTCTTCTCGCTCTCTCATTTGTTATTTATCGAAAGGATTTGTACGGTCTTATCTCACTTCCGATTTTCGCAAACTAATCTTTGGTTTTCATCATAATCTTGGCCATTTAGGTACTAGAGCCACTCTCAAATCTATCTCAGACCGATTTGTCTGGAGAGGAATGAGACAAGATTTCCGATCTTGGGTTCGTAATTGTCTTTCATGTCAGAAGGTCAAAGTGCAACGACACATAAAGCCACTTTACACACAATTTACTGCACCAGAGTATAGATTTAACACCATTCATGTGGATTTAGTCAGTGGTTTTCCTGCAACTCAAGAAGGCTACAAGTATTTTCTCACAATTATATGCCGTTTTTAAAAATCGAGTGAAGCATATCCATTAAATGACCTGACGTCAAAGTCTGTAGTTGACGCCTTTCTCACTCATTATATCTCAAGATTTGGTGCCCCGGTTAAAATAATCTCTGATGATGGCCTTAAATTTCATTCAGGATTATTTCAGGAATTATTAAAGCTAACTGCCACAGAATATATTTTTACATCGCCGGCGAACGCCTATGGCAACTCTGTATTAGAAAGATGCCATCGCACCCTAAAATGCTTTCTGCTAGCCAAAGGAGATCCTAGTGATTGGCTAAAAAATATTACCTGTAACTCTGCTGGCTCTGCGCAACACTCCCTGTCAGGAGACAGGATATTTCCCCACACAAATTGTTTTTGGCACTCCCTTACGACTCCCAGATGACTTGTTTGTCACCAGAAACACAGATCCCTTACAACACAAAATAATACAACAACATCAGAAAACCATGAACTCACTTACCCCAATAACTTCCAGGCCTATTTTGAAACAAGACTTGTATTCCCAAGGAGCTTGAAACTTGCACTCATGTTTTCCTAAAGGACACACAGATTCACCCCAGTTTTTCGACACCATACAAGGGCCCATATAAAATCCTAAAACGACATCAACATTCATAGGCACACATCCGCAATATCAAACCAGCACACTTTGATTCCCACACAAATTCTACCGCAAATGTTACCCCTAGTTCTTTAGTACTAGCCATTGACTCTTTCCCCCTCCATACGCCTAGCACGCTACCTTATATAGAATCTAAGAAACAACACCATCCGCCTCATACCACCACGAACACGCTAAAAATATACACTATGAGCAAACTGACTTCCTTTCACTATTTTCAATGTTTTTATGTTTTAACAAATCCACGTACTTTTTAAATAGTATGATGATTTGATGGGTGCCACGATTAATTGCAACGATAAACGACTGTTAGATTTATTTATTTTTACACTCTCATTATATCTTTATATAACTGAAATTCCCTTCACCCAATTCATTTTATCCTTCACTTTTTCACAATGAATTGGTGCGAGCAGCTTTTGTCGGACAAAAATTAACTTTTAATCACAGAGTTTGAAAGTTTATCGCTTGAGATTTCGGAGTATATCATTTGTATGGGCTTTATCGTGTAAATGCCGACTTAATTATTATCATTCACCTTGTACAAATTTGACCTAAATATTCTGTATATAAGTATTTTAATCATCATTCTACTTTATTAATTCTTGATGTGTCGAATTGATATTTAGTTCACAAGAACTAATATAATTTATACTTTTGTATTATTTAAACCAACGAATTAGTGTTATCATGTAAATACTGATTTAATTATTATTACGTTGTCTGTACCAATTTGACAGAAATATTCTCTATAAATATTTTAATCATCATTTTTTTTTAATGATATTTGATGCATTGATTAGCATTTTGTCCACAAGAACTAGTCATTTATACTCTTGTATTATTTTAACCTGAGAATTATTGTAATCTTACATTATACTTTTATTACTATTTCCCATGCCATTGAATCTTCATTATTGTATTTTTACCTAAGTGATTAATTCCGATTGAATTATACGATTGTTTTGATTCGAATGCTCTTAATTATTACTATTTTCATCTGATTTCATATTGCTGTTTTATGTGAACCACACAAATGTAACTACATTTGCTAATCAGAAGGCTGGGTGTTCTTTGTAGTGATCGTGTTACTACATTTAGGCATCGCCTAACTACGATGTGAGACTTCATTCATTCTCACTTGAAGCTCTGTCAGCGCAGACACTGTAACCAGTATTTATTGGCCCTTGACCTTTAACACCAATAATTCTGCCTTTTCAATTCCCCTCGCCTCGAGAGGCTGTGTTAGATTCACACGACCTCGATCCCTCTTTCTCTCTCTGCCCTCTCTCTTTCTCCCATGGTCGCGCCCACTTTATCTGCGCATATCAACAAAAGACATTCTCATGGCCGAGATCAACATTACAAATGCGTTCGAACACACCACTTCTCTCCACTGCAAAGAGAGTCTAGGCTCACCAGCTTCAGCCTTTTATTTAGAAAACAACTACAACTTCATAAATAAAGTTATATTTTCATCAAGTTGTTTATTGAAATCCAAGTACGAATTTATTTGGTCATCCACAAGAAGGAACAGATCCTTCTCGTTACACACACACACACACATATATATATATATATATATATATATATATATATATATATATATATATATATATATATATATATATATATATATATATATATATATATATATAATTGAAAATCACATGACGCGTGGTAGCACAACCCGAAAAAAAGCTAAGGAGAATATTACATGTACCAATGAAAGCTTAAGAAGGAAAATGGGTGATGTAGAGAACGGAAAGATAGGGTAAACTATTTTAACCGTTATTTGAAAATAAATAAAGAAGTTGGATTTGAACCTGCGTCATCTAGCGCTCATCGGTTATATGACCACGACGCTCATATATATATATATATATATATATATATATATATATATATATATATATATATATATATATATTATTACATAACTATTTGGGAATAGTAGAATACAAGTATTGCTTAAACAAGAAATATAAAGCAAAAATATCTTGGGACGTGGGGTCAGCTCGCTAGCACCCCCACCCCCGAGTCCGCGCGTGGTTCAGTAGCATGCCTCCGAGCAGAGCCAGAGCGATTCGGACTGCGCAGCGAAGCTTGTCTAACGCGTTTCTCAGTTTCTGGGCTCCGTACCGTTCTTGGCTCCACACCCGTCTGCTATTCATTAGTGTAGCTGGTGTGCGAAGTGCTTGAACCCATCATATGATTGTGTTACGATGGGAAGAGCCTGATTTTGGGGAATGTTGAATCGGCGAGGAAACTTACACTTAACTGCTGTGACAGACTCGTTATTCTTCACGAAACTGTCGTAGGCCAGTGTTTTTCAAACTTTTTTACTGCGGCCCACAGCAAGAATATGATTTTGCATTGCGACTCATTATACCCATGTGTATTAAATCAAAGACAATCTGTTCACTGGGTTAATTTATTTAGCATTGGCAATTTATATGTATACTTCTTATGAACCGCACATATTGGAATTATATATATTTGTATAAATGTAAAAATTTTACTCAAAGAGAAAATAAACTTAAAGTAAAAGGAAATTCTGACACAAATGTAAAATAAATAATATTTGAAATAAATAACATTTCATTTAATGAGATTGATGTGCTGGTTTGTTTAAAAGCAGCTGATTCCAATTGGGAACACGCATATCAAGTGCAATGTTGAGCCTGTTTCTGGCCTCCGTCTTTAACTGATTTAATATTGAAAATCCCAGTTGATCAGTGGCGTAGCTAGGATTTCGTTGAAGGACGGGGGGGAAGGGGGCATGTGAATTGCAGAGCCTGCGGCGGAGAGTCTGGGAGAGCCTCCTCCGGGAAAACTTTGAAATTTGGTGTCGTTTTCCTCGCATCTGGACATATCTCAGAACGTCTCCCTACCATCAAAAGAAGCCAACATCCATCCTAAATTTGACAAACTTCCAAGGAAGATTTTCCCATATCAGAATGACAATCCGTATTTTTTAGGCTGCAGAATGACACATCATTACATTTAAATCACTCAAATCATCAATTTCGTTTCTTTTTCAATCAATGGCGTAGAAGGGGGGGGGGAGAATATTGGCCAAGCCACTGGCCAGGCGATGATTTTAGTATCATTTTAGTTATCCGAATACATATCAAATATAATATATCCGAAATTAATGACATCTTACTCGTATCTACGGTCAGTTTCTTCGCGATCTTTTAATTTCCCCCTGGGTGAGCGGTGTTTTTTCACACTTGTATTGTATCACTTGAAAACCAGTCAACGGTTGGTTCGTCTGAATTAGTCAATAACGTCACTATGAACTAGTGGAATGTCCTTGTTGATATACAGATGGGCTAGGCCATTCAGTCACTCTTTGTGCATAGTGGACCGTAGGTAAGATTTAATCAATTTCAGGGCACTAAATGAGCGTTCACCTGTCGCAGTGGTCACCGGCAAGGTTGCGAAAATTCGCTAAAGATTTTCTATCATGGGATAAGTAGCGAGAGTCGCCGTAACCGCCACCGCACCCACGACTCTTTTTGGTGGTGTTTATGTCGATGTCGCCTGTCGCGTCCAGTACGCCTTCCAGTGCAGTAATTCAGCGTTTAGGCACTCTGGTTTTCCTGGAAGGAATTGGTGGAACACCTGGGCGGCTTCCATGAGGGCACTAGAATCGTCGGAATCCTGACAGTATGCCGGTAGTAGCATACTGAGCACATATGCTTTCGCACTGTGCTATTTAAATCGCTCATCTAGTTGGCTTATACAGGTGTCGATGTACGGGAGAAAACTAAAACGTCTGTAGTAAGCTTCTGGTGTCTCGGCCGGATGAGTGGACCTCTGCGTCTGCCTGTCAGTCGTTCTTGGCATGCAGATTTCTTCACCAAACAATTCTTGAGCGCGCATGAAAATGTACCTGGAGACTTGTTCGTCTAATCGCATTTGTCTCAGGACCTTCTCACAGTCCTGGACACTGTCCACCGCGTTATGGATGTCCTGGGCTTCGGCCTGAAGCTTAACAGAAAGTGGCTTGGTGATCTCCAGAACCGATACAAGTACCTTCTATGGCGAAAGAGAAAAGTAGCGCCTTACCGGCGCAATTTGCGCGTGGCCATAGGCTAATTTTGTGTAGCGACACTTTAATGGCGGGTAGTAGTTCTTTGAATATGCGAACTGCTTCCTGGCACTCCACCCATCTAAGGATGCAGTGGAGTTTCAGACGCGAATGGGCGGCTTCATTACCAGTGGTGGGCGCGATAACTAAAAAATGTATCACGATAACCGATAATCGATCAATTTTTCGCTTGATAAGGTGATAACAGATAAATCGATAAATCCAAAATTCCGATACTAGCGATAACGATATTGATATTTTAAATTTAAAAACTCGATAAATTCAAATCTTTATTTTTATCTTTAACTTAGAAAACTTAGAAAATTTTAGAAAAATTAGAAAAATCTTAGGACAAAACTTCGGACTTACCTATTTTTGCCTCCAAGGCACGCGTGGCTCGCCCCTGTGCTAAACTGGAACCCAAAACTGAAATTATCGATTATCGCTAGTTTGGAAACAAAAGTATCGGCGATACCGATGAATCGATAACGGAGAAAAAATATCGGATAAACAATAACCCGATATCGTTATTGCGATTACGCCCACCTATGTTCATTACACTCTTCCTTGATAGTTTCTTCAAGATTGAGCAATCTTTTATTTGAGCCACATAAAAAAGCGCAATCTCGTGCATTAACGTCACTGCCTTCAGCAGACATAGATGGAGCGAATGGGACACACAATGCATGTAGCTGGCTGACGGGCATTCTTCACGCACGTACTTTTGTACACCATTTTTGCTCCCCGACATAGCCGCGGCTCCGTCGTACCCCTGTCCAACCATATTTCTAATAACTCCAGAATCTTTCAGAATCTGTAGCAGTTGTTTAGCCAACCCTGCACCAGTCAGATTAGGGACCTCAACAAAACCGAGAAACTGCTCACATATTTGGCCGCCTCGGAGGTACTGTAAACATACTGTTAACTGTTCCTTTCTCGAGACATCTGTGGCCTCGTCCGCCAGAAGAAAGAAGAATCTGGCTTCGTTTCTTTAATGATTGATTTTTGAATCACTGTTCCAATGGCTGATATCAATTCATTCTGGGCTGGGGGGTGGGGAGGAAATGTATGTAGCATTCGTACTCGTGGTCGTTAAATGTTCCCGCAACACTTTATCATTGGAAACCATCATCAGCTGTAGAGTCGCTCTCAGATTGCCTTGTCCGTAATCTATATCGGCGCCGATCCCTGCGAGGGAGCAACAGGGTTCTGGAGTCGCGATGGCCCTAAAGCGGTAGACCTAATCTACCTAGAAACTTTATAGAAGAGAGTATCCACTGCAGAGCAGCTCGGTTTTGTCACGCTGCTTGGCCTCTGCGGTGTTCAGCTGCTGCTCTATGTCTCCAGTCTTCATCGTCGTTTTGAACGCTTGTGCGCGCACGACACTGTCTTCATGGAATTTGGTCACTAGATGCGCTGACAAATAGCCATCTTTGCTGGTTAGGTGAGTGAGCTTCTCTATGGGTGTTCTGACCAAGCGATTCAATTGGTTTCCTCGGATTGCTTCAGGAGCGAAAAACCTGCAAGGGCGACAGAATAGTCCACGTTTCGACACAGAATAGGATAAGACGCTATACTGCCCGATTAGATGTTGTGGTCCGAGATATTTACGCCTGGTTCTGCCTCCATCTTGACACTCGCGGTAAGGCCACTGAAAATCCAATGGTGCAGCTCAAATCGTGGTGAGTACGCGCAGTTTCTCTGCATCAGTCAGCTCCAACCAGTTGATAACTCCTATATCATCTTTACTGGAGGTGCCATTAGGTAACGCATACGTGGATGGTGTTAATGTCGGTAAAGAGGAAGAGGATTGATGTGTCTGGGCTTGCAGTTGGACGTCTAGAAGTTCCGGAGGTGACTCTGGGGAAGCCTTTCGTTTAATTGCAGTCGCAGGCTCACGGCGCGTGATGTAATCGACGATACTTCTCTTCATCTCGACTTCCTGGATCTGACTTGAAATGAAAGAAAATAAAAATAAGGTATATCAAAAACAAGCGATGACTGTAGAATATTAAAAAAAAAACGTATATGTATGTAGCTGTTACCAGCTTGAAAGGGAGAGTTGTACGGGCTCATCAGTTCAATAAAATTCAGACAGAATCATGTTTATTTAAGCCGAAAAACTGCAAAATAAAATAAATAAAAATACAGATTACATATATGGATATATACACACAATGCAGTAATCAGGGTCTATATGTAGGACTCTCATGTAAGTTAGAACTAAAAGAAAACGACTACAAATTGAATGTGCTTAGTCCCTTAAGGTTAGACATAACCCTTTTTCTGGATTTTGCATTTCTATTTTCTACCAAGTCCAAAAGGCATTACTTTGCATTCAATAGACCTTAAAACAGGACTAAGACTACTTGAGCAGAAAAACTACGAAAATTTGCAGCAATCGGCGACTTGTGAAACAGGAAGTTGATGAGTCGAAGCAAATCAGAAAGACAACCTGTGGTTGGCTCAGAGAGCTCGAATTCAAAATCTTGGCGATATTTCAACCAATCAGGTGGTGTTATTTCATGAAATTGACCTTTCAGAATAGCATTAAAGCTGATTCAACACTGATCATTTTGCTGCCAAATCTGCCAGATATTGCCAGCTAAGACAGTAGTTGAAAGCTGATGATTAAAAGTTATTTTGGGGGCATTTTGAGGTACTAAACGTGAAAATTATTTAAGGATATTGAAGATGAATAATTAACGATACATTTGTTGACAAAAACAGAAAACTGACAAAATTTGCAAAAAACGTCAAAAAAGGGTTATGTCTAACCTTAAAGCATTTCCAGCATCATTGTTACCGTCATCTCTATCAATGATAGGCAAATTGTCAAAGAACCTTTGGCTTTCGTATGAGCAAAACTGTTTCAAAATTTGTAGGTTGGAATATTTTGCTGCTGCTTTGATAGCGAAATGCTCACTCAGTGTATGCTTTCTTCAACACGACTTTTTCCAGGGTACTTTATAGTAGCAATGTTCACCAAAACTTCAACATCAGTGGAACACATTGAGTCATATATCATTGAAAGGGCTTAATTTCAGACATGACCAATACATACGCAAGCTGAATTTGAAATCAACAGTAGAACATGCATGCCAAATTAGCTCTGTATGTAGTTCTACTTCTAGATTTTATGCATTTTTTTAATCTTATTGTTCTTTATGGGTTTTAATTGATTTACTGATTTCTTACTATCTACCAACTATTATTGAATGTTGATACAGAGACAGCAAACTCTATACCCTCATAACCAACAGTTTGTAAGCTCCATGTCCATACACCCTGCCTAAACTTATCAATCCAATGTCTATTCTGAATAGGCATTGAATTACAAAATTTGGTGGTTGACATAAATAGATACTATTCATTTCAAGCACAAAATTTTGTAATTTTGCAGGTCATAAAATTGCTCCTAAATGATTTAAAGTCAAGGAGATAAATGATTTTAAATTCCCAGATACGACGCCATATTTGTTTACCATGGAGACAGCGATAGCCTTGATGATAACACAGAAAATCGAAAATGGCTTGAATGTGCTTACAGATGGGGCAAAGATACAAACAAGTACGAATAAAAAAAGAACCGTTTTCTGCACTAGAAAATCCCTGCCATACCCATGCCATCGTGTTTTAGAAAAAATATATTGGCCGCTTAATGTTAGATATATCTCAAAATCTTACTCACCCAAGTTTGAGGAGAAATATTCAGCAATAAAGTGTTTTTTCAAGTCGAATTTCTTCTCAGGCGGATGGCAATCGTCTAAAATGTGCGTTTCTACACGTGTGGACATGCGCAGACAGCTCACGTTCATAAATTATGGGGTATATAACGTCACAAGATGCTGCGCCCTATAAGGTGTTTCCGGCCGATCAGAAAAAATGCCGGAAAAAAATGTTACATTTTTTAATGACTGCATATTTTTGTCTGAAATATGAAAGTAATTGAATATTAAAACATATTTACTATTCAATTGTAATGGTAAATCAGAGGAAATGATGTATATTGGTTTGTTTTAGAAGTTTTTTTTCCACCATGGCCTCCTGTGCTAATTTTTTAAGGAGTTGGTTTCCATTCCCTGATGGGGAGGAGGGGCATGGCCCAATGCCCCTCTCCCCTACAGTTTATATAAGTAGGTGTAAGAGGCAATAATAATAGAATAGAATCGCCTTTTTACTCATTAGTGGAAATTCCACTTTGTTCTTAATCCAAAATGAGCACAAATTTAATTTCTCAATCATTCTTAAGTGTGAAGGAATAACTAAGATCCAACAATTTAGCTTCGTCTTCTGGTAACAAGTTTAACTCAATTATTGATTCAGGACTTTGGAAAGCAAAAGGATTTTTTTTTATCCAAATGCTTTTCATAATTGGATCAAATTTATCTCCAGGGAAATACTTAACAAAGCTTTGAGATAGGGAAGCGAGATGTGACAAAATTTCTAGTTTTAATCCTCCCTATTTGGCTTAATGTCATCGTTGACAATGTTCTAAGCAGTGTATCGTAACAATGTTTGGAACTTATAATAGGTGGGATGATCACTTTTAAGTCTTTCTTGCCCTAACCTCAACATTTTCTGAAACCCTTCAATATATTGCCACTAGATCCTTGAAGTTTCATGTTTAAATCGTTAAGAATGCCAAAAATATCAGTAAATAAGACAGTTTGGTCACCCAAATATCATCTTCAAAAAGTTGTGTCAAGGGATTATTTCTTTCTACCAAAAATATGTGAAGCTCAGTTCTAAGCATACCCGAGTTGTCAGGAGTACTTTGCCTCGTGACAACCAAAGAAATTCTGTGTGATACAGTAGGTTTGTGTGTTGGGATCCGATCTTTAAACAGAATATTTAAATATTATAGTATTTAGTGAACTCTCATGGATGAAATTTGCGATTTAACTACACTTTTCAATACTTCCTTAAGATTCTCCGAAAGTCCTTTTGATCCAGAGTTTGGGGGTGAATAAAACAGTGATTCCAAATTGCATTGTTATCAGCTACATCTTAAAATCTTTTAATAATACCGCTATTTATGCAGGGAAATTTGCTGCTCCATCACAAATAATCCCTTTGCATTTTTTCAAGTTTAATTTATACTGGCCAACAAGACACTCATTTAATGGTAGTAGTTAGCTGTTCGTCGATTTCGGCAATGACGTCACTTCATGCCCTTATAAAGAATAAGTTGGGCATAGAGAGAAACTTGCACAAAAGATGCTTAGAGTGGGGAGAAGGTGTGCATTCCTGAGCCCACTATCTTGGAACTCGATAGATGGGCTGATGGCAAGGTGGTCCAAGACGACCAGCCATTGTAGTGTTGCAGGAGACTGACTCTTTTAATGCAGAAAATACGTCTGCACCAGTTGCATAAGATGTCATTTTAGACAGCAGAGTAAGTCTTCCAACATATCATTTTGCCACGCGTATCTGACATAAACTAAAAGTGGAGCACAATTTGAAATATCAGTGCTTTCGTCTAACTGTATTGCAAAATCTATACCGGATTACAGTTTTGCTATAAGCATTTCTTCTAAATGGTCCACAATTGAATAAATTATCCATAATATTGTATTGTCACTGACAGGTATTACAGCTAATTTGACCAAAAGTAGAGTCGTTTTATTATATCCTATAAAAAATATGTTTATTTACTTACATATTTATCCTTCAAGGTAGATCATCATCAATAATCCCGTAAATGAATGTCAATAGCTATCCTTCCACTGCTAGAATACAACAAAAATCACTTGTTTGTTGAGATAACTCGAGCACAAGCACAACACTTCCAATGGCGGGCCTAATTTGTTGCCCGCATGTATGGTTGCCAGATTTGATTCATGGAACTATCGTACAGATGCTTCATAATTATCATATATTCACCAAAATTGTCGTACACAAGAAATTGTCCCGGTTTTTTCTTATGACAATTATGAAAAAATCAAAAGTCTGCCTTGTCATGGGAAAAATCGGTAAAATGAGCGATGATTTACATATGAGTGCTATTTTTCTCCTTCTCTTTGGTCACGACCCATTTTATTAGTCGTGGCCCCAGTTTTGTTTTGTTTTTGTAATAAAATTGTAACTATTCGGCCGATTCTAACGAAATTTGAAATCTTTATATTGTTTGAGATTCTGTTTCGAATGATATAATTGCCAAAGTCCTCCCAAGATTAGCCCAAGAATTATTTTGTTTTGACAATAACATCCTAACTATTCGGCCGATTCTAACGAAATTTGAAACACTTATATTGTTTTGCATTCTCTTTTGAACGATAGAATAACCAAGGTCTTCTCAAGGTTATTCAGGCAATTATTGAAAATTTCGAAGGTCGTAAGGTCATAGATCAGAATAAGTGAGAGTACGCGACATTTTGGTCAGCAGACCTTGTTTATCTCGCGACTCAGACTGAAAAACCCAGTCGGAGGCGAAGACGCGGTGCTCGATCGTCCACAGCGCTAAAACTTCACCTGAAAAAAAAATGCTTAAAGTAGTGCTTAAAATCCACGGCCGGATTTTGGCCAGGTGGGGCCCCTGTTACCATACCTTCCCTGATAACAATTTGGTTGGGATTTGATTGATGTTAAGTCCAGCTATGGCGATAAAATCAACATATAGTGGTAGAGGAAAGATGACGAAACAGTACGATTTCTTTTGTGTTTTTTATTTGTTTTCATGTAATTGTTTTTGCATGTATTTAGAATAAAACATTTTTATTATATTTTTATCGCCAATTATCAATATTTTCCCATATAATCATATTTTTTATATAGAAATTGTTTTTGCATGTATTTAACATAAAACATTTTTGTAGATCTTTATCGACCATTATCAATATTTTTCCATAGAATCATAATTTTAGTCGCGTGCGACTCTACATCTCACTATGTCGGTCAGTCGGTCGGTCCCCGTTTTGCTTTTTTTTGTAATAACATCGTAACTATTCGGCTGATTCTAACGAAAACCCTTATGTTGTTTTGCATTCTCTTTCGAATGATAGAATTACCAAGGTCCTTTCAAGGTTATTCGGGCAATTATTGAATGTTTTGAAGGTAGTAAGGTCATAAATCAGAAGAAGTGAGAGCACGTGACTTTTTGGTCAGCAAACCTGGTTTATATAGTCATATTTCTATAGAATCACTTAGTTCTAAAATGGGATTAGACCGTCTTTTTTCTTGATTTGGACTTTGCAAAAGTGTCAATTATATCCTGAAAGTCAATTTCTTTGGTCAAATCTGATTCAATTGTAATCAAGGCGAGATTACAAAGTTTATCCTGTGACAGTGTTGATTGAAGCCGGCTCTTCACTCTTTTTAAAACTGAAAAAGACCGTCGTTCTCCTTCTGCATTTACACCTCGCAGTGTTAAATACAAGCGAAATTATATGTCAACATTTGGGAAGGTTTCTACAATTCCAATTGTGCGTATATGTCTGAGAACAGCGAGTGGTGTGCAGTTTTCAAGCGGAGCTTGCTTTATATATGCATAAAATTGAGCCATCTCATCTGCAAATGTTACCTGAAGGTCTACAGATAAATGCTTCTGTAAATTTGTAGCAGCTTCTCTGGCAAAGTAGTGATACTAAATAGGAACCTAAGCTTCTCCTCTAGCTTTGAAAGTACTTATTTCCCCTTTGTTTGTTAATTCTAATGCTAATGAATCCAAAATGGCAAAGTATGTAGATATTTTAAAATCGTTTCCTTTTTATCGATTTTTCGTGATCGGCATGGTAACTGTGGTCCTTCACTAGTAGTTTAGCCTTTTCTTAAACTCCTCGAAATACACTCCCAGATTACACAAAGAAGTGCACTTTCAAAATTCTCCATTTTTGACACCGAAATTGATGCCCCCTCCCCCCTCTGGTAGTTGTTGTTTGGTCCTTATCTATTGCCAACTGAATCAAAGCGAAGCGTATTTCAACAGTTAGCTTTCAAAGCATTTGCTGCATCGACATTGCCGACTATCTTGTTGATAGTAACTTTATGACATTGTTATGAACGGTTGATTTCAAAATACACAATCAGTGAGTTGAAGCAGAGAATAAATTGATTTATGTTTGTACTGCATGTGTTGCACCACATGCTCCAACAAGATTTAATGAATGTGCTGAGCAGGGCACAAAAACAACCAGAGGGTTGACTTGTAGGATTCGGGCTTGTAATTCATGATATTTGCCAGACATGTTACTTGCATTGTCATAGAACTGACCACGACAGTCCTTAATAGGGAGATCATGTGCATGCAGAGTGTCAGTAACCACATTCGCCAGTGTCTCACATCCTGACCTGCCAGAGGAATGAACTTTAAGAACCGTTCTACAGGTTTTCCCCTGAAGTCAACAAACCGAATAATGTCAACTGATCCACACGGGATATATCAGGGGTTGAATCTACACTAATGGCAAATTATTTACCTACTTTCTCATCAGAAACTATTTTTGTGAAACCTTTTTTTGCCATCAACACAAGGAATTTATTACAAGTGATGGATGACAGGTAAGAAACATTGCCTCGTCCAGGACTTGCAAAACGTGAAAGGTGCTCAGCAAGAAACGTATCAAATTGTGCTAAAAGTTTCATTATCCCTAGAAAGTTCCCATTATTGTTAGATCCAAAGCTGGGCGTTGCGGCAACGAGTTGCGACTTTGCCGCACTATGAATTTCGAAGTCGCAAATGTTTTGAAAAGGCCGGACTAAGCAATGTCGCACCGCCAATTTTCCGCGTCGTTGAACAGGAACAAAGACGACTTTTTTGAAAGAAATTGCCGCGGCTATTTTAAGATAGTTTAAAAGCCCGATTTGGCTAAAAGTGTCAAATTTGAGTTGGTAACAGCTAACTTTATTTTTATCTGATTTTTAACTTTACTTTTACGATAAATTCTTCACATTATATGAGACTGACGTTACATGAAACTACCTAAATATGCCCCAAAAAGTTTGTCAGTCTGAATTTTATTATAAATTAGTAAAATTACATACACTTTTCAGGCGTGAACCAAGTTTTAAACCTGTCTTGGCCGGTGGATATAATTTTGCGGCGGCGACCCAGAATGAGTGCAACCTCTGTTTTATGCAGGGATATTTTTTGATGAAAAGAGGTTGCCAGATATTTGTCCATATGGGCCTCTCTCCGTCCATAGTGGGGCACACGGTCTCTCGTATCCCTCCAGACTCTCTCAATATTTTGAGTCTGGCTCCAGTCTGTAACAAAATATTTAGGGCAACGGAAAAAAAAACATCCTTAGTCACTGTCACTTGACATTTACAAGAAGGGCACTCGGCCTTGCTTTCTAGTAACTGATGGCTAGCTAAAATATCCTTGGTTTTCTTAGGATCAGTGAAAATCACACCTAGATAGTGAACATAACCGCACAAAATATAAACCTAACGCGTAACGCAAAAAGCAAAAAAATAAAAAGCACAAAATATATATAAAAAAGCTTTTTATATACTTCGTTTCGCCGAACAAAATTCCTTGCCTAAAGTAAAAAGTTATTTTATATATTAAAAGAAAAGAACGCTACGTCAAAAGACAAAATAGTGGAAGGCGTAAAGTATTTAGACTAGATCGATAATAAACTTACAAAAAAAAGGAAATAACAAAGAAACATACATTTTTCCCATCTTTACAAACACGAAGGAAATCTTAGGAGAAATAAACGGTTATAATTGGTCAATGACAGTGTTCGATGATTGGCCAGTCAGATAGCTGAAAAAAATGAAATAAAATAGCAAAATATCCCCTTCCCCCCCAAATTCTGCCAGAAATAAAGAGCCGCTAATCTTAACAATTGCCTAAAATATAATAAGTACTTTTACTAAAAAACAATTTCAAAGAAAATATTATTGATTTAAATAGCATTCGGTGGTGAGGCCAAGCAACACGGTATCAAAACTAGAGATCTAACGACATTTAGCAATTGCCATTTGGATTTGAATCTAAGATTAGGCTTTCAAGTTAGGAATATTACGGGTTTTTAAATATTTAGGGGCGCACGGTAGGTGGCGCTGTTAGTAGGCTACAATTTGGGGCTACAATATATCTCTCATGACGTCAGACGGGAGCTTCAGATGTGACCAATCACGATGTTATATATATTTTTTTATGTGAACAATTACGGCTTTATATTTTTGGGTGTATGAGTATATACTGGGGGGCTGCGCCCCCCCAGACTCCCCAATTGATTGAACTTCAGGATCATCGCAGGGTGGTTCCCCCACAGTGATATCTCCCCCACGAGCAAGTTCCCTTGAATTTACTGTTCCCCCCCCATCACTTTTTACTGGCAGAAAAACCTAACCTAATGACAAACAATACTTACTTTTATAGGTTTCTTGATTGGTTTAGGTGCCTCTAAATAATCTAAAAGTTTTTCGCGGTCATACAAAATAAACCCGAATTCGAATAACGAAGAAGCACAAATAAAGCACGAAAAAGCCATAACGAAACAGAAAAAAAATGTGAGTGGGTTCTATTTATAGCTACGACGTTGCCAGTAAGAAGCTGTTATCGTTCACTGCGAAACAAAACATACGAAAAAAAAGACCTCAAGAAACCTTACCTAACTTAGAAAAAACTATAAGCGAGCAGAGGCGCAGATATTTAGTAAATAATACAGACTAAAAGTTACAAATATCACAAACAACAAAAGAATATAACGCCGTGATTGGTCACATCTGAAGCTACCGTCTGACGTCATAAGACATATATTGTAGCCCAAAATTGTAGCCTACTAACAGCGCCACCTACCGTGCGCCCCTAATCTGAAGTATTACCAAACATTGAAAATTGTCTACATTAAAAAAGCAATTGTTTTTAATTATTCATATATATATATATATATATATATATATATATATATATATATATATATATATATATATATATATATATATATATATATATATATATATATATATATATATATATATTATTATTAAAAAAATTCGAGGGTGGGCATAAACTCCAAAATAACCAAATTTTGCAAAATAAATTAAATGCTATGCTGAGAGCCCAGATTACTAAATTTCCCAGTGCAAACTTACTAGTTATAAAGAATCAAAGGAAGTCTTGTGAGGAGGACTCCGAAAAGAGGAATGACTAAATGTTTTGGTTGACTGGTCTGCCGACCAGTGGTCTGGGCTGCAGAAAGCACGAAAAGGCCACCAAGACTCAAACGCCGCTCCCTTATTAGAAGTAGACGGAAAGTTTTAATCCGTTTCTGGGGAGGTTTTACCGATTCAAAGTTACCATAAATTATTGATAATTACTAATGCAATGGAATCATTAAAATAGTTTTAAATAATTAAATCAACTTTAATTTAAGTCAGTTTAACAGCTATTAGGAGGCCTATTTTACGCCGTAGCGCTTCATAGAATATGCGCTGGGTCCCTCTCTTTATTAGAGAAGTGATGTGGCTATTTTAAGATATTATAACTCATTAAATGGAAACTATTTTATTTATTCACTATTTATCTAGTAACATACTATCTTTATTTAGTTACCCTTAATATTTATATTAATTTTACAAATTTCATGGGAAATAAATTCATTTGAAAATCTAATAAATTTTTAATTTTCTAGTCTTGATTAAAAAGTTTCAAAGTTCTATTTTATATAATACTTTAGATAATATAAAAAAAAGCCTCAAAGGTTGGGGAATTAGTAATAGATATTTCAAAAACGTATATTTTGTAGGATGATCTTATCATTCCTAAAGTTTTTTTGCCAGAACAACCTTTTCCTAATTTCAGCCTATCATATACTTTTTTAATTAAGTCTCGGCTGTGTGTTGGCCACTCCATACTGGTGATCCACATTTCTTCAAACCAATTCTTGGTCTGGTTCCATGTATGGTCATTGCCTTGGGATGAGATTTTTTGAATGATGGCTCTAAGACTTGGCGCACACACCATGGTGGTATAAGTTGTAGAGGTCATTGTTCCCTGGCATAATAACATCTCCCCTGGCCTTGATGAAGGCATGCAACCTCATACCATGATATAACCACCTCCAAACATCACAGTTGGAACCACTCAAGTAGGGTGAAATGCTTCTCCAAATCTTCGTGTCACAAATGTAGTTCTAGAAATGCTGAAAATCTGCAACAAATATTGCAAAAAAGTAAATAAAAATCAGGATATATTTAAATTGAATTACATGTATAACGACAATATAATAAATGCTCTTTCTTTCCTACTTAATAATTACTTTCATCGGTACAATTTTATATTTACCGTACTGAAGGCGACGGTTATTTTCTGTTGACCTCTGATGTCCATGGTTCCCTTCTGGCTTTGCATCCCTTTAGCCCTTATCTATCTTTAAATCTTCTTTTAACTCTTTTGATTAATATTCTTTCACTTGAAGCTTCAATGAACTCCCCAGTAAGTTCAGAAGATGTTTTTCTGCGATTGTGTAGAGAAGCCCGAATGATAGATGTGTTCTCTAACCTTCCGCGAGACAGAATTCTCCTATTTTTGAATTTGTAGCGCCAAATATTTTCCCATTATTAATTACTTGTATTTGAACCCTTCTCATTTTACGGTAAGGTTGGCCAACCTAATTCTTTATATTTGACCGTGTCGAGAGGCGATGTCATGCGGAGTCTCTGCCCAGGATTTACCAGTATTTATTCGGAGTTCTATGCGGTTTCTCACCTTAAATCTAGCTCTCATTGATAGGAACAGGTGTGCATTATCTAACTCGTTCCCCTGTGAAGGTCTGCATAAAGTTTAAGAAACTTTATTGCCCCTAGGGGTATAAAAGTTTAGAACTACTGTTCACCTAGAACTTCAATGCCCATTCAGTGCATTGTCTAAGTATTGTTTATCTTGGAATTTATATTACAAGACCTTAAGCATGTAAGTACTAATGAAAATGTATATGCGTATCGGGCTGCAAAAGCAGGTTCTTTCTGTTCCCCCACATACCGGTCTCTCTTCCCTTTGAATAGGAGGTGAAGCTTAGACAGTTGCCCATTGACACCTGATCAGTTTTCTCGTTTTTAGCTCCAAACAAAGGCCGTTGGATTGTTTCTCTAAATTGTTTTTGAAGTTTCTCGTTCGTAATTGGAGTTGCATATATAATTAGAAAATAAATATTTAGGGACTTTATTGAGGGCACGAAGGAGGTTTTCCTCCATTCGCAAACGTTAGTAAAGGGTTGAATTCTTTGCTTAAAATTTGGCCTGATTAATTTTTAGGGAATTAAGTGAAGTAGCTGTATATTATTGTTTTCATTACACGTAAAGTAAATACATTTTTATTATTGGTTGAGTAAAACATTGGTTTGTAAAACTTTTTAGGTCTTTTGATACTGACTTGGAATGGAGAATATGGTTAGACGAGATGTTTGAGTGTGATTCCTACGGTATGTTGAGAATTGCAATATGTTAAGAATGTGTTGTAATTAGTGATAATGGAAGTGTGATTGAAAGAACGAATCGGAGAGGATTTTCAGTATGATGTTAGTTCTAGTTTATATAGAAGTAAGGATCATGAAGGGTGAAATGATAGTGAGTGGAAAGTAGCAATGAATGTAAATGATTGATTTCTGTGTGAATGTTAATATTGTTGGTAGGTTAAGGCATGTTTGAACTGAGACAGAGGGATAGGGAGCCTATTAGTTTGACTAATAGATTCAGTTGCTTGGAAGAGGAAGTGGCTGATAATTTGAGTGTATGAAGGAATGTATGGCTGGAAGTGGAGCAGCTGGCAGTACGACTGTCACTATTAAGGAAGAGGGAAATAAGAAGGGAGTTAGAAATAAGAGCGAGACAAACGTGGTTATGTAGATATTTAAATGGGAAGTTAAGTGTAAAGAGGTAGAATCGATTGAGGGTTTGTTCGGAGGAGCCCTCTCCGGCCCAAGGGAGCGGGAAGAGGGTGTCTCGCAAGGGGGTCTCCTCGGTGTCGCACCATTTGCCGCCGGAACATCAACGGCATCACCTCGATGCTGCCAGAAGATGTTCTCGCGGCTCAGATGCCAACTCTGGAGCGTTGACTCTAACGGGCATGAACCGCGCCTCTCGCTATGTCAAAGCACACAGGCCTTACTTTTCCTTGGCCAAGACTAAAGTTATGCACTTGTGCCACCATCTACGGCTCCACCTTGACCCAGACTTGTTTCTAATTGGGGTTCACCCGGAAGTGGTGAACTTGCACCGTTTACTTGGTCTTGTATTTAACTGACGCCTCACCTGTGAGGCTCATATTCGCAGCCTTAGGGTGTCTTGTACCCGCGCCATGGATATTCTTTGTTCCGTGACGTTCAGCGCCTGGAGCGCTGAACGTCACGGAGCGATTTTTATCGATCCTTTGTTCGTTCGAAGCTCTACTACGGATGCGACCTTCATGCATCCGCAGCTCTTCGCCTGGCGACCGGTGCCTTCTGCACGTCCCCCATTGAGAGCCTACTTGTCGATGCTGGGGAGATTTCACTCGCTCTGCGCCGTGCACAGTGCTTTATTCGACTGTAAGTGCGACCCCAGCGCCTCCCTCATCGCCAACAGTTTTCACTGTATACGCAGCTTATCTCGACGGTGTCTATGCCGCCGAGAGATGCCAGTCATACCCTAAGCCCTTAGGAAGCTTAGTTTAGAGCTCGGTATAGCTCTCCGGCCGGTGGCACCCCTAGTTCATATCCGATATCCCTGCTTTATTAAAAGACATTACAGTAGCCATTGGTCAGATCCTGTTGAACAATTCTAGCAGAAATGCCATGCAATGCTCAGTTAGGTGGTGAAGCATAGCATACGGACATCTCCGGACCAGGGGCGGTGTCTGCGCATGAAGCGGGAGCAGAACACAACTTACTCAACGTAAACCTGTCGTAGATGGGTTCTCTGTCTTTGGAGGTAAAGTCCAGTCGGCAACCTTCAGCGACATCATGACGTGCATTAAAAGCTGGCGGAGCAGTATCTCAGCTATAGAATGTGGAGAAAGCGGTCCCGAAAGACTCGGCCAAGGACGTGGGGTTTAAAATTGCGGTCTCGTTCTCCTGGAGAAAGGCAGGGAAGTCCTGCGAGAACTTGCTCCGAATCCTTTGACTCGCTTTCACACCTATGCAAAAGGGATCTTTCCATTAAGTGAAGACACGTGTGCCCGCAAAGAAGAGCGGTGGGTGTGCTTCGAAATATACGGGAACCTAGCCTCGCCCGACGAGAAATCGTTCGGACGGCGCTTATAGCGCATGTAGACATAACGCTTCTGTTTGAGGGTAGTCCTACACTCGGCTGACCACCAGGAGGCATCGACGTACAAAACAGCTGAAGTACTAAGAATAGTAGGTAGGTCCACGTCGATAAGGTTGTCGAAGAAGAACTAAACGGCCGCATCCACCAAGCAAAACTCCTCGACTGGGAGAGATACATTAGTAATTTTCTAATATGCAGACCACCGCGTCCTCTCCAATCACCACCAAGGTGGTCTTTCAGGCGTCAACGGCCTATAAAATGATAGTTGAATGGGAAAGTAATTACTACCAAGTAGGTTATCGACCACCTACCACCCAATATCAGGCTATGCATGCGGAAATCACAGGGATAGATCAAGGCAGAAAAATGATGCGGTTCTCAGACAGTGATGCGTAAACTCATCCACGTTTAGGACACCATCTTCAGATCGTCAAAGACCTGACCGAATGAACGCGGAAGCGACCGTGATCGTAGACGTGGAAGGAAGACGGGCCACCTTTTTGAATACTTTGGCATAAAACATCCCAAGTAGCGATGGTCACACTAGGACCAAATCCATAGCCTCGCGAAAGGAGAGACGATCCGCATCATGAACGTTCAGGATTTCCTTCTCCGAGATACGCGCTACTTTTCTTCGAAGAATCAGGGTACAGCTGTCTGCCATTGACCATAACGATAAGGACTTATGATAGACGCCCTTGGAGAAACTTCAACAGACTTTGGGTAAACTAGACTTTGCACGTATACATGAGTGATTCGTTTGGCCGAAGCAGTGGCAGTAGTAGCACCTCGGCGTCAGTGGCATAAATGCCTTCACGCGGTAGCGATAGCAACGGGCTGGTACTGACTCAGGGCACCTGTGAAAAACATATGTGACGGAGAGTGTAGGGGTTGGTCTCGAAGCGCCTTTCTGTCTTCTAATCGAACGTACGACCTTGACTGTTCTTTGGTTAGCCAGCTCTTCAGTGATGTCTTCTAATGAATAGTGTTAGAGTTCCTTCGCATAGTTCAAGGTGGTAGAGTGCGACGGCACACTCACCGGCGAGCCATCGAGTATCAGCTCATTATAATCGCTGCCAGGAAAGGGTTCGCCGTATTTGCCAGAATGCTCCCTCCCCTTCGAGAAACGAGTCACCATCGGATCCTACCAATCACGCTAGCTAGAGCTCTCCTCTGATGGATCATGTTGCCCTTGGCCAACAACCTGCCATCAGTGTAACGAATAAAGAGGAAGCGTTTGAAGCTAGGAGGCTCGAAAATGCCAGGTAAGAACTGAATGAGGGGCTCCGACGTAATCGAGGCTCCACTCTGTGTACCTTTCGTCTTAGTCTTGGACTCTCCATCCGGGAGAGCACAGGAGCCAGAAGTTCTGATCTTGGCTTGGTCGCATCCCGAAACGATAGCGGCCCAATGGAGGGAGAGGGACCACAATTCTTTGTGGTCTTTCTATTTATTTTCTTTTTATGAGAGGAGTGCGGGAAATCAACCCGCTTCTCTCCTCTACCGGTAGGATCCCCTAGGCCAGTCTCGGAAAGATCCTTCTCTGAAATGGAGAAGGTCTTGGCTGTCACAGGGGCACCAGCAGAAAGAGGAGATCCCTCATCTCCTTGTAAGACCTTGGGGGCCCGAGCCGTCCTAAAAGAAGCCTTTACAGGGGTGGACTCGAGTTCTGTGCTTGGCACCGAGCCAGTGTTCGACCCCATGAAAGATTTTACCGTCTGGGGCTGGGTCACCTCAGGGACCATGTCCATATCAGGGGAGGGGGCTGCATGTGGCTATCCCTGCCCCCCTTCCCTGAAGAAATCACGGGTCCTCTTCGAGGTACCTTTTGTCCTATCCTGGACCGGCATCCGTCGGGGAAGAGAGTCCATCTGGTTACTGGATACTTTGGCATAAGTCGCTGTACTTACTACAGCCTACGAATAGGCTATATTAAAAAACAACAAGTAAATAACAAGGATAAAAAGGTCATAGACTAAGAACCAAAGAAAAGCTAACAAAATGCCGTACAGTCTGCAAGTCGGTGTGCACCAACTAGTCCCGGGTTCAAGGGACAAACGGTAGCGACCCCGCTCCTTCCGGTACCGGGACAGGTAACGTGCATAAAGATCACCAAGACTGGAATATTCAAAGAAAAGAATGGGCTAAACAGTCTGGGGGACAACGCAGTCGTCGCAGTAAGGTGCAGGAAACCGCTCAATCAAATGGCTGTGCGTCCCACGAGTGTTCACAATTCGAAGACGACAGAAAATAACCTGAAGCCGTCGCGGCATTGGGGGGTAGTTCCATGGAAACAGTCGCCATGCAGAGGAACTTAACTTTAAGTTCCCATCGACTATCTCCCATTTTCTTTGTTAAGAGACCACGACGGCAGCCCGTATTCCTGCCATTATTCGAGCGAGGAACAGAGGAACGCTGGTCTGGTCGCTCTCATCTGTGTGCTCATTTCCCGGAATTCCTAAATGTCCAGGAACCCAGCAAAAGATAATCTCTATATTCGCCAGGAATGCCAAAACCGTCGAGTCACGAATATCGCGAAGCAGAGGATGCGGAGATTCCGAAGCCCCGAAAGCGTTCAGGGTGCTCTGTGAGTCGCTATAAATCACAATCTGGTTTCCGAACCGGGCACATCACGTTATCTCCGGTACCGAGTGGTGTATTGCAAACAGCTCAGCTGTGAAGACTGACGCAGCACCTGGCAGAGCCCCACTGACTTCAAACACACGGGATACGGCGTATAGACTGGCACGGTTCTAGCTTGACACGAAATGTGCTCCAAAAAGGCCGAACGAAAGACTCCCGGCGATGTACAGGCTTTGGGAACAGAGGCGTGGCGACAAATATTCAAAGGTGTACCCTCCAGGGTGGCGTCCTGGGCAGAACCAGTGGCGCCACCGGTCCGAGAGCTATACCTACCTATCTAAAGAGTTTCCTAGCCCTAAAACCAAAGGGCTTACGGTATGCCTAGCGTCTCTCGGCACCATAGGCACCGTCAAGATCAGCTGTGGATGCAGCGAGAGCTGTTGGAGAATGAGGGAGGCGCTGGGCTCACGCGTACAGGCGAATAATACACATTGTACGGCGCAGAGTGAGTGGCATTTTCACAATATCGACGAATAGGCTCTCAAGGGGAAAGTGCGGAAAGCACCGGTCGCCAGGTGAAGGCAGCTGTGGTGGATCGAGTCCAGCTACCGCAATACACGCTCGGCTGCGGATGCACACATCTTGCATCAGTTGTTGAGCTTCAAACGAACAAAGGATCTATACAAAAGTAAGACAGTGGCCCTATCAGAATCCAGGGCGCTGAACGTTACGGAACAAAAAATATCCATGGCGCGAGTACAAGAGACCCTGGGACTGTGAATATGAGCCTCCCAGGTGAGTCTTCGGGCAAATACAAGACCAAGGAAATGGTACAAGTAAACCACTTCCAGCGTACATCGTTGAGAAACAAGTCTAGGTCAGGATGGAGCCGTGGATGACTGAAGATTTGCATCACGTTAGTCTTGGCTAATGGAAACCAAAGCCTGTGCACTTCGGCATAGCGAGACACTCGGTTGAATGCCTGTTGGAGTTTTCGCTACGTAGAGCGTAGCGAAAACTTTTTCCAGCAGCACCGAGGTCATCCCATTAATTATAATCAAGGCAAAGAGTGTGACATTGATGACACTTGTCTGTGGGACACCCTCTTCCGGATCAATTGAGCTGGAGAAGGCTCCCCAAATACGATGAATCAACGATCTCACAAAATTTCAGATATAAAGATTGAGAGGCGTCCCCTCGCCCCCATCATGTGTAGAGTCTCCATGATATCGTATAGCCATGTGGTATCATAGGCCTTTTCCAGATCGAAAAACACCGTGGCGTAGTGCTGTCTACCCAGGAAGGCCTCGCAGACGGCATTTTCCAGTCTGAAGAGCATCCGACGTGGAGTGGAATTTGCGGAAGCTGCAGTGTGCAGAAGACAGATGGTCCTTGCCTTTCAGAAAGAAGGCTAACTAACATTTACCAATTGCTCCATCAAATTGCATACGCAAGAGGTTAGATAGATTGCGCAGAAACCGGCCAGGGTAGAATGATCTCTCACCGGTTTGCGAAAAGCAAGCACAGTAGCGATTCCCCCGGAATCTGGGAGGATAACCTCTACCCAGATCCTGTTGTACAAATATAAGACAAAGGCTATGCCTCGATCACCTAGGTATCGAAGCATGGCGTACGGGACATAGTCTGGACCATGGGCGGTGTCCGCGCACAAAGCAAGGGCGGAACTCAACTCACCCAATGTAAACTTGTTGTTGAAGGGTTCTCCGCTTCTCGAGGTAGGGTCCAGTCGGCAGCCTTCCGCGACATTACGACGGAGATATGGAGTTGAGTCACAACGGAGAGGAAAAAGCGCAGCTTCGTAGCAACATCTGCATCTCTATTCCACTAACTCATAATCTCACTCCTTTATATCGCGTAATAATCGTTCGTTTGTCCGAGTATGAATTAACCGATTTTGGGAATTCTCATAATTTTGAGAGTGATAAACAGTTTATGGGGGTAGTTCTCAGGTAACTGGTAAATAATGGCGTATGCTTTCCACATGTCGGTTATTATTGCTGTGCCTAGTTTGAGGTATTGTTTGGTTAAGGGGATTAAAGTTTCTGCCCATCCATTTTACACATGCACAATAAATCTCTTTTTTTTAGACTTTCGCTCTAGTCCGCTAAATATACAAACACCGTCTACAATACTACAATATGCCCACACTGGTATTTGCTCTTCGAATTTCGACTAATTTATTTCTACGATGCGCTCTTGACCACCAATTGTGTCCTCTTCAGCAAGCCAATAAACACACACCTCGCAACAAAAACTATCAATTCACTGCTGTTTTCGAAGAGATTCTTAGATACTGAACACAATGCAGATGATTGAATTTTTTGGTAAGAAAGAGCTGATAAATCGCAAATTTAAATCAGGTGTTAAATGACTTTGTTTCAGTCACGTGCCTCGAGGCCGCTGCTGAAGTTTACCTCCAGGGAGGAGAACCATTCAACGACAGACTGAAATTGAGTGAGTTGCGTTAGGCTCCAGCTTCGTGCGCGGAAACCACCCCTGGTCCGAACGCTGTCCTGTACGCCATGCTTCAAAAACTAGGTGAGCGAAGGAATGCATTTCTGTTAGATTTGTTCAACAGGATCTGGACAGAAGGAATCCTACACGGTTTCTCGTGAATGCCTACTGCGGTCACTTTTCCCAACCCGGAGAGAGATCACTCTACCGTGTCTGATTTCCGCCCAATCTCTCTAAACTCCTGCGTGTACAAGTTGATGGAGAAATTCGTAAATGTTAGAGTAGCCTTTTTCCTGGACAGCGGAGGACACCTTTCCTCTGCACAGTGCAGTTTCCACAAGTTCCACTCCACGTCAGATGCTGTGCTCCGACTGGAAAGTACAATATGCGATGCCTTCCTTCACATACAGCACTACACCACGGTGTTTTTCGATCTAGAGAAGGCCTATGATACCACATGGAGATACGGTATCATAGAGACTCTCCACACGATGGGAGCGAGGCTATGCCTCTCAATCTTTATTTCTCAGTTTTTGAGAGAGCGTCGATTCTGCGTACGGGTGGTTGAGCCCTCTCTGGCCCAATAGAGTAGCAATACTGTGTCCAGCAGGAAAGTGCCCTCAGTGTCACACTCATTGCCATGAGTGAGCATCAAATGTATCACATCGGTGCTGTTGAGAGATGTTTTCGACCGACGCATCACCTGGAAGGCTCATATTTGCAGCCTTAGGAACTCATGTAGCTGTACCATGGACATTCTTCGTTCCATGACGTGAAGCAGCTAGAGTAATGATAGAGTTACTGCCTTGCTTTTCTATCGATCATTTGTTCGTTCGAATCTAGACTATGCTGCGAGTTTTATGTATCCACAGCCGAGCGTGCACTGCGGAAGGTAGACTTGATCCACCACACTGGTATCTGCCTGGCGGCCGATGCCTTTCGCACGTCCCCATTGAGAACCTACTGGTGGATGTCGGGGAGATACCACTCGCTCTGCGCCGTTTACAGTTCATTGTGCGCCTGTATGCACGAGCCGGGTGCCTCCCATTGTCCTAAACAGCTCTAACTGCATTCTCAGGGGCTCTCGACTGTGCATATGCCAACGAGAAACGTTAATCCTATAATACGCCTTTATGTTTAGGTCTAAGAAACACCGAGGGCTCAGGACGCCACCCTGTACGGTACCATCTTTGACTACTTGTCGCCACGCAGAGCTATGATCACAAAGCTTCTAAGTGCATGTGGCCTCCCGCATTTTATTTGATTCACTTTAGGGTAGGTAACATGTTCCTGCGCCAGAGGGAAGGCTCACACCTCGCCTGACGCAAAAACGTGCTTTTGTGGGTTATTTATTTGTTTATTTTGTTCTTTGTTTCTTCTTTTATCTTTGTTTTGTTTTGCGAATACTAGGCTTGAATCTTAATTTCGGTAACTTTTGCCCTTGAAGGCAGTCACAGGATAGGTGATTTAAAAAAATCTCCGATAGGTAATTATGGTCCTAAAATGCACTAATATAGAAAAGACTCAATGTTCACCCGATAGATAATAGAACTTCATTTGGACATGTATCAAATATTGACTAAAAAAATATTCTTGTAATTGCTTGCGACCACAAAATAGAATAACTTTATGCTTCTGTCGCACTTTCCTCTATTCTATGATTTTTTTTTATACTTGTTTTTTGCCTCATTGAATTCTTGATCTATAATATCAAAGATCCTTAGATTCATAGGGATTTTTTCTGGTGGTAATTCTCAACCTTGACACACGAGTTTTATGAACGTCTCTTATTCCAAGATATTTATAATATATTAATAATTATCTAATGCAATTTAATCAATTAAATATTAAAATAAAGCTCGAATTAGCTTTCTTTTCCCTATCAATTAATTATATTCAATTGCTCTTTTAGGGATCCGAATTTACTTCGTTGTGCCGCTTGAAATCTGTGCTTAGTCCTTCTTCTTGCATCACTGAAACAGATCTTTTGAAGATGAAAAAAAGCTATACTTTATTTATTCTTTATATTTAGAGACTTCTCATTTATTTACTATTTAGAGCAGGGAGCGGGTAACTTTTTGGGGGTGTTACCCCAAAAGAATTTGTAGTAAAATGAATTTACCCCTGACTTTGAAGTACTCTGGGGGACAAACCAATTTACTTATAAAAATCATGGATAATAAAGACACAAAAAAATTTATACTGGGATAATGTTTAATTTTTTATTTTATCTATCATTGGGAAATAAAAGTCCGTCTTTTTGGCATGGAAATAGCGCACAAGAAAAAATTGTAGGAAATTATATATTTATAAATAGAAATAAAACAGTCACTTTTTAGCATTACATGGCACACAAGCAAAATCATTGATTGTCTATATCATGTATTTAAAATTCGTACAAAACAAAATAGGAAATATTTTTAATCCACTATTATGGGGAAAAATGTTTACCATTTCTGGCATGAGAATGGTACACAAATAAAACTAATGAAAATATTATTGAAAACTTGAATATATCAGCTCCCTCAGGCTTTGGAAAAAATGATACTGTTTCATCTTTGATAAAACAATTTCAATATCAGGGGTTTTTGATGTCACTGTTACTTTGATGCTGTCTTCAGGATCCAACCGGTTTCTGTATTTTGTTTTTAGATTTATAAGGGTAGAAAAACCTTGTTCGCAAACGTAGGTTGTTGCAAAAGGTAGCAGCATTTTAGGTGCTTCCAAATGTGCAGTTTTATAAGTCTTTGCAGCTTTTGACATCCAAAAACTTGAGTTCATCCTTGGTCTCAAATTCCATGCTTGTTTCACTGTTGGAACGCAGTTCAATAAGCTGACAGTATGTGAATCAAGCTCTGGAAAGTAGTCACATAACCTATTCCTAAGTTTGGTTAGGTGCCTTGTGACTGATTCCTTCATGTCACTAAGGCTTCAGTCTTCACATTCTTCCAAAAACTCTGCCAGATTTGGAAAGACAGCAATCTTATTGACATTTACTTTTTGGTCCCAATACCCAAGCTTTGATACAAATGCTGAATTTTTTTCCCTTGCTAAGATAAGATTGATTTTCTTTCGTTGCAATTCCTTGTGCAGCGCATTTACATACCCAAAAATATCAGCTAAGTATGCCACAAAAGATAGCAAAGTTGATTTTCTGAACTTCTCTGCAAGTGTGTCTTTTTGATCAGTCAGAAATATTTCAAGTTCGGTTTTAAGAGCGAACACTCTATTCAGGACATTTCCACGTGAAAGCCACCTCACTTCCGTATGGAAAAGAAAGGTCGAATATTCAGCCTCTCCATCCTCACATAAATCACGAAACATCCTCTTGTTTAGTACATTCCCTTTTACAACATTGATAATCTTAATTACATCATTCAGCACAGCTTCCAATGGCGATGCATCATACAATGGATGACCTGAATATTTGGATTCTGTTGTTTGGCCAAAGCCACAAAACCAGTAGCTCCATCAACTGATACTGCGATACAATCTTCCCACTTTAAATCAACACTTTGTTTTTTGAAGTATACATCAACCTTACTGAACACATCAATACCATTAGTTCCCAACTCAAGAGGAGAACATAGCAACATTTCTTCTTCAATTTCATCAGAACCCCTTTATCGAGCGTATACCACCAGCTACGAATTGCTACTGACATCTGTAGTCTCATCAAGTTGAATGGCAAACTCTTTACTCTTTTTTACTGAATAAATCACTTGTTCTCTCATATTTTCTGCCAAGATGGAAATTCTTTCTTTAATAACTCTTGCAGACAAAGGCACTGTATTCAGTTGTTTAGCTACTTTCTGCCCACACATTATTTCTGCCATTTTCACAGCCGCCGGTTGGATTAAGTCTTTATCAATAATATGTGGTTTGTTGTTTCGAGCAACCAACCATACCACTTCAAAACTAGCTATTGCTGCTGAACGTTGGTCAAACGTTGCACTCTTGTTATTTTCCAATATCTGTCTTTTGACTGTTTTTTTTTCAGATTATAAAGTATTCTCGTGGTTTGCAAGACAGATGTGAATGAACCTTGTCCAAGTGTTTCTTCAGTTGATTCTTTTTAAAAGACTCGGCAGTTAGTACTTTCATACAAACGACACATTGAGGTTTCATTTGTCCTTTGCCCTCTATTTCTGCGAAGCCATAATTAAGGAACTGTGCCTGATATGTCCTTTTCCTTGCTGATGCCATTTGAAAATGAAAGACAAATCTATCACTTTTTTAAGGTCTTTTTACTTCTATTTTTGAAAAATAAAAAATTATTTAGTGACGAATTTAAGAGTTTAAATTAAAACTTTAAAATAGCATAACATAAAATCAAACCACAATTCACAACCATAAAAATTCAAAGAATAAGACTTAGAAAGAGTGAGCATTACATTTGTAGGGGCTGCATGACATCTTCTTAAATAGAGTTAAACTCGTTAAAAAACTTACTTTAATATAAAATAATTCATTAAAATAAAAATAAAATAAATGAAAAATATAATAGTTACGCCTAAAAATGTGAGAGATGGCAACAACACAACTAATGGGATAATTAGGCCCCTTACAAATAAACTAAAATATCTTAAAGTTTAAACTAATCTTATATTTATTTATGTATTTGACTTTTGTTGAATTTTAATCACAAAAGTGTATACAGAAAAGTAAATATTATAGATTATATCATAACTCACCTTATGTAAATAATTATTATATCACTTGATCAGCTCTACTAATTCATCAACTACTCTGAAAGAGGCATGTTCAAAACATGGCAAAATGCCACTTAATTAGGAGAAATGTTGCCAGATTTTCCCGAAAAATAGAAGAAAAGCTCCTCGATGCATTCTTTTTCTCCAACTTTCATATTCGTTGTCCTCACTTAGCGCATCCACATCCATAGCACATCCATTACCCCCCAATTTTTCTAAATTACCCCATTTGGGGTAATTTACCCGTTCACCGACCACTCACTTAGAGGTTTTATTCGTGTTACAATTTTAGATACCAAAGCTTTGGATTGACTTTAAAAACTATTTTTGAATTTTTAATATAAATATATACTCTTTCTTTCATTTATTTTAAAGAAATAATGGCCAGGCTGCATCTTAAATGTTTTCGTCATCCGATTGTTGTGATGCCCTCCCTACTAGGGCAAAATACCCACCCCCGCTTTAATCATTCACCCACTATTATCTACCACTATCCCAACATCTTTTAAAATTTAGAATATCATCTTCTTGTGCATTAATTTTTTTGGTATCTTCATTCCTCAAGTAGTTCTAATCCGGAGTTCGATCCATGACCGCCAAAATATTCAAAGATTCCCAACACGCGCCAAATTTTAAACTCGAAGTTTTAATTTTGAATTAAGCAAAATTGCCGTTGTATTTTTTTTAGGGGGGGGAGGTCCTTCTCACTTTTGCCCCTCGATAAATTTGATCGAGGGGGGGATAAGATGAAGGACCATTAGCATTAACATAACATAACATATCATAATTTCACCGATGACAAAAGCCACAAGGGCCTATCAAAGGTCATCCGCATCTGTCAAAACTCACCCACAAAATGCATCCATAGGATTGTGTCCGATCATGCATCTACAATATAGAATTCGAACCATACACATGAATGTGTCAAAAACAAAAAGCATCATCATCAAGACTCGTCAAAATCCAAATCAAGCATAATATACAATAATAAAAAACTGCATCCACAGAAATGAGTCCATAATACCCCCCAAAATTAACCCTCACTCCCCATATAATCATCTAATCTGCATTTGAATACATTCAAATTTGGGCTGTCTACTGTCTCGGATGATAAACTATTCCAGTAATCTACCACTCTATTGGTGAAAAATATTTTCTAATATCCAACCTGCACCTCTATTTGTTTATCTTTTAAGTGGTGACCCCTTGTCCTATTACTACCTTCCAATTCAAATAACTTTTTAAAATCCAACTTATCCATCCCAGAACAGATTTTCAAAAGCTCAATCATATCTCCCCTCACACATCTTCTCTCAAATGAGAACATATTTAGTACCCTCAGTCTATCTTCATATTCAAGGTGCTTCAGGGAAGGTATTATTTTTGTTGCTCTCCTTTGTACTGACTCTAGCAAGTTGATGTCATGTCTAAAATGTGGTGAACATGCTTGTATACAGTACTCTAAATGTGGCCATAAGCTTTGACAGGTCTTTATTTTTTAGTGATTTCCTTTTAATGGAGTTGCCTAAGATTCCCTTCATAACACAGCTGGTGAGGGACTACTTCACCTGTATTAACTTTCTTTATTCTAAGATTTTTAAAGAGCTAAGCCCGAAAAGGTTGGTTCAAAAGCTCTTCGCCGACGTCTGAGAGAATATTTTCTCTAATTAATAATATTAAAAACAAAAACGGTCAACGCGCATAAGTTGACGGCATGGGACAAACTAAAATAAATGGTTGCCATCACAAGATCTCTGAAAGTAAATTGAAATGCCCTTATTCGTAATTTTAATAAGATTTGGGACCTTCTGGAAGATTATTTGAGTTAGGGAAGAAAGTTTAACACGTTTAACAATAAGGATGCTCTAACATCCACCAAAATATTGATACAAATATACAAACAAATGTGCAAAATTTGTTTGCAGCTACCTGATATAATTTAAAATATTTTTAAAACTGAATGTTTTAAACTAATTAATTAAACAAAGAAATTTTATTATTTAGAAATGTTGTTCATAAATTTATTTAATTTAATGTTTTCTTAGTTAAACTCAAAGTTAATGGGTCACTCAAGAAAACCCATAAGTAGTAAAGATGTATAAAATGAATAAAATAGCTTTGTAAATGAAGTAAACATATTTTAGAATCTCCTCATCACTAATGGGACGCAGAAATGGGACGCAGAGGCCTAACGAAGAAGGGAGCGGACGTGTTCTTGGCGAGCTCTCGGACGAACTGGAAAACTTATCCACTCCTTCGTCAGGAAACATGATAAGTATTCGGAAAAGTATCTGGATAATAACGATATGGAAAGAGCAGTAGAGATGAAAGAGGTTAACAGTGTACTGAGTGGGGTAGTGACTGAAAGTCTGGGGCTGTATACGCAGTGTGAGCACTGTGGATACGAGAGAAGGGTGGCAGGCATGTGTAACTGCCTAATATGCACCCTACAGGATAGGATGCTTGCGCTTACGATGGAAGTTAGGGAGGTACACGAGGAATTGGGTAGGGTTAGAGAGGAAAGCAAGAAAAATAGAGGGTACATTGCTGAGTTAAGAAGGGTAAGTAGTGTGGGTCCCAAGGTTGCTGGGAAAGAGGTGAGTCAACACAACGACAAGAAACATGAAAGTGAGAGGGATAGAAGCCAAGAGGGAGAGGAGACTGACAAGCAAGAATGGCAGCAAGTAAAGAAGAGAAGGTTAGGCCTGGGCAGGGAGAGGAGGAGGAGTGAACCTGTTGCATGTAGCAACAGGTTCAGTGGGCTGCAGAAGGCTGAAGAGGAAGTGATAGTAGCGAATGAGAGTGACCAGGAGAGAAAGGAGAAAATGAGGGAGGGAGAACAGAAGAGTAGTATGGGCGTGAGTGTACGTCCCATGGCAAGAAAACCAAGAACGCCCAGACTCATAGTGAGAGACAGAATGATCAAGTATATGGGGAAACATATACAGATGGAGGAAGGGGGTAGTAAGAATGTAGGTCTGTCAGGGAGCAACATGTCGAGGGTGCTAGAGAGGGCAAGGGGTGTAGCGGAAGAAGTGGAGGAAGGACTTCTCATTTTTCAAGGGGGAGGAAATGGACTGATGAGAGGGAGTATAGAGGACAGAGTGAAAGAAATCACACAGGGAGTGGTAGAATTAAAGAGGGGTAAGGAGAATGTAAGGATTGCGGTAGTGGGAGTGATGAGAAGGCCTTGTGAGGATGTTTGGTACGAGAGGAGAAGAAGAGAGGTGAATAGAATGGTAAATATAGAATTGAACAGGATGAAGGTGGACATGCTGAGGGAAGGAGATATTGGGGTCAGCTTTCTAGATACGGATGCAGAGCTAAAAGAGGGGACCTTTGGAAGAGATGGGGTGCATATGGGGCAGGAAGGAGAAAGAAGACTAGGTCGGAGGCTATGGGAGTGGGTGAAGGCCACTGAAATATCCCTACGGGGAGACGAACGGTAGGTAAGATAGGGAATGTGAGACAAGGTGACGAATGAAGGCAGGAAAGAGGAAGAGGAAAACTACACCGAGCTAGCAAGTGTATGAAAGTTGGGTGTATAAATGTGAGAGGGTGGGGAGTTGGCAAATGCGAGGATGTGAGTAGAGAGTTAAATGAATGGCAGCTTGATATAGTAGGCCTAACTGAAACTCCGCTAAGAGATGGGGGTACGGGTGGACGGCAGCGAGTATGTAATGATTGGTAAGGGGCGGAACAAACAGACTATATTATATATAGAAAAAAATAGGAACTTGAGAGTAGAGAGGCTGAATGTAGGTAACTGCGCCATGAGTGAAGATATACTCGCAGTGAAAATTGAGTGTGCAGGCGACCGGGGTAACACTGAGATTTGTGGTGGCTGTGGTATACATGACTGTTGAGAGTGAACGAGCTAGGACTGAGAACAGGACTAAGTACAACATCTTGAAAGAATTAGTGAGAATGAACGATGGAGAACAAGTGATGATTATGGGAGACATGAATGCCCATCTAGATATGCTAGGGAAAAGAATAAATAGGAATGGTGGGATGCTTATGGAATTTATAGTTGAACTGAATCTGGAAAATTTGAATGAAACATTGGCAGAAGGGAGTGTAACATGGAATACAAGGGGGCAAGAGTCGGCTATCGACTACATATTGGTGAATGGAAGGATGCGATAATCTGTGGTTAGTAAGTGGATTGATGAGGAAGGCATGGTCGTTATTGTATCGGACCATAATATGATGATAGTGGAATGCCGGTTGTATGAAGGAAAGGAAGCTAAAGAGAAGCATAGGAAGAGAAATTTGAAATTGAGGGATGCTAACTAGGAGAACTTCCAGGTAGATCTGAATGGAAGAAGTGTGGAAGGAATTAGGCTGCATGATGTGAATGAAAGATTAGTGGAGGACATTAGAAGTGCAGCAGTGAGACACATAGGATATGTAAGGGTGAGACCAGGGAGGAGCGTGTGTAAACCATGGTGGAATGATGATATTAGAAATGCTAGAAGTGAACGGAAAAAGCGTAATAAGAGATGCAGAAGAGTGAGAAAGAAGAGGCATGAAAATGAAGCAGCCGAGGAGGAATACAAGAAGGGATGGGCAGATTATGTGAAACAACAGCAACAAACCAAGCGAAAAATTATGAATGCAAAGGTGAAGTGTGAGAGAAATGTGATTCAGGCAATGAAAGAAAAAGGACTGCAGGGGAGGGATGCGTGAATAGTATAGGTTCATGAGAGGTGAAAGTATGAATGAAAAGGAGAGGGTGGAAAGCTTGAGAGTGAATGGTGAATGTGTAACAGAGAGAGAGAAAATGCTTGATTGTATAAAAGAGTTTAGGGAAACTATAGGTGGGGTAGGAGAGACGGCAGAGGTCAACGAAGGATGTGTGACACTGGAGAGTAAAGACGCAAGTGAGCTAAGTGAAAGAATTAGGAGAGAGGAAGTTGAGAGATGTTTGAAAAAGCAAAGGAATGGAAAGGCAGCTGGGTGGGGTGAAATACGGTATTAAATGTATAAGAATGGAAGTGAGGTTGTGGTTGACAGAATGACAGAATTATTTAAAAAGGTGTGGGAAGAAGAAAGCGTACCAAGGGAATGGAATAAATGCAGAGCGACTCTGTTGCACAAGGGTGGGTGTAAAAGTAAGAGTGAACTGAAGAATTATAGACCAATAGCCTTGTTAAATACAGTAGGGAAATTTTCAGTGCAGTGTTGAATGAAAGACTGAGCAAATAGATTGAAATGGTCAGGGTGCTAGGTGAAGAACAGAATCGTTTCAGGTTTGACAGAAGAGCGGAAGACATGTTCGTGGTGAATGAAATGATTGAAAGGAAGGTGAAAGATGTGAGTAGGCTGTATCGAGGTTTCTTAGACATAGAGAAGGCATATGATAGAGTAAACAGGGAGGTTTTGTGCAGAGTGTTGGAGAAGGTAGGACTTAGTCAGAAGATAATTAACATTATAAAGAGCATGTATGTAGATACTAGAGCAAAGTATAGACTAGGAGATATAGAAACAGGATGGGTGAGGAGTGTGAGAGGCGTTAGGCAAGGGTGTATCCTCTCCCCCACACTGTTTAGCGTGTACACTGAGGAGTTAGCTGCTAGGGTAAGAAGGTTGAATGTGGGAGTAAGCGTTGGGAATGATAAGATATGCCTGTTGATGTACGCAGATGATGTTATTTTGATGAGTGAGACAGCGGAAGAGTTACAAAGATTGCTAGATGTTGTAAATGAGTATGGCAGAGATTTTGAAGTTAGTTTCAGCAAGGAGAAAAGCCAGGTGCTGACAGTAAATAGGTCGGAGAATGACGGGTATGCCACATGGAAAATCGGAGAATATGTTCTAAAGCAGACTGAAGAATACAAGTACCTAGGAGTGTGGATAAGCTCAAAAGGTAGTGAAAAAATGAAGAATGAGAAGATTAGTATGACTAACCAGTAGGTAGGTAGATTGGGCAGTGTAGCTAGGATTAGGGCTAGTAAGTATGATGTGGTGAGGGAAGGATGGAATAGTGTGGCGGTGCCAAGTATTATTTATGGTATGGATGTAATAGCTTGGAAGGAGAAGGAAATAGACAAGCTAGAGACTGGGAAAAATAGGGTAGGAAGAATAACCCTTAACGCACCTAGGTATGCAGCGATTGAGGGTGTGAGAGGCGACATGGGATGAAGTACTTTGAGGTATAAGATTAGACTGGAGCGAATGGAGGATATAAGATTGGCATGAAAGGTTTATTTGTGGAATGAGAACAGTAGAAGTTGGAGTAAGAGGTGCATAAGGATGACAAATATGTGTGGACTAGTAGCAGACTTGAGCCTATATGAGTAGACAATGTTGAATGCGAATGGGGAGGGACGTAACTGGGATGGGAGGAAGTGGAAAAATGAAATAGACAAAGTGGTGGAAGATGTGTCTCAAAGAAAGTGGATGGATGAGATGGGGAGAAAGAGGACACTAGAGCTATATAAGGAGAAAAAGGCGCCAAGGTATGAAAGTTGGTATGATGGAAGCTAGGACACAAAGTGCTGATGTGAATGCGAGAAGTTACAGATGGTCAGAGTCTGGCAGTAAAATGTGTGAGATGTGTGACAGAGGTGAGGATGAGACAATAGAGCATATCATGTTGGAATGCGGCAAGTATGTTAGTGAGAGAATGGAAATGATGCAGGTCATACTGAATGAAATGGGATGTGAAATGAATGAGGTGATAGAAAAGAGTGGAAGAGAATGGCTGCTTATTCTGTTGGGACTCTGTGACCAGACAAATGGACGAATGATTGTAGCAGTGAAAGATTTCCTGGAGAGCATATGGAAAGCCAGAATGTGTTTATAGGCAGGTTGTCTAGGATAATACTAACTGTTTCCCTGTCCTCACAGATAGTGCCGATACAAAGGCCAGGCGGATTGTCGCTTGGCGGTCACCTGCCTGAGAATCAAGATCAAGATCAGAAACACTACTAACAACTGTTCACCTGAATTAACATAAACTTGATTTTAATTACTTAAAACAATTTTAATATTTCAATGATTGCATTAGGTAATTATCAATAAGATATAAATATCTAAAGGAATAATGACAAACTCACCAAACTCGTGTCACTTAGGCTGAGGATTGCCTCAAGGGAAAAGAAAAATTATAATCCCCAACGCTTTTGCCTTAATACATTAAGGCAATGTACACCAAGTAAAAGAAAAGGACCGTAAATACAATACTGGCACAAAAGATCAGAACGTTTTTATTTTTATCCGTCTCCTCTTTCGCCTTTAAAATCTTAGGCTAATAATAATAACAACCTTATGAAGGCAATTCAATATGAATGCGGTAAGAAAATTGTTAAGCAGATTCCGTTCCACATACCACGACTCCAGAGTGTACCTGATTGCATATAGAGAGTGCGAGAAATTGAACATTGGTGAATCTTGTCATTTTACTAATAATAATAAAACACGGTGCCTATAGTAGGAAAGGTGCGCTGTCTTCAAGTCATATCCCTCGCATTCAAAAATTTCGAACATAGGATTGATTTATCAATGCTAAAATTATATACAAGTTGAATAATTACATTGAAAACGTATTGCAGTTCCTTTCCTAATTGGTGTCAGAAGGACAATACAAATTTAATAAATACATATATAATATGAAGCAGCCCTTCGCACAATATGAAAAGCAGACAGTAGCGAGACGTAAAATAGCTAGTGGCGCGACAGAAAAAAAAAGTCGCTCGCCATTAAAAATGCTGCTACTTCCCCCCAAAAAACTAGTAGCCGACAAGAACACTAATTAAGAGTACGACAAAAACTCAGGAAGCTTATGATGATGTAATAAGTGGTGGAATGTGTTGTATGTAAAAATAGATGTGAGGAATATATTTAGTTTTGGCCTGGTTTAAAGGGCATCACTTCATTTTCGTTTTTAATCTTCCTTTATTTTCGTTCTTTTTGACCTCTGATAAGTCTGCATTGAGCAAGAAAGATCGGGCGAGTTTTTCGGTGAGAAGGGCGAGGGCTGTATCAATCGCCTTTCTCTTGCGGAACCCGTGTTGCTGAGGGTTGTGTGCTTCCAGCTCGGTTAGCTGGTCTGGAAGCCTGTTAGCTAGAAGCCTCTCGTAGACTTTGCCCACCAAGTCTACGAGGGATATTGGCCTGTAATCAACAAGTTTATTGAGGGGCTTCCTTCCTTTAGGAATAAAAAGGATTTGGGCCATTTATAGACCGTCGGGGAAGTAGCCCGTATTCAGGGAAGCGTTATAGATGTTCGTAATTCCCTGAATGATCTGCCGGGGGGCATGCAGCAAGTTATCTTTAGTGATGCCCGTTGCCTGCTACCTTTTGTTTAAAGGTTTTCACAGTTGCCATGACCTCTTCTGTTGTTATCGGTCGGCCATGGTCCACCATCTCCCTCCCTTCGTCGACGTAAGCTTGTGGGTGCGTTCGATGTATTATTCGATTAAGATCTTCAATCAAGTGACCTTTGAATTCCTATTTGAATTCCGCATTGTCCTCAGGTTTTATTGAGGTGATACTCGTATCTTTCCAGAACGTGTGGAATCTCTCTTCCAGGACCACCGGATCATCCAAGTAGTCATCGCTCTCCTTAATGCGGGTCTTTATTCTACTTGGAAGGCCTTTTAGTTTTTTCTTTAGTCGCCAGAATTTTTCAGGATTCAGCTCGCTGTCACCCTGGCTATAAGGTTGTCCCAGATTTCAGCCTGTTGTTGGTTTATAGCATGCTTAAGGTCTTAACTCAGGCTTCGCAGCAGTGAGCTTCTTTCCCGATTCGTCCCCGCTCTTCTGATTTCTTCGTACATTTCCCTGTGCTCCCTAGCGATCTTTTTCATTACCTCGGTCCATCTGGGTTATGGAGGAGTTTTGTACCCTGTCATAGGTACACACTCGCGGTCAGCCTTGGTGATGGAGGCTGACCGCACACTAATGTGTGCAATTCTACAGCCACAAAGGACTCGTCCAGCTCAGGAAGGCGCTTGAACGAGAGATTCCTTTTGATGGCGACGGCAGCACCTTTAAACCTCTCTTGAGAATGGTTCATAGTGACAACTCCGTAGCCCAGTATCTTCAGTTGACAGGGTGTTGTGTCGATACCGTGCTCTGTGATTAAGATGATATCGGGATCAAGTGTCAATATTCTCAACCTGTTGTTCGGGTTTTCCATTCTTTTTTTTGGCTTCTATTGTTTCTTGGTAGAAGGGCGCTTTTTCCGTTCCTCTTTTTCTTAAATTCTGGCACGGTAAGCTCTTCAAATGTGTCCCCGCAGAAGGTAACATTTTGGTTGAAGAGCGTATCCTAGACAGTTTGTTCGTCGCATTGTGCGTCATACTCCCACTTGTAGAATCTTTTTCCGATGCCGACGAAGATTTTGTTGGCATCTATGTCCTCTGGGAAGGGCACCTGTTCAGATGCGTATACTGAGAGGTTGATCTAGTCCGCATCGAGCAGTCTCTTGGCCTCCTTCTTTCCTTTAACCAGGCGTCCTTCCTTGGTTGTGATCCCTGTGTCTGAGGAGTCCGAGGGGTCTGTGGAATCTGAAGATTCGTTTCTTCCTTTGGCTTTTCTTATTTTGTTTGGGGAGATTTGCCGATTTGGCAGCAGCCTCCCTTTCTTTTCTCGCCTCTATTCTCGGATCCGGTATTCTGTTCACTTCTTTTGGTTTTGTTTCCTGTCTCTCCTGTGCTAGCACTTCTTCAGGTTACTTGGTTTGGGACCATTTGCAGTTGAAGGACATCCCTTGATGGGGGGGTTGTTCGGGAACCACATTTCGCTTATGCCGTTCTTCGCGAGCATTTGGTTCAGCTGCGTGAAGTTTCTGACGTGCGCGTACATGATACATGCAAATATTTTAGTTGTTCTCCTTCTGGATTTTAAGATATGTCTTCTTATTTTTTGACTCAGAGTATGCCGCCTTGGCGACCTGTGCGTAGGTTGTGTTTGCTTTCCTAGATTCCTTATGTTTGCTTAGCAGCATCTTTTTCTTAATTACTTTTTTAGTAGGGCAAGACATTGCCATGAATCAATGGCCTTGCCCACGTTTGCTTCGTTCTAGGGGTAGGAGGTAATCCATATTGGCTTCTACCACATGACTCGGTCTACCTGGGTGTACCTCATTTGAACTTCCTTCTTCCTCCATCGTCACCCCATTTGGCTGGGTTCTCATCGTAGGTACTTCCTTAGGTACACATGCGTGTACCGCTTCCCTACTTTCTTCTTCCCCCATCGTCACCCCATTTGGCTTGGCTCTCATCGTAGGTACTTCTTTAGGTACGCATGTGTGTACCGCTTCCCTACTTCCTTTTTCCTCCATCGTCACCCCATTTGGCTGGTTTCGCATCTTTAGTACTTTCTTAGGTACACATGCAGCGCTTCCCTACTTACTTCATCCATCGTTACCCCATTTGGCTGTGTTTTCCTTGAAGGTACTTTTCTAGGTCCAGGCCGGGATAAAACCGCCTCAAACTCCACCTGATCCTTGCTACATGCCCTTTCCTTTGCGAGCATTCTTTCTTTTTCTTCTCTCTCTTCTATTTCTGCTCGGGCTAGTTCTCGTTCCCTCTGTATTCTTCTTTCTTCTACTTCTCTTTTCTTCTTTATTTTTCTTTCTTCTGATTCTATTTCCCTCTTTATTCTTCTTTCCTCGGCTTCTCTTGTCGCTTTCGCTAGTTCTCTTTCCCACTGTATTCTTCTTTCTTTGTCTTCTCTTTTATCTTTATTCTTCTTTCTTCGTCTTCTTTTTCTATCCTTATTCTTAATTCATCTGCTTCTCTTTTCAACTGTATAATTCTTTCGTCTGCTTTACTTCTCCTTGGTATTCTTCTTTCTTCTGATTCTATTTTCCACTGTATTTTTTTCTTCTATTTCTCTATCCCTTTGTATTCTTTCTTCTTCTCTGTTTTGCCCATCAGTATTCTCCATTCTTCTGTTTCTCTTTCTATTTCTTCTCTTTTCAACTTTCTTCGATTTCTATTCTCAGTGCTTCAAGGGCATAGGCATCCATACCTTCACCTTCTAGTCCAAGAATTTGGGCTTGTTGGTAGAATCTTTCGACCGATGCCATTTTGTGTGTCCGTCAAACTCTCACTGCTATACGCTCAGGTACTTATACAACCACTAACCAGGTAGCACGCTGCCTAACTTCCCTAAACTTTGCTGATTGGAATACCACTCCACAAAAAAATGAATTAATAACCTTAACAGGCTAATCACCACAAATTTATACACAGACATTTTTGTTTAACCTTTCCTCGAACGCTTGGCACACATTTACTATTCCTGAAGGGAACACAAGACAAACAACTTATACTGAGTTCTTCCAATACCCATAAAACCTGACACCAAATATTTATGTCGTGGTATAGGAAGGACCGAGTGATGGCGTTCCTACGTATGGGTTGGTTACGTACTACAAAACTCCTTGATTAAGTTTTATCTCTAAGAGTGCTATATTTAATTATGATTATTATTATTATTACGATATGGTGTTATCTTTGAGAGTTCCTAGTGCCTTGCTCAGCGTTTCGAGGATTGAATAAAATGTTTCTAAGAAAACTAGACGTTTAATTAAAAACATGAACCAAACTTGAAATTTAACACACAAACTACACAGAACTGAATTAAACAAATTTAAGTGAGGCTTATTAAATTACACAATTGAATTTACAATAATGGTTGACCCACAGCTCACTTTAATATTGAATGCAAACGGACCTTCAACGAAACAGATACCGGAGTTTAAATACCTTTCGAGATTCCTACGAGAATCGTGTTTGAGTCTGATCTTGGACTCAATTGTTATGTCATCTCAAGAATGTTGTTTCCGGGCTGACACGTGGATCGGCCTTTCCAGATGTGGTTTTGAAGGGAAAATGCTTTAAAGCCACAGGGGAATTCAGAGTGTGTGGGAGATGGGGTTACGCACGTCTTCTGGATGAAATGATCTCATCACGGGACAGGGAAAGAATGTTTCTTCTAATCTTCGGGTTACTCTGGGAATAATTCGCATTGGCGAGCAATGAGCTAAAGCGTGAATCCTTTGACGCAGGGGAGTGCTTGAGATAGTTCACTTTAGAGTATTCCTCAAGGTCGAGGACTATCTCTGTGTTTGGGGATACACCAGGATAGGGGGTTTTTCTGACGAGAGTTGGTTAAACTTGCTTCTTAAATCAACTTAACTTAAAGTTCGGTGTGACCACCAGGAACTGGCTCGAGGATGAGCTTCTTCTAAGTCCCTATCGTTGGTTTGCCGGTCTTCGCTGTCTAGATCTCTCTAACGATCTACCTCTGGCAAGCTTCAAAATTTGGTGTGATCACCAGGAATTGGCTCCAAATGAGCTTCTTTTAAGTCCCTTTTGTTGGTAGCCGGGCCTCTCGCAGGCCTTAGTTGTCTCGATGACTAACGTAATCTACCCCGTTTTTCCAAATTTATTTGATTTTTATACTTCGCCACTCAACTGGGGGTAGGGGACGGAGAGGGAGGGGAGGATGCGTGGACAGGCTGCATTAAGTCTCCTCCTCCAACGGTTTTTCTCCGAGCGTCTTTCAGCTAGCCCTAAATGGGACCTTCTGGCTCTAGGACGACGCTCCTCTAATTTCGCATATGCGGTGAAATTGAATATCAACTCTTAGGGGAAATCTTGCTGTTTTAACCCATGTTAGGCTCACCGGGGTCCGACCTGCGATGATTAGTGCATTCTGTAGTCTTGGGCGGCCTTTCAGGTTCTCCTCGAGACGAGGGGACAGAGGGGGGAGGTTAAGTAGTCGTGCTACGCTACCAATGCCAGGACGTTGTGGTTAAGGACCAGTGGCTCAGTTGATACGAAAAACAAATTGTCTTTCCTAATCTATAAAATTGAATAGAGGGAATTAAGCAAGTTTTTACAAATAGCACAGGCGAAAAAAATTTAGAATTTTCTGATCATAATGACAAAAAATTCCCTTTGAAACCCAAATCTCACCTCGAATTACAGCGGAAGTGAAGGCAACTACCCAATTAATTAAAGGGACAAAAAATATGATTGGGAATAAATATTAAATCAATGGTAAATATTTAGTATCTACGCAAGCAGTTCACCAGATAAGCGCAATGTTTTACTTTATATAGGAGGAGCGCAATGCTTTACTCTATATTGGAAGAGAGCAATGCTTTACTCTATATTGGAAGAGCGCAATGCTCGTTAGTAGAGAAATACTTTCTAAGGCAATATCACGGAGGAGCACAATGATCGTTAGTAAACAGAATCCAGGGATCCACAGCGGTCATGTTTAGAACAAAAATTTGCTCCTCCTGAGTAAGCTATCCTCTTGGCCGGTTGTCATCGAGTCCCAAAGATGTAATGTCTTTGGTTGATACTAAGGTGGTTGGCGGAAACTGGTAAGCTCAATGCTTATCAAGTCTACAAATAAAAAAAAACTTTAATTACTAAATATTTATAAGTTAATTAACAAATAAATAAACCTAGCAAAAGGGATGTGCAAGTTACTTTCTTGGCGAGAAAGACGCCAACACTAGTAAGACTGACTCACTGTCAGAAAGAACGTACCAGACTTGATAAGGAGAGAGGAGGAAGTGTGGAGGAATTCAAAAGGGTAATTGCTAAGATTAGTAGCGTACGATTTTGTTAGAGATTTTTATTAGTTTTGCTAATTTCTTAGTGTTTTTCAGCACACCCACTGACGAATCAGCGATGAGCATCATTCACCGTTATTGATCAATTATAAGCGGATATAAAATTGTTTTTTTTCTGAAGCCTATTATCGATGTCTCCTAAATAAACTCCCTTTTTTACCCCTTTTCAAAGCATGTGTGTGACATATGCTTCTTTTTAGTGATTTAGTTTGTAAGTTTTTCGTTTGTGTGTCGGTTATTTTTTATTAGTTTTTTTGTTTTTGTTATTTATTTCAATAGTTTTTATTAACGTTTGTTTTATTTTTAGTTAAAAAATACTTTCTATAAGTGCATTAACTTACGTTAGGCAGGTGGGTAAAGTTTTGTATATTGTATTATATATAATTTTGAAAGAAATTTCGAAATGGGGGCTTCGCCCTCCATCATGGGCGTCATGCAAGCCAAAATTCTGCGGGGGCACAATTAAAAAATAAAAAAAATAAGTGGCTTAAATTTACAGAATAAATGCTAATCCATTCAGAGAATAAAATTAATAATGCCACATAATAAAGTCACAAATGATTGGATATGATTGAAAGGTTGAAGAGGAGTTTCTTCCCTCAGGCTATCCGTCTGCTAAACTCCTAACCATACTGTAAGGTTGCACTGCACTGAATATCTGGAGTGAAGAGACAATTGCACTATCCATACACATTCAAGGCTAACGTTAGCCAGCTAGCTATAAGCTAGCTTACTTTACTAGTAGCTGATAGAGCCATGGCTCTGGTAGCTGAGCATTACTAGCTAGTTGACAACATCAACAACTCTAAACACTAAATGTCTTTATTTCTCAAATTAATTACGTTTCATTTTCACACCTCTGTAAAGGGACATTACCCGTACTGACCACTTCGACAGCAACCGCTCTGTCGCTGAGCAACTTCAATCACCAACGAACTGACTCTGTTTTGGAAGAAACCAATGTCATAGAGAAAAGGATATGGGGGAGGGACTTTTTGTGCTATGATCAATTACAAATTCGAAGAACACATTTGACTCATACTATAAAATGATCATAACTACATTGTATAGTATTAAAATTAATAATATTAAAAGAAAAAATATATATTAAAAAGTTCAGCTACACGTGCCCCTTCCCTCAGTTTCTATTGACGCGACACTTATGCCCTCCATACCCCCCTTTAATTGTAGGAGTTGCCCCCCCCCCCCACATAATTTTCAAAATCTAGTAGTATTCCCAATTCGAAAAGCTAGCATTAGATTTGAATTCAAAGGTGATTGCTAGACGTCGTTGTAGGCAAGCCTACAAAAGTTTAAGGAAATGGTGGAAAAGTAGGTAGAAATGTAGTCAACTAAAAATCGCTAAATAAATCGTGCGCCACTAATCTTAATTACCCTCAAAATATCGTAAATGAATCAAAGCGCATACCTGTGAACCATAACCTAAATATCTTATCGTAACATCAAAATATGAGCTACCAAATAATTGAATTAATAATACAAAATATACTTTTAAATGAAGAAGGCTTAAATTTAGGCTTAATTTTGGGTTTATGCCCACCCGCGAATTTTGTGGGCGCTTTGTATAAATATCTCTATTAAAAACCCCCACAAATGCTTACTTGGGTTAGCTAAGTAAGCAATTTCATTACTAAATTTGGGCAAATTTCTAATTATGAGGTTATGGAAAAAAATAGATTGGCCGCCAGTTATTTTATTGTTTTTATCCATCAGAGAATCGGTTAGGTAGGGATTTCTGTAATTTAGTTTTCTTTTGTAAAACACTTAAAATATTTCTTTTTGGTAAATATGTAGATTAGCGACTCGGCCGAAAAAGTGTTTTTTTTGGTAAATATTTTCGTTCACCCCTACCGGAATATTCATGCACGTTTGATTCGTCTGACGTCAGACCCCACCCCCACCCCCATTATAATTCGCAAAACGATTAAAGGCGCTGACATGATTTGGTTAGCACATTAGTCTATAAACAAGTAGGATTATATACTGGGGGCTGTGCCCCCCAGACCCCCCCCCCAATTTAATGAAACTCAGGATCATCGTAGTGTGGTCCTCCCATTGTGTTTACCCCCACACGAGCCGTCCCCTTAAATGTACTCCAAAAACGTGAATCATTTTGGAACACGGACGAAATAGTACGTCCCATTGTTCGAGGCACTAATCTACATATTTACCTTCTTTTGTAATTAAGATGCAATCATTTTGTACATAATTCAAAATATTTTTTTTCTAATTAAGATGCAATTATTTTGTACATAATTCAAAATATTTCTTTTCTAATTAAGATGCAATTATTTTGTACATAATTCAAAATATTTCTTTTCTATTTAAGATGTTATAATTGTGTACCTACTACATGATTCGGCAGTAATTTCCCTCGTTCACGGCCTCTCTAGTCTAACCTAAAAACACCTAGCCCCATATTTTTAATAGGAATCGCATCATAGTTTATTATATATCATTTTGAAGGGACTTTTTTTCTGAATTAAAATATGGTAATTGTTAAGATTAGCACCCCCTGATTTTAGGTGCTAATTTTCTAGCTTTTGTTATACCTAGAAGAAAATAGAAAGTATCCTTTTTTTGAGTCACTTTCGAACTGTTAATATTCCTAATTCGAAAGCAACACACCAGATTTGAATGCAAAATTCGAATACTAAATGTGGTCATGCCGATAGTTTTTAGATCTCTAGTTTCGTTTCATTCTTTTTACGTCGAGAATAGAAATATTTACAGCAACGAAAAAAAAAAACATCCTTAGTAACTGTCACTTCACATTTACAAGTAGGGCACTCGGCCTTGCTTTCTAGTAACTGATGGCTAGCTAAAAAATCCTTGGTTTTCTCAGGATCAGTGAAATCACACCTAGATAGTGAACGTACACCGCACAAAATAGCCATTTGGATAAAACTGACGCGTACCGTCTACCCGCGATTATTTATACGAGACATAATTAATAGTTTGCATAAAAGCAAAAAGAAGCACAATATATATATATATATATATATATATATATATATATATATATATATATATATATATTGTGCTTCTTTTTTTTTTTTGCTTCTATGCAAACTATTAATTATGTCTCTTAAATAATCGCGGGTAGACGGTACGCGTCGTGAGAAGACAGTAGAAATATAACGGGAGGTAGATCCGCGAGAGGATGGGCTGTGATAATGTTTCAACAAATGAGAGACTGTGGGCACTCCGGCCAGGTTTAAGAAGGAAAAGGGTGATCTTGCCAGAAAAGGAAGGTTTTTCACCAACCTCAGGAGAACGCGAAGTTCGGGAGGTAAGAGGGATACTAGGCTGAACATGGCGCTTGTCGATGTGGCTGACAGTGAAGGGCACGTACAGAAGGCGAGGTCATGATCTTTAAGCTCATTAGAGCGTATCACACCTTACATTAAATGTAAGGTGGTGGGAGAGAGTGACATGGAAAGACGTGGGTGCGGGAGGACACCTCCACAAGGTTACCATCATTACGGGACCACATACGACGTAGTTAGCCGCAATTCTTACCGAAATCTTCATTTACTTCGAAAACATCCACATTCGAACGGCGAAAACCGAAGTCTGAGTGAAGAGGGAAGAGATGGTGCTAATTCAGATCTAGATCCACCTCACTTGAGAATGGATCGACGTTCGACGAACGATATACAGGAGCGAAAAAGCTTTGGGAATGAGTGTTAATGCTTTTAACAATAAACTAAATAGACTTCTACTTTACCAGGCGAGTTCACCACCCTAATGCACACTGAGCCCTACATGGAAAGGGACTATGATAGCAAGTAAAGGGCTCCTCTCCCAGCGACCCTATTGATGATACACCTGGTATATTCTGGTAAACACAAGTGGTCCAGTGGCCGATTGACTTCTTAAGCCCACGGAAGACTAGTACCCAGATGGACCAATCGATTAACCGGTAGCTAATCCGGACTCCCATTTGCCGTCAAACCACACCGCCAAAGTGTGTTAGCACCCCAAGATCGCAACTCAGGAGGAAAGGTCAATTTTCAGACGGGGAGGTGTAGGTTTCCCCGCACGGTCAACACGCGCGGAAGCCTAAGTCCCTGTTGAGGTAGCGGAAAGAAGGAACAGGGAGGAGTCAGCAAGAGCACATAAATGACATGTAAGCAAGCAGCGTTATAAATACACCATAAAGTGTGTGACAAATAAAGCGAGGGGGTATTAAAGTCCAGTTCGCAGCCAATAAAGGAGGGAGGCCTGATACCCGTATCCGACCAAAAGGCAGGAACACGTCAGCAGGGAGACCCAAAAGTGTTTGCGCGTAAGGAAGCAATCTAGTGTTTAAACACCACTGGCATTACTCAAGGGTATTGGTTTCGCTCTCCTTTGCTTCTGGTCTATCCGTTCACTTTCAGGGATGTTCCTCCGTCGATGATATACTCGTACTTCGCTAGAATCTTCAAACTCCTCTTGTCAAGAGACAAGTCTTAAAAGCCGGCTTGCGTTTTTCGGTCAGAGTTCCTTAGCAGAGTCCAGTCACTCTCGCAGCACAGCCGTCTTTACCGATGGTTCTCCTTCTCTCCACAGCTCGCCTACACTCGGTGAGGTGGAAAATGGGCCTCGGCCCTCCTCCATTGGAGTTCTTCTTACACAGCAAAGGTGCGCGTCATCCAAGAGGCCCTCCTTAATTCCTACTCTCTTCGACTTGATTCGTGCTGTTCACAGATTCAGATTGCTTTTGCAATGATGGGGGGTCCTCACTATCACAGCGAGGTAGCTGACAAACTGCTAGGTCAGCTTCCACCCAAGCACACCCAATCCACCTTCCATTCACTGATCTGCCTCTACGTGAGAGATATTTAATGCACAATGGCTTCCTGCCTGGCAAACTAGACCGCATTAAACTCCTCCTCGGCGACTGGGTCATCATTCCACTACCTGGATCTGACTGGGTAACACTAGGCTATCCCATGGATACCTAATATCCCACCATCTTCTTCCCACCTACCCCTGCCGTAGCAGACTCGCAGTGCTCCGTGTACTCCATTCCACGTCCTCTCTTCGTTCCGCCTACCGAGTGAGAGCAATCGCATTGATTCTGGCCGAAAGACCATGGTTCTCCGGAGACATTTTCTTCTTCCATTCTTCCACGTCATTTTCTGATAGAATTCAGAATCGATCGCCCTCGCCCCAACCATCTACTTCTCCCGCGAGACGGATTTATTTGGTTAAAAAAACAACAAATAAGAACACCCTTTCCCATTCCGCACACCAACTGAGTTCACACTGACGCGAATTAATTGGCACGAATGGACGTGGCCAGCAAAACTCCCGCCACTGCGTATTTTATTCATGGGACAAAAAACTTCGGGTGCGTAGCTTACTTGGCTGTCGGCCCCTATCAGAGCTTAGTGACATTTTACGACAGGTATCGGAGGACTGTATGGATCTTTCTGTCGCACATAGTTAATTGATTTCCCGGACCTAGCAGATCCGACTCTCCAGCTGGATGAAATTGAAAATGGATCGAGACTAACATAGACTGACAATCAGCCAGTCAGTAAACGTATCGTTTGAAAGTATTGATTAAAATACGCACTACAAAAAATAATTTATTGAAAAACCTTTATTACACTAAGTGATAGTTGGTATTCGTCGACCTATAAGGCCTACAGACAGACAATTAGGATATAACACTCATGACAAAACAAATATTAAGAACGCCTCTTAATCATCTGCTACAAATACGGCATTAAACGTTTGGTTCTTTTAAGCTAAAAAAAGCAGACGTCTTTAAAACACTGGATAGGAAATAGGCATAAATAAAGTAATTTTCACATCTCTACGTCCTCACATTTCAATTTTATCTACCTTACTTACGATTAAAAGTAAACGACTAGTTTACTTTCCAGGAAACTGTCCTATACCAATAAACTTCTTACGTCCTCACCTCGTTTAAAAAATAGATTCTGTTCAACTTTACGTGCACGAATGGATAAACAAATTTATAGCTTATTAAAAATATAAATTTCAAACACATTTCTTTAAATAAGAAGACGCAATAGATTTATAATGAGATAAAGAAGTGTTCAAATGTTCTACCAAGGTATTTTTAAGGTTAATGTTCAGGATTAAATATAGGAAAACGGATGACCTACAATATTTGAGTTTTAGTAAATAGGAAACTGTCATTCACGGAACAATAGAAGATAGGTAAGGTAAAATAGACTAAAAAAAAGGGAACAGAAGACCGAAACAAGGCTAGCAAAGTTAAAGGATTCACTCAGGATTGGAAATCTGATTTCAAAGATGTGAACAGGAGAAAAAAAAAACGATAACAGTGACATAACTGTATTACCACCAGTCGTTCACTAAATGAACACCCAGACAAACAAACGCTCTGAGAACAATGAAAACCAAAGAGAATCCCCCGGGGATAAGAAAAAAATGATCAAACTTGGAAAAAACCCAAATAGGGTCACTTTAAGAATGAAAAAGTGACAATGACAGACAAATTCGATAATAAACAATTAAAAAATTACGAAGTAAAATTTTTCTTAAAAGAAACAATGAAAGCAAGTAAAAAACCAAAGTAAGGTGCTGAAAGAATGGAATGAATCAAGATTACACAAAATAAATGAAAACTAACATTCAAAGCTTGGAATACGATTTTATGCCATAAAGAAACGAGTTAAATGCTCCTTATTAAAAATAAAAACCTGCGAAAACTGAAATCTGAGGATCGAAGACAGTAATTTAATAGTCTGGAAATCATTTCGTCTAACGAAATTTCAAAAACAAAGGAACGCGCAGCCAAGCCTCAAATAAGAAAACTTCCAGAAATAATTAATTCATCGTGCCTCGAAAGTTTAAACAATAGTACTAAGAAGCAATTGTCGACTCATACCATCATACTTAATTCTGTAAAAGTAGTATGTTTTATTACGGACAATTGGGGGGTGAATGGCAATGAAGCCTTTCTGAACACATGTATATTTTTCAAGGTACGTCAAAAGTTGTCAAAACGGGAGAATGGACTCCGTCCTTTACTGGGATGAAAAATATAAACAAAATTCCAATTAAACCTCGTCTTAACGCGTGTTCTAAACAAGCACATTTTAACAGGCCACCTAACCAAAGAACCAATCTACAAGTGAAGTTCTTAATCCTAGTAATGCCTACATAAAGAAATTATAAACATTAATTTACGACTCCATGTACGGTCACCATATGGGATTAAGCATGGGGTGAATGTAGGAGGTCGTGCATCCGTACATAAAAAAAAGAAGGGTGGTGTCTATCGTGAATTTTGATTTGAAATTATCAAGGCTTTATCGTTGTGATACTTGCATCTATCTGTATCTGGAGTGAAAGGAGTGGAGGGTGGGAAGATATCAAACTACAAACAAATATTACGATAGGTAGGTAAAGGAGAGACAGAGAGAGTCTCTTGTATTTTAATTTGTACAAAACATCGTTTCGGTCTAAACTAAAAGAAATTCGGAGAGTGAGAAAGACAGATGATAAACCATCTTTCTCCAGCTCACTACCTCGTACCTTTTTCCGTTCAGTCGTGCAGATTGGGCCTAAAGATGGCGCAATCTTCTACAACCTGCGACATCAAAGATCGAATGATTTCTCTTCGGCGATGACGATGAAATGTATGGAAAACATCAGCGATCAAATCGAATTTTCAAATTCTTTGTGTCGGACGACAGAAATAGGTGAAACCTAACTGGCAGCATTAGTCAACTGTTGAATATTAGCCCAACTAATACATAAATACAACCAGCGATGTTGGAGCTAAACTGCTGAATTTTAGTGTAGATGTTGAAGATCAAGGGGTAAAAATGGCCACACTCAGGACTGTAAAACAGTAACATTGGGAAACATTATAAATCGGCCAGACGCAGAAATCAATCTGAGAAAATTAACCAAACGCTAAAATTCAACTGGGAAAGTGGGGTCAATCGGACAAAAAGTCAACAGTTGACGAGCAGTCTAACGACTGCATTTGGTCAACTTGCGAGACGGTGGTAAACAATTTTCAAAAGCTGGCAACCGAATTTGTGAAAGCTAACAGTTAACGAAAATCAACCAGTACCAGGCCACCTTTACCCTCGCACAAAACCTAAATTAAAATTTTCCCTTTAACGTCTTTGGGAAGTTACAAGTGTCATTAGAGATACTACACGGAAACCATCAAATTAGGGTCCAAATTAAGAGGCAAAACAGCACCGGGTTTACTGAAAACCATTCAAACGATTCAAAATCAGTTTGCGCACGTAATATATATATATATATATATATATATATATATATATATATATATATATATATATATATATATATATATATATATATATATATATGAAAATGTCATTAGCAATATGACGTCACATTGGAATAACCCTAAATAACACCCCAAAATATTTGTGAGAAATAATAATAATGATGATCATTTCCACTAAAAAAGGAGGTAACTAATTAATTCGATTCTATTTATAATAATACATTTATACAATATTTGTAAAATATTTAAAGCTTTTTAATAGACCTAAATGTATACTTAAATAAAAAAATGAAAACTTTCAATCGCAATAGTGGAAAACCCTATAAAAAACACCAGCGACCTAACCATTCACTAAATAGAAGACAATAAAACCTATACCTTCAAAATTAAGAAAGTCATTTGTTTAACTCTAAAATAGTCCTTAGGAGAAAAAGAATTGGACTACAAAAATAAATGGAAATATATAATCAAATAAGGATGTCACTAGGTGGGGTACGACAAAGAGAAGTGGAGCATAAAACTTTATCAACACAAAATGTCCAGGAAGGTACATTTCAACCCCTCTTGGAAAAATAAACTTAGCACAAAAGACCTAAGAGACCCCTAAACAAAAACATGAACGCCCCGTGGGAGGTTGGCGGGTGGGACAAGAATGAGGCAAAAGATCTTTCTGATTCATTACATCAAAAGGGTAGGATAGTAGAGGGTCACTAGAAAAATAGGGATTCACTCTACGAGTGTCAAAAATTGTACATATTTCCGTAGGAAGAAAGGAGGAAAGAGACAAATGAAATATATAAATAGGAATAAAACGGCGTCATTAAAGGGTTGGCTTTACTTTTAACTTCGAGTTTGGATGTAAGAGGGAATTGCTAGTCCCGGCGAGGGAAGAAAAACCTTCTGGGGGGCTCTGGACCGACTCAGAATTGGAGTCCTCCGAGAGGTAAACTGGCGGGGAGGTGGAGGGTTCAGCCACTCCGTGGAAGGGGGACACTACGACTGCGGGGGTCTCTTGCGCCTCCTGAAATTCACTGCCGAGGTTCAGTCCCTCCTCGCCCACCATGTTGGAGAGCACCTGCGAAATGGTGTTCAGTTCCTGTTGATTGAACGATGAAGAGATCAGTTCACCCAGCGCCCCCTCGTCGAGGCAGAGGGAGGGTAAAGGGGCATCGGGAGCTTTCGAGGTATTGGTTGTGACACCTGGGCGTGGCGGCTTCCGGTCCTCTTCTTCGGTCCCTTCACAAATCTTTCCATCTGAGGACAGAAACTAGAATCAGGCCAAGGATGGAGAAACAATGGACTGGGTCGTAAGCACAATTTAAAGGCGCTTCGGAGCCATCGGTGGCTCAAACATGGCTGCCGAACCGTGGCCCATCTAAATTAGGCATTCATCCGAATAGCTAATCAAGGACTTATTTTTGATTATGGCAACGTCAAAGCAATATACAAGGAAGGAGGCGAGTTTACAACACACTGTTAAAAATGCAAATTTACAAACTTAGTTAACGGAGGTTAAAGAAATTTACAAAGCACCCTGAACTTTATGTAGTAAATACAATGTAACCATCAGAAATGAAAAATGGTGAAGGGGAAAAACTTTATAAGGACAATAGTAAAATTTGACAACGCAAATGTTTAAAACACATTTATATAAATAAGTTACATTTGCAAAATGTCTCATTAAAAACTAATCCTCATCTGTTCTTGAATATATGGAATATTCTAAAGGATACTGTGTCATTCCTAACAAGATATTCGTATCGTCAACATCTTAATCATGGGGAAAAACAAACAAATTAGTCAAAATCTTTGTGAACGCACTGTAGCCCTTCATAAGAGTGACCTTGGGTACAGAAATATCTCTGTACAACTTCTAAATTCAGTTGTTACCAAAATAGGCAACTGGAACTTTCATAATTCAATCCATCCTTCGGATCGTTCAGGTCGCCCTCGGATGTTAACGGAATGGCAGCTCGAAAACTTGCTAGAACTATATGTGATAAACCACAGACTATTCTTAGAGAGCTGCAGTAAGATCTAGAAACAGGTGGAGTTGAAGTTAGCAAGGATATGATCTCTTTTCTCGTACTCCAGGAAAGACCTCACTCCTTAAGAAAACTCACTGTAAAGCTGGCTTGGCGTTTGCAAATGAACATTCAAATAAACAGGCAACGTTCTGGAAACAAATCCTTTGATCAGATGAAACGAAAAATAGAACATTTCGTTCGAAATTCTATCAGCGGGTTTGGAGAAAGAAAAGTGTGAAACTTAAGCTCTAAAGAATACCACATCTACATTCAAATTCGCTGTTTGTTTGTTTTTTTTCTTTTTAAAGATCACATCTGGCAAATGCCTATTAGGGCAAATGTCGCAGTAATCACGTTACGACCTGATACTAAGCTAGATCAATTTAACAAAACAAATAGACAAAGAAACAAATGGAGCACGCTCCGGCATCGGGGTGAGGCCCGCTTCCTCGCGGTATCGAGTATGTCGCCCCCATCGTGTGAAGCCTCCATGATACCGTATCGCCATGCGGTATCATAGGCCTTCTCCAGATAGAAAAACACCGTGGCGTAGTGCTGTCTACGAACGAAGGCCTCGCAGACGGCATTTTGCAGGCTAAGCAGAGCATCTGACATGGAGTGGAACTTGCGGAAGCCGCATGTGCAGAAGACAGATGGCCTCCGTTGTCCAGGAAAAAGGCTAATCTAACATTTACCAATTTCTCCATCAACTTACACGCGCAAAAGGTTACGAGAGATTGGGTAGAGTGATCTCTCCCAGGTTTGCAAAAAGCGAGCACAGTAGCGATTCGCCAGGAGTCTGGGAGGATACCCTCTACCCAGATGCTGTTGAACAAATCTAACAGAAAGGTTATGTCTCGCTCACCCAGGTGTCAAAGCATGGCATAAGGGAAATCGTCCGGAACATGGGCGGTGTCCGCCTACGAAGCAAGAGCAGAACGCAACTCACTCCAGAGTAAACCTGTCGTTGAAGGGTTCTCCTCCTCTGGAGGTAAAGTCCAGTCGGCGGCCTTCCACGACATTACAACGGGCATTGGATGGTGGTGGAGCAGCATCCCGGCTAGAGAATGCGGAGAAAGCGGTCGCGAAGGTTTTTCGCCACGGACCATTCTCATGGAGATATGGAGGAAGGGGGACCTTCGAGAACTTTCCCCGAATCCTTTTGACTCGATTCCACACCTCTGCTAGAGGGATCTTCCCGTTAAGTGAAGACACGTATGCCCGCCATGAAGAGAGGGGGGCGTGCTACAAAATATACCGGAACCTAGCCCTATTTCATTGAAATTCAGCGACAGTGAAGTCGCTCGGAGGCGCTTATAGGGCATGTAGGCATAACGCTTCTGTTTAAGAGCCGTCGCGCACTCAGCTGACCACCAGGGAAGCGGTCAGCGTGCAAAACGGCCAGACGTTCTAGGAATAGTAGTTAAGCACATGGCGATGAGGTTGCGGGAGAAGAACTCAACAGCCTCATCTACAGACCTAAACTCCTCGACTGCGAGAGAAATCATTAATTTCCGGAAATGCGCCCGCGCCAAGCAGCCGGGATGGGTAGAACCCGCAGAAGGGTTCCGAATTAGCGCGGAAACGACCCTGCTCGTAGGCCTGGAGGAAAAAAAAGCATAGGGTGTCTTTCTTAGCATTGAGGAAAAGGACGAACTAGGCAGAGCCGAGCGCGCCAGGACCAAGTCCTTAGCCTCGCGAAATGAGAAACGATCCTGGGCAAAAACGGCCAGGATTTCTTTCTCAAGGAGATATGCACCACATTGCTTCGAAGACGCAGGGTGCGGCTCTCCGCAATTGACACACTTGGCCACACACGATTTGGACTTATCGTGTGCGGCCTTGGAGCAACTTAGACTGAGTTCGGGTAACCCTGACTTTGCACGTCGACAGGGTCGATTAGTATGACCGAAGCGGTGGCAGTAGTAGCACCTACGCGGCAGTGGCACGAACTCCTTCACGTGGTAGCGATACCAACCGGCACACCGTTTCAGGGAGCTTGTCACAGTCGAACGTGACGAAGAGTGTAGGGGTGGGTCTCGAGGCCCCTCCCTGTTTTCTTATCACACCGCCGCGTGTTCAGCCAGCTCTAAGGTGTTGTCGTGTATGGAGTAGTCCATGCCCCCGCATAAACTACTCCTTTCACGAAGTTAATGGTAGAGTGCGGCGTCACACTCACCGGCGTGCCATCATGTGTCCGAAGGGCATGAATCATGGCCGCCCGGAAGGATTCGACGGATTCGCCAGAAGGCTACTGTCCGAAAATCGGGTCATCTTCGGCTCTCTACCAATCACGCTAGCTAGGAATCTGATGGATCATGTTGCCATTATCTAGCATGCTGCCATCAGTGGAGCGAATAATGATGAAACGTTTGAAGCCAGCGGGCTCGAAAACGCCAGGTGGGCGCCGACATAATCGAGGCTCTGCTCTGCGCACTTGCATTATTGGTCTTGGTCAGGGACTCCCCTACTGGAGCCGGAAGTACCGATCCTGGGTTGGTCGCATACCGAAACGGCAGCGGCCCTGTCCGTCCCCATGGGCCGGCCTCGGCAAGATCCTTCTCCAAAATGGAGAAGGTTCTGCCTGTTACACGAGAACCAGACGGGATGGAGATTCCTCCTCTCCTTGTGAGGCCTCGGAACCGCCTGCTGTGTGAGGAGGAGCCTGCATAGGGGTGGAAACGGGTTCTGCGCTTGGCACCGAGCCGGGGTTCGATCCCATGGAGGATCGTACCGTTGGGGCTGGGTCACCTCACAGACCATGTCCATCTCAAGGGGGGCCTCTATGTGCCCCCCCCCCCCCCCGAGACATCACAGGTCCCATGTGAGGTACCTTTTGTCACCTTATCTTTGGCAAGCGAACCGGCATCCTTATAGGAAGAGAGGGGGAGGAACGTACGGTGACCCCTCTAAGCTCATTATGCGTGCCCGCAGGTCTTTGAAGGCCACCGCTTACACTTAGGTCCTGACAGCCCATCAGCATGGCGGCTGCACCTTGGGCACGGGGTAAAAATTGATAGAGATAGAAGGCAGAATGAAAGAGCATGTGAGGAAGGTGTGGGTAAGGATGGACCGGGTTGTTAAAAACCAACCACCCTAAGCCAGAGCTCAGGGGTGAGGGATAATTGGACTAAAGTTGTTTGGTCTGATGAAAGCAACTTTGAAGTAGGTTCTCCCCATTAGTTTCCACTAATTTATTATGCTTGTACACATTTTTATTGGATACCAAAATTGATCAGTAAAATTTGTATTTCTCCTCAGATCTTTGGAAGCCCCGGAGCTGTTTATGTTGGTCGAAGAGTCGGGGAAGCTTATGATCCGAAATGTATTGTACCACCAGTCAAATTTGGAGGTGGCTGCATGTCGTATTCAGGTACAGGAAGGTTGTTCACTTGTGAGGCCAGAATTAATTCCAACACTTACACTAGTATGTTAGACCAGGTTTTTCGACCAAAGGGTTCAGCTAAGATCATGGGGCAGGTAAAAAAGGCGAGAACTGGAGCAGAAAGTGTTCCCGCTCGCTAGCTCTACACGTCTTTGGGACATAAGGAAACAACGCCTCAACAATATGAAGACATAGGAAGTGAAAATGTGTGTAAGATATATAGAAACATATATCTAGTATCAGGGCCAGTATCAGCTGCAGCATGGCGGGCAATACTACACACCTTGCGGTGAACACCGAACCCGTAGGCGTATTCTATGAATCCAACTCTTGGTGGGGACTTATACATACACACTGATGCCCTCGGTTCTCATAAAAACGAGATCCTGCCCTGTAACCCCCTTAACACCGCCTCCCCCCCGCAAAATCCGACATCAACCAGAGGGAGGGGGGTCATCTACTCCCTTTGAGAATAGAGGTCTTTTAAAGGGAAGGCAATCTCTCCCCTTTCTCGTTTGGAGAGAAGCCTCATAACTCAAATCCCCAGAAAGCCCCTCTTCCTGCTATGATTCAGAATGGCCTGGACTCTTAAGAATCCGCCTAGAAGGCTCAAACTAAACGTACCTCTTAGACCAGTAAAACCCAGGACGTTCCTAACTATAGCACTATCATCCTGCAAGTACCGCTTCCCCGCATTCTCACCTGCGCCATAAAGGATTTGAGAGAACTCGTGGTCGGGGATTTTGTTGAGGACGTCCTGGAGGTCTTTGGCCTCGAGCGGAAGGCCTCCCACCATGCCCTCCAGCTCGTCCGCCTCCAGCTCACTCTCGTCGCCACCGCCCGCTGGATCTGACGGAGGCGCAAATCGTTAGACAAGAGTCCACCAACCACGAGGACGAACGTGCGTAATCTAACAAGGTCGCCTTCACTCAAGAGGGCAAAAAGAAGGGGGAAGTACAGACAGAAGAAAAAGCGAGAAAGGAGCCAGAGCGAATAGAAATAAAGCGAAAACCAGGGGCATCTAAGAAGCCTTTGGTAAGGATCACGGATGGAAAGGATCTAGATACAGAGAGGTACCTAAAGACTTCATCTACCAGTTTCCAACAAAGTTGGATGGTCTCACTTCAATAACTAGCCCTTTCTAGCCCTATTTATGCTTTATTGAGCACAGGGTGATTGGCGCAGGCCTCTGCACCATGCCACATAACATAGCATAATTTGCCGTGCGTTTTTTCTCTCGAAATTTAGAGCCCAATAGCAACGAGGCCGCGTCACGCTTTAAGTTAGCAAGCAGAGACCTGTAAAGAAGGAAGTGAAGGTAGGCTTAGTGAAGATGAGTGGAAGATATATAGTTGCAGGCATTGGCACCAGATGGGCAATTGCGGGCACTCGATTTCCATGGCAGCATGGGCATCACCCATGCCTATCCAACGGTCCCCACCCACCCCCAGTATGGGGTGCTGTAGCATCTTGTTTATCCATCAGGGCTCATCCCTGGTTAGATGTCCCAAAGCACACACCGTCACACTCTCATCCACTTACTCTTCGGGCAGCCCCACTACTTCCCCTTTCCCTCTCAAACAATAATTCACATAACCAACTCCTCTCGCACACCCTCTTGTATTGTCTCTTAACAAGTGTATTTCCACCCATTCTTCTTACACGCATATATCGCTTCAGAACACACTCAGTCACACCATAAACACTTACCCAGGCTTACCTCCCCGCCTTCCTTTCGCACACCAAGCATCTCTCTCAAATTGTCCATTCCCACTGTTCTCTTTCCACATCTTTCCTTCTCCTTCCATACCAGCCTCAATCCCATATACCAAGGTTGGCACAAGCATACTCTCATGCAGCTTCCAGGCACATTTTACCAGACACTTCCCTACCGTTGAAAACCGGGGTCGCAATCTACTTCACTTGTACCACTCTCATTTACAATGAATCTAAGATGCTTAAAACTTCACACTTTCTCAAGGATGAGACCACGGAGTGGGATAGCACACCCCACCCGATTCTCAGTCCCCAAATACTCTCATGTTACCTTGCTATTTCCTGCATTCATTTTTAGACCCCATCCTCTCGCACACCTGGTCAAAAGCTGCAATCGACATTTCCAAATCTTTCTCACTCAGTAACAAATACCTGGTTATCAGCATACACCAACAGAATCATCAATCTGACACCCATTCTCCTGATTCCCACCAGTACTTCTTCTCTCAGTAATCCATTTGTAACAGATTTAACAGCCATAGCGACATCACAAACCTGCCTTATACCCTACATAGGGTACCGTCCCAAACTAGACAACAAAATACCAAACATACATTTTCTTAAAAGTTTCATTTCATGGAATAGCGGTAAAAAAAGTTGAGCAAAAGTAATGTGTATTAAAAGAAAAATGGATAAATATAATTGAAGCCAAATCAAAAGGCAAGACAATTATTGAACAAAAGATTAATAGGAGGTTGCAGGGCCTGGTTCTGAATGAGTTGAGCACATCTTCAGGATTTTTTAAATTTTAGGAACCCATCTGGCGAATACCTACTTAGGCATAAGTCGCCGTACTCACGACAGCCTAGTACTAACGATAAAAAAAGAAAGGCAGCAGCTCTATCAGCGCTCCAGGCACTGAATGTCACGGAACAGAGAATATCCATGGCGCGGGTACAAGAGACCCTAAGGCTGCGAATATGAGCCTCCCAGGTGAGGCGTCGGTCAAATACAAGACCACGGAAACGGACCGATTCCACCAGCTCCAGGCGCGCCCCATTTAGAAACAAGTCTGGTTCAGGGTGAAGTCGTGGATGGCAGCGAAGGTTCACCACCTTAGTCTTAGCCAAGGAAAACCGAAGCCTGTGCACTTCGGCGTAACAAGAGACGGGGTTCAATGCCTGTTGGACTCGACGCTCCAGAGTTGGCAGAGTTGGGCCGAGCCAAAAGAGATCGAAAGGTCGTTCACGTAGAGCGTAGTGAGAACATCTTCCGGCAGCACCGAAATGATACCGTTGATGCCGTTGAAGACACTTCCCTGCGGGACACCCTCTTCGTGCTCCATTGAGCCGGAGAGGAGAGTGAAATCGTTAGGGCGGCGCTAATAGCGCATGTAGGCAGATCGCTTCAGTTTGAGGGCCGTCTCACACTCGACCTAAACTACTTGACTGTGATAGAGAAATCAGTCATTTCCTGAGATGCGGACCACCGTGCCCGCGTCAAGCACCACCGGCGTGGGCTCTCGGGCGGCAGCGGCATATAAAATTATATTTGAATGGATAAGTGATCACTACCATGGAGGTCATCGACCACCCCCAACCCAAAATCAAACTGTGCATCCGGAGAGCACACAGATAGATCGAGGCGAGAACATGAAGCAGTTGTCACCAGTGATGCGTAAACTCAGCCAGAATTAGGACACCTATCTCCAGCTTGTCGATCAGGTCGGCAAGGACTTGACCCCGGGGATTAAGCGAATAGTGTCCCCAGAGGAGGTGTCTACCATTCAGATCTCTGAGAAAGACAAAAGGCCTCGGCAACAGTGCCACGGCGCGTCGGAAGTCTCCCGCGTCGAAGTCAGGTGACGGTGAATATACGCGGAAATAACAGTATACCTCCTATCCAGGTGCAGCTGCACAGCTAATGACAAAAAAGGTATCTAAAGCAAAGAGGAAAACGGAGACATCATGCCGGGTGTAAATGGCGCATCCCCCTGCCCGGCCATCATCCCTTGGTGGTGGGGTGGCAAAACCCTTATATCTCGGGAGAGTGGGCAGGGGGCACGCGCCCAGCATGGTCTCCAACAAAAAGATAGCTAACGGGGAACGGGACGGGACGAGACGAGCATCCGCAGCTCCTCCCAGTTGGCCACGAATCTACGGCAATTCCATCGAAGGAATATATCCTCCAAGCCTAGCTCGGAGGAGATGCGGGGGGTCCTCTTCGAAGAGAAGACCCTAACCGAAATGGCCGGCCGTACGCTTCCTGGAAGCAGAACTCCAGGCGATGTCGCCTTCGAAGACTTCCTGAGGGAGGTTAGAATCGCCATGCGAGTCTTTTCCTCCCTCAGCCTCGAAACCTTAGGTGAGCTGGGAAGAGGGCTTCAGAGGCGGGTGTCCCTTTTCGGGGAATCCACCCAGCCCACCGCCACTTAGGGTGGGCGAAGTAGCCGAAGCTCCTTTAGTGCTGTCTTTTCGGGGGGCAGCTTTTGGAACTCCGGAAGATGGCCTCACGACCAACTTCAAGAGTGTTGCCTCCTGCGAGTCTAATGACTCGGTGGACCGTAGCCCTGGTTTCAGCCAGAGCTGGGTGTAAACCTTTTGTGCCGCTAGCTTTACCAGGAAAGCGGCGCCCGGGCTGTATAGAATCCGCAGAAGGGTTGCGAATGGGCGCGGAAACGACCGTGCTCGTAAGCCTGCAAAGGCCATGAGCAGACGGTGTCTTTCTTATCATTGAGGTATAAGACGTCCCAGGCAGAGACGGGCGCGCCAGGACCAGGTCCTTAGCCTCGCGAAATGAGAGACGATCCTGGGCGTGAACGGGCAGGATTTCCTTCTCAAGGAGATACGCACCACATTGCTTCGAGAAAATGGTGTGCGGCTCTCCGCAATTGACACACTTGGTCATCACGACTTGGACTTATCAGGTGCGACCTTGGAGCAACTTACACAGACTTCGGATAACCCCGAATTTGCGCTCCTACAAGAGCGATTAGTATGGCTGAAGCGTTGACAGTAAAATCACCTGCGCGGCAGTGGGACAAATGCCTTCACGCGGTACCGATACCAACCGGCACGCACCGACTCAGGTAGCTTATCACAGTCGAACGTGACTAAGAGTGTAGGGGTGGGTCTCAAGGCCCCTCCCTGTTTTCGCATCACACTGTCGGTCAGCAATAAGGTGATGTCATCTATGGAGTAGTCCACGAGTTCCCTCGCATAAAATAGTCCTTTCACGAAGTTCATGGTAGATTGCGGCGCCACACTCACTGGCGTGCTATCAAGTGTCCGAAGGGCAATAATCATGGCCGGCTCGGAAGGATTCAACGCATTCGCCCTAAGGCTACTACCGTCCGAGAAATGGGTCACCTTCGGCTGTCTACCAATCACGCTAGCTAAGGCTCACCTCTGATGGATCATGTTGCCCTTAGCCAACATGCTGCCATCATTCGAGCAGCATGTGGAGAGGATTATCCTCGAAAATAGACGGGTGAAGGTCGAAGAAATCGACCGAGAACTTGGAATATCACATGGAAGTGTTATCAACATCATCAACGACATTTTGACCATGACAAAGGTCTTTGCCCTTTGGGTCCCTAGAAACCTCACGCCCCATGATCGACTTCAACTTCGTCAAAGTTCGGAGGAGCTGCTGCTCCTGTACAACCAAGACGTGGCGGGATTCGGGTCACGCATAATGACGGGTGATGAAACGTGAATCCATCACTGGGATCCCGAGACCAAGCTCAAAAGCATGGCCTGGAAGCACAGGGGCTCTCCGACCCCCATCAAGTTCCGGACCCAACCCTTAGCCGGGAAGATCATGGCCACCAACTTCTGGGATTCTGAGGGAGTGTTGATGGTGGACTATGCGCCTCGTGGAAGGACCATAACAGGCCAATATTACGCCGAGGAACTGGCTGGATTGAATAAGTGCATCCGTCTGAAGCGGCGCGGCAAGTTGACACGTGGTGTCCTGCTCCTCCACGACAATGCTCCTGTCCACAAGACCAGAGTTGCACAAGCTGCCGTGCGCGAGTGCGGATTCGAGGAGCTCAACCATCCTCCCTACAGTCCAGATTTGGCCCCTTTCCGCCAGCTCAAGGCTGCACTGCATGGTCGCCAGGTTGGGGACGATTAAGATGTCCAGCTCGCCGTCCAGGAGTGGATTGAACAGCAGTCGAGAGATTTCTGGATGTCGGGAATTCAAAGCCTCAGGGAGAAGTGGCGCAAGTGCATTGAAGTCGAGGGTAGTTAAGTTGAAAACTAATAAAACACTTTGACTCATATCTCGTTTCCTTATATCCGAATTGCAAAACTTATTGGCCGCCCCTCGTAATCGAGGCTCTGCTCTTCGTCTGGGACTCACCATCCGGGTAAGCAACGGAGCCGGACGTGCCAATCTTGGCCTGGTCGCTTACCGAAACAGCAACAGACCCATCCGTTCCCGCGGCCCCCGCGGTTAGAGAGGAGCCCCGAGTCTTTTTTTATCTTTGTAGGGGAGGAGGGCGGGAAATGATCCCGCTTCTCTCCTCCACCGGCAGATGCCCCTAGGCCAGATGGACCGGCCTGAGCAAGATCGTGAAGGTCCTGGCTGCCACAAGGACACCAGCCGGAGGAGGAGATCTCTCCTCTCCTTCTAAAGTCTTTGAGACCCGAGCCGTCTGAAGATGACTTCGCACAGGGGCGGAGTAGGGTTCGGTGCTTGGCACCGAGCCCAGGTCCGCCCCAATGAAAGGTTATAATGTCTCGAGATGGGTTACCTCAGGGACCATGTCCATCTCACGGAGGGAGGTCCATATGCCCCCCCCCTCCCCCAGGACATCACAGGTCCCAGTGCTTATAGTGTCTTTGGTCGGGACGAGAGGGGGGCACGTACGGTGACCCCCCCCTCTAAGCTCAATATGCGAGAACGCAGGTGTATAGAGGAAAGGGGCCGACGGGCCCTATCTACCCTCCTCTCCCTGAGGGGGTTGGCCCCATCGTGCCGCTCCTGCCGCCTGCCTTTCTTGGCAGTCCCCTTAGAAAGTAAATGGGGGACCGCCGCTGGTGAAAGGGAGTGAGGGGAATTCCTCTGCAACTAGCCTTTTGAACAAATCTAATAGAAAGGCCATGCATCGCTCAGCCAGGTGTCGAGGCATGGCATACGGTACATCGTCCGGATCAGGCGGTGTCCGCGCTTGAAGCGAGAGCGGAACGCAACTCATTCAATGTAAACTTTTCGTTGATGGGTTCTCCGCCTCAGGAAGTAAAGTTCAGCCAGAGGCCTTCTGCGACATCACGACGCTCATTGAATGCTGGCGGAGCAGTATCCCGGCTAGAGAATGCGGAGAAAGCGGTCGCGAAGGACTCCGCCACGGACGCGGGGTCCGAGATTACGGTACCATTCCCCTGGAGAACAGGACTTGCCCTGAATCCTTTTGACTCGCTACCACACCTTTGCTAGAGGGGTCTTCCCTTAAAGTGAAGACACGTTTTCACGACAGGAAGAGCAGCTACACACCGACTAGAAGTTACTCAGTGGACGATCCTTCATTAAAGGAATCAATGTTCAAATTAGGCACCCAGAGGATATCCCTGCTAGAATGTCATGATCCTAGACAGGACGGCCAAGATCTGAAGATCTGTCGTGGCAGACCCATAGACTACACCCAAGATTTTTATTTGGCCTAGCAACCAACAAAGCCCTCCCCCACGCCGCGCCACAAGCAGTACCGTTTTATGCAACCGAGAACAGCCATATAGAGGTGTTCAGCCCATTACACGCAGGAAAGTGGTTATTGGGGCAAAACCGATCTTCGCATTATTCGCGCCCCAACGCCTAGGTCCCCTGTCACCTGCGGGCGTTATTTAGAGGGTTTCAAACCTTTTCTTATGATACACCATGAGGTAGCTGGTCAGGTCCTTAAGCTTAAACAGAGGTTTGAAGGGATAGTGGTAGAGAAAAAGGAATGCTGAGAGGTAGCAGGAGGAAGTGCACCAACAACAATTTCACTAGGCTGTGTCAAAGGTGAGCACAGTTCCTCCTGGTATCAAGTGCAGGTAGACAAAAGATTGTGGTGATAGTCCTTGAGTAATTTTATTAAAAAAAAGTAGCGCTGAGAGGAAACAAGAGGAGGGGGGAGCAACAACTTTTTCAGCCTCCATCAGAGTTGAAATCAACCCAGTGACAGTGCCTCCCTAATTTGCACTCAGGCCGGGAGGATGTGCAGCTCCTCCCGGTACTAAGTGTAGCAGGTTATACAGGGTTGGCCCCTGCGGGGATGGTATGGTCGAAGTGTTACTCCCGTTCCTAGTAGCACAAAATATATTAAACAAATAACATGTAACCCAATGGCGAGGCACCTGTGCCAAAACCGATGAAGACAACAATGTACAGTCAGGGTCCAAAGTTTTGAGATCACTCTATTTTGTCATCTAAGGACATTAATACAATTAAGCAAACGTTGCATTTTGTTTTATTGTTTGCATCATAATTTGAAGGTGAAATATATAAATTTAGAGCCCAAACCTACTTAATTAAAAATACACTCAATTGATGCAGTTAGTATTTATAATGATGTTCCTTGTTCTTCAAGACCGCTTCAATTCGTTTTGGCATACTGGAGACTAAATTTGGATGATATTGTGATTGATATTGGCCATTTTGTTCAATAACTGGTTACAATTGGATGGTTTCTGTTTATCAACGGCGAGTTTGATTATCGCAGACCAAAAAATTCTTTAATAGGTTCAAATCTGTCGCATTTCCGGACCAAGGTCTCAAAGGTTTGATGTTCTTTTCAGCCAAGAACTTTGTTATTGTTTGTGCTTTGTGACAAGGTGCGTCATCATGATTAAAAATATAGTTATCATACCAAAAGTGGTCTTGAACTGTTAAGAAAAGGTGGCGATGAAACATGCTTTTGTATTATTTTGAGTTCATGGCAGTGTTCATGAGAAAAATTGTTAGTGCTCTAATTCCCTTAAATGAGAAGCAGTCCAAGAGAAGGAAAATGTCTGCATGCTTCACCATGGACAAGACACAGGACTCGTGAAAGCTCTCCCCTTTTCTCATTTTAATGAGGGATCTTCCAGAAGCTCTAAACAAGTTGAAGGTAGCTTCATCAGAGAATATCACTTTGCATGACTTCAACAGTCCATTAAATTTACTACAAAAGTGGAGCCTATCTGTAAGGTTCTTGTTGAGATGAGGCTTATTGACCCTTTTCGACTTGAAATCTGTGCCGAAAAGTCTCTGCCTGACTGTGCGCACTGAAGCGTTTCAGACCTGCTCATTTCCAATCGTGAGCAAGCTTGGCACTGGAAGCAAGCCAATTCTTGAGCTGGGTGGAACCTTACCAGGAGGCAATCTTGGTGTTCATTTGAAGCTCTAGAGCAAGGGTCCCCAACCCGCATCGACAAGTCCGAGATATCTGAAAGCTACATATTATACAGAACAAAAAAAAAAGAAGAGAATTTATTAATGAGACACTTGATGACATTTCTCAGCACAAAGTTGATCAAAGTATACAAAAATATACTCGACCTAACCTTCTAACTTGAACTAACCAGTTAACTTAACCTATTCCCAAACCCGCTCTTGAGAAAAAAGATGTTTCAACACAAGTTTAGAATGATGGGGGGGGGCACCGATGACCCAGGAAATGATCTGGCGGGCCGCACGCATTATTAATTTTGATATGTGGTCTCAGGCCAAACGCAATGGCCTCATGGGCCGCATATGGCCCGTTGGCCATGGGTTGGTGACCCCTGCTCTAGAACATCCAGAAAACTTCTTTACAGGAGTGTAACAAATCTTTTTAAAGTCAAAGATCATAAAGATGATGTTCCTTTATACAATACCCTTAGCAACTATCTTCCTGAATTTGAAGCCACTTTGGTGCCCAGTGACAATGGTTGCAGGATTTTCTTTGAAAAGAACCATTTCAGAAATTGAAAAAGATTCAAACATTTATTTCTACAAAAATAATATTACTTATAATTATGAAATATCATTCATTTAATCCATATTTAAAATCATTTTAATTACCCTTTAGATTGAATAAGAAAGCTCCAGGGATTAAAACTCACCCACTACAGGAACAGGACCAGAGGCGATTTTGAATTCAGTGAAGAAATGCGCGTTTTTTTTTCTCATTATTTTTGAAATATCGATTTTTTTAATAATCTCGCTACAATTTAAATATTAGAATAATTATTTCTATCATGTAAATTTTAAAAATGAAAAAAAAGTCTAAAAACTTTTGTCCATGACTGTACATCCCATCCTGTGAACTAGGATGGAGACCTCAAAATTAGGGATGGTTTATCCCCTCAAAAAGGAAGCAAAGCACCACTTCAAGGAGTGCCCCGGAACTTACCTGAGCATGGCGTTGAGAACGTGGGTGATGTATGGGGTGTAAGGGGGGACGTAGAGTGAGGTGAGCCCAGGCAGACCCCGGGAGAGTTGATAGGGGGTCTGACACTAGTCGAAGGCACAATCGAAGAACTCCCGAGCGAGGATCTTCGCCTCTTCTTGTTTCTCTTCCCGTAGCGCGACAAGATCGGCATTTTGCTCTTCTTGCGTGCGCGCTTCGCCTTAGTCGCCCCATCCACGGGAGGCACCACAGGGGGAGCCTGCAAAAGAGGCAAGGGACCAGTCAGGAATGAAGGAAGGCAGGCTGGGGACCAGAGGGTAGAGAATGGGAGGAAGCAGTCAGCAAACTAACTCATGAAGATTTCTTTTATTTGAACCTGAATGAAATAGAGGATGAGAAGGAACTAAGAGTAGTAGTAGATAGGTCACCGAGTCTTATTTAAGTAGTGTATTGAGAGGGGCAAAAAATAGAGCGAATAGGGTGTAAGGCTTCATTAAAGCAAAGTTAGTTATATAAGTAAGGTGGTTATTCTTAAACTATGTAACTCGTATGTCAGGCCACATTTAGAGTACTATATACAAGAATGGTCCCCACACTTTAGACATGATATCAACCTGTTAAGAGTTAGTGCAAAGGAAGGCAACAAAGGTAATAGCACCTTAAATATGCAGAGAGGTTGAGGGTGTTAAAATGTTCTCATTTGAAAGAAGTGTGTGAGAGGGGATATTATCGACCTTTTTAAAATTTGTTCTGGGATGAAAAAGTTGGATTTTAGGAAGTTTTGAGTTGGAAGGTAGTAATTGGACTAGGGTCTACTAGTTGAAAATAAAATAAAAGAGTGTAGGTTGGATGCGATAAAGTATTTTTGCACCAACAGTGGTAAATTACTGGAATAGTTTGCCACAGGAAAAAATAAGCAGTCCAAATTTAAATGTTTTCAAGCACAGGTTAGATGAATATATTTGGAAGGAGGTCATCATAGTTTTTAAGTTGTTTTAGTGTAAATTATATATTGTAATAATTTGTGTATATATTATATTATTGATGTGTATTGCATCATTTAGTTTTTCGCAAGCCATGATGGTGATGCCTTTATAAGCAGTTTGGACAAAGTTTATCGAGATGTGTTGACTCGAATGACTTCAGATAGGACCTTGTGGCTTTTGTCAACCTTTGAATTACGCTATGTTATGTGGCATAGTGCAGAGGCCTACACCAACGACCACCTCTTGGATCCAGGCACTAAGCCCAAAGTGCTTAGGGTATGAGTGGCATCCATTGGCGGCATAATTACCTTCGAGATCAGTTGCGGATGGTGTGAGGGCCATTGACAACTGAGGGAGGCGCAGGTAGCGCGTACAGGTGCATAATGCACTTGCCTGGCGCAGGGCGAGTGGAATCTCCCCAGCATCGAATGGTAGGCTCTCAATGGAAGACATCCGGAAGGCCCCTGTTGCAAGGCGGAGACTGTTGTGGAGGATTGAGTCCAACTTCTGCAATACACGCTCGGGTGCGAAGGCATGAAACTCGCACCCGTAGTCAACGAACAAAGGATAGGTAGAAAAGCAAGGCATTAGCTCAATCAGCACCCCGGGGAGTGAACATCATGGAACAAAAAAAGGCCATGGGGCTGGTACAAGAGACCCAAAGGTTGCGAATGAGTCTTAGGTGAAGCATCGATGAAAAACAAAACCAAGGAAACGGCTCGAATCCACCCCTTACAGGCGAACCCCATTTAGAAACAAGTCAGGGTCGGGGTGGAGCCGTCGATGGTGGCAAAATTCTCCGAGATAAAGATTGGAAGGCGTCCCTTCGCCCCCTCGTGTGTAGAGTCTCCTTGATACCGTAGCAACATGCGGTATCATAGCCCTTCTCCAGATCGAAAAGCATCTTGTCTTAGTGCTGTCTACGAAGGAAGGCCTCGCAGACGGCATTTTCCAGTCGGAGCAGAGCATCAGACGTGGAATGGAACTTGCGGAAGTCGCACTGTGCAGAAGACGGACGACTTTCACTGTCCAGGTAAAAGGCTAGTCTAACATTTACCAATTTCTCCATCAACATGCACAAGCAGAAGTTTAGAGAGATTGAGCGGAAACCGGCCGGGGTAGAGTGATCTATCCCCGGTTTTTGAAAATCGAGCACAGTAGCCGTTTGCCACAAGTCTGGGAGGGTAAACTCTGTCCAGATCCTGTTGAACAGATCTAACATAGGTGTGGAAGCATGGCAGACAGGACTTAGTTCTGACCAGGGGCGGTGTCCACGCAACTAAGTCAATATAAACCTGTCATTGAAGAGTTCTCCGTCCTTGGAATAAAGTCCCGTCGGCGCCCTTCAGTGACATCACTACGTGAAATGAATGGTGGCGGAGCAGCATTCCGGCCAGAGAATGAGGAGAAAGCGGTTGCGAAGGACTTCAACACAGAAGCGAGATCCGAGATTGCGGTCCTATTGTTCTGGAGAACGAGAGCGGGGTCCTGCGAGAATTTGCCCCGAATTCTTTGGACTCGCCTCCACACCTCTGATAGAGGGGGAATCTTCCAGTTAAGTCAAGACACCTATGCCCGCCAGGAAGAGTTGCGGGCCATAGCTCGACGAAATTCACCGACAATGGAATCCTTCGGGCAGCGCTTATAGCGCATGTAGGCCTAACGCTTCTGTTAGAGGAAAATCTCACACTCGGAAGAACACCACGGAAACGGTTGGAATGCAAAACGGACAGACATTCTAGCAATAGTGATTAGGCCCACGGCAATGAGGTTTCCGGAAAACTCAACAGCCACATCCACCGACTTAAACTCCTCGACTGGGACAGAGAATGAATGAATAGTGCCGAAAATAAATGCTGCAAAACCCAAACGGACTAGCCCGCAGCCAAATTCAAGGACGGGACTGGGACAGAGAAATCAGTCATTTCCTGAAATACAAAGTACCGCTGGGGTCTCTCAGGGAGCAGTGGTCCTGAAAATGATATTTGAATGGCAAAGTGATCACTATCAAGGAGGTCATCGACTACCTCCCACTCCAAATCAGGTTATGCATTCGGAAACAACATGAATTGATCAAGACAGGAAAATGATGCGGTTCTAGGGCAGTGATGCGAAAAGTCATCTACATTCAGGACACCTATCTCCATCTTGTCAATCAGGTCGACAAGGAGCTGACCCCTGCGATTGATCAGAGTAGTCTTCACATAGGAGGTGTCTACTGTTCAGATCACGGAGCAAGAGAACTTCAGCAACCGTGAAACGATGCGGGGGAAATCACCCGCGTCAAAGTCAGCTGACGGTGGAATGTAAGCAGAAATAACTATAATTCCTATCCAAGTGCAGCTAAAATGCTAGTGACTGAAAGGTGTGTAAAGCACAGAGAAAAACGGAGACATCGTACCGCGTATATAATGGCTCATCCTCCTGCCAGACCCCCATCCCGCTGCGATAGGGTCGCAGAAGCCTTATCCCATGGAAGGGTGGGCAGGGGGCATGCCATCAGCACGGTCTCCTGCAAAAACATAGCTAACGGGAAACGGGAGAAGATACTTCACAGCTCCTCTCAGTAAGCCTAGAGTCCGGGGCAATTACATTGAAGGAATATGCCCTCCAGGCCAAGCATGGAAGAGATATAGTGGCCCTATTCGAAGAGAATACCCTTACTGAAATGACCATACGCTTCCCGGAGGTAGAACTCACGGTGTTGTTGGCCGAACCAGGCGCTATTGCCTTCGAGGACTTGTTGGGGAAGGTTGGGCTCACCATGCGAGTCTTTTTTTCCCTCCGTCTCGGAACCTTCGGCTGGCCGGGAGGACTCGGAGGTCCTTACTTTGGAAGATCCACTGTGTCCAGCCTTGGGTGGGGATCTAAGAGCCGAAGCTCATTTGGTACTGTCCTCCTTTCTGGGGGCAGCTTTAGGAACCACGGAAGACTGCCTCACGATCACCTTCATTGATGTTACCTCCTGTGAGTTGAGTCAAGCGACTCGGTGGAGGCGCACAGCCTTTTCACCTTACGGGAGGGAAGCCCTGCTTTTTTTAACACTTTGTGCCACTAGCTCTACTAGGAGAGTACTTGGTGTAAGCAGAACCTTCAGAAGGGATCTGCATGGGCGTAGAAACAAACGACTGTGCTCGTAGACCCAGAGGAAGCCTTTTATTTTTTAAATTGAGGTATAAGACCACTCAGGCAGCACCGGGCTAACGAGGACCAAGTCATTAGTATCACGAAATGAGAGAGGATCTGTAGCCCGAACGGTCAGGATGCCCGACATCTGGAGAATCGCACCACATGGACTCGGAAGAAGCGTGGTGCTGCCTTTGGCCGTGACACACTTGGCCTTACAGGATATGGACTTATCGTGGGCGGCCTTGGACTAACTTACTCAAACTTCGGGTAAACCTTACTTTGTACGTCTGCAGGAGCGATTCGTATGGGCGAAGCGGTGGCAGTAATAGCACCTCCGCGGCAATGGGACGAATGCTTTCACGCGTTAGCGATACCAACCGGCACGCACCGACTCAGGGAGCATGTCACAGTCGAACGTGACGAAGAGTATAAGGGTGGGTCTCGAGGCCCCTCCCAGTTTTCTCATCACAAGTTCGACCGCCAGCTCTAAGGTGATGTCATCTATGGAGGAGACCACGAGATCCCTCGCGGAAACCATTCCTTTCACGAAGTTCATCAAGTGTCCGAAGGGAACTAATCAAAACCACATCGGAAGGATACGAGGCATTCGCAAAGGTGACCCGAGAAACGGGTCACCTTCGGCCCTCCTCTGATGGATCATGTTGTCCTTGGCCAACATGCTGCCATCAGTGGAGCGAATAACCAGAAAGCGTTTGAAGCCAGCTGCCTCGAAAACGCCCGGTAGTCTCTCAATGAGGGGCGCCGACGTAAAAAAGGCTCCGTTCGGCAAATTGGCCACTTTGGCCTTGGTCTCATCCCCTCCCCCCTCAACCCCCGGGGATCATCCGTGCAGGACGTGCCGATCTTGGCTTGGTCGCTTGTCAAAACTGCAGCCGACACGTCGGTCACCATGCAGTAGTGTGTTGGTGTCCGCCTCCCCTCCCCAGTCTCTAATCCCTTTCTCCTTTTTCAGGTTGTTTAGAATGAGGAGGAAGCAGCGAAGTAACTCCGGGTGGGGGGACTCAATAGATTTCTATCGTGTTTCCCCATTCATCTCTGTCTTCCTCCAAGGCGATATTTGAAACAGGAATAAGATTAGTCTGAATTTGAAGTGATTGACTAGTGAATGAGTTTAACAGTGAACTTAAATAATATTGTATAATGTGTCCATTGGAATTTAGATAGAAGCTGAATAGTTATTCAGGTGAGTCTTAGTGTGAATGGGTGGGTGTGTATAAATGGCAGTATAAGAATGTTTTAAGTGTGACGCGATTGGGTGATTAAAAATGCCTTCTCCCTTTCAGCTTTTTGGTGCCGGCTTGTCCAGCGTGTCCTGGCTTGGTGAGGTGGCAGCAGCCAATCTTGACCCTCGTGTGGCAGTAAAGGGACGGTTTTTCGAAGCATGAGTCTCGAAAGTGCCTCCAAGTCGTCTACGCATCGATTGGAGCCAGAGTCCTCCCACTTTTCGCATTGACCGGAACTACCACGTCCCCGTCCTTGAGTGCAGATCATTTTGCATTTGCTGGAGCTGGACTTCCAGTCCCTTAAGAAAAAAGAACTGCCCCCCCCCCTTAATACTGGTAATAGCGGTCCCGGATATCCGGATACATTTTGGACAGACTCACATCTATTTGTGAATCCTTAGACATTTCCTTTTTTGCGGTTGTTGGCCAAGGTGTTTTGTAAGGCCACCTAAAATATATATATATATTTGGGTAAATTTGTATTTTTGTTTTCTGGGGTTGTGGTTGATCGCCATTATTCTTTTGTGTTTAATAAAGTTATAAAATAGACTCTCTCTTCAATACCCTCTCCTTGAACCACCGAGCGGACCTTGTTGGGACGGCGGGAAGAATTGGTGAGGGTGTGGCGACTCCGCCGCCACAACCAGAGCTCCGAGGGAGGGAGAGAAGACCAAGTCTTTTTTTCTTATATCTTTTCTTTTTACGAGAGGAGGTGTGGGGAATGAAGCCACTACTACCGCCGGGACGAGGCCTTAGGCAGGATGGACACCCCTCAGCAAGATCCTTCTCCAAGATGCAGAAAGTCTTGCCTGTCAAAAAGGAAGGCACCAGTCGGAGGAAGGAGGTCCATCGTTTCCTTGAGAGTCCTCGGGGGCTCGAGCCGTCTGAGGAGAAACTTGCATAGGGGCGGAATCAGGTTTGGAGCTTGGCACCGAGACCGGTTTCGACCCCATGGAAGATCCTGCCGGGTCACCTGCGGTACCATGTCCAACTCAGGAAAATCCTCCATGTGCCCCCCACCCCCAGACATCACGGATCCCATTTGAGGTACCTTTTATCCTATCTATAGCCGGCAAACAGGCATTCGTCAGGGGGGAGAGGGGAGGAGGTACGCTGACCCCCTGTAGACTTGAGATGCATGACTGGAGGACGCTAGTGAGCACGGACCGACGGAAAAATGCTATCCCTTGCCCCCTTAAGGGGGTTGGCCCTATCGAGCAGGTCCCGCGGTCAATTTTGTGCTGTCTGCCTGCTCTCTTGCCACTCCCCTGTGAAAGTAAAGGAGGGACTGCCGCTGCAAAAGAGATGGGGAGTCCCCCAAAGGCGCCTCCAGAGAATGGGGTGAGGGGGCATCCACCGTACCCGTAGGGTTAAGAGGGTTGGAGGGGCCCCTAAAAAACACAGGGACGGGGAAGAGAACCTTTGGAGCTTTGCGAGAGCGGCTCCGACAACGGGTAAAAGGAGTTTGTTTTTTTTAATTATCCAGTGCCATAGAGGAAGATTTCACTACCCCTGCAGGTGACGGCTAACACTGACCACAAAAAGGAAATGGCACTACTGGGCACCTTTGATTAGCCCGGGCTGCTATCACTGGGCGGGGTAATATACGCTTTCTCCGCCACCACTTGGAAAAATCCGGATCAAATCCTACACGTGGCGTGGTAGGCAGGTCAAGATGACGGATTCAGCTTGGTGACCGGCTTCTGAGCGGTTAGGGTCCCCACGCCTAACATCTTCATGTAGGAGTGTTCGGTTCCGTGATCCAGATGAGCGCCGGGTCGTGAGCGAAGAGGTCTATGGGCACGAGAAGAAGAGGCCAACAAAAGGGGTAGAGAAAGGGTGATTGGAAAGGGACGACGGAAGGGCAGGGGCAAGATGAGGGAGAGTTGGTACAGGAGACCGAGATTAAAGGTTAGCGAAGGAAGGAAGAGAGGCTAAGCTGGGGCCGGACGGGGCGCTAAGTCCCGTCAGCACGACGTCGTTATTGGAAGGAGGAGGAGAGGTTAAACTGGGGCTGGATAAGGAGCCGAGTCCCATCAGTATGGTGGGCAGGAAAACACATCGTCGTCTCTCTTATGGGGACCAGCTTCCCCAGGTCAAGAGTTCAAGTCAACTTAGCGAGCCAGGCCTTTCCTACTGGCACACGGCCGAGAGGATGTGCCGCGCCTCCGGGTACCATATGCAACAGTGTGCACCCAGTGATTGATCTACCCCTCTCCCCCAAATCACAAAGGTTGGCTGGTTGATGCCAAAACACACTATTACAGTCTTTCAACGAGGATTAGCCTCTGGTGACGTGGCTTCAAGCTTGTGAGTGATCATCAATCTGATTTTAATGTGAATTTCATTATCCAGGCAGGGATTTCGTGCATGATTGAAAATGAATGGATGGAATAACTAAATGATAGATAGCCATTCCCAATTCTATTGACCACTGGTCCCAAGTAATTCCAGTCAGCTTCACTTCTATTATTACAAAGGTCATCATACACTTAAAACTAAGTAGAGTTAATTATCAAAAACAAAAGAATGTAACTGAAGAGACTTAAAAAAGAATGAGAGGGAGAGAGATTAAGAAGAACAAGAGGTAGATATATGCAATTCAAATGAATAATGAAATGAGCTAAAGGATGATAAGACATTCCAATGGCAAATGCTTCCACATCCACCACTAACTGTATTACCCACCGAGTGCTGCTTGGCGTGCTCTGGGCAGAGAGGGAAGTCGTGGAGGAGATTCAGCGTGGGGATACGGCAGAGAGCATTGTCTTGTCTCTTGGCGGTGCATTGAGAGAACAATTGCTGGTCCACGTTGTATGTGATGTGGCGGAGGCAATGCCGAGTGGCGGGCACTGCACGATGCCCACACATACCCCCGCTCTCGCCTTCATACACACACTGACGATGCATGAGAAGTGAACTCCTGGTTTTACTGTGAAGAGGGGCTAGGAATCAACTGAGGTTGGATACATTCAGGGATTTTTTTAAAATCTATCACGCTTATCTGGTGGCCACTGGAAAAAGTAGACAATTCACCATCACATGAATTAAAAAGAAAACAATAAAGATAAACGAGGCATGGTGGGGTGGCCCAAGGAATGGTTGTGGGAGAGACCCCCGCCTCCATCTCCAGAAATTATCATACCCAAATCTCATACAAAAGGCAGCCCCAGCATCAGCGACAAGCAGTAGCAACCCCACTCATTGGGGTGCTGGGACAGGTACCGCACTGTGGCATCTCATACAGTCAAGGTTCTTCCCTGAGGAAAAGGTCAATCATAAACACACCCATCCACACGCCCCCTCAGTCAGCACTTTCACTCTCAAGCATTCACATAATTAACCTAACTTTTATGAAATCTTGCAACCCTTTATAATCTCTTTACAAGTCTACTTCCATCCCTATGCCAACTCAGAACCCTTTCATTCACACCCTCACTCTATTTATCTTTCAGACAGCATGGATCCCACTCAAGTTGTCTATTTGCATCACTCTCACTCAAGATCTTACCTCCTTCAATACCAGAGTTTTACTAACAAGTACTAACAGTGGTCCAGCATACTTTCATGCAGCATCCTGGCACATTCCACACTCAAACCCTTAGCATTCACTATGCTCGAAATGCCAAGGGACTTTCCTACCATACAAAACCTTGTGATTGCAATCTGCTTCGTCTGTACCACCATCACTTACAATACATCCTAGATAGTAAAATATTGTACATGTTCAAGGGTGACACAACAGACTCGGATATCACACCCCACCGAATGTTCACCTCCAAAAATCATTACCTTACTATTTTCTTCATTTTCTTTTACAACTTCTCCTCTCACACAAGTCAAAATCTAGAATCAGCATTTACAAATCCCTCTCACTCTCAGCAACTTTGTCATCATCATAAACCAACATAGAACCAATCCATCTAAATTCCACATCAAACCAATACCCGTTCCCCTCATTCCTAAATTTAGTTCTCTCAATACTCCTTTTTTACCATTTTAAAGTTGTCTGCATGTGGCAGTGAGCAAGAGCATACACGCTAAAATTACAAATTATTGGACTGATTTTTTAAGCATACAAATAGGCTAAATACATTAAAATCAACAAAATATAACTTAAACCAAGACAAAAAAAAGCAAGTAAGACCCAAAAGAAAAGAAGGCAATTGTAGTATCAGGTTGTGGATGGAGGCACACTCCTTCAAGGGCCCCAAAATGGAGCCAACACTAAAAAAACTAAATACAGCACAGTCCAAAAATTTGGATAAGACAAAGGTTTTCAGGGACAATTTACTAGAAAAAATGGTGTCTAAAAGGATCTGAATGACAGCAGGAACAAATGTCTATTTGAATATAAAGATTAAATTATCAATGGAAACTTTTGTACAAGTTACGAGGAAATACTATTTAGTGAGGAGGCCTTTATTATTGATGATGCCTTGACCTCTCCTACCACATAAACAAAGCAACTGTCAAGACTCTTTTTCGCAGTATTCTTGTTCCATTCATCTTGAAGAATTTCCTAGAGTTCTTGAAAAGTTTTGGGGGGGGATTCCTTGCTTTAGATCTCTCTTTCCAAATGTCTTCCAAAGCATTTTCAATGGAATTCAGGGCCAGACTCTGTGCAGGCAAGTTCATCACATTTATGTGTTCATCACCAAGCAAGGTCTTTACAGTCTTGGCTGAGTGGCAGGGGCATTTATCCTGCATAAAAAAAATATAGGTTCTGCTCAGAGATGGAGCAAAGCACACTGTTGCAGCAAATCCTTGTAAACTTGTGTATTCACTGAGCCCTGTAACCACACAAGTGGACCAGTGCCTTTTACCAAAATCACGCCAGCAGACGATGACATTCCTCTGTCAACTTACATGCTTTTTAGCACAATTGATAGGCAATCTTTGGCCTGCTCTGCAATGAATAAACCTACTCTCATCAGATCCAAATTGGTCAATATCCATGTTGGAGTAGTTTGAATTTTAGGTAGGAGTTTGGCTCCCCTCACACATGTAAACGCCTTATCCGTTTCTTCTTTTTCAGAGTGCCTGGGATGAGTGAAGAAGGGGTGTGGAGACAGTGATATCTGAATGGGGGATCTGATGAATTTCCATTGTACACTGCATTCATTTCCATTCTTCCAACAGAAGATTTTGCAGCAATATTTAGTAAACCATGGAGAAATTATCTACATGCAAAAGTGTAATAAATTTGTGAGCAAGAATAACGGAGAACTATGTGAAAAGAAACGGGGCTGGATAAGTGGAGCAGGTGAGAATTAGGCTGCATGAGTAGGTATGATTTATGTATGTTATTAGTTGGGATGTTTGAGTGTGACAGTAAATCCTTGATTGAAATACCTTCTCTTTTCAGCTCCTTGGGACTGGTGAAAAAAGTAAAGACATTGGAACCACCTCACTGGTGAGTTCTCTAGAGTGCAAGTAATGAATGTAAGAGAGAGAGTCGAGTTGTGGAGTGAATTGTGGTGAGAAAGTGAATAGATGTATGTTAAAGTTAAATATAGAGAATGAAAAGTAATTGCACTGATTGATACAGGATGTGAAGTAAATGTGGTGTACTATGAAGCATTTGAAGGGATGAAAGTAAGTGAAGTTAAGGATGTTTCAATTGCCGATGGCAGCCCATCGGCATGGCGGCTCCACCTTAGGCACGGCGTAAAAAATGATAGATAATGAAAGGAGAAAGAAAGAGGATGTGAAGAAGGTGGGGTTGAAGCAAGTTGTTAAAAACCCACCATCCCAAACCGGAGCTCAAGGGTGAGAGGGCGTTGTCCCTTACCCCCCCTCAGCCACGATAGGGGATGGTTGGCTGAGAGGAAGCTGGTCGGTGTCTACCCTGTAAAATTAGAGGCCGACCAGAGAAAGTTGTGTGGAAAGTGAGGAAGCAGGGTAAGAAGACAGAGTGGCAGAAAGAAGAAGAGGCTAAGCTGTGGCCGTCAGGGGCGCTGAGCCCCGTCAGCACGGCGGTCAGGAAGGCAAATCGCCATGTCCTTTATTGGGCGAAGTTCATAGTAGTGTGTTTGCACTCACCGGCATGCCATCAAGTGTCCGAAGGGCACTAATCATAGCCACCTCAGAGTGATCCGACAAATTCACCAGAAGGCTCCCGTCCGAGAAATTGGATACCTTCAGCTTTCTACCAATGAGGCTAGCAAGTGCTCTCCTCAGATGGAACTTGTTGCACACAGCCAACATGCTGCCATAAGTGGAGTGAATAGCCAGAGAGCATTTGAAGCCAGTGAGCTAAAAAACGCCAGGCGCCAGGTAGTTTCTCAGTGAGCTGCCCGACATAATCGAGGCTCCGTCCGGCGCACTTGCGACTCGGGTCTTCGTTTGGGACTCACAACCTGGGTGAGCATCGGGGCAGGACCTGCTCATCTTGGCCTGGTCGCTTGCCAAAACGGCAGCAGACCCATCCATGCCCGGTGATCTGGCAGAGGGAGAAGAACCCTTAGTCTTTTTTATTATTTCTTTTCTTTTTACAAGAGGAGGGTGGGGAATGAACCGCTAAACTCCACCACTGGAAGAAACCCCTAGGTTGGATCAACCGGCTTCAGCAAGATTCTTCTCCAAAATGGAGAAGGTCTTAGCTGCCAGAGGGGCACCAGCTGGGGGAGGAGCTCCCTCTACTTCTTGCCAGTCCTCGGTGGCCCAAGCTGGTTTAGGATAAGCTTGCACAGGGGCGATTTATGTTTGGTACTTGACACCGAACCGAGGTTTGATCATACCATCTAAGGCTGGATTACCTCCAGGACCATGTCCATCTCAGGGTATGCCTCCATGAGGCCATCTCCACAAAGCAATCATGAAACCCATTCAAGGGTATTTTCTGTCACAGTCATGTTTCTGGCGGGGGACCAACCTCAATCGGGTTAAGAGAGGGAGGCAGTCAAGCTGACCCCCCCAGAATATCAAGATGCATGATAAGAGTACTGCAGGGGGCACGGCCCGATGCATTCCGCTTTCACTTGCCCCCCCTAAGGGTGTTGGACTCAGTGAGTTGTTCCTACTGGAAGTGGTCCATTTTGGGCAACCTGCCTAGTCTCTTGGCAGTGCCCTGTGATAGAATAGTGGGGGGAGGGGGATGTAATTGGTTGAAAGATAGTCATCCATGGGTGACTCCACACAAAGGGGTGAGGGGAAAACCTCGGTACCTCTAGGCCTTGGAGAGGAGTAAGCCTCCTGTAAAAGTGGGTTTGAAGGGGCCCCTGAGAAACACGGGGTGGTGGTCACCTCCTTTTCAGAGGTGGAGCTGCCTGAGAGTGGTGAGAGGGAAGCCACTCCATCGGTTGAAGAGGTGTCTTGATTTTCCTCATCCTCCCAGAGAACTAGGAAAGATGAGGCTTTGATTGGCGGATCACCCTGCGCTTTCCCAATAGTGCTTATAGTTGTCACGGTCCAGCACACCTCGTGCAGCAGCAGCAACTAGTGACACTGCCACCCGACTAAGGCTCATAAGAGGACGAAAGTGCACCGGGCAGCCAAAACCTATGCGGATAGGAGAGCGGGTATGGAAAGGGGTAGGAGGGTATGTAATAAAGACGAGTAGGAATAGGCGGGTCCACTAAGGAGTAGGGTGGGTGATCACCTATTATTATCATACCCTGGTGCTACGTGATTCCAAGATGGCATGCAGTCCACCAAGGCATCAAGGCTACCAGAGTGAACTCTGTACATGTAGAAACATTTCTTCTAGAGCAAAGTGTGGGTAGAAAAGGTTAAGTAGAGATCTATAATGATAATAATAAATTATATTAATAACATACTAATAATAATTAATACTAATCATAAATAATTGTTAAACATAATATAAATAATGGTATATCATAAAAAATACTACCTACTAATTATATGTCAATAAATACAAATTCAATTAATAGCACTAAATAATAATAATAAATATTAAAGCATAATAAATAATGATAATAACATACAAATAGTAGTAATACTAATCATAATATATCATAATAAATACTAATAACAAATATATGAAAATCATACTAAATAATAATACAGGGTGACCCCCAACTTTCGATAGGCCTCATTTCTTAATTTTCTGCAAGGATTGAAGGAAACTTTAGTGATAATTAATTTATTGTGTTTAAAAACATCATATCAAAACATGAGAGTCTTTGGACTTTTCTTCTTTATTCTAGAGCACGTGTTCGAGATGACCTCTGTGCATTTATTTCTTGAGGGGCAGCACAAAGTTGTCCAGGACATCTTTACAAACCCACCAACTAATGGCTTCCTTGAGTTCCATGATGGTCCTGGGTCTCCCTGCGTACACTCTGCTTTTAAGGTAGCCCCAGAGAAAGAAATCTTGGGGGCTAAGGTCTGGGCTGTGAGGTGCCCACTGAAAATTAGTCTTGAGACTAATCACACGGCCACCAAAGAGACGGGAACAGGGTCTGCAGCTCCCTCTTGAAGGTTTTGAGGACCTCAACATACAGCTCCTTGGTGACTGTCCCTGTCGCGCCAGATTCCTCGAAGAAGAATGGTCCGATGATGCCTCTGGCTGAGATTGCAGTCCATACCATGCACTTAGGGGAGTGTAGGGGCTTGGTGGCTACCTCATTTCGTCTGGAGGTGCCCCAGGATACATTTGTCTTCGAGTTTACCTTTCCTTCAAGATGGAAGTAAGCTTCATCTGAGGTCCAAAGGAGGTTAAGGAAAGTTGGGGTCTCCTGAATATTCTCCAGTATCTTGACTGCCATAGCATTTCTCTGCTCCTTGTCTGAGGCTGTAAGGATTTGCTTCGTCTGTATTCTGTATGGGTAGGCCTTTACATCAATTACTAGCACTCTCCTGCAAGTTCCACGGGATATACCGAGGGACCGACTTCGCTTGCGTACAGAGCATTTTGGAGTCTGTTGAACTGACTCTCTCACGCTCTCGACAAGCTCAGCTGTACGCTTCCTGGGGCGTCCTGAATGGCTTGGACGGTTGTCACTTGCTGCATTGAGGTTCTCCCCTGTCCCATAGTTGTCGAAGTGATCCACTCAGTCCTAAATTCTGCTCTTGGAGGGGGCTTTTTCACATCCAAACTGATGCACGAAAGTGTCCTGCACTTTCTTGACCGAGCCTGTCTTGTAGTAATGTTTGACGCAGTATATTCTTTGCTGGAGCTCCCATTGAGATCTAGTTGTGTTCACAGGCGTTGCTTCTGTCATGTCCTGCAAATTAAGGGTAATTAGTGAATGAATGAATGAATGATATATCACAAAAAGTGTGTGCAGGCCCGTTTTGGGGGGTCACCCTGTAAGAATGATAACAATAACAATGCTAATAATAAGGTAAAGTTGTGTTGATTTGGGGTGAGGGGAGAAGCACACCAACAACTTTCCCAGCCCAGTGACAAGGCCTTCCTAATTTGCACTCAGGCTGGGAGGAAGTGCAACTCTTCTGGATATGAAGTGTAACAGGCTACCCTCCATGTGTAGCCTCCTTTTGGGGGGCAGCTTTAGTAACTCTGGAAGATAGCCTCACGACTTACCTCAAGGGTTGTTGTCTCCTGCGAGTCAACAACTCAGTGGAGGCGCGTGATTGTTTCACCTTATAGTGAAACAATGACACTGAGGACGGGGCGACAGGCAGAATGGTTCTGAATGGGTGCCTAAACGACTGTGCTCATAAGCCTGGAGGCCTCAAGAGCAGAGGGTGGCGACAGGACGAAGTCCTTAGCCTCATGAAATGATAGACAATCCGCAGCCTGAATGGCAAGGTTTTCCTTCTCCAGGAAATACGCACCACATTGTTTCGAAGAAACGGGGGGCGGCTCTCTGCCGCAATTGACACACTTGGTCTATGTGTAACAAATTATAAAGACTTTGGAGAACCCAACTTTGCACGTCTATACGAGTGATTCGTATAGCAAAAGCAGTGGCACGAATGCCTTCACGCGGTAGCGATACCAACCGGGGTGTACCAACTGAGGGAGCCTGTCATGGTCGAACGTGACGAAGAGTGTAGGGGTGGGTCTCGTGACCGCTCCTTGTTTTCTCATTACACGTTCGACCTTGACCTCTTTGCGGTCGGCCAGCTCGAAGATGTAGTTCAGAGTTCCCTCGCATAAACCACTCCTTTCACGAAGTTTATGGTAGATTGCAGCGTCACACTCACCAGCGAGCCAATAAGTATCCGAAGGCTACTAATCATGGCCGCATCGTAAGGGTCTGACGCATTCGCCAGAAGGCTCCTATCAGAGAAATGGCTAATTTTCGGCTCTCTACCAATCACAATAGCTAATGGTCTCCTCTGGTGAATTATGTTGCCTTGGACAACATTCTATGATCTGTGGAGCGAATAACTAGAAAGCGTTTGAAACCAGTGGGCTCAAAAGCTACAATTAATCTCTGAATGAGGGGCCCCGACATAATCGAGGCTGCGCTTACCGTCCTTGCGATTTTGGTCTTGGTCTGGGCCCCCCGCCACCCGATGGCGCCTCGTGGCCAGACAGATTGGTGTTGGCTTAGTCGATTGTCGAAACGGCCCAGAACCCAGCAGAAGAAAAGGAACCTCTACTCTCTTTTCTTTTTAAGGGCTGTCAAGGGGGCACCAGTAGGGGGAGGAGATCCCTCTTCTCCTTCTGAATCCTCGGGGGCCTAAGCCGCTGAGGAGAACTTGCACAGGAGCGGACTCAGGTTGGGTGTTTGGCGCTGTGCCCGGGTTCGCCCTCATGGGGAGAGGTCACCTCCAGAACCACATCCAGCTCAGGAGGATCTCCATGTGACCATCCCTTACAAGGTACTGGAAGAGGTTAAGAAGAGTATACGGGCCCAACACACTCTGAGCCTTAGCCAGTGGGCTTTCAACCCTTGCGGCAGGTAGCGAACTCATGGTATACACTGTCACTCGACTAAGGACCCTTAAAAGGACGAAAGTGCGCCGGACAACCAGAACCTCTGTGGATAGAGGAGTAAGTTTGGATTGGGTAGGCGGGTATGTAATAAAGAGAAGTAGAGATAAGCGGGCCCACTAATGAGTAGGATGAGTGATAACCTATAATATCATACCCTGGCGCTAGGTAATCCCGGGATGGTGTGCAATTCGCCCAACCATCGTGTCTAGCGAACCAAACTCTGGCCGGGTGAGAAAGGGTTTCTTCTGGTACTAAGTCCAGGTAGACAAAAGGGCGAGGGTATAGTTGCCAAAAAAAATCAAGATAAATAAATAATTAAAGATAAAGGAGCGCTGATAGGGAGTGAGGGGGGAGCACATCAGCAACTTTTCCAGAACCCATCACAGAGTTCCTGCCAACCCAGTGACAGGGCTTCCCTAATTTGCACTCATGCTATAAGAGTGTGCAGCTCCTCCATGTACCAAGTCTAAGAGGTTACACAAGGTACCACCCTGGGGTGAGGGAGAAGAGGAGAGTTGGTACATAAAGGAGGAAAGTAGATGTTACCAGAAGAAGGAGGAGAGGCTAAGCTGGGCCAGACAGAACGCTCAGTTCCACCATCATGGCAGCAGGCTTCTTTTTTTTTAAAGGGGCTATCTGGCGACTGCCCACTTGGGCATAAGTCGCCGCAAACAAACAGCCTAGTTCTAGGCTCATGGCAGAGCAGGAAAAAAAACACCACAGTGCCCTTAATGGGGACAAAATTAAGTGGCTGGAAGGCTCAACTCATTGGGCAAAGTTCAAGCTTACTCATAAGCAAATTCAGTTGGTTCGTGAATCCTTCATGCTAACAAATTTACCCTGTAGGAGAATGAATCACCCAAGATCGCTCTCAACTTACCTCTGTTTTTTCTTGGGGGGAAGAACGGACTGGAGTCTCCTGACAAAGTGGGCCACGGTGGAGGCAGACGAATCAGGATCAGCCCTTGCTGCTTCAAGCAATGCCCTTGTCAGCGCCCAGCGCCTTTTCAGGCCATGCTCATGCAGTTGCAGTCTCTCTTTGGCTGATATAACCTGGAATCAGACACCAAAAAGATTTTTATTCAGAGATGAAAAGCAATGGCAATATCCTGAGAGAGGCATTTTTAAGGGTTCCTAAGAGCCCAAATAACCCATAGAAGAGACTACTAGGAGATGAAATGTGATCAACATTCGTGAACTTGCCCTCATTCTGCAATGAAGACAGATGAGACCAACAAAAATAAATGGTACAAGGGATTTTTTTTTAAAAACCCATCTGGCGAGTGCCTACTAGGGCCAAACTCACGCTACAGCATAATACTAGGGCAAAAATCGCTGTACTAACCAGAGCCTGCTACTACTAGGCTATATTAAAACAAATAACAAGAAAAAAGGACAAAGGGTAAAAAAAAAAAAGCAAAAAGGCAACAAGAAAGGAAGAGGGCTCCGCCGTCGGGGGTAAGTACAGGTAACCCCCGGGGCAACAACATGAGACCTCCAACAAACAGTCAAATAAAGTGGAGGAGGAGTACACAAGTATGAGTGCCCGAACCCATCCCGAGTACAAGGGACAAGCAGTAGCGACCCCGCTCACCACACAGAGGGACAGGTAACGACTAACGTAAGCGAAGATCGCCCAGAATGGGTGGGACATTCAGCAAAGAATGTGCTGAACAGTCCGGAGGGCAACGCAGTCGTCACAATAAGGCGCAAGCGAGCGCTCCATTATATGAGGGTGCGTCCCGAGAGTGTGTCCAATTCGGAGACGACAGAAAGCAACCTGAAGCCGTCGCGGCATTGGGGGGGGAGGTGTAGGTCTATGGGAACAGTCTCGGCGCAATGGCACGCAATTTTAAGTTCCCCTTGACCGTCTCCCATCTTCTTTGCCAAGCAGCCTGGAAAGCTGCTCGTATTCCTGCCGTGTAATCGTTGTGAGGGAGAGCGAAACGCTAGTCTTGTCGCCCAGCTCTCGCTGACTCTTTGGCACCTTCATCGGCGTGCTCATTCCTGGCAATTCCTAGATGTCCAGGAACCCAGCAGAAGATAATCTCAACATCCACCCGGCTCGCCAAAACCGTAGCGTCACGAATATCGCGAACCAAGCGATGCGGAGATTCCAATGCCCCGAGAGCACTGAGTATGCTTTGCGAGTCGCTATAAATCGCAATCGGGTCTCCGAACCGGGCACGTCGCGTAATGTCCCGTACCCCGCGGTGTATTACAACCAACTCGGCCGTGAACACAGACCTCGTCTTGGGACTTGGAGCCATCCGTATACACTGGCATGGTCCCAGCGTGATACGAAGTGGCTCCAAAAAGGCCGAACATAATAATCCAAGCACTGTAGAAACTTTGGGAGGAGAGGCGTGGCAACAAATAGTCAAAGGTGGTACCCTTCAGGGAGGCGTCCTGGGCAGAACCAGGTGCTCCACGGGCCCGAGAGCTATACCTAGCTCTCGAAGGAGTTTTCTAGCCCTATTGTTGAATGAGGGAGGCGCCAGGTTAACAAATACAAGCACATAATAGTATGTGTATGGCAGAGAGCGAATGGCATTGCCCCAGCATCAACAAGTAGGCTCTTGATGGGGCACATGCGGAAGGCAGAAGTCACCAGGAAGAGAGAGTTCTGGTGGAATGAGGCAACCTTTCACAATACAGGCTCAGCTGTGGATGTATAAAACTTGTATCCATAGTCAAGTTACAACAAATGATGCATTGGTAGAAAAGCAAGTCAGTAAACCTATCAACAACCCAGATGCTAAACATCACAGAACGAAGATTGTCCATGAGGCAGGTAAAAGAGACTCTAAGGCTGCGAATATGAGCCTCTCAGGTGAGGCATCGTCAAATACAAGACCAAGAAAACGGTGCTAGTCCACCACTTCCAGGCGCTCTCATTGAGAATCAAGTCTGGACCAGGGTGGGGCCATGGAGGTCGGCCGAATTGCATCACCTTAGTATTGGCTAAGGATAACCGAAGCCTGTACGCTTCGGCATAGCGAGAGACGCGTTTCAATGCCTGTTGAATTGACACTCTAGGGTTGGCATCTAGGCCGCGCCAAAAGTGATTGAAAGGCAGTCCACGTAGAGCGAGGCGAGAACATCTTCCGACAGCACCGTGGTGATGCCGTCGATGCTCAGGCCAAAGAGTGTGACACTGAGGACATTAACCTGCGGGACACCCTATTCCTGCTCCATTGGGGCGGAGAGGGCTCCCACCACCCATAGCAGAATCGAAAATCTCGCAATTATTCAGATATAAGGATTGGGAGGCGTCCCCTCGCCTCCATTATGTGGAGTCTCCAAGATACCGTATCGCCATGCGGTATCATAGGCCTTCTCCACATCGAAAACACTGTGTGGTAGTGCTGTATAAGAAGGAAAGCTTCGCAGACTGCATTTTCCAGTCGTAGCAGAGCATCGGACATGGAGTGGAACTTGCAGAAGCCGCACTGTGCAGAAGATAGATGGCCTCCGCTGTCCAGTAAAAAAGCTAATCTAAGCTTTACCAATTATCCATCAACTTGCACACGCAGGAGGTTAGAGAGATTGAGCGGAAACCAGCCGTGATAGAGTGATCTCTCCCCGGTTTGCGAAAAGCGAGCACAGTAGCGATTCGCTAGGAATCTGGGAGGATACCCTCTACCCAGATCCTGTTTAACAAATTAACAGAAAGGCCATGTCTCGCTCACCCAGGTGTCAAAACATGGCGTACGGGACATCGTCGGGACCAGGGGCAGTGTCTGAAGCGAGAGCGGAACGCAACTCATTCAAAGTAAACCTGTCGTTGAAGGGTTCTCCGCCTCTCGAGGTAAAGTCCAGTTGGCAGCCTTCCGCGACATCACTACGCGCATTGAATACTGGCGGAGCAGCATCCCGGCTAGAGAATGCGGAGAAAGCTGTCGCGAAGGATTCCGCCAAAGACGCGGGATCCGAGATTGCGGTCCCATTCTCCTGGAGAACTGACGAACTTGTGATAACTTGTCCCGAATTCTTTTGACTCGCTTCCACATCTCTTCTAGAGCGGCCTTCCCGTTAAGGGATGAAACGTAGGCCCGCCAAGAAGAGCGGCGAGCGTGCTTCGAAATATACCGGAACCTAGCCCTACCTCAACGAAATTTACTGACAGTGAAGACGCACTGCCGCGCTTATAGCGCATGTAGGCATAAGGCTTCTGTTTGAGGGCCGTCTCACACTCGGCTGACCACCACGTGAGCGGTCGGCGTGCAAAACGACCAGACGTTCTAAGAATAGTAGTTAGGTCCACAGCGACGAGGTTGCCGGAGAACAACTCAACGGCCTCATCTACCAACCAAAACTCAACTGTGACAGAGAAATCATTCATTTCCTGAAATGCGCCCACGACAAGCAACACCGGGTCAAGCTCTCAACTGGATGTGGCCCAAAAAATGATATTTGAATGGGAAAGTGATCACTACTATGGAGGTCATCGACTACCTATGACCCCCAAAATGGCTGTGCATCCGGAGAGCACAAAGATGGATTGAGACAGGAAAATGAAGCAGTTACAAGTAGAGATGCGTAAATTCATCCACATTCAGGACACCTATCTCCAGCTCAGCAATCAGGTAGGTAAGGACGTGACCCCTGGGATTAATTGAGTCAGCTCCCCAGATGGGGTGTATACGGTTCAGATCTCCGAGTGAGAGAAAGGGCTTCCACAACCGTGCCACAACTTGGCAGAAGTCCCCTTCGTCAAAGTCTGCTGAAGGTGGAATGTACGCAGAAATGAAAGTATACCTCCTATCCGGGTGCAGCTGTACAGCTACTACCTGAAAGGAGGTATTTAAAGCAGAGATCAATGGAGATATCATGCCAGGTGTAAATGGTGCATCTTGCTGCCTGGGCCCCCATCCTGTGTTGGTGGGGTTACAAAACCCTTTTACCCCCTAGCATGCACCCAGCATGGTCTCCTAAAAAAGATAGCTAAGGGAAAATGGGACGATACGAGCCTCCGCAGCTCCTCCCAGTTGGTCCAGAATCTGAGGCAATTCATTGAAGGAATATGTCTTCCAGTTGTAGCACGGAAGAGATGCAGGAATGGCCATATGCTTCCCGAAGGCAGAACTCCAGGCGCTGTTGTTATTATTATTATTATCTGATGGACTACTAGAATAAAACAGAGGGGAAAAAAAGGTTGGCAGGAGAAAGACATACCTAACCTAACACCTCAGCAGGAAGGAATGAGCACCAGTTTTAAACTTTTGAAGTTTATGAGATTCAATGACAGGACTAGAGAGCTCATTCCATAACCTGGTAGTTGCTGGAATGATCATCTAGAGTACTGAGATGATGTTACATCTCCCAACTGTGAAAACTTGACTATTTGCATTAGTAGCAATTTTTTTTATATCTATATCTCTCTTCATTTATAACCACTCTATATGTTTTTCATCTTCCTATTGATATAATGCTAAACTTATCAGCATTCATTCTAATTTTCCATTTTTTCTCAAAATTGTTTATGTTCGCAATATCAGTCGCTGTTATCCTGGCCATTGTTGGTGCATGTCTGTACAGACTATTAGTGACAATCGATATGTCGGGTTCAAGGTAACAACCAACGGTTATAAAAAGTATCTAATAGAGAGAATAAACCTAGCTAAGGAAAATTTAGTAAAAATGTACCAGCTTAAAAACTTGAACACACAGAATAAGATCAAAATTTCTAATGCTCAAGTAGATTGACTCAACTATATCCATCAATTCCACTAAACTGGCTCCATAAGACCAACACTGTAAAATTACAGAGTACAGAACAGTGGAGTACTGTTAATTACAAATACCAGGCAGAGAGATCCCCACAAACAGAGTGATCTTCACCAAAATATAGACTTGGAACCTATAAATATAACTACACAAATGAGCTATCAAGATTTTGGAAAATTGGACCTACTACTTAACGATGAAGAAAAGAGGAAATTGGAGATTCCCATAGAATATTCAGCGAACAATAGGGGGACATTTAGGAGCAGCAAACCGATAAATAATGAGAACCTTGCACCAATATTTACATAATGCAAGGATCACAAAATAATTGCAGATAAAAAATAAGAAAACAACAACAAATGCACAATATTCAAATAAAACGCAAGAAAATCAACAAAAAATAATAATAGAGGCGCGAGAGCTTTAAGATAACAAACAAATAAGAGTATAAAAATGAAAAGAAGCAGCAGCCAGATGTCTGGTCACCCAGCAACTAACTCTTACCTCATTCCCTTTCAACACTTATCTAAACACCCACTATCCACTCTACTTATACTCTATGCTTTTATTTTCCATCTTTTTCCAAGACATAAGACGTGCATTAGTGGCATTTCTAGTTAACCAAGCTGGACGAAAAGGATCAGGAAGTTCACTGTACAAAGGATGGTTAGGATTATGATGTATCTTGCAGAGCATACAGTGAACTCACAGAGCGGTGGTGCCACAAGTCAATCTCAAGATCATGAATTAAAAATTTGCAAGTTCTCAGATTTCTGTCCAGTAGCTTAAGATGAGATGCTGCAGCAGAGGACCAGACAGGAGAACAATACTCCAGACAAAGAAGTATGAACGAGTTGAAACACTTCCTCATATCAGGAATGTTTTCAAAAATTCTATAAGATTTTCTAAGTAAACCAATCTTTTGGGCAACATAAGAAGAAATAGAGCGCACATGTTATTCAAAGGTAAACTTGCTGGCAAACAGAACCCCCAAATTTTAAAAGATAGACAAGTGATCAATACAACATTGTTTATGATAAGTTCAGGATTATTGGAGTACAGAGTCCTATATCTACTAACAATCCTACTTTGGGTTTAGTTTGCATTCAGTTTCATACCCCATAATTTGCACCAATCATTTATCTTTGTTAGGTTTCTATTCAGTGATTCAGAGATAAAATGCCTTTGAACATGAAAAGGTATGACTGCTATTCATCAGCGACAACATAAGCAACTAGTTGGTTTTCCAGTCCAACCCACATATCATGTGTATATAGAATAACACCAGAAATTACCCTTTTCCACTCACAAAGTTGCCCATCCACAACTACACATTGTCTACGGCAAGTCAAGAACTCAGTTCGGATATTGAGAAAAGGGTCACCAATACCCAGCTGTCTAAGTTTGTAAATTAGTGCTTTGTGATTAACACGATCAAAGGCTGCACTAAAATCAAGTCCAACCATACAAGCTTCAAAACCAGAATCTAAAGCCTTCTGAACCCTGTCCAAAATGGTTAGGACAGCATCACAAGCACCAAGACCTTTACAAAAGCCAAACTGCTGACTTGGAAAGGGATTATTACTCTCAGCAAATGCATTTAAACGTTTAGTCAACAAATATTCAAAGAGCTTAGAGAGAATAGGAGTAATGGAAATTGGATGGTAGTCTGAGAGACAGGAGCATGCAGAAAGCTCCTTTGGAGAATTAGGTTCCCTTCCACATTACTCACTGGAAAGAACAGCTTGACATCATCAGCAAACATTTCCAATCATATATCAATTACAGAATCAACATCATTAATATAAAGTATAAAAAACAAGGATCCCAGCACTGATCCTTGAGGCTCTCCACTATCTACCAGTTTCCATGTGGATTTAGATGTTTAATATTACTCTCTGTTTTCTTAATGACAACCAAAGGTTGATCCATTTCAAGACTCATCAGGTGATTCCATAAGTCTCCCACCAGGAACTTTGTCAAAGGCATAGTAAAATCAATATAACACATCAATGTCTTTATTACCTTTGTCTAATTGTTCAGTAGCAAAGTTCCGAAACTCAAGTGGGTTAGTGAGACATGACTTAGCATTTTCAAAGTTATGCTGAGTCATCTAAAAAATTATTTTCATCTAGGAATATCACTGCTAATTAATCTTTCCAATATCTTTACAGATAGTGATGAAAGGCTTATAGGCCTGTAGTTTCCAATATTCTCCTTGCAACCCTTCTTAAGTAGATGCAGCATATTGGCAACTTCCAGTCCTTGGAAATCTCAGAGTAGATAAGTGAGTGATCAAAAATAATTTTTAATGCATTTGCAAGACTCTTCTTCTTTTAATACTCAAGCAAAAATCCATCTAGCTAAGGAGATTTCTTAGGCTTTAATTACTAATAACAAACAGTTTATTATATCATTCTTTGAGAACTTTACATCCTCAAGAATTTGGCAATGCTCCAAATTAACAGATGGGTCCCGCTTGAGTAAACTTTCCTGAGTAAATACAGAGCTGAAATATGAGTTTACATCAGTAATATCTTTATCACCATGGTAGCTCACTTCATCATGTTCTAATGGTCCAATACTTGAGAACTACTTGAGTTTACTTTGTAATAACTAAAAAACTTCTTGATATTTCCCTTTCTATTATGTGCAAGGTTGATTTCTGACATTCTCTTACATTTCTTTTTTCAGCTCTTTGCTGGCAAATTTTTAATTTTTCCTATTTACTTGTTTTATTTTGCAATTGTTTTCAATTTTAATCTGTCCCACATTTTCAGAGCATCCATACCATAAAATTCATCTTCCGATGAAATAGTACTAAACATTCTTCTAACCTTGTCAAAGTTGGCTTTACAGAAATTAGGGATCAATTCTAAATTACCTATGACAGAATCCACTCTTGTAATGATATCAAACATGAGTATGTCATGGTCACTCTCTCCCAGGGAAGCTGCAACTTTCTGGCTATGAAGGGTTTCTTCTCTGTTACTAAGGATAAGATCCAGGACAGAACTTCCCTTAGTAGGTTCATTCATCAACTGAGATTAATAGTTACTTTCAAAACATTCATTAAATAGATTACTAGCTTTGTTTGGACCACACAACTTTCCCCAGTCAACTGTTGGTAAGTTAAAGTTCCCTATTACCAGAATATCTTGGCTTCCAGAACATCCAGCATTTATTCCTTTGATAATTTCTTTATCTACTTCAGAGATGGTATCAGGGAGTCTATAAAATACCCCTAATCTAAACTTGCAAGAGGATTTTAGTACCGATATTAACAAGAGGGATTCTACTTGAGCATAATCATCTTTGATTGAGTCCACCTCCGAAAACAGTCATTCTTTATTTAAATTAAAAAATATCCACAGGGTCTTTTTTTTGTGTGTTGCAAATGTAGATTATAACCATTAATAATATATTCAGCTAAATCATGTTCTCATTAAACCAGTTCATCATTTTTATTTTTATGACTTCTTGCATTACTGTAAAAACATTTCAAATTAGTTTCTTTCACTTTAATATCAGGCTGCTGTGTAATGTTAGTAAGATTCCCATCAGCCAACCAGAGGGTACTACCAAATCATCTTGGAGGGGGAGCTAACAGACTCATTTATTATTTTACTGAAAACTTCAATACTGGTTTCATTTAAATGTAAGCCAACTTTGTTATAAAAATATCTCCTTCCATAGAAACCATTCCATAAATCCATGAATAAAATTACTCCAATATCCTTACATATTTGCTTTAATTCATTGTTAATATGTCGATCAGTTGAGTACCACTTATTGTTTTCACTTAACCTTGGAATAATACTCATTATAAATGAATGTTTAGCACTTTTTTTTCACTACTGTCAATACAATTATAAGGCCTTTAAAGATTTCCCTATCTACATTAATGGTATTCAAAACCTCATCCTCTAATATAGAACTATCACAAATTAAACTGATTAGATTCTCTTCTGTAAATACTGAAGCAAAATGATCAATTAAGTAGCTCTACTATTTCATCATCAGATTCTTTCACAAGCCCTTCATATTTAATAGGCCCTATTATATCTGCTAGCTTTGTTATTGATTTCATAACTAAAGGATTTTCTTGGATTTTTATTATTATTTTGAGCTAAATTAATTTCTGCAGCCCTTTATCTATTCTTAATTATCTTATTTAATTCATTACTAGTGACCCTATAATGATTCAGATTAAAAGCAGTACTTTCGCCCTGTAATTTTTGATATTCCCTTTTCTTTTCATAATATGGAATAGCCTCAAGATTAAAGGTTGAGTTGAGCAAATATAAGATGGAATATATATAATAAAAAATTAAATTAACATTTAATCTATAATATTACTTAAAAATGATAAAACATTAAATAAATTTACTTTCCATTTTGTAAAATCTATCCTGATGTTGAAAAGATGACATTTTGGGTGAATATACAGAACCCTCTCAGCTCAAGCAGATGCACCTATAACTATACCAAAATGATTTTTGTAATATAGAGTAAATATAAAAAACTATTTAATTTATATTTACAACCAGGCTTAGTCATCACCTAATATTATCATACCTCAGCACTAGTCCCGAGAGGATGTGCAACCCCTCCAGGTACTACCATATATAGCAAACTTGACACTACTCCTTGGGGGTCCTTAATCCTAGATGATGTTTCAAGGTTGTTTTTTTAAAAAGGTAGAGGGGAAAGTTGTAGATAAAAGTGGGTACCAGAAAGGGGGAGGGTTGAAATGCACCAGTTTCTTCATTCTCTGTCATAAAGTTCACATCAACCCAATGATGGAGTCTGCCCTATTTTCACTTGGGCCAGCCAAGAGGATGTGTTGCTCCTTCAGATACCAGGTGTTAACCTACACACAGTCCAGAACAAATGAGAAAAATAACTGAGGAAGGCACACAAACTAAGCAGCAGCAGCAGCGGCCACAAAATGCCTTGGTATGACACAAGTTCTTATTCATTTGTTAACTCCCATTCCTGAATGGAAACAATAGCAGTGAATCGATTAACCACAGAATTAAGTTAAAAAAATGAAATGTAAAAGCTTCCCATCATGGCTGCCTTTATGTAGATCAGAGGGCATGGGCGAAAAACTCAGCAGCTTATTCCTCAGAAGAAAGAAGTAAACCTGCACAATACCTGTTGCCTATAAGGCTGCTTTAGTAAAGCGGAGTTGTGGGGAAAGGACGGATCTATTGTATTGTCCTCTTTGCATCTGAGAAAGCAATCACGATTTGTGGTGATACTCTCCCCATTATCATCATCACTGGCATCACTCGCACTGCTATCATAACCTGGAATTTTATTTTATTTATTCAAACGATGAAAACTAATAAGAGCATAACTACCAAAAGCAGACTAGTTGGGGTTTGCAACTCAAATAATCTTGCCCTGTTCCACAACAAAGGGCAGGGGAGGCTTGTAACTTCAAACATGTCAACAATAAATGGTTCTGGTTCCCTAAATAGCTAAATGCTGGTGCATTAGAGAACCAGTGGACAAATCATATAAATTCTGGAATACAACACAAATGTGCCACAGTCCAGGAGACCATGCAGTCATCGCAGTAGTCTCAGCTTTGACAATTGCACAACAGGTACAAATGCATTACACTGAAATAAAATACTAAAATATACATTTTTTTTAAATACCTTAAAAATTCCATTAAAAATACACACATAATTTTTTTTAATTTGCCTCTGGTAATGTCCAGGGTTCAATTCAAAGGCACAGTGGAGCAAAAAAGGGAATAATCACATAACTTTCTCTATACATTAACATTCATATGTATGATAACCCTGTCCAATCTATATTGTCAACTAGTATTGATGAAATTACTCTTAAATTGGATGGAGAGACAGGTTAAGGTTGATGAATGCCCTTGAACACATGTCATCCAGTGGAAGAGTGAAGGAAGGAGAATGTCTGACATTGAGACATTGTATTCAGTCAAAATTCATGATTTCATACATAATAAAGCTCTAGAAAGATACTATGTCTAGTGAGTCAACCAAGAAAAGAGATCACCTTTCGCAATAGAGGCTCAGCTGTGGAGGCATAAAACTTGTATCCATAGTCAAGTTACAACAAATAAAGGATTGGTAGAAAAGCAAGTCAGTAATCCTATCAACACCCCAGATGCTAAACATCACGGAATGAAGATTGTCCATGGGGCAGGTAAAAGAGACCCTAAGGCTGCCAAATAGTGCAAATCCACCACTTCCAGGTGAACCCCATTTAGAAACAAGTCTGGGTCGGGTTGGAGCCATAGATAGCGACAGAAGTCCACCAACATAGTCTTGGCTATGGAAAACCGAAACCTGTGTGCTTCAGCATAACAAGAGATCCGGTTCAATGCCTGTTGGAGTTGATACTCCAGAGTTGACTCTGGGCCCCACCAAAAGAGATTGAAAGGTCATCCACGTAAAGCGTAGCAAGAACATCTTCCGTGACCACCGAGATGATACTGTTGATGCTCAGGCAAAGAGTGTGACACTGAGGAAACTTCACTGCATGACACCCTCTTACTGCTTCATTAGGCAGATTGGCTCCCAGCCGCCTCTGTGCGGAATTGACGATCTTTCAAAAACTTGGATATAAAGCTTGGGAGGCGTCCCCTTGCCCCCCATTGTGTGGTCTCCATGATAGCATATTACCATGAGGTATCATAGACCTCCCGATTGAAAAACAATGTGAGTAGTCCAGTTTATCAAGGAAGGCTTCGCAGATGGCCTTTTTCAGTTGAGCATAACATCCAACATGGAGTGGAACTTGCGTAAGCCGCACTGTGCAGAAGACAGAGGGCTTCCACTGTTTGGAAAAAAGCTAATCTAACATTTCCCTATTTCTCCATCAACTTGCACAAGCAGGAGGTTATAGAGATTCAGCACAAATTGGATGAGGTAGAGTGCTCTCTCCATGTTTACAAAAAGCAAGCACAGTAACCATTCACCAGGAAGCTAGGAGGCTTTCCTCTGTTTGGATCCTGTTGAACAAAAGTAACAGAAAAGCTATGCCTCCCTCATGTAGGTATCAAGGCATAGTATAAGACATCATCCAGACCAGGGATGGTGTCCCCATATGAAACAAGATAGGAAGGCAACTCGCTCAATGTAAACCTGTTGTTGAAGGGTTTTCCACCTCTGGAGGTAAACTCTAGTCAGCAGCCTTCAACATTACAACGTGCATTGAATGTTGGCGGAGCAGCATCCCGGCTAGAGAATGCAGAGGCAGCAGTTGCAAAGGAATCGGCAATGTATGCTGGGTCTAAGATCACAGTCACATTCTCATTGAGAACATGATGGGGGTCCGTTAAGAACTTGTCCCGAATCCTTTTGACTCACTTCCACACCTCTGCAATAGGGGTCTTCCGATTAAGTGAGGATATGGATGCCTGCCGGGAAGAGCAGCGGGTGTATTTCAAAGCATAACAGAACCTAGTGCTAGCATGAATAAATTCACTGACAATGAAATCATTTGGGCAGGACTTATAGTGCATGCAGGCATAACACTCAGCTGACCAGCATGGAAGCGGTTGGAATGTAAAATGGGCAGAGGTTCTAGGAATAGTAGTTTGGCCCATGGTAATGAGATTGCTAAAAAAGAACTCAAAAGACCTAAACTCCTTGAATGAGAGAGAAATTTAGTCATTTATTGAAATGTGGACCACCGCAACCATGGCAAACACCAACGTGGGAGGGGGTGAAAGTGACTTCTACAATGGAGGCCTTCAAACACCTATTACCCAATATTAGACTGTGCATCTGGAAAGCACTTGGATATATCAAGGCAGGAAAATGAAGCTGTTTCAGACAGCGATGTGTATACTCATCCACATTTAAGACAACTATCTCCAGGTTGGCAAGGATCTGATCTCAGGGATCGATTGATAGTCTCTCCGGAGGGGGTGTCTATCATTCAAATCCCTGAACAAGAGAAAGGGTCTCGGCAACCGTGCCACAATGCTGTGGAAGTAACATGTGTCAAAGTTCGCTATCCAGGTGCAGCTGCAATGCTACTGCCAGAGAGGAGGTATTTAAAGCAAGCAGAAGAACGAACACATCATGTGGCATATAAATCATGCATCCTCCTGACCAGCTACCATATGGTGGTGGGGTTGAAAAACCTATATACCCGGGAGAGTGGGCAGGGAGCACAAGCCTAGCATGGTCTCCTGAAAAAAAAATAGCAAACAGTTAAGAGATAAGTTTCCACAGCTCCTTCCAGTTGGCCCGGAGTCTGCAACAATTCCAGTGAAGGAATATGCCCTCCAGGCCTAGCTTGGAGTAGATGCATGGTTCATCTTCGAAGAGAAGAGCCTCACGCAAATGGCTGTAGGCTTCCTGGAGGCACAAGTGCAGGCCCTTTGGGTCGAACAATGCGCCATTGCATTCGACAACTTATCAGGAGAGGTTGTGCTCACATTGCAAGTTTTTTCCTCCCTCCGCTTTGAATCCTTAGGCGGTGGGATTGCTTCGGAGGCAGTGGTCCCTACTTTGGAGGGACATAGGGTGGAGATGTATGAGGCAAAGCTCCTTTGGTGCTGTCCAGCTTTTGGGGAGCAACTTTAGGAAGCCTGGAAGGAGGCCTCATGGTCACCTTTAGGGGTGTTCCTCCTGTGAATCTAATGACTAGGTGTAGGCTAGCATCCATTTCGCCTTACAGAAAAAAGGTCACGCTGGAGGAAGGTGGGGATCCCTGGTTTTATCTCAGCCTGGGTGTGAACCCATTGTGTTGCCAGCTGTACCAGGTTAGCGCCCGGGTTGAGTATAACACGCAGAGGGGTTCAGAATGGGCACAGAAATGACAGTGCTCATAGGCCTGGAGGGGCCAGGGGTAGAGGGTGCCTTTTTTTTAAAATTGAGGAATAAGACATCTTAGGCAGCGCCGGGCGTGGCAGGATCAGGTGCTTAGCCTGGAAAAATGAAAGGATCTGTAGCCTGAAAGGCCAAGATTTCCTTCAGGAGATATGCATCACATTGTTTCGAAGAAGCAAAATACGACACTCCGCATTTAAAACACTTGGCCATACACGAGAAGGAAGTGAGCTCCAGCTGGGCCTGTCCCTGGTGCAGGAACATGCTACATATAAAAAAGTCAAATAAATTCTCCAAAAGGTTGTATAGTCCACAAGTCTGTGGGCATGAACCAGTCCCGAGAACGAGGGACAAGTGATAGCGACCCTGCTTGTTACATTACCGGGACAGGTAATGTGCGCAAAGATAATTCAGACTGGGGCATTCAACAAGAATGTACCCAACAGTCTGGGAAACAGTGCAGTCTTAGGAATTAGGTACCGGCAAGCGCTCTATCAAATGGTGGTGCAACCCGCGAGTGTGTCCAATTCAGAGACAACAGAAAGCAGCCTGAAGCCATCGCGACATTGGAGGGTAGGTCCATGGTAACAGTCGCAGCACAATGGCATGCAACTTTAAGTTCCCCTCAACCATCTCCCATCTTCTCTCCCAGGCAGCCCAGATTCATGCCATGTAATTAGTAAGAGAAAGAGTGAAACTTTGGTCTGGTCATCCAGTCCTCACAGACTCCTTGGCACACTCATTCCTCGCATTCTTACATGTCCAGGAACCCAGCAGAAAATAAACTCGACATCAGCTCGGCCTGCCAAAATCATGGCATTATGGATATGGCGAACCAGGGGATTCAGAGATTGCAATGCCACAAGAGCACTCAGGGTGCTTTGCGAGTCACTATAGATCACAATTCAGTCTCTGAACCAGGCCCAATACATTATCTCCCGTACCGAGTGGTGTATTGCAATGAGCTCGGTCAAGAAGACAGAAGCAGTGCCTGGTAGAGCCATGTTAACTTCAAACAGAGGGGATAAGGCATGGAAACTGACCCTCTCTTGGGACTTGAGCCATCTGTATATACTGGCACGGATCCAGCATGACATGGAGTGTGTAGAAGCTTTGAGAACAGAGGCATAGCTACAAATAATCAAAGGTGGTATCCTGCAGGGTGACCTCCTGGTCAGAACCAGGAAAGCCACGGGCCTAAGAGCTACACCAAGCTCCTGAAGGTCAAGGTATTTTCCTAGCCCTAAACCCAAAGGGCTTAGGGTATGACTAGCATCTCTCGGCAGCATAGGCACTGCCGAGATCGACTATGGATACAGTGAGAGCTGTTGGCAAATGAGGGAGGCGCCAGACTCGCAAATACAGGCACATGATGCACTGTGTATGGCACAGAGCGAGTGGCATCTTCCTGGCGTTGACAAGTAAGCTCTCAATGGGGGGATGTGCAGAAGGCACTGGTTGCCAGGTGGAGGCAGGTGTGGTAGATTGAGTCCACCTTCTGCAATACACGCTTGGCTGCGGATGGATAAAACTTGCATCTAAACTCAAGCTTTGAATAAACAAAGGATTAATAGAAAAGCAAGGCAGTAGCCCTATCTGCACCTTAGCTGCTGAACATCATGGAACGAAGGAAGTCCATAGCATGGGTACAAGAGACCCTAAAGGCTGTGAATATGAGCCTCCAGGTGAGGTGTCAGTCAAAAACAAGACCAAGGAAATGATGCAAATCCATCACTTCCAGGTGAACCCCATTTAGAAAAAGTCCGGTTTGGGGTGGAGCCGTGGATGGCAGCAGAAGTGCATCACTTTAGTCTTGGCCAAGAAAAACTGAAACATGTGCACTTTGGCATTGCAAGAGAGACAGTTCAATGCCTGTTGGAGTCGATGTTCCAGATGATCACCAAATGCAATTGAAAGATCATCCATGTAGCGAGAACATCTTCAGATAGCACCAAGGAGATACCATTGATGTTCAGGGCAAAGAGTGTGACACTGAAGACACTTGCCTCTGGGACACCATCTTCCTGTTCCGGAGAGGGGTTTCCTCACCTGTACATGGAAACGATGATTTTGCAAAAATAGCCTAGCCTTCATCGGGGAAGAGGAGGATCAGTCATGCTGCTGCTCCTCCCCCAGCAATGCTAAGATATATAATTGCAGGACTGCATGGGGCATGGCCCAATGAGCCCTGCTTTCTCTTGCCCCCCTAATGGCATTGGCCCTATCAAGTTGTTCCCACTGGAAGCAGTGAATTTTGGGTTACCTGCCTACTCTCTTTGCAGTCCCCTGTGATAGAATAGAATTTTCCTCATCTTCCTTGACACCTAAGGAGGGGGATGCTATACTGGAGGCAGATCTCCATGCCCTTTGCCACTATTGCCTTTATTTGGCACCATGATCAGAGTTAAAATAGAAAAAGAGGTTAAGAGAAAAGTCTCCATAGGATAAATAATTCAGGAATATCATCATTTACACATTATCAGTCCCGGTCCAGCTTTAATGGGCTTTGCCAACTTGGCCCACCATTAAGGTGACATTGTCCTGGATCTTTAACCATAGAGGATGGTAGTGGTGTAGTCACCTAATAGGTGTAGTGGAGGATGGTGGGCAGTCATGGCCCAACACACTCCATACCTAATATTTGCCCTAGCCATCTGGCTTTCGGCCATCACAGACCTTAATGCGACTCGGCTAAGGCTCATAAGTGGACGAAAGTGCGCCGGGCAGCCAGAACCTCTGCAGATAGGAGAGCAAGTGTGGAAAGGGTTGGAGGGTATGTAATAAAGAGAAGTAGAGATAGGTGGGTCCACTAATGAGTAGACCAGATTATCACTTATTATGACACCCTGGTACTAGGTGATCCCATGATGGCAGGCAGTCTACCAAGGCTCCGTGGCTAGAGGACTGAACTCTGTACAGGTGGAAACATTCCTCCTGGAGAATGGGGAAAGTGCGGGGAGAAAATGTTGCATGGATAGACATAATGATGATAATAAATAAAACATATATTAAATAATAATAGATAATATTAATAACATGCTAATAATAATTAATCATAATAAATTTTAATATAAAAATCATACTAAATAATAATAAAATTAATAGTACTAAATAATAATAATAATAAATATTAAATAATAATAACTAATGATAACACTACTAAGTATAATATTAAATACTATTCATAATAAATAAATACATAATATCATAAATACTAATAATATAAAAATTCATACAATACTAAATAATAATATCACACAGAATAATTACTACTACTACTAATAATAATATCCAGTAATACTAATACAATAATTATAATACATAATAAAACTATTAAATAATAAGAAGAATGATAACAATAATAATAATACTAATAAAAAGGTGAAGTAGTGCTGAGTGGGGGTGAGGGGAGAGCACACCAAGAACTTTCCCATGCTCATCAGAGTTCAAATCAACCCAGTGATGACAGGGCTTCCCTAATTCCCACTCAGGCCGGGCAGATGTGCCGCGCCTCCCAGGGTATATGGGGTACTCCCCCCTGCAGGGTGCTGTAGATGACTCTTGTTCAGATCGCATGTTAGCTGTAGGACTCCACAGAGAAATAAAAAGCATCTTAATGAGAGCAGATTAGTGGTAAAAGCACTACAAATTTCTTTCTTTTTTTTCAATGAAATGAAATTAGGAAATTTTAAGAATATTTATTCTGTGCAATTTTCAGGGAAATTAAATTAGTCTTCAAAAAGTAAATGTAGATTTTGGTATTTTCCTCTCAGGTTTTGGATGATATACTGTAAAGATGGCAAAACAGCAAAAGGAAATCATAGAGTTAATCTGAATACTAATATAAATGACAATATTTTCATTACATAATTTTTGGTAAGGCAAATAAACTGGTTAAAGGTTTGGTTAACATACCAACCATTCTCCTGAGTTATGGAAAGTAATCCTAAGATTATGAATTTCTGCACTCACAATCAGCTAATCTACTAAACAAAGACCCCTGATACGTCTTTAAAATTTTGTGATATTTAGCTTTCTCAAAGGGGCGGAATGTTTAAAAAACATTTGAACATTTTGGAAAGTTTTTAAACATTTTGACTATGATGGCATTGCACATCTTCAGCAAGGAGTCCTTGTAACTGGGCCAAAACACAACAGATTAGAAATAATGCTCACCATCAACCATTTCATTGCCAATGAGAAATGCATTAATAAATGTAAGGTATGAATTAGTGGTAAAAAGCATGAAAAACTCCAATTATTTACTGAGGTTTGGCTTTGGGAGTGTTGGTAAAAAAGAATATATATCTATATACATGGTACCTCCCCCCACCTCCCCACACACACAAATTGGACTGTTTTTGAGAAGCAATATCTCAATAGCCATTGCAGCTAGGGACATGAAATAAGAACAAACGAAAGATGAATCCTTTATCTATAAATAATTATTCTTTGTAAAAGTTGTCTTTTTAATGTGTCAATTAGCCTTTAATTTTTTTTCTTTTTTTGTAAATTTTAAACTAAATTTAAATTTTAATGAATGGTTTGATATGCCCTCCTTTATGGCTGGTAGTCAAATGAGTAAGGCTAAGGCTCGTGAGCTCGAATGGAATGATTTGGCATGGCAAGCATTTGACAATACTAAATCGGCCTTAAAAGCTACCCTAATGTTTCCATTGGTCCCCAAATTGTATTATTTCTTTCCGCTTCCTAGCAAATCAATCCAAAAATAAAAAACATGTTTTTTACATTTTTTTTTGCAAGGCTAATTGACTCATTAAATGACTTTAAGACAATTTTTACAAGGACTAAGTATTTATAGATAAAGGATTCATCTTTCATTTGTTTTTATTTCATGTCCCTAACTGCCCTAACTGCAATGGTTTGGGGATATTGCTTCTCAAAAATGGTACAATATATATATATTTTTGGGGGGTGGGGGGCACACTATATATACATATCAAACTAAGCAATGATAATGGGTGGCAGAAAAGAATAAAGATACACACATATACATGCACAAAATAAAACAGGTGACTTACCTAAAGGAAAAAGATTAGATTTATAAGCGTAATGATCTTGATATAATTTATGAACCCGTAATTGAGTGGGCGAAAGCGTTTCAAGATTTGGCAAAGAGTGGGGAGGATGTCTGGGTAAAAGACTTATTTTATTTGGTTTTACTGACCCTGCTGATGAAAAAGGGTAACCAACATTGCAAGGAAACGTCTTATCGCACACTGCATCAAACAAAGACACTGTTGAGGGCTTGCACTTATTGTGTGTTTTTGTTTTAGCTTCAATTCTAGCAGCTGCAGCCGTTGCTGCTAAATTCACTGATGCTTTATTGTTCAAAGCCTGGCATGAGAGGACCTTCTTCAACTTGTCTTCCGAAAGCTTGGTGAGGGCGAGAGTCTCACGGGCTTTTGTCACATACCTCTTGATTTCATTATGGGAGGAGGACAAGTGCAGATTTTTTGAGGAATTAATACTGCAGCTAGACTTGTCCAACTGAAGGGAGTTTCTGTAAACATTACTCGGTGAAGTTATTGCTCTTATGCTCATCTTCGATGTGAGTTCATGGTGGACCTCATTTGTAAGAGAGCTACCTCGTCCCCCACCTGAAGACCCTTTGCTGCTTAGCAAGGAGGAGCCTTGGTTTCCCAGGGAAGACTTGCTTGTAATATCATTCGACACACTCTTTATGAGGCCGAGCTTTGAAGAAAGTTCTGGATACAGTTTGGCCAAGTCGAAGCCGGATGAGTATCCCCCACTGGAGGGAGACTTAAGGCCCATGGCCTTGTCTTCCAGCTTTTGTGAGGAGAGCCACGAGCTGATATTGGAGAGGTTCTTCCCATCCTCCTTCCTTGTTATGTTCTTCACAGTCCACCTGACCCTGGTTGATGGGGTCGAGTTGAGGAGGAGGTTGTTGGCACCAAGGCTGTCACCTCCTCCACTCCGGGATGAGGGGACATTGTTTAGGTGCCTCGCTTTGTGGAGGCCATTCATACCATCCGGCTTCTTGGCATCCTGTGAGGATGTCTTCAAGCCACTCACATTACTGTGAACAAGAATCCATTAGTGTACATTCTTTCTCATTGTACCCTCCCAGATACACCAATCTTGATCTTTTTAACTACTCTTGTTTTCTATTCATTAATATTTTTCTTTAAATATGTACACCCCATCCTTTTTCAGCTAAGTGAAAATAACTACAGGAATACCTTGCATAGCCTGCTTAATTGGTTCTAAAAGATGTCCACACGGTTCAAGGTCTAATTATAATAAATTTCAATGAAATTTGTTCCAACCCAAAATAGTATAATAAAATAATTTTTTACTCTTAACTAATAATACATGTAAATAAAATCCATATAAAATATGTAAAATATATATATTAAGTCATTCTTTGCGAGATGAAGTAGTTGCATTTCATCACAAAATAGCTCATGTCAGTTGAACCCTTTTCTTTTCTTATTCCATTTGGCTACAAGCATTTCTCCATAACATTAAATGAGATGGTAGGTTTTACCAGACTTGGATGAAACAACATTGGGATTGGTCTTGAAAGCTGAAAGTTCTTCTACTGACAATTCTTATGTAGGTACATCTACATCTGCATCTTCAACATCTTTATCTTCCATTTCTTCATAGCCACATTGTAGAATCAACTCAATGAGAGCACACTATCCAGATCATTTGAATAGGATTCAATGTTTTTAAATGCATGGGGGAAAAAAAAGTAGTAAACCAAGATTTTTTTCATCTCCGCAATCCATTCTGAAATTTCTTTCTTCAGCACTTCAAAATCTGGAAAACCAATTGCCCAATGCAGCGAAATATTTTACCACACATTTTTTAGAAGTCACTTCAAGCCAAGACTCATAAATGTTTTTGATAGCATTCTTAATGTAATTTTGACAAAATTCTGTCAATGAGTTGACTCTAGAGTTAATGCCTTAATAACACAAATTTCAATCAAGATAAAGGTGAAGTAAACAACATCACATGAATCCTTGCATCAATTCTTCAGGGTCAAAGTGTAGACCTCAGGCTATCCCCTCATCTCTAAACTAGCTCTAATAGGTCCAAACCCATCTTTATCACCTCTCACTTTACCTTCATTTTTTACTAATGAATGACCCAACCATCTTCACTCTTATGCTACTTGGTGGGCACAACAAACTCAACCCTGGCCCTGAGCTACATTTGACAGGGATCCATAAAATGCAACACATGTAAACAATATGATGCACCTACACTGTTATAACCTCCCCAGTTTAGAACACTACACTAGGAAATGGATATCTTACCATATATTAATACAAACAAGGCATTTCGAGCCAACTCCTCTTCAGAACAATAAACACTAAACATCCTAAGGGTAAACATGATAATTCTCCAACAAACACTTCTAAACTTCGAACAAACACACACCATACACATAGCCCTAAACCAAAAAACAAATTTAACCCCTCACCCTTCCCTTCCACCAATACAGTGTACACTATATAAAGAGTAGATACTCTGCCAAGAGCACATGGTCTCCTAACACTAATATACAATTCTATCCCATTCAGTAACATCCAAATACTCCAAAACAACAAACCTGAAAGATTCAATGAATAAGGATCAAAGTCAGAAACACAGAGTACAATTTAATCAACCTTTACAATCCTCCACATCCAGAAGATACCACCAAACTACATACCACTCCTAGAATCACTCTCACAATTTCCAAACCTCTTCATCTGCAGTGACTCCAATGAACACCACCCATCTTGGTTTAGAAGATGAGTAGCAGACAATAGAAATACACAAATCTCAGAACAATTTCACACACTCACCACAGTGCTCGACCAACCAGGCAACCACCTCATCTGATATAAAATATAGACTCCTCACTTACACACCAGAACTACTTGGAACTATACAATGGTAGACTTCCCCATCATTATAACATTCTACCCCCCCCTCCTCTCCCACACTTAACCTCCTTCCAAACCACCCAAAATATAAAAAAGCAGCAAACCAGACAAGATACACTACTAATTATATAGAAAAATTATGTGACTTCATTAACAACTACCTTTCCTTAGAGAAAACACTTGCAAACACAAATAAATCAATGCTACCAGCAAAAATTACATCCCCCAGGGCTGTATAAAAAAAAACCCACTAAAAGAAATCTCAGAATGCATAAAAAATAAACCCACGCAACAAGAATTATGAATTACAACAAATTCAACACCTAAATACTGGCATCATCAAAGTAAACTCAAAATAGCTTCACCAAAAAACACTGCAACATATGATAAAACAATACACAAATACCAGCTTTCTACCCATAATGACAAAACACAAATCTCTAAATAGAAAACATGCATAACTAAAGACCAAGTTCCACCATTCAGCAGAGAAAATATGTTAAATTAGCCATTAAATCAATCAAACCTTCAAAGTTACAGGCCCTACATACAACAGCCTCCCTCGATTCTAACCTGCTCCCTCAGGAGGGCCCCAAGGAAAGCGTGGTCTCACTTTTTTTAAAAATTTTATAGAGCCCATCTGGCAAATGCCCACTCGGGCATAAGTCACCGAAAAACACGACAGCCTAGAACTAGGCTACTTAAAAATAAAAATATGAAAACATAACAATGATAAATATTGGAAAAACTTAACAATCAGGAAGCAATCTCTGGCAGCGGGGGGAGGTCCCCCTCACCCTGGTGCAGGAGAGTGCAACCTAAAAAACAAAACAATAACAAACAAAAAACAACAAAGAACCTTAAATAAAGGGGAGAAGCCCGGCCTCCCCCCCAAAGTAAACAAGTCCACAAGTCAATGTGCACGAATCCGTCCCGAGTACAAGGGACAGGCGGTAGCGGCCTCGCCCATCCCGGTAGCAGGACAGGTATCGTGCGAGAAGATCACCCAGACTGGGGGACGACGCAGTCGTTGCAATAGGGCGCAGGCGAGCGCTCCATCAAATAGCGATGCGTCACACGAGTGTGTCCAATTCGGAGAAAACAGAAAGCAACCTAAAGCCGCCGCAGGATTGGGGGATAGGTCCATGGGAACAATCGCGGCGCAATGGCACGCAACTTTAAGTTCCCTTCGACCGTCTCACATCTTCTTTGTCAAGCAGTCCGAAGAGCTGCCCGTATTCCTGCCATGTAGTCGGTGTGAGGAAGAGCGAAACGCTGGTCTGGTCGCAGAGTCCTCGCGGACTCTTTGGCGCCCTCATTCCCCGCAATTCCTACATGTCCAGGAACCCAGCAGAAGATAATCTCGAAATCTGCCAGGCTCGCCAAAACCGTGGCGTCACGGATATCGCGAACCAGGGGATGCGGAGATTCCAATGCCCCGAGAGCACCCTGGGCGCTTTGTGAGTCGCTAAAGATCACAATCCGGTCCTCGAACCGGGCACGCCGCGTAATCTCCTGTACCGAGTGGTGTATTGCAACCAGCTCGGCCGTGAAGACATACGCAGCGACTGGCAGAGCCCCGCTGACTTCAAACAGAAGGAAAACGGCGTGGAAGCCGACCCCCTCTTGGGACTTGGAGCCATCTGTATACACTGGCACGGTTCCAGCGTGACACGATGTGTGCTCCAAAAAGGTCGAACGCAATACTCCCGGCGCCGTACAAGCTTTGGGAGCAGAGGCGTGGTGACAAATAGCCAAATGTGGTACCCTCCAGGGTGGCGTACGGGGCAGAACCAGGGGCGCCACCGGCCGGAGAGCTATATCTACCTCTCGAAGGAGTTTCCTGGCCCTAAACCCAAAGGGCTTAGGGTATGACTGGCGTCTCTCGGCGGCATAGGCACCATCGAGATCAGATGCAGTGAGAGCTGTTGGCGACTGAGGGAGGCGCCGGGCTCGCGCGTACAGGCGAGTGATACACTGCACGCGGCGCAGAGCGAGTAGCATCTCCCCAGCATCGACCAACAGGCTCTCAATGGGAGAAGTACGGAAGTTACCTGTCGCAAGTCGAAGGCCGGAGTGGTGGATCGAATCCACCTTCCGCAATAAACGCTCGACTGCGGATGCATAAAACTCGCATCCGTAGTCGAGCTTCGAGCGAACAAGGATCAATAAAAAAGTAAGGCGGTAGCCCTATCAGCGCCCCAAGCGCTGAACGTCACGGAACGGAGAATGTCCATGGCGCGGGTACAAGAGACCCTAAGGCTGCGAATATGAGCCTCCCAGGTGAGAAATCGGTCGAATACAAGACCAAGGAAACGGTGCGACTCAACCACATCCAGGCGCACCCTATTAAGAAACAAATCTGGGTCGGGGTGGAACCGTGGATGGCGGCAGAAGTGCACCACCTTAGTTTTGGCCAAACAAAACCGAAACCTGTGCGCTTCGGCATAGCGAGAGACGCGGTTCAATGCCTGTTGGAGTCGACGTTCCAGAGTTGGCATCTGGGCCGCGCCAAAAGAGATCGAAAGGTCGTCCACGTAAAGCGTAGCGAGAACATCTTTCGGCAGCACCGAGGTGATGCCGTTGATGCTCAGGGCAAAGAGTGTGACACTGAGGACACTTCCCTGCGGGACACCCTCTTCCTGCTCCTTTGGGCCGGAGCAGAGCATCCGACGTGGAGTGGAACTTGCGGAAGCCGCACTGTGCAGAAGAGATATGGCCTCCGCTGTCCAGGAAAAAGGCTAATCTAACATTTACCAATTTCTCCATCAACTTACACACACAAGAGGTTAGAGAGATTGGGCAGAAACCGGTCGAAGTAGAGTGATCTCTCCCCGGTTTGCGAAAGGCGAGCACAGTAGCGATTCGCCAGGAGTCTTTGAGAACACCCTCCACCCAGATCCTGTTGAACAAATCTAACAGAAAGGCCATGCCTAGCTCACCCAGGTGTCGAAGCATGCCGTACGGGACATCGTCCGGACCATGGGCGGTGTCCGCGCACGAAGCGAGAGCGGAGCGCAACTCACTCACAGTAAACTTGTCGTTGAAGGGTTCTCCGCCTCTGGAGGTAAAGTCCAGCCGGCGGCCTTCCGCGACATCACGGCGTGCATTGAATGCTGGCGGAGCAGCATCCTGGCTAGAGAATGCGGAAAAAGCGTTCGCTAAGGATTCCGCCACGGACGCGGGGTCCGAGATTGCGGTCCCATTCTCCTGGAGAACAAGAGGGGGGTCCTGCGAGAACTTGCCCCGAATCCTTTTGACTCGCTTCCACACCTCAGCTAAAGGGGTCTTCCCGTTAAGTGAAGACACGTGCTTCAAAATATACTGGAACCTAGCCCTAGCTCGATGAAATTCAGCTACAGTGAAATCGTTCGGGCGGTGCTTATAGCGCATGTAGGCATAACGCTTCTGTTTCAGGGCCGTCTCACAATCGGCCGACCACCATGGGAGTGGTCGGCGTGCAAAACGGCCAGACGTCCTAGGAATAGTAGTCAGGCCCGCGGCGATGAGGTTTCCCGAGAAGAACTCTACCGACCTAAACTCCTCGACTGCGATAGAAAATTCAATCATTTCCTGAAATGCAGGCCACCGCGCACGCGCCAAGCACCACCGAAGTGGGCTCTCAGGCAGAAGTTGCCCTGAAAATGATATTTGAATGGGAAAGTGATCACTACCATGGAGGTCATCGACCACTCCCCAATCAAAATAAGGATGTGCATCCGAAGAGCACAAAGATAGATCTAGGCAAGAAAATAAAGCGGTTCTCGGATAGTGATACGTAAACTCATCCACGTTTAGGACACCCATCTCAAGCTCTTCGATCAGATCGGCAAGAACTTGTCCCCTGGGATTCATGGAGTAATCTTCCCAGAGAGGATGCCTGCCGTTCAGATCTCCAAGCAAGAGATAGGGCCTCGGCAACCGTGCCACGACGCGGCGGAAGTCCTCGCGTCGAAGTCAGCTGACGGTGGAATGTATGCAGAAATGATAGTGTACCTCCTATCCAGGTGAAGCTGCACAGCCACCGCCTGAAAGGAGGTATCTAAAGTGAAAGAAAGAACGGAGACATCATGCCGTGTGTACACCGCGCATCCCCCAGCCCGCCATCCCGTGGTGGTGGGGTCGCAAGACCCTTATACCCCCCAGGAGAGCGGGCAGGGGGCACGCGCCTAGCAAGGTCTCCTGGAGAAAAATAGCTAACGGGGAACGAGACGAGACGAGCCTCCGCAGCTTCTCCCAGTTGGCCCAGAGTCCATGGTAATTCCATTAAAGGAATATGCCCTCCACGCCTACCTCGGAGGAGACGCGGGGGCCCGTCTCGAACAGAAGACTCACACGGGAATGGCCGTACGCTTCCCCGAGGCAGAACCCCGGGCGCTGTTGGCCGGACCAAGCGATGAAGGCGCTGTCGCCTTCGAGAACTTATTGGGGGAGGTTGGGCTCACCATGCGAGTCTTTTCCTCCCTCCGCCTCGAAACCTTAGGCGGGCGTTGCGGCTTTGAAGGCAGGGGGGCCCTCTTTTCGAGGAACCACCGTCTCCGAGCCACTCGCTCCACCACTAGGCTGTCCTCCTTTCGGGGAACAGCTTTAGGAACTCCGGAAGATGTCCTGGCGACCAACTTCAGGGGTGTTGCCTCCTGTGATTCTAACGACTCGGTGGAGGCGCGTGGCCGTTTCGCCTTACGGGAAACGGTCACGCTGGGGGAAGAGGCGGGGAGCCCTGGTTTTAGCCGGGGGTGGGTATGAACCCTGTTTGCCACCAGCTTTACCAGGGAAGCACCGGGGTTGAGTAGAGCTCACAGAAGGGCTCTGAATGGGCGCAGAAACAACCGTGCTCATTGGCCTGGATGGGCCAGGAGACGAGGGTGCCTTTCTAACTATTGAGGCATATGATGTCCCAGGCAGATTTTTTTTTTTTTTAAGAGCTCATCTGGCGACTGCCTACTTGGGCATTAGTCGCCGTATTAAAACTGGCCTAGTTCTAGGCTACTTTAAAATAAAATTAAAGAGAGAAAAAAAAAACACCCCAAAAGGGGGAAAGGAAGCAAGCTGGTGCGTCGGGGAGAGGTCCCCCCGGCGCAGGAGCGTGCAACTAAAGGAAAAAAAAACAAACAAAAAACAAAACACAAAAAAAAACAAATGCAAAAAAACAAAACAAACAAACCTTGCTTAAATAATAGGGAGAAGGCCAGCCTCCCCCAAGAAGTCAACAAGTCCACAAGTCAATGTGCACGAATCTGTCCACAGCACAAGGGACAGGCGGTAGCGACCCCGCCAATCCCGGTACTGGGACAGGTGACATGCGCGAAGATCACCCAGACTGGGACATTCGACAAGAATGTGCCGAACAGTCTGGGGGACGACGCAGTCGTTGCAATAGGGCGCAGGCGAGCGCTCCATCAGATAGCGATGCGTCACACGAGTGTGTCCGATTCGGAGACGACAGAAAGCAACCTGAAGCCGCCGCGGCATTGGGGGATAGGTCCATGGGAACAGTCGCGGCGCAATGGCACGCAACTTTAAGTTCCCTTCGACCGTCTCCCAACTTCTTTGCCAAGCAGTCCGAAGAGCTGCCCGTATTCCTGCCATGTAGTCGGTGTGAGGAAGAGCGAAACGCTGGTCCGGTCGCAGAGTCCTCGCGGACTCTTTGGCGCCCTCATCGGCGCGCTCATTCCCCGCAATTCCTACATGTCCAGGAACCCAGCAGAAGATAAGCTCGACATCTGCCCGGCTCGCCAAAATGGTGGCGTCACGGATATCGCGAACCAGGGGATGCGGAGATTCCAATGCCCCGAGAGCACTCAGGGCGCTTTGTGAGTCGCTATAGATCACAATCCAGCCTCCGAACCGGGCACGTCGCGTAATCTCTCGTACCGAGTGGTGTATTGCCACCAGCTCGGCCGTGAAGACAGACGCAGCGCCTGGTAGAGCCCCGCTGACTTCAAACAGAGGGGATACGGGGTAGAAGCCGACCCCCTCTTGGGACTTGGAGCCATCCGTATACACTGGCACGGTACCAGCGTGACACGATGTGTGCTCCAAAAAGGTCGAACGCAATACTCCCGGCGCAGTACAAGCTTTGGGAGCAGAGGCGTGGCGACAAATAGCCAAATGTGGTACCCTCCAGGGTGGCGTCCTGGGCAGAACCAGGGGCGCCACCGGCCCGAGAGCTATATCTACCTCTCGAAGGAGTTTCCTGGCCCTAAACCCAAAGGGCTTAGGGTATGACTGGCGTCTCTCGGCGGCATAGGCACCATCGAGATCAGCTGCGGATGCAGTGAGAGCTGTTGGCGACTGAGGGAGGCGCCGGGCTCGCGCGTACAGGCGAGTGATGCACTGCACGCGGCGCAGAGCGAGTAGCATCTCCCCAGCATCGACCAACAGGCTCTCAATGGGGGAAGTGCGGAAGGCACCGGTCGCAAGGCGAAGGCCGGTGTGGTGGATTGAATCCACCTTCCGCAATAAACGCTCGGTTGCGGATGCATAAAACTCGCATCCGTAGTCGAGCTTCGAGCGAACAAAGGATCGATAAAAAAGTAAGGCGGTAGCCCTATCAGCGCCCCAAGCGCTGAACGTCACGGAACGGAGAATGTCCATGGCGAGGGTACAAGAGACCCTAAGGCTGCGAATATGAGCCTCCCAGGTGAGGCGTCGGTCGAATACAAGACCAAGGAAACGGTGCGACTCAACCACATCCAGGCGCACCCCATTAAGAAACAAATCTGGGTCGGGGTGAAGCCGTGGATGGCGGCAGAAGTGCACCACCTTAGTCTTGGCCAAAGAAAACCGAAACCTGTGCGCTTCGGCATAGCGAGAGACGCGGTTCAATGCCTGTTGGAGTCGACGCTCCAGAGTTGGCATCTGGGCCGCGCCAAAAGAGATCGAAAGGTCGTCCACGTAAAGCGTAGCGAGAACATCTTTCGGCAGCACCGAGGTGATGCCGTTGATGCTCAGGGCAAAGAGTGTGACACTGAGGACACTTCCCTGCGGGACACCCTCTTCCTGCTCCTTTGGGCCGGAGCAGAGCATCCGACGTGGAGTGGAACTTGCGGAAGCCGCACTGTGCAGAAGAGATATGGCCTCCGCTGTCCAGGAAAAAGGCTAATCTAACATTTACCAATTTCTCCATCAACTTACACACACAAGAGGTTAGAGAGATTGGGCAGAAACCGGTCGAAGTAGAGTGATCTCTCCCCGGTTTGCGAAAGGCGAGCACAGTAGCGATTCGCCAGGAGTCTGTGAGAACACCCTCCACCCAGATCCTGTTGAACAAATCTAACAGAAAGGCCATGCCTAGCTCACCCAGGTGTCGAAGCATGCCGTACGGGACATCGTCCGGACCATGGGCGGTGTCCGCGCACGAAGCGAGAGCGGAGCGCAACTCACTCACAGTAAACTTGTCGTTGAAGGGTTCTCCGCCTCTGGAGGTAAAGTCCAGCCGGCGGCCTTCCGCGACATCACGACGTGCATTGAATGCTGGCGGAGCAGCATCCTGGCTAGAGAATGCGGAAAAAGCGTTCGCTAAGGATTCCGCCACGGACGCGGGGTCCGAGATTGCGGTCCCATTCTCCTGGAGAACAAGAGGGGGGTCCTGCGAGAACTTGCCCCGAATCCTTTTGACTCGCTTCCACACCTCAGCTAAAGGGGTCTTCCCGTTAAGTGAAGACACGTGCTTCAAAATATACTGGAACCTAGCCCTAGCTCGATGAAATTCAGCTACAGTGAAATCGTTCGGGCGGTGCTTATAGCGCATGTAGGCATAACGCTTCTGTTTCAGGGCCGTCTCACAATCGGCCGACCACCATGGGAGTGGTCGGCGTGCAAAACGGCCAGACGTCCTAGGAATAGTAGTCAGGCCCGCGGCGATGAGGTTTCCCGAGAAGAACTCTACCGACCTAAACTCCTCGACTGCGATAGAAAATTCAATCATTTCCTGAAATGCAGGCCACCGCGCACGCGCCAAGCACCACCGAAGTGGGCTCTCAGGCAGAAGTTGCCCTGAAAATGATATTTGAATGGGAAAGTGATCACTACCATGGAGGTCATCGACCACTCCCCAATCAAAATAAGGATGTGCATCCGAAGAGCACAAAGATAGATCTAGGCAAGAAAATAAAGCGGTTCTCGGATAGTGATACGTAAACTCATCCACGTTTAGGACACCCATCTCAAGCTCTTCGATCAGATCGGCAAGAACTTGTCCCCTGGGATTCATGGAGTAATCTTCCCAGAGAGGATGCCTGCCGTTCAGATCTCCAAGCAAGAGATAGGGCCTCGGCAACCGTGCCACGACGCGGCGGAAGTCCTCGCGTCGAAGTCAGCTGACGGTGGAATGTATGCAGAAATGATAGTGTACCTCCTATCCAGGTGAAGCTGCACAGCCACCGCCTGAAAGGAGGTATCTAAAGTGAAAGAAAGAACGGAGACATCATGCCGTGTGTACACCGCGCATCCCCCAGCCCGCCATCCCGTGGTGGTGGGGTCGCAAGACCCTTATACCCCCCAGGAGAGCGGGCAGGGGGCACGCGCCTAGCAAGGTCTCCTGGAGAAAAATAGCTAACGGGGAACGAGACGAGACGAGCCTCCGCAGCTTCTCCCAGTTGGCCCAGAGTCCATGGTAATTCCATTAAAGGAATATGCCCTCCACGCCTACCTCGGAGGAGACGCGGGGGCCCGTCTCGAACAGAAGACTCACACGGGAATGGCCGTACGCTTCCCCGAGGCAGAACCCCGGGCGCTGTTGGCCGGACCAAGCGATGAAGGCGCTGTCGCCTTCGAGAACTTATTGGGGGAGGTTGGGCTCACCATGCGAGTCTTTTCCTCCCTCCGCCTCGAAACCTTAGGCGGGCGTTGCGGCTTTGAAGGCAGGGGGGCCCTCTTTTCGAGGAACCACCGTCTCCGAGCCACTCGCTCCACCACTAGGCTGTCCTCCTTTCGGGGAACAGCTTTAGGAACTCCGGAAGATGTCCTGGCGACCAACTTCAGGGGTGTTGCCTCCTGTGATTCTAACGACTCGGTGGAGGCGCGTGGCCGTTTCGCCTTACGGGAAACGGTCACGCTGGGGGAAGAGGCGGGGAGCCCTGGTTTTAGCCGGGGGTGGGTATGAACCCTGTTTGCCACCAGCTTTACCAGGGAAGCACCGGGGTTGAGTAGAGCTCACAGAAGGGCTCTGAATGGGCGCAGAAACAACCGTGCTCATTGGCCTGGATGGGCCAGGAGACGAGGGTGCCTTTCTAACTATTGAGGCATATGACGTCCCAGGCAGATTTTTTTTTTTTTTAAGAGCTCATCTGGCGACTGCCTACTTGGGCATTAGTCGCCGTATTAAAACTGGCCTAGTTCTAGGCTACTTTAAAATAAAATTAAAGAGAGAAAAAAAAAACACCCCAAAAGGGGGAAAGGAAGCAAGCTGGTGCGTCGGGGAGAGGTCCCCCCGGCGCAGGAACGTGCAACTAAAGGAAAAAAAAACAAACAAAAAACAAAACACAAAAAAAACAAATGCAAAAAAACAAAACAAACAAACCTTGCTTAAATAATAGGGAGAAGGCCGGCCTCCCCCAAGAAGTCAACAAGTCCACAAGTCAATGTGCACGAATCTGTCCACAGCACAAGGGACAGGCGGTAGCGACCCCGCCAATCCCGGTACTGGGACAGGTGACATGCGCGAAGATCACCCAGACTGGGACATTCGACAAGAATGTGCCGAACAGTCTGGGGGACGACGCAGTCGTTGCAATAGGGCGCAGGCGAGCGCTCCATCAGATAGCGATGCGTCACACGAGTGTGTCCGATTCGGAGACGACAGAAAGCAACCTGAAGCCGCCGCGGCATTGGGGGATAGGTCCATGGGAACAGTCGCGGCGCAATGGCACGCAACTTTAAGTTCCCTTCGACCGTCTCCCAACTTCTTTGCCAAGCAGTCCGAAGAGCTGCCCGTATTCCTGCCATGTAGTCGGTGTGAGGAAGAGCGAAACGCTGGTCCGGTCGCAGAGTCCTCGCGGACTCTTTGGCGCCCTCATCGGCGCGCTCATTCCCCGCAATTCCTACATGTCCAGGAACCCAGCAGAAGATAAGCTCGACATCTGCCCGGCTCGCCAAAATGGTGGCGTCACGGATATCGCGAACCAGGGGATGCGGAGATTCCAATGCCCCGAGAGCACTCAGGGCGCTTTGTGAGTCGCTATAGATCACAATCCAGCCTCCGAACCGGGCACGTCGCATAATCTCCCGTACCGAGTGGTGTATTGCCACCAGCTCGGCCGTGAAGACAGACGCAGCGCCTGGTAGAGCCCCGCTGACTTCAAACAGAGGGGATACGGGGTAGAAGCCGACCCCCTCTTGGGACTTGGAGCCATCCGTATACACTGGCACGGTACCAGCGTGACACGATGTGTGCTCCAAAAAGGTCGAACGCAATACTCCCGGCGCAGTACAAGCTTTGGGAGCAGAGGCGTGGCGACAAATAGCCAAATGTGGTACCCTCCAGGGTGGCGTCCTGGGCAGAACCAGGGGCGCCACCGGCCCGAGAGCTATATCTACCTCTCGAAGGAGTTTCCTGGCCCTAAACCCAAAGGGCTTAGGGTATGACTGGCGTCTCTCGGCGGCATAGGCACCATCGAGATCAGCTGCGGATGCAGTGAGAGCTGTTGGCGACTGAGGGAGGCGCCGGGCTCGCGCGTACAGGCGAGTGATGCACTGCACGCGGCGCAGAGCGAGTAGCATCTCCCCAGCATCGACCAACAGGCTCTCAATGGGGGAAGTGCGGAAGGCACCGGTCGCAAGGCGAAGGCCGGTGTGGTGGATTGAATCCACCTTCCGCAATAAACGCTCGGTTGCGGATGCATAAAACTCGCATCCGTAGTCGAGCTTCGAGCGAACAAAGGATCGATAAAAAAGTAAGGCGGTAGCCCTATCAGCGCCCCAAGCGCTGAACGTCACGGAACGGAGAATGTCCATGGCGAGGGTACAAGAGACCCTAAGGCTGCGAATATGAGCCTCCCAGGCGAGGCGTCGGTCGAATACAAGACCAAGGAAACGGTGCGACTCAACCACATCCAGGCGCACCCCATTAAGAAACAAATCTGGGTCGGGGTGAAGCCGTGGATGGCGGCAGAAGTGCACCACCTTAGTCTTGGCCAAAGAAAACCGAAACCTGTGCGCTTCGGCATAGCGAGAGACGCGGTTCAATGCCTGTTGAAGTCGACGCTCCAGAGTTGGCATCTGGGCCGCGCCAAAAGAGATCAAAAGGTCGTCCACGTAGCGCGTAGCGAGAACATCTTCTGGCAGCACCGAGGTGATGCCGTTGATGCTCAGGGCAAAGAGTGTGACACTGAGGACACTTCCCTGCGGGACACCCTCTTCCTGCTCCTTTGGGGCAGAGAGGGCTCCCCCCACCCGTACGCGGAATCGACGATCTCGCAAAAATTCAGATATAAACATTGGGAGGCGTCCCCTCGCCCCCATCGTGTGGAGAGTCTCCATGATACCGTATCGCCATGCGGTATCATAGGCCTTCTCCAGATCAAAAAACATGGTGGCGTAGTGCTGTCTACGAAGGAAAGCCTCGCAGACGGCATTTTCCAGTCGGAGCAGAGCATCCGACGTGGAGTGAAACTTACGGAAGCCGCACTGTGCAGAAGACAGATGGCCTCCGCTGTCCAGGAAATAGGCTAATCTAACATTTACCATTTTCTCCATCAACTTGCACACGCAAGAGGTTAGAGAGATTGGGCGGAAACCGGCCGGAGTAGAGTGATCTCTCCCCGGCTTGCGAAAGGCGAGCACAGTAGCGATTCGCCAGGAGTCTGGGAGAAGACCTTCCACCCAGATCCTGTTGAACAGATCTAACAGAAAGGCCATGCCTCGCTCACCCAGGTGTCGAAGCATGGCGTACGGGACATCGTCCGGACCATGGGCGGTGTCCGCGCACGAAGCGAGAGCGGAACGCAACTCACTCACAGTAAACTTGTCGTTGAAGGGTTCTCCGCCTCTGGAGGTAAAGTCCAGCCGGCGGCCTTCCGCGACATCACGACGTGCATTGAATGCTGGCGGAGCAGCATCATGGCTAGAGAATGCGGAGAAAGAGGTCGCTAACGATTCCGCCACGGACGCGGGGTCCGAGATTGCGGTCCCATTCTCCTGGAGAATGGGAGGGGGGTCCTGCGAGAACTTGCCCCGAATCCTTTTGACTCGCTTCCACACCTCAGCTAAAGGGGTCTTCCCGTTAAGTGAAGACACGTATGCCCGCCAAGAAGAGCGGCGGGCGTGCTTCGAAATATACCGGACCTAGCCCTAGCCCGACGAAATTCAGCGACAGTGAAATCGTTCGGGCGGCGCTTATAGCGCATGTAGGCATAACGCTTCTGTTTGAGGGCCGTCTCACACTCGGCCGACCACCATGGGAGTGGTCGGCGTGCAAAAAAAGCCAGACGTCCTAGGAATAGTAGTCAGGCCCACGGCGATGAGGTTGCCGGAGAAGAACTCAACGGCCTCATCTACCGACCTAAACTCCTCGACTGAGATAGAGAATTCAGTCATTTCCTGAAATGCAGGCCACCGCGCCCGGGCCAAGCACCACCGAGGTGGTCTCTCATGCGGCAGTTGCCCTGAAAATATTTGAATGGGAAAGTGATCACTACCATGGAGGTCATCGACCACCCCCCAATCAAAATCAGGCTGTGCATCCGAAGAGCACAAAGATAGGTCAAGGCAAGAAAATGAAGCGGTTCTCGGACAGTGATGCGTAAACTCATCCACGTTTCGGACGCCCATCTCAAGCTCTTCGATCAGATCGGCAAGGACTTGTCCCCTGGGATTTATGGAGTAATCTCCCCAGAGAGGATGCCTGCCGTTCAGATCTCCAAGCAAGAGATAGGGCCTCGGCAACCGTGCCACGACGCGGCGGAAGTCCCCCGCGTCGAAGTCAGCTGACGGTGGAATGTACGCAGAAATGATAGTATACCTCCTATCCAGGTGCAGCTGCACAGCCACTGCCTGAAAGGAGGTATCTAAAGAGAAAGGAAGAACGGAGACATCATGCGAGGTGTAAACCGCGCATCCCACAGCCTGGCCATCCCGCGGCGGTGGGGTCGCAAGACCCTTATACCCCGGGAGGGCAGGCAGCGGGCACGCACCTAGCATGGTCTCCTGCAAAAAAATAGCTAACGGGGAACGGGACGAGACGAGCCTCCGCAGCTCCTCCCAGTTGGCCCGGAGTCCACGGCAATTCCATTGAAGGAATATGCCCTCGAGGAACCACCGTCTCCGAGCCACTCGCTCCACCTCGGGGCGTGGGCGAAGGGGCCGAAGCTCCTTTGTTGCTGTCCTCCTTTCGGGGAACAGCTTTAGGAACCCCGGAAGATGGCCTAGCGACCATCTTCAGGGGTGTTGCCTCCTGTGAGTCTAACGACTCGGTGGAGGCGCGTGGCCGTTTCGCTTTACGGGAAACGGTCACGCTGGGGGAAGAGGGGGGAGCCCTGGTTTTAGCCGGGGCAGGGTATGAACCCTTTTTGCCGCCAGATTTACCAGGGGAGCGCCCGGGTTGGGTAGAGCCCGCAGAAGGGCTCTGAATGGGCGCCGAAACAACCGTGCTCGTTGGCCTGGATGGGCCAGGAGCAGAGGGTGCCTTTCTAACTATTGAGGCATATGACGTCCCAGGCAGAGCCGGGCGCGCCAGGACCAAGTCCTTTGCCTCGCGGAATGAGAGTCGATCCTGGGCCTGAACGGCCAGGATTTCTTTCTCAAGGAGATATGCACCACATTGCTTAGAAGAAGCAGGGTGCGGCTCTCCGCAATTGACACACTTGGCCACACACGATTTGGACTTATTGTGTGCGACCTTGGATCAATTTACACATACTTCGGGTGACCCCCACATTGCACGTCTACATGAGCGATTCGTATGGCCGAAGCAGTGACAGTAATAGCACCGCCGCGGCAGTGGCACGAATGCCTTCACGCGGTAACGGTATCAACCGGCACGCACCGACTCAGGGAGCTTGTCACAGTCGAACGTGACGAAGAGTGTAGGAGTGGGTCTCGAGGCCCCTCCCTGTTTTCTCATCACACATTCGACCTTGACTGCCCCATGGTCGGCCAGCTCTAGGGTGATGTCCTCAATGGAGTAGTCAACGAGTTCCCTCGCATAAACTACTCCTTTCACAAAGTTCATAGTAGAGTGCGGCGTCACACTCACCGGGGTGCCATGAAGTGTCCGAAGAGCACTTATCTTGGCCGCCTCGACGGGATTCGCCGCATTCGCCAGAAGGCTCCCGTCCGAGAAACGAGCTACCTTCGGCTCTCTACCAATTGCACTAGCTAATCCTCTCCTCTGATGGATCATGTTGCCCTTGGACAACATGCTGCCATCAGTGGAGCGAATAACGAGGAAGCGTTTGAAGCCAGCGGGCTTGAAAACGCCAGGTAACCTCTGAATCAGGGGCCCCGATGTCATCGAGGCTCCGCCCTGTGCACTTTTGGTCTTTGTCATCATCAGGAGCTCCGTACCCGGGGAAGCAGAGGGCCCGGATGTGCCGATCTTGGCTTGGTCGCTTGCCAAAGTGGCAGCAGACCCATCCGTCCCCGTAGCCCCCGCGGATTCAGAGGAGCCCCGAGTCTTCTTCGTCTTTTTCGTCCTTTTCTTTTTTGGAGAGGAGGGTGGGGAATGAACCCGCTTCTCACCCCCGCCGGTAGAAGCCCCCAGGCCAGATGGACCGGCCTCAGCCAGGTCCTTCTCCGAAATGGAGAAGGTCGTGGTGGTCACAGGGGCTTCATCCAGAGGAGATCCCTCCCCTCCTTGTACTGCCTGAGAATCCACAGCCGTTTGATGAGGACCTTGCATAGGGGCGGATTCGGGTTCAGTGCTTGGCGCCGAGCCCGGATTCCCCCCCATGGAAGGCCCTACCTTCTGAGGCTGGTTTTCCTCAAGGACCATGTCTATCACAGGAGGGGCCTCCAGTTGGCCATCCCCTCCCAGGACATCGCAGGTCCCCTTGGCAGCGTCATAAGTCTTTAGTGGGGAGGCACAGGCCTTGGCCCCGGCAAGGTTTAATATTTTTGCCAGCAGGTCTTTTGAGGGAAGCGACCGAAGGGGCCTGGCTTCCCTCTCCCCCCTAAGGGGGTTTGCCCTACCGAGCCGCTTGTACGAGGGGCGGTCGGCAATGGGCTGCCTGCTGGCTTTCTTGGCAGTCCCCTTAGAAAGCAAAGGAGGGACTGCCGCTGGAGATAGGGAGGTGCCCGAAAGCACCTCCAGAGAAGGGGGTGAGGGGGAGTCCCCTACACCCGTAGGCGTAGGAGAGGAGTAAGCCTCCTCTCCGGTTAAAGAGGTATGGAGGGTCTCCTGCGCAAGCACAGGGGGGGGGACCTCCATCTTTTCTGTGGAGCTGCACGAGGGCGGCTCCGTTGTTTTAGGGGGAATTAAGGGGAGATGTTTTTTTTTTTCATCATTGGGCATGGTGACCCTCTTTGTTTTACGGGACGCAATCGCTCACCACCTCTTGCAGTAGCCCGCACTGCAAGAGGTGCTTACAGGCCCGGCAGAGCCAGGTGCCACCATTTGGGACCACCCCTCCCGCCTGGTGGCCTGGCAGTCCTTCGGCATGGCGGCTCCACCTTAGACACGGCGTAAAACAGATAGAATGTGAAGAGGAGAGGAAAAGGGATGTGAGGAAGGTATGGCTGGGGATGAAGCAGGTTGTTAAAAAAAACCCATCCCGAACCGGAGCTGAGGGGTTAGGGAACAATGTCCCCTCCCCCTCAGCCCCCATCCGGGGTGGTTGGCTTGAGAAGAAGGTCAGCATTCTACCCTGTGAAATTAGAGGCTGACCAGAGAAAGTTGTGGGAGAGGTTGTATGAAAAGCGACGAGGTAGGGGAGAAATCGGGCTATCTGAAGGAAGGAAGAGAGGCTAAGCTGGGGCCGGACGGAGCGCTGGATCCCGTCAGCACGGCGGCCAGGATGGCAAATCACCGCGCACCTTACGGGGCGTCCCAGGCAGAGCCGGGCCGGGCGCCCCTGGGCCAAGTCCTTAGCCTCGCGGAATGAGAGTCGATCCTGGGCCTGAACGGCCAGGATTTCTTTCATAAGGAGATATGCACCACATTGCTTCGAAGAAGCAGGGTGCGGCTCTCCGCAATTGCTACACTTGGCCACACACGATTTAGACTTATCATGTGCTGCCTTGGAGCAATTTACACAGACTTAGGGTGACCCAGACTTTGCACGTCTACAAGAATGATTCGTATGGTTGAAGCGGTGACAGTAATAGCACCGCCGCGGGCACAAATGCATTCACGCGGTAGTGGTACCAACCGGCATGCACCGACTCAGGAAGCTTGTCACAGTCGAACGTGACGAAGAGTGTAGGGGTGGGTCTCGAGGCCCCTCCCTGTTTTCTCATCACACGTTCGACCTTGACCGCCCCATGGTCAGCCAGCTCTAAGGTGATGTCCTCAATGGAGTAGTCAATGAGTTCCCTCGCATAAACTACTTGTTTCACAAAGTTCATGGTAGAGTGCGGCGTCACACTCACCAGGGTGCCATCAAGTGTCCGAAGAGCACTTATCTTGGCCTCCTCAGAGGTATCTGGCACATTCGCCAGAAGGCTCCCATCCGAGAAACAGGTCACCTTTGGCTCTCTACCAATTATACCAGCTAAAGCTTATGTTGCCCTTGGCCAACATGCCGCCATTAGTGAAGCGAATAACAAAGAAGCGTTTGAATCCAGTGTGCTCAAAAACACCAGGTAACCTCTAAATCAGGGGCTCTGATGTAATCAAGGCTCCGCTCTGCGCACTTTTGGTCTTATTTTGGGATTCCCCACCCAGGTGAGGAAGGCGGGGAATGGACCTACTTCTCCCCTCCCCCAGTACGAGCCACCAGGCCAGATGGGCCGGCCTCTGCAAGGTCCTTTGCTGAGATGGTGAAGGTCCTAGCAGTCATGAGAAAACTGGGTGGAGGAGGAAATCCCTCCTCTCCTTGTGCTGTCTTAGCAGCCCGACCCTTCTGCGAGGGCCCGCACAGGAGCAGGCTCAGGCTCGGTGTTTGATGCCGAGCCCGAATCTGCCCCCGTGGAAGGTGCAACCTTCTGAGGCTGGGCTGCATCAGGGAGCATGTGTATCTCAGGAGGGGCCTCCATTTGGCCATCCCCCCCATGACATCACAGGTCATGTCAGTCTCATCCATGTTCTTTTGGGGGGCATAGGCCTTCACCCCCACTAGATTCAATATTCGGGCCAGCAGGTCTTTAGAGGGAAGCCGCCGATGGGTCCTTTCTTCCCTCTCCCCCCTAAGGGGGTTTGCCCTACTGAGCCACTTCAATGGGGAGCGGCCGGTTATGGGCTGCCTGCTGGCTTTCCTGGCAGTCTCCTGTGAAAGCAAAGGCGGGACTGCCAGATTTGAACTGGAGTCACATGGTGACTCCAAGGAAGTGGGTGAGGGGGAGCCCTGTGCACCCGTAGGCACTGGAGAGGAGTAAGCCTCCTCTCCGGTTGAAGAGTTTTCTGTGGAGCTGCCTGAGGGCGGCTCCGTCATTCTTAAAGGAAAAATGGGGAGATATTTTGTTTTTTGTAAGTTATTATCATTAGGCATGGTGACCCTTTTTTTTTGTACAGAATGCAAATGCTAATCACCCCCCCGCAGTGGCCCGCTCTGCAAAGGTTGAGTACAGGCCTGACAGAGCCAGGTGTCACCCTTTTGGACCACCCCTCCCGCCTGGTGGCCTGGCAGTCTCTCGGCATGGCAGCTCTACCTTGGACAAGATGAAAAATTGATAGTGTGAAGAGAGAAGGAAAAGGGATGTGAGGAAGGTTGGCGGGGATGAAGCAGGTTGTTAAAAACCCACCATGCCAAACCGGAGCTCAGGGGTTAGGGAACATTGTCCCCTCCTCCCTCAGCCCCGATCCGGGATAGTTGGCTGAGAAGAAGGTCAGCATCTACCCTGTGAAATTAGAGGCTGACCAGAGAAAGTTGTGGGAGAGGTTTTATGACAAGCAAGGAAACAGGGGGGACACACAAGTGTTCTTAAGGAAGGAGAAGCGTCTAAGTTGGGGTTGGACGGGGTGCTGAGTCCCATCAGCATGGCAGCCAGGAAGGCAAATTGCTGCACCCCTTATGGGGAAGAAGAGTTTGAGCGGATTTGATTGAGGTCTTCAAGTGGGTAAAAGGTTATAATAGGGGAGACATAGGAATGGTTCTTATTTTTAGTGAATAGGATCAGACATGTAGCAATGGGTTTAATTTGGGCAAGTTTAGGTTTAGGAAAGGGATTGATAGAAATTGGTTTGCAAATTGAATGGTAGATGAATGGAATCAGCTCAATAGTCATGTGATAGAAGCATCCTCAGTGCAGAGTTTTAAGAATAGATTGGATAGATTTATGGATGAGGACACTCGGTGGGACTGAACGCAGTGATGGGAACAGGGATGTACTAGCTTTAAAACATTACTAAACAAATCACTCAAAATTCTCACAAGATGCACAAAAACACTCTCATAACAAACATGCCAAGACCAAAATCCTACCAATTGGAATATATCTAAACTTGATAGGAACCTAACACTTCAGCAGAGCACTAAATCAGTCCCACCCCAGCACAATATTATCAACTTCAGTACAATAACCTACATTTCAACCCACCTCACTCTGATAAAATACCTGTTATTTATTCCCACCTCCAAATACCTAAACATCTTCCTACCCTACAACATCCTAAATAGAAAACAGAGAAATCCCTACAGAGGACAGAGTACTTCTGGTCCAATTAAGATCAGGCCACTAACTATGTTCCAAAAATACAAGCACAGAATAAGCCTTGCCCTAACCTCTATCTAATGTAACCTGAGCGCAGAAGATACTATGCACTTTGAGTACACAAACCTCACTCAAGGGAAATGGTGATGTACCTGGGATTTACCTGCATCACAGAAAAAAGCATAGGAGGCCACAAAATAAAGTAAAGGCTGTCAATATTATTACACCCTCTGCTGTTTAGACTTTTACAGCTTGAAAGTTCCTTCGGGGGGTTTCTTAACCTATGTGATTAAATGAAAACTACAAACAATAGAATTTTATTCTGTAAAATAGTTTCCTTTCACTTCAAAGATCTTTTCAATAAAATAAAAGCTTTGAAGAAAAAAAAATATGTTTAATTCTTCTTCAAGTAATTCTTTATCTAATTGTCTAGAGATATAAAAATGTAGTACCTCAAAAGAGACATGTGTGTCAAGTAGGGCAGATGAGGTAGAATCTACAAACCTATATTATTCAGTGCATCACTACACATACAATGTGGTCATGTATTACCTTGTAGAAACAACTCATTTTCAGTTGCCCAGCATTCGATGCTTTTGGGTAAAATAAGTTTGATTGAACTCTTTGCAGTTATAGTATATACTTTACATTTTCTATTTCTTCTTCTTTTTTTTGTATTCAGATATTCCAATATAGGGGCCAAACTTAAATTTCTTAAATATTACGAGTAGATCCGACTGAATTTTGTTTGCAGAATACAGCCATGACCCTTTTATTTTTGTGTATAATATAACCATTTTGAAATTAATACAACTAAAAAACTATTAGAGATACTTCATTGATTTTGATCTCATCTCAAAGAGCTAGAGTAGTTCTTTAAATTCTCTTTTACTAAATATCTCTACTGTGAAAAATAAGGTTACTTAAAATGTTGACCTTTAGCCTCTAATAGAAAAATATACACCCCTCCCCCAATTCAAAATTTATAAATAAAAATAAAATCCCAAGAAGCTATAAGTGGCTGATAACTAGTTCATTATATAAAACTAAATGCCAAACAACATTTTGAAAATAATAATTTTTTAGGTGGTCGAGTTGACATGGAATGATAGGCTGTTGGTATCATCCTTCAATTAGATAACTAGTTCAATGTATATAAAATAAAAAAATATCAATGCGGGCAAAATAAATGAAAAAAAAAAATGTCATTGATTTCTCAATGTTTACATTTCAGGGAAATTTTGTTTATGAATTTCAGAGTACAAATATGGAGAAACTCAAACTAAAACAAAAGCATGCTGATCCTTTACTGCTTCACAAAGTCCAGATCAAAAGAAGAGTTTGAGACTTGCACAAAAGGAACTTATAAATAAGGTTCCTGATTTGCACTTAACTATATCAGACTTTGAAAAACATTATAGTGAATATCTTGAGTCCTTGCCTGAGAAAGGAATTTCAGGCACTTTGATATCAGAAATATTTGATACTGATTCTTTTAAGAGTGCACCACCTGAAGAACTCAAGGATTTAATTGATGATATTGATAATGTGACATCAAAATCATTGCAACACCATGAAATGTATACTCTGGCTCAAGGGAAAATTAAGAAATAACAATACTCTAAAAAGTAAAAAAAAACAAAAAAAAAACTGCATTGCCCCAAAGTTGGGGCATTAGAAAAATTACTTGAGAATTTAACACAAGGCATACTGCACCTATTGCATAAAAATGGCTTAAAAAAAAGCCTCCTTTAAGACCCAAATCCAAAGGATGGAAAAACAATTAAATAGAATAATGTAGATCCCATTGAAGCATTTTATCTTTCAGAAAACATCAGGATTATCAAGTAAAAAAGAATACATTTACAAAAGCATCTTTTTCTGTGCAATTTAAAAGAAATCTATCAGCTTTTCAAAGAAATCTGTTGGTTATGATGGACTTTAGTAAATTTGCAGAAATGCACCAGAGTGGTGTGTTTTTGCTGGAGCAACAGGAACATTGAAGGTCTCTACAATTAACCAAAATGCTAGAAAAATTGTAAATGACACATTGATTAACAATGTACAGCATTGTATTGATTTCATGGAATGCAATCCTACCTCACAAAAATGGTGCCTCAGAAAATGTGAACAATATGGAGATCAATCAGATCTAAAAAAGACTCATGAATATATTTTGCCAACAACTTGATTGATAGATTTAAAAAGTAAATCAATACAGAATGGTCCAATCTTGAATTAATAGAAATGAATATAATGAGCATTTCTACAACCAAGTGAAAGGATACCAGATATATAGGCTTCATGAGATAGCAACTTTACATCCATTCTTTATCTACTATAAGAGGGAAGATGACATTGCTCACCTAAACCTTATTATTTCTAAGTGTAGCACATATAATAGAGTTGCTATACATTTGTTTCAAAGAGCATTTGAAAGAATTCATGAAAGATCATTTCTCATCAATTAAAAAAAGACAAACTTCAAATGGGTGTGCATAAAAGTATAAGAACTGAAAAAGCTTGTTTAATCTTTATCATAAAACATGATCTTAGGATTGAGAATGGAATTTTTTACAAGTCATAAAAAGGACCAAGTGAAGTTGGGAGGTACAATTAATAACATTAGTTGCTAAGCTAATTTACAACAACCTTACAATGAACAAATCCTTATTGCAGAACAGATTTATACATTTGCAAAAGAAAATATTGAAAATATATTATTTTTCAACTATAAAGAGCATGAAGATGATAGCAATTTCTCTCTCTCTCTCTCTCTCTCTCTCTAAAAACAAGACACTCAAATGCAAAGAGTATTGCTGGTACACAAAAATTGCGCTCTCTCAAACCAGTTTCATTGACTACTCTTCAGGCTAAACATTTTTAGTTATCAGATGATTCATATATTGAGAAAGCTACTGAAAAGGAAGAAGTTCTTCCTGAGGAGAAAATATATGGTTCTGAAGCTGATACATATGATAGCCAATGGTTAATGGTATGTGATTGTTTATACATCAGAGAATAGTGTGGTAGAAGTGAACTTCCTTCATCAACATAAGCCAAACTTGTAATTTCTGTATGCTCACATAACATATCATAACATAATTTCACAGATGACAAAAGCCACAAGGGCCTATCAAAGGTCATCCGCATCCGTCAAAACCCACCCACAACCAGATGAAGTAATTGTACCATATTTGGATGTCCTAATACAAGTAGAGATATTTACTACCTACTAATGGATGAACCTACAGCATACATAGAAAGCCTTACTAGATCTACAATGGAGAAAGGTAAGAAAATAGGCATATTGCATATATTTTGTTGTGAAAGATTTGTAGCTACAAATAATAATGGAAATCCATGCATACATTTTCATGTGACTTGTATTTGTTAATTTGACATTAAATTTGGGTTTTCTTCCAGAAATCATAAACTGGCATTGAAGAGGAAGCAATTCAAAAGGATAGGCAAAAACTGACTATATTTGGTATCAATAAAAGGTCAACCTGGCCACCTTATAAATGAATTTTCAGTAGTTGTTTGAGTTTATTTTTATATAATAAACTAGTTTGGGCCACATAGGTTCTTGGAATTTTGTACTATATCAATTAAAGTATTAATGTACAGGGTGATACAGAAAAATGTAACCCTTAACCCTTTGCACCCAACTGTGATGAATTTGTCACATAGAAAATAAAGGCTTATACAAGAAAAATTACATACATGGAGTCTAGCAAGCAGGGGGAGCGAGTACAGCACATGTACTGTTTAGGTTAACACAAGTGTTTCATCAGATTTGCGCACCATTTGCCACTAACTATTTACCACTTAATAGATACGCTAAAAGAAATTAATGGGTTTTTTCCATTTTTAAACATTAATTCAGGGCATATAGGCATAAGATAACGCCATATGTTTAATATTTCTTTAGATATAAAAGCTGTATATCATTCAAAAGAGTACCGTTATGCGTTTATTGTGAAATATTTATTTTTAAAAATTACTTTCATGTTTACAATATTGCTCATTTATAAAACAAAGCTGTTCCACAGTCCATTTTTATTTTAAAAGGCTACTCTATGTAAGTTTATAAACTTGAAACTATCTGCTTTCAACACCCTATACAAATTATAAATGTTTGGGGGAGGGTATATTTTTTTATTGTTTTTTTTTAATTAAAGGTCAACTTTTGAAATATGTAACTTTTATTTAGTGAAAGAGAATTCAAAGGGTACACCAGTTTTCAAATGATACCACAGCTGTAGCAGCATTATTAATTTTAACTTGTATTTTCTCAATATTTCTTACAAGTTTTTTTAACAGGGTTTTGAGGCAAGAAAAAACATCCATGAATAACATTCTTTATTCCTAGACATCTTTCGACCATGTTAGGTCATCTTCAGGGAATTAACAGAAATGGAATTATTCAAATATTGCTACATTATATATAGTATTTTTACACAAACATAAGTATTACAAAAATTGGGCAATCATGGCGCGGGAAATTTTTAAGTTTATGTTTCTTGTAGTGCTTAGTTTACCCTTAAAAATTTCCCTCACCATGATTGCCCAATTTTTGTAATACTTATGTTTGTGTAGAAATACTATATATAATGTAGCAATATTTGAATAATTCCATTTCTGTTAATTCCCTGAAGATGACCTAACATGGTCGAAAGATGTCTAGGAATAAAGAATGTCATTTGTGGATGTTTTTTTCTCGCCTCAAAGACCCTGTTAAAAAACTTGTAAGAAATATTAAGAAAATACATGTTAGAATTAATAACGCTGCCATAGCTGTGGACTTCAATAGAACCTGCATATATATATATATATATATATATATATATATATATATATATATATATAGTAAACCCTCAATATAACGAACCTCAATATAATGAACCAAATTTCCCAGCCGAACTCCATCAGGTTTAATGAACCGAAGTTCGTCAAAGCCAATGTAGTCCACTTAACTTTATTAGTGATATTAGTAATTACATACGTATTAAATATCCATGCAATACAGTCTTTATATACATATTTATATACATAATGACCATCAGGTTTAACGAACTTTCAGCTTTAACGAAGAACCCCCCACCCCATATAGTTTGTTATATTGAGGGTTTACTATATATATATATATATATATATATATATATATATATATATATATATATATATATATATATATATATATATATATATATATCAAAAATTATTTTTACAATAACACAATTGTAATTATGCAGTTAAGAGGGCAATGTTTTTTTTTTAACTCTGCTCTTCATCAAACCCTCGGAACGAACTCTTCTCACAATCACAAGAGGAGAATGTATAATCTAGCTTTTCTAAGCAATCTAAAAAGATTGCTATCAATCAGCCTTTTCAAGTGTTATCCCTGCTTTCAAGGAGAATAGAAAAATCTCTTTATCCATTCTAGCCTGGCCTTATAAATTGAAAATTATTTTTGCAATAACACAATTGTAATTATGCAGTTACGGCAATGCTAAACTCCGTGATTGTGAGAAGAGCAGCTTCCAAGTGCTTGATGAAGGGCGGAGTTAGCCATCGCATTGCTTTCTTAACCACATAATTACAATTGTGTTATTGCAAAAATAAATTTTGATTTATAAGGCCAGGCTAGAACGAGAAAGCAATTTTTCCATTGTCTTTGAAAGCAGGGATAACATTTAAAAAGGTTGATGGATAGCAATCTTTCTAGATTGCTTAGAAAGGCTGATTATCAATTCTCCTCTCATGATTGTGAAAATAGCTTTTTCCGAGGGCTTGATGAAGAATGGAGTTGGCCATAACACTGCCTTCTTAACCACATATATATATATATATATATATATATATATATATATATATATATATATATATATATATAGTGATACCAATTTCAAAATAATCATATTTAACAAAAGAGGGTCAAAGGAACTTTGCATCGCAGAAATCAAAGGTCAGCCATCTTTGGGGAATTTCAGTTTGGCACATCTGAAATTGTGGGAAATTTTCACAAAATTGAAGGGGGTCAGTCATTTTGTGGTAAGTTGAATAATAACCTCCTAAGGATTTTAATTCATGAGGCATAGATAAACTTTATTTTATTGGGAAAAGATTTATGAGTCAGATATAAATTATTCTGTAGAATAAATTCTATTGTTTTAACCTTTTTTATTTAGTGCTTGAGAGCACACTTCAAAGTTCCTTCCACCAAAATTCCTTAAACAAATTAGCATGGAACCTTTTTAGTGGTGTATGATATTGATCTATCTTGTTGAAAGGTTACACTGGTATTTTGCATGGTGACAGACACCCATGCAATGACTTTATTCTTCAACATCTCTAAATAAATGTGTTGATTTATCTTTACTACCACTTCCATGAAGAGTTGTGTTTTCTGGCTCAATAACATCACACCCACCCACACCATCACAAAGGCTAGTTTTTGCCTTTTGAAGGATGTTCAAGGTTAAACAAGGATCATTTCTTTATTCTGGGACTATACTTGATCATTGTGTTGTGGATGGCTTAGACATGGAACAACTCATCATCTATCCACAGAATTGGAGGTTACTAGTGTTCATGGTGTCATTGGATGAGGCGCTTTGCTATTGCAACTCTTTTCTTCTCAGTGGAGCAAGGAAGCAGCTATCTTTTAGTTATACAGATAAAGCTTCACATCCTTTTCAGCAAGTTTTGGATGATGAAATGGTTCACCTAGGCCTCCAAACTAAGTTGTCTGGTAGTCCTTGTATTCTGTCTGATCTTGTACCCTGTTTGCTTGATGATAAGGGTTTGGGCTATCACTGGTTGAGATAGTTGACTGTCTATCTCTTTGAGTCATTTGATAATTATAAATTCTGTAGACCTGCTCACAGTTGACTTAACCAATTTGAAAATCTCACCCACTGTCTTGTGCTTCTATAGAAGCACCCAATTATTTTATATTTTCAAGTAATATTTGAAATTGGGTGCTGTTTTTTAAGAATTTACAATTAGATAAGCAATTTTAATATATATTCTGAAAGCCTGCAATATAATTATTAATTAATGGCAAATATTTAAAATAATTTTCAAAAACAGGATACACTTTGTTTCCACTCTGTACATAGAGTATTCCTTCAAAACCTGCACTAATCAAATGTGCACTATGCAAGGTATTCCCATATATATCCTTAATCCATTTTTACTTAATAGAACATGCTCTCAATGGATTACACAAGTTTACCTTTTTCCTATATTATTAAATATATATGAAAAATAAATAGCAAAACAAAATCCTGTTTACAACAGACGTTGAGTTATGATTTGAGAAAAATGAAATGCATAAAAATGAGATAAAAAAAGAAAAGGGGTTTCCAATTTTAAAGAAAAGGTAGGTATGAAGGGCAAAAAAACTAATCTTAAATGCCAATGCTATTTGTTGTTAAAGTTCCTGAGGCTGTGTGGCTAAGCAGCTGAGACTATGAGAAAGGATATGTGGCCTATACCCATTATTCCAATTGAGACTGGAGTGTATATTGTGTGGTTGTGTGCAGTGTGCTCATATCCAGCCTCTTTGGGTAGCTCAGGAGAGCTGGAGGTATCCACACTGCAGTCTGGCCAGGTGGACTCTGTCCTCCCATTAGAGGGGTGGGTGATTCAGAAGGGTGGATAGCACAGGGTATTGCATGTGAATGATTGAATACAGCATTGAATGAAGTGGGTATGGATATGTTTCTGGAAAGTTTCTCTTTTGAGTCAGCCACCAAAAGCAAGGTAATGTGGTGTAATAGGGAAGGAATGAGTGGAATACAAGTGAGTCTAAATGGGAGGAGGCTGGAAGAAGTGCAGTGTTTTAAGTATCTGGGTGTGGATCTGGCAGCTGATGGAAAGGGTGAAAATGAAATATTAGAACAAGCAAATGTCCAAGGAGCATGTATACTCACCCACCAAATAGTTGGGTAGCCATTTATTTATATTATGTTGCATGTTGGTGTTGTATACTTTGTTTGTGAGGTTGTGGCAAGAGATGGCAACAAATCCCTTGCTGAGTCATAGTCAATAAAAATAGTTCATCATAAGCATCGGCCACTAGTGGTGTTCCTCAGGTGCTTTTTTTATTATACATATATGAAATTTTAAATAAATAAAATTTCAAAATTTGCTGATGGCACAAAACTAGTTACTAGGTTAAAATAATATCATAGTGAAATGGTATGAAAGATGGCAGATGCAATGTGGACAAGTTTAAGATAATGCACAAAGGACAAGATAATCTCCCAAGAGATTAATCACAATATGGGTGGTTAAATTTTAATCAAAGTCAACCTGGAAAAAGTTTTACTAGTCTTAAAATTTTTAAAAAATTCACTGTGGGGTCGCAAAAGGCAAAGAGAGTTCTAGGATACATAGCTAAGCATTTTGCTTAAATTAAAAACTATTATTCTTTCTTTATATAACATGCATGCTAAGACTTTATTTGGAGTGTGGTGCAATTCTGGTCTCCATATATGCAAAAGGACATTGTAATATTGAAATGCATTAAGTGGTAAAATTAATACCTTAACATAAAGATAGATTGTATGAAGGCCGAGGCAACTTAATTTACTTTCACTGGAAGATTGCATCTGCACAGTCAACTAATTAGTCTTTAAAATACTAATCAGCTTTATGAATATAAATTATGACTCAATATTTGAGCTAGATAATTGTTGAGCCACCACAAGAAATAGAAGTTTCAAGCTAGTAAACAAAAGATTTGGCACCGATATAACAATTTATTTTCTTATAATATAACACAGACTTGGAATGGCTTGCCTGAGAAAGTCATAGAAAGGAGTTATCTTTAACCCTTAAAGCTCCACACAGACCAATTGGCCTGAGTGGTAGTTGCACACTCGGGACCTTATGGTCGATGTAGCGCTTTAAGGATTAAGAATGGAATTGATAATAACTTAAAATATGAACTATCAGAAATAAAGTCGTGTATCTAATTATCTATATCGTCTCTTCCTTTTACCTCTCCTTCGCTTCTGACTTTCACCCTTACATCTGTTTATTAAACTAGTCTCTATTGAGTGGATATTAGTGGCTTTGCTGATTCCTAATGTGGTCTAGTATTACTATTTTTTTTTGTGTGATTGTGCTTGATGATGCCATCAAAGTTCTTTGGGTGAGGACTGAAAGTAGTAGACTATTTGTAGGGTATAATAGTCTGAAATCATATTGTGCAGGTACTAAGAAATGTGTAAAGAGATTTGGTTTAGGATGAGGTGCTTATGACTTTGGAGGGAGTGCAGAGCTATGATTGGAGGTTGTGAGGAAAGTAGTGTAGGGGCTTGGTTGTGTTTGGGGATTGTGGTTATTGTGCTACACTTGCAAATATTGGGCATTATGTTGTGTGAATAGCTGAAGTTTGCAATGTTGGTGTGGTTGTGGATGCTGGAATTCATCTGGCAGTTTGGAAAGTTGCATAGTCTGGTTCAGTGAGAAGCTTGGTTTATGCTGGATGAGCTGTCAATAATTAGGGTGTGAGTCTATTTAAGTGGCTGTGGGAAAAGTAATTGATGATGGTTATTTCTTATTGTTTGTTTGATGGTATCTATTGAAGTAATTGTGGTGTGATTATGTAATGTTGCCCTTAGAGAGTGTGATACTGTTTAAAATTTTGTAGAATTTGGTTGGTGTTTGTTCTGTGGTCAAGTGTTTTGACAAAACTTTACCATTGTATTGTTTTCTAATTTAATATTTTGTTGTTTATTTGCATATTAAGAGTTTGTATTAGGTGAGCTGTGTCTTGCATAAGGGGTGTTGGTGAATTGTTCTTTAGTGTGTCACATTGTCTGATGAGGCCTTAAATTTCTGGTATAAAATTGGGATTGTATTTTTGTTGTTAATATGATTTTTTTTCACTAAAGGCAACCATCTGGCAACTGCAACTAAGGGTAGAAAATCACTGTATTAATCAATTTTAGCCTATTAGTAGGCTACCTTAAAAAAAATAAATTACACAAACCCCAAAACAAACAAAAGCAAAAATAAACCAAGCAATAAACAAGAAATGAAACAACAGAAGAAGAGGAAAGCATGCTCTGGCATTTGGGGGAGGCCTGCCTCCCTCCAGCACCAGAGCATGCAACTAATAGCAAAGAGAACTAAAAAAAAGAAAAATGAGGAGGCCAGCCTCTACAAAAAGTCAGATAGTTCACAGGTCTGTGCACATAAACTTATCCCAAGTACAAGGGACAAGCAGTAGATCTCCCAGATTGGAACATTCAACAAGTATGTGCTGAAAAGTCTGGGGGACAACACAGTAAAGTTCAGGGGAGTCATCAGTCTAATGGTGGTGCATCCTGTAAATCGGAGAAAACAGAAAGCAACCTGAAGCTACCAAGGCAAGTCACAATGTGAAGGCAAGCCACTATAAGTTCCCATCAACCATCTTCTTTGCCATGCAGCACGGAGGGCTGTCCTGATTCCTGCAATGTAGCAAGTGTGAGGAAGAGCAAAATGCTAGACTGTTGTTGATACACTCATTCCCCACAATCCCTACATGTCTAGGAAGCCAGCAGAAGATAATCTCCTGGATGGCAACAACAGTGGCATCACAGATACTACAAAGTATGGGTTGCGGAGATTCCAATGCCCTGAGAGCACTTAAGGTCTTTTGTGAGTAACTAAAAATCACAATTCAGTCTCTAAACTGCATACAATGTGTTATCTCCTATGCCAAGCAGTGTATTGCAATGAGCTTGCCTGTGAAAACAGATGAAGCATCTGGTAGAGCTCCACTGACTACACAGAAAGAATATGGCATGGAAACTGATCCCCCCCCCCCTTCCTTGGACTTGGAGCCATCCATATACACTGGCACGGATCCAGAATAAAATGAAATGTGCTTGAAAAAGAGTGAAGGTAATACTCACAGTGCTGTGAAAGCTTTGGGAGCAGAGGTGTGGTGACATATAGTCAAAGGTGGTAGCCTTGGCAGAACCAGAGGTGTCACCAGTCCAAAAGCAACACAAAGTCTTGAAGCAGTTTCCTTGCCCTTAAACCCCAGGGTTCAGGGTTAGGATATGACTAGTGTCTCTTGGCAACATAGGCACCATTGAGATCAGCATGGGATAAAGTGAGAGTCATTGGTGACTAAGGGAGGAGCCAAACTCGCAAATACAGGAGTATAATGCAATTTACACTTCACAGAGTGAGTGGCATCTCCCCAGCATTGACAAGTTTGGGTTTTTTTTTTTTTTAGGAGCCCATCTGGTGACTGCCTACTTGGGAATAAGTTCCTGTACTCACCACAGCTATATTAAAAAACAATTAACAATATATGAATAATAAATAACAGTGATAAAAAAGGACAAAGGCTGAGAGAAAAAAAGCAAAAAAGCAAAAGGCAACAAGAAGGAAGCGGATTAAGGCGTCAGGTGTCCCTGACACAGGAACATGCAATGTAAAACAAACAGCCAAATAAAGAGAAGGCTAGCCTCCTCCAAAAAAGTTGTATAGTCCCAAAGTCTGTATGCACGAACCAGTCGCGAGTACAAAGGACATGCAGTAATGACCCAGCAGGTAACGTGCACGAAGATCACCCAGCCTGGGACATTCAAAAAGAATGTGTAATCAAATGGGTGTTCATCACAGGCAGAAAGATAATCTAGACATCCGTCCGACTCGCCAAAACCGTGGCATCATAGATATTGCAAAGAGGGCCTCTGAACCGGGCACATCGCGTTATTTGCAGTCCCGAGGGGTGAATTGCAACCAGCTCGGCCGTGAAGCAGACGCAGAGGCCCGCTAACTTCAAACAGAGGGAATACGGCGTGGAAACAGACCTCATCTTAGGACTTGGAGCCATCCATATACACTGGCACGGTTCGAGCGAACACGAAGTGTGCCCCAAAATGGCCGAACGCAATACTCCCGGCTATGTACAAGCTTTGGAAGCAGAGGCGTAGGGACAAAGAGACAAAGGTGGTACACTCCAGGGTGGCGTCCTGGGCAAACCAGGGGCGCCACCGGCACGAGAGCGATACCTTGCTCTCAAAGGAGTTTCCTAGCCCTAAACACAAAGGGCTTAGGGTATGAGTGGCATTTCTCGGCAGTATAATCACCATCGAGATAAGCTGCGGATGCAGTGAGAGCTGTTGGCGAACAGGCGAATAATGCATTGTGCAGGCGCGAAGTGAGTGGTATCTCCTGAGCATCAAAAAAAAGGCTCTCAATGGGGAAAGTGCGGAGGGCACCGGTCGTCAGGCGAAGGCAGATGTGGTGGATCGATTACACATTCCGAAATACACGCTCGGCTGCGGATGCATGAAACGCGCAACGTGGTCGAGCTTCGAACAAACAAAGTGTCGATAAAAAAGTAAAGCAGTATCCTTATCAGTGCCCCCATGCGCTGAACGTCACGGGACAAAGAACATCCATGCGAGGGTACAAGAGACCCTAAGGCTGCGAATATGAGCTTCCCAGGTGAGGCATCGGTCAAATACAAGAAAACGGTGAAAGTCCACCATTTCCAGGCAAACCCCATTTAGAAACAAGCCTGGGTCAGGGTGGAGCCGTGGATGGTGGCAGAAATGCACCAGCTTAGTCTTGGAGAAGGAAAACCCAAGCCTGTGCGCTTCGGCATAGCGAGAGACGCGGTTCAATGCCTGTAGGAGTCGACGCTCCAGAGTTGGCATCGGGGATGCGCCAAAAGATATTGAAAGGTTGTCCACATAGAGCGTAGCGAGAATATCTTCCGGCAGCACCGAGGTGATGCCTTGATGCTCATGGCAAAGAGTGTGACAATGAGGACACTTACCTTCCTGTGGAGCGCCCTCGTCCTGCTCCATTGGGCCGCAGAGGGCTCCCCACACCCATACGGGGAATCGAAGATCTCGCAAAAATTCAGATATAAAAATTAGGAGGCGTCTCCTCACCCCCATCGTGCGGAGAGTCTCAATGATGCCATATCGCCATGCGATAACATAGGCCTTCTCCAGATCGAAAAACACCATGGCGTAGTGCTGTGTAGGAAGTAAGGCCTCGCAGACGGCATTTCCCAGTCGGAGCAGAGCATCCAACGTGGAGTGGAACTTGTGGAAGCCACACTGTGCTGGGGACAAGGGGCCTCCATTATCCAGAAAAAAAACTAACCTAACCTTTACCAATTTCTTCATCAACTTGCAAACTCAGGAGGTTAGAGAGATTGGGCGGAAACCGGCCGGGGTAGAGTGATCTCTCCCTGGTTTGCGAAAAGTGAGCGCAGTAGCGATTCACCAGGGCTCTGGGAGGATACTCTCTACCTAGATCCTGTTGAACAAATCTAACAGAAAGGCCATGCCTCGCTCACCAGGGTGTCGAAGCATGGCGTACGGGACATCGTCCGGACCAGGGGCAGTGTCCGCGCATGAAGCAAAAGCGGAACGTAATTGACACAATGTAAACTTGTCGTTGAAGGGTTCTCTGCTTCTGGAGGTAAAGTCGAGTCGGTGGCCTTCCGCGACATCACAACGCGCATTGAATGCTGGCTGAGCAGAGAAACTGGTCGCGAAGGACTCCGCGACGGACGGGGAGTCCAAGATTGCAGTCACATTCTCCTGGAGAATGGGAGGTGGGTCCTGCGAGAACTTGCCCCGAATTCTTTTGACTCGCTTCCACACTACTGCTAGAGGGGTATTCTCGTTAAGTGAAGACATGTATGCCCGACAGGAAGAGCGGAGGGCGTGCTTCGAAATATCCAGGCACATAGCCTTACCTCGACGAAATCCATAGACAGTGAATTCGTTTGGGCAGCGCTAATAGTGCATGTAGGCATAACGCTTCTGTTTGATGGCCGCCTCAGTCGGGTGACCACCACGGAAGCGATCGGCGTGCAAAACGGCCAAACCTTATAGGAATAGTAGTTAGGCCCATTACGATGAGTTTGCCAGAGAAAAATTCAACGGCCTCATCTACTGACCTAAATTCCTTGACTGAGAGAGAGAAATCAATCATTTACTGATTTTTTTTTTTCAGAGCTCATCTGGCTACTGCCTACTTGGGCATTTAGTCACCGTATTCAACATTACCTAATATTAGGCATCTTTAAAAGAGAATGCTAAAAAAACAAAAAAAATACAATAAAAATAAAACAGAAAAAAGGCAATAAGTAGGAAGCAAGCTCCGGCCGGGGGAAGGTCCGCCTCCCCCCGGCGCAGGAACGTGCGACATACTAAAACAACAAAACAAAAACCCAACAAGTTAAATAAAGGGGAGAAGGCCGGCCTCCCCCAAAAGTCTATAAGTCCACCAGTGAATGTGCATGAACTCATCCCGAGTACAAGGGACAGGTGGTAGCGACCCCGTTCATCCCGGCACCGGGTCAGGTAACGGGCGCGGAGATCACTCAGACTGGGACATTCAACAAGAATGTGTCAAACAGTCTGGGGGACAACGCAGTTTTCACAGTAGGGCGCAGGCGAGCGCTCCATCAAATGGCGGCGCGTCCCGGAGTGTGCCCAATTCAGAGGAGACAGAAAGCAGCATGAAGCCTTCGCGGCATTGGGAGGTAGTCCATGGGAACGGTTGCGGCGCAATGGCATGCAACTTTAAGTTCCCTTCGACCGTCTCTGGCTTCTTTGCCAAGCAGTCCAAAGAGCTGCCCGTATTCCTGCCATGTAGTCGGTGTAAGAAAGAGTGAAACGCTGGTCCAGTTGCAGAGTCCTTGCAGACTCTTTGGCGCCCGCATTCCCTGCATGTCCAGGAATCGAGCAGAAGATAATTTCGACATCCGCATGGCTTGCCAAAACCGTGGCGGCAAGGATATCGAGAACCAGAGGATGCGGAGATTCCAATGCCCCGAGAGCACAGGGCGCTTTGTGAGTCGTTATAGATCACAATCCGGTCTCCGAACCGGGCACATCGCGTAATCTCCCGTACCGATTGGTGTATTGTCACCAGATCGGCCGTGAAGACAGACGCAGCACCTGGCAGAGCCCAGCTGACTTCAAACAGACTGGATACGGCGTGGAAGCCGACCCCCTCTTGGGACTTACAGCCATCCATATACGCTGGCACGGTTCCAGCGCGAAACGAGGTGTGCTCCAAAAAACGTCAAACGTAATACTCACGGCGCTGTAGAAGTTTTGGGAGCAGAGGCGCGGCGACAACAAATAGCCAAAGTTGGGATCCTCCAGGTTGGTGTCCTGGGAAGAACCAGGGGCGCCACCGGCCCGAGAGCTATACTTAGCTCTCTAAGAAGTTTCCTAGCCCTAAACCCAAAGGGCTTAGGGTATGACTAGCGTCTCTCGGCGGCATAGGCACCGTCAAAATTAGCTGCAGATGCAGTGAGAGCTGTTGGCGACTGAGGGAGGCGCCGGGCTCGCGCCTCCCTCAGGCAAAAGAAATCAAAAGGTCATCCACGTAGAGCCTAGCAAGAACATCTTCCAGCAACACTGAGGTGATGCCATTTATGCTCAGCGCAAAGTGTGCGACACTGAGGACACTTCCCTGCGGGACACCCTCTTCCTGCTCCATTGGGCCGGAGAGGGCTCCCCCAACCTGTAGCGGAATCGACGATCTCACAAAAATTCAGATATAGAGATTGGGAGGCGTCGCCTCGCCCCCATCGCGTGGAGAGTCTCCATGATACCGTATCGCCATGAGGTATCATAGGCCTTCTCCAGATCGAAAAACACCGTGGCGTAGCTAACATTTAACTATTTCTCCATCAACTTGCACACTCAGGAGGTTAGAGAGATTGGGTGGGATTGGACGGAACTGGCCGGAGTAGAGTAATCTCTCTTCGGTTTGCAAAAGGAAGCACAGTTAGATTCGCAACGAATCTGGGAGGAGACCCTCCACCCAGATCCTGTTGAACAAATCTAACAGATAGGCCATGCCTCGCTTACCCAGGTATCGAAGCATGGCGTACGGGTCATCATCCGGACCATGGGCAGTGTCCACGCACGAAGAGCGTGGACACTGTGAGTGAGTTGCCCTCCGCAAGAGCGGAGGGCAACTCACTCACAGTAAACCTGTCGTTGAAGGGGTCTCCGCCTCTGGAATTAAAGTCCAGCCGGCGGCCTTCCGCGACATCACGACGTCCATTAAATGCTGGCGGAGCAGCAACCCGGCTAGAAAATGCGGAGAAAGCGGTCGCAAAGGATTCCGCCACGGACGCGGGGTCCGAGATTACGATCCCATTCTACTCGAGAACGGGAGGGGGGTCCTGCAAGAACTTGCCTCGAGGCCTTTTGACTCGCTTCCACACCTCAGCTAGAGGGGCCTTCCTGTTAAATGAAGACACGTATGCCTGTCAAGAAGAGCGGCAGGCGTGCTTCGAAATATACCGGAACCTAGCCATAGCCCGACGAAATTCACCTACAGTAAATTCGTTCGGGCGGCGCTTGTAGCGCATGTAGGCATAGCGCTTCTGCTTGAGGGCCGTCTCACACTCGGCTGACCACCACGGGAGTGATCGGCGTGCAAAATGGCCAGACCTTATAGGAATAGTAGTTAGGCCTACGGCGATGAGGTTGCCAGAGAAGAACTCAACAGCCTTATCTACCGATCTAAAGTCCTCGACTGAGATAGAAAATTCAGTAATTTCTTAAAATGCAGACCCCCGCGCCAAGCACCACCGGGGCGGGCTCTCGGGCGGCAATGGTCCAGAAAATGATATTTGAACGGGAAAATGATCACTACCATGGAGGTCATTGAGCATTCCCGAATCAAAATCGAGCAGTGCATCCGGAGAGCACAAAGATAGATCGAGGCAGGAAAATGAAGCGGTTCTCGGGCAGTGATGCGTAAACTCATCCATATTTAGGACACCCATCTCAAGCTCGTCATTCAGGACGGCAAGGACTTGACCTCGGGGATTGATAGAGTAGTCTCCCCAGAGGGGGTGTCTACTGTTTAGATCTCCGAGCAAGAGAAAGGGCCTCGGCAACGGTGCCACGACGCGGCGGAAGTCCCCCGCGTCGAAGTCGGCTAACGGTGGAATGTAGGCGGAGATAACAATATACCTCTTATCAAGGTGCAGCTGCACAGCTACTGCTTGAAAGGAGATATCTAAAGCGAAGCGCAGAAAGGAGACATCATGCCGGGTGTAAATCGCACATCCTCCCGCCCGGCCCACATCCCCTGGTGGTGGGGTCGCAAAACCCTTATACCCCGGGAGGTCGGGCAGGGGGCATGCGCCCAGCATGGTCTCCTGCAAAAAGATAGCTAATGGGGAACGGGACGAGACGAGCCTCCCAGCTCCTCCAAGTTGGCTCCGAGTCCACGGCAATTCCATGGAAGGTATATGCCCTCCAGGCCAAGATCCGAGACGCGGTGGCCCTCTTCGAAGAGAAGAACCCCACGGGAATGGCCATACGCTTACCGGAGGCAGAACCCCGGGGGCTGATGAAGGCGTTGTCGCCTTCGAGCACTTATTGGGGGAGGTTAGGCTCGCCATGCGAGTCTTTTCCTCCCTCCGCCTCGAAACCTTAGGCGGGCGTTGCGGCTTCGGAGGCGCGGGGCCCTCTTTTCGAGGATCCACCGTCTCCGAGTCACCCAGCCCACCATTGGGCGTGGGCGAAGGAGCCGAAGCTACTTTGTTGATTTCCTCCTTTCGAGGGAGGGTCAGCTTTAAGAACCCAGGAAGATGACCTGGCGACCAACTTCAGGGGTGTTGCCTCCTGTGAGTCTAACGACTCGGTGGAGGCGTGTGGCCTGGGGGAAAGGGGAAAGCCCTGGTTTTAGCTGTGCCTGGGTGTGGACCCTTTGCGCCGCCAGTTTTACCAGGAGAGCGCCCCGGGTGGGTAGAACACGCAGAAGGGTTCCGAATGGGCGGAAAACGACCTTACTCGTAGGCCTGGAGGGCCAGGACCAAGTCATTAGCCTCACGAAATGAGAGACGATCGTGAGCCTGAATGGCCAGGATTTCCTTTTCAAGGAGATACACACCACATTGCTTTGAAGAAGCGGGGTGCGGCTCAGCGCAATTGACACACTTGGGCACACACGATTTGAGCTTATCGTGTGTGGCCTTGAAGCAACTTACACAGGTTTTGGGTACCCCGACTTTGCCCATAAACAGGAGTGATTAGTATGGCCGAAGCGGTGGCACGAATGCCTTCACGCGGTAGCGATACCAAGTGACACGCACCGACTCAGGGACCTTGTCATAGTCGAACATGACGAAGAGTGTAGGGGTGGGTCTCGAGGCCCCTCCTTGTTTTCTCATGACATGTTCGACCTTGACCGTCCCATGGTCAGCTAGCTTTAAGGTGATGTCCTCTATTGAGTAGTCCACAAGTTCCTTTGAAATAAGCTACTCCTTTCACGCAGTTAGTTCATGATAGAGTGCCGCATCACACTCACAGGCATGTCATCAAGTGTCCGAAGGGCACTAATCATGGTCCCCTGGAGGGATTCGACAAAAGGCTCCCGTCCGAGAAACGGGTCACCTTTGGCTCTCTACCAATTACACTAGCTAAAGCTCTCCTTTGATGGATCATGTTGCCCTGAGCTAACATGGTGCCATCAGTGAAGCAAATAATGAGGAAGCGTTTGAAGCCAGCAGGCTCAAAAATGCTTGGTAATCTCTGAATGAGGGGCTCTGATATAATCAAGGCACTAGCACTTTTGGTCTTAGTCAGGGGTTCTGCACCAAGGAGGAGAGGGGGGGGGGGCAGAGGGGCTCGATGTGCCAATCTTGGCTTCAGCGCTTACCTAAGTGGCAGCAGACCCATCCATCCCCACAGCCCCAAGTCTTTTTAGTTTTGTTTTTTTTTTTTTACTTTTTAGGAAGGCAGGGGAATGAACCCGCTTTTTTCCTCTGTGGCAAGAGACCCCATGCCGGATGGACCAGCTGCAGCAAGGTCCTTTTCCTGGCAGTCACAGGGGCACGGGTCTGAGGAGGAGATCCCTTCACTCCTTGTACTGCCTTGGATACCAATGCTGTTTGAGGACCTTGCATAGGGGCGGACTCGGGTTGGTGCTTGGCACCGAGCCTCGATTCTCTTCCATGGAAGGCCCTATCATCTGAGGCTGGGTTGCCTCAAGGACCATGTCTATCTCGGGGGGGAGGGCTCCAGTTAGCCATCCCTCCCCAAGACATCACAGGTCCCATGGGCAATGGTGTGACAAGTCGAGTCTGGGGAGGCACAGGCCTTAACCCCTGCTATGTTTAATATTCTATCCAGAAGGTCTTTTGAGGGAAGCGACCCATGGGGCCTGGCTTCCCACTCCCCCTTAAGGGGGTTTGCCCTACCAAGCCACTTCAATCGCGAGCTGTCGGCTATCGGCTGCCTGCTGGTTTTCTTGGCAGTCCCCTTGGAAAGTAAAGGGGGGACTGCCGCTGTAAAGAGGGAGGTGCCACCGTTTATGGCCACCCCTCTCACCTGGTGACCTGGCAGCCCTTTGGGATGATGGTCCACCTTAGGTACGGCATAAAAAAAAGGGATGTGAAGAAGGTATGGGTAAGGATGAAGCAGGTTGTTAAAAATCCACCATCCCAAACCGGAGCTCGGGGGTTAGGGAACATTATCCCCTCCCCCCTCAGCCCAGCCCCATTCCGAGATAGTTGGCTGAGGAGAAGGTCAGTCTCTACCCTGTGAAAATAGAGGCTGACCAGAGAAAGTTGTGGGAGAGGTTGTAGGGGAAGTGAGGAAATAGAGGAGAAATACAGGCTGTCTGAATAAAGGAGAAGGGGCTAAGCTGGGGCCAGACAGGGTGCTGAGTCCTGTCAGCATGGCGGTCAGGAAGACAAATCGCTGCGCCCCTTATGGGGAATCATTTACTGAAATTTGGACCACTGCATCAAGCACCACCGTGTCGGGCTCTCAGGCGGCAGCAGCCCAGAAAGTTATATTTAAATGCTAAGTCTAAATCAGGCTGAGCATTGGGAGAGCACAAAGATAGATCCAGACAGAAAAATGAAGTGGTTCTCGGGCAGTGATGCATAAACTCATTTACATGTAGTACACCTATCTCCAGCTCGTCGATCAGGTCGGTAAGGATTGACCCCTGGGATTGATCTCCAAGCAACAGAAAAGGCCTTCGCAACCATGCCACGGCACAAGTCCCCCACGTTGAAGCCGGCTGACGGTGGAATGTTTACAGAAATAACAGTATACCTCCTATCCAGGTGCAGCTGCACAGCTACTGCCTGAAAGGAGGTATCTAAAGCGAAGAGAAAAATGGAGACATCATGCCGGGTGTAAATGTCGCATTCTCTTGCCTGACCCCCATCCCATGATGGTGGGGTCGTGAAACCCTTATACCCTGGGATGGTGGGCAGGGGCCACATGCCCACCATGGTTTCCTGCAAAAGGATAGATAAAGGAAAACGTGCAGCTCCTCCCAGTGGGCCCAGAATCTGCTGCAATTCCATTGATCAACCAACTTCAGGGGTGTTGCCTCCTGTGAGTTTAACGACTCGGTGGAGGCATGTGGCCATTTTGCCTTATGGGATGCAGTCACATTGGGGGAAGAGGAGGGGAGCCCGAGCCTGGTTTGAGTGTGAACCCTTTGTACCGCCAGCTTGACCAAGGAGGTGCCGAGGTTGAACCCACATAAGGGCTCTGAATGGGCACGGAGAGATGACCATGCTCATAGGGCCAAGAGCAGAGTGTGTCTTTCTCAACATTGAGGCATAAGGGTGTCCCAGGAAGAGCTGGGCGCAGCAGGACTAAGTCCTTAGCCTGGCAAAATGAGAGACGATCCTGGGCCTGAATGGCCAGGATTTCCTTCTCAAGTAGATACACACCACATTGCTTCAAGGAGTAGGGTGCCACTCTCCACAATTGACACACATGATTTGGACTTATCATGTGCTGCTTTGGACCAACCTACATAGACTTCGGGTAACACCGACTTTGCATGTCTACCTGAGTGATTCATGTGGCTGAATTGGTGGTAGTAGTAGCATCCCTGAGGCACAAAAGCCTTCACGCAGTAGTGATACAAACCTGCACGCACCGACTCAGGGAGCGTGTCATAGTCAAACGTGACGAAGATAGTGGGGATAGGTCTCTAGACCCCTCCCTGTTTTCTCATCACACATTCGGCCTTGACCGCTCCTTGCTCAGCCAGCTCTAATATGATGTCATCTATAGAGTAGTTCATGATTTCCCTTGCATAAACTACTCCTTTCGCAAAGTTCATTTTAGAGCACGGTGTCACACTCACAGGCATGCCATCAAGCGTCTGAAGGGCACTAATCATGGCCACCTTGGAGGGATTCAACACATTCGCCAGAAGGCTACCGTCTGAGAAACGGGTCACCTTTGGCTCTCTACCAATCAGGCTAGCTAGTGCTCTTCTCGGATGGAACATGTTGCCCATGGCCAACATGCTGCCACCAGTGGAGCGAATAACTAGAAAGTATTTAAAGCTAGAGCTCAGGGGTGAGGGAGCATTGTCCCCTCCCCCCCTCAGCTCCAATCCGGGATGGTTTGGTGAGAGGAAGCAGGTCAGCGTCTACCCTGTGAAATTAGAGACCGACCAAAGAATGTTGAGGGAGAGGTTTTATGTAAGTGAGGAAGCAGGGTAAAAAGACAGGGTGTCAGAAAGGAGAAGAGGCTAAGCTGGGGTTGGACAGGGCACTGAGTCTCATCAGCACAGCAGCCAGGAAAGTAAATCGCCGTGCCCCTTATGGGGGCATTGACAACTAGACCCTCAATGGGGATGTACGGAAGGCACCATTCAGCAGAGAAACTGATGATGTGGAGTGAGCCCACCTTCCACAATAAATGATAGATAAAACTCACATTTGTAGTCAAGCTTTGAATAATAGGTAGGAGCGTAGAAAAGTAAATGAAAGTACATAAAAGATAAGTTTCCTGTGTGTGTCGTGTCTGATCGTGTGTATACTATGCATTGAATGAAAGTATTTAATGGACCTGAGTTTGTGGGATGTGGTTTGAATAGATGCTGCATGAATGGGATATTGCTTATATAAGAATGACAGAAAACCATTAGAAAACCATTGAGAAAACCATTGGTACCTTGAATCAAATGTTGCAGTTGATGATGAAAGATAGATTAGAATGGGATGATGTTTAGAGCACATGTCATGGTCATATAAGACAACTTGTATATGTTTAAGTATTTGATGAATTTTGAGAGACTGATATGGCTGTGTAAGAAACTAAGAGGGAATGATTATGAAGTATGGAGGAAATGGAATGAAAGGTTTGAAAGTTTCTCTGTTGGGGATAAATTGTAGAAAGTTCATGCTAAAGGGAGACTAAGTTGCGAGACCAGTTTAAGGGACCATTTAGAGTTTATAAGGTTTGGTCAAATGGATTAAGTTATTTGTTAGAGCGTGAAAGAGAGGATGGAAGCATGGATGAATAAAGAGCGCAGCCTAATTAGTTACAAATGTGTTGTGAACCTCCAGCGTATTTGAGTGAGCATCCATGAATGAATCATTGTCTTGAGATATGCAAGAATATGAGGAAAATGGATTACATGGTTGGAAGGGAAGCATAGTGTTGAAGGAGCATAAGAAAAGCAAGTGTATGTAAAATGTTTTGGGAAGGAGAAAAGTTGAATGGAAAGCACAGTTTGGTGAAAGTGTGATGAATGAATTTTTTCACTGTGATAGGAAAGATGGATAGCACTTTTAATATAGTATGTTTTGTTTAACTTAGTGTGAGTGGTTGATAGCTGTATAAAAGGGGTGAGTGTGAAGTTGGAAGAAGGTTATGAGAAGAGCACAAAGAAATGGGAGTGGTTCTCTGATGAATTAGAGAAGCTTGCAATGGAATTGAGAATGAGTAATCCAGAGAAAGAGGCAAAAGGATTTGTGGAATTGGGTGGTGTGCACCCATGAATGCCAGTTATGTGTGAAAGGTTGAGTATGGATGGCTCTGCTGGAGTGAAAGATGTTGAGGATGGACACAATGATGACTTGATGGCTGAAGAAATAGTAGGAGAGACAGTGCAAAAAAGGATTGGGTGATGACAAAAGCTTTGGAATGATTATGAGGGAGTTAATGAAGAATAAGTGTAAAAGAAATAATTGGTGGAATTGGAGAAAGGTGAGATGAGGTGAACTTAGGAGGGAGGGATGTAGTAGGTTTTGGTTTGGTTTTTGCTTGCCTCAACTCACCTCTGCTGAGTCTAATAGCCACCTTTTGTTTCAGATTTCAGTGAGAGGAGGAGGAGACTGCAAACAAGCCATGTCAAAGCTGTTTTTGGCTGAAGAATAACTTGTTCCCCCCGTAAGAATAAGTGAACAGGCTACAGGGCAGAGAGTTAGAGGAATGTGATAACAGACAACATTTTACATATTTATGAAGCAGAGATAGAAAGACCAGGTATGTATGTGTGTGTGAGTGAGGGAGGGGATAAGTAACATTTATAAGTAAAGCGAGCAGGTGATTAATTTTTATTTCCCTTTTCCAGCTCTTTCAGGCCTGTTGCATCATTGCAAAGTGTGGAGGCCCAGGGGTCACCATCCATCCCTTTGTTCTGCTCAAGATAGAAACCAAATCATCATCGACTGGGATTGCTGTGAGCAGCCACTGGGTTCTGCCTGCTTGAGGAGCCCATATTTTCATTCCACAGTGAGCAAAGTTAGCACCACGAATATGCATGAGAAAATGCCCAAGGCCAAATAGAGGCCTATAAAGGTCTATCTAGCTAGCTTGAGTAATATCTGAAGTAGTGAGGCCTATTGTGCAGCATAAAGTGATTGTTCGGGTACCTAAATTTTTGTATGTGTGTCCTGTCTGTTTATGTTATTTTTTTGACAGCAACTGTACATATATTGATATTGTAATTTGAAGGTGATAAATATATTTTGTTTGATTTGGGACATATGTGTATATGTATATAGTCATAGCAAAAAGTTTTGAAACTATATATATTTTTTTTCCTTCAAATTTACATGATAGGAATAATTATTCTAATATATAAATTATTGAAGGTTGACTAAGAAGTCAACATTTCAACAATAATAAGAAAAACTGCATTCCTTCGCTGAATCCAAAATCATACTCTGGTGCTATTCCTGTAGGAGGTGAGTTTCAGTCTCTGGAGAGACTTGCTATTCAATCAAAAGGGTAAAATGATGACAAATAATCTATTTTGTAATATTTTTTTGTAAAAATATATGTTTGCATCATTTTTTATTACAGAGATGGTTCTTTCCAAAGAAAAGCATCAACCATTGTTGCTCTGCACCAAAGTGCCCTGAAATGCAGAGTTGCTAATGGTATGGAATCAAGGAGCACCATCTTTAGCATCATTAATGACTTTAAAATGAGTAGTTACACTCCTGTGAAGAAATCTTCTGAACTAAAGGGCTTCAAATGAATGCCAAGATCACCTTCTGGTAAGGCCCCAGCTCAAGGATCAGGTTGCCTCCAGTGCCAATCTTGCTCATGATTGGAAAGAGGTAGGTATGAAAACTTCAGTTCAAACGGTGAAGCAAAGACTTTTTGGCAAAGGTCTCAAGTTGAAAAGGGCTGTGAAGAAGCCCCATTTAACCAAGAAGAACCTTATTGATAGACTCTACTTTTGAGGGTAATTTAGAGAATGGACTGTTAAGGACTGGGGCAAAGTGATATTCTCTGATGAAGCTCCTTTCCACTTGTTTGAACCTTCTGGAAGATCAATGATTGGGACGAGAAAAGGGGGAGCACTTCATGAGTCCTGTATCATGCCTACAGTGAAGCATCCAGAGACTTTCCATGTCTGGAACTGCTTCTCATATAAGGGAACCAAGGTACTAACAATTTTGCATGAACTCAAAATGGTACCAAAACATGCATCATCAGCACCTTTTCCCAACAGTTTAGGACCAATTTTGGAATGATAACTATATTTTTCATCATGATGGCGCCACACCTTGTCACAAACCAAAGCAATAAAAAAATTCTTGGCTGAAAATAACATTGAACTTTTGGGACCTTGGCCTTGTAATTCACTAGATTTAAAACCATTAGAGAATTTGTGGGCAATAATCAAATTATGTTGATAAACAGAAACCATCCAATTGTGATCAGTTGTGGGTTCTGATTGAACAAAAATGGACGAATATCAGTCAAGATATCATCCAAATTGGGTCTCCAGCATGCTAAAATGAATGCAGTCCTGAAGAACAAGGACATCATTGTAAATATTGACTGTGTGCATCAAATGACTGTATTTAATAAAATGAGTTTGGACTCTAAAATTTTGTATATTTCACTTTCAAATTATGACACAAATATACTAAAAATAAATACAATGTTCTATTAATTTTCTTAGATGAAAAAATACATTATTCTCAAAACTTTTGCCTATAACAGTATATTGTGCTAAATTGTATTACATGTGTGTCATTTTGGGTGGATGGGAAACCAGAAATAAAATAGAGCGAGAAAATTGGCCACATCTCCTTAAGTCTACTTCCAGTCACCTAGGAATCTCCATGAGAGAGTGAGAGGATATTGGTCATAGGTGGTTACTAGGACCATCCACCACAGAGGTAAAGTCAAGTCAGTGCCTCCAGCGACATCACTACATGCCTTGAATGCTAGTAGAGCAAGTATTCCAGCTAGATAATGTGGAGAAAACAGTAGTGAAAGATTCCCCCACAGATGTGGGGTCCCATGTTGCAGTCTAGTTCTCCTAGCGAATGCTAGAGAGGTCATGCAAGAACTTGCCCCTAATCTCTTTGACTTGTTTCCACACCTCTGCATGAGGATTCATTACGTTAAATGAAGACATTTATGCTTGCAAGGATGAGCAACATGCATGCTTCAAAATATACTGCAACCTAACCATAGCTCACTGAAATTCACTATGAGTGAGATCGTAGGCAGTGCTTATAGCTCATCTAGGCATATAGTTTCTGTCTGAAGGTTGTCTAACACAGGGCCCACCTCCAAGGAAGTAGATGATTTGCAAAATGGCCAGACATTATAGAAATAGTAGTTAGGTCCATGGAGGTGAGGCTGCCAGAGAACTCAGTCATTTTCTGAGATGGGAACACTGCACCCGCTCTAGTCATCAGTGGTCTAGAAAATGATAGTTGACTGGGAAAGTGCTCACTACCATGAAGGTCAATGACCACTACACACCGAAAATCAGTCTGTGCATCTGGATAGGACTGGTAGAGATTGAGACAGGAAGCTGAAGTGGTTCTCAGGCAGTGATGTGTAAACTCATCCACATTTAGGACACCTATCTCTAGCTCATCGATCAGGTTGGCAAGGACCTGACCCTTGGGATTGATTGTGTAGTCCACCTGAGAGATGACGCATACCATTCAAAACTCTGAGCAGGAGAAAAAGCTGTCGCAACCATGCTATGATGCAGCGGAAGTACCCTGCATTGAAGTCGACTGATGGTGGAATGTATGCAGAAATAACAGTAAACCTTGTATCCAGGTGTAGTTACACTGTCACTACCTGAAACAAAGTATCCATAGCAAATCAAAGGATGGAGACATCATGCCACGTGTAAATTAAGTATTTTCCTACTTGACCTCATCATGTGGTGGTGGGGTCACAAATCCCTTATACCCCAGGAGTATAGGCAGGGACACATGTCCAGTATGATTTCTTGTAAACAGACAGCTAATAGGGAATGGGAGGAGAAAAGCTTCTGCAGTTCTTCACAGTTGATGTGGAATCCACTGAATATGCCCTCCAGGGCTAACTTGGAGGAGATGTGAAGGCCCACTTTGATGTAAAGACCCTCACAGGAATGCCCATACACTTCTCAAAGGCAGAACTCCTGGAGCTACTGGTCGTTGAAAGCACTGTTGCCTCTGAGAACTAATCCAAGAAGGTTGAGCCATGCAAGGGTACAGTGTTACTGCCCTCCTTTTGGGAGACAGCTTTACAAATCCCCAAAGACAGTCTTCACAAGCAACTTCAGGGGATTTGCTTCCTGTGATTCTAATGACAGTGTAGGCATGCAACTGTTTTCATTATAGGAAAGGGTTATATGGAGGCTGGTTTTAGCTGAGGCTGGGTGTGAGCCTTTTGTGCCTCCTGCTCTACCAGAGGTACAACTATGGGTGTGTGTGGCATAGAACCCACAGAAGGATTCTAAATGGGCGTTATAAGCAACCATGCTCATAAGTCTAGAAAGGCCAGGAGCAGAGGGTGCCTTTTTTAGCAAATGAGGCATAGGACATCCCAGGTAGCTGTGAGCATAACAGGACCAAGTCATTAACCTTGCAAAAATCGTCAGTCCTTTTCTTAAAAAGATACAAGCTACATCAGCTTCAGAGTGCAGCTTGCCACAATCACATAATGGCATTGCACAATATAGATTTATCATGCTATGTTTTGAACAATAGCAGGTTTGATTTGTATGCCCGAAGCAGTGGCAATGGTAACACCACAGCTATGGCACAAATGCCTTGGTGCTGTAGCGATACCAACCAGCATGCAAAGAGTCAGGGAGTCTGTCATAATCGAAAGTGATGAAGAGTGTAGGGGTGGTTCATGAGCACCCACCCACCCTTTTCTCATCACAGATTCTACCTTGACCATTCCTTGACCAGCTCTTTGGTGATATCTTTTAAGATGTGATCCATGAGTTCCTTTGCATAAACCACTCTTTTCACAAAATTTATGGTAGAGTGCAGTATCACCTGCACGGGTGAGCCATCGAGTGTCTGAAGGGCACTCTCCATAGCTGCTAGGGACAGGGTCTGCCACACTCAGCACAAGAGTTCTATTAGAGAAATGGGAGACCTTCCAGTCTCACCTAGAACCCAATTTTTTATTTTTTTTTTCAAGGGGCCATCTGGCGACTGCCCACTTGGGCACAAGTCGCCGCAAACAAACAGCCCAGTTCTAGGCTACTTTAAAATAAAATTTTTAACAGAAACAACAATAAAAAGGGGATAACAATCAGGGAGCAAGCTCCGGCGTCGGGGGGAGGTCCCCCTCCCCCCAGCGCAGGAGCCTGCGACCTACAAAAAAACAAAACAAAACAAACTAACAAAAAAAAGTTAAATACAAGGGAGAAGGCCGGCCTCCCCGCAAAAGTCAACAAGTCCACCAGTCATGGTGCACGCACTCGTCCCGAGTACAAGGGACAGGCGGTAGCGACCCCGCCCATCCCGGTACCGGGACAGGTAACGTGCGTGAAGATCACCCAGACTGGGACATTCAACAAGAATGTGCCGAACAGTCTGGGGGACGACGCAGTCGTCGCAATAGGGCACAGGCGAGCGCTCCATCAAATAGCGATGCGTCACACGAGTGTGTCCGATTCGGAGACGACAGAAAGCGACCTGAAGCCGTCGCGGCATTGGGGGATAGGTCCATGGGAACAGTCGCGGCGCAATGGCACATAACTTTAAGTTCCCTTCGACCGTCTCCCATCTTCTTTGCCAAGCAGTCCGAAGAGCTGCCCGTATTCCTGCCATGTAGTCAGTGTGAGGAAGAGCGAAACGCTGGTCCGGTCGCAGAGTCCTCGCGGACTCTTTGGCGCCCTCATCGGCGCGCTCATTCCCCGAAATTCCTACATGTCCAGGAACCCAGCAGAAGATAATCTCGACATCTGCCCGGCTCGCCAAAACCGTGGCGTCACGGATATCGCGAACCAGGGGATGCGGAGATTCCAATGCCCCAAGAACACTCAGGGCGCTTTGTGAGTCGCTATAGATCACAATCCGGTCTCCGAACCGGGCACGTCGCGTAATCTCCCGTACCGAGTGGTGTATTGCCCCCAGCTCGGCCGTGAAGACAGACGCAGTGCCTGGCAGAGCCCCGCTGACTTCAAACAGAGGGGATACAGCATGGAAGCCGACCCCCTCTTGGGACTTGGAGCCATCCATATACACTGGCACGGCCTAGAACCCAAAGTAAATCCTGATACTGATAGAGCATATGTCATCTGGGCAACATGCTCTCATCAATAGAGCGAACAATGAGGAAACTCGACGCTGGTGGGCTCAAAGACTCCAGTAGTCTCTTGAAGAGTGGCCCTGGAATCACCGAGGCTCCACTCACCCTACCTAGAACTTTAGTCTTTGTTGAGTTAGATGTGTGGCCCTAGGGCACCGGATGAACCAGGCATGGCCTGGTCACCTACTGAAAGGAGAGGGGATCTGTCCTTCACCAGAACCCCTTAGAAGGACATGAATCTCCAATCTTCTTTGTCCTTTTGTTCATATTTTCATTCCTTTTTGAAGAGGAGGGTAGGGAGTGAGCCTATTTCTCTGCTACAGGAAAGGCTTGAAGGCTGGATGGACTAGCCTCAGCTGTTGCGGATGGTAACCACCCACCAGAAGGGTCTGCTCACTTGCTCATGAGATGCCCCTTAGATCAGGAGGAGGCGCAGGGAAATGTGAATACTTAATTAATTTGATTAAAAACACTTAAATTCGGCCCTCTATTTAACGGACCACAAAATCTCAACATACAAATACCCAGCAACGAACATTCTGGCCAGTGCTGGGTAGATTTGGTGTCAAGTGTTGGATTGTTCACCAATATAAAGGGAATGTGAGCTGGGTCTAGACTATCATGAGACAGGTTAGTTTTATCCTACATGGTTTAATAAATAACTAGTGAATGGTAACCCCACTGAGTATGAGAGGAGCCGAGGGTCAAGACCAATGATGTAGTAGTCGATTGACAAATTGTATGCTGCAAAGCTAAGTCCTTAGGAAAAAAGCTTGAATGCCTCTCAGAGCTGATGCCTTACCAGAGACTGGGAACCTATTTCCCGAATGGAAATTGCGATAAGAGATCCAAGTTCAATTCTTTCCTTTTTTTTTATTCTGAAGTTAACGTTAAAGTAATGAAATAAGTATATATAAATAACCTTTGTTTTTTTTAAGCGCAAAAGTGTTAAAAATAAAAATAGTTAGCATACGGCGATTCCTTATTAATATTACAAGCCAAATGCAAAAATTAAAAACTCTGTTAACACAAGCGCAGGAAAGTTTTGGTCATAAGGTCTAAGGCTACTATCATTGTAGAAATACCTTGATTTTAACCTCATAATCAGCTAGGGAAAACACCAGCAATTATTCTTCTTCTTTTTTTAAACAACTAATTGTTTGGTATCCTGATACCCTGCTAAGTGAAAAGCATCATGGCATGTTTTGGCAACTACTTAAAGGTAAAATAAATTGTGACAAAATAAAAACAAAACTTTAGTTGGTGAGGTTAATATAGCCAGTGGTGCATGGCTTCAAAATATTAAAGGCGAGTTATAAAGATGGTATAACAAAAACAAATTGCTCTAGCATAAATTTTACTTAGCGCTGAAATAATATTGAAAGGGCAAAGTTAATACCAAGTGACTAAAAAAGCAAGTGACTTCTTGTAGCCGATCTCGGTTCATTAGCCCTTTGCTTGTAGCTCCCGGGGCTTTCGTTATTACAATTCCTGGTTCGCATGTATACATACGAATGATATCAATCCGTAGAGAAGCCATAAGGTATGAGAGACGATTGTAAAATGTCAATCTCTTAAAGTTCTCTACCTTACGCGGTGGAATTTTATTGTATACCGGTATTCAGCGTATGTAAGTATTTTCAAGCAACAGACCACCCTTTCCCCCTTTTAATCAGTTAAATTGAGGGTTGAGTGTATATATATAATTTGCATCCAGTCTGGGAGAGAACAGTGCCTCTTGGTAACAAGAGCAGGCAGACATAGAGTTGAGGGAAGGGTCATAGAGTAAAAATAATCATAAAAAATGACATTGAGGGAGCAAGGAGGAAGCACGCCAATAACTTCCTGAGGCCACATCAAAGTTCAATTTAACAAAGTGATGGGGTTCCCTAATTTGCCATCAGGCAGGGAGGATATGCAACTCTTCCAGGTACCAAGTGTAACAAGCTACAAAAGGTACCCCTTTGCGAGGAATGCTTTACTGGGCTAATGCATGACCAATGAGGATCCCCCAACTAGCCTAAAACTGTTTTAGCACTTTCCCAAGTCCTCTGACAGCTAGTGCTGGCTGGCATTTGGGGGCAAAATGGACCCTTCTTTTTTCTTTGTTGCCTTGGTGAGTAATTGTTTCATAGTACCACGCTGAATTTGTAAATCTAAATCTTTCTGAAGATGATCCTGTACAGAACTTCTGCATCCTGTTGAGTGTATAAGCTATTACAAATGGGGCAGATATTATGGGGCGATTCCATGTCAATTCAACTAAAAAAAGGGGTTGATTTTCAATTTGGCTCATATTTGGTTGACTTAAAGATATCACTGAGGGGAGTAAAAACATATGTCTGAATATTATAGGGTGCACTATTTGTGAACTATGACCCCATAAACTTTGAACCTGGAGGTCATTTTCAGGGGGGTAATGCATTTGGTCAGCAGTCGATATCTCAGCTACTTGACCACCTAAAAACACCATTCTAAAGCTGGTGGAGAGCTCTACACCTTTGCTTAAATAACCTTTTCTCTGCGAGGTCAAGTAAAAAATGTTTGTTGACCTTTGACATTTGACCTCGGGTAACAAAAAATAGTATACTCCAATTTTATTTTTAAGATTGCATTTTGAAGGTATATATATATAGGCTTTAATGTGCAACAAGTTTTATATTGTGATTTTATATGGTTTGAACACTACACTGTTTTATGTTAACACCAAAAAATGAAATAAATTGCAAACACAACTTTTAACTTTTGCCAGATTCAGGTGAAATTCATGTATTAAAAGGACCTTTTTTTCAACAACTCTGTAGCTATTGCCATAGGTCCACATTTCAATATATAAGTACAACCTGTGTATGTTTGTCAGGCTTATAACACACAAAATGCCTGTTACATCAACACCAAGTTCATCCGGTTTTTATGGAAACATAAATGATTGTGCTGGTCCTCGTGGGTCTAGGAAGTTGAGACATACTTTGTTGGCATTATATCAATTCTAGTAATACAGGCCAGATACCAGTTGTTGTCATATACTACAATGCAGTACCCTTTCAGAGCAGTCATTGGTATACTTGTGGTTTTCTGTTCTACAGTAGTTACCCTTTCATTGTGAGAAATAGTGGAGCATGAGTATTCCTTCACTTCCATTCCATCATTCATGGGACGAATGGCATGGGGTTTCTGAGTACTTGGGAAAGAACAAAAGGTTGTTTTAGTCTTTCATGATTGGTAAATAACCCAACCAACCCACCTGGGTTTTTATTCATATACATGAGGTAATACTAAATGATAGCTTTTTCTTTATAAATTTTAGTCATATAGGTAGGTAGGTAGGTATATTAGGATATTTAAAATTGATATTTATATTTTTTCTTTATAGTATTCCACACAGTATAGCAAATGGACCTAATTTCAGTACAAATTATAGATTCCTTTAGGGAAAAAAGCCCAAATTATTGGAGTTTTTGGTGCCATCTCTGCTCTTTAGATAGTGAGGAGTTAAGTTCTAAAACCACACTGCAATTTCCCTATGCATGTTATCAGCAGTTCTTCACTTACCAGGCTCTCTTTCTTAATTCACCAAACTAAGTTTCATATACTTTCACCATTTCTTCATCTTCAATCACCTCACCATCAGTAATTCTATGCTAAGAAAATAAATGAGTTTGAATAAATTGATTTTTTTTTTTTAAGGGGCTATCTGGTGACTGCCCACTTGGGCATAAGTTGCGGCAAACAAACAGCCTAGTTCTAGGCTACTTTAAAATAAAAATTTTAGAAGAAAAAAACAATAAAAAGAGATGACAATGAGGAAGCAAGCTCCGGTATCAGGAGAAGGGCCACCCTCCACCGGGCGTAGGAGCGTGCGACCTAAAAAGAAAACAATAACAAAAACAACAACAAAATCTAGTTAAATAAAAGGGAGAAGGCCCGCCTCCCCCCAAAAGTATAACAGTCCACCAGTCATGGTGCACGCACTCGTCCCGAGTACAAGGGACAGGCGGTAGCAACCCCGCCCATCCCAGTAGCGGGACAAGTAACGTGCGCGAAGATCACCCAGAATGGGACATTTGACAAGAATGTGCCGAATAGTCTGGGGAACGACGCAGTCGTCACAATAGGGCGCAGGCGAGCACTCCATCAAATAGCGATGCGTCACACGAGTATGTCCGATTTGGAGACGACAGAAAGCGACCTGAAGCCGTCGCGGCATTGGGGAATAGGTCCATGGGAAGTCACGGCGCACTGGCACAAAACTTTAAGTTCCCTTCGACCGTCTCCCATCTTCTTTGCCAAGCAGTCCGAAGAGCTGCACGTATTCCTGCCATGTAGTCGGTGTGAGGAAGAGCGAAACGCTGGTCAGGTCGCAGAGTCCTCGCGGACTCTTTGGCGCGCTCATTCCCCGCAATTCCTACATGTCGAGGAACCCAGGAGAAGATAATCTCGACATCCGCCAGGCTCGCCAAAACCGTGCCGTCACGGATATAGCGAACCAGTTGATGCGGAGATTCCAATGCCTCGAGAACACTCAGGAAGCTTTGTGAGTCGCTATAGATCACAATCCGGTCTCCGAACCGGGCACGTCGTGTGATCTCCCGTACCGAGTGGTGTATTGCCACCAGCTCGGCCGTGAAGACAGACGCAGCGCCTGGCAGAGCCCCGCTGACTTCAAACAGAGAGGATACTGTGTGGAAGCCGACCCCCTCTTGGGATTTGGAGCCATCCGTATACACTGGCACGGTTCCAGCGTGACACGAGGTTTGCTCCAAAAAGGTCGAACGCAATACTCCGGGCGCTGTACAAGCTTTGGGAGCAGAGGCGTGGTGACAAATAGCCAAATGTGGTACCCTCCAGGGTGGCGTCCTGGGCAGAACCAGGGGCGCCACCGGCCCGAGAGCTATACCTAGCTCTCGAAGGAGTTTCCTGGCCTAGGTATGATTGGCATCTCTCGGCGGCATAGGCACCGTCAAGATCAGCTGCGGATGCAGTGAGAGCTGTTGGCGAATGAGGGAGGCGCCGGGCTCGCGCGTACAGGCGTGATGCACTGCACGCGGCGCAGAGCGAGTGGCATCTCCCCAGCATCAACCAACAGGCTCTCAATGGGGAAAGTGTGGAAGGCACCGGTCGCAAGGCGAAGGCTGGTGTGGTGGATCGAATCCACCTTCCGCAATAAACGCTCGGCTGCGGATGCATAAAACTCGCATCCATAGTCGAGCTTCGAACAAACAAAGGATCGATAAAAAAGTAGGGCAGTAGCCCTATCAGCGCCCCAAGCGCTGAACGTCACGGAACGGAGAATATCCATGGCGCGGGTACAAGAGACCCTAAGGCTGCGAATATGAGCCTACCAGGTGATTTTTTTAAAAAAAATTATTTAAGGGGCTATCTGGCGACTGCCGACTTAGGCATAAGTCGCCGTAAACAAACAGCCTAGTTCTAGGCTACTTTAAAAAATTGAACAAGAAACAACAATAAAAAGAAATAACAATAACAATAACAAAGCAATAACAAAAGCAATAACAAAAATAATAACAAAAACAACAATTAAACCTGGTTAAATGAAAGGGAGAAGGCCGGCCTCCCCCAAAAAGTCAATAAGTCCACCAGTCAAAGTGCACGCACTCGTCCCGAGTACAAGGGACAGGCGGTAGCCAACCGCCAAACCCGGTACCGGGACAGGTGTCGTGCGCGAAGATCACCCAGACTGGGACATTCGACAAGAATGTGCCGAACAGTCTGGGGGACGACGCAGTCGTTACAATAGGGCGCAAACGAGCGCTCCATCAAATAGCGATGCGTCACACGAGTGTGCTGGATTCGGAGACGACAGAGAGCAACCTGAAGCCGCCGCGGCATTGGGGAATAGGTCCATGGGAACAGTCGCAGCGCAATGGCACGCAACTTTAAGTTCCATTCGACCGTCTCCCATCTTCTTTGCCAAGCAGTCCGAATAGCTGCCCGTATTCCTGCCATGTAGTCAGTGTGAGGAAGAGCGAAACGCTGGTCTGGTCGAAGAGTCCTCGCGGACTCTTTGGCGCGCTCATTCCCCGCAATTCCTACATGTCCAGGAACCCAGGAGAATATAATCTCGACATCTGCCCGGCTCGCCAAAACCGTGGCGTCACGGATTTCGCGAACCAGGGGATGCGGAGATTCCAATGCCCCGAGAGCACTCAGGGCGCTTTGTGAGTCGCTATAGATCACAATCCGGTCTCCGAAGCGGGCACGTCGCGTAATCTCCCGTACCGAGTGGTGTATTGCCACCAGCTCGGCCGTGAAGACAGACGCAGCGCCTGGTAGAGCCCCGCTGACTTCAAACAGAAGGGATACGGCGTGGAAGCCGACCCCCTCTTGGGACTTGGAGCCATCCGTATACACTGGCACGGTTCCAGCGTGACACGATGTGGGCTCCAAAAAGGTCGAACGCAATACTCCGGGCGAAGTACAAGCTTTGGGAGCAGAGGCGTGGCGACAAATAGCCAAATGTGGTACCCTCCAGTGTGGCATCCTGGGCAGAACCAGGGGCGCCACCGGCCCGAGAGCTATATCTAGCTCTCGAAGGAGTTTTCTGGCCGTAAACCCAAAGGGCTTAGGGTATGACTGGCGTCTCTCGGCGGCATAGGCACCATCGAGATCAGCTGCGGATGCAGTGAGAGCTGTTGGCGACTGAGGGAGGCGCCGGGCTCGCACGTACAGGCGAGTGATGCACTGCACGCGGCGCAGAGCGAGTGGCATCTCCCCAGCATCGACCAACAGGCTCTCAATGGGGGAAGTGCGGAAGGCACCGGTCGCAAGGCGAAGGCCGGTGTGGTGGATCGAATCCACCTTCCGCAATAAACGTTCGGCTGCGGATGCATAAAACTCGCATCCGTAGTCGAGCTTCGAGCGAACAAAGGATCGATAAAAAAGTAAGGCAGTAGCCCTATCAGCGCCCCAAGCGCTGAACATCACGGAACGGAGAATGTCCGTGGCGCGGGTACAGGAGACCCTAAGGCTGCGAATATGAGCCTCCCAGGTAAGGCGTCGGTCGAATACAAGACCAAGGAAACGGTGCGACTCAACCACATCCAGGCGCACCCCATTAAGAAACAAATCTGGGTCGGGGTGAAGCCGTGGATGGCGGCAGAAGTGCACCACCTTAGTCTTGGCCAAAGAAAACCGAAACCTGTGCGCTTCGGCATAGCGAGAGACGCGGTTCAATGCCTGTTGGAGTCGACGCTCCAGAGTTGGCATCTGGGCCGCGCCAAAAGAGATCGAAAGGTAGTCCACGTAGAGCGTAGCGAGAACATCTTCCGGCAGCACCGAGGTGATGCCGTTGATGCTCAGGGCAAAGAGTGTGACACTGAGGACACTTACCTGCGGGACACCCTCTTCCTGCTCCTTTGGGCCGGAGAGGGCTCCCCCCACCCATACGCGGAATCAACGATCTCGCAAAAATTCAGATATAAAGATTGGGAGGGGTCCCCTCGCCCCAATCGTGTGGAGAGTCTCCATGATACCGTATCGCCATGCGGTATCATAGGCCTTCTCCAGATCGAAAAACATGGTGGCGTAGTGCTGTCTACGAAGGAAAGCCTCGAAGACGGCATTTTCCAGTCGGAGCAGAGCATCCGAAGTGGAGTGGAACTTGCGGAAGCCGCACTGTGCAGAAGACAGACGGCCTCCGCTGTCCAGAAAAAAGGCTAATCTAACATTTACCAATTTATCCAGCAACTTGCACACGCAAGAGGTTAGAGAGATTGGGCGGAAACCCGCCGGAGTAGAGTGGTCTCTCCCCGGTTTGCGAAAGGCGAGCACAGTAGCGATTCGCCAGGAATCTGGGAGGAGACCCTCCACCCAGATCCTGTTGAACAAATATAACAGAAAGGCCATGCCTCGCTCACCCAGGTGTCGAAGCATGGCGTACGGGAGATCGTCCGGACCATGAGCGGTATCCACGCACGAAGCAAGAGCGGAGCGCAACTCACTCACAGTAAACCTGTCGTTGAAGGGTTCTCCGCTTCTCGAGATAAAGTCCAGCCGGCGGCCTTCCGCGACACCACGACGTGCATTGAATGCTGGCGGAGCAGCATCCCGACTAGAGAATGCGGAGATAGCAGTCGCGAAGGATTCCGCCACAGACGGAGGGTCCGAGATTGCGGTCCCATTCTCCTGGAGAACGGGAGGGGGGGTCCTGCAAGAACTTGCCCCAAATCCTTTTGACTCGCTTCCACACCTCTGCTAGAGGGGTCTTTCGGTTAAGTGAAGACACGCCCGCCAAGAAGAACGGCGGGCGTGCTTAGAAATATAGCGGAACCTAGCCCTACCCCGACGAAATTCAGCGACAGTGAAATCGTTCGGGCGGCGCTTATAGCCCATGTAGGCATAACGCTTCTGTTTGAGGGCCGTCTCCCACTCGGCCGACCACCATGGGAGTGGTCGGCGTGCAAAACGGCCAGACATTCAGGAAATAGAAGTTAGGCCCGCGGCGATGAGGTTGACGGAGAAGAACTAAACGGTCTCATCTACCGACCTAAACTCTTCGACTGAGATGGAGAATTCAGTCATTTCCTGAAATGCAGGCCACCCCGCCCGGGCCAAGTACCACGGAGGTGGGCTCTCAGGCGGCAGTTGCACTGAAAATGATATTTGAATGGGAAAGTGATCACTATCATGGAGGTCATCGACCACCCCCCAATCAAAATCAGGCTGTGCATCCGAAGAGCACAAAGATAGGTCAAAGCAAGAAAATGAAGTGGTTCTCGGGCAGTGATGCGTAAACTCATCCACGTTTAGGACACCCATCTCAAGCTCATCGATCAGATCGGCAAGGACTTGTCCCCTGGGATTTATTGAGTAATCCTCCCAGAGAGGATGCCTGACGTTCAGATCTCTAAGCAAGAGAAAGGGCCTCGGCAACCGTGCCCTGACGCGGCGGAAGTCCCCCGCGTCGAAGTCAGCTGATGGTGGAATGTACGCAGAAATGATAGCATACCTCCTATCCAGGTGAAGCTGCTCAGCCACTGCCTGAAAGGAGGTATCTAAAGAGAAAGGAAGAACGGAGACATCATGCCGTGTGTACACCGCGCATCTCCCAGCCTGGCCATCCCGCGGTGGTAGGGTCGCAAGACCCTTATACCTCGGGAGGGTGGGCAGGGGGCACGCGCCTAGCATGGTCTCCTGCAGAAAAATAGCCAACGGGGAACGGGACGGGACGAGACGAGCCTCCGTAGCTCCTCTCAGTTGGCCCTGAGTCCACAGCAATTCCATTGAAGGAATATCCCCTCCAGGCCTAGATCGGAGGAGATGCGGGGGCCCTCTGGAAACAGAAGACCTTCACGGGAATGGCCGTACGCTTCCCGGGCACTGTTAGCCGGACAATGCGCGGAAGGCGCTGTCGCCTTCGACGACTTATTGGGGGAGGTTGGGCTCGCCATGCGAGTCTTTTCCTCCCTCCGCCTCGAAACCTTAGGCGGGCGTTGCGGCTTCGGAGGCGGGGGGGCCTCTTTTCGAGGAACCACCGTCTCTGAGCCACTCAACCCACCACTAGACGTGGGCGAAGGAGCCGAAGCTCCTTTGTTGTTGTCCTCATTTCGGGGAACAGCTTTAGGAACCCGGGAAGATGGCCTGGCGACCAACTTCAGGGGTGTTGCCTCCTGTGAGTCTAACGACTCGGTGGAGGCACATTGCCATTTCGCCTTATGGGAAACGGTCACACTGGGGGGAGAGGGAAGAGCACTGGTTTTAGCCGAGGCTGGGTGTGAACCCTTTTTGTCACCAGCTTTACCAGGTGAGCACCCGGGTTGAGTAGAGCCCGCAGAAGGGTCCGAATGGGTGCGGAAACAACCATGCTCGTTGGCCTGGATGGGCCAGGAGCAGAGGGTGCCTTTCTAACTATTGAGGCATATGACGTCCCAGGAAGAGCAGGGCACACCAGGACCAAGTCCTTATCCTCGTGGAATGAGAGTCCATCCTGAGCCTGAACGGCCAGGATTTCTTTCTCAAGGAGATATGCACCACATTGCTTCGAAGAAGCAGGGTATGACTCTCCGCAATTGACACACTTGGCCACACACAATTTGGACTTATCGTGTGCGACCTTGGAGCAATTTACACAGACTTTGGTTGACCCCAACTTTGCACGTCTACAAGAACGATTCATATGGCTGAAGCAGTGACAGTAATAGCACCGCCACGGCAGTGGCACGAATGCCTTCACGCGGTAGCGGTACCAACCGGCACGCACCAACTCAGGGAGCTTGTCACAGTCGAACATGACAAAGGGTGTAGGGGTGGGTCTCAAGGCCCCTCCTTGTTTTCTCATCACAGGTTTGACCTTGACTGCCCCATGGTCAGCCAGCTCTAAGGTGATGTCCTCTATGGAGTAGTCAATGAGTTTCCTCACATAAACTACTCCTTTCACAAAGTTCATGGTAGAGTGCGGCGTCACACTCACCGGGGTGCTATGAAGTGTCCAAAGAGCACTTATCTTGGCCGCCTCAGTTGGATTCGTCAGAAGGCTCCCGTCCGAGAAACGGGTCACCTTCGGCTTTCTATCAATTGCACTAGCTAATGCTCTCCTCTGATGGATCATGTTGCCCTTGGCCAACATGCTGCCATCAGCGAAGCAAATAACGAGGAAGCGCTTGAAGCGAGCAGGTTCGAAAATGCCAGGTAACCTCTGAATTAGGGGCCTCGATGTTATCAAGGCTCCGCCCTTTTGCACTTTTGGTCTTAGTCATAGTCAGGGGCGCCGTACAGGGTTGAATAAATTGATGACTCACCTAGAATAGTTCTTGCATTTCATATGCTGTTTTCTAACCTTTCCTTATGTGCTTTTAAGCTGTTCTGTCATTGTGAAGGTAAATGTGACAGATGGTTTGAAGGCTCTTCCTTGCTGCAAGGTGCTTTATGGAACCTCCAACACCGTCACATGGACCTTTTCCCGACTGGTAGCAAAGAAGTGCCAATCTGCTTCCATACCAAAGTTTTGAGAAAATTCTTGCAGTTTTTATAGTGCATGATACAGCCATTACTGAAATAGAAGATCTTACTCACAGTACCATGTAAGATCTTCAGGAATTCAATCAGTCGGGTTTGAACCAGGTATACAGAGATGATGTTGTGAGTGTTGCAATCAGAAATTACCACAAAACTTCGGTGATGAACAACTTCATCCTTTCAGAAATATATCACAAATGGATGGAAGGTTGCTTGTGCATTGTTTCAGTGAAAGGACTGTGATGGATCTTGCACTATGAATGAATAGTTTCTGCAAAATCCATCACTAACAAGAACTCTCCTAATCCAAGCTTTTCTTTCAACTGCTGATATTACTTTATTTGGGTCTTTGCAAGGAAATAATGTTTGAGAAGGAATTGGAGTTTGTCAAAGAAACTTGCAATGAAGTCATCAGCAGACAGTTTCTGTGTTTCAGGACTCGATCTGTCATTCAATGTCCATTGCTTAAATTCCATCTCATCAACCCCTTTTCTATCAAAAATTGTGGTTAGGATGTCTTTTACCTTGTCAGCACTGGGTCAATTTGGGCAGCCTCCAAAAAGGCCTTTTCCTTGAGGTGGATTACATTGCAGAAGTGCCAAACAGTGGTGATAGTGACAGATGCAATCAGTGTTTGATTCAACTTCTACATCAACAGATGGGCCTGCTTCATTGGGATCTTTCATACCTGTTGGCATAGTCTTCATTGATGGATAAGAGTAATTGCTGCCATCATTAATTGAATGTTTTGATGAGCAATTTCATAATAAATCAATCCACAAAACAGGAGACTTATTCTTCATAAAACAGTATTGCTTTCTGACACATATAAATATTTTTTTAGAAAATTGAGTGGAGGAGGGTATATTCAACTAGGTACCCAATTTTTATAAAATTGAGTGGAGGAGGGTATATTCAACTGTGTACCCTGCCCTAGCCATATTAAATCAGAGCATAAACCTTGTTGCAGATTGAAGCTTATATAATAGCTTGTAAGCTTGTATAAGCTTATACAAAATACAATCTTAAAAAAATAATTGGAGTATACTATTTTTTTGTTACCCAAGGTCAAAGGTCAACATACTTTTCTTACTTGACCTCATACAGAAAAGTTATATACATAAAGTTGTAGAGCTATCCAGAAGCTTTAAAATGGTGTTAGAATGGTGTATCTATGTTGTCAAGGAGCCAAGATATTGACTACTGACCAAAGGCAGTACCCCTGAAAATGACCTCCATGGTCAAACTTCACAGTGGCGTAGCTCAGAATGGTTCAACCTAGAATATTAAGACCTATATGTTTTTACTTGCCTCAGTGACATCTTTAAGCCTATCAAATATGAGCAAAATTGGAGATGGGCCAAGAAAATCATTGGTTAAAAATGCTGTCAGTGCTCATGGAAGTCTTTCTTGGTACACCAAATTCCAGTTTTCATTCTTGTACCATACCGGATGGTAGCTCAGGTGCTACCCTCTAAACTTTTAAATAGCCTGTTAAGATACCTTCCCTGCCACCACAAAGTGTACATTCCATCTTCAAACATGATCAAACAATGAGTCTTCAATATATTGCAAGCTGGGTCCAATCCATTCTGAGAACTAAAGGTAGAGTTAAAAGGTCTCAAACTGGGTTCAAGAGTGAAGAAGAGCTGGCTGGAGGAGAAACAGGATAACCTTCTTCTCTGAGAGTCTACTGTACGTTGTATTATTTCAAGAAGTTTGTAATGTTTTTTTGTGTTAATGTTTTAGTTGTAATATCTTAAGGATGTGTCAGTGTCTGTTAGGTGCTGCTGCATGAAGCAGCATTTGATGCTGGCATTCAACCCAGAGAAACAAAGATAACTAAGATTATTCTCATACATTCACATGGCCACCCAAAAAGAGATCCAATAAGTGGAAAAATATGGATTAAAGGTTAGAGGGTGGGGAACACAGGCTTAATAAAAAAATATATATATATATATATATATAAAAAAAAATAAAATAAGCAATGTGAGAGATTGAAAATGACAAAAAAACTTCCAATGATAGATTATTGCTAGTCAATATAGTCTATGATTTCCAAGATAAAAAATGAACTTTAGCCACTTGGAAAAAACATAGGAAGACAATATTACAGCTCTTTGGGGCTACAAATTAAGACTTCAAAATTGGTAAACAACTCACCTTTGTGGGGACTTAATGGGCCAAGTTGAGTGGGCAAGCACTGGAATATGGGAACTCCCCTGCATCATGGTTGAATATTGCTTTTTTCATCTTTGGGGGCATAATCGTGAATAGGTAACCATGGCAACCAAGCACACTACAGTAACCAATGAGCCTGAGATCAATAAATACTGATTAAACATAATCAAAATTACAAAAGTGATGAAATGCAGGTTTAAATTTTTTTTTAAAGATAAGAATCAATGGGGCATCGCGCATAAAGTTTAGGGGAGTTGTGAAGTGGGAGGAGGGAAGCTAAAATGTGGGACATGTTTATCACCCAAAAAGTTGCACAAAAAACTTGTACTCAAGGGGCTAGGGAGCAGAGGGGTACACAACTCTCTTTAGCTGCAATAAAACCGTGACAGTAGAAACCCTTTGGGGGAGAAAATGCTAGAGTAACTATATATAATTTTTGTAGAGTTTGAAGTATTAGTGTATTATTAAAAAAACAAACAACAACAACAATTTGGGAACTCCATACAGGGACATAATAAAAAAGTATGTGTAAAGTGGTGAAGTTAGAGGAAGTGGAAATGTTTGAAGATGTGCTCAAGAAACAGTTTAGAGGAAGAGGAACCTGAAAGGAGAGCAACTTTGCTTCAATCCACAAGGAGATGAGAAAGACACAATTTGAAGAATGAACACAGATGGTAATAAGAACTGGAATCCTGCAAAGCCCCTATAAATAAGGGGAAAGAGTAGGGAGGGGGCTTTAAGGTCCCAATCTGGAAACTGCTACCAAGGGCCTAAGTCACTGTATTAATTAATAAGTGCCTATTACCAGGGTACACTAAAAAAGGTAAAAAAACATAAAACCAAACAAACAAACTAACAAAAGCAAAACAAAACCACGCAACAAACAAGAAGAAAATGGAACCAGTCATAGGTGTCAGGGGGAGGCATGATTCCCTGAGCACAGGAACATAAGACATATACCAATGAGTGTCAAATAAAATGGAGGAGGCCAGACTCCTCTAAAAAGCCACAGAGTCCAGATGTCTTTATGCACAAAACTGTCCCAAGTCTAAAGGACAAGCAGTTGCAACCGGGCTTGTCCCAGTACCAAATGGGCACTGTGCGCAAAGATCACCCAGAAACTGCCTACTAGGTAAAAATTCGCTGTAATTCATGAATAGCCTACAAATAGGCTAGATTAAAAAAAAAGAAGCAAATAACAAAGATGAAAAAGGAACAAAGGCAAAACAAGTTAAAAAAAACCAAACAAATAAAAATAAAGCACAAAGGCAACAAGAAGGAAGCTTGCTCCGGCATCAGGGGTAGGCTCGCATTCCCCTGCAGAGCAGAAACATGCAACCTGCAACAATCAGTCAAATTAATGAAGGAGGCCAGCCTCCTGCAAAAAAACGTAATATACCCCACAAGTCTGTGCACACAAACCAGTCCTGAGTACAAGGGAAAAGCAGTAGCGGCCCAGCTTGTCCCAGTACTGGGACAGTAATGTGCGCAAATATTACCCAGACTAGGACATTCAACAGGAATGTGCTGAACAGACTGTGGGACAATGCAGTTATCAAAATAAGGTGCAGGCAAGTGCTCCATCAAATGGCAGTGTGCCCGATTTGGAGACAACAGAAAGCAACCTGAAGCCATCATTTCATCGGGGGTTAGGTCTATGGGAACAGTCGCGGCGCAATGGCACGCAACTTTAAGTTCTCCTTGGCCATCTCCCATCTCTTTTGACAAGCAGCCCATATTCCTGCCATGTAATTGGCGTGAGGAAGTGCGAAACGCTGCTCTGGTCATCCAGTATTCGCAGACTCTTTGGCGCCCTCATCAATGAGCTCATTCCCCGCAATTCCCACATGTCCAGGAACCCAGCAGAAAATAATCTCAACACTCACCCGGATCCCGACAAGCATCAGATCACAGATATCGTGAACCAGGGGATGTAGAGATTCCATTGCCCCAAGAGCACTCAGGGCACTTTGTGAGTCCCTATAAATCGTTAATCCAGTCTCCGAACTGGGCATGTTGCATTATCTCCTGTACCAAGCAGTGCATACAACCAGCTTGGATGTGAAGACAGACACAGTGCCTAGCAAGGCCCTGCTGACTTCAAACATGAAGGACATAACATGGAAACCAACCCCCTCTTGGGACTTGGAGCATCCTGGGCAGAACCAGGGGCGCCAACTGCCCGAGATCTATATCGAGCTATTAAGGGAGTTTCATAGCGCTAAACAAAACAGGCTTAAGGTATGACTGGAGTCTCTCGGCGGCATAGGCACTGTCGAGATTAACTGCGGATGCCGTGAAAGCTGTTGGCGACAGAGGAGGTGCCAGGCTCACACGTACAGGCGAATAATGTACTGTGCTCAGCAAAGATCGAGTGGCATCTCCACAGCATCGACTACAAGACCAAGGAAATGGTGCGATTCAACCACTTCCAGGCATACCCCATTAAGAAACAAATCTGGGTCGGGGTGGAGCCGTGGATGGCGGCAGAAGTGCACCACATTAGTCTTGGCCAAGGAAAACCAAAACCTGTGCGCTTCGGCATAGCAAGAGACGGGGTTCAATGCAGGTTGGAGTCGACTCTCCAGAGTTGGCATCTGGGTTCCTCCAAAAGAGATCAAAAGGTCATCCACATAGAGCATAGCAAGACCATCTTCTGGCAGCACGAGGTAATGCTGTTCATGCTCAAGGCAAAGAGTGTAACGCAGAGGACACTTCCCTACGGGCCACCCTCTTCCTGCTCCATTAGGCCAGAGAAGGCTCCCCCCACCCATAAGAGAATAGGCGATCTCGCAAAAATTCAGATATAAAGAACGGGAGGCATCCCCTCACCCCCATCATGTAGAGGGTCTCCATGATACTGTATCGCCAGGCAGTATCATAAGCCTTCTCCAGATCGAAAAACACCGTGGTGAAGTGCTGTCTATGAAGGAAGTCCTCGCAGATGGAATTTCCAATCAAAGCAGAGCATCCGACATGGAATGGAACTTGTGGAAGACACACTGTGAAGAATATACTCCGCAGTTTGCGAAAAGATAGCACAGAAAAAGAAAGCTAACAGAAAGGCCATGCCTTGCTCACCCAGGTGTCGAAGCATGGCGTACGGGACATCGTCCGGACCACGGAGGGTGTCTGTGCACAAAGCGAGAATGGAACGCAACTCACTCACAGTAAACCTGTCATTGAAGGGTTCTCCGCCGCTGGAGGTAAAATCCAATCAGCGGCCTAATGCGACATCACAACATGCATTGAATGCTGGCGGAACAGCATCCCGGCTAGAGAAAGCAGTTGCGAAGGATTCTGCCATGGACACGGGGTCCGAGATTGCGGTCCCATTATCCTGGAGAACAGGAGGGAGGTCCTGCAAGAACTTGCCCCAAATCCTTTTGACTCGCTTCCACACCTATGATAGAGGGGTCTTCCCATTAAGTGAAGACACGTATGCCTGCCAAGAAGAGCGGTGGGCGTGCTTCAAAATATACCAGAACCTAGACCCAGCCCATCGGAAATCCCCCAAAAGTGAAATCATTCAGGCAGTGCTTATGGCGCATGTAGGCATAACGCTTCTGTTTGAGGGCCCTCTCACACTCGGCCGCCCACCACGGGAATGGTCAGCATGCAAAATGGTCAGACATTCTCAGAATAGTCGTCAGGCCAGCAGCGATGAGGTTGCCGGAGAAGAACTCAAAGGCCTCATCTACCGACCTAAACTCCTCAACTGAGATAGAGAATTCAGTCATTTCCTGAAATGCAGGCCACCGCTCCTGCGCCAAGTACCACTGAGGTGGGCTCTCAGGCAGCAGCCGCCCAGAAAATGATATTTGAATGGGAAAGTGATCACTATCATGGAGGTCATGAACCACCCCTCACTCAAAATCAGGCTGTGCATCCGGAGAGCACAGAGATAGATCAAGGCAAGAAAATGAAGCGGTTCTCGGGCACTGATGCATAAACTCACCCACATTTAGGACACCCATCTCATCAAGTTCTTCAATCAGGACTTGTCCTCTGGGATTTTTGAGTAGTCTACCCAGAGAGGATGTCTGCCGTTCAGATCTCCAAGCAAGAGAAAGGGCCTCGGCAACTGTGACACAACGAGGCGGAAGTCTCCCGCATTGAAGTCAGCTGACTGTGTAATGTACGCAAAAATAATAGTATACCTCCTATCCAGTTGAATCCGCACAGTCACTGCCTGAAAGGAGGTATCTAAAGTGAAAAGAAGATTGGAGACATTATGTCGGGTGTAAACTGCTCATCCCCCAGCCCGGCCCCCATCCTCTGGTGGTGGAGTCACAAAACCCTTATACCATGGGAGGGTGGGCGGTGGACAAGCACCTAGCATGGTCTCCTGCAGAAAAATAGCTAATGGCGAACAGGACGAGATGAGCCTCCGCAGCTCCTCCCAGTTGGCCCAGAGTCCGCGGCAATTCCATTGAAGGAATATGCCCTTTAGGCCTAACCTGGATGCGGGGGGGCCATTTTGAACAGAAGACCCTCACGGGAATGGCTGTGCACTTCTCAGAGGCAGAACTCTGGGTGCTGTTGGCCGGACGATGCGCCAAAGGCGCAGACGCCTTCGAGGACTTAGCGGGGGAGGTTTGGTTCACCAGGCCAGTCTTTTCCTCCCTCCGCCTCAAAACCTTAGGCGAGCATTGGGGCATTGGTCCATCTTTTGGAGGATCCACTGTCACCGAACCACCCTACGCGCCACTGGCTATGTGCGAAGGAGGCGAGGCTCCTTCATTGCTGTCTTCCTTTCAGGAGGCAGCTTTAGGAACCCTGAAAGATGGTCTAGCAACCAACTTCTGGGGCATTACCTCCTGTGAGCCTAACAACTCATTGGAGGCGCATGGTCATTTCGCCATACGGGTACTTGAGCTTGCAGTACCGCTCAAAATCCCAGAAAAACTCATCCATACTCTTTCCCCCATGCAATCTAAACTTATCAATCCTAGGCACTTCCCCAATCAAAATTCCTTTCCCCACATTCACTTCACTCTCCGAAGAGCTACTCTTGGTCTCACTCATTCCAATCATATCGTCACTCTCTCCCTCATCTAAGTATAGCGTATCCACACTTTTTCCTCTCGCCTTCCTATCCTTACCCTTAGAACCATGCTTCCTTCCTCTCTTAATTTCCACTCTCTTCCATTCACCTTCTTTCCTACCACTCACAGTATCTTCTCTAGACTCAATCACTCGGCCATTCATTCCATTCAGCTGAGTCCCTTCAGTCGGAGCAGGGGTCAGGGTCATAGGTCCTGGGGCTGGTCCAGCCCCTATCATCATATTATATAAGTCCTGCATCCATCGGTCTCCCATTTCCTTCTTCATCTTATCAGTCTTTTCATTCATCCCTTTCATCTCATTCCTCATTCCCTCAATCATTCCCTTGCAACATTTCACACTCTTCTTCTTTCTTCCTCAACACCAGTCTCAATCGCACTACTTCTTCATTCAAACTTTCAAACCGAAGCCATTGTTCCCGAGTTAGTACAAGAGGATAGGAGGAGGGAAAAATCAACCAAACTACTTTACCAATATACAGATGGACTGCAATCAAATCAAGTTCCTCCGGTTTCAAGATCTTTGAAGGTCCCTATTTGTGGATAAGGTTGGAATGCAGGGTTAGTGTTGCCTTCGGCCCGCTACAATGCTGGGGGAAGAGAGGGGAGCCCTGCTTTTAGTTGGGGCTGGGTGTGAACCCTTTGTGCCACCAGCTTTACGAGGGGAGCGCCCGGGTTGAGTAGAACCCGCAGAATGGCTACAAATGGGCAGGGGAACAACCATGCTCATTGGCCTGGATGGGCCAGGAGCAGAGAGTGTCTTTCTAACCATTGAGGCGTAAGATGTCCAGGGCAGAACCGGGCGCGCCAGGACCAAGTCCTTAGCCTCGTGGAATGAGAGTCGATTCTGTGCCAAAACGGCCAGGATTTCTTTTTCAAGGAGATATGCACCACATTGCTTAGAAGAAGCAGGGTGCGGCTCTCCGCAATTGACACACTTGGCCACACACGATATGAACTTATCGTGTGCGGCCTTGGAGCAACTTACACAGGCTTCGGGTAACCCCAACTTTGCGCATCTACATGAGCGATTCATATGGCCTAAGCAGTGACAGTAATAGCACCTCTGTGGCAGTGGCATGAATGCCTTGACGCAGTAGCGGTACCAACTGGCATGCACTGACTCAGGGAGCTTGTCACAATCAAACATAACAAAGAGTGTAGGGATGGGTCTCGAGGATCCTCCCAGTGATATCTTCTATGGAGTAGTCCATGAGTTCCCTCACATAACTACTCCTTTCACAAATTTCATGGTAGAGTGCGGCATCACACTCACCGGGGTGCCATCGAGTGTCCGAAGAGCACTTATCTTGGCCACCTCAGAGGCATCCACCGCATTTGCCAGAAGGCTCCTGTCTGAGAAATGGGTCACCTTCGGCTCTCTACCAATTATACCAGCTAAAGCTCTCCTCTGATGGATCATGTTGCCCTTGGCCAACATGCTGCCATCAGTAGAGCGAATAACTAAGAAGCGTTTGAAGCCAGCGGGCTCAAAAATGCTAGGTAATCTCTGAATGAGGGGCCCCAACGTAATCGAGGCTCCACTATGTGCACTTTTGGTCTTATTTTGGGACTGGATGTGCTGATCTTGGCTTGGTCACGTTCAAGGATGGTAATGGCCTCGTCTGTTGCCACAGCCCCCATGGAGGGAGAAGAGCCCCCTCCCTCTCCGAGTCTGGTTTCTTTTTTTTATTAGATCCTTTCTTTTTAGGAGAGGAAGGTGGGGAATGGACCCCCTTCTCCCCTCTCCCAGCAGGAGCCGCCAGGCCAGATAGGCCAGACTCTGCAAGGTCCTTTGCTGAGATGGTGAAGGTCCCAGCAGCCATGGGGGCACCAGCCGGAGGAGGAGATCCCTTCCCTCCTTGTGCTCTCTTAGCAGCCCGACCCTTCTGGTGAGGGCCCCGCACATGAGCAGACTCAGGCTGTGTTTGATGCCAAGCCTGAATCTGCCCCCATGGAAGACGCAACCTTCTGAGGTTGGGCTGCACCAGGGAGCATGTCTATCTCAGGAGGGGCCTCCATTTGGCCATTCTCCCCCATGACATCACAGGTCATGTCAGTCTCATCCATGTTCTTTTGGGGGCATAGGCCTTCAACCCTGCTAGATTCAATATTCGGGCCAGCAGGTCTTTAGAGGGAAGCGGCCGATGGGTCTTTTCTTCCCTCTCCCCCCTAAGGGGGTTTGCCCTACCAAGCCGCTTGTGGGCTGCCTGCTGGCTTTCCTGGCAGTCCCCTGTGAAAGCAAAGGCAGGACTGCCAGATTTGAGCTGGAGTCACATGGTGACTCCAAGAAAGGGGGTGAGGGGGAGCCCCCCGCAGCCATAGGCACTGGAGAGGGGTAAGCATCCCCTCCAGGTGGAAAAGTTATGGAGGGGGGTCCCCTGGGAAACCACAGGGGGGAGAGGGGACCCATTTTTTCTGTGGAGCTGCCGGAGGGCGGCTCCGTTCTTTTTAAAGGAGAAATGGGGAGAGATTTTGGTTTTGGTAAGTTTTCATCCATGGGCATGGAGACCCCTTTTTTTTATAAGATGCAAACGCTAATCACCCTCCACAGTGGCCCGCTCTGCTACAGGTGAGTACAGGCCTGGCAGAGCCAGGTGCCTCCATTTTGGATCACCCCTCCTGCCTGGTGGCCTGGCAGTCCCTCAGTATGGTGGCTCCACCTTGGATGCGGTGTAAAATGGATAGTGTTTGAAAATAGAAAGGAAGAGGAGGTGAGGAAGATGTGCATGGGGATAAAGCAGGTTATTAAAAAACCCACCATCCCAAAATGGAGCTCAGGGTGAGGGATCATTGTCCTCTCCCCCCTCAGTCCCGATCTGGGATAGTTGGCTGAGAAGAAGGTCAGCATCTACCTTGTGAAATTAGAGGCTAACCAGAGAAAGTTGTGGGAGAAGTTGAAGGGGAAGTGAGGAAGTAGGGGAGAAATACAGGCTGTCTCAAAGAAGATTTGAGCTGGAGTCACGTGGTGACTCCAAGGAAGGGGGTGAGGGGGAGCCCCCTGCACTCATAGGCACTCAAGAGTTATGGAGGGTCCCCTGGGAAACCACAGGGGGAGGGCATATTTTCTGTGCAGCTGCCTGAGGGTGGCTCAGTTGTTCTTAAAGGGGAAATGGGGAGAGATTTTGTTTTTTCAAAGTTTTCATCATTGCGCATGGTGACCCTTTTTATTTTTATGGGATGCAAACGCTAATCACCCCCCCGCAGTGGCCTAGCCACTGTGTAAATAACACAAATTTTGCAACTATCAAAGGCCTGATAGCTGTCTTCTTGGAGTTTCGCCACCACCTATACTATTTCAGCCAAGAATTTCAAGACTACCAACGGATCTGCTGCTGTTTTGGCAAGCAAAAAAAAAAGGGAGAGAGTAAAAAGAAAGACTAAGGCAAAGTGATGAAAATCTGTACAGAAAAATGGGAAGAATGTCTCAACTATCATTCATTCCTTTACCACATCATCTTAGGCCTTTGAAGTATTACCACAGATTTGAGGTTGACCTGACTTCCCCTTGGTCTACTCATGGGGGTGAAGCAGTAGTAGCATCTCTGTGATAATGCCTTCATGTGGTAGCAATACTAATCAGCACACACTGACTCAGGAAGCCTGTCTAGATCTAAGGTGACAAATATAATCAGGTAGATCTAAAGACCCCTCCCTCATTAAACACCTGCCTGACCCTGATGGTGGTCCACCTCTTCAGAAATCTCCTCATGGGAGTAGTCCACCAGTTCCCTGGCAAAGACTAGCTCTTGTAGAACGTTGTAGAGTGTAGGGTTACCTGTATAGGTAATCCATTCAGTGTTCAAAAACCACTCAATTTGGGTAGGATTGTAGATAGCAATGGCCCAGATCTCCCATTAATCTGTAGGTCCCCACTAAGAAATAAAAGTGATCTTAAAATGAATGCAAAACTGTGGTAATTGGAAGAGTATGGTAATCTATCTCTGGAGGAAATAGTTTGAGAATGATAAATCTAAGTCAAATAAATCTTATTTTGAAGCAATTCAAATTTTAGATTAAGATAATAATTTACTTACCACTATTTGCACTAGTCATACTTTTGTCTATTTCATATACCAGTCCATCTAAAAAGTTATTAATTATTAGCAAATCAATATACAGGAATCCTTAAAAGATTGTTGACAAATGCTGAAAAAGCTGAAAAATAACAATAATAATTAAAAGTGCAATCATCAAAAAGAACAAAAGCATATCATGGTTCATATTGAGCAAGAAATTGCAATATGACTTAAATTTCAAAAGAACAAACCAATGTATATATATAAGAATAGTATTCATGCATAATTTTTTTTTTGTATACCAGAAAGATAATGTCTTGAAATTAATTTAAAGATTAATTAATCATCCCAAAATTTATAGCAACAATATTAGGCAAATTTGGAAGATGGTAACTAAAATGGTCCTAAAGTAACTATTACTCGGTGTAGACTCAGAACATATTCTTATGTAACTTTTTGCTTCTAATTTATGCATACTCTAAATTTAAAGAATATTTTACATTATTTTTAAAAAGTTCATTTTGGACATTAAGCTTAAATATATCTAGCAGTATAGTCAAATTTAGTAATTTTTATAGATTTCCATCCTAAAAATTTGTATACTTTATGAAGCACACATGATAAATGACCCCACCAGAGCTTCTATCTATTTATCCTGATTAAATATCTATCATATGCAGTATGATTATGGCTTCAGACAAAAATAATCCACAACCACCTTTTTCACAAACCTGACACAAGACATCCTAGAAAATCCTCAACACTCAATTACACAAAAAGTGGCTCATCAAATCCCTCTGTGACAGATGAGCAATTCAAAGCCAGACATTTTCAAAATATATGCCTCTCTAAAATGATGTCCTCCAAGGGGCAATTCTCTACCTGACCCTTTTCAACCTATTTGTTCATAACCCTCCCCCTCCTTACACAACCCTTCCATTGCCATTCAATCCTATGCCAAAGACCTAACCACCACCTGATAACACAGCCACTAGAAGTATGCAACCATACCTCTTGAGAGTCAAACAGGATGTGAGTGTCATCTCAAAAATCTTCGGTAATCCTGTTTCTCTTAAGACAAAAAAGAATCCTTCAGCACCTGACCATCGCACTTAATATCCATCTCCCACTCAACAAAACCTCTGCAATACTTGGCCTCAATTTCAACGCACATGACTGAAACCTGCAACAAGGCATAAACAAAAAATGAATGCACATACTGAGTGGCTCCAACTTTGGATGACAGAAAGAAAAACATTATACTATACAAGCAATTCATCCATTCCACATATAACTATGCTTCCTAGTCTGGATCTAACAGTAGCTCACTCTAACTCATGCAAAAAAAGCCTTCTACAAAATTACTGAATGAACATAAACCACCCGTATAAATCATCTGCATGCAGAAATAATAATAGTCCTATGTCATACACCTAAACATGCTCACCACACAGTTCATTAAAAGAAGAGACAATCCCTGCCACATGCCAAAGCCTTAGACAAACCCACTACCACCCAGAAACAATAAGTTCACACCCTCCTCATATTAGTCCCTCATTCTCTCTCCCTACTCCCATGCCCACCACAAGAGAGAAAACACACACATCCAAATCATTGCACACTGCCTCCAGACCTGCCATACAAGACAGTACAATGGATAAGCATGCCTGTCCAACAGGCAAGGACACAGCAGAATAACACTCACCAGATTCGAGTCTGGCGAACATCAACACCTACAATAAGGACCTAACAAAACAAGTGAACAATGCAAGCTGCCCAAGATGCAACCACCACAGTAAAACTTCTGAGAACCTATTAGAAAAATGCCCAATCTTGGCACCCTTCCATAAAACACTGGTTTTCTCTTAAATTTCGCCAAAAAAATCACCTATTTGGGGGGCTGAATATGTTTTCTACCTGTAGTCCACTTTGAATAATGTGCTGATTTTAATTGATGATTTTGAATTGATTTTAATTGGATGAAAACAAAAAACCTAAGTGCATTGAACAAAAAAAAGGAAGAGTCATCAAAAAAATGTCTGTTTTCATGTGTGTGAATCATAAATCAGCCCCTTTTTTGCCATCGTTCTTTGGTGTGGCCTAAAACTGAATCAAGTTACTCTCATTCATAAATCGCAATTTACAAATAAGGAAGGACTAACCTAAACCATTTATGTATTTTAATTAGATGATTAATCACTACATTTAGAGTTTGACAAAAAAAATTGACATTATCATAATAATCAGGGCGAATACGAGTCTAAAAGTGAAAGGCCACAAAAAGCCCTTGGGCGATTATGTAGCACTGAATAGAGGAATAGAGGATGCATGAAGGCCCTTGGGTGACTAATGGGTTAATGCTATAGGAACACCTGTTAGAATTGATGGAACAATGAGAAAACAAGATTTTGTAGTTTTGTGAGCTTTTTACTATTAGCAGGAAAGTTGTAGTGGGGTAGATAGTTATCTAAAACGTGTCTGTAGTGCAGAAATGGTTTGAAGATTCAAAAATTAATGTTTGAAATGGTACCCACAAAGCCCAGACCAGAATCTTATACAAAATATATGGATAGAATTAAAAGTGTGTCTACAAATCTAACAAATAAGGATGAGTTAGGGATGTAATCTAAGATGGATTGGAGCAAAATTTCTATTGAAGATTACTGCATATTAATAGAAAACCATGATAAATATCCATGGCACGGGTACAAGAGACCCTAAGGCTGCGAATGAGCCACCCAGTTGAGGCCTCGGCCAAATACAAGACCAAAGAAATGGTGTGATTCAACCACTTCCAGATGCATCCCATTTAGAAACAAGTCAAGATCAGGGTGTAGCCGTGGATGGCGACAGAAGTGCACCACCTTACTCTTGGCCAAGGAAAACCGAAACCTGTGCAATTAACATAGCGAGAGATGCAGTTCAATGCCTGTTGGGAGTCAATACTCCAGAGTTGGCATCTGAGCCTCGCCAAAAGAGATCAAAAGTTGTCCACATAGAGTGTAGTGAGAACATCCTCGGGCAGCTCTGAGGTGATGCAGTTGATGCTCAGGGCAAAGAGTATGACACCGAGGACACTTCCTTGGTGGAGAACCTATTCCTGCTCCATTGGGCCGGAGAGGGCTCCCCTCACCCATACGCAGAATCAATGATCTCACAAAAATTTGAATATAAAGATTGGGAGAGGTCCCCTCACCACCATCGTGTGGAGAATCTCCATGATACCATATTGCCATGCAGTATCCTAGGCCTTTTCCAGAAGCCGCACTGTGCAGAAGACAGATGGCCTCTGCTGTGAGGAAAAAAGGCTAATCTAATATTTACCAATTTCTCCATCAACTTGCACAGGCATGAGGTTAGAGAGATTGGGTGGAAACCGGTGTGATCTATCCCCAGTAGCAATTTGCCAGGAATCTGGGAGGTTACCCTCTACCGAGATCTTGTTGAACAAGTCTAACAGGAAGGACATGCCTCGATCACTGAGGTGTCAAAGCATGGTATACGGGACATCATCCACACTATGGGCGGTGTCTACGCACAAAGCAAGAGTGGAATGCAACTCACTCAGAGTAAACCTGTCATTGAAGGGTTCTCTACCTCTGGAGGTAAAGTTCAGCCAGCGGCCTTCCATGACATCACAATGTGCATTGAATGCTGGTGGAGCAGCATTCCGGCGAGAGAATGCAGAGAAAGTAGCCGCAGAGGATTCTGCTATGGATGCGGAGTCCAAGATTGCGGTGAGAATGGGAGGGGGGGTCCTGCGAGAACCTGCCCTGAATTCTTTTGACTCGCTTCCACACCTCTGCTAGAGGGGTCTTCCTGTTAAGTGAAGACACGTATGCCCGCCAAGAAGAGCAGCGGGCATGCTTCAAAATATACCGGAACCTAGCACTAGCCCAACAAAATTCACAGAGTGAAATCGTTCAGCGGTGCTTATAGCGCATGTAGGCATAGCACTTCTGCTTGAGGGCTGTCTCACACTCAACTGACCACCATGGGAGTGGTCGGCAGGCAAAACAGCCAGACCTTCTAGGAATATTAGCTAGGCCCTTGGCGATGAGGTTGCGGAGAAAAACTCAATGGCCCCATCTATTGACCTAAACTCAACTGAGATTAAGAATGCAGTCATTTCCTGAAATGCAGACCACCGCACCTGCAGCAAGCACCACCGGAACGTGCTCTCAGGCAGCAGCAGCCCAGAAAATGATCACTACCATGGAGGTCATCAACCACTCCCCAACCAAAATCGGGCAATGCATCCGAAGTGCACAAAGGTAGATTGAGGCAGGAAAATGAAGCGGTTCTCATGCAGGGATGTGTAAACTCATCCACATTTAGGACACCCATCTCAAGCTCATCAATCAGGTCGGCAAGGACTTGACCCTGGGGATTGATAGAGTAGTCTCCCCAGATGGGGGTGTCTACTGTTTAGATCTCTGAGCAAGAGAATGGGCCTCGGCAATCATTCCACGACGGGGCGGAAGTCCCTTGTGTCGAAGTTGCCTGATGGTGCAATGTACGTGAAAATTACAGTATACTTCCTATCAAGGTGCAGCTGCACAGCTACTGCCTGAAAGGAGGTATCCAAAGCCAAGAGAACAACAGAGACATCATGCCAGGTATAAATCACCCATCCTCCCACCCCGCCCCCATCCCGTGGTAGTGGGGTCGCAAAATTCTTATACCCTGGGAGGGTGGGCAGGGGGCATGTGCCCAGCATGGTCTCCTGCAAAAAGATAGCTAATGGGGAATGGGAGGAGATGAGCCTCCACAGCTCCTCCCAGTTGGCCCAGAATCGGCAGCAATTCCATTGAAGGAATATGCCCTCCAGGCCTAGCTCGGAGACGCTTCCCGGAGGCAGAACCCTGTGTGCTGTTGGCCAGACAATGAGCTGAAGGGGACTTATTGGGGGGGGTTGGGCTTGCCATGCATCTTTTCCTCCCTCCGCCTCTAAACCTTAGGCAGTCGTTGCGGCTTCGGAGGTGGGGGGGCCCTCTTTTTGAGGATCCACCATCTCCGAGCCACCCAGCCCACCACTGGGCGTGGGCAGAGGAGCCGAAGCTCCTTTCTTGCTGTCCTCCTTTCAGGGGGCAGCTTTAGGAACCCTGGAACATGGCCTGGCAACCAGCTTCAGGGGTGTTGCTTCCTGTGAGTCTAATGACTCGGGGAAGGCATGTGGCTGTTTCACCTTACAGGAAACGGTCATGCTGGGGGAAGCGGCGGAGCCCTGGTTTTAGCCGGGGCTGGGTGTGGACCCTTTGTGCCACCAGCTTTACCAGGGAAGCGCCCGGGGGTGAGTAGAACCTGGAGTAGGGTTCTGAATGGGTGCTGAAATGACCATACTCATAGGCTTGGAGGGGCCAGGAGCAGAGGGTGTCTTTTTCAAGATTGAGGCATAGGACATCCCGGGTAGCGCAAGGACCAAGTCATTAGCCTCGTGAAATGAGAGACGATCCTGAGCCTAAAAGGCCAGGATTTCCTTCTCAAGGAGATATGCACCAAATTGCTTCAAAGAAGCGGGGTGTGGCTCTCTGCAATTGACACACTTGGCCCCAATGGATGGAGAGGAGCCCTGAGTCTTCTTAGTATTTTTCTTGTTTTCCTTTTCTAGGAGAGGAGGGCGGGGAATGAACATGCTTCTCTCCTGCGCCAGCAGAAGCCCCCAGGCTTGATGGACCGGCCTCAGCAAGGTCCTTCTCTGAGATGGAGAAGGTCCTGGCAGTTGTAGGGGCACCAGTCGGAGGAGGAGATCCCTCCCCTCCTTGTACAACCTTAGAGACCGAGGCTGTTTGAGGAGGACCTTGCATAGGGGTGGAGTTGAGTTCAGTGTTTGGCACTGAGCCTGGATTTGCCCCCATAGAAGGCCCTACCATCTGAGGCTGGGTTGCCTCAAGGACCATGTTTATCTCATGGGGGAGGCCTCCAGTTGGCCACCCCCCACCCCCCTTGGGACATCACAGGTCCTATTGGCAGCAGTATCATGAGTCGAGTGTTGGGAGGCACAGGCCTTAACCTGAACTACATTTAATATTCTAGCCAGCAGGTCTTTTGAGGGAAGCGACCGATGGAGCCTGGCTTCCCTCTCCCCCCTAAGGGGGTTTACCGAGCTGCTTCAATGGGGAGCGGTCGGCTATGGGCTGCCTGCTGGCTTTCTTGGCAGTACCCTTGGAAAATAAAGGGGGGACTGCCGCTACAGACAAGGGGATGAGGGGGAGTCCCCTACACACATAAGCGAAGGAGAGGAGTAAGCCTCCTCTCCAGTTAGAGATTTGGAGGGTACCCTGTGAGAGCACAGGGGTGGGGGAACCTCCATTGATCATGAGAAGGAAACATACATGACTCGCAAGTATGTTAAAAAACATAGTACTGCTGCCTCCTATGGGCAGGATGAAATAGAACAGGCAGTGGCTGTTCTCAATACTGACAGGCGAGGTGATGCTGTTTTTGTAAGTAATGCTGCTAAGAATGCTTGCCTCAAATCCCCCACTGCAGGAAAAACAACGTATTCAGTTCTGTTCTGTGTGTCTGCTACAGGCATCTATCTGCCTCCTCTCACAGTCTACAAAGCCAAGAATCTCTATTCATCTTGGACTGTTGGAGGACCCCATGAAGCTACATACAGCTGCAGCGAGTCAGGTTGGATGATGGATATCAATTTCGAAAATTGGTTCCTTAAGGTTTTTGTGAAGCACACACAGTCCCATTAGAAGACTATTCTCCTAACATATGATGGTCACAACAGTCACCTAACCTACACCACAATTAAGACTGCAAATACTTCACATGCCCTGCAACCACTAAATGTAGGCATCTTCAGACCAGTTAAGATTGCCTGGAAGAAGGGTCACTGAGTCTCGTATGGAGTCTGTTGATAAAGTAGTCTTTCCAACCCTATTAAACAAACTGTGGCAGCAAATGGATCCAACACATGCCATCAATGCATTCAGAGGTGCAAGTTTGTATCCTTGTGATAGGGAAGCAGTCAGACACAGAGTTGTTGAAGCTTCATCTGTTCCTTTGATGCATGCCTAACGGCCTTCAGAAGCAGGGCCAAGCACATCAGCAGAAGCTGGATCAAGCACATCAAGAGAAGCTGGTCTAAGAACTCCAGAATCTGTGCCTGAGATGCCACGAAAAGCCTTAACGAAAGACATTTTTGATGTGATTTCTCTTTCTGCTTCTACTGAAACTGAAGAAAGTAAAGTGCAGCAAAAGAAGAAGAGTAAAAGAGTTCAGTCATCGATAGGAGAGGTCTTAACAAATGAAAAAGTATTAGAAAGATTAGGGAATGAAGCAGCTGACAGAAAGGAGAAGAAAAAAAGTAAACAGATGTCTGCTAAAGTGCAAAAAAAAGTAGGAAAGAAGGTTGAAAAAAGAAGTGTAAAGCGTCAACTTAATATTGAGGTGAGTTAAGACTCAGATATAGAAACAACCCCATTACCCAGCAGTGATAGTGAAAGTAAGGTAGGCCTAGATGTGAAAGAATTGAAAGAAGGTGTGACATATGTCATAGTGAAGTATGAAGGTTCTTATTATCCTGGAATAGTTACGAAAGTAGGTAAACAAGCTATTACTGTAAGTTGTTTAGTCAAAAAGGGCCCAACAAGTTGGAAAGGCCAGAAAAAGAGGATGCATTTGACTACACATAAGACAACATCATCAGCGTTATAAAACCACCAGCGATGGGCAACCACGGGAAATGCTCAATCCCCGAGGCTGACAAATACTGGTGTTAAGTGTCTTCAAGAAGTTTGCAAATAGTGTAAATATAAAAAGTGTTATTTTAAAGTAGTGAAATAAGATAATAGTTATAGCTACAAGTGTATTAAACAAAATAAAATAGGTAAATTGACAAACATAAACATTTAAAGTGTACAAAAAGTGAATAAGATAGTGTTATTTTTTAGTTATGATAGGAAATGACCTCCTCTGCACATCTTGCTAAGGTAAGAAGCACTTACCTTAAAGGTGACCCAAATTATTCCACTCCCCTGGGGTAATTTGAGTCAAAAGTTCTTTTGACTTTGCATTTTTGGGGGGAATTTTGAAATGTGCCAAAAAAAATTCTTATATACCATTTTGTAGCCAAGACCTGTAATGCTCTGATGCATGCCTAAAACTTTGAAAAATATTTATAGTTTTTGTTTTGCCAACAAAAAAAACAACTATTGACCCAAATTACCCCAGTAGACCCTATATTCAGCTTCATTTTCTCCAAACCAAAATCTATTATTTGAATACCCTTCTTCATTGATACAAAAAAGAAACAATAGGATAATAATAATTTTCACAGAAAAAATATTTTAGGTATTTTGAAGTGTTATAAATGAATCTGATTTCTTTTTCCATCAGAAATGAAGAATTACTTAAACCTAACATAACTTACCTTAAAGTACACAGAAACAAATGAAAGTATCATTAAGACAATTTGGATTCAAACAGCTGAAGCCTTTAACAACCAAATACTTAAGAGGGGTCCTCTCATTGATTTTTTTTTACTACAGCTACAAAGAAGTTCACCGCTTCCTTCCAAAACTGAAGAATGTCAGTGTTGGTCAGTTGTTCATAGGGAAATCAGATTGATGAACTTCATTTGCTTGCAAAAACAATTTTCATCTCATTGAAGAATCTTTGAAAACATAATATAATGTCAACAAAAATTTGCCAACATTCCAAAAAACGTTCTCATCAGCAAACTTGAAGCTGCCAGAAACTACATGCAATGAGCATGTGCCACAATCAAGTAGAAGAGGAGAATTGCCAATTCCTTCAGCATTCAAGAACCTCAGAAACTTATGGTTAACATTTGGGATGTCCATTGATACCTGAATCATTTGTGATTGGTCGAGATTCGATACCCCTTCATTAAAAGCTTCTAGGTGAAATGAAAACAGAAAAAAACCTAGGCTAGGGCCTGAGTGGGCACCAGTCTTAACTACAAACAGTTGACCAGAAAGCCAACTGTACCCCACACAAGTAAAATTATGCAACATAGAATAGCAAAAAAATGAAAAAGTGCAATAAACATTATGGGACATTGACGAAGGTGAGGTATTTAAGGGAAAAATGGCTCGTATGCAAAGCATAACCAAAATCAACTCACCAGTTAAAAAAAAACAAGAACAAGGTATACAAGCAACAGTCACAGAACTATAGCGAGGATCGAGAGTATGTGAGCATCCATCATAAAATACAATGCATCCAAAGCATACATATGTTCGCTCACATTAGTGAGTAGATTAACTTAAATATTATTATTTTCCTAATAGACATTAAAAATTATATAAATAGTGAATTGAAAAAATCATTTGAACAAGCATTCAATGATTTATTTTTTTTAAATTCAAGTTCCATCTACCCTTTTCATCAAATTCAAGGAGTTTTTGAGGATTTCAAGGGCTTTTCAAGGATTTCAGGGGCAGTAGACACCCTGTTATAGGTCGACCAGAAATGAGCTAAAAAAGATTATTAAGAAGAGCAAAGGAGCAGCAGAAATTTATTTAGCTCAAAATAATAATAAAGATCCAAGAAAATTCTTCAGCTATTATAAAATCCATAACAAATCTAACAGCAATAAAATAGGGCCCCTAAAAGAATCTGATGAGGAAATAGTAGAGGGTCTTAATGATCATTTTTCTTCAGTATTTACAGAAAAGATCCAGATAGATTAAATGATGATAATTCTAGGTCAAGGGAAGTAGCGTTGAATACCATTAATGTGAACGGGGGAGTAATTAAATGCCTTATATTCGAGTTAAATACTAGTAAGTCATCTGGCCCAGCCAACATTCATTCTAGGTTACTCAAAGAAGGTGTAGATAGTATTGCAGTAGCTCTTGAGAAGATATATACTAGATCACTAGAGTTTGGAGAAATACCTAATGCTTGGGCTCTGTCAGTGGGTGTGGGAGTCAACCTTTGTGACCTCAGGAAATATTCTGGATCTAGTTTTTACTGTATCTGATGATCGTTTAGGTGGATTGGAGGTCTTGCCACCATTTCCTCATTGTGGTCATGCTGAGTTGAGTGATGGTATACCTTGTAAACCTAGAAGAGCCTGGAGAAAGAAGAAATATAATGCTATCAAGAAACAGTTGATTGAAATTGATTGGGACTTTGAGTTTGCTGGTCTGTCTGTGACTAATATATCTGGTAGACTCTACGCAGTGGTAGCATCTTTTGTACAGATATTTGTACTAATTTATTATGGTAATTTTTCACCAAGAAATTTTAATCCACCAGTCGGACTTAGGCGTAGAAGAGGAGATGCATGGTACACTTTTAAGGTGTTAAGATTGAGTTATAGTAGACACTCTGATGTTTATTTGCAAGCTCTTGCAAACTATAATGTAATAAATGAGAGGTATCATAATTATCACATATATCATCAGGTGCAGGAGGAGCAGTCTTTGATTGACCGGTTTAAGGAGTCACCAAAGTTTTTCCCATTCTTATATACGCAGAAAAAAGATCGGTGCTCCTTTGGTGGGGCCCTTGAAAATGGCTGATGGCTCATTAATTGAAGATTGCCAGGTGATGTCAGAGCTTTTTGCAGATGGCTTCTCTTTGGTATACTTTGTAAGAGACCTTGATCATCCATTACCTCATCAGTTATGATAGTATAGTTGATCATGTTCATATCTCACTTGAAGATAACATAACATAACATAATTTCACGGATAACAAAAGCCACAAGGGCCTATCAAAGGTCATCCGTATCCATCAAATCCCACCCACATAATGCATCCATAGGATTTTGTCAGATCATGCATCTACAATATACAATTTAACAATCCAAAGGATTATGTCCAACCATTCATCTACAATATATAATTTAAAGCCTTCATAGGAGTCTGTCAAAAACAAAATCAAAGTCCCCCAAAATATACAATAAAAAGAAACTGCATCCACAGGAATGAGTCAAGAAACATATCCCCCATACCAAAAAGTAAGAAATTAACCCTCCATCCCCATATAATCATCCAATCTGCGCTTGAAAACATTCAAGTTTGGACTGTCTACAGTCTCAGGTGGCAAACTATTCCAATAATCCACCACTCTGTTAGTGAAAAAATATTTTCTAATATCCAGTCTGCACCTCTGTTTTTTAATCTTTAAGTGGTGGCCTCTAGTTCTATTACTACCTTCTAACTCAAATAACTTGCTGAAATCCAATTTATCCATCCCAGAAAAGATTTTAAAAGGCTCAATCATATCTCCCCTCACACACCATCTTTCGAATGAGAACATATTTAATACCCTCAGTCTGTCTTCATATTCAAGGTGCTTCAGGGATGGTATTATTTTTGTTGCCCTCCTTTGTACTGACTCTAATAAGTTTATATCATGTCTAAAATGTGGTGACTATGCCTGTATACAGTACTCTAAATGTGGCCTGACATAAGAGTTGTATAGTTTAAGGATGACCTCCTTACTCTTGTAGCTAATATTTCTTTTAATGTAACCTAGCACCCTATTTGCTCTATTTTTTGCCTCAATACACTGCTTTGAAAATTTCAATGACCTATCTACTACTACTCCTATGTTATGTTATGTTATGTTATCACTTACTTCACTTACTGCTTTCTCTCCAGTCCCTGTTCTAGGCCTAACTTCCTCCCTCCTGGTTCCAATCTGATTTTTCAAACGTACACTTGCATCTCTTCTCACTTCAGACACTAAATCGTTCAGTCTCAAGCATTCCGCACATAATCGACTCACCTCCTCAGTCAAAGCACATATATGGCACTCAGACACATTCACTCTCCTCTCTACACCACAGACATCGCACACTACATACACACTACTTTCAAAAGGCATACTCTCTACATCCAAACAGTCAGACATACTTAAACAAGAACACTAATAGAAACAAAAACTTACAAACAACAGGAATTTGACCCAAATTTGTGCATGCAATTTTAAAATCGGCTAATCAAGATGGCCACCGAAGTAAACAAAAGTCACTTTCTCACCAAAACAAAATAACCACATAACATAATTTCATGGATGACAAAAGCCACAAGGGCCTATCAAATGTCATCTGCCTCCGTTAAAACTCACCCACAAAAAGCACCATCGCCAGGGTAAGACAAAATCAAAGTCCCCCACAACATAATACAACAGATGACAAAAGCCACAAGGGCCCATCATATGTCATCCGATTCAAACGGCCTTTTTTTTAAGGCACCCAAACTCCCAAGAAAACTACATCCAGAGGATTGCGTCCACAAACAAGGGTATCATCAATCAAGGCTTGTCAAGAACTAAATCATGCAGCTATAGATATATACAAACAATATTAATATATACAAAACTTGGGAACCATCACAACCTTCCCTCCCCATAAACTCATCCAACCTACTCTTAAATACATTTAAATTTGGACTACCTACTACCCTCCGCGGCAATTTGTCCCAGAAGTCTACCACTCTATTGGTGAAAAAATATTTTCTTAAATCCAACCTACACCCTTGCTTTTTAATTTTCAAGTGGTGACCTCTAGTCCGATTTCCATCATCTAACTCAAAAAACTTGCTAACATCCCATTTATCTATCCCAGAAAAATTTTTAAAGAGATCAATCATATCCCCTCTCACACACCTCCTATCGAACGAGAACATATTTAATACCCTCAGTCTATCTATATATTCAAGGTGCCTCAGGGAAGGAATAATCTTTGTTGCCCTCCGTTGCACTGACTCGAGGAGGTTAATATCGTATCTAAAATATGGGTACCATGCCTGTATACAGTACTCTAGATGTGGCCTAACATAAGAGTTATAGAGTTTAAGAATAACCTCCTTACTTTTGTAACTGACATTTCTGTTAATGAAACCCAGCACTCTATTTGCCCTATTTCTCGCTTCAATACACTGCTTAGAAAACCTTGACTTATCTATTACTACTCCTAGATCTTTCTCATCCTCTACTGAGCTCAGCCAATGCCCATCATAAGAACATAAGAACATAAGAAAAGGAGACTGCAAAAGACCATTCATGGCCTACACTTGGCAGCTCCTGTTCCAGTCAACACACAAAAGATTTCTTACCAGAGAAAAGTCATCAACATTGTCACCCTTTACAGGAGTTTGTCAGATCTAATCTACAATATACATAAAATGCATCCAGAGGATTATGTCCATTCATGCAACCGCAAAATATAATCTCCCCACTCCTTAGAAAAATATATACATATGTACATAAATTAAAAGTCAGTCCCATCTAGCAGCTTCATCCATATATTTATCTAATCTATTCTTAAAACTACCCAGAGAGGAGGCTTCTATCACATGTCTAGTGAGCCTATTCCATTCATATACCACACGATTTGTAAACCAATTCCTGCCAATCTCCTTCCTAAACCTATACTTATCAAGCTTAAACCCATTGCTACGTGTCCTGTCATGTTCACTAAGTATAAGAACCTTACCCAGATCCCCTTTATTATATCCTTTTACCCATTTGAAGACTTCAATCAATTCCCCTCTGACTCTTCTCCTTTCCAATGTATGTAGATTTAGTTTTCTGAGCCTTTCACCATAAGGTAAGTTCCTTAGCCCACCAATCATCTTTGTCATCCTTCTCTGCACAGACTCAAGCAAATCAATATCCTTCCTATAATATGGTGACCAAAATTGTACTGCATAGTCTAGATGAGGCCTAACTAGCGCCAGATACAGTTTTAGAATGACTTCAGCACTCTTATTGCTTACACTACTCCTAATGAATCCCAATATCCTATTAGCTTTATTCTTAGCATTTAGGCATTGCTTTCTAGGACGAAGGTCTGAACTTACCAAAATACCCAAGTCCCTCTCACAATCGGTCCTCCCTAAAATTCTCCCATTTAATTTATAACTATACAATGGATTATTTCTACCTATACTAAGTACACTACATTTGTCTATGTTAAACTTCATTTGCCATTTCTCAGCCCAATTGGACAGAATGGTCAATTCCTCCTGCATTACAACAGCATCAGAATCAGCCCTAATGGCCCTACCTAGCTTAGAATTGTGGTGGAGCGAATGTGAGCGTGTGAAAAAGGGCCATTCTCCCACCCCTTTTCTCAGTACCCTCTCCCTCCTTCTGTAAAAATGTGTGTGTGTGTGTGTGTGTGTGTGTGTGTGTGTGTGAATGGGTTTGTTTTGTTTTTTGTTTATTTTATGTATAAAAATTATTACCATGTTTTTTTCTTTCTTTCCAGGCGCCATATTCTGGAAAGATAGTACCTAGTTTCATATATCATTATATTGCAAACAAAGCGCCATATTCTGGAAAGCTATATATTATTGTTAATTAATAAAGGCCAATAGTATAGCTTAATGAAGGAGGGCTTATAATAGCCACGCAAGCGTGATAAGGTCATTTATCTTCCATCAAGCGCAGAGGCGCCACACTTGTTTGTAAGTCCTAGGCATTTTGCTCGCTCGAGTGGCAGGTGGCTGGACGTCCCCCCCATCCTCTTTGTACCACGTGAGGCCTTTGTTTGTTATTTATATATTGACTATTGTAGTCAGGATTTTTTTGGTTGTTTGATTTTTATTGTTCTTAGGATCAATTAATAATATTTATAAGTGGGGCTTATTTATTTTTTCTGATTATATATATATAGGATTTTTTGTATTTTTTGTGAAATTTAAGGAGATCTCCAATATAATCACCCCTCTCTATTGTAGATATTTTGTACATTTTTTTGTAAGTAAAGGGACTGTATATACAATCCGTTTCATTCTCCCTCGATTTCTCACGTCCGGACAGTGTAGGAAGCGGGTTGGATCGATTGGGATTAGAGATATATTTTTGGCCCACTACAGTATCATCAGCAAATTTACTCAGGTCACTACTTATAACTATGTCAAGATCATTAATATAAATTAAGAATAGCAAGGGACCCAAAACAGATCTTGCGGAACTCCACTGCTAACACACCCCCACTCAGATTTAACTCCATCTATACTAACTCTTTGCTGTCTGTCACCAAGCCATAACTGAATCCACCTAAATATACTGCCATCGATCCTGTGTGCTTTAACTTTGCTTAGAAGCCGTAAGTGTGGCACTCGATCAAAAGCCTTACTAAAGTCCAAGTATAAAATATCATAGTTTTCATCATTATCTGCTGCTTCATACACCTTACTATAAAAAGACAGCAAATTAGTCAGACAGGATTTACCCTTACTAAAGCCATGCTGTGATTCTTTTATCAACTTATGCTTATCCAAGTGATCTCTAATATTCCTTACTATAATAGATTCCATCATTTTCCCTACCACTGATGTCAAACTTACTTAGTTTGTAATTAGACATATTTGTTTTATCCCCTTTCTTAAATATAGGTATCACATTAGCTTTCTTCCATGCCACTCTCCAATGATTTTCTAAAGATGCATGCTAGGGGCTCACTTAACACATCCTTACATTTTTTCAAAATTCTAGGAAAGACCTCATCAGGACCGGGTGCTTTACTACTTTTGATTTTATCAATTTCCTTTGTCACTATCTCCTTTGTGATCAAGATATCCTTTAATTTCTCTTCATCATTACCCCGAAAGATCATTGACACCTCAGGTATATTTAGAGTATCATCCTGTGTAAATACTGAGAGAAAAAAGTCATTTTGCATTCCAGCCATTGAGTCCCTATCACTCACTCATAGTTAAATTCTCTATTAACATGGGAAAAGATAATATTATCTTTTCCCATGTTAATAAATTTGCACTTATCAAGGTTGAAAGTCATTTGCCACTTATGTGCCCAGGATAACAATTTATTCAAATCCACCTGCACTTTAAAATTATCATCAATATCTTTAACTACAGCTGCTAATTTGGTATCATCCGCAAAAATTGACACTTTATTATTAACTGCCTCCCCAAGATCATTTATATAGATGACAAATAATAATGGACAGAGAACTGATCCCTGAGGAGCCCCACTGATAACATCCCTCCACTCTGACTTTACACCATTTAGCACTACCCTTTGCTTCCTGTCTTTCAGCCACTCAGCTATCCAATTTGTAACACCCCCACATATCCCAATCATTTTTAATTTATGAACTAGTCTCCTATGTGGTACCTTATCAAATGCTTTACTAAAATCTAAGTAAATTATATCTACATTCTCTCCCTTATCTACTTGATCTGTTACAAACTCCAGAAAGTCTAGTAAATTAGTCAAACATGATCTACCTGATCTAAAACCATGCTGAACATCGCTGATTAACCCCTCCCTCTCTAGATGTTGGCAAATCCCTTTTTTAACTATTTTCTCAAGAATTTTACAGACTACAGGAGTTAGGCTAACCGGTTTAAAGTTATTTGGATCCTCTTTACTACCCTTCTTGAAAATGGGGACTACATTCACTCTCTTCCAATCATCAGGTATTTCTCCATATTCCAGTGACCTAGTATACTTCTCCAGCTATTGAGATACTTTCTACCCCTTCTTTAAGTATCCTAGAATGAATATTATCAGGGCTGGAGGCCTTGGTAGCATCTAACTCACCTATTAGTCCTTTTATCTTCCTCCAATCCACACTAATGGTAGTAAACACCTCTTTCCTTGACCCATGAGTACTATACATAGGACTATTTAGTTTCTCCTTTGTAAATACTGATGCAAAATGACCATTTAGTACTTCAACTATTTCCTCTCACAACCCCCTTCATATTTGATAGGCCCTATTTTAACTCTGCCAGACTTATTATTAATTTTATAGTAACTAAAGAACCTTCTAGGATCTTTGTTGATATCCTGAGCTAATTTAATTTCTGACACCCTTTTGTTCTTCTTTATAATCTTATTTAACTCATTCCTAGCCATTCTATAATCACTTAAATTTTGAATATTATTTTCTACCTGTAATTTTTTATATGCCCTTTTCTTCTCTGAAATTTTTCTAGCTATCTCCTGATTCCACCATAATGGTTTCCTACTTTTGTTCCTAATGGCCTTCATTGGGATACATTGCTCTTGGACTACATTTATTATATGCTTGAAAGTATCCCACATCCCATAAGCATTTTTACCTCTGAATTCTACATCCCAGTCTACAAAATTTAGCAAGCTTTGAAGTTTTACATAATCTCCCTTATGAAAATTTGGAACTTTTACAGCATTCTCGGTTATTTTACCCTTTTCAATTCCCAAGTTAAAATGAACTATCTGATGGTCACTATTTCCCAATGCTTCCCCAACAGTCAATTCTTGAACTAAATGATCACTGTTACAAAGTACTAAATCTAATATATTGTGCCCCCTCATTGGCTCATTAACAAATTGAGTCAAAAAATTATCCTCAAAGCATTCTATGAACCTGCCACTTGTTCTATCCCTACCTATCATATTTTCCCAGTCCACAGAGTTTAAGTTGAAGTCCCCAATAATAAGTGCATCTGTTTCACATCCCTTACTTATTTCCCTTATCATTAGTTCATCTATATCATCAGTCTGCCGAGGTGGTTTGTAAAAAGCTCCCAAATGCACCATTCTATTTTTACTGAACCTAATATCTATCCAAAGTGACTCAACTCCATCCTGCTTTATTGAAGTATTTAAACTTGAAACAATGTTGTTTTTTATATAGATAATTATTCCTCCACCAATCCTACCTGTCCTTTGACTAATGTACATATTATAGCCCTGTAAATCAAATTCACTTATAGTGTCACTAAATTCTATTTCATTAATCCATGATCCAGTAACACATAATATATCTATATCCTCATCGCTAATATAACTAAATAGCTCATCCTTCTTGTTTCTAAGACTACAAGCATTTGTATAGAAACAATTTAACCCCCCTATCCCTGAAGCACCTCTTCCAACCTGAATGACCTCACCTCTATTGCCTTGGAACCTATTCTGTTATCTGCCAAGTCCATTCTACTTTCAGTACTATAATGTCCTCTCATAATTCCCTGACCACTATTAGTATCTAGTTTCCCGCCCCGCAAAGACCTAATAACACGATCATACTCCTCCCACAACACATCTACCCCCTTCCTACTCAAATGCAGTCCATCCATCGCATACATTTCTTTCATTCCAACAAACTTATCCCACACATCCACAAACATGACACCTTCCATCTCACACATCCTCCTCACATAATCATTCAGCCCAAACGCAGAGACATCCATTCTACCCCAACATCCATTCTTGGAAGCACACCTGTCACAACACCAGCTCCTCATACCTATTAGACAGATCTCTCACTCCAGCACCCGGCAAACACACCCTCAAACCATTCATCTACTTGCATTCAACTTCCTATCTAAATATCTAACTCGCGAATCACCCATCACAAGCACTTCAGTCAGACTCCTATTCCTAACCCCATCTCCACTCCTATTCTCATTCAAACTACCAGTTACTCTACCTCCACCCTCACCAGTCATATCACTTGCAGTTACTTCCTCTCTTAGGGCACTGAATCTATTAGTCAAGCTAATAGGTTCTGTGTCCCTCTGACTCACACACCTATTCTCCCCCTGGCTAACCACCTCAACAGAGGCAACCCTGTTCTCACAAAGAACAGGAGAAGCCTCCCTAGCTACATGTTTCCTAACCACTCTCCACCATCCCCCATCTTCACTAATCTAAGGGGGCTAACTTCACTATCCCTAGAACCATCATATCCTACCTCCTCCACCGGCCCTCAACCTTCACCTGAAACATCTAACTGGCTTACCTCACCACCTAACCTATTCCCAGTCCTAGGCCTAACACTAAGTTCCCTCCTGAGCTCAGCAACAAACCCCTCCAGCTTACAAATCCTACATAACTTTGTTATATTAACCAAATATACGATCTAATAACTTAATATTTATGTTTACTATGTCACACACCAAAGTATAGCAAATAATCAAAATATTCTGAGAGCTTACGAAACACGTGCTACCTGTTCGAAGGTCATGCAGGCTATCTCTACTGGATGTGAATTGAAGTATGGGTCCAGATGATTTCCATCCACTTTTGTTGCATTCTTGTAGGTCACTGTCCTATCCACTCTTCAGAATCTTTGAGAGATCTATGTTTTCTGGAGTGCTTCCTGCATAATGCAAGAGATCACTGGTGGTTCCTATATTGAGTGATTCTAGATACAGCCCCCCTCAACTACAGACCAGTGAGTTTACCTTAGTTTGTTGTAAAAATATTGAGTGAATCATTGCTGATAGGCTGTATGAGTATTTTGAAAGCAATGGCTTATTCTCATCAGAGCAGTTTGGTTTTCGAAAAAGAGTTGGTGTTGAAGACCACCAAATAAATATTTATATTACCGGCTCGAACGATGGGATGTACTATTTCATCCGTGCTCCAAAATGTTTCACATTTTTGGAGTACATTTAAGGGGACGGCTCGTATGGGGGTAAATACAATTGGGGAACCACACTACGATGATCCTGAGTTTCAATAAATTGGAGGGAGTCTGGGGGGCACAGCACCCCACTATATAATCCTAATTGTTTATAGATTAATGTCCTAATATTTATAGAGGTGAATGATTTAACCAAATCATGTCAGCACCTTTAATCATTTTGCGAATTATAATGGGGGTGGGGTGGGGTCTGACAACTCAAACGTGCATGAATATTCCAGCAGGGGTGAACGAAAGGTAAACAAACAAAAATCTACTTTTTCGGCCGAGCTGCTAATCTACATATATACCGAAATTTTTGTCCTCTCTGCTAGAATTGGCACAAGAGGATACAGGTTTAAAGTTGCTCATGTTCTGAGCACATTGGAGTGTCACCCCAGGTCCTTTAGTTTGAGATGCATAAACAACTGGAATTCTCTACCAGATGATGTCGTTTCTCTGGGGTCTTTGTATTTGTTCAAGAAAGCCATCAATGTGGGTGTTTGGGGCACAGACTATTAGAGTATGTGGAGTAGATCTGCGCTTGCTCTTTCCTGAACGTAGTTATTTGAGATTCAACATTGCATAGATTTCAAGACTGCTTGGCTGAATCCACAGCTGGAAAGTCATTTTGGTTTGTTGTCTGTATCTTTGTTTGTTTGTTGTTATTTCTTCTTTGTTGCACTATGACACACAACTCAGCTTGTTATTAACTCACCTGGTTGGCCACCCTACTCAGGCACATTTTAGAAACCTGTAGGAAGAGGTACTAAAAGGTATATAAGGGCAGCATGAAACTGAAAGTATGCCAGTCAACTTTCATTGGGATTGTCATCAGATGAGAGCTGGCATGCCTGCATATATATGCTACCCACCTTTTTGTCCTGTCTTGTCTCTTCTTTGTAGTGGCTGAAACTGTTATGGTTAGCTAATCAGGCGAGTTAAATAGTGTTCTGCACAGAATAAATAGCAACACAAATAGGATAGGCAAAAAGATTGAAAGAAATTTTTCTGCAAAAATGCTAGTAAATCTGTAGAATTACCAATAGTTGTAAAACTAGAAAGGAATTACAATTTAAAAAGGAAAAAAATCAGAGGAAGGAGTGCTCATATCAGGCAATATAGAGTAGATGACAGGTTGTTTATAAGTCCCTGCTCATAAGCCCTAACTTAGAGTAAACATTAAAATTTATTTTATTAATATATATTTGGTTACATGTTAAAGTGGTGAAAGAAATATCAACTAAAATATTTCCCTTTTATCTTGATAGATGAAGATATCTCATTACATTAAAATAATATTAATAAGCAGTGTAAATTGATACTAGCTTCATATGAGGTAATAAAAATACAATGACATTTGATATATAGTGCCATTTCATATATTTTATTTTTATCATCTTGAGAGATAAAAGAAATATAAAAAAATAGTAGTTTGGTAATAAAATTTGTTTGCAAATAGGAGACCTCTAAATTATGAACAATCTAAGAATTTTATTTTTTTAATTTGCTTTTGTGTTTGGAACAGTACCAATGATAAGTGAATCAATGAAGTATTAGGAATACTTTTAATCTGAATTATTTAATGCGATTCAAATAATACCTACATTAATAATAATTACATTCATCTATTATAAAACTAAGTAAGGGTAAATTTCATTATTAATCCGACAGAGTATGTTATGAAGCTGAAAAAAGCAAGGGGAGAGAGAGTATATTATGTGAGATGAGAGGAGAAAACTAGCTGTATATCTAGTATATAGATCTGGAGAAAGTATATTATATTGTAAAGAGAGAATATCTGATAGTAAATTATGCATGGAATTCAGATGGATGAATCATTTTCAAAAATGTTTGAGAGTTTGTATACAAGCAATAAGCTAAAATTATGTTTATTTAATACAAAAACTGGCTAAACGAAAAAACAATAAGGGTGTGAAACAAGGATTTCCAGCGTCAGCAATCTTGTTTGACTATTGTATTGGCGAGATATTAAAAGAGTTCAAATTAACTGGGTTGGGCATAAGAATAAAAAAATAGTGTAATTGTAAACTAAAATTTGCTACGGCTCTGAAGTAAGGTATAACATATGAGAGTATGACTGCTTTTTGTTGACTTAGACCAAATCGCAGCTTAATACCACTGACAACGTTATCAATTGTAGGAAAGAAATAATTTATACGAAAATATGTCTGATCATTATCATCCGGCTTTCCGATCCCAGTTACCGCCCGATACACAGATCTTGTTGCTGGAATACATGGTTTGTTAATTATAATACCAAACAGTTCTGCAAGACTTGTCATTTCAGTAAACAGCTTTGAAAACACATCCTGTGATCGTAGGTCTTGTAAGGATTCCAACAGATCATCCACACCAGACATTGCATTGATGAGATCATTGTCCACTGTTTGCAGTTGTCTAGTTAGTGGAAGCAGGAGAACACACCACTTCCCAAATTATAAGTGATACAATGAACTCAGATCGAGAAATTGAATTATGTAAAATGGTTGCTGCCTTTCTTGACTCATTCGTCTGCCATGTTGTTTTTATGATCAGTAAGGCTTCTTCAACAAACCGCAGTAAACATATCATACATGTAATTGCAGTGTGTCGTTCGATGAATCTAGTAGTGCAAAGAGTTTTCAGTTGTTTCTTGGAGATTCGTGTGTCATTTGCCTTATCAATGCAATCTTTTAAGAGCTCTATACGTTTTGCACTTGAATGGTAAAATGATGATATATCACGCACAGTCTCAAGCGCATTTTTGAATGGCTGGTAATTTGATTGTACCTGCAGCGCTGAGGTTAAGACGATGCATTGCACAAAGGAAATATTGAGCTTGAGGAGCTTCACTCTGAAAGTAGGTTGCGGGTTTCACACGTTAACTTGGCATAGAGCTGGAACCATCATATTAATGTCCAATACACTGCTCCAGTGAGAGACCACATGATCTGACACCCTCAATAATGATTTACCAATGGCTACTCCAGTTAAACTTACTTCCATTTCCTGATTTATACTGCTAACACTACTTGCAAACTTGATCTCAGCGAAAATATGCCAAATTGAAATGGTGTCTTCAAAACAATGCCAGTGATTATTCTCATCAGGCAGCACATACCTAATTATTACAGACATTTGTTCACGATTTGCTCTATATGTGGTTTCATTGGCAATAATTGCCCAAAATTTGGCTTTCTTGATTCGTGTTAATACTGATTCTTTTACCAACGATCCTGCAGAACGAATCAAATCATTTTGTATATCAGCAGATTGATATGTAGCATTTCCTTTTAAGGTTTCAGCATGTTTTCGTAAAGCACTGTCACCAGAACGGATGCAGAAGCGCAATAGAGCTCTGAAGTTTCCATCAGTGACATCTGGTTCTTTTCCATTAGAAGATATTGTTCCAAACTCTTCAGCATGACCACGTAAAGATATAGTTTGACGACCACAGAGCAGGATTGTATCAACAATTGGAGCTAAACTTTTTCTGTTTTCATCAATATCTCTTTTATGAGCTGTATCAAAACTTCTCCTTATATTACCCTTCGAGTGAGTAAAAAAAGTATCTCGAAAACTATCTATCGCTAGAATAATATCCTGAAGATACTTTGTCTTTTGATGGCTTGTTAATGTACCTTCCTTTCCCGTCAGATGATCAAACCTATCTAGAGGTTTCAAAACCAGTTTCCCTGGAAGTAAGCTACCTCTAGATGACCTGCCACCACCACCATACTCTTTGCCAAATGAAGCACATGCTTTTCAAAATCACCCTTCGCGTCCAGGTACTCTACTAACAGCAAGCCATGGAAAATTAGCCTTGTGTGTCGGAAGAAGGCGTCGTCTACGTTTAACATTTGATTTTATATGAACAGATGACGGAATTTCAGTTTCTAAGTTTGGTGTCCAGGGTTGTAGAAATAATGCTCGTCCCTCAAGAGTTAATATATGTCCAACTGCATGACCAAAATCATTTGCTAGAGTTACAGCATCTGTGAGTGCCATTGCTTCGCCAGAAGTGCTAGTTTCAGGTTCTTGCTGCTGATTCTGTCGATATTCACCTTGCTCTGGCTGATATTGACTCTTAAAATATGATAATATAGTCTGTTTCTTCTTTTTTGTTGGTGGAAATGTTGATTCGTCATTACCATCAGGAGACACTATTCAATCAATCTGAAACAAAAGTAAAAAAATGGGATTAAAATGGATGTAGGTGCTGTATGCATGTACTGTAAATATACAGTATATATATATATATATATATATATATATATATATATATATATATATATATATATATATATATATATATATATATATATATATATATTACTGGAAAAAGAAAGCATTATCCAAACAAAAATAACATCAACATTATCAAATATTACAACGGTGATGCCAGGCGCACGACGAATCCTCGAAAAAAGTAAATTATTTATCATAAAAGGTTATTTACTCAATATTTTACGACTATTACGTTCAAACCTCTGGAGCGAGTAATATTTAAAATAAGTCACCAACTAAGATTCCCAACTAAATGTACTTATTTTAAAGCATTAGGTGATTTTACAAAGGTATCTCTCACACCATCTACTCCACAAATTGCGTAATCCACATCTGCAGCCTTCGCCTTTAGTAGTAATATTATTTTAAGAGCCCATCTGGCTACGGCCTACTAGGGTAAAAGTCGACTATAATCACGTTAAAGCCTAATAGTACGCTATATTTTTTTAAAAAATGCTTAAAAACAAATAACAAAATAAAAACAAAACAAAGACAAAGAAAAAGCAAAATAGCATATAGTCGGTGTGAGGAATTACAACGGTGATGCCAGACGCACGATAAATCCTCGAAAAAAGTAAATTATTTATCATCAAAGTTTTATTTTTTCAATAATTTCCGACTATTACGTTCAAAGGGTTTAATTGTTCATATATTAATTTAGTAGCAATCACTGTACGAGCTTTCTTGGCAGAAACTTTCCAGATATTTTTTCTTTGACTCCGGAATAGGAAAACAAATATCTCCCATGGCATTTTTACCCATTAAAAGAAATGTACACCTTACAAAAACTTAAAAAGTAGTGGAAAATGAAGAACAAAAACTGGAACATACATTCCAAGAAGAAGTTTTCAATTACACCACCGAGATAATATACTAAACATAAAAAGTATACACCCAGACTACTTTATGCTATACTTCTGGTGCTAACTTAGCAATGAGCTGCTGATGGTATCAAACCTATTTCGGTTCAACAAGAGGAAAAAACGCCGATTAGAATTAAGGAGGCGCTTACAATCAAACTGATTTTTCTTTCTCCTTTTGTTTATTTCATTCCCTTTCTCTTCCTTCTTTGTTTTTTGTCCAATTTGGATTAGGGTGGCTTTGGCCACCCTGGCCACCACCCACCCCTGGCTACACCACTGGCAGGCGGAAACGTCTCGAGTTCTATACGGTCAATGTGTAGGCTTACTGTTTTACGTGAAGTATCGAGTCTAAAGGCGGCAGGACTTGGCGAGTAAACGGGATTCTGCGGCGCTACTAAGGGAATGAATTAAGTTAATGAATCAGGAATAATGAGAGTTTGTCTGTCTGTCGGTCGGTCGGTCTCTCTCTCTCTCTCTCTCTCTCTCTCTCTCTCTATATATATATATATATATATCGACCTCGACGTCCAGCCCCCTGGACACACTGGAAATACCCCTGGTAACGGTTCGATTAAACTGGCCAGTGGTAACCAGGGCGTCAAGATCTTCCTAAAGAAAAACTACAGACACTGGGAATCTACAAAACCCATATGTAGGCCTTGGATTAAACACCTTTTGGACATCGGTATCCTGGAGGAGGGGAAGATCAGGTGTGCTCACCCCGTGTTTGGGGTCCCTAAGCCTAACGGCTCGGCTCGCCTCATATACAATATGTCGGCCGCCTCCGATTTCTTCGCTCCTCCCAAGTTCCAGTTGCCCTCGCTTACCAAGGTCTTCGGTCACAAGGACTTACACAAATTATATGCCGTTAAGATCGACCTTAAGGACGGCTTTTACCAAATCAAAATCCATAAACAAGCCCGGCCTTGGTTTGGCATAGCTCTTGAAGACAAGAGATACCGCTTCACAAGACTCCCCATGGGCTTTGCAGGCGCCCCCTTCATTATGCAAATGACTATGAGTTGTATCTTCAACAAATGGGCTCGCCTCAGCAACACCACCTGCTTCACCTACTTGGATGATATCCTTTGTGTAGGCGCGTTGAAGGACCTAAGGAACTTCCAAAAGCTCATCAAGGGTAGCTCGCTCCTCTTTAATTGGAGAAAGTCTATTACATCTCCCTCTAGGACCATATCCTACCTGGGATTCCATATTGATCTACGCCATCGGAGGATTCGTCTCTCCGAGGACACGGCACAAAAAACCAGAGAGGCCCTCCTGGTCATGGCTGACACTCCTGTCTCTGACAAAGCATGGCAGAGGCTAGCCGGCCTCCTAAACTTCATCTCTGGCCCCCTTAGACTCCCCTTTATTTGGACGCAGCTGGCTCACCACCATCGGGCCATCGACACCGGCCACTTTTTCCACTTGGTCAAGTTTATACATACCGCCTGGGTCAAGTGGGACCCCCCGAAAGGACGCCCCCCTCGAATTTATGTCGACGCTTCCCCTTCCGGCCTTGGCCTCTTTGCAGAAGGTTACGCTCTGGCCTGGGACTTCTGGGGTACCAGCCTCAATATCTTCGAGTTGGAAACCCTGGCCCTTACTACCGCCATGCTGCTTCGCCCAATGAGCCTCTTATATAGTGATAACATTGGAGCCATTTGTAATACCGTTAGAGGCAAGCTCCCCCTCTCCTTCCTTACCATCTTGGAGTCAAGACACCTGGTGGATTTTACCAGGGCTTTTCGCCTATTCTCAAAGAACGTCTGTTACGTACGTTCGGCGCGAAATCCCGCCGACTCTCCGTCCAGGACCTTTCAGGATCATTGTGATGCCTTGCACCTGCCTTAGACGCCCTTTGGTTATATAAGGCGGGTGCTCCCTGGACGGAGACGGACGTTTTGCCTTGCCACCACAGGTACCAGACGTTCTTTGAGGATATATATATATGTATATTTATGTTGGTACAATTTTATGTGCCCTTTTTTATTTCTGTGTTTAGACATGTATTCCTTTTATCCCTTGTGGATCTTTTTTGTATTTTTGCTTGTATTTTGAAAATAAAAAGAGAGGACCTCCTCACCCGAAAGGGGGGGAGGTCTGACATCACTTCACGCCTTAGGATATTATGAGTCCTTGGAGATGTCTTCCTAGCGGCACTAGTGCCCTCCTTCCTCTTTGGTATGGTACCTATTGTGCCTACATATTTCCCATATATTTAGCTTTATTATAAGGAATCGCTTGTTGCAGGTCTCTGTGCAATTTATCTGGTCAGAGCCTATATTTGTTCAGCTGTTGATAAATATTCCCAACACACATAAGTTTGTTTGTGTGCGATCCTCGTATTTGTCCAGGTGGTCACCTTTGATATTTTTGTATGTTCGTGGGTTTCCACGCGACTCTAACGACCACTTGCCTCAGATCTATTTGTACAGTTTAACATATTTATATTTTCATTTCCTAATTCTTTTCGGTTCTTTATTTATTAGACCTGGCCTATTATTTCCTTAATTTACACACAGAGCAATATTTAAGATTTGATAAATCCAGCGAGCGTCCATTTGTAGAGTTCCCCGCTGGGCCTATTAAATCCTGCAATTTGGTGCCAGAGGCCTACCTATTTTATAGAATAAGCCCTGCAATCTCTCTGTTATTTCTTTATATATATCTCATCTTCTTTTCATCTCATTTGCAAGTTTGTCAACAATTATGTAAAAAGGTGGTGATACGAAATTTATCTCTGGCATTCAGATATATAAGGTCTTTCAATAAGGTCGCTCGATTTTTAAATGTAAAAAAAACAAGTTGTGTCTGATATATGCACTTAATTAATTTTAAATTTGAAAAGTACATTTTATGGCATTAAGTGTGGAACATGAAGTCGTTCAAATGTCTCCACAGCTTCGCTTGGGAGGCCCAATTTTCGATGACTTTGTCGCATAAATCTAGCTCAATTTGTTGGATGGTGTTCGTTATGTTGACTTTGAGGACATCAACTGTCTGCGTTAAATCGCATGATCTCGGTGGTCATTTGACGTCACCGCCCCGCGAGATGACCCTGCCCTGAAATCGCTGGTTCAAAATATCTATCGTAGCGTGCGCATTGTGGCACGTAGAGCCGTTCTGTTGAAACCACATGATGTCAGTATCTATATCAGGCATATAATCCAGTTAAGGCCACAAGAAGTTGCTTATCATCGATCTGTAGGTCTCGCCGTTGACGGTTGGGCAATCTTATCTTCGTTCCAAAAAAATACGGACCGATAATTCCGTTAGATGAAAATCCGCACCAAACAGTGACTTTGTTGGGATGCAATTGGTGCTGGTGTATCTCATGTGGATTGTTTTCGTCTCAAATCCTTCAATTTTGCTTGTTCACAAATCCATTCATCCAAAAATGGGCCTCGTCGCTGTGGCGAGGATAGAAATCACGTAATGCGCGGAACGTTTGTCGAACGAAGCACTGATTTTGATAATAACATTTGATGATTTGCACACGCTGTTCAACGCTATAACCTCCTATCAGGACTTGTCAAGTACTACTGAACAGTTCACAGTGAGGTTGCCAGATGTCGCTTGAACAACATGGCCACTATCGCCTGTCAAAGATCGAGCATCCTTGTTGAAAGACCCTTTACTTCTGGTGTATCCTCCGCATTGTGTAACTTCTTCCTGATACTTTTGCGAGTTGTAGATGCTATGTAATCAACATCCAGTAACATTTCCTTTTCATCTTTTTCATATTTTTTTTCAAATTCATCTCGTGAAATGTACAGTTGGTCAGCAAATGATACATACAGATCTACACATGTTTTTAAGTTCACATCCTCATTTTGTAGAACTTTGCTTACTCTGTGAAAATTCTGCAAAATCTCGTTCCAAAATTCAACAAAAAACGAATTGTAGGTTTTGCATCTTATCTGCAAATTATTTCCTTCTCTTCTAGCGTCTCCCTTTCGTGACTGGTCTTCGGCTATATATTCTAATACTTCTAAAATTTCAAGGAAAGATTTCAAAATTGTTACTGTTGCCATAGTATGTGCCTCCCATCTTGTGGCAGAGAGATATTTCAAGACACTTTCATTTTTAATACGATCTTTATGAATTTTTCCCCTGCTGGTTGAGGCTGGAAAAAAGGTATAGAGTAATTTGTCGAGGAATAGGTCACCTTCCTAGACAATATATATATATATATATATATATATATATATATATATATATATATATATATATATATATATATATATATATATATATATATATATATATATATATATAAATATATATATATATATATATATATATATATATATATATATATATATATATATATATATATATATATTATATATATATATATATATATATATATATATATATATATATATATATATATAATGCGGTTAAGGTAATGGCATTATTAGACAACTGCTCTGCTTCAGGTCCAACGAGCAATCCTATACTCCTCGAACTGGAAGACTACACTTAAACATGGCTCATCCACCAGCCCAAGAAAACTGGATTCAAAGTCACCCCTTTATGTCCTAAAGCAGAGCAGTTGTCTAATAATGCCATTACCTTAACCACACCAATTAGTATTGAATATTTTTCCATCTTTCGAACGTTTTGTCTAAGTCAAAGCTGTTAATATATTAATAATAACAGTTTTCTGTGACGGTAAGCACCTGAAGCAGAGCAGTTGTTTAATAATGCCATTACCTTAACCACACCAATTTGTCTTGGATATTTTTCCATATTTATATATATATATATATATATATATATATATATATATATATATATATACATATATATATATATATATATTGGTTGGGAGGAAAAAGATAAAAGCCACGAAAATATGTATATATACAGTTATATATACATAAATCATCTAATGTACGTATGCGTCCTTCGCTAAGTACAAGTACGTTCACTTCGTAACAGTAATCCGTTGATTACGAGGTATAAGAGTGCGATTTACTACAGGGGCCGATAGCGTTTACTGAGTTTACAAAGTTGCAGTTATATATATATATATATATATATATATATATATATATATATATATATATATATATATATATATATATATATATATATATATATATATATATATATATATATATATATATATATATATATATATATATATATATATATATATATATATATATATATATATATATATATATATATATATATATATATATATATATATATATATATTTAGGTAATGTAAATAAGGACAATTCTGACAGAATATAGATTAATTGACAATCGGGTAACGTCAATTATTCGTTAATCAGCTTTTAAATGGGATATTATAAATCAGTTATACAGAGGGAGTATTTATATGTCGTAAAGTGGGTCGATTAACGGGGAATACAAGTAAGGGTCGTTTTACTTTAATGGGGTCACCACGATGAAGGGGAATCCTTTAGCGACCTTGCCTGACGAATTTTGTCCTGTAGAAGTCCGGATTCATGTTGATCGCAGCCAAGAGTTCGGGCTTAATGGTCTAATAGTTGTGGGTAGCTTCGGCGGGTAGCAAAATGAAAATATCTCGCAGCTGAGTATTAAGGAGAGTCAAAAGTCGGGCGACTCCATCACTATGGATATCCCAGTTATTTACCTCAAAAATCTTTTCGAAATGAATGAGGTAATCACTGAAATCCTCACCGCCCTTAAATCCTGGGAGCCTTAAAGCGGGGATCTGGGGGGGATTCATTCCTGGAACTAACTGAGAGGGTTTCTAAGATATTCCTATTTAACTCCCTTTCATGGTACCTCACCATTTCTCTTTCTTCATCTTCTCTTATTCTCTGCTCAGCTTCAGTTTCCCTTCTTCTATCCTTAGCTTCTATTAGTTCCTTCTTCTCTGCTCTTTCGTTTCTCACCTCATCCTGAATATAGGCGACTAGCTCTTTACGGGAGAGACCAAGCATCTCACCCTGTGGCCTAAATTTCTCGAACGACTTCATCTTGTTTCCTTACGCGAGCTTGGCCACTCGACGCGTTCAAGAATCTTACGGCAAAGAAAATGGGTCTCTCACAATAGTTCCTCAAAATTCTAAATAAAATCATACCCTCGTGATCACACACAAAGACAAAAACAATAAATTATAATAAATATACTAATTCCTATATGAGTACCTGATATAGGCCCTCTTAATCCGACACGGGGATTACAAGGAGGGGAGTTTGAAAGATTATCTCCCAAAACGCACACAAAACAATGGCTTGTTACTAAATATGGCCACATGGGAACCACAAAAGACAAATTACTAAAAAAAAAAAATATGCTATCTTTAAATAAACTTGACCCAACTTGGTAAATTTTCTATTAATTCAACTGAGGGACTTGAAAACGAGAGGGGTCCTCAATTAACCCAACTAAACCTGACAGTTATATATACATATATATATATATATATATATATATATATATATATATATATATATATATATATATATATATATATATATATATATATATATATATATATATATATATATATATATATATATATATATATATATATATATATATATATATACAGTGGCAGCAACAAAAAAAGTGACATGTGACAATTCGGGGAAAATGAAACAGAAAAATGTAAGTTACATATTTTATTATGAATATTTCATGAAAGTTAATACTTGGTCATGTTGCCCTTGCACTTGATGACCATCCTGACTCGATTGGGCATTGATTCAGCGAGGTTATCGAATTAGGTGGGGTCGATCGTAACCCAGATCTTCTTAAGTGATTCCATCAGGTCCTTGATGCTGCCGGATGCTGTCTCTTGAACATTGGTTTTCATGAGATTCCAAGCATTCTCAATAGGATTTAGGTCCCGGGAATTACCAGGCCACTCCAAAACACTAATATTATTATCATTGAAGAACTTTTTTACTAACTGGGACCTGTGAGCAGGGGCACCATCATGCATGAAAAATTCACACTGATGAATTTCCCAAAATGGCAGCATGTGCTACCTCAAAACTTCGAGATAGTTAGTCCCCATCATGGTTGAATTTTTGGGAAGGAAATACAGACCTCATCTGCCCTTGTTTCCACTAAAGGCACCTCACACCATCACACTATCAGGGTGCTTCACAGTTTTCACGATATATTTTGAGCCATACCGAGACACATTGCTGGGACGATGCACAATCTTTGACTCTCTCCTGACCAGCCTAAATGTGCTGTCATCACTGAACATGACCCTCTTCCATTGGGCAGCTGTCCAATGTTTATAGGTCTTGCAAAAATTGAGTCTTTTCATCTTCATAGCCTTGGTAAGAAGTAGCTTCTTGGCAGAGCGGCGAGCCGGTAGGCCTAAGTCCTTCTGTAAGCGATGACGGATGGTCTTGAGGGCGACGTTCTGGAGGAGGTCTGGGTGTTTTTTCTTGAATGAAGCCGAGGTTAAAGAAGGGTCTGACATCACTTCACGCCTTAGGATATTATGAGTCCTTGGAGATGTCTTCCTAGCGGCACCAGTGCCCTCCTTCCTCTTTGGTATGGTACCTAGTGGCAATAACTCAGCTGCCCGTTTTAGGTGATAAATCGTATTTCTTAAGGTTCCTAAATCTGCTGCTACATCAATAAAAGACTGTCCCTGCTCTAATAGGCTCAAGGCACGGCTTTTATGTGTCATAGAAAGCTTTTTCCGCCCTATTGTATCCACTTGCACAGAAGTTAGAGCACGTCAAATGTAGGCATGAATGCAGGAAATCAGCATGCTGGAGTGCCGTACACTAAAACCTCACTGTACGAGCTCAAACGAGACACTGAGTTCCAATAAAGCGCAGTTCTGTTGTCGTAGCTCAGGAGAGTTGTCCACTCGCGGAAAAAGCCCCGCCCCTTTCCATTGGCTTGTTGGCAAGTAACATCGTGAAAGCGATTTTGTGTATCGATTTCTGTTGCCAATATTCAATGTCACTTTTTTTGTTGCCGCCACTGTATATATATATATATATATATATATATATATATATATATATATATATATATATATATATATATATATATATAATGTAAATAAGGACAATTCTGACAGAATATAGATTAATTGGCAATCGGATAACGTTAATTACTCGTTAATTTGCTTTTAAATGGGATATTATAAATCAGTTGAACAGAGGGAATATTTATATGTCGGAAAGTGGGTCGATTAACGGAAAATACAAGCAAGGGTTGTTTTACCATAATGGGGTCACCTCGAGGAAAAGGAATCCTTTCGCTAGTCGGCGCAGAGAAATGGAGATGGACAATGGTCGTGACTCTCGGCCGTATTTCATGACGGTGACGAGGATGAAAGGGAGTGGGGGGGGGGGATAGAAGACGAGTTCACGATCCTCCTTGAAGACGGACGAGGGCACTTCTGCTCCAGAGAAGTGGAACCTCCAAAAATCGAGACTCTGAGTCGGCTCGGCGCGAAATCTCACACGGGAAACTGGAGATCCTTGAGGGGAGAGGGGCAGATGAGACGAGAGGAATCCTGGTCAATCCTTCGGGGACAAAAAAGATTTGAGGCTTACTCTGAACAGAGTATGGCTTCACAAAAGAGATGGTTCTGCTTGGTGAGATCCAGCCTCGATGGTAGAAGCGAATACCAGGGACTTGGGGAAACAGACACATGATTTGAAGCGAAGGCGACAGGTTCTCAAACTCAATCTCCAGATATTCGAAAACCCAGGGTATTTATATGACGGCCTTTTTTGGTTTCTCCTCGTTAGCAGACTCAGATGACTGGCTGGCCACTTCCGGCGGCTAGAGGGATTAGCGTTTTGTCACCTGACCCAAGTCTTAATGGCTTTTACGATGTGGGCGGGAAACTTTCGGCTAGCAGCTTCCCGTCTATGGAGATTAGCGCTTGCTTGATGAGGCAAAAGCTTTTAGCACGCCCAACTTAATTAACTGCACCTGTGAGGAAGCTGACGGTTATTCAAATTCTTTCTTTTTTATGTATTTAGGTTCAGATATTACTCTATGTGGAGTTATACTAAGAACACAGAGAGAGAGGGAAGGAATTCATGAAACAAATGAAGGGGATATTCTTCTTGGCTTCCCTTTCCCTTACAGTACTGTAGAGAAGAAATTAACAACCTCTTGACAGCAGTCAACAGCACTTCGGCCAACCAGATTTAGTGAATGTGCTGCACAGGCAGAGGTGGTCACTAAATACATTAACATATTTAAATATTAAATATATAAGAAAAATAAATTTAGATACTAAATACATTAAATGTATTTACATACATTTTTACATGCATTTCAAATGCATGATATATAATGAGAATCGATAAGGACCATTGGTATCGCACCCAAAAATATCTATTAAAATGAAATTGTATATTATAATTACTAATGTAGGATTTGATGACAATTAGACTTAGGTACTACAAAAAAAATAGAAAGTCCCATGGAAAGAAATTTAAGTTAACTATTTATATCAGCATTACATTTAAGTAATATCAGTTGCTGAAATGTGTCGCCAGATAAAGAACTCGGTTTTGGAGATAAGGTCAATTCTCCTAAAGAGAAGAGCCGTTCCACAGGAGCTGACGACGGAAAGTTTTTTGTATATTTAATAAATAACTTTTTTATGTTTGGAACTCTATCTAAACTTTGAAGTGTTTTACTTGAATTCTGAAAGTAACTGAACAATTCTAAAGCTGCGGTTGATCGTGTTTGAGTGGGTTTTGTAAATCAAAAATAATTGTCACTGGATGATTCAGTTTCGGGTCCCTCTGCTAAATTCTCAATCACTTGAATCATAATATTTTTAAAAGAGTCTTGGTGGCTTGAACTGTCCCATGAAATACTGATATCTAACCAGTGGAGTTTTAAGAATAGATGGCTTGTTGATGCCATTATGGCATCTTTAACGATGGCTTCATTAACCAAGGTCAAATAAGATTGGTAGCGCTTTCCAAAGCCCTTAGTGACTGCACTTAGAATAGGTTGGCAAAATTTCAGAGAACGTGACTGAAGGCTCTTCAGTATTTTCTCTACAGTGAGTAAGGTAGGGAGTAATTCACCATAACAAAGTTTTGTTCTCCCTGCAGGCGATCAATTACCACTGTAATAGGAGCCAAAACTAAGATATACTCTCCAGGAAATTCAATTTCGTGACTTCTGAACACTGGAAGTTCAAGGGACGTCATGAGTTGCTGTAATTTTTCCTTGTGTTTTAAAAGTAATGACAATGCATCAAACAGAGAGTTCCACCTTGTAATGCAAGGCATCTTTAATGAGCAGTTGGTAACAGTTTTGATAATCTCTGCTGATTTTGGACGACCGCTTTTGTTCCATAATGCTGAGCATTTCCCCATCGCAGCATGATTGATATTTGCAAAAGAAGATATTTTCAATTTCTGCTTTGCATCAGTTGTGGCGACGAGATTGAGTGTGTATGAAGCACAGCGCACATGCTTAGGTAGGCTGAAGCTGCATGGGTCAGACGAAAGATCTTCTTCTTGATCTAAGGCACTTTTCATTAAGAAACTATCCTCCAACTCGTGCTTACCCTGATCTTTACCTACCTAGATTCCATCTTCTGAATCTGCGGACATATTTGCAACAATGACTGCAAATTCCTTAAACGCAATAACAAAATTAGAGCCGTTATCAGTGACGGTGCTCGTGATTTTCTGCAGGGGGATATCGTATTCATTGATGATATTGCCCATATGTTCAGCAAACTTGATGTAGTTATGTTCTCATTTGAAGCGACAGTATGCCAATACTCCACTGTGATGGACAAGAGCAGCTTCCTCAAGCTGAAAAAAATGAAATAACAGTCCAATATTTGTCTCATATATGTTTCCATAAATTTTACATATTAATATAATCGAGATAAATTCTACCAACAAATAGGTCTGCTTTCAGCCAAGAGCTGATAACGCCTTAACTGTAAAGACATTTTAAATTTCATATTTCATAAAGAGCAAAATCTTAACATACCCAATAAACTGTAACGCCCAATTATCTACGGTGACGAGTTAACCAAATGTCTGCAGTAAGACATAAGTAAGAGCTGCTGTCTAGTTTATTCTTCAGTAAAGTTCTTGTCACTTTCTCTTCTTCTATAAGATTTCGGCCTAGCGTCTGCCTTGAAATGACGTCAACCGAAGAATTTAGACCTGTGGTAGTGGAATGTGTGATTATTGTGAGTGAAATTGATTTCACAGTGAACTGAGAATATATGGTATGCATATATATTTTATATATAAAATGTAGCTATATGAATATCCTATAGCTATATAGGACTGGTACATTAATTCATAAATATATTATCAGTCCTTCTTATTCAGAATCACATATTAAAATATTGACTTGCACTATTGTTAGGAATATATACATTATCAAGCTTTATTTCCTACATTTTTTATGGGCGGGCATGCTAGTTTTGACATAATGATATACAGGTATTGCTACTATAACGAAATACACCGTTATAGAAATTCATCTAATAACTACATATAATCGATCAATAATTGTACTTATTATTCCTGAAAAATCTTTAGTCAATAATATCTTCAAGTAAATTATAGCGCGCTCTAAGAATATATGTATTTGGATTCTCATGAAATTATTGCAATATATTAGCCTCTGTTGTTTGTATATGTCTCCTTCTTATTTAACTTCGTTGTATACCCTACTTATTGACCAATGACCCGAGCACTTTAGTATTCGGTCGTTATAAGAGCTTAACCTGTACTACTAATACTATAATTGTAAACAACATTTGTAACTCAGAACTCACCTTTAATTAATCTCACAAAAGCTGGTTGCTCTATGGTTGATAGGGGATGCACACCTTGTATGATAAAACCTGAAATCAGCTTATCAACAACAGATTGTTTGACCTTCATAGTATTCACCGCAAAAAAATTCCGATAATGTCTTTACTTTAACACCGCTGCATGAAGGACCATCGTCTAATACTGAACATTTTCTTTTTGAATCTTTTCTTTCAGCTGTCACGTAGTTATCCGCTATTTGCACCAAAGCAGGATGCTTTTTCTGTTGATAAATGCACATGATCAGATAATTGAAGGACATTTGTTTCACGTTGCCATAATTCACGTTAAATTCAATCAGCACATACTATAAATAAAGGTGTTGCAAAAGGAAGCAGGTAGATTCGTGCATGGTAAACTTACGCTACTTAACATTATCGTTAGCTACTAGAAATTTTGATATTTTTTAAAAATAAGAAATAGTGAATCTTGTCAATTCAATTAAGTTTCATATAATTAACTTTAATAAATTCTTACCTCCAAATGAATACGTAGATTGGAAGTAACATTGCTCGCTGCAGAGATTTCGCCATTGCATGATGTACATACACACTTCACTTTTTTACGTCGGAAGATTTCCCTCTAAAAAATTTACTATCTAGTAAAGGATGACTATAATTACATGATTCTTTATCTTTCTCGTCTTTATTATTGTCTAATCTCTCCAATTCTCACTTTTTCGAAGAAGCTGAAGTTGCCATGCAGCAGTTGAAATAACCCTGAGCGCTCTCACTATACAACCGAACACAACTATGACTATTTGCTAACTAAATTTGAACTGATGCAAGCAATCTTCCTTCACCGGCTCACGCAGTTAACCATTTGTGTCATACAAGTTGCGACAAGCTAAAACATCCATTGCACGTTCTTAACAGCTATATAAACCTATTATCAATAAAGTATTTGCAAAAATTATTGAAATCCCGCCCACCTTTGTGCACAGGGTACACATATAGCGAACTTGTTTGTTTTTAAAACATTTTGCTGCATCTCCTTATAACGACCATACATGTCAGCAGCATTGTCATAACACTGACCCCTACATTTTAAAAAATTTAGCCACCAAGATTTAAGTAATTACTGCAACACCTAGTTTGCCATTTTCTCGTCGGTATGGCTTTCTATTTCCAGAAAGGTTAAAAGGCTTTCAATAGGCTGTCCATCAAGTACCTAAGTACAACACTTAACTGATCGCTATGTAATAAATCTGGTGTTGAATCAACGGACAAATTAAAGTAACCAGAAGAACGCATGGACTTTTTGTGCCCTTAGTTGAATAAATTTCTCTCAGGTGGTTTTTGAACGGTAAGAAGGATTTCCTTTGCCAGGATTTCTATATTTCGTAATGTGGACTGCTAAAAATGAATCAAACTGGCTTATGAATTCTAACATAATTTCATGAATGACAAAAGCCACAAGGGCCTATCAAAGACAAAAGCCACAAGGACCTATGCAAGTAGTCCTAACACTTCGCACTTTGCAATCCTCCAAACCCTTTTATGTTCCTCGAAAGCCAAGCCATGTTCAGCAAGCCTGCAAATATCATCTATGACACGCCTTACGACATGTTCCTAGTAATCACACTCTTCCTGACTTTGTTTTTACAACTGTGACTTCAATCCCGCACTTTGTCTGCGACTTAAATATGTTAGCAATGAATCTCGGTGAGTAGTGCTTTTTCATGATTATGAATTATTACAATATTATTTCGCCAGTCACTAAACCCTTCTCCCGTATCAAAATTTGGGAAATTTGTATGAATAAACAGGTTACAAACAAAACACTAAACTGATCCTGTTGATGATGAATACAGTAACTTCTTTCTCTTGTATTTCTCAACAATACCTCACTGGTTTGCCGCTACCAAATTACCGATATGACTTGTCAAAGGGCCCATTGTGGTGTTGACAGTTAATGGGTCCACAAGCGATCCAATATGCCACATCATCAGCTGATAAATCAAGCCACAAACTTGGATCTTTTGTTATGATTTTCTTAATTTTTACAGACAGAATAATTTACCGCCATTGCAATGATCCACTAAACTTACATTTTCCAAAACCTTTTAGCCTTAGAATGTATTATAAAGTAATTCGAATGAACATTTGTAGTAGAGGTGTCCGTATCAAGAGAATTTACAGGCAAAGTGACATCAGTTATGAGACATGTGTTATATGAACCTGCTTGTGGCATCTCATATTTTGATTCTGAAGTGATTAAATTGGTATTTACCGTATTTATGTCCACTGCTGATTGCGGGAAATGGTTTAGACCCGGAATCTGTATATCATGTTGTGGAAATTGTGGAAGAAATCAGTCAGCTTTGCAGTCCTGCGCTCTAATTCCAAAGTCTTCTCTTGTTTCTTGTTTGATAGTTTTCGTTTTTGTGCACCACTTAACTGAATCCGTTTCATCTTAGCTCTTGAGGTCTGTTAAATACAAAAAAAAAGAAGATTATTTTGCTTGAATTGTTATGCGGCAATCAACACAGTTACACATATCATAGGCAGAACAATACAGACAATTTTACTCCCAGCTTACTGCTTACATACAAACTTTTGGCGAACAGACGTGTTTACCCGTCGCTCCCCGCTCCTAAATATATTCGGAAGTATATTCCGGGGCCGAGGCAGGCTACCTAGCGCGTTTACGGCTGGCGGATTGTGGAACGTCCATCAGATATGATGGGTAGCTGTAAAATAAGCAAGCTTCAACTTGACGAATAAACAGTAGAGAAGCTGCTACTTTTGTGTACTCAAGAGAAAAAAATAATTGAAATGAGGGCAGAATGTAGTTTTAAGAAGAAATAAAAGCCTATGAGTAACTGAAATCTCCGATGATATCGATTTATTGTTGGCTTAATATTCGGCCCAAAAAATTTTGTCACAAAAATTATTAATAAGTTGGCTGAAGTTACTTTTTCAAAGGAAACAGTAACCAGAGTCATGGAAAAATTATCTTATAATGTATTTGAGCAATAGGAACATCTCATCAAAAACCAACGTGTGGACACTCCTGAGTCACTCACTGTCTTGTGGATGTCCTTGACTGCACAAAGACTACGGGAGTCAACCCCCAATGAAAAATCTGCTGTGGCGACCCGCACTAGGTGAGCGTTATTAGACCAACGACTTGGCAGTCTCCTGAAATGTTCCACAATGGCTGGTCGTTTTGGACCACCTTGTCACCAGCCCAACTATGGAGTGCCAATATAGTGGGCTGAGGAATCACACCCCTTCCCACTCTAAGCATCTTTTGTGCAAGTTTCTCTCTATGCCCAACTTATTCTTTTTAAGGGCATGAAGGGACGTAATCGCCAAAATTGACGGTCAACTAACTACTACTAATTAAATGATATAGATTTCGTTTCAGAATCGTCTTTTCAAGCTCTGCAAACTTCTTAGAGGAAATATAGATATCCCTTATAGTTTTTGAGAAAAAAACATCAAACACCAAAAAGTTTATTTTTTTGTATTTTTTTCATAAAATAAAAAAACTCTAAAATAAAAACTATATGTGATATCTTAATAAAAATGCTACAGTTTGTAGAACTTCCAAAGACTAATCGAATGCACTTTGAATTATTGCTTTAATGACAGCCGTAGCGATTTGAAAATAACCTATAAAGTCGGGGGGGGGGGGTAGTTTTTCGGAATATCTCGTTTTCTATCACGAAATCGAAAAAATTCACATAAACTAATTGTTTTCTTTTTTCTTATCTCTAGAAGTATACCAAATTTCAGCACTTTATCTTTAAAAATAAAAAGGTTATACAGAAAGGGGAACTTTCCTAAGGCTCTTCTGAAATTTTTTTTTATAAATATCATAATTTTTAAGTCGCTAAAGATCCAGGATTATTGGTCTTAGAACAATTATTCAAAGTGCATTCGATTCGTCTTTTCAAACTCTACAAAGCTGTTTATGTGTTGTACGATATCATTTATAGTTTTTGAGAAAATAAACATCAAAGACAAAAAATCGGTATTTTTTGTGATTTTGGACCGCCCCCCCACAAAATAGCCATAAAAATAATAATCTTTACGAATTATGTAAAAACCTACGACAAAAATTTAGTTTTAGCCTTCTGTTCCTAATCCAACTTGCAGAATAAAAAATATATATATATATATATCTCGGTTTCTGTCGTGAAATTTTATATGAACAACCTCGATTTGTATTTTAATCTTCTATAAGTGTGTACAATTTGATCACCTTAGCTATAATAATAGGAAAGTTAGCATTTTTACCGAAATCTTCCCCATCAAAAATATCTACGTTAAATGTATTCAAAATATATAAAACGTACTTACATTTTAATCGATTAAACAGCCAGAGCTCAGTGTGCTATTGGAATAGTCATTAAGCAATTTAAAGCAAGAATAAGGTCATTCATACACAGGCAATTAACACCAATGGCAGTTGGCAACTAAACCGTTTCAAATGTGTACTAGACTCGTTCAAAACTTGTATAACTTCCACTCTTGTTGCTTTATTTGGTAAGATAAACATAACACAGGAGGAAACGCTTTATCATTAAATTTTAAAAATGCTATAAATTTAATTAATTTAATAATTTAAGTGGTAAATTCGGATTATTTTGCTTATAGGGTTAATCAACCACTGCGTACTAGTAATATTCGAATAGTAATGAAATTTAACTTGCTTACATATAATTATGTACAAAGAACTATGTGCACTTTATAACCCACCAGTCATAGAGTGTGGCAATTTGCACCGAAACGGACACACTCCACAACATGGTACAGATCGAAGTCTTGAGATGTAGCTTGACGACTACGGGCTGACGAATGCGAGTCGATCGACGAAGAGTAGTGGTAGCAGTGGCGTCTCGTGTATAGGCACTGTGGAACTGCACTCCCCTCCCCCTTTATTTCCACTCCATATTGTCGATAACATTCAATATAATGAGTCCTTCTTTTCTTTGATTCTTTATTTATACTTGTATATTATATAATCCTTAAGCTTAATGTCAGTAGCCACCCCTTAGTTTATGAAAAAAAATACAAAAATCCTTGTATAAAACTGTGCGCTTCACAGTTCCAGCGATGCGGTATTTTTCTGCTGTGCGCATGCTCACATGTCCAAGATAGTAAGCTGCACGCTAGGGAGAGAGACTACTCTGGCTCACGCAATGCTGACCCTGGTGTGCTAGTGGAAGGTAGAGTTTATTTCGACTCCGTGTGTGTTGTGCATAAAAACGTGTTTATATTCTTGAATCTTATAAAGTGTAGAATTTAATTCATACTTTTTTTCGGCTCATTTATTAATTGATTAATTAATTAATTGAGTTGCTGAAATTTATCTTGAAATATAATCTAGATGATGTTTTTAGTGAAATTACGAAATTGATAAAAATCCTCTTGACAATTCTTATGACTACATCAGAGGCAGAACGCTGCTTTTCAACACTCAGAAGAATAAAAAGTTTTCTAAGGAGCACTAGGAATTCTGAAAAACTAAATGCACTTGCAGTGCTTTCAATGGAGAAAAAATTCCTTAGTAGTCATCCAGAGATCAACAATAAAATACTTCATCTTTTCGCGCAAATTAAAACAAGAAGAATGGATTTCGTTTTTAAATGAATGGGATCAAGCTTGAACTGTAACAATTTAGGCTATTATTAAGCAAAAAAATGTTTGATTTTGTGCTGTTTAGGATTTTATCAACTTTATCTATAAATTTCTTGTATATGTTTATTTCCTTTTACAAAATATTAAAACAATGCTAAACAATTTCTGATGCAGCACCGCAACTAATTTTAGCTACGAGCTGCCACTGAGTGGTAGGCTCCAGAGCTGTAGGCGTAAGAGGTAGAGTGGGCATTGATTGCTCCAGAGAGGACTGAATTCAACAGATGGAGTTTCAAGTGTAACTGAAAGTCTAGTAGGGACAAAAGGTGATAACACCGGTACAGGTGTATATACAGCAGTATCAGCAGTTGGAACCACTGAGAAGCAGTAGGTAGGATTTGTTTCTGATGATGCATAACAATGCGACCATTAGACATTTCACATGTGTATCACATAGAACCAGTCTTTGTTTAAACGTTAGGGGGAGCTCACTTTGGGCCAGAAGCATACTTATGGTCAGCTACAGTCTCGTAGGACTAAATCCAACAGGTGATGGAAGGATGGAGACAGTGCATCTGTTACTGTTTATTATCAACATTATGCTCCAGGTGGGTGTTCGGACGCAGAAGGTCAAGTCGACAACGTAACTTAGCCCCAAGGAGAAAGTTGCAGGAGAAATGCCGTTGTAGAGTGGTGAAATCGTGTATCTCATAAGGAATTTGTCTATGAAGGTGGACAAGATATTCTGAGAAGAAGCCAATGTACGCTTGAGTGTTTGGGCCATAAGTTCAGCTAGTCATTAATAGATGGGTTGCACCTACACTGTAGTAGTTATGTGACGGATACAGTTGTTCTTGAAGAAGGAACGAAAGGCACCCATCACATCTACGTACTAACTAAAACGTTCGAGTGCTCCATATAAATTCAGCCACCAGAAATAACTCTGGGACAATTCTTTCATCCTGGAAGCACCAACATGGCCCGAATGAGGGTCATTTGGTAAAAAGTGCCGAGGTCAACTAAGCACAACAACCATATAGCCCCAGACAATGCAACTTTGCTCCAAACAGAGTTCTCCTCTGTGAGAAAAATAAGGAACGATAAATCTTAGCTAGGACAGGGTCAGTGTGAATTTCTTTAGCAATAGTAAAAGCAGTAACCGGAGACTCAGCCGGGGAATAGACAAGCTTTATCCATTTCCCTGGAATTGGAACAACATCCGAATCAATAGGAAGAGGGAGACGACTAAGGGTGTATGTCATTCCCAACACAGCACCCATACGATAGATCAGTTCGAACTGGTAATCCTTCAAAATTAAGGCCCCTCTTTGAATCATTCCTGAAAACATAGGTGGAATAGGCTTATCGGGAGAAAAAAACCTTATAAAGGTTTATGGTCTGCAACGATAGTTGTGGAATTTCTTGAGAGCGAAAACAATAGCTAAAACGTCTCTTTCTACCTGAGAGCACCGTTTCTTATTAGATGTGAGAACGAGAGAGGCAAAGAAAACCAGTCGTTAACGACCCTTCACAACATGGCAGAACAGCCCCCATACCATAAGAACTGTTATCCGCATGAAGGACTACATACAAAGTTGAGTTAAAATAGACAAACACATTAGAGATAACTAAAAGGTCTTTAGCTCCCTTAAAAGCTTCATATTGCTCTGAGGCTCATTTTCAAACAACATTAGCACGTAAGCTCTTGTAAAGTGGTTCAAGCATTATAGAGACGTTTGACAAGGAACACCGGTAGAAGCATATATTACTCCCCCAAAAAACTTGTACTTAATTGATTTTTGTTGGAATTGACCAGTCGACAATAGTCAGAACCTTGGTTGAATCAGAGGGGTTGCCCGTTTCATCAATGCTATAACCTAAGTATTGAATTTCCAGAGCAAAAAGGGTGCATTTATCCACTCGTAATTTACAACCTTTTTCTTGAAGAAGAGGCTAAACTCGAGTAAATCTTTTCACATCTACCTATTCATTAGCGCCCCAAATTAGGATGTCATCCAAATAGCAAAACACTCTTGGTAAACCTTTCAAAAGCTGCCTCATAGTGCTTTGGAACATTCATTGAGATGAAGAGGTAGCGAAGCAAAGCTGGTTGTAGACAAATAGATCACGATGAGTGTTAATCGTTGTACAGATTTTAGAAGATAGATCCAAGCGAATTTGTGCATAGGCTTAAGACATGTCTAACCTCGTAAAGTATTTACAACCAGACAACGAAGGGAATATATCATCAAACCCGGTCATATAGTAGGAATCCACGTGAACAGCGCGATTAACCGTGAGTTTATAGGCTACACATATGCGAATATAGCCATCAGCCTTAATGACGGAAACTCTAGCAGATCCCACGGCGACTGTATAGGTGTGATCAAAGTAGCAGGTGGTAGGTGAAGTATGTCCAGTAGGGGTAATCCTATATGGATACCCTTGATTTGGGTTGGGATATTTTTGATTTACAATTGGCTGCGTTCTTCGAGTTAAATTCGAAGTGATGTGTTTTCACTGAGATTTAAGGGCAGATAACGCTACCAACAGATTGATCTGACTCCAATTTGATCTTTATTGAATCACAAGATACTTCTAATTTCAATTTTGTTCGGCTGAGAAGATGACTGGTTCACGCATTATCGTGATATAGGAATAATAAAATCTTTAGCTTTTTAATTCTTTGTAATTTATTTGTGAAAAAGTGGTGGCATGAAAATTGTCTTTACATAAATTCGATCTTTCTGGTTTGTTTGTTTGTATAAGTTTATTGTGCAATAGCGATATATGATATAATAATATATAAATACATAATATAAGCATTACACAAAGTGGGGAGCCCGCCAGTGTTGGCGCGCAGCAAGGCGCGGCGGAGTGTCCCACGCGTGGCTTGTCTGCTGCTAGTGGGTGGCGGCGCTCCTCACCACCCGTCGCCCGGCTGGGCGCGGGCGGCGATCAGCGCGGAGGGGGTGCTATTCTCAGCACCTCCAGCAGCTTGTGTGTCGGTGTGAGGCGGACCATCTGGGCGGCTCTTGCCTCTCACGCACTCAGTTGGGCGCCTCTTGCAGGGTGAGGGGCTGGCGCTGGCTCTGGCCTGAGGCGGGCGGTGGCTGGGCAGGAGAGGAGGTAGTGCACCAGTGGGCACCGGGAGCGGCCGCCGCAGTGTTCGCACCTTCCTGCCACAAAGTCAGCGTGCAGCTCTTCCCACGTGGAGTAGCCCAGCCTCACACACTGCAGCAGCACGCCGTTTGCTCTGGGCTGTTGGTAGGTTGGGTCCAGTGTGCGATAGGCTGCGGCTGCAGCATACCACGCGGCTTGCTCTTTGGTCGCCTCCCATTCTTGGTGCTGCTGGTCGGCGTTATGGGCGGCGATGCGCTTGGCCTGCGCCTTGAACTGCTGCACGCTGGGGCGCACAGTCCAGGTGATTTTGGGGTCGTGTGCGGGTCGCTTGGCGGCCTAGTCAGTAGCCTCGTTGCCGCGCACGCCCAAGTGGCTGGGAATCCAGTGGAAATGGACCCGCCTGCCCTGCGCTGCCAGGTCTTGCAGGATGCACAGGATGGTAGTGGTGAGGTAGATGTTGTCCCTGGCGTAGGCGTGAGCGTGCTGCAGCACCTGCAGCCACAACCGGGAGTCCGTGTGTATCACCACAGTGGCCTCCCGGCGGAGTAGGGCGTACAAGATTGCTACCAGCTCCGTCTGGAGGGTGGACCAGTGGTCTGATGTGCTCCACGTCCGCATCATACCGCTCGTGACGAAGGCGGCGCCTGACCTCTCACTGTCGGTGAAGTAGACTGCGCTGCCCGGCTCCGTGACCTCAGGCATGGCTCTAAGGGCTTGCTGGCGCAGCTCCTCGGTGAGTCAGTGCGCTTTGCTGGCGAGCAGCTGTGTGGCGGTGAAGTCAGCGGCGGGGTGCTCCCATAGGGGTGGTGGAGCGTAGGCGGGGTGGGTGGTGTCGGGGTCGCGCCACAGCTAGTTCCCTGCCTGGCTAAGAGTGTTGGCTACTAAGGTGACGTTTATGAGCCACCTGTTGTTATGCAGTCACTCGATGCCCTTTGCCACGGCCATCCAAGTCTCTTCTGCGCCACACCCTCCACGTCGCGCTGGAACACTCTGGCCACCCGGCAGGCCACAATGCAGTCCACCCTGGCGGTGAGGTGCAACAGGCGGGCCTCGCTCCACATGAGGCAGGCACTGCACCACCTCGGTGACCCCAACATGGTCCTCATGGCGGTGTTTTGCACCACCTCCAGGCACTGCTGCTGGGGTAGAGCTACAAAGACCGGTGCACTGTAATCCACCAAGGAGCACACTGCCTGCAGATAGTAGAGGCGGAGGACGGGGAAGGTTGCACCAGGGCTCGGCTGCGTCATGGCCCTCATCACGTTGATCTTGCTGGTTTTTCTTATTTTTTCTCGACTTGACATGACTTTTGTGTATAGAAAGAACAGAGAGGGACCGCTGTATGCGATACGGCAGTCAGGTAGTCAGAGAGGAGCGTTGCGAAAAATATTAACGAAAAGGACAGCGAGGGTAGATAGGTCGGTGGCTATACACCGAAGCCATGTGTTGTTGTGAGGGTGTAGGTTATGTGGTATTGACTGGGCGAGGGTTGGGGGCAAGTCAGGAGCGGGAGGCTGACAGCTAATCCGGAAACGCGTTATTCATGATTCCTATTGGTTTATGCGAAGAACAGTACGGGCGGCGGGTGTTCGTGGTCCGCGGGATAATGCGGCGCCATCGCGTACCTTATTACGTGTAACGAGGTGTAAAGTGGGTCTGTAGTGAGTTTGTCGAGTTGTTTGGTAAGTCTGGTATGAGCGTAAGTGTTACGAGAAGCTAGTTTGTTGTTGTTGAGTAGTGCGTCCATTCTCGAGTACCGTGGCGAACGGCAAGCGCGCTTCAGAGCAGAGTTCTGAATGCGCTAAGCCTTTCGCTTCCAAGTGTCGCTCGCAGCTACGAGCGACAGTAGGGCGTACGTGAGAATGGGACGCACGAGTGCTTTATATAAGTGTAGTTTCAGTTTTTTACTCGCTGGGTAGAACCTACCCAGCGATGCGTCTGTGCGTAAGGCTCTTGCTTGTATTATGTTTTGGTGTAAGTTAAACCTGAGGGATTTGTCGAATGTTACCCCCAGGATTTTGGTGTACTGTGTGTATGCGAGCCTTGGTGTGTTTTGGTGGATCATGTCTGGTGTGTGTGAGTAGATTTGTAGGTTATGCATGAAGTGATCTCTAGCGCCGTAGAGTGTCATCTGTGTCTTCTGAGGATTCGTGGCAATCAGCCATTTATCCTCGTAATCTGTCTTCTCGTCTAGTATTCTTTGTGCGTGGAGCGCGTAGGCCACTATGTATGTGTGAACACAGTTTTCTGGTGGGCATGGGATGTCATTTGTAAACATAATGTAGAGTGTGGGACCAGAACGCTTCCTTGCGGAACGCCTGAGCGTGGTGTGAAGGGTCTTTAAAGGGTGTTGTTGTGTTTGATGTGGCAGCGCCGTCCAGTGAGGTAGTGTGAGAGGAGCCTATGTGCAGAGAGGTAACTCCGTGTTGTTGGCGAGTTTCCAACGGAGTCCCTCGTGCCACACCTTGTCAAAGGGCTTCTCCACGTCCTTACTGACGGAGAGAGTCTTTTGGTGTATTTGTCGTTTCTTTTGTATTCTGTCGTGAACGATGGTCACGGCCGCCTGAGTGGACCTGCCTCTCCTGAACCCGTATTGATGGGGGGAGAACCAGTCCCACTCCTCCAGGAACTCCCGTAGGCGGCAGTTGACCATGCGTTCAATTATTTTGCCCAGGTGATCTAGTAGAGCAATAGGCTTGTAATTGTTTGGGTGTTTCGGGTCTTTGTGTTGTTTGTGTAGGAGTATGTTGTAAGAGACTTTGAATATTTTGGGAAAGTTGCCTGAGGCTAGTGAGGCATTGAATAGATGTGTAAGTGTAGGGTATATGTCTGCGTGGAGGTTGTGTATGAGTGTGGCTGGTAGACCGGAGGGGGCGGGGGCTCGTTTTGGTGTCGTTTTTATGTAGTGTTTTGTTTCCTTGACGGTGATTGGAGTGTTTAGTGTGGACGTGTAATCGAGCACCTTCATTCGTATCAGAGGGGCAGGCCTTAGCTCTTGAGCGTGGGCCCGACACCACTCCTGGACTTCCTGGAAGTGCTCTTGCGCGTGTGGTTTTGGTGGGTTGTGCGTGTGTACTGTGTCCCAATGGGACCTGAATGCGTCGAGGATGTCATTAGTGTCTGTGAGTGTGTGGTTGTTTATTTTCAGTGAAAATTGGTTTCGATAGTTCCGTTCCCAGCATCCTTTTCACGTGCCGCCAGAAGAAGGAAGGGTCCATGCAACGGGTGTCGTCCGCGATGCGGACGACCTCACGCCACTGCCGGTTCCTATCTAGCTGCACGCATTGAAGGATGCGGGCACGTAGTTGGTTGATGTTCTGTTGTCGTGGGCCTCTGGTGTAGTGGTTGTTGTACTGTGTGATATGTCTTTGTGTGTGTATTGAGAATGTGAAGTGTTTTAAGCAGGTGTAGTTTTTGTGTGGTGAGTATAGATTACGTGCGGTGGTGATGGTGTCTAAGAGTGACACCAGTGGTGGTTTATTTGTTCTAGATTGGTGTTCTCCAGGTCGAGGTTATGTGGTGTGTTTGTGGATATGTGGCTCCTGAATTCAGCCCAGTTTGGGATTTTGTTATCGTATAAAGGTGATGTGGGGATGAGTATGGTAGATGTAGATATGAGAAGGCATATCGGTATGTAGTCAGATAGTACGTGGGGACCGGGTGCTATGTGAGTGTAGAATCGTGTGGCGTGGTCGTTGCGGAAGACCACATCCGGGGATGTGGTGTCTCCTTGCGGGCCGAAGAACGTGGGGAATGCAAGGCCGATATGCTCACAGCGGTAACGCCGCAAGGCACCGGCCAAGTAACTGCCCGCATCGTTCATATTGTTTGAAAGGAGTGTCGGGTGGAAAGCGTTGAGGTCCCCCGCGAAGAAGATAGGTAGGTTGTGGTTTGATAGGGCCCGGAGTGGGACTTCTAAGCTTAGCTGTATTCGTGGTGGTCTGTAGTGTGTGGCCACTATTATGGGGCCAGAGCTAGTGTCAATTTTGCAGGCTAGAAAGGAGTTGTCGCGTGTGTTGACGAGGGAGTGGTGTATGTTGCGCTTTACTAGGATCGCAGATCCTAGGTGCCGCGGATGTGGGGATAAGTATGTGTGGTAGCCTGCAATGCGGAGTCTGTTGTTGGAAGGGTGTAAGCTGGTGGAGTTCACCGGTATGATGTCGGGTCTTTGTGTGTTGAGTACCCAGTTGGCGACCGTATGGCGAATACCGTGCCAACTGCGTGCGTTTAGTTGTATTATGCTAATACGACCTATTGTCGTGGTCGAAGTGCGCGGGAGGCTGATTTGCCAGGCATCGCCCCCTTCTCCTTGGTTATTGCCCAGGAGGCATGAGGGGCGAGTACCTTAACTCGTGTTCATGTTTGTTTGTGGGTTACGGCGGTGTTGTTGGGGTGGGGAGCCGTAGTGGATGGAGCGGTGTATTCTGTGGAGGTGGTGGCTTTGGATGGGGTGGTGTCTTGGTGGGGAGAGTTCGTGACGGAGGTGGGTGACGTAGAGCTGGAGGATGAAGGGCTAGAAGTGGTTGGAGAGGTACAGATTATCAGAGGAGGGGTGTCAGGGGAGACAGGAGGCTGGGATGGCGGTGGGGGGGTTGAGGGAGAAGGAGTCGGAGGAGAAGGAGTTGAAGATATGGGGGGGGAGTTGAGGGGAAAGGAGTCTTAGGTGAAGGAGCGGAAGGCGGAGGAGGAGTGGAGCGAGAAGGAGTAGAGTGAGAAGGGGACGAGTGAGAAGGAGTGGGAGGGGAAGCAGTGGGGAGCGAGAAGGAGTAGAGTGAGAAGGGGGGAGTGAGAGGAGTGGGAGGGGAAGCAGTAGGGAGCGAAGGAGGAGTGGAGACGACTATAGAGGGGGGGTTGTTTGTCCCGTGCCTGTGTGCGCGGATGGGGCTTTGGGGTGGGGTTCTTTGGATTGGCACGGGGTGTGGTGGACTGCGTTGGGGTTGGGGTGACCATGGGAGCTGTGGGAGAGAGTTTGTGAGGGTGCCGCAGACCTTGATACCTTGGTCTAGCAGCATGTTTTTTGTGTTGTCACTGGACAGTGTTATTACTGCCCAGTTCTTCGACCTGTTGAAGTAAAGGCCCTTGACGACCTCCTCCCCGTACTCCTGACGGAGGTGCGAGCAGAGGTCCTCATTAGTGAAGGCCAACCACAAAGGGTTGGTCCTTGTCACTCGTATCTAGTATCTTTTTATGATACCGTCAGCGAGTCTAGTCTTTAGGTTATGTGTGTTGAGTGTAGTAGTGGCATTTTCATGGAAAGTTAGCGCGTCCTCCTGTGAGCGGAAGACGGGCTTGTGGCCTGTGCGTAATTTTATGATGTTTGTGATCGGTGTGTCGTGAGTGGAGGCTAGGTTTAGTAATGTGTGGTGGTTGATTGTGTCTGGTGTTGATTCTATGGTGTGTGTAAGTATAAGGTGTGATGTGTTTGCCATTATTTTAATTAAATTTTTAACTTCACGTTTTCTTAGTTTTGGGCGGACCCCGCCCCGCCGATGAGGACCCCGTGAACATGACTAGGATGTGGTGAAGGGTGATAGATGAGTATGGAGCTGGTTAGGCTCCTCAGAGGGTGTGAAACATGGCGGACTTAATGATGACTGAAGCCAGAATCAACTGACTCCAGTCGGGCTGCCAACCCCTCTATTGGGTTTTTGTTATTTAACAGTTACGTCCGACATCTCACAGATACGGAAGAGTCTCCCTCTGTGGTCCTGGACGGTGGCCGCAGGGTAGGTTGTTATGCCTCCCCGCGTTTGTAACTGAATCCCAAACCAGGTTGCTTCTTCCTCTGGGTTCCGCAGCGGGGTAAGCCTCAGACCTCCTTTCCCTAGAGTTTTCAATTATGCCTTTTCTAAGTAGAACGGCTTAGTTGCAACGAAGCTATATGTGTATAGTCACGTTCACGGAGCCAGACATCACGGCGGAGAATATGGGGGGGGGGGTAGCACGTCATAACAGAATAACGTGCCTGCGAAATAAAGGAATTTTTATTCAGGGGGGGGGGGGAGGGTGACTTAGGTCCTATTCAGGTCCGGGGGTATCTGGTAGGTTGATGAGTAATCGTCTCGACCTCGGAAAACGTTGGTGAACGGGGGTGGTCTAGAGGTGACTTTCCCTCGACTTTTCCTCCTTTGCTGGCTAAGTCTTCTCTTAGATGGTAGAGTTCACGTAGAATTCGATCGCTGTATGCCTGATTCTCGACTTGACTTGACTTTGGTGTATAGAAAGAACAGAGAGGGACCGCTGTGATACGGCAGTCAGGTATTCAAAGGGGGGTGTTGCAGAAAATAATTAAGAAAGGGACAGCGAGAGGAGATAGGTCGGTGGCTATACACCGAAGCGAGGTGCTGTTGTGAGGGTGTAGGTTATGTGGTATTGACTAAGTGAGGAATGGAGGCAAGTCAGGAGGGGGAGGCTGACAGCTTATCCGGAAACACGTTATTAACGATGCCTATTGGTTTATGCGAAGAACGGTACGGGCGGCAGGTGTTCGTGGGCCGCGGGATATCGCGGCGCCATCGCGTACCTTCTCACGTGTAGCGAGGTGTAAAGTGGGTTTGTGGTGAGTTTTCCGGGTTGTTTTGTAAGTCTGGTGTGAGCGTAAGTGTTGAGAGGAGTTAGTTTGTTGTTGTTGTGTAGTGCATCCATTCTCGAGTACCGCAGCGAACGGCAAGCGCGCTTCAGAGCAGAGTTCTGAATGCGCTGAGCCTTTTGCTTCCAAGTGTCGCTCGCAGCTACGAGTGACAGTGGGGCGTACGTGAGAATGGGACGCACGAGTGCTTTATATAAGTGTAGTTTCAGTTTTTTACTCGCTGGGTAGAACCTACCCAGCGATGCGTTTGTGCGTGAGGCTCTTGCTTGTATTATGTTTTGGTGTAAGTTAAACCTGAGGGATTTGTCGAATGTTACCCCCAGGATTTTGGTGCACTGTGTGTATGCGAGCCTTGTTGGGTTTTAGTGGATCATCTCTGGTGTGTGTGAGTAGATTTGTAGGTTATGCATAAAGTGATCTCTAGCGCCGTAGAGTGTCATCTGTGTCTTTCGAGGATTCGTGGCAATCAGCTATTTATCCTCGTAATCTGTCTTCTCGTCAAGTATTCTTTGTGCGTGGAGCGCGATTTCTTCGGGGGCCCGGCCGTTGACGAGAGGTCTCGTCGTCGGCGTAGGCCACTATGTATGTGTGAACACAGTGTTATGGTGGGCGTGGGGTGTCATTTGTAAACATAATGTAGAGTGTGGGTACCAGAACGCTTCCTTGCGGAACGCCTGAGCGTGGTGTGAAGGGTCTTGAAAGGGTGTTGTTGTGTTTGATGTGGCCTCGCCGTCCAGTGAGGTAGTGTGAGAGGAGCCTATGTGCAGAGAGGTAACTCTGTGTTTGGCGAGTTTCCAACGGAGTCCCTCTTGCCACACCTTGTCAAAGGCTTTCTCCACGTCCTTACTGACGGAGAGAGTCTTTTGGTGTATCTGTCGTTTCTTCTGTATTCTGTCATGTACGATGGTCACGGCCGCCTGATGGGGCCTGCTTCTTCTCAACCCGTATTGATGGGGGGGAGAACCAGTCCCTCTCTTCCAGGAACTCCCGTAGGTGGCAGTTCACCATTCGTTCGAGTATTTTGCCTAGGTGCTCTAATAGAGCAGTAGGCCTGTAATTGTTTTGGTGTTTTGGGTCTGTGTGTTGTTTATGAAGGAGTATGTTGTGAGAGACTTTGAATATTTTGGGAAAGTGGCCTGAGGCTAGTGAGGAGTTGAATAGATGTGTGAGTGTAGGGTATATGTCTGCGGGGAGGTTATGTATGAGTGTGGCTGGTAGACCGGAGGGGCCGGGGGTGCGTTTTGGTGTCGATTTTATGTAGTGTTTTGTTTCTTCGACGGTGATTGGAGTGGTAAGTGTGGACGTATAGTCGAGCACATCCATACGTATTAGGGGGCAGGCCTCAGCTCGTGAGCATGAGCCTGGCACCACTCCTGGATGTCCTGGAAGTGCTCCTGCGCATGTGGTTTTGGTGGGTTGTGGGTTTGTACTGTGTCCCAATGGGACCTGAATGCGTCGAGGATGTCATTAGTGTCTGTGAGTTTGTGGTTGTTTATTTTCAGTGTAATTGGTTTTGATTGTTCCGTACCCAGCATCCTTTTCACGTGCCGCCAGAAGAAGGAAGGGTCCATGCAACGGGTGTCGTCCGCGATGCGGACGACCTCACGCCACTGCCGGTTCCTATCTAGCTGCACGCATTGAAGGATGCGGGCACGTAGCTGGTTGATGTTCTGTTGTCGTGGGCCTCTGGTGTAGTGGTTGTTGTACTGTGTGATAAGTCTCTCTTTGTGTATTGAAAATGTGAAATGTTTTAAGCAGGTGTAGTTTTTGTGTGGTGAGTGTAGATTACGTGCGGTGGTGATGGTGTCTAAAAGCGAGCACCAGTGGTTGTTTATTTGTCCTGGAATAGTGTCCTCCAGGTCAAGGTTATGTGGTGTGTTTGTGGATATGTGGCTCCTGAATTCAGCCCAGTTTGTGTTTTTGTAATCGTATAGAGGTGATGTGGGGATGAGCATGAGAGATGTGGATATGAGAAGGCATATTGGTATGGGGTCAGATAGTACGTGGGAACCGGGTGCAATGTGAGTGTAGAATCGTGTGGCATGGTCGTTACGGGAGACCACATCCGGGGATATGGTGCCTCCGCGCGGGCCGAAGAACGTGGGGAAGGCAGGGCCGATGTGTTCGCAGCGGTAACGCCGCGAGGCACCGGCCAAGTAACTACCCGCATCGTTCGTATTGTTTGAAAGGAGTGTCGGGTGGAAAGCGTTGAGGTTCCCCGCGAAGAAGATAGGTAGGTTGTGGTTTGATAGGGCCCGGAGTGGGACTTCTAAGCCTAGCTGTATTCGTGGTGGTCTGTAGTGTGTGGCCACTATTATGGGGCCAGAGCTTGTGTCAATTTTGCAGGCTAAAAAGGAGTTGTCGCGTGTGTTGACGAGGGAGTGGTGTATGTTGCGCTTTACTAGGATCGCAGATCCTAGGTTCCGCGCCTGTGGGGATAAGTATGTGTGGTAGCCTGCAATGCGGAGTCTGTTGTTGGAAGGGTGTAAGCTGGTGGAGTTCACCGGTATGATGTCGGGTCTTTGTGTGTTGAGTACCCAGTTGGCGACCGTATGGCGAATACCGTGCCAACTGCGTGCGTTTAGTTGTATTATGCTAATACGACCTATTGTCGTGGTCGAAGTGCGCGGGAGGCTGATTTGCCAGGCATCGCCCCCTTCTCCTTGGTTATTGCCCAGGAGGCATGAGGGGCGAGTACCTTGACTCGTGTCGATGTTTGTTTGTGAGTCACGGCATTGTTGTTTGGTGGGGGACCGTAGTAGATGGATGAGTGTGTTCTGTGGAGGTGGTGGTTTTGGATGGGGTGGTGTCTTGGTGGGGGGAGTTCGTGACGGAGGTGGGTGGCGTAGAGCTGGAGGATGAAGGGCTAGAAGTTGTTGGGGAGGTACATATTTTGAGAGGAGGGGTGTCGGGGGAGAGAGGAGTTAGGGGCGGCGGAGGGGGGTTGAGGGAGAAGGAGAAGGAGTCAAGGAGAAGGAGTTGAAGGAGGGGGGGTTGAGGGGGAAGGAGTCTTAGGTGAAGTGGCGGAAGGCGGAGGAGGAGTGGATTGAGAAGGAGTAGAGTGAGAAGGGGTGGATTGAGTAGGGGAGGATTGAGAAGGAGTGGAGGGGGAGCAGTAGGGAGCGAAGGAAGAGTGAGACGACATGAGAGAGGGGGGGGGGGTTGTTTGTCCCGTGCCTGTGTGCGCGGATGGGGCTTGGGGGTGGGGTTTTGGGGATTGGCATGGGGTGTAGTGGACTGTGAGGGGGTTGGGGTGACAGTAGGAGCTGTGGTAGAGGAGGCGGAGATTGGTGCGGGGGGGGGCAGTGGGAGGTAGGCGAGGTTTTGATAGAGGGGTGGAAGAAGTGCAAGGAGGATAGGTTGTTTGTATGAGGGCGGGAGCAGTGGCTAAGGAAGATGCAGGGACAGGACAGGCGACGGGGAGAGCGTTGTGAGAGTGGGGGGCGGTGATTCCCTTCGGGCAGGGTGTGTACCCGTCGGGGTGGGGAGGTGTGCGGGTGTAGTTGTGTGTTCGTCTATTATAGCGAACACCTTCTCAGGGAAGGTGATTTGCTCTATGCCGTTGGAGGCGAATAGCGTGTTGAGGATCTTCGCGTCTAGTCGAGGGTCGACCCTCGACATGTCCTTTGCCACCGCTGAGAGCAGAGTGGCGAGGTGTAATTTGGTTTTTGTGTTGTTGCTGGGGGGGGGGGGGGTAAAGTGGGGTGGGGGTGGGTGTGTAGAGTGGTGTGGGTGTGGGGGGTCTCTGAGTGTTATGAGCTGGGGTGGGGGAGAAGGGATGTGTGGGTGGGTTGTGGTTGCTGCAGAGGGGGTTGGGTGCGTCTGGGGTAGAGCAGGGGGAGCAGGCAGCGTAGCGCTGGCAACAGTGGCGAATGTCATGGTGAGGGGAGGGGGGGGCGGAGTGTATGGTTGGGTGCATGTTTAGTTGTGGGTGCCGGATGGCCTCCACGACGTCATGACGTGCCTTACCTAGGTAAGGGCACCTGGGGTTGACGGCGACGTGGTCGCCGCTACAATTTGCACAGCGGGCTGTGGTGGAGGTGCAAGACGTGTAGTGGTGCCCCACTACACAGCACTTAGAGCAGATTAGGTCTGCAGAGTATGTGCCGGTGCTGTATCCGGTCTTGTAGCACTGGTGGCATTGTGTGGGTCTTATGTTATGCTGCTCTTCTATGTATTGAGGGTTTGTGAGGGGGCCGCAGACCTTGATACCTTGGTCTAGCAGCATGTTTTTTGTGTTGTCACTGGACAGTGTTATTACTTCCCAGTTCTTCGACCTGTTGAAGTAAAGGCCCTTGACGACCTCCTCCCCGTACTCCTGACGGAGGTGCGAGCGGAGGTCCTGATTGGTAAAGGCCAACCACAGAGGGTTTGTCCTTGTGACTCGTATCTAGTATCTTTTTATGATACCGTCAGCGAGTCTAGACTGTAGGTTATGTGTGTTGAGTGTAGTAGTGGCATTTTCATGGAAAGTTAGCGCGTCCTCCTGTGAGCGGAAGACGAGCTTGTGGAGTGTGCGTAATTTTATGATGTTTGTGATCGGTGTATCGTGAGTGGAGGCTAGGTTTAGTAATGTATGGTGGTCGATTGTGTCTGGTGTTGAATCTGCTGTGTGTGCAGGTATAAGGAGTGATGTGTTTGCCATTATTTTGATTAAGTTTATAACTTTTTTCTTAGTTTTGGGCGAGCCCCCGCCCCGCCGATGAGGACCCCGTGAACATGACTCGGATGTGGTGAAGAGTGATAGATGAGTATGGACCTGGTTGGGCTGCTCAGAAGGTGTAAAAACATGGTGGACTTAATGATGACTGAAGCCAGAATCAACTGACTCCAGTCGGGCTGCCGCCCCCTCTATTGGGTTTTTGTTATTTAACAGTTACGTCCGACATCTCACAGAAACGGAAGAGTCTCCCTCTGTGGTCCTGGACGGTGGCCGCAGGGTAGGTTGTTATACCTCCCCGCGTTTGTAACTGAATCCCAAACCAGGTTGCTTCTTCCTCTGGGTTCCGCAGCGGGGTAAGCCTCAGACCTCCTTTCTCCAGAGTTTTCAATTATGCCTTTTCTAAGTAGAACGGCATAGTTGCAATGAAGCTATATGTGTATAGTCACGTTCACGGAGCCAGACATCACGGCGGAGCAGGGCTCGGGGTTAGCACGTCATAACAGGATGACGTGCCTGGGAAATAAAGGAGTTTTTATTTGGGCAGGTGGGCAAGGGGTGACTTAAGGTCCTATTTAGGTCCGGGGGTATCTGGTAGGTTGATGAGAATCTCGTCCACGAGAAAATCGTTGGTGAACGGGGGTGGTCTAGAGGTGACTTTCCCTCGACTTTTCCTCCTTTGCTGGCTAAGACTTCTCTTAGGTGGTAGAGTTCACGTAGAATTCGATCGCTGTATGCCTGATTCTCAAGTTCAGTTCAGTTTGTGTATAGAAAAGACAGAGGGGGACTGCTGTAATACGGCAGTCAGGTAGTCAGAGAGGAGCGTTGAGGAAAATAATTAAGAAAGGAACAGCAAGAGTAGATAGGTCGGTGGCTATACACCGAAGCGAGGTGTTGTTATGAGGGTGTAGGTTATGTGGTATTGACTGGGCGAGGGTTTGGGGCAAGTCAGGAGGGGGAGGCTGATAGCTTATTCGGAAACGCGTTATTCACGATGCCTATTGGTTTATGCAAAGAACGGTACGGGCGGCAGGTGTTCGTGGGCCACGGGATATCGCGGTGCCATCGCGTACCTTCTCACGTGTAGCCAGGTGTAAAGTTGGTCTGTGGTGAGTTTACCGAGTTGTTTTGTGAGTCTGGTGTGAGCGTAAGTGTTGAGAAGAGTTAGTTTGTTGTTGTTTTGTAGTGCGTCCATTCCCGAGTACAGCGGCGAATGGCAAGCGCGCTTCAGAGCAGAGTTCTGAATGCGCTGAGCCTTTCGCTTCCAGGTGTCGCTCGCAGCTACGAGCGACAGTGGGGCGTACGTGAGAATGGGACGCACGAGTGCTTTATATAAGTGTAGTTTTAGTTTTTTACTCGCTGGGTAGAACCTACCCAGCGATGCGTTTGTGCGTGAGGCTCTTGCTTGTATTATGTTTTGGTGTAAGTTGAACCTGAGGGATTTGTCGAATGTTACCCCCAGGATTTTGGTGCACTGTGTGTATGCGAGCCTTGTTGGGTTTTGGTGGATCATGTCTGGTGTGTGTGAGTAGATTTGTAGGTTATGCATGAAGTGATTTCTAGCACCGTAGAGTGTCATATGTGTCTTCTGAAGATTCGTAGCAATCAGCTATTTATCCTCGTAATCTGTCTTCTCATCAAGTATTCTTTGTGCGTGAAGCGCGATTTCTTCGGGGGCCCGGCCGCTGACGAGAATGGTCTCGTCGTCGGCGTAGGCCACTATGTATGTGTGAACACAGTTTTCTGGTGGGCGTGGGGTGTCATTTGTGAACATAATGTAGAGTGTGGGTGCCAGAACGCTTCCTTGGGGAACGCCTGAGCGTGGTGTGAAGGGTCTTGAAAGGGTGTTGTTGTATCTGATGGGGCAGCGCCGTCCAGTGATGTAGCTTGAGAGGAGCCTTCTGGTGCAGAGAGGTAACTCCGTGTTGTTGGACAGTTTCCAACGGAGTCCCTCGTGCCACACCTTGTCAAAGGCTTTCTCCACGTCCTTACTGACGGAGAGAGTCTTTTGGTGTATCTGTCGTTTCTTCTGTATTCTGTCGTGTACGATGGTCACGGCCGCCTGAGTGGCCTTGCCTCTTCTGAACCCGTATTGGAGGGGCTGGGGGGGAACTTGTCCCTATCTTCCAGGAACTCCCGTAGGCGGCAGTTCACCATTCGTTCGAGTATTTTGCCTAGGTGCTCTAATAGAGTAATAGGCCTGTAATTGTTTGGGTGTTTCGGGTCTTTGTGTTGTTTATGAAGGAGTATATTGTGAGAGACTTTGAATATTTGGGGGAAGTGGCCTGAGGCTAGTGAGGAGTTGAATAGATGTGTGAGTGTAGGGTATATGTCTGCGGGGAGGTTATGTATGAGTGTGGCTGGTAGACCGGAGGGGCCGGGGGCGCGTTTTGGTGTCGATTTTATGTAGTGTTTTGTTTCCTCGACGGTGATTGGAGTGGTAAGTGTGGATGTATAGTCGAGCACCTCCATACGTATCAGAGGGGCAGGCCTCAGCTCGTGAGCATGAGTCCGGCACCATTCCTGAATGTCTTGGAAGTGCTCCTGCGCATGTGGTTTTGGTGGGTTGTGGGTGTGTACTGTGTCCTAGTGGGACCTGAATGCGTCGAGGATGTCATTAGTGTCTGTGAGTGTGTGGTTGTTTATTTTCAGTGTTATTGGTTTTGATTGTTCCGTACCCAGCATCCTTTTCACGTGCCGCCAGAAGAAGGAAGGGTCCATGCAACGGGTGTCGTCCGCGATGCGGACGACCTCACGCCACTGCCGGTTCCTATCTAGCTGCACGCATTGAAGGATGCGGGCACGTAGTTAGTTGATGTTCTGTTGTCGTGGGCCTCTGGTGTAGTGGTTGTTGTATTGTGTGATAAGTCTCTCTTTGTGTATTGAAAATGTGAAATGTTTTAAGCAGGTGTAGTTTTTGTGTTGTGAGTGTAGATTACGTGCGGTTTTGATGGTGTCTAAGAGTGAGCACCAGTGGTGGTCTATTTGTCCTGGATTGGTGTTCTCCATGTCGAGGTTATGTGGTGTGTTTGTGGATATGTGGCTCCTGAATTCAGCCCAGTTTGTGTTTTTGTAATCGTATATAGGTGATGTGGGGATGAGTATGGGGGTTGTGGATATGAGAAGGCATATTGGTATGTGGTCTGATAGTACGTGGGGACCGGGTGCAATGTGAGTGTAGAATCGTGTGGCGTGGTCGTACGGAAGACCACATCCGGGGATGTGGTGCCTCCGCGCGGGCCGAAGAACGTGGGGAAGGCAGGGCCGATGTGTTCTCAGCGGTAATGCCGCCATTCTCAATAAAAACACATACCTTATATAGCAAACACTCGTACACTCTAAGTTAAATCTGAAGATTACATGATTTTTTTTACAAATCAATATATAGTTCACATATATCTTGGGACCTGATCTATGTTTGCTTATTTCCATTAAAATCTGTATTTGAACAGTTTTCCTTTCAACAATTAATTTTTCATCGACTCCAGACAAGCATTCTAATTTAATTGGTTTACTCAATCAATACAAAACTTTTCTTCGCAACAACTACGGTACTCCTACTGCTGTGTGTGTGTGAATTCTAGTTTAGAACTCAACATACCTTAGTTACTGCTAAAAATTAAAAATAATGCCATATAATTAGTCAGAATAATAGAAGGTATATATGTAGATTATCGGCGCGAACGATGGGACGTACTATTTCGTCCGTGTTATAAAATGTTTTACGTTTTTGGAGTACATTTAAGTTGACGGCTCGTGTGGGGGTAAACACAATGGGGTGACTACACTACGATGATCCTGAGTTTCATTAAATTGAGGGGGGTCTGGGGGGCACATTCCCCCGTATATAATCCTAATTGTTTATAGAATAATAATTCGAAAAGGACTCAAACGCGCATGAATATTCCGACACGAGTGAACGATAATATTTACACACAAATTTTTTTTCCGGCCGGGCCGCTAATCTACATATTTACCTAATAGAATAACCAAGTTTATAGTAAATTGCTATGTAATAATTCAACATGGATATATGTATTTATAATAACTCCATGTAAGTTATGATATATCAATTAATTATTAGCACTTCGTATATTTATACTGTGAACACCTAGATAACGTTCTTTTCGCTATAGTTTATATCATAACATTTTTTCTTTTTTCTTAAATATGCGTCTGCTATAAATGATTAATTTACTTCACGTCCAAGTGCATTTATTTTATGCATACATAACTGAATAGTTATATACACATTTAGCATTCTTTTAGTAATTTATTGTGACGGGTAATAGAACAGTCTCATATTCGTAAATACATTGGTTAGTTTTTCAAAATGGGAACTAATATGGAAATTATGTAATAATATTCTACCTTTAATACATTATCAAAACGTGGCCGTTATTAGCCTATTCCTTCTCAAATGTACGGTGGTCATTGCATTACTAAGTTTATTCATATGGCTAATTTATATGAAGTTATTCGAGCAGGTTAGGTATTCTCTCTGAAATATCCATCTCTCCATTTTTCGAGGATCTAATGCAGCAAGGTGCATGTGGTCCGGTAGTTAGAATGGTGGATTAGCTTAGAAATTGCATTCCACATGTTGCAAGAGCTCAATAACTGCTGTCATTTTCGACAAGCTCCGGCGAGCTGGTGGACTAATTCCCGAAAGAGAAATATACTTAAGGGTTTGTGATACCATTTTTATTTTAGGCCGCCATCCTCCTTGACTGCTCTGGACACAGTGACCACGGAGATGTTCTTTTTCTTCGCGAGCGCAGTCAGTTTGAGCTTCGTAGCACTTTCGAGGGTCTTTCTCACAGCAAACGGTTGACAACTTGAGGTCTACTTGAACGAGGTTGATCTTTGAGGTCTTCCCCGTTCTTGAGCCTCTCCGCGATTCTGCGGACGGTCATCCGACTGACCTTGAGCCGTTTAGCGATCCTGATTCTTTTCCCTTCCACCTCGACGCCTCTGCACACAATAGAAAACTGTTTTAATCACAGGTGCTGGAAGAGTAGAACTTTAATTTTTTTTTAAGGATTTTCTTTTCTATCACACACGTGAACCTCTCGAAATATCAACAAAATCAACAGACCTAAGTCGCGTGCTCTAAATTATTCTGACTTATGACCTTTCTATATTTTTCGGACTAACTTTGAGAGGATCTTGGCAATTATATCATTCGAAAGAGAATATAAACCAACATAAAGTGTTTCAAATTTCGTTAGAATCAGCCAAATAGTTACGATGTTATTGCCAAATAATACATTGAAAAGTAAAACGGTTACCATTCGACGGACCGACATAGTAACTTATAGAGTCGCGCGCACGCGACTAAAAAACCGAATGAAGGGAATCAAGAAAATACAAACAAACCAAGGAATAAGACAAGAGACGAGAACGGCATGTCACTATAGGAACAGAAATCCAAAGTTCCACACAAGAAACAGAGGAAAGGACAGAAGATTCAGAAAGCGGTGACATCTCCGAGGACAGCGGAAATCCTGAAACAAACTTAAGGAAAAGGAAACAAGAAACTATGGCGCATTAGAAACAGAGATGACAAAGAATGGTGGCACAGCGGAAATCCTGAAACAAACTTAAGGAAAAGGAAACAAGAAACTATGGCGCATTAGAAACAAAGATGGCAAAGAACGGTGGCACAGCGGGAAAAGAAATTGGTCTGAGGCTATTCTCGACCAGGAAAAATGATTTTGCTAAGAAAGTTGAACAAGTTGTAATGCAAATTGAATTTATAGAAGGAAAATTAAATGAACCTAATCAACAGAACATGAATATTAGGTAATAGAAAATGTATTATTATGAGGACAAATGGAATTAAATGCATTTCAATTCCAAGTGATCAAGCGAGAAACATTTAAACGAATAACAATCAGCAGACCCGGGTTCGAGTCCCGGCCAGGAATTCAAAACTTTTTTTCCCTGGCGTTATTTCTGTCTTCTCGGTAAAGGATCGCCTTCACTGTGCCGCCCTCTGCTCCCTTTGATTCTGGATTCTTCTAATGTCCCTCTCTCTTGCCCTTAAAAAACTCCGGTTTCTTGTCTCATTTGCTCATTCGCGTCCATTTCTTATCTTTTCTTGTACTATATATATATATATATATATATATATATATATATATATATATATATATATATATATATATATATAATTAGGTAAAATCCATGTTGTATGCATGTATTATTGAAGTCCACAGCTGTGGCAGCTTTATTAATTTTAACTTGCAATTTCTTAATATTTCCTACAGGTTTTTTAACTGGGTTTTCGAGGCGAGCACAAATATCCGCGACTGACATTCTTCATTCCTAAACGCTTTCGACCGTGTTAGGTCATCTTCAGGGAATGAACAGAAATGGAATTATTCGAATTGAATTTGAATTGTTGTAAGAGTAAGTGCGGGTAGGGGATAGAAATAGAGTGTGGAGACAGCGGAAAATAGACAAGTGGTGAAAAGAGAAATGAGTGTGGTAGGGAGCAAAGAGATGCTAGTGCCTGGTGATCAGGCCTATCGCTTTTAAGTATTTTTGGTTTTGTAGTTCCTTTGTTGTCTTTGAGTTAGTTTATATATATATATATATATATATATATATATATATATATATATATATATATATATATATATATATATATATATATATATATATATATATATATATATATATATAATATGGTGTTAAGCCATTTGTCTTCAAAAAAACAATTAATGTCCTTGGGTATGATATGCGCATTTGCTGTTGTGGTAATAATTATTTCATTAATTACTTTAGTGTTATGCTTAGTGTCTTTGTTGTTTTTTTATATATCTTGTAGTGAGTGTAATTCGTGTTTTTTTTTGTTTTTTCAAGGCTGTCTTCTTCGGTAAATTTGGGTCTTCATCGGTGAATTTATAGAAATCGGTGAGGTTTCACAATTATGTATTCTTTTTCTTGGTCGGGGTTTTATTTGGTTTAGGGTAATAAACATTCCTATTATCATGTGTAGAACGGCACTTCTGCTCCACCAGCTAAAATCCAGGCGGAGCTTGGAAATCTGGCGCGACTTATTCCTCTTCTGTTCTGTTCAATCATTTGGACGATATCATCGTCCAATTCACGGTTAACCATTTCCTGCATATTCCTTGTCCGTTCTTTTATGACAATGTTTATAGGATTTAACCCTGCCTGCCGGTGCAGCTCTTCCTGGGGTTTTCTCTCATGTCTGTATGTACCTGTAATTAGGTACATATTTTTTTATTCTGCACCGCTTGTAATTTCCATTGGACGTTGGACATATAAAGTGGGGAATATAGTAGTAAAGGGTTTTTAGTAGGAGAAAATAGTGGGGAAAAATGCGGAAATTTATAGAAAAGTGAAATTAAAAGTAGGCTGAAAGACAGGTCCCTGGTAATAGGGCATCTCTGGCTTTCTTTGCGTTTTGAAATATATATATATATATATATATATATATATATATTATTATTATTATATATATATATATATATATATATATATATATATATATATATATATATATATATATATATATATATATATATATATATATATATATATATATATATATATATATATATATATATATATATATATATATATATATATATATATATATATATATATAAGGCACTCAAGCCTTTGTAGCAGAGAGTTTTTCGCTCTCTACTGCTTTTTGTGAAGATTTGTATCTTCTTATCTGGGTTGTTTACACCCAGATTTTGATTTTTTTTAATTATTTTATTATTTTTGTTGTTTTGGGAATTTTTGGCGAGTTTATCGCGCTAAAAGTTTAGGGGAAGTTTAGAAAATTAGTACTTTGCTAATTTAGTCAAATGATTTTGTATGGCTTTGTTTCGGTTGGTATTGTGAAAAATCTAAGTGAACCTTGGGTCTACGTCATCGTCGATGAGTAGTCTGCTGCTTTTAAAAGGTATTGCGCGTCCTATGTCATCAAAGTCCATGTGTTCGAATACAAACTCGGGAGGGAGGTGCCAGTGTACTTTGTTCCAGATCTTAATTGCTATCAGGTGAAGCTCTACGTTTATTGGGGTTATCCCCAGTTCACCATGGAGCTCACTCTGCCCTCTCAGCTCTCTCCTTCGGGTTCCTGTTATGATATAGACCGCCTTATTTTGAACCTTTTGCAGTTTAAGGACTTGGGTCTTGGGAATCGCTTTTATAGGGACTGGCGGATACAGGAGTTTTGATCGAATGCATGCATTATAGATCTTTAGTTTGTTGGAGGTACTCAGGTTTACGAACTTGAAAAGTCCTGCCAAGTCCCTCCGTGCATTGATATGGTTTCAGCTACATGACTTCTATATCCACGAGCCGTAATACGGACTCCCAGAACCGTGCCCTTCGTGTGGTATGGGATCCGTGCACCCCCACACGAATGTCTGCGAGGGTCCGTCGGAATAGTAGAATTACACGGAACTTTGGGGAATTAATAGATATCTTCCATCTTCTTTCGAAAGAGTTGATGTTTTCGATTTCTACCACCTCACTCTGTGACATGTAATTCACATTCCGATAAGGTGTCGTACAGATCATCGATATATCGTCCGCAAGTTGGACGTACAACGAACCTTCAGTCAAAGGTTGGGGAAGGTCGATGGTGTATATATTATAGAGCAGGGGACTTATACACCCGCCTTGTGGCATCCCCGCCTCGAGCTCGAACTCGGGGCCATTGGAATCTTCGATGTTCAGAAACGCCCTCTTCTCCATTATGTAGTCGCATAGAATCCTTGCAAGTATGGGATTGATGCCCAGTTGTAAGATTTTGTATTACAGGTCTCTCCTCCATACTTTGTCAAAGGCCTTTTTGACGTCACAGAGTACCAGATTTACGTAGCGTCTTTCAGCTTTTACTTTTGCCAACTTCTCGGTGATCACGGCTAGCGCCGTGTCCGTTCTTCGCTCCATTCGGAAGCCATGTTGTTGGTTATTGTGAGAATTGTTATCTTTGAGGAACGTATTCACCCTGTTTGCCAATATCTTCTCTAAGACTTTCCCTGCAAATTCTAAGAGAGATATAGGCCTGAAGTTAGCTGGACTGTCCGGTGGCTTACCGGTTTTGGGAATGAATATCATTTTTGCAACCTTTCAGTGGTCAGGGAAGTAACCCACCTTCAGGCACGCATTCATGATATTCATGAGCCAAAATAAGATGTTAGGCGGGGCTCGCATAAAATTCTCCCTTGTCAGTCCTGTACGCCCTGGTAATTCTACCACTGAGACCCTCCATTTACCTTTTTTGCGATACACAATGGTGAGGATGGGTTATGTGTATCTGTTCGTTCAAGTCGTTTATTATTCCGTCTTCGAAGTCTAAATCAAAGTTATCATTCTCTTCCGGAGATATCTTAAATATAGATGCCCAGAAGAGCCTGAATTCCTTGTCGAAGTATGGCCAAGTGTACGGGAATATACGCACACGGGCTCTAAGGTAGGCTAAACGAGGCAACAAATGTTATTGTTCTAATAGATAGCTGCAGCTGCGTGACCAAGGAATATTTCAAACACAATGACAAAAATAGATTTTTAATATACACCAGATAAATGGTACACAATAAATATGGATATATAGGTACATGAATAAGACGGAATTAGGTTACGAATACTAATTGAATAACCAAGGATATTAAATGGTTATAATGGGAGATTTAGGGTAGTGAGCGATTTAGTTCCTTTGAACCTCGAGAGTAAAGTGGGGCGAACTTGGGGGGAGGGGTCTTGATGACCTTGATTACTTACGGGTGTAGCCGGGAACACGAAGAGGCTGATGCTACTTTCTCCAAACTCTGATTTAGCGAGATCCGGGCCTCTTGTCCTCAAGAGGTCACCGGACGAACTTCAAAGGGGGAGGAGGTGACTTCTCCAAACTCTCGGATTGAGCGAGCTATCGGGCCTCTTGCCCTCAAGTGCTCACCAGAAGAACTTCGGAGGACGGCTTCTCCAATCCTTGATCCGAAAGCGGTTGAGAAAGGCTGACGTGACCTCGAGAGACTCCCTGACCCGAAGATACGAGTGTGATGTCCAGCTCTTCCGTGGCCTGCGACCGTCACTAAACACTTCTCGGGAGAGAGCGTCGTTGAAATGAACCTCCGCTCGGGGAAGCGCCCTCTAACGGAATCTGTAGGTAATCCTTGGGAGGGTGCATATATACCCGGATTTCTCCAAAACAGGGATAGAGAGGGGCCTTCTCCCGTAATGGCTCGCTTTCTCTCCCGAAGTAATATCTTAGGAGGTGTGGAAATACTACTATTTTAGTGGCTCCCTCTACATTCCTCTTCGATTTGTTCCGCGTCCGTAATTTCAGTATTGTCACGTGTAAGTTTTATGATATTTTGTGGCTGTCCGCCTCTTAGTCTTTTTACTACCTGCCAGAATATACGTGAGTCGTTTTCTATATTTAGTCCGTCTATCAAATTGTTCCAAGGTACATTCTGTTGGTCCCTAATAAGAGTCGTTAATTCGTTGCGTATCTGTCATGTTCGTCTGTGCGTAGTAATGTTGGGGCCTGTGAGGTTAACTTCATTGATCCGTTCCCCGTATTCCCTCGCGAGGGATTTCATCCTAAGGGTCTAAAAAGGGACAGGAAGAGTTTTATATTTAACTCGGTGAATGGCTTACTTATCGGCTTTTAATAAATTATCAGTAATTTTATCCACCTCCTTGTCAATCTCTTCTAGAGTGGAATTAATTAAGGGCTCAGGGTTCTAACCTTCGAGGAGTCTGTTATAAGTATCCCAGTTGGCTCGAGCGTAGCTCTTGCGTTCTGGAATAGGGACTTGAATGAGGGAGGTTAAGATTTTAATAAGGATAGCCTTGTCGCTGAGGATAGGAGGGCCCGGCTCGATCAGGTAATTGTAAGGAAACACAGTGCTAGTGAGACCTATGTTTGGTTTTGTGGCTGATCTGTGTGAAATGTATGTGGAAAAGTTTGGTCTAATTTTTGTCATAATTTGTCTTTCAAAAAGTGTCTCAAGATTCCTGCCTGCTGGGTTGGTCGACGTGTAATCTGAGGCAGCACTCCTCGCATTGAGGTCGCCGGCACAAGAACGGTTCTGCCGTGAACACAAAGTTGCAGGAAGTTGTGAAGAGGCAAGTACCCTCTCCTTGAAAACTGGTGCCCTGTTGCCAGGAACAGGGGGCCCACTGCCGTACCGACCTCAACAGCCAGGTATGACTCATCGAGTCCACTTATTGATCTGAAGTCAATACCTCTTTTCACAGCTATCGCGCATCCATCGAAACGTTAAGACTTCGTAAGGGAAAATTTTTATTTTGCCTGTGTCATTCATCCTATGTTCTGAGATAAATATAACGTCTGGGTCACATTGTCGTATTACGTTACCGTATAGTATTTTTTTGTTTGTCCCGCCGTCAGAGTTAAAATGTAATATTTTTAATGTCTCCATTGTCTAGTTCACTAAAGATTCCTGTGTGTGGTCGTGTTGTTTTTAGACTTATTCTCTTACGAGCTTAGGTCCTTGTGGAGTGTTTGGTGGCGTGATGGTTTTTCTTGTTCGTTTTTTCCTGAATTCGCCGCCCGTTAGAATAATAAAAGTTTCAGGTGCCACTTTGATCAAGCTTTGGATTAAAGCCTCCTTGACTTGTTTCTCGCTGTAGTCGTCCGAGGTGAATTCCCATTTGTATCTTCTGGATATTACGTCTTCTGACACATCAAGGACATCCATCCCCTTAGGGAAAGGGGACCTTTCAGCAGCGAATACCTTCAAGTTAATTTTTTTTGAATGGTAAGCGTGCCTAGATTCCTTTTACAAGAAGAGGATGATCTCGGACGTCTCTGAGGCTGCAAGGTTTTCCATGAGCGAGGCAAACGTGCCCCCCTTCCTCAGGTCTCGCTGTCTCAGTCACCTAGCCTCATTATCTACCTGCGTGTGTGTGATCGAGTTTGTGTTTCGTGAAATTTGCGTGTTGCTCTGTTTTTCGGAGCGTGTATTTGCCTCCTTTGCTGCCTGAGCATGGATCCTAGGATTCCTGGAGGGAGCAGGGGCGCTGAGGGGGGGACAGCTTCTGGCAACTAATCTCGCACTTGGGTTTGAGACTAATCTTGAGAATCTCCTCCGACCATGGGTTTGGGGGAAACTACATCTTCTTCATTCCATTATGCGTCAGCATTCTATTAAGTTCATCTGCAAAGCACCTCACGGATAAGAGATTTGCAATGTGGGCATAATAGATGCAACACATAATTTTTGTCGAGTTCTCGTTCTCAACGTAAAGATATGTAAGATTTCCCTTAGACTTCGCAACAGCAACTTTAGCAACCTTGGCGTAGGTACTATTCACTTTGTTTTCTTCTTACTGTCTCCTTTGGTTAGCTTTTTTCTTCAAAAGTTCTTTCTTAACCGGGCAAGCCATGGAGAGCGTCTTATGTTCTCCTGCGTAATTCAGGCACTTCATATAGGTGCTATTGCAGCTCCTCCAAGAATGTGTATCCGACGAGTAGATAGAGTACAACAGAACGTTCCTGCTGGGGCAGGTGGCCATGATGTGCTCCTCGTACTTGCAGCACTTGAAGCACATCTGGAAGTCGATAAATTCCTCACGTTCGATCTGCTCAGGGCAGACACGGACGTTAAAGAGGAGCATACCTCCCTCCATGGCCTTTACCGCCATTGCCGTATCGCAAAAGACTATTTTGAATACGTGTGTGTATTCTTTGAACTTAATTATCTCAGCTACCTTCACCCAGAGGTGTTTTTTTCACTTCAGCATGAATTTCTTCAATGCTGTACCCCCCCAAACCATAGATCGAGGCGGCGAAGGATGATACTTCGATGTGTTTTTCTTTGCGGTGGAGTGTGTTTTTGAGATTGAGTGTTTTCAGGCATTCTCCTGCTTTAGGAGAGGTGAGTGCTTCGCAGTCACTCTCCCTTGAGCAAATAGCCGCATAATATGAGTGTCAATAAGTTTTACTAGGGCAATCCCTAGATCCCCGTAAATTTTAGCGAAGACCCTCTCCTGATCAAGCTTGGGGCCATCGGAGAGGGTCTTCAGCGGTATCCGCCGGGTCTCCCTCATTTATCCTTCTATATCCTCATATGTAAGGATTGGAAGAAATAAACATAAACAGAAAAATTCCCTGCAGAGTGATTGTGTGTTTTTGTATGTGTGCGCGTGTGTAGTTTGAGAGAGACTTATCACCAAATTTTAAGAGAAAAAAGAGAGTTTCAGGAAAGGTATCCTCATCAAAAAAATATAATTTACAAATGGTACTTTACCTTCCATGTAGGGCGCTTATCGAATGCCTACCGGTTGTTGTCCGATGAAGGAAACTCGATGAAGAGTTAGGAGTGGAAGTGAGGGGTGGGGGGGGGGAGTTAACTCATCGGCACGGGCGAGTGAAAAATTTCACAATTTTTAATGCACAAGAAATCGTAATGAAATTTCTCAGCAGCACTACTGAAACTTGTCCAAAATGATTCACCAAACGCGCGGTACAACGTACAAATCTTGGTGCGATATAAATTTAGGCACTAGCACAGTCTTCACAAAATCAGAGAGAACTAGACGAGCTAAGGCAACCATAGCAGTCTTGTAGTTTCCACAAATTGCTAACTTGTTATATAGTCTTTCTACAAAAAATGGCCAATCATGGTGCAGGAAAATTTTAAGGGCAAACTAAGCGCTACAAGAAACATAAAATTGGAAGGCTCAGATTGTCTGATTATTTGTCGCACCAGTCTAGTTCTCAAGGAAATGAGGTAAATTTTATAAGTGAACAATAACGTTGAAGTCAATGCGGATAATTAAGGGCAATAGTAAGAATTCCTTAATCTGCTAGAAAAGTCTCTCTTGAGTTCCTCAACCCTCTTCAGAAGCGCCACTCATACTATTACTCTTACCTAACCGCATTGACTCGAACTTTATTGTCCAAATATAAAAAAAATCAATTGGGTGAAGAACCAACGGAGCATTCGCATTCCCATTTTCTGTCAAAGTAAACGCTATCTCTTGCAAAAGGCTTCTTTCTCTTTTTAGCGAAATGGATGATTGCCCAGTCAGTATGTGCGGCGCTCCTGAAGAGGGTTGAGTAACTATATGTGACTTTTCTAAAGAATTGAGGAATTATTACTATTACCCTTAACTGACCGCATATATATATATATATATATATATATATATATATATATATATATATATATATATATATATATATATATATATATATATATATAAATGCAGTAAAGAAACCACAGTGTTGCGATCAAGAAGACCTCCGTCATCTTCAATCGCTGGTAAACTAATGAATACAGAGATATGCTTAGCCTGAGACAGGGGTGGTCATCCTTTTTGAGAGTGCGTACCAAAAACGGCCAAATCTCTAACACAAAATTTTTTGAGAATCTATTTGATATCTCTTAAGCATTTGAAGAACTTTTTTTTAAATGATCACTTTAAAAAATAATGACTCAAAAGCAGTAAAGACAGTATTGCAATTGATTATGTAAATTATGCAAAACAAACTGAATGAAAAAAAATATGACAATCTTTTACGAAAAGATCCTTTTTGTGGATATTTTTTATTAGCCTATAGTATAACTATCACTGCCAAACATATTCACACAATTTAAACATACTATTATAAGCATCAACATACCCCCAAAATTTTTTTTAGATTAATCAGTCATTATTTTTTCCCATTTATACATTTGTATGACTAAAACACAGTAAAGTGTTATTGAATCATCCAGTTGTGTATCGGGCAGTGACGATTATTTTTGATTTACGAAACCCACTCGAACACGATCAATCGCATATTTAGAATTGTTCAGTTTCCTTCAGGATTCAAATAAAACACTTGAAAGTTTAGATAAATATCCAAACATAAAAAAGTCATTTATTAAATACAACAACACCCTTCCGTCGTCAGCTCCTGTGGAACGGCTCTTCTCTTTAGGAGGATTGACCTTATCTCCAAAACGGAGTTCTTTATCTAGCGAAACATTTCAACAACTGATATTACTTAAATGTAGTGCTGATATAAGTAGCTAATTGAAATTTCATTCTATGGAACTTTCTATTTTTTTTTTTTTGCAGTACCTAAGTCCAATTGTCATCAAATCCTACACTAGTAATTATAATATACAATTTCATTTTAATGGATATTTTTTTGTTGTGATACCATTGGTCCTTATCGATTGCCATTATATATCATCTATTTGAAATGTATTTAAAATGTATCGAAATACATTTAATGTATTTATTATTTAAATACTAAATACATTTTCAAAATGTATTTAGTATTTAAATACATTTTTCTCATGTATTTAATATTTAGTATCTAAATACATTTTTCTCATGTATTTAATATTTAGTATTTAAATACTTTAAATGTATTCAGTACCCACCTCTCCTGATAACAGAGTTTTTTATCGGGTTTATATTTAGTAACCTTGAGAGATATGCATGCACTACTAGTTTCATCCATTAGGCTACTCCTGTTACCGAGACTTAACAAAGTTCATCACTGAGAACAAAGATTCACAAGCATATGTAGACGAAAACATGGATAGTAATGTTGCTGCAAGTTTTTTTAAACATACATAAATATCTGGAATAGTATTCCAAATCCTAAATACTTCGTTTTGCACTTTTTTTCTGTTATTCCCGTTTCTAACTGATCATTTTCAAAATTTTCCAAGTGTAAGGTCAACAAATTTTTGTTTCCCAATTGAGCTACTCTGAAATTTAATCAACTCCATTTCAAAATCATCTATGTCTATAGATGAAAACATTTGCATTTTTAGTTCACCTAATGGGTTTGAAGAATAAGTTCTTGCGGTTTTATCTAATTTATTCATTACCATTAACAATTTTAGAAAAACTTAATTTTTAATTGATAACAATATGCAATTTAATCAATAATGTATTCTCCGTTGTTATTTACGACTTCTTCCAAACGTTCAACTAGTTTTTCGATACCTCTGCAATAAAAATCTCTGGATTTTGACTCGAAGAATTCGTCTAGCCAGGTTCTTAATTCCACACCAGTATTGAACGAAACGCCGCGCAAATTATTGGAAAGCGATGGGAACAGATTGAAATCTGATGGAGCCAAGTCTGGCGAATATGGAGGACGCGGCAGGATTTCCCAATTAAGCGTTTGGATTGCGTCTTTTGTCATATTGGTAATGTGAGGACGAGCATTGCCGTGTTGCAGAAGGACTCCATAACGTCGATGAGGTCACTTTTCACGAATAGCTTCGGCGAGTCGATACATTTGTTGAACGTAGAGTTCTGCATTGACAATCTCGTTGTTCGCAAGAAGCTCATAAAGAATGATGCCTTCACAATCCCACCACACACACAGCATCGTCTTTCGTGGATAAAATCCTTGCTTTAATCGCGAAAGTGTTTTTTTATTGGGGCTAAGCCATTGTTTTCGATGGTTCATGTTGACATAAACACACCACTTTTCGTCGCCAGTGATGATGCGGTGAAGAAATCTGTCCTTATATCCACGAGTAGCCTTGTGACGAGCAAGCAAATCTGCGGCAATCGTGGAGCGTTGAAGTTTGTTGCTTTCGCTCAAATCGTGCAGAACCCATGCACCGAGTTTTTGAACTTTCCCCATCGAATGAAGGTGATTCACTGCAGTTTTCTGATCACACACCAATTGTACAGCCAATTCTCTAGTCGATTGACGAGGATTTTCATGAAGAAGATCGTTCAATCGATCTTCATCCAACTTAATGGGGCGACCAGAACGTTCTTCGTCATTAAGATTGAAATGACCGTTTTTGAAACGTGAAAACCACCTTTGAGATGTCCTTTCTGATAAAGCATTTTCTCCGTACACAGCACAAATATCGCGACGAGCTTTGGCTGCGTTTGCATTGTTCCCGTCTCGATTGAAAATGAATAACAACAAGTGTCGAAAATGCGCCTTTCTTTCAACTTGACATTCCATTTTGAGGGTACAGAACAAAAATTAAATTAAGACAACTTTTAAATAAACCGCAATGACTTATTACTCAACTTCAAGACGTAGCCTAAGCAAAAGCCTAATAATCTAAGCTGTTAAGAGACGTAGCCTAACCGTTGCAAATTTTGCTCTCATTATTTATTATTGTTTCTTAATATGTGCACAAATCACGTCAACAAAACTTAAATCAACGTAACATTAAAAAAAATGCAAGAACTTATTCCTCAACCTAATAGTTTAATACTGTCTGGAAACTTAATGAATTTTATTCCAGTTCTCTGAACTTAGCAAATCTTGCAAAGAACTGCCCAACAGTTGCTTCAATTATGTTTACAAACAGCTTTTGAAGATATTGGCGGTCTGTTTTGGGAGATCATTGATGTTCCTCTTTAGGTTTGGAAAATATCAAAATCTCTCATTATCTACATCCCTCTTAAAAACGTTTAGTTTCGTTTCAAAAGCCTTTATGTAACCAAATATAACATCAAGTGTCCTACCAGAGTCCTGTACGTTAATATTCAATTCATTTAAATGTTCACAAAAATCTGAAAAAAACATCAGTTTACAAACCCGCATGATGTCAGACAATTCTTGGTAAAACACTTGTTGGTCATTCAAAAAGAGCTTTATCTCATCTAAGCATTCAACAAATAGTTTCAGACCTAAACCTTGGCTAAGCCAACGAACATTGTTGTACATTTTCAGTCTTTTCTTTATACACGGAATCTACCTAATTTAGTAGAATTTGAAATTGTAGTTTGTTTAAAGCCGGAGCAGAAATGTAATTAACAACCTTGATAACGGGTTGCAACACTTCGTGAAGTTCCTTTAGGCCAGCTTTTGCACATGAAGCCTCCTCATTTATGATGCAATGAAAAACTATCAGTAGATGACCAACATCTTTTGCAAACAGATTTACAAATCTTGCCTTTTTACCAGTTATGTTAGGGGCACCATCTGTTATGGCGGATACTACATTGGAAATGGCAATTTGTCGAGTAGATAATTCGTTCACAACTGCTTTACATATTTCAACCCCGGTAGTATGCTCAGGTGATGTTACAAGGGCAACCATCTCTTCGACACATACTTCATCACCCCTACAAAAGTGAGAAAATATGGCTAGCCTAGCTGATGATGTTAATATCCGTACTTTCATCAACACAAATAGAAAAAAAGCTTACATGAAGAAAAATCTCTTGTGAATTGTTCAGCTATATTCCTTTCCAACTTACGTATCCTATCCTTAACTGTTTTCCTACTCACAGACAAATCTTTAATGCGCTGAATAATCTTCCCCTTTTCTGAAACTTTGTCAAAAAGAAAGCTGCACATTCCAGTCAAGCTTCTTTAATATACTCCCCATCACTGTGTGACTTTCCATGTTGGTCAATAACTTTGGAAACTTCAAAACTAGCAATAACTATGATGGAACTAGCTAGATCTACCTGAAATGAAGGTCATAAAAGTATCAACCTGTTTGTTTTTTTGTCTTATTCAGTTCACGAAAAATTAATTCTCCTTGTTCCTACTCAGTTTTATTGTTTAAGTGCTCATGAACACTTTTAAAATATCTCTTTACAGAAGAAGTCCTACAAACAACTCAGAAAATCATGCCAAACTTTTTCAGTCCAGTATTCTTCGAATTCTCTAATATCCTCTTTATTTGAAAGACATCGTTTCTTAGCTGGTGGGCGTGACATTCTGTATAATCCGTAAAGGGCAGAAAATAAAAATAGGTGAGATAATGATATACTTGAAAGGGGAGAAAGAATAAAAGTAAGTCAAAAAGGGAATTTAATAAATAAGTCTAAAAAAATGTCATCATCTTTCAACCAAATATAGCGGTTTTCCTCTACCAGACACAGCCTCGTAATGAACAGCGAAAACATGGCGGAGGTATCGAAAAAAAAACACGGGACAGTTACGAGCTGATTGCGGACACGAGCTGCAGGTTTCTGTAATGGCGCCTTTCGGCGAAGGTAGTCACTGACCAGAGTTGTCAGGTGGTCAATTCCCGCCACAAATCCAGGCAAAAGTACTCCGAAATTTACATGTATTCTTATTAGAAAAATTGCTTTAAGATGCGAGATTTTTGAGAAAAGAGTAGTGTCTTGTAACGAATTAAACTCGTTTGTCAGAGAACAACTGTATGCACACACACAAAAAAACGCAAGTAAAAAAACCATTAACCTGTGCTTTCGTGTGCCAAAAATAAGTCATCGGCCTGCCACGTTTGGCATGCGTGTCAAGGCTTGACCACCCCTGGCCTAAGGGCACATAAATTTTCAGGTCGGAATGTAATTGGGGGGGGGGGAGTATTGGGCAGCAGCGGCACTTTTGAGTAGAGGAATGACAAATTTTCTGCTTATCAAGGGATTAGTGTTGAATTGCTCATCGGAAATATTAACGTTTGGAATTTCCTTTATAAGAGCTGATTCTATTAGACGCCTATGTATATACTTGTGAGAATTATAAATTATTTTTGCATTATCAATGTCAATTGAATGGTTTTCATTTGACGTGTAGAGAAACAAGCTAAAAGAAAGGCTTCCACGGTGCTCGTCGGATTTGTGTTCCTTCATTCTCTTGGGGAATCTGCTACTTGCTATAATCATAGGTTTTTTATCTTTTAATATATTACTTAAAATCAGACATTACGCTTGTTCTAACCTGATAATTCTGTAGCGTGCAAAAAAGTATACTGGTAGTCAAACTCTGTCCCATTCCCACTCATCAGCAAATTCTTCGTCATAATCCACGTATTGTGCTTAATCTTCAACTTGTAATTTAAAATCAATGGCAAGTGGTCCCATGGTAAACGGTCCCTGTCGTCACTTCGTCCCAACTGACGGTCCCTGGCACGCCACTGATCATTTGAGCCACACCACATATTTATAAGGCCGAAGGGAAGGGAGCACACTAGCACTGGCGACCTTGTGGTCCCAATTATCTCTATTGCACAATCTTTATCATCTCCACCGTGGCATGGCTCCTCCCCTTCGCCACAAAGAAGAATACCATTTTAACTTATGGTATAGAAATAACAGGCTACTAGAGTCAACTCTACTCAAATTGGGAGCAATGGTGAAGAGTTAGCACAGAAAACTGTTCAGAGCTGCATCTCTGAAGCCAGCGCAGGACATATTGGCATTCTACTAGAGAACGGTACGAGTGCAGACTGCGAGGCACCTTCAAAAGACTCCATGATGCCTGAAGATTGATAAAAAAAACTACCATGGCACTGTAGTGATTTAATACGTCACAAAAACAACACAATTTGCAGGTACAACCTTTGATTGTTAGCTTAATTTTCCCTAATGATGAACGCTTTGCACTTACTTTTCATCCATTATTGAATTTTGTGCCAAGTAATATTTGGTTTAGTTTGACATTAAGCTATAAGTCTTGAGGTTCGGATACGATATTGATGACATAAACCTTTTGTCTGTATCTGAATATTTCTAGTACAAATTGTTCGGGTACACCATAAGCGTTAAATAACTTTAAACATTTTCCGTATTTTTTGTCTAAATAATTGAGCTAAAAATTACCTTTCTATATTTCCTTGTCCTTTTTTTATAATTTATTTTTTAGCTAGAGTAGGCATTGTTTTATTTCTTGTAGAAACGGCCGAATACTAACCATCATTTCCTATCAGTAGTTTAAGCCAATGAGCTTAAGCTTAAGTTCACTTTCGGATAGTCTCGGTGATGCCAATGATAACGTAGTACAGTGTTTTTCCTACAACGCCCCCGAACTTTTGAACCAAGTTCAATTTTTTGTACATCAGGAATCAAAGTTAAACCAAAACTCTACACATCTTCCTAACCCACTAAACATTGCACACTCATGGAGCGGTTCATGGAGCTTGGATTAAACCTCGTTTAAATACATGATTCAATGAGCTTTGCGAATCTTCCAACGGAGACCCACATTAAACCCGACCGTTCAAGATAAAATCACAGCGGTAAAACAGTTTGTTCACGAATCACAGGGAAATTGTCATCCAGCTATTGAATACCGACCCACTTTGAAAAGCCCCACAACGTATCAAGCTTAAAAGAGGCACTAGACTTTCATTACAAACAAATCATTGAAGAACAACCCCTAGCTGGGCTAGCTGCGGCATTTGCTCTAAAGTGGAATAGAGAAAAAAAAGGACATTCACACTTTCATTGGTAGGATAAACAAAACAGTTGGGAGGCTCTTATGGCAATAAAATATACATTAAATTTTCGAGCTCGAGATGAACCCATGTATTCTGAACGGTACGATAGAAATGATAGGCGTGCTAATGATATAATGCAGAGAAAGTCCTATGGGTATAATTCTATGTTCAAGGGACATTATGTCGCTAAATGCCGGAACCTTACATACTGCACCATATGCCACGAGGAGGGACACATGATTGGTGAAACTAAGAGATGTGAGGTAGATATGTGGCCCCTCATAGCACCAAGGAACTCGAGAACAAGTTTTTCTAAATATCCGTAACAAACTCGTACCGATCGACCGAGAACTAAAGCAGTATATTCGAGTGGGAAAAGCGTTTTTCTAATAGAGTCTGAGCAATAACTCCTTACGTTGATTCCGAGTAGCAACTAAGACATCTTGATCTCGCCCCTTAGGTTGGATACCCGTACTATACGGAACCTATTTTTTTTTTCGAATGGACTGACACCAGCCTAAGGAGCACTTCAGTATCAAGTGACCTCCTCCGTGCTAGACTAGTACCCATAAAACCATTACACGAATTGGTAGTAATAGGGCGAGTAAGATGGCAGCCGACTACCGCTATATTGGATACTGGAGCGGCCAGTTCATTAGTGAAACGAACTTTTGTGAAAAAATAGATAAATCAGTATAACTTCCAAGTTTCTATGGTATGGTTAATTTCTGCCAGATAGTCTTTATTACTTGAGCCCAAAGCTCTGCTCTCTAAAACTAAGAGAACTGATTCTTTACAGTTGTCTCCAGACGCATGCGAAGCTTTTTCTCACATCAACGAAGCTACATATTGCCATTGGTGTTTGCATGCTCTATCCTTTTATTGAGCCTGCCTCTCATCTTCGTAGCCTCAGATGTTTCCTCAAATTCATTGTGCATTCGTTGATTTTATAAATATATTTATTATCTTTATCGTACGCTTTCTTATAAACCTAGCGTCCGAAGTTTTCTAAATTCAGTTCACATCAGTCATTAGGCCTAAATATTAGCAGACGACTATTCCATTTAATTCAACAAATTTATGGTAATGGTTTTCAAATAGCTATCTAGGCTGATTTATTAACTAAAATCAATCACACTAATAATCAAATACCATATCATGTATGGCTAAGTCTCTCAATTGCGTACAGCCACACCCTGCTTCCTCAAAGCAAAGTGGCAAATATTTCCTGGAGAAGGAAAGCCCGGCCGTTCAGGCTGAGGGTCTTTCTCCTTCGTTGAGGTTAAGAACTTAGTTCTGTTGCGCCGAGCGCGACCTGGAATGTATTATGCCTCCATAGTTAAAATAAGCACCCTCTGTTCTTGGCTCCTCCAGGCCTGTGAGGCTATCGCGGAACCATGTTCACACGGCCAGAAGAAAAAAATACACACATAAAATTTATAGAAGACTAGGAATCTAAAGGCCTACCAGAAATTCACCAGAATTTATCAGGACGGTCCTAAATTACGAAGTATCCGCAAGGGGTTAAATAAATACACACATAAAAAATATTTACAGTATTATTTACAACAAAATTAAAATGAAATAAACTAACTGTTAACAAATTATACGGGGGGCATCAAACAATAAGAAAAGTCATAAATGCTTATCACCATCGAACGATAACAAGTCATTTTAACCCAAAAGATATTCGCGCATACAAAATTGGGTTCTATAAATAAGTTGTTTAAAGCCGAAACGACACGCGCCGTTGAAGATGAAAATAGGCTTCGGTACTCTAGTGACAGGTGTTCCCAGAATAACGTCCCTGTCTTACGTCCCTTACTACAAGGCCAAAAGTTACATGAATAACACTGATATCACTTAATTAATTTAAAGGGGACGTAAGAATAAAGAGATACTCCAAAATACCTGATCCTAGAGCAGTGAAGCAATAATCCACGTCAGGAACCCAGGCGAAAGAGGCTCGGCGATGATGAGGGAATTCGACCCAAGTCCAAAGGGGTAAATGCGATGACGGTCTTCTGAAAGGAGAAACCCACAGACGGCGATATCGTGGCGGACGGCGTCGTGACCACGGGGAACGATGATTCGAAGGCCCAACGATCCGAGAGAAGGAATTCGAAATTACAGAATTCCCCAAAGAGGAGATGGTGAGGTGACTGGAGGAGAGCTTTCACGTACCCAGTGTGAACGGCTTCCTAAAGGAGAACACTTGCAAACGTAACTGGAAGAGCACAATTCAATGCAACCGACAGAGGGGTAGCGACAACGCTGGCAGGGATCAAATGGCAAAAATCCTCGCTGCACGAAGGAATCCAGTACGGGTCTCCAAAAAATTAACAACGTCAAGGTAAGTGACGGACAACCATTCAGCGGAGCAATCAGGCAGAATCATCACAAAAGAATGCATTAAAAAGCTTCATGGCCCCATTTATATCCTTTAGTCCGAAGGGGGAAAAAGGAAGTGGGGCACAAGGGAGGGGAGCTGACTCGCTTCCCCTATGCAAATTAGACTGGTAAGTTACAGAAGTTTAGGCCAAAAATAGTAGCCTCAAAGCGGGTTGACCTGCGATAAACACTGTAAGCTATAATGAGGAATGGAAAGCATTTGAATCCGAGGGCCTACCCTTTACAAGGCCCCAGAACATGGTTTCTTCCCGGCCCATTGGTAATCTATTGCGGGTTCTACAAACACAAAGAGTTCGCACCCAGCCTCGACTAAAACCAGTGATTCCCCCTTACTCTGTTTGGTCGTTTTCTCTATTCAAAACGGCCGCAAACGCCTCCACCGATTCGTTAGACTCACATGAGGTAACCTACGAAGGTGGTAGTGAAGCTGTCTTCGGAGACTCCTAAAGCTGTCCCACAACGGAAGACAACACTAAGGGAGATTCGGCTTCTACACCTCCACCTAGAGATGGGCGGGATGACTCGGAGACGCGGGATTATCCAAAGCCGAGTTTTTGAGGCGGAGGTAAGTAAAGACAAATATAGCAATCCCAACCTCTTCGATATGTCCTCGAAGGCGGCAGTGCCTTTAGCGTCTTGTACGCAAAACGACGCTCGTTATACTTCCGGGAAGCGTACGGCCATTCCCGCGAGGGTCTTCTTTTCGAAGAGGGCCCCCGCATTTTCTCTGAGCTAAGACTTGAGGACATATTCTTTCAATAGAATTGTCACAAACTGCGGAGCAACTGAGAAGAACTGGAGAGGCTCGTCTCCTCCCATTCCCCGTAAGCTATTTCCTGCAGAAGACCATGCTGCGCGCGTCGCCCTGCTCGTCCTCTCGTGGTATAAACGATTTGACATCCCACCACTACGGGATGTGGGTCGGCCGGGAGGATGCGCAATTTACACCCGGTAGGATGTCGCCGCTCTTCTATTTGCTATAAATACCTACTTTCAGGCAATAGTTGTGCATCTACACCTGGATAGGAAGTATAATGTTATTTCTGCGTACATTCACCTGTTAGCCGACTTTAACGAGATGGACTTCCACCACGTCATGGCACGGTTACGAACGCTCTTTCTCCTCCTCGGAAATTTGAACGGTAGAGATCCATCTCTGGAGGAGACTACACGATCAATTCAAGGTATTAGATCCTTGTCGACCTGATCGAAGATCTTTCTATGTGTTCAGTAGATGCACAGCCTGATTTTGGTGGGAGGTTGTTGATGACCTTATTGGTAATGACCCTTTTTCAATTCATCGATAATTTTCTGGGAAGATATGATTTGAGAGTGATGAGTAAACGTATTTATGGCAGTAGGTGTAATGGCGAAAGAAGAGCGGGTGTGGCCAAGACATTGAATGGCTAGATCAGAGTAAATTTTCTTCCTGCCAGCACATTATTATTACTTTTAAATCATCATTTTTATTATTTAATGGTCTAAAAAAGCCAATTTACATTTCCCCCTCGTTCCGTAGTCTTAGGAATTGCTGCTAGATATTTTCTTACCTTTATGAATTACTTATTCTTGCTTTATTTATATTAACTGAATTACACGACTGTATGCCTGCCATCTCCACTTTCCTGCCCATGCAATACCCGCTAGACTGCTTTCCCTGTACATGGTTACTTTTTACTCTGGGGTAAGCCACGTTGATAATTGGTTCATTCACTTCACAGCTGCATTATGGAACTCTTTCCCCCATACTGACTTTCCTAAATCTTATAACCTGCCTCTCTTTAAGAGCAGGTCCGCCACCCCCTGAGGAGAGCAGTCCATTAGCACTAATCTTTGTTGTTTTTCCATATTTTCTGGTTCTTTCTTTGGTTGCTTGTTTCTTTCCTTTTCACATAGTCTGAGTTTGATTTGAGGATTTTTTGCCTGTCTCAAACTCTTCGGTATTAAATAATGATAATAATAATAATAAAAATATGCCCAATTTATATTACAACTTTGAAAAGGTTTCAAAGAATTTCAAAGGAAGGAATTGGAACTCGTAATTTTTAATCCAGTACAGGACCGAAGATTGAATAAAAATATCCTGCTTATGCAAGAGTAAGATACTCATTTCTATATTTTTAAACAGCATTTCACTTTTAATGCTGACTAATATCTTCATATTATAGGCAATATCGAATGTAGATGAGGTTCGGCAAGGTGAAACTTTAAAATATTAAAGTGAAAAGATGCTCTGAGGACTTTTCTAGAGTTCAATGGCATAGGAGCTTTTTGCATACGTTTTTGTTAATGAAAGATTATATGGCTATATCGAACCTGTTATTGTGATGTTGGTTCTTAATTCTACAGCCCCCCCATTGCAGGTTTTAACGTAGTGTAACAAGGTTTCATCTTTGGGAAATACTACGAGGTGAATAAGTTGATTAAATCTTTTGCTCATTTATTAAAGAAAACCCTTAAAATCAATCGTTGGTAACTACTTCACCGCATAAAATATAAATACATAATTAAAGCTTTAGATTTCATCCAGAATGAAAAAATAAAAATATAAAAATAGGGAAAATGCGATCTAGCTTTTCCTCCATAATATCTCGGACAAAACCTTTAAAACATTGTAGTTTTTTCTATTCCTAACATGCTTTAGCTATACTCTGATAACTAGAACGCAGAATATTGCTATATTTTTCAGGTAACGCTTGTCAACCGTGGGATAAACTTGCTATTAAAAGGGAATAAAATAACCCCTGAAATTGGTTGGAGTACAGACCGTACCCAGTTCTGGACAGATATCCAAACAGCATTTCGACCCTCTTTTGCACTGAGAATCTTTGGTACATTTCTGAAAATATAAATAAAGAAATGTTTTACTATTGATAATATTCATGATAATTTATATGTAAGAGACGATCTAAAACAAAACCAGTTTGATATAATTTATCTTTTGTAAATGAATCTAAGCATTTATTAATTATAACACTCATATAAAAGAAAGCTTAGCTAACCTTCAGCGATATTCTTTTTTGGAGGATGTTTTGGCAATCTGGCTCAAATCTGGGCATCGGAGGACAATAGTTGCCTTTTTCTGTGAATAAAAATAGATTTAAATATTTTATAATTTATCCGAACGTAAAAACTTTAATAACTCTTGTAAGAAGTAAGAAATCACAACTGTTTTAGACATTTAATGCTGATTCATGATTGAAAAAAATATTGTTTCATGGGTAAAAGTTTGTTATCTTCTTTTGTTGTAGTATGTGATTTTGGGTGGTTTGTTAAAATCCCATGATTAGGCTGACAAACTTACAAAGGGAGCATTAATAGATTTTGTTGGTATCATGAATACAGAATATACGATTGGGAGATTTAATGAAAATTTTTGAGGTAAACTAATGTTTTAAGTTATTGGCGCAGCTTATATCTAATTGCAAGGATATTTCGGTGGTTGTTTTTCTACTTCATCAATTTCTTCTCCCTAACTTTTTATTATCCCCTTTCTTTTATTTCTGACAATTGATTTCGTGATTTCGAGAAAATATTTGTTGAAAAAAAATGTCTTTCCACTTATTTAGTGTTTAAATTCCTTTCATCACTATTTATTCCTCAAATAAAATTATTCGGTTTTTATTTACTGACTGCCAAATTAAACTGAGTACGTGTGAGTGAGGGAGGAGGTAATTAATAACATAACATAATTTCACGGATGACAAAGCCACAAAGGCCTATCAAATCTGTCAAAACCCACCCACAAAATGCATCCATAGGATTGTTTTCAGATCATGCATCTACAATATACAATTTGAGCTATCCACAGGAATACTTCAAAAACAAAAAGTATCATCATCAACGCTCGTCAAAATAAAAATCACACATAATATTCAATAATAAAAACTGCATCCACAGGAATGAGTCCATAGCACCCCCCCCCCCCCCACGAAGATAACCCTTCCCCCCCATATAATCATCTAATCTGCGCTTAAAAACATTCAAGTTTGGACTGTCTCTTGTCTCAGGTGGCAAACTATTCCAGTAATCTACCACTCTATTGGTGAAAAATATATTTTCTAACATCTAACTTGCACCTCTGTTTTTTAAATTTTCAAGTGGTGACCCCTAGTCCTATCACTACATTCGAACTCAAATAACTTGCTAACATCCAACTTATCCATCCTAGAAATAGATTCTAAAAAGCTCAATCATATCTCCCCTCACACACGTTCTTTCGAATGAGAACATATTTAATACCCTCAGTCTATGTTCATATTCAAAGTGCTTCAGGAAGGTATTATTTTTGTTACCCTCCTTTGTACTGACTCTAGCAGGTTGATATCATGTCTAAAATGTGGTGACCATGCTTGTATACAATACTCTAAATGTGGCCTGACATACGAGTTTAAGGATTACTTGCTTACTCGTGTCGCTAACATTCTTTTTAATGTATCCTAGCATCCTATTTGCCCTATCTTTTGCCTCAATACACTGCTTCGAAAACCTTAGTAACCTATTTACTACTACGCCTAAGTCCTTCTCATCCTCACCTGAATTCAGCCAATGCCCATCCATCCCATAGCTAAATTCACAATTATCCATTCTCATGTTAATAACTCTGCATTTTTTAAGGTTAAAAGTCATTTGCCACTTCTGAGCCCCCGCTAATAACTTATTTAATTCACTTTGCACTTAAAGCTACCCTCAACTTCTCTGACTACAGCTGCCAATTTAGTGCCATCAGCAAAAATTGACACTTTGCTATTTACAGCCTCCCCAAGATCATTTATATAAACTATGAAAAATAAAGGGACTAGGCTACGCCACTGGTGACGTCCCTCCATTGTGACTTCACTCCATTCAGTACAACTATGTTTCTTGTCTTTCAGCCATTCAGATATCCAATTCAAAACTTTCCCACATATCTCATGCATTTATAATTTGTGAACTAGTCTTCTATGTAGAACCTTATCAAAAGCTTTACTAAATTCCAAAGAAGTTACATCAACATTCTCTCCCTTATCTAATTGTTTAGTTACATAATCCATAAAATCTAGTAAATTTGTTAAACACGATTTACCTCTTCTAAACCCATGCTGAGCATCATTTAATAACCTACAACTCTCAAGAATTTTACAAACTATAGAATTAAGCTTACTGGCCTAAACTTATTCGGGTCCTCATTACTTCCTTTTTTAAATTGGCACTACATTCGCTAATTTCCAATCATTAGGTATTTCTCCAAACTCCAGTGATCTAATAAATATCTTCTCAAGAGCTACTGCAATACTATCTACACCTTCTTTGAGTAACTTAGAATGAATGTTTGCTGGGCCAGATGACTTACTAGTATTTAACTCGAATATAAGGCATTTAATTATTCCCCCGTTCACATTAATGCTATTCAACGCTACTTCCCTTGACCTAGAATTATCATCATTTAATCTATCTGGATTCTCTTATGTAAATACTGAAGAAAAATTATCATTAAGACCCTCTACTATTACCTCATCAGATTCTTTCATAGGCCCTATTTTATCACTGTTAGATTTGTTATTGATTTTATAATAGCTGAAAAATTTTCTTGGATCTTTATTATTATTTCGAGCTAAATAAATTTCTGCTGCTCCTTTGCTCTTCTTGATTATCTTTTTTAGCTCATTTTTGGTCGACTTATAATCATTTAAATTCTCTCACAGAAGTAGGAAGTGGTCAAACGGGATAGAAAATAGAATAATGATATAAAAAAACACACATAGAAATAACTAAAAAGGGAAGGCAAGGAAGATTGGAGATGATAAAAGCGGCAATAGATAACCCCATACACTATATGCTTCGGTTAGATTGGCATTTTTCAAGATCTTTAATAAAAAAAAATCGTAAAATATCACTGGCTGTAAGAATTAATTGCTTTAACTCTTTTTTGGGGCGATCACAACTTATTTAGTTAATCTGATATAATTATAGACGTGACGTGTGCATTATACATTTGGTCAAACTTGATAAAGTTGTCAATTACCTTGTTTTGGTGAGCCATCGAGGCAAATCACAGCTCCATAGCGATTAATTGTCTTATTTTTACATCCGAGAGTCCTTAAATTGAAGGAATTGACATAGAAAACGGAGAAGGACATGAAGAAAACGATGGCGATTATTTTAGGAGTAACCTGTGAAAGATGAATTGACAAACTGAATTAATTTCTATATTGCACACTTTTAAGATATTCAAATTTGTGTCTAATTTGTTATCCAATTAAATAATTAAAAATATCGTAAAACAATTTTGTCTTAAGCTTTTACATAATGAATGAAAACAATTTTATTCGTTTATTTCCACATGAAATAACAATACTCAAAAGAAAATTGAACTTACCTGCATTTTTTGTTTAATTATTAGATTAATAAAAAGAGAAAATAACCCTTTTATAGCTATTTTACACTGGAATGATTATGTAGAAAGAAAATAACGTTGCATCCAACAATTAGGATGAAGAATACGCTTTTTCTTTATATTCAAGTAGAGGTGTTAACAGTGCAAGAGTTGATTTGAGTTTGGTAGAAAGAGGTGAGTATTTTCTCTTTTATAGTTTCAGCAGCTTTGTGTTGCTGATGTCAACAGAGATGTCGCAAAAACTCGCTTAAACACCTTTCCGGAATTTCCCACTTTACAAACGAATTTCACTTTTAGATTACTTTCGTTATTTATTGTTTTGGTGGCGCTGATACATAGGGGCTGGGGAAGGACAGGATATTTACAGCTTCATAGCATGAATTTACGTTTTTTTCAATTCAACGCTGTGGAGCGTTTAACAAAACTATTCAACGGTGAATGCATACAGTTGATTTAGTGAGAAATACAACCCATTCCCACACTATTAATAACTTTTATCTTTTTCCTTTGTTTGTTTAGCTTAAAATTTAAATAAATCTTTACAAGGCGAACCTGCAGTACTCCTCCTGCGCTTCGCAGGCAGACTTTCCCTGGTTTTGCGGCCTATCTGGCTCTAGGGACTGGTTTTGTCCTAAAAAACTAAAAGGTTTCCAGTAATTATTTATCTTAATAATTTACGCTTGGTCAATGTTTATATATATATATATATATATATATATATATATATATATATATATATATATATATATATATATATATATAATATGCTTATTTTCTATGCCTAAAGGCAATACAAAACTTTTATCGGAATTCTTTTGAAATACATTAAAAAAAAATCGGCATGGCTCTCTTTTCCAATCAAAATTAGCTCTAATAATTTGAGTTTTGGTTTACTTGGTTTTAGGGTGTAGTAGTTATTTGCTGGGCGGAAGATTAAAATGGAAAATCTATTTTAAGAATTATTCGATAAAACTTTCAAATATACGAAAAAAAAACAACAAAAAGCAGCCATGCTCTAATTTTAATAATTTTTTTCATTTCTTTCTTAACCACCATTTGTAATTCTTATGTGTTTGTTTTTTAAATCCAAAACTCTGTAATCATATTTATTTTCAAAAGGTTTCATTTTCTTTAAAAATTTTAATAGTTAAAGTAACAAACACGGTCATTCTCAAACGAAAAAAAACATATCCGAAAATTTTCCGAAGTTAAAATATTGTGTTAAGGTAGGGAAAATCCTAAAAAAAATGAAGATCATAAATGAATGAGCATTGAAAAATCCAAGATTTTTATTCCTCTTTATCGTAATTCGCTACTATCTGGTTGTGTTGATCGAAATTAAACCACATTAAGTATGGTTAGTCACCGGATGGAACTCCGATTTTTGTCGAATTTGCAGCGGCTGTCATATTCTGCAATGCCCCCTGATTGAGATCTCACTGACATACTCGTAGTAAATAGCCATAAAATAAACTAGTACTACGAATACTACCAGGAATTGTGATAATTCATTACGGAGGCCAAGGTGAACTCAATTGTCCTATTTTTTTATTAATAAACTCGGCCGTTCTCTAGATATTTTCCCCTTTACAAATTGACCAATGAGAAATAGATATACGAAATAACCATTAATTTAGCATAAAATAAACTAAATCACGCGACCCCGAAACCCCTTTTAAGGAAAGTTATTGAAAATGACGCGACCCCGAAACCCCTTTTAAGGAAGGTTAATAAAAATGACGCGAACGAAGTCGCGAGAAACACTGTGATATTTTCCTTTCCCACTCTGCTCCTCCCGCCTCCGTCGATGACGTAATGAATCAGTGGGGAAGAGGAGGTAAGGGTGGGGGATCCTCCAGCCTCGACCCCTTAGCAGAGATCGACGCTCCGGTCGTTCACCCTTATTTTACAGCTGCCAAAAAATGATTGCTCGGTGACAGTGGGGCGGTCACTAGCACATGCGGGGTTGGTCGCCATTTATCCGAGTAAGTAGAGGTCGCTGGACGATCCGAGGTCTTGTCAATTGCTTACAGCCAAGCCGACCTTCACTACTATTACTACCTTAATATTATTATTATAATGATTCTTTAGGAAAGCAATTTTTAGAGTATTAGGAAATGATTAACTTGGGCCACATATTAGAGAAGTACACGAGGCTAGGCGCTTAAGTCTGGATCTGAAGATGGGAAAGATTTGTACGAAACAGCGGTCCATTGGGTGCTTACACTCCCTTTAGGTCCCCCCACTCGAATTTAAAGGAGTGGTGCTAATCCCCCCCCCTCCCTCCCCCTTCATGCCTCCCAGGAGTGTACCTGCATTCGCTGTCAAATGGCGGGCGAGTCGCGAGAGTTGCGCGCTGCTGTAGAAAGTGGTGAAGTTGGGAGGAGTGGAAATGTGTGAAAAATATATAGCTACACCGTTCCGATCCGTAGCGCCCAGGGTAGACTCTTATTGGGAAGTCTTCAACAAATTTAACTTTTCCTAACTTCACCGCTTTTCTTCTGAATTTTTTTCCTGTCTAGAAAAGGACGATACGTACATCTATTCATTCAGTAAAATATAAATATATATATATATATATATATATATATATATATATATATATATATATATATATATATATATATATATATATATATATATATATATATATATATATAAGGGGTTTGAAGTGAGAGGGAGGATTTGCTTATCTGACTTGGAGCTGGATGGGCGGGACTGAGGAACATTAAATAAATATTTTTGGTTTTGTATTTCAATCAAATATTGGGTTGAGTCATAAGTAATTTCCGTTTTTTTTATATATATATTTCGCGTTCATGAAAGATTTATACATATTTCTCTATGTATAACTTCTTACTTTTCCTATCTTTTCCAAGTGGCGGCAGATTGTGGATTGGGGTGTGTTAAGGTCAAGCCCTAACTCGCCTGTACTTCTGCGGCGATTGTATTCCACCGGATCTTTTAAAGCATTTTCATCAAAGTCGGATGATCCTCCTGGTTTTGGTTCATCTGTCAATGAATGATCTCCAAAACAAAACATTGAAAACAGATTTCTGACTTGGCGATCAGTTTTTGGTTTTTTTATTTTAGGAGCCTATCTGGCGACTGCCCCAGATAGGCTCCTGGCGATCAGTAATGCCACCTTGGCCATAAACACTCCCAAATTTTCTTTGCTGTTTCTGATGCGTTTTGTTATTCATAAACTCCCGTAACATCACATGTCGAATATGCACTTTCAAATCCTCCATTTTAGGGCATGAAATTGTAGTTTTGATGTAGTTTTGATACAAATTTTGATGCACACTTGTTCACTGCTGATGTATGAATGACCTGCGAATCCTGTTTCCTAACAAATAATTTGGGGTAAAGATTAGAACACTGTAAGTTCGAAATGCGTCGTTGCGTTTTGCTTCCAAATAACGGAAATACATGACCAATACATGACGATTCTACCTAAGGCGAAGAGACCGACCGTAGTTAATGTTAAAGTTGTCAAATAAATTTATACAAACACATACATACAAATTTATACAGACACATTCCGAAATTTATAAAAACACATTCAAAAATATTACATGAAACGGTGTAGCTACAATTGTAAATTGGATCAGCACTGCCCCAATTAATTACATGGTCGAATCTGTACACGAGTACAAATAGGCGCTTTGCGCGTTATAGTTACGTAAATTGGTTAGATGTTGCTTAACGCGTACATGTAATACTTTTCTTCATGATTGTCCTATGTATACTTTTGGGCAATCATACATTTTATAGAATAAATAATGCCTAATTTTGAAGGAGAGTTGTTTACCAGGACGGAATACAAAGTGGAATTGCATTTAACACGACGTTGATACCTAAATGCCGAAGGAGAAGGGGAAGATGTAAAAAGGGTTGGTTGAAGGGGAGGCAAAGGATATTTTTGAGTTAAAAGTATCTTATTTTTAGAAAGGAGGCTAGAACAATTTTTTAGCTAGATTATATCAGTTTTTAACCAATGTGAGGATAGCAAGTTTTTATCTTAAAATATAAATATAACTTTATCCATGAATTCAGGGGAGACAATTATCAGTGCTCATAAAAACATTGAATTAAATATAAAACGTTTGGCATTGTTATGGTGGTTGGAATAACACCGGAGGAACACATTTTGTGGGGTTGCTTTGCTATACACTTCATATTTGAACCCGTGGAGTGGAGTATGGGAATTAGCGCATCTAAAAACGGGAAGGTGCAGTCCTTTTCTTCTTCGACGGCGAATTTCAGTGAGGGAACGAGGCTGTGCAGGCATCTTAAAAACGTATCTACCATTTAGATGGTTTGGCCATAACCAAATCACATCATCTACATACGTGAACCAAATTAAAGGGGTGTCGGTAATTAAAGGCAAGTAATTAACTTCCAAAAAACTCCATATTCAAGTTCTCAAAGACCCGGCAATGAGAGAAGTGAGTCAAGAATTAAGTTGATTTTGGAATGATTTAATACGAGTGGGGATAATTGGGAAACGGGTATTGGCTGAGTGTTGTGGGAGATATTAAATGACAAAATGGTGTCATGGAGAGATATGGAAGAACAGATCCTCTATGCTGCGAATGTAAATAGAAAGTGAGATAGAGTGGTAGGCTTCTGTACTAAGAGAAACTAAGGTACGAATTTGCGCCTAAGTGCAAAGAGGTTGGGCAATGAAAAGAAGGCGAATGATTAATTTGCTTTAGATGAGAAACACCGAGAGTTGTGTTTGATGACAAAGCTATGAGAGAATCAGTACGGAATAATCTGACTGCATGATTATGCTGTGCACGGTTAAATTGGTTAGTGTATCGATAAGAAGACAAGAGGAAGGTGGCAGCACATTACAAGTAGAAGGTTGTTGTAGCAGTAGGAGAAAGGAGAAAACAGGCGAGAAGAAGTAAGCGTGAAAAGGCGAAGCTGTAAAATACAGAAGTGATAAATGGTGGTGCAAATGCTGGTTGAAGGCGTGCTAGAACTAGAAATAGAAAGTGGAATGATAATGATGAAATGGGAAATGATGATACAAAACGTGTGATGGAGAAGAACCGAGAGGTATACTTTCCGACAAGTTTGATTGCAGATGCGCATATCAGGAAGATTCTGATGAATGCATAGAAGGTGGGGAAAAGAAAGAGAGAACAGTGAAATGATTGTCCACAGTGAAAAAGCAGCAGGAAAAGGGAATGAATGAGTATCGTGATGGAACAGGAAGTTATCGAAGAATGAGGAGAGAAACGAAGAGAAGAATGGGCGTATAAACAATAATCGTGAGCAATGAGGTCCAAAGTCAATGGCGAGTACTTTGATGACTTTAGTGTGGATATGAATTAGGAAGCTGATGCGAAATGAGTGGCTCTGATAATGGAAACTGGGGGTGTTAGGTTGTGGCAATGAACAAATAACCATACAAGAAGTTGACAGGTATGTGATAGTCCCGAGAAATGAGAAGGCGGATGGTTAAGATGATATAGTAGCCGAAATGCTAAAGGTGGCGCTGATTGTGTTATGAAATAGATGTGGTAGTTTTGTTGTAGGGCTTTGGACCGCACAAAAATGCCTAAGGAATGGAATAATGCTCTGATAGTATCACTATTTAAATGGAAAAGGGCAAAACTAAATCCAAGACTCAATACGTCTTTTGGCTGTTGTAAACAAGTGCGTGCAAAAGAAGGGGGTCAACAGAAATGGGAGCGGATGAACAAAATGAAAAGGTGGATTCTGGGCTAAGTTATTTTAAAAAACAAAAAACAGTTCGCTAAATTAAAAGAGAAACGAAATGACAGCTTATAGAAAGGTGAGGAGTGGGTGATGAAAAATTGGATGGTGTGAAATGCTTTTATTTTGCGGGAAAGGGGGGGGGGGGTACGTTCGGGAGGAAGATAGCTAGAGTGGGTGTATGAGCCAAGAGTATGTTGGTTTTGCTTTAGGGCTTGAGGTATGAGAGAAGTGCGAGCAGGTGTAAAGAACAGGGATGTGATGTTGTTGATGAGAGGTGAGAGGTGAGGGGTGATGGCTGTCTATGCCGATGACCTGGTTTTATTGGCTGAGAGGAAGAGATTTTGAGATGTTTGACAGAATATGAGTGAGAAAGTTGTTAAAATTGAGTGTAGAAATCAGTAAATGGATGATGTGTAGAGGTGAGGACGGCGTAGTGCGCGGCAGTAGATTCCATGGTGTGCACCATAAGCAAGTGTAGTATTTTAGGTCTCATGGCTGAATTGTGAATGGTAGTGGTACGATAGCAAGAGTATTAATAGTAGTGAAGTTTAGTAGGTGATAGAAAGCTGAATGAGAATATGTGGGGCTAGCTTTAGTGTGTGGTGGTGAGGATATGTTGTGATAGAAGGAAAGAATGAGATTAAGAGAGATTCATATGGTCAATTGAGAAACGATTGGGGAGATATGTATGTAATGGGAGAAAAGATGTACATGAAACCGTGACCGAGAATGGTGTGAAGGGGTACGCTCATGTCTAATGAATGTAGGAGAATAAGCATGTGTGAGAGAATATATGAGAGTGAGTGGCAGCAGATGCGAAGGTTTGGAGACCGAGTGAATGTTGGATTGATTTTGTGACTGTGTGAGAGAGAAGGTGCCGACCGAGGAGCAAATAGATGATATTGTGTGTGGTAAGGGTGCCGGGGGAGCTTTTGCTGGTTGCTTAGGACTTTATAAATGGGAAGGAACCCTAAGTAGGACGAGAAGCTACAGCACATACTGACTCATGGCTATGAAAAAGCTAATGGCCGCAGCGAAAGGATGATTAGTTTTTAATGGCGTTGATGTAGGCCGACCCCTATTGGGTAAAATGATGTGATGATCATGATAGCGAGTCAGTAGAAAAGAAAAACAAGTAGGATGAGGGGATCCAGGGTTTGTTTGTTTACTTAATTGGATTAGCTCCCTCCCTTCCTTCCCGACTAGGCCTGGTTTTGAATCGAGTTGTTCTGGATCATCCCTTCCTTCCTTCCGATCGCGGGAGTAGTTGCGAGTGGAAAGAAGCCCAAATTTCGTCTTTAGCCTACAAGAAGTCTCTAAGGCGAGACTTCTTGTACCACATCCACATTTTGGTATTTAGACCCCCACAAAGTAGAACTCTGGAATGGAAAGAATCTTACAGTCACCGTCCCCCCTCCCTCCTTCTCAAATACCCCAATGAATCTTGAACTATTTCGAAAGAATCCCTCAAATAGACAAAATCATTTCTGAAAATGATCGGAAATTCGAACAAATCCCCTCCCCCCCTAAAAGGTCATCTTATGGCACTAAAGGGTTAGCCCCCTTTCGCCCATCAATTGCGGCCCTTTAGAAAAATCTCTCAACAGCGCTGGCGGATAATCGCCGAGACCTTCGGCAATAGTTTATGACGTGGTCGCTGGCATTGGTCGGTCACTGGCACTCATTGACACTCATTGGCACTCGTTGACACTCATTGACACTCATTGGCCTCTATTGAATGAAAAGGAGGTAAATAATAATAATAACAATATTAGTATTAATAATTCAAAAATAATATTATTAAGAATAATGGTAATAATAATTATCCCCTGATGGCAGAACTTGGGCACATTCAAGAGAGTTGCGCTCCCTTCCTGACGCACGTCATCTAGGAGTTTTATTTTGGGGGTACTTGTCTATGAAACCCACACAAATTACACTTCCCCTAACTTCACCACTCAGACTGCAATGGAGTGCCTCGCAAAGACTGTTACACTTGGCACCTGGAGGAAGAGGAGGCCAACCCCTAATTTTGCAGGCTGGTCGCCCACCAGCTTTCCTCCTATCATCCTTAGACGTTGCCGGAAGGGAAGGGGGAAGGGTAATTGGCTTCATCATCGTCCGATGTGGGATAATAGCTTTAAAATATGCCTTTTCCCCTTTCCTTTGCCTCCTTTCTCGTTTCTATTATCATGAAAACCATGCTGCAGCTGACATCTGATGGTTTGCATTTCAAAGGAATCTGGGGTATACATCGATCGTCCACGCACACTTTTACATACTTTCTCCTGTATCCACACTCCTGAAGTCAAATCATTCCGTTGGTTTGACTTCAAAAATAAATAAACATCGCTTTTTTTTTTACAACAATCGAGGGAAAGTCATTTTTTGTCCTATTCCACAAACGTCCCTAAAAAGAAAGGGAGAAATTCCAACGTCGGAAATATCCCTGATATCAAGTTGGACCGAAAGTAATGTCCAAGTTTAGAATAAATATTAATTAAAAACCAAACAAAACTGATGACTATCGAAATATTTAATCATAAACATAACATCCATTGCTTACTAGAGCTTCATCCTATTTGTCAACCATTTTATAAATGCCGCGATTGTAAAATTCTTTAGGTTTTGATGCAAAATATGAATACAAGTCGTTTTCAATCTCTTCTCTTGATGTCAACCTCAGGTCATCAAAATGGTTTTGTAATCCCCTAAGCAAGTGATAATTATAAGAAGCAAGGCATGGTGAATAGGGGGGGATTGAACAATACCTCGCAACAAAGATCCTCCAAAAGATGTTTGGTCATTCGATTTGTGTGAGGACGAGCTAATTTATCGTGATGGGGATGACACTCCTTCTGTTGACTAAGGAGAGTCGCCTTTGGCCCAAAGCGGCTTTCAAACGACGAATTTGATTAAAATAGAGATTAGAATTAATTGATGGAATGTTTTCTAACAGTTCGCAAGGACAATTCTTTCAATAATCCTCCATACACTCAACATGATCGTTTTGGGGATAAAGTCCTCTCGGTTGTTGAGAAATTCTGCTTCTTTGACTGATCCACGAACGGTGGCGTTTACCCTTATGATAAAGGAACCACTTCTCATCAACAGTAACAAGCATGCTTAAAAAGGGTGTCTGAAGCTTTCGGGAAAGCAATGGTTCACCTTAAGCAGTACGCTTTGCAAATTCGCCGTGGACAGTTAGTGCGGGACCCGTTTTCCAATCACTGGAACCTTTCCAGTCCTTTCAGTTGACGCAAGACAGTGGTATGAGTTGTACCACGATTTGCTGTGACAACAGTTTCCAACTCTTTTGAATCAAGTTCTTTTGGGCGACCTTTTTTTGGCCTGTCTTGTACACTGAATTCCCCACTTCGGAAACGGAAAAAAACCACCTACCACAACTTCTTTTATTTACTGCATCATTGTGGCATTCTTAAACGATAACACGATGCTTTACTTTAATAAATACTATCAAAAACTTTATTCTAGAAAATCGGATATTACTTTCCCTCCAACTTGATATTTAATGACATAAATACATCTTCCATATTCTCTTAAAAGGAAGAATTTAAGGATTAATATAATTGGTTGCTTCCTAGCTACAATTGAAAGCAAAATGGTAACTTCTAGGTATTTGAATGCATCAACGACGGACTAATACTGATTGAGTTATGTAGAGTCATTAAAATAAATATGAGAAAATATTAAAAAATGTGAAGCAGTAAGTCATACTGTTGTTTAGTACTATATATATATATATATATATATATATATATATATATATATATATATATATATATATATATATAGTACAAGAAAGAGAAATTGGACGCGAATGAGCAATGAGACAAGAAACAGGAGTTTTTTAGAGGCAAGAGAAAGGGACATTAGAAGAAGACTAGAATCAAAGAGAGCAGAGGGCGGCACAATGAAGGCAATCCTTTACCAAGAAGACAGAGATAACGCACGCCAGGGAAAAAAAGTTTGAAATTCCTAGCTGGGACTCAAACCTGGGTCTGCTGATTGTCGGTCAGATGCTCTACCGCTGAGCTACCAGGCACAGTGACTCTACTTCGCGAAGTAGAGTCACTGTGCCGTTACACATGACACCCCCATCACGAACATCATTAAGACACACACAGCCCACAAACTCGTCTTGCGCTCACAGGAGGACGCAATAAAATTCTACGAAAACACATCCGAAACATAGCCGCTCTAGACCTACACACAAGACTAGCCGACGGTGTAACCAAAAGACACCAAATACGAATCACGAAGACCAACCCCCTATGGTTGGCCTTCTCCACAGATGACCTCCGTACACACCTCAGACAGAAGTATGAGGAGGAGGTGATCACCAACATATATTTCAACCGTAACAAACAATGGGCAGTTATCACACTGTCTGACGAGCACCGCAAAACACTGCTGCTAGACCAAGGCATCAAGGTCTGCGGCACCCTAAAACCCTCACATAACAGAGTCACAACTCAACATTAGACCCACGTCATGCCACCGGTGCTACAAAACCGGAGCACACCACACGAAACTGTCAAGCAGACCTAGTCTGCTCAAAGTGCAGCATAGTGGGCCACCATTTTACCACCTGCAAAGCCACAACACCCCTCTGCTCCAACTGTGGCGGCAAACATGTCGCCGTCAACCCTAAATATCTTTACCTAAGTAAGGCCCGCTCTGATGCCGTAGCGGCTATACGGCGTCCTCAACCCACCTACTCAATCACACACTCCCCCCCGCTCCCCCCCACCCCTTCCCCGCCCCTCACAAGAACATTCGCCGCAGCTGCCGGCGCAACGGTGTCAGCACCGCTCCCTGTCCCACCCCAAACTCATCCAACCCCAGCAGCAACCCCAACCCACCCACATATCCCAACACCCGCCCCCACCCCAGCACCTCACACCCAGAGACCCCCACTACTTCCGACACCCACCCCACTCTACACACCCACCTCTACTCCACACAACACACCTAACGAGACCACACACCCTAAACTACACCTGACCGCCTTGCTATCAACGGTGGCAAAAGACATGTCGAGGGGTGACCCTCGACTATACACGCAAACATACTAAACACAGTATTCGCCTCGCACGGTCTAGAGCAGATCACCTTCCCCGAGAAGGTGTTCGCTCTAATCGACGAACACACAAACAGGAGACCTGCACTCCTCCCCACCCCGGTGGGCACGCACACCTCTAACCCCGGACCCATCCCCCACCCTGACCTCGCTCCCGTCTCTTCGCACCCTTCTGTCCCTGCACCTCTCGCCACTGCACCTCCCTCACCTACCCCTCTGCCCACCGCTCCCATCTCTTTCCCAACTGCCTCATCTGCTCCCTCCACACCCTCCACTCCTTCCACCTCTTTACCTAAACCCCCTTCTACCTCCAGAACTTCCCCTTGGTAACTTCCACTCCTCCTCCTATTGCCACCAACCCCCCTCCAACCGTCCCCACTCCCCCTCTCGAAGCCTCCAATCCTACTCACACTAACACCACAACCTACAACACCCCCGCCCCCCATCACAGCCTCCAAACTTGCCCTCCCGTCCTAAACATAAAAACCCTACCAAGAAAACTCCCGTCAACACACAACCACGCGTAAAGCTATCCACCTCCCTCCCTGCTGTTCTTTATCACCCCCCTTCCACCCCTTCTTCTTCGTTCCAACCTCCTCTCTCTCCTGACACCCCACCTCTCATAATCTGCACCTCCCCTACTATCTCTAGCCCTTCATCTCCTAGCTCTACTCACTCCACCTCTGCTCCTACCCCCCCTACCCCCACAGAGAACACACTCTCTCCTCCACCACGGCTTCCCCACCCAACAACACCAATGACAACCTCTCCAAATCACAGTCGACGACACAAGTAAAGGTTCTGACTCATCACGCCTCATGGGCAATAACCAAGGAGAGAGGAACGGTACCGGGAAAATCAACCTTCCGCGCACTCCGCCCACGACAATAGGTCATCTCAACCTGACACAGCTAAACGTACGCAGTTGGCACGGTATTCGCCATACGGTTGCCAACTGGATCCTAAACACACAAAGACCGGACATAGTACTCTTAAACTCAACCAGCCTACATCCTCCAAACAACATACTCCGCATTGCAGGCTACCACACATACCTATCGTCACAAGCGCGGTACCTAGGATCAGCGATCCTAGTAAAGCGCTCCATACACCACTCCTTCATCCAAACACAAGACGACTCCTTTCTAGCCTGCATGATACAGACAAGCTCCGGCCCCATTCTAGTGGCCACACACTACAGACCACCACGCCTACAGTTAAACATAAAAGCCCCACTCCAGGCTCTATCTAACCACAACCTCCCTATCTTCTTCGCTGGGGACTTCAACGTCTTTCATTCGCCCCTTCTTTCAAACAGTACGAATGACGCAGGAAGGTACCTGGCCAATGCTTTGCGGCGTTATCGCTGCGAGCACATCGGCCCTGCCTTCCTCACATACTTCGGTCCTCATGGAGGTACCACGTCATCTCCAATACTCATACCTACACTACCTCTCTTCGACTACAATAACACAAACTGTGAAAAGTTCAAGAGTCACATAACAGACAACACGCCACAAAATCTCGACCTAGAGCACACCAGTCCAGACCTTTTAGACGACCACTGGTGGTCAATCCTAAACACCATAACCACAGCACGCAATCTACACACACCACAAAAAACCTATACTTGCATAAAACATTTCACATTTTACATACACACTCAGAGACTGGTCAGTACAACAATCACTACTCTAGAGTCCCACGACAACATAACATTAATCACTTACGTGCCAGCATCCTACAGTGCGTGCAGCTTGACAGGAACGGCAATAGCGTGAGGTCGTCAACATCGCGGACGACACCCGCTGCGATAACCCCTCCTTCTTCTGGTGGCAAGTAAAAAAGATGATGTGCCCTGACCCACCAAAACCCATCACCCTCCGAGTAAATAACCTAACACTAACAGACACTAACATCCTCGTCGACGCATTGAGGTCCCATTGGGACACAGTACATAGACACAACCCACCAAAACCACACGCGCGGGAGCACTTCCAGGAAGTCCAGGAGTGGTGGCCCCCCTGATACGAATGGAGTTGCTCGACTATACATCCACATTGACCACTCCAATCACTGTCAAGGAAACAAAACAACACCAAAACGCACCCCCGGTCCCTCCGAGCTACTAGCCACACTAATACACAACCTCCCGGCAAACATATACTCCACACTTAAACACCTATTTAACGCCTCCCAAACACCCAAACAATTACAGGCCTATTGCTCTATTAGAGCACTTAGACAAAATCCTCGAACGCATGGATCAACTGCAGACTACGGGAATACCTGGAAGAGAGGAACTGGTTCTCCCCCCACCAATATGGGTTCAGGAGGGGCCGGTCCACTCAAGCGGCCGTGACCATCATTCATAACAGAATACAAAAAAAACCCGCCAGATACATCAAAAGACACTCTCCTTCAGCAAGAACGTGGAGAAGGCCTTCGATAAAGTGTAGCACAAGGGACTACGTTGGAAACTCGCCAACAATACGGAGTTACCTCTCTGCACCAGAAGTCTCCTCTCGCACTACCTCACTGAACGGAGATGCCACATAAAATACAACAACACCCTCTCACAACCCTTCACACCACGCGAAGGGTACTGGCACCCACACTATACATCATGTACACAAACGACACCCCACGCCCACCCAAAAACTGCTGTCACACATACACAGTGTCCTACACCGATGACGAGACCATTCGCGTCAGTGGCCGCGGACCAGAAGAAATCGCGCTCCACGCACAAAGAATAGTAGACGCGAAGACAGATTACGAGGATAGATGGCTGATTGCCACGAACCCTCGGAAAACACAGATGACACTCTGCGGCGCAAGAGACCACTTCATGCACAACCTACAAATCTTCTCACACACACCAGACAAAAACCAGCTAAACCTAACAAGGCTCGAATATACACAACATACAAAAATCTTCGGGGCATCATTTGACAAGACCCTAAAGATTAATATACATCAGGACATAGTACAAGCACGAGCCTCACGTACAAATACATCGCTGCGCAGGTTCTACCCTGCGGGCAAAAAAACTACAGTTACACCTATATAAAACACTCGTGCGACCTATTCTCACGTACGCCCCACTGTCACTCGTAGCCGCGAGTTTCACGTGGCAGCAGAAGGCTCAGCGCATTCAGAACTCCGCTCAGGAGCGCGCTTGCCGCTTCCCCCTGTATACGAGAATGGCCACACTACGCGACAAAAACAAATTAACACCCCTCACCCCACACCAGACTCACAAAACAACTCGGGAAACTCGCCAGAGACCCATTATACACCACATTACAAGTAAGAAGGTATGCGATGGCACCGCGATACCCCGCGGCCCATGACCACCCGCAACCCATACCGTTCTTCTCATAAATTAAAGGCATCATGAATGAAGCGTTTTCGACCGAGCTGACACGCCCTCCTTCCTGACCAGCATCCAACCGTTGTCCAGTCACGATCACACCGAGTCCAACCTAATTACACCACGCATCGCTGTCTAGCCACCGACCTATCAACTCCTCCTATCGCTTCTTAAGTTATTTCAGCAACATTTCCTTTTCGACTGCCTGTTCGCCTGTGTTACACAGTGATCCCTCTCTGTCCTTTTTATACACAAAATGAAATGACAAAAAATGACCTACGTTATTCCATGAAAAGGTCTCTTAGAATAAAGACGAAAGCACTCGGAATCGTTTTTCCATTATCCTTGTGGGTGTTATTTATCATATATGTATATATATATATATATATATATATATATATATATATATATATATATATATATATATATATATATATATATATATATTTCATGGCCAGAAAGTTTTGAGAGTAATAATATATATTTCTATTTTTTCCATTCGTTTATAAAATTTACATGATAGGAATAATTACTCTTAAATTAAAATTATTGGAGGTTTATTAAAAAATCAGCACTTCAAAGTAATAAGAAAAAAACTGCATTCTTTCGCTGAATCCAAAATCGTGGTCTGTCCTGTTCCTCTAGAAAGTGACTGACAAATACGAGTTAAATGAATTATGTTTTCTAATTATAATCTATTTCGTAATATTTGGGAGGCAGCCCTTTTTCTGGCTCTCCTCCTTTAAACTAAGTATCCGTGGATAGCAGTATTGTTCATCAAATGCGTTGCTTCAGCTCGTCTTTGGTGTTGGAAGCAGTCTTGTTGGTGACTCTCTCAACAGCGCTCCAGACAAAATAGTCCCCAGAATTGCAATCTGAAGAGTAAAGAGGCGACATGTCCGGGCTGACGTGATCGAAACTGTTGTCTGAGAGCCCCTTCTGCGTCTTTTTGAACGTGGGCGCAGTTGCAGAATTCCGCTGAAAAACATATGGCCTTCTCTCTGCCACATCTTCCATCCGGGATTTCGTTATAGTCTTCAGAACCTCCTAAAAGGACTTCCTCCCCCCCCCCTCAATGAACCACCCCACTTTCTGGATGAAATCAGCATCTCTTATCCTTTGTTTATTGAGATCATGAGTTTTCTTAGTAGCCACAGTGCCAAGGTCAACGTTTATTTCCTCTAACTCCCTCTAAGTTTTCGAAAGTAGCTTCTCACCTTCACCTTCCTTCTCCATTTCATCAGGCCACTCGCATACCATGCCAGTAAATAGAGAGGAGAGAGAGAGAGTTAAAGTTAACTTCAATCTCGACCGCACACCAATCACACACAGATGTGTTAGCAAGGGTGAATCTTTGGTCTCTTCTTCTTTAACGAGACGATAACTGGTGACATATTCCTCAAAATGTTACATAAGGGAGCATTTCCAAGCTGGTTGAGTCCAGCAGGTGAGTAACAGGAGTGGTTTCACACGTATGGCGCCTCTCGATTTACACTACAACGGTTAGAAATCACCTTAGCACAGTTTCGAGAACACTGAATTGAACGACAAAGACAATTTGAGCTTCAACGAAAGAGCCCTGATCTTACTCTACTGGATTTTTACTAGTGGAGCCAAAAGAAAGCCAAAGTGTGCGAGACCAAAATTTAGAGCATTTTCCACCTCAAAGAACGCATTGTGGAGGCATATCTAAAGGTTTCTGCGACTGTGATTCAGAAAGTGCTGTCGCAGAGGAGATTGCGGCCTCAATTATGTGTGCCATACAACGGCGGACAGTTTGAACAGATTATGTGATAAATTTTTGGACTATATTGTAATTGTATTAATACTATGTATATTTGATTCATATTTGTAAAATATTATATGGTTTAGACTGAAATTGTATAATGTATAGGTATTACATAATCTTCCTACTCCATTGCGACTATAATACAAAATGGTAAAATAAAAGCGAGTATAGTAATGACAAAGATTCATTTATCGGAAAAGAGGAAAAACATATATAATGAAAACATGAAAATCATGTCTGGTATTACCCCCTTTAGTCTCAATAACAGCAGCAAGTCATTTCTTATAAGAATGTATAAGATTTGTGTATGTTTCTGGAAGGACTTCTTTCCGCTCTTCTTCAGTAAACTTTCCCTTTCAACAATGTTGCGAGAGCCTCACTTGTACACACGCTTCTTCAACTCATTCCACAGATGTTCGATGATGCTACAATCTGAAGTTAGAGAAGGTCACTCGAGTACAGTAATGTGTTGTTGTGTTAGGTATTTCTGAATAGATTTGCTAATATCTTTGGGGTCGTTTTCTTGTTAATAGGAAAATGTAAGGGAAAGGGATGCCAAGAAGAATACACCCTTCATTTATTTTATGAATTCCTTCCCTATGTCTCCTAAGTATAACTCCACGGGGAGTAATCTCTGAATCCAAAGAGAAAATTAAAAGAAGAAAGAATTTGAATATCCGTCAGCCGCTTTACAGGTGCAGTTAATTAAGTTAGGCGCTAAAAGATTTTACCTCGCCGAGCAAGCGCTAATATCCGTAGTCGGAAAACTGCTAGCCGAAAATTTCCCGCCCATATCGTAAAGGCCATTAAGACTTGGGTCAGGCGACAGACGCTAATCCATCTGGCCGCCGGAAGTGGTCAGCCAGTCGTCTGAGTCTGACAACGAGAAACAAAAAGAAAATGGCCGTCATATAAATACCCTGGGTTTTCGAATATCGACAGAATCGACAGATTAAGTTTGAGAACCTGTCGCCTTCTGTTCAGATCGTGAGTCTGTTTCCCAAGTCCCTGGTATTCGCTTATACCATCGAGGTTGGATCTCACCAGGCAGATCCATCTCTTTTGTGAAGGCTTACTCAGTTCAGAGCAAGCCTCGAATCGTTTCATTCCTGAAGGATTGGCTGGGATTCCTGTCGTCTCATCTGAAACCCCCTTTCAAGGATCTGCAGTTTCCAGTGTGAGACTTAGCGCCGAGCCACGTCAGAGTCTTGATTTTTGGAGGTTGCACTTCTTTGGAGCAGAGGTGCTATCGTCCGTTTTCAAGGAAGATAGTGAACTCCTATTCTGGTGCCCCCATCCCCTTCATCCTCGCCACGGTCAGGATATTCGGCCGAGAATCACGTCCATTACCCGTCTACATTTCCCCGCACCGACTCACTAAAGGATTCCCCTTCCTCGAGGTGACCCCATTAAGGTAAAAGGACCCTCACTTGTATCTCAGTTAATCGACCCACTTTCTGACATATAAATATTCCCTCTGTATAAGTGATTTATAATATCCCATCTTAAAAGCTGATTAACGAGTAATTAACGTTACCCGATTGCCAATTAATCTATATTCTGTCAGAATTGTCCTGATTTACATTACCTTTATTTCCAGTATATATATATATATATATATATATATATATATATATATATATATATATATATATACATATATATGTTAACTAGACACTTATTAAAATTATATTTTGGTTTTCACTCTTTAAATATATCCTCGAACTGCAACTTGGTAAACTCATTAAATGCTATCGGCCCCTGTAGTAAATCGCACTCTTATAACTCGTAATCAACGGATTACTCTTACGAATTGAACGTACTTGTAGGTAGCGAAGGACGCGTACGTACATTAGAGGATATATGTATATATAACTGTATATATACATATTCTCGTGGCTTGTATCTCTTTCCTCCCAACCAATAGATACATATACGTCACCTCCCTAGACAATACGTCTATATATACATATATGTGTCTATTGGTTGGGAGGAAAGAGATACAAGCCACGAGAATATGTATATATACAGTTATATATACATATATCCTCTAATGTACGTACGCGTACATATATATATATATATATATATATATATATATATAATAAATTCTTGTTTCAAGTTTATTGGGTTAATTGAGGACCCCTTTGGTTTTCAAGTCTCTCAGTTGAATTAATAGAAAATTTACCAAGTTGGGTCAAGTTTATTTCAAGATAGGAAAATTTTTTTTTCTAAGTTTTTTATTTTATTTTGAGTAATTGGTCTTTTGTGGTGCCCGTGAGGCCATATTTAGTAACAAGCCATTGTTTTTGTGTGTGTTTTGGGAGAAAATCTTTCAAACTCCCCTCCTTGTAATCTCCGTGCCGGATTAAGAGGTCCTATATCAGGTACTCATATAGGAATCAGTATATTTATTATAATTTACTGCTTTTGTCCGTGTGTGTGATCAAAAGGGTAAGATTTCATTTAGAATTTTTGGGAACTATTGCGAGAGCCCCATTTTCTTTTCTGTAAGATTCTTGAACGCGTCGAGTGGCTAAGGCTCACGTCAGGAAACAAGATGACGTCCTTCGAGAGATTTAAGCAACAAGGTGAGATGCTTGGTCTCTCCGGTAAAGAGCTTGTCGTCTATATTCAGGATGAGGCGAGAAACGAAAGAGCAGAGAAGAAAGAACTAAGAGAAGCTGAGGAGAGAAGAAGACAAGCTGAAGCTGAGGAGAGAAGAAGAGAAGCTGAAGTTGAGCAGTGAAGAAGAGAAGCTGAAGCTGAAGAAAGAGAAAGGGTGAGGCACCATGAAAGAGAGTTAAATAAGAATAACTTAAAAACCCTCTCAGTTAGTTCTAGGAATGAAGCCCCCCAGATCCCCGCTTTAAAACTCCCAGCATTTAAGGACGATGAAGATTTGAATGCTTACCTCACTCATTTCGAAAAGATTTTTGAGGTAAATCACTGGGATATCCAAACTAATGGAGTCGCCCGACTTTTGACTCTCCTTAATACTCAGCTGCGAGATATTTTCATTTTGCTACACGCCGAAGCTACCATCGACTATTTGACCTTTAAGTCAGAATTCTTGGCTGCAATCAACATGGATCATGACTTCTACAGGGCAAAGTTTCGTCAGGCAAGGTTGCAACCTGGTCAGACTTACCGCCAGTTCGGATTCACCCTCAGAAAAAGTCTGCAGTTTTGGTTGGACTCCGCCCAGGTGAACAGCGACTATTAGTCTCTGTCTGACTTCATTTTGCGGGATCAATTAATGGCTACGCTGCCCTCTGAACTCCGTGCATTCGTGAATGACCGAAGAGTTGCTTCCTTCAAAGAATGCATCTAAGAAGCGGATTTGCACGCGGTCAATCATAATCTCTACCCCAAAGATCCTAAGAAGAGTCACCTTCCCTCCCCCAAGAGTAAAGGCCACTTCCCTAAATTTCACCCAAAGAACGCTCTCAAATTAGTAAAGGTCCCAAGTCCCTCCTAACCGAAACATCATCCTCCGTCTGAACCTAGGGATGTTAAGCCACCCGTCTTTAATCCCCCTGCGTCGGATTACCCCAGACGACCCATCGTCTGTTTTTCTTGCGGAATCCCCGGGCATCTGAGGGCGAACTGTCCCCCAAATTTTCAATTCCGTTCTGCTCCCAGCCACCAAGTCCACCAAGTAAGCACCTCTCTTTCTTCCCCGTCTGCTCGCCCCGAAGCGCCTGCTTACCCACCAGCGAATATCCCCCCAGGACATCAAGTTTTTTTTTTATTTAACAAGAGTTCCTCCGGTGGGCTAGAATTTGAAGCCGGATCGGTTAATGGTTCCGGGTTTCAACCCTAGGCAGAGATACGGGATGCACGTGCATCGTCTGATCAGAAAAGTTGCTGCCCACAGTGTGACCCGACCACGATAAATTTACAGTAGCCCAGGACAACTTGGGACGAGCCAACCGCTTCCCAGTGGTCCGTCGTGTCATCGAATGCCAATATTTCACCGGTTGGGCTGACGCCGTAGCAGCCCCTATTAAATTCTGCACCATATTAGTCGGCCAGAGCCCGCAGCTCTCCCCTAGTTCCGTTGCTCAGCCTGCCATCACGAGGGCCCAAGCCATAAAGAACGAGGCACCCCCCTTGACTTTAGAACCCCCTTCTTCCCCCGAGTACGAGAACCTGAACAACGAGTCTTTTGTAAAAGCCCAGTTTGAGTGTCCTTTCCTACAGCCATTGTGGGAAAAGTCGAGGACCAACGAGCACGAATCCGTTCGTGGTCATAAGGAGGTCTCCTACATCGTTGAGGGTGAACTGTTGTTCCGTTCCACCTCCGTTCCTAGCCCGGTGACGAGGTCATGCTTCTCCTGCCCACGGAGACTACTAAACTTCTTTCCTAATGAAAAGGCCCCCTTTCACTCCTCAAACCCGTGGCCCCATGGAATACCTCATCAAAAAGCCCTTCGGTAACAAATTATTTCACGTCAACATGCTCAATCGTTACTACCGTGGCGCCTGCATCAACAACATTGCCTTGGACGAAGAGGCCGTGATGGAAGCTTCTTATCCCCCCGTACCTCTTAACCTAATCCAGACAGTTTGCATAGAAGCTGATAATGAATACCCACTCCCGTTGCTCTCCGGAACGTATAAAGACTCCCCGCCCCAGGAGATCGATTTAAATCTCCACCTGGAGCCCGCTCAGAAAACCCAGTTATCCCGGTTGTTAAAGGGCTACCCGGTCGTCATTTCCGAGAAGCCTGGTTACTCGAACCAATTCGAGCATTACATAGTATTGACCATTCAATAACTGATCCGATCTAAGCCGTAACCTTTGCCCATTCATTTGCGATCAGCGTTCAATTCGGAGGTCGAAAACTTACTAAAATTAGAAATAATCGAACCCTCCCCGTCAGATTATTGTTCCCCCATTGTTATGGTTCGGAAGCCAGACCAGTCCTTTCGAATGTGTGTGGACTTTCGAAAAATTAACGCCGTGACGGTTATCGATGCAGAACCGATCCTGTTGATAGACCAGAGCCTACATTTGTTCGAGAACGCCAAATTTATTTCTGAGATAGATTTATGTAAGGCGTACTGTCAAACATGCCTCGGCAAGAAAAGGTCAGGGCCATTTCAGATATGCCCCTTCCCCGTACTAAGAAGCAGCTACGTTCCTTCTTGGGTTCAATCTCCTTCTACTGGCGCTTTGTCCCTAATTTTGCCGCCTTAGCGCCCCACTCCCATCACTTGCTCCTTAAGACCCCCCTCCCCCAGATTCCCTCGTTTGGAGCCCCAATGCAATTTCTCACTTCCAGCAGATGAAGGATAGGCTAATATCTGCCCCCATATTGCGGCTCCCGAACCTGAATAAATTGTTTGGAATCCGTACGGATGCCACCAACGATGGCATCGGTTGCGTGTTGCTGCAGTACGAAGAAGATGGGAATAGCTATCTTATCTCTTATGCAAGCCGAAAGCTGTTACTCCATACATCCTATAAGTTCGTGTATATATTCGAGCTCGTTGCTCGCCCATGTAAAATTTATTTTTGCTTGTGTGTGCGTACACCTGTTACTTATTGTATTGCTTGTATATACGTATTGTCATTATTGATTTTTTTTATTATTTCCTGGATTGTCCCTCCGCTTGATTGATTACTTATTCTAAATTGTGGTATTCCTTTTACATGAAACTATATATATTTTAATTATGTAATTAATTACCCATTAACCTAAATGTATGTGTAAGTTTTATCCGTCATCTGGGACCAAACGGAGCAAATCCTGTACCCTGACGGCCGCAATGTCAGCTGGAATTTTAATACTGATGGGTTTTGGTCGAGATGCCCTTTTTCCTTCCTCTTCGTGTCGGGAAAAACGCCATCTTTGGAAGGGAGGCATGTATGGGAAAGGAAGGCCAACAAGAAAACCTCCTTCATTTGTTTCATGAATTCCTTCCCTCTCTATGTCTCCTAAGTATAACTCTACGTGAAGTAATCTCCTCCCAACCAATAAATACATATATGTATATATAGACGTATTGCCTGGGGAGGTGACCTATTCCTCGACAGAGAAATACCTTCCAAGGCCTACTTTCCAAGCCGATTGATTCAAGTTTTCATCAAGTATACGCTGATAATTATTTTAGAATTCATGGTCCCATCTATTACTTTTAATGCGTTAGTGCCTTTAACCACGAAACATTTCGACAGAATAATCGAACCTCCTCCATATTTGGCAGTATGGAAGGGGCTGTTTTCGATGACGGCTTCGTTAGATCTCCCACAAACATACCGTTCGTCATTTCTATCAAAGAGCTCGATTTTAGTCTCATCTGACCATAATATTTTATCTAATTACGCTCCTGTATCCACCAGATGTTCTTTAGTTATCACCAAACGTGCTTGTTTAGGACCTCTCTTCGGCAGTCTTTCTTCTAAGGGCACATCCATGAAATCCTCTCTGTTGTAAAAATGTTTTACTGTTGAAGTCGTAAGATTGTTCTTCATCAAACATCTAGAGCTCAGCGAAGGACAGCGAACGATTTGTGTGATGGCATTAGATGTAAGCCTATAATTCACAATAATGTCCCTTACAGAAGAAATTGGAATGTTTACAATGGATGGTTTCTTTTATATCTATGAGCGGCCTTGTGCAGTTTAACAATATGGTTTCTTCAGATTCTGAAAGCTCAGTTGTCTTCACGATTGCGCTCTTAGAAATGTTTCATCGGCAAAGTGGTGACAGCAAAGGACAAATCTCGCACGTAAATTAACGGCTAGCTTAGTGTTCAACACGAATTATGATTATAAATACTGCGGAGTAAAATACAACGATTAAACCTATTATATATGTATATCTCAATCTGTTTTCTTGAGCTAAAAAATAACCGAAGGTCGAAACGTTGCACTATTCAACCTTAATAAAGATTTTTGATGTTGGATTTAAGTTTGCTCCTCGCCATTGTTTTTTTTTATTGAAAATAAAATTAAGTCCCCACAGCCGAAACTACCTAGATTATATATATATATATATATATATATATATATATATATATATATATATATATATATATATATATATATATATATATAAGTTGAAGGATAAATGACAAGACGAAGAGGGAGACTTCCATCCTTATATAATGTACGTTGTTTCGGGAAACAACCCATTTTCAGGTACTAAGAAATTTGCATAAAAAGATTAAAAATCTAAAAACAGAAGTAAAAGATCTTAAAATGAACTGTAAACCATTAACAGTTACATTAAATAAAAATACATTTGAACCAACATATTAAAATGGAGAATAATTGTCATGTAGCATTACTTAAAAATGGTTATAAGGAGAATGGGACAAAGAGAATGTAAATTAAAAACAAATGAAAATCCCTCCAGACCCAGTTACATACCTCCTTGGCAAAGAAGAGAAGGAAAGACTGGCGAAATAACACAGGAAGAAAAGGAAGTTGGTCTGTTGTGAAACAAGGTCTGCTGACCAAAAAGTCGCGTGCCCTCACTTATTCTTATTTGTATCCTTACGACTCTAAAAACTTTAAAAAAATTTCGGAGTAACCCTGGGAGGACCTTGGCAATTCTAGCATTCGAAAGAGAATGTAAAACAATATATGGGTTTCAAATTTCGTTAGAATCAGCCGAATAGTTATGATGTCATTGTCCCCCAAAACTAATTCCGGAGCTAACCTTAAGAGGATTTTAGCAATTATACTATTCGAAAGAGAATGTAAAACAACATAATGAGTTCAAATTTCGTTAGAATCTGCCGAATAGTTATTATGCTATTGCCAAAACAAAATAATTCCATGGCTAACCTTGGGAGGACTTTGACAATTATATCATTCGAAAGATAATGTAAAACAACATAAGGATTTCAAATTTAGTTAGAATTGGCTTAATTGTTACAATGTTATTAAAAAAAAAGAAGCAAAACCTGGACCAACCGACATAGTTGAGATGTAAAGTCGCCGGCGATTAAAAGGTCAAAACTTTCTAAAAGAACTAAATTATATTAAAATATATATATATATATATATATATATATATATATATATATATATATATATATATATATATATATATATATATATATATATATATATATATATATATATATATATATATATATACATATATATATTTAATTAAAATGGCTGGCCTTAACTTTTTGTCACACCTCATTTATGGAATTGGAAAGGCAAAGTCTAGAATAATATAGCATAGCATATTATAGCATAGTATAACATAGCATATTATTGTATAGTGGTGCTTATCATATTATATCATGGTATATTATAGTATAACATAGTATAGTATAGCATAACATAGAAAACATAGTATAGTAAAGTATAATATAGTATATTATTTGTAGTAGAGTACTCCTAGTATAGTATAGCCTAGCATAGCATATCCAAGTAGAGCCTAGTATTGTCTAAACTAGTACATATAATATTTTATAGCATGTCCTAGCATAGTCTCGAATAGTACCCTGGCAAAACCTAGATTACCGTATGATAGCCAACCATAGTATTACCTCAAATAGCATAATAAAGCCTAGCATAGTGTAGCCTAGCCTAGATTGCCTAACATAGTAAATCCTGCCTAGCCTAGCATAGTATATGATAGCATAGTATAACAGAGTAGATTATGACATAGCATAGCCTATTATAGTATGCCCTAGCCTAGCATCGGATAGTCTAGTCTAGTCTAGCCTAGCCTAGCTTAGTATAACCAAATCTAGCCTATGATTCCCTATAATAGTAGAACTTACCATACCATACTCTAGCGTAGCTAGCATAGTATAGCCTAGCCTTACATAGTATAGTTTAGCCTGGGATAGTATGACTTAGCCTAGACTAATCTAACCTAGCCTAGCAGAGAATGTATAGTATGGTCAATCTTAGTCTAGAAACCATAGTAAAGTCTTGGCTAACAAAAACTAGCCTAACAAAGCCTAGTACAGCCTAGCATATATATGGTCCTAGCCTAGTATATTTTATACTATCCTAGCCTAGACTAGCATAGCCTAGTATAGTATATCATAGTCTAACTTACCCTACCCTAGTTAATATAGTATAGTATATCATACTATTACCTAGCCTATACTAGACTATTAAATCTTAGACTGAGGTTGCAAAGCATGCATAACATAACCTAGCATACCCTAGCAAAGCCTCGTTTATCCTAGCCTGGTATAGCAAAGATTAGCCTAGTGTAGCATAGCTTAGTATATCATAGCCTAACCTAGCATACCATAGCGTAGCCTATCCTACTTAGCCTATCCTAGCATAGCATAACCTTGCCTAGCATTAACTATCCTAGACATGTATAGCCTATACTATACTATTATACCCTAGTCAAGCGTAGCTTATTATTGTCTGTCCTAACATATGTACTATATGCAATCCTATCATAGCATATTATAGCTTAAATTAGCATAGTATATTTTACCCTTGTGCATTATATCTTAGCATATCGTAGCATAGTATAGCCTAGTCTCTAATATCCAGGCATAGCATAGCCTTTTCTAGGCTTGCCTAGCAGAGTATAGCATATTATAGCCTATTCTAGTCTAGCAGAGTATTGGCCGAAAAGTTATGATGTTATTGCCAAAACAAAATAATTCCCGGGATAACCTTGGAGGACTTGGTAATTATATCATTTTAAAGAGAATGCAAAACAACATAAGGGGTTAAATTTCATTAGAATCGGCCGAATATTTATGATGTCATTGGCAAAACAAAAGAATAACCGGGCTAACCTCGGGAGGACTTTGGCAATTATATCATTTGAAGAGAATGTAAAACAACATAATGGTTTTGAATTTCGTTAGAATCGGCCGAATAGTTATGATGTTATTGCCAAAACAAAATAATTCCCAGGTTAGCCTTGGTAGGACTTTGGCAATTATAACATTCGAAAGAGAATGTTAAACAACATAAGGATTTCAAATTTCGTTAGAATCGGTCGAATAGTTACAATGTTATTACAAAAACAAAACAAAAAAGTAAAACGAGCACCGACCGACTGAAATAGCGAGATGTAGAGTCCCTCGCGACCTGACTCGCACGCGACTAAAAATTATACTTAAACTTAAAGGTTTTTTAGACAAATTATAAAATGACTCGAATGGTAAAATTAAGAATGAGAAAATGGCTCTTTGTTTAAAAATACCTTACATTGGCCTTATTTCATAAAAATTGATAATCAATTACAGTCGGTACTAGTTAAGAGATGCCCTCAATGTCAGTTCCACTTTATTCCCATCAACAATCTAACTATTAAAGCCTTTGTCAGCAGCCATAAAGAAAAACTCCCAAATAATTCGATCCTCATTGGTTATTAATTCTTGTGTGCAAGCTACAATGCCAGCTATGTGGGTAAGACATCCCTTCATCTCCAATTTGAAAAATATGTGTTTATAACAATGCGTCTTTAATTAGTGAATATGTTCCAATATTCACTTATACAAGAATGTTCCTGTTACAATATAAGCGCGAAAAACGGATTCAAATTTAACGAAAATATAAATGGGGCCCTGGATTAAATTATGCACGCATATATATATATATATATATATATATATATATATATATATATATATATATATATATATATATATATATATATATATATATATATATAAACCACCACATGGTGGTTTATGGTATATTTCACAATATACATTAGTTTTAATATTTGATTGACGCTCCTTTAGCTTCAATTACCGCATTTATACAGTTAGGCATAGAATCAACTAGTTTCTTGCAGGTGCGAGGCGCAATCTTACTCCATTCTTCTCTAAGTTTTTGGTACAAATGCTCTTTATTTTTAATTGTTATGTTCTTGCTAGCTTTACCAAGAGTTCCCCATAGGTGTTCGAGGAGATTTAGATCTGGGCTTTGAGCTGGCCAGTCCATGGGAACAATAAAATAACCTGTGTTTCAAACCATTGACGAGTATTCTTTGCTGTATCACATGGAGCGTTGTCCTGTTGAAAGATAACACTGCTTTTCGACACTCCTGGATGCAATTTAGCAATTGATGGCTCTAAAACACCTGATAACATGGAAACATAGGTAGCTGAATTCATCCTTCCCTGACATAAAAACATTTGTCCCGGTCCTGTGGCAGACATGCAGACCCACACCATGATAGAACCATCCAATGTTTTACGGTTGCTACCAGACATTCAGCCTTAAATGTTCCCCAACTCTGCGACGCACGAAAGCTGCACCAGATGTGCCGAAAACCCAAGTAAAAAACATGAACGATAATATTATCCTTATGGTGGATATTTCTTATAGATTTTGGGCAAAACCCCCAGATATTTTGAGTTTATATGTTGATTGAATACTTGTACTATCTTACCTCAAAGTTACTTTCATCAGACCAGATGACTTTCGACCATTGCTTACTGGTCCAATTTGAGTAGTTTTTAGCCCACTGAAGACGTTTATTCATATTCGCTTCAGAAATCCATGGCTTCTTCCTTGCTTTACAGCCTTTCAGACCGTACTCTACGAGCCTTCTTCTAACAGTTCTGGTTCATATTTGTGATGTACCTGCCTCGTTGAAGTCCGCACAGAGCTCTGACGATGTTTTTCTCCTGCTTCTGAGCGACTGACGGATGATGGATCTGTCATCACGAGGCGTTGTAACCTTTTTTTCTACCTGTTATTTGTATTGACTTCACATCTTTTGTCTCTCTGAAGCGTCCGAGAGTCGTTTGCACCACACATCGAGAACATTTCCTCTTCTGAGCAATTTGCCTTTGAGACATTCCATCTTTATGATGAGCTACGATTTTACCTCGCTCATACTCACTCAACTCCCATGTTTTAGGCATTTTTCTGTTTATTAACTGTATCTACAACGTATTTTAGCATAAAACACTGGAATAATCAAGGAAAAATAAGTTAATTGTAGACCTTGGGTTTACACATAATTGGTTACATACGTACAGTACAGTATAAAATGGGTGATTGGAGCTAAAGGAGGGTCGACCAGATATTAAACTAATGTATATTGTGTAATATACCATAAACCACCATGTACACGTGTTCCATTAACATTGAGATAGCAGAACCCAGAAACACTGGGGTGGCCTAATACTTTTGGCCAGGGCTGTATATATATATATATATATATATATATATTCATCAATAACAAAAATATTGGCTTTTTTTAATGTGAAAGATAGTATTCCGGCGCCGATGAGTTCGTGCATTGTATATAGGAAGCACAGTAAGTTCGCTTCAGTTGCGATTCTGTTCTCACATGGAAAATAGGTTAATGTTAGGTAGAATAGAAGACCAGGTCAAATTTATCGCTGCCGATTATAGGATGTTTCGTTGTATAACGGACTAATTTTCAAAAAATGTGTAACCGCGTCTTCCCAATAAATTATATGAGATTCAGAAAATAAAGGTAAAAAAATAATGCATTATACGTTTATAGTGATTGTCTTTTGTTTAAGGGCTTGCTAGTTTGACCGATCTAATAATTAGATAGTTCCGAATAATTCCAAACTTAAACAATTAAAATCATTGGCAATCACCTTCAATATCCGGAAGAACTCTTGTAAAACATTTTTTTTAGTCCAATAAAACCCCCAAGATCACTCCCCTCCCCCTCCCCCGCCACCTCTCCACGACCAGTGAACATCCTCTCCATTTCATTTAACATTAACTGAGTTCCTTTTTTGATCTATTACACCAAAATAGAAAAAAAAATCTTGATAGAAAACTCCACACATAATATGAGGTTGTTTTTTTATTTTTTATAAAATTCCGAGAAGTCATCTCGATACATACATCATATGTCAGCCTCACGTAAGAAGGTATGAGAGTCGACGTGTGTATGTTTATGTGTGTCTCTCTCGAAGAAGTCTTCGGAAGATCAAAAATCAACAGAACATTTCATTAAGATAATGACTCTTCTCTTAATCTCTCACCATAGCATTTTAAATCCTCCTGTATTTGACCCCGGTCAAAATATTCTCTTGACCCTTGAAAAGGCATTGTTGACCCTCTTCTCCTGCCAAGATGTCAACTCGAAAGGTCAGGAAAAGGTCAGCTGACCTTTCGTCTGGGTCGCATTGGTTCCGACCACAAATATTTGCCACCTAACGATTCGCTCATTAAATACGCGCAACTATGAGAACCATAATATTAGTATTAACAGTAGTTTTATAGTTCATGAGAATCAGATTTTTGGACCATAGGCTAATTGCATTAACAATTACGACCCTTCCATTCCTTAACTTTTATCAATTAAATAAATTAAATTATAAATTAAATTGTAAATTAAATTGTAAGTTAAATTATAAATTAATCCCTAATTTAGGGCTATCTGAGGAAAATAAAAGACTTTACCTTGATTTGGCAACTAAACAAAATTTAAATTGTGCTCTTTTACATGTTCCGATGACTGAATGGTCCATGTGTACTTCACCGGGAGGGTTCGCAAAATTCACCAAGTGATTAACAGTCTTGTGCTGAAGTTCGGATGCCTTGAACGTCTCGGTAAAGGTTTCCGTCCAACAAAGGGGACATTTGACCCTGGGCGAACCACTTCTATAATAAGTGGAAGAGCTTCAGCTTTTCTATTTTCCACGAATTCCAAACATCCATTTACAGGATTTATGCTAGTATGTACCATTCCAAGTAAAATAGTTTCTTCAAGGGCTCTTCCACGATGATATTTAGAGTTGATCGAGAAACATGACTACTCTATTTCTATTGTAAGATCAGTACCGCTTTGTTTGGCGGGTCTATGTGTGAAATACTCTTTACATATTTCACGAATCTATAAAAACCTAATAATGGCTTCTCAAAAAGCTACACTAGATGAGATGCTATTTGTACTCCTATTTTCTCATTCCAACGGAACATGAAATCAATGTCCGAATTGTAGTCTTGATATGGTATAAAAAGATCCCATTCTAAATGAGGTTGTGTGCTAGAAGCGTTCGTAGTTTTCGCTCCGGCAATTCTAAGCACATACCCTTCAAGTCCTTTGCGTATTTGCTCCAATTCATTGGTCCCCATTTACTAGACTTGATCTCATTCTTTATTTATTATAACTAGCGACTATCTGGTAGTGGATCTTGGAACGTTACCCAAGAATCTGGGTCATGATGCGGAAAGCCAAAACCTAATTAATGAATCACCAACTTTCTGAAACACTCAAATTCTCGCAATGGAACCTGCCTTTGCGGCATTTGTGCGGTTGGGGCAATTCGTCCTTTTGAAATGTTGGCTTTTCGGGATTTTGAGCAGCACCGGTAGACAGCCAAGAGGATTCGAAGGAAGACCGACTTTGTAAACGAGCCAAAATTTAACAGTTTGATTCGTGCTACTTAACCTTCTTGAGAGGGCCAATTTAACATCCTTACTTCTAAAGCTTGCTGGAGGGTAGGATGTTCAAGTTAGCCGCTAAAAAAACAAATGACTGTGGCATAATCAACTTTTTGAATGAGTCACGGGAGGCCTCCTCCACTGTGTATACTTGAATGGTGCTGGTCGCATACCCGGGCGCCGGGGTGATGCGCGCCTTCCTCCGACGCCGTAGCAATAACCTTATGGTCTAACGTTAACAAATAAATAAATAAGAACAAATCCATTCATTACTTTTCATAGTAATGAATGAGACAAATTACAACGCAGCTACTCTCTCTCTCTCTCTCTCTCTCTCTCTCTCTCTCTCTCTCTCTCACCTTTTCTTTTACGCACGCTACTCATCACTCCTCATTCTACGGATTCGCAGAATTCCTTCTAATCCACTTAGCCAATGAATAGGATAAGGGGAGACCCCTTTTCTGATCTGAGTGAAGTTAAGCCACATTGGGTGTAGAGAGTCGTTGGATGGAATTCTGATTCGGATGCGCCTTCACAGTAGCTGACCTGCGCTGCAGCGCCCCATCGGTTTGGCTCCCAAGCTAATCTGTGGGACCCCACAGATTAAATGTTGTAATAATTGTTATTATTATTATTGACTTGATATTACTTAAAAGTCTGGATTGATTAAATATCAGACCTTGACTCCTTAAAGCGTAATTCACTTTACCCCCGAATTTGATTGTGCACAAGCTCGTTAGGTTGTGGTGGCAAAATGCAGTACGAGGGATCTTCAAAAAGTCTTGGTGCAAAATGAAATCAATACTTAATGAAAAATAAAATAACAAAAATGTCACTAATAATTCTTCACATAATTTCCATTTAGGTCAATGCACTTCTGAAGGCGATGTTTCCACCTGAAAAGTCCTTTTCTTAAGAACTCCTGGCCTTTCGAATTGCACCATGTCTTGACTTCACGTTTTACCTCTTCGATCGATTGAAATCTTGTTCCTTTTAAAAGTTCTTTAAGCTTAGGAAACAAGAAATAGTCCGAGGGGGCAAGATCAGGGTTATAAAGTGGATGGAGTATGATTTTCCATCGAAATTCCCTCAAAGGGTCTCTTGTTAGCCGTGAATATTGGGCTGGAGCATTGCCATGATGCAACATGACTTCTTTGTGCAAGCTCTTCATCCCCCAACGCTTCCGGCGCCCAACGGGCAGAAAGCTTTGCTGAGACCAAGAGGCTCTGTTAAAATGGCATATGGAAAATATCGACTTCTTTCCGCAATAAATTCAACGCTAGTCCTGCAATCTTCATCCAGAAGTCTTTGAACGGCGGCCACCTTTTCTGCATTGGTTGATGTGGATGTCTTCCTTCTCTCTCGCCGTCATTAAGGTCTTTCTTTCTCCCTTGAAGCGTTTCATCTACCTCAAAACAGTGTTTCTATGTGGTGAAAATTCACCATAAACACGCTGCAAAGAATCGACAATAGCAGGGTATTTCCAATCAAGTTGTGTTAAAAATTTGATAACAGCTCTCGCCTCAAGTTTTCTTTTCCATGGATAAAACCCCCCTTAATTTCTTGTAAGCAGGCGTCACTTGCTACTTGAAATGCGTCAGAGGAATAAATGGCCGTTTCGCAGGTGGCAGTACAAACCAAAGATAGGATCAAACGTGTTTTGACTTAAAAATTTCCGATAATCTTTTAAATTAAAGTCTTGCACCAAAACTCTTTGGAGATCCCTCATACTATATTCTTCCAGACCATACTCCACCTCCCTCAGCCAGTGGCGGCCTCGCGCTTGCAGTTTGTCATTCTGATCTCTATGCTATTTTCATTATTCAGTCGCGGGTCCTTGCCGCCGATTTAAAGGAAAGGATGGCGTTAATAAATCAATAATTTCAATATAAAACGTGAATCTCGGTTCGAAGACCTTCCAGTGGGGACGGAGTAGGATTAGGGGAGAGTCAGAGAGGCGATCCAACACCCTCCCTATTCTCCCCCTCCTGCTACGTCTCCTCTCCCCCACTCCTTGTTGTGGTTTAAATGTGGTTTAAAGAGATTCTTTTTGTCACCACAGCGTAAACTCATCAACTTCCTCAAGAAACATCCCAGTGTGCGCGACTCAGGCTGAGGGGTGATATTATTATTATTATTATTTAGCTAATCTGGGCACAAAAACAAATTAGGAATATTATAAGGTGTCCGTAAGCTCCCTACTAGTTAAAAAAAATTCTTACAAAAGCAAAATAAGATAAATCTGCGGAATATCTTACAATTATTTTTTTTAATTTAAAAAATATTGTTTTCGTTTATCGAACCAGTTATGAGCATACAAAAACGTATGTGCATGTGTGCGTACATATATGAGGGGCGCGTATATCCGTTACATTTTACCACCCGCGTCCTGTAAGAATGTCAGTTAACTCTAAGGATTTGTATTATTGTCGTTTAGTTTGTTCTTTGGCCCGTGTGTACCCCTGGCCCGGTCAAAAGGGTTTAATGGGCGCCCTGCTGTAAGTGACAGATCTTTTCCTGTTTGTGGCTTCTCCCGTCGTAATGAATTTCAGGCTGCAATTGGCGCCAAAAGATCTCCGCGCGGGAAATTTACCCGCGAAACATGTTTCCAACAAGTGAACCTTCACCCGACGCTACAGTAACCGAGTATCTTGTTCTTTGAGGGCGCAGTTGGGGGTAGAAGGCGACAAGACCGTGTGTGCCAAAATATCAAATTAGTAAATAATAATGAAAATTAGTTGGGATCAAAAATTATTTCTAAAAACTATTACCCTCTGAAATTTCTGGCATGAATGCAAAATCTGTTAAGGAAGTTAGGGTTTATTAAATACATTTTCAAACTATCTCAACTATTAGCTAGTTCAAAAATTAAAACTTATAAACAGCACACGAGACTTTTGAGATCGTTTTTTTTAAACCAATATAACATGAACTCAATCTAATTAACTTGCAGAATTAGTTAAGTTGATTTAATTAACCTTAATGATATTTGACATAAAAATATAGTTCTTATAGCGTTAAATGAGTCTATTTAACTCAATCCTACTAAAATTCTGATTTCGATAAGTTTGAAAGATTGACTTTGCTTCTTTTGTGCTTGAATTTGAGTGGAGGAAAATCACAGCGCCAAAGGTCAAACATCTTGGAATGAGAACGCTCACTACCCCAAGGCGTTGGAATTCCCACGGCTAGGCATCGCGTTCATTCCCAGTAAGAATGGGAGCTCAAAAATAAGATTCAGCGTGCGTAGGGAGTTAGTCGTTTTTTGGTGTTTTTTTTTGTTGTTCGTGTGCGTAGTTTTTACATTTCGACAAGGAATGCTCTATCCACACACATCATAGTCAACCACAACTCCCCCCCCCCTCTCTCTCTCTCTCTCCCTCCTCCTCTTCCTCCTCCACTCTCTCTCTCGTTGGTGGCTCTCCGCCCCACCCTTTCAACGATAACCATCCGCTGGTGCCCTCTGGCTTAGCAGCAAAATAAGTGATGGGTTGAGAATTTTCAATCGCATTCCAAGACTCTGCGTTTGAGAGATTTGAAAATCCCATTTACGTTGAGAAGAATGTTACTGAATCGAGTGAAATGTGATGAAGGCAGTGGAATTATCAACTTAATTAAGTGGTCAGAAAAGAAGAACTGTATAATCTCGCAGGTCATTCCTGACTTATTTAAAAGTTCGGAAAGAAGAAAAATTGTCTAATCCAGCCGAGTAAGTGCGACTCAGTAAGGAGTGAATGTGAAAGAGAAAAAGAGTGCAGTGGAAAATTCCATCTACCCTTAAGTGCTGGCTGAGTCAGGGAGAGCTGCGGGAACAAGTTCGTCATCGAAAGAGTTAGTCAAAACTACAAAATTGACCCAACTTTGGAGGAGAGTTGGGAACCTCGATTAAGTCATTCATCGAAATGTTCATGGAAAAGTAAGGTGGTTAGGAGGTCAATTCTTGACGATGGTCAAAGTAAGGCATGTTAGGTCAAGTTAGGTTAGGTTAAGTCGGTGTAGGTTAGGTCAGGTTTGGTTGGGATATGTTACGTTGGGACAAATTAGGTGAGATTAACTTAGTTTAGGTCAGGTTAGGCAAAGTTAAAGAGGCTACAAAAAATCAAGTTAGGTCAGATCGAGTTAATTAGGTTAGGTCAAGCCAGGTTTGGTTATGTTAGGTCAAGTCAGGTTAGGTTTAGTAAGGTCATGCTAGAGTTGGTTGTGTTAGGTTTAGATTAGGTTAAAGTGATACAAGTTGGGTCAAGTCAGGTGAGGTCAGAACGAGTTGAGTCAGATTAGGTCAGACCAGGTCAGGCGAGGTCAAGGTAGAATTTGCATTGCTGATTTAGAAATGGGAATTTAGCCGAGATTTGCAGGCGGGTTTCTACAGGCTGATGATCTTCTCTTATCAGAGAGTGACCTTTCATCT